>OY979644.1:535569-2935569 GCA_963855885.1 Coenonympha glycerion | reverse complement strand
TTTTCCTAACTTTTACGAGCGACTTATGTGAAGTGTAGAAGATAGAAATTACTTAACTAAAATTCAATAATATATTTATCAGTTGGTAAGGTAAAGCAAGAATTTTTTTTTTATTAAAATACAGAATTGTAATAATATAGAATAACTTTTACATACGAATACCTACCAGTAGTTTTAAAAAAAAAACTACGGTATGATTTCTCGTGTTAGAGGATTTTTGTCGCCAATAGCACAGCCAATAGTTTTGGTGCCTACACGCGATATTCAAATTTTAGCCTTATTTCGCACCATATTTTGTACACGTTAAACATTTCAAGGAACAAACGATATAGTTTGACGTCTCGTATTTTTTTGTCTCTCTCTCAATCTCACGAGTATTATTCCTACCTAGTATACCTACATTTGTTAGGGATGGGTTTTTGAATGGAATTTTCAAAGCTCAACGCATTTATATCTGTGATACCTACTTTGAAATAATAAGCAATTATAATCTTCAGATTCTCAAGGTGGTCAAAAGAGAGTATGAACCATAAATAACAAGAATTAAATAATTACAATGTGACGTTGTTCACACTCCAACATATCCTGTGCGACCTGGGAGGCCTCTTCGGATTCTGGCGAGGACCCGCATCAGCGACTTCACGCGTAACGGACGAATTTGGGCCAAACGCGAAAAAGTCTCAAGTACGAAGAAGAAAGAAGAAGAAGATGACGTTGTTCCAAAATTCTTGAGAGTTTTGAGGAAAATTATGAATTTTTGCAGTTGATGAATTCTAGCAGTAAGTCGGCGATAAGGAAATCTTAATATGAAGAAACTTGAGACTATTTTTTACTTATTACAAACTAGTTCATTACTGCTGACATGATGTTTGTGATGATACAGCCGAAGGCGTTATTGTACTAACTTGGCAGAGGGTTATTACACAGCATCACGCAGAAACGTGGTGGAAATCCAACCCGCGCCCACTCGAATCCAAGCGCTTGCAACTGTCCCAGGAAAGTCGTCAAACTTAGAGATAGTTTAGTACCCACAGTTTATACCGAACTGTATCTGTCGGTCAATAGAGTACTTACCTACTATTTTTTTGCATATTTCCAAACTGGAATTAATTGTGTTTATTTTCATACCCCAATATTTTAAGCGATATAAAACACAGCATCGGTTTTAAAGTAGGTCGGGTAGCCAAACCTTGTCTGCACGCCATTTAAGCTCATTATAAATGCAGACGGTTATAGCGAAAATAACTTCCAAAATTATGCCATTGTAGCCCTCGATGCGGCAAGCATAGTATTAAGAAAACCAGTCTTTCAAAGTACTTATCCTTCATTTTTTGTGAAGGGACGAAAGGTCCTATAACAAATCAATCAAAATATAGTTTTATCCCCCCCCCCCCCCTCTAAACCGACACCGTGGGGGGTGTGACTTTTTACCAAACAATTTCTGCATTGTATAAAACAATTTGGCGTTGCAATATTACATCCACTTTGAGTGTCCGGGTTTAAGTCTAATTGCACCGTACTATATTATTAATACTTAAAATTTTCGACTTAAATTCAATATTTCTATATAATCTGAATCTCGGAAACGGCTCGAACGATTTTCATGAAAATTAGTACGTAGTTTTGGGGGCGATAAATCGATCTAGCTAGGATTCATTTTTAGAAAATGTCGAATTTATCGAAAAAAAATTGGCCAGTAGCAATACTACCGAGCGAAGCTCGGTCACCCAGATATTTCAGTTAATACATAAAATTCTCGTATCACAGTATTTGTCACCAACCACCTAAACTTGGCTAAAAGGCTGGACCGATTTCTATGAACTTTTTGTCTACGTTCAGTAGATCTGAGTATAGGTCGTAAGCTATTTTTCATATATGGGAAAACAACGTTTGCTGCGTCAGATGGTAAATAGTCACCATAAATAATAATTACAAAATTAATGTAACGATTCGAATATTAATTATAATAGTTATTATATTATATTTATTAATTATAATAGTACCTACTTTTTATAAAGTACATATAAACAAGTCAAAGTGATAAATACTCATAGGAAGTTCTAAAGTTTTTGAAGTTTGAAACTCAAAAAAAAAAAGATAGGATATGGGAAACGTTGAGTTTCGTGATAAAAGCCAACGCCAGCCATTTTGATATTTTACGGGGTTACAAAAGGGAAATGATTGACAGTGGATCGTCACTAGAAGGCTCGTTAAAAAGGCTCGAATGGTGCCGGATTTCACACCGAAGGCTGTTACCGGTCACGAACAATCACTAAACTTCCGTATAACGATTTAAAAGGTGTGATCCACATGGCTCATCTATTTTGAACTTAATCGCTTTATTATAAGGTTCTTATTTAAATTTTTGATATTCTACCTTATATCCAATTGAAGGGTTCAAGAGTTTTGTTTCAAAAGTTATCTGGTAAGGGGAGACGAGCGTTCGTTATTTGATGAAGGGTATAAAAGTAAATATTTAGTAAAGTAGATAAGTAATATAAAGTAAAAAATACTTTGGGTCATTTTTAAAGTGACAAAATACGAGTATCTAACATACCATACATAAGTATTACCAGCAACTTCACTTACGCGTCCCACGGGAACCGTTAATTTTTTCGGGAAGCTATTTTTTTATTAGTTTTTAGACGGGAATAGGATGGCTCTCTTAATAGAAAAATATATATTTTAAAATTTCATGTTACTTTTTACTTCAAAACATAAATTAGAAGCTTTTTGATTTTGAGCTTGTGTTGTACAGAGGAGAGGTATATATGAGCAAAAAATAATCCAGAACCTGGACATACCAACACATTACCCAATTGTGATAAAAAAAGACGTGAGTGTCGTAGAACACTCGGTAAAAACAAAGTTTGAAACACCTGAAACAAAACTCCTTTTTACCCCCCCATCGCTCAATTGATGTCGCTGTCTTCATTTAGCTCGAACTAACGAGTTCATCATACCAAACTACGATGTGATTGCATTACTGCATAGAGAAGTCTTTGGATTGCATGCGTGTTCATTCTGTTGACTAGTAAGAGAAACTATCATTCTAGATTTTCTACGTGCCGGGTTTTTTTCCACACAAAAAAATACATTTTTTCGCCTATCCCCTTGAGCGATACTTTCCGAAAAGACACTTTGATTCATAAAACTCCTTTTTTGGAATTGGTTCAAAATACTAGGCTATTTTAGAGGCTCAAATCCTTTTTAGGGTTCCATACCAAAATGGTAAAAATGGAACCCTTATAGTGAGACTTTCTCCGTCCGTCCGTCCGTCCGTCCATCCGTCCGTCCGTCCGTCCGTCTGTCCGTCCGTCCGTCCGTCTGTCACACTCGATTATTTCAGTAACTATTAAAGCTATCGACCTGAAATTTGGAATAGTTGTAGAATATTGCGCCGCGACGTTATTGCAATCATAAAAAATTTAAAATCTTTTTTATTTTTATTTAAAAAGCAGGAAAACCGGGTCGTCAAAATTTCAAAATGAGGTAACAATATTGAGTGGGGTATCATATAAAAGGGCGTTACTTGTGTATTCTAAAACAGATTTTTATCTATTTTTATGCCTGATATTGTTCGATTTATAGGCCAAACTGTCGAAAAAAATACCGTTCCTCCCCCTTATCTCCGAAGTTTACAAATCGAAAAATCTGAAATAATTATGGTCAATAGAAGTAAACGTATATTTTACAGGAAAAATAAAATCAACTCTCTAACTATTATACTTTTTTAGATAATAATAATAAACCGGCAAAAACAAAGTTATGTTTGCGGTTTGCCAACAAAAGTACCTATATGTAAATTTTACTCGTAAATTCTTGAACCAAAGTGATTCTTTTAATGTTTAACTTCTTTTATGGTATGGAACCCTCGGTGCGCGAGTCCGACTCGCACTTGGCCGGTTTTTCCTTTCTTCCTACTTTTCTTTCATTATTTACACACATTACCCTATATTATAGTTTAAGTTTTGGTATGAACTGACAGCTTGCATCGTCCGCAACTAATTTCACTGTGAACATTTAATTACTCGGACTGTTTCAAAGAGCCGTCAAAAGCAGTTTAGCAAAACTTTACATTCGGTAGCCAGCTATAGGAATGTAGAAGATTAAATTTCAACTTTCAGAATATATATTCTGTGTAGATAAACTTATAAAAAGCAACAATAAATGACTGACTGATCTATACGCACTAGACGGATTTACTGAAAAGCGTACTCCACCTACGAGTACTTAAAAGAAATTCAAATTCTGAAACGGCGCAAAAGCAACGTGGAGTTTCCTATCCTACTAATATAAAATACTCTTTCACGCTGCAACCACTGAACAGATTTGGCTGTAGAACATAGTATTATAACCTGGATTAACACGTAGGCTACTTTTTATTCCGGAAAAATCAATCGTGTGAATAAGAGCCCACATACCAACTTATGTGGGCTCTTCATTTTTTTTAATTTATTAAGGTTATTTCAGTAATTTATTGCAGTAACTAGTAACTCATGTTAAACTGCAGTACACTACCCAACAATATAATACAATCAACCAACTTATGCAGGTATTATGCTGTTCAGTACCTAATTATTTCAGCTCATCGGCATCGATAGTAATGTTCAGAGTTTATTAGCGTTTGCTGTCGTTGACTGAACTTTGCGATTTCTCCTGCAGATATTCTAGTAATTACTTAGTTTAGATTTGCTAGTAGTAGATTTGGTAGTATACTTACCAGTAAATATAGAAGGTTTAGTTTTGTGTAAGCTCAGTTCCCTATCATGGTCAAGAGATAAACATTTCATCCCGGTTTATACCTATTACCGGCGGTTAAGGAATAAAATTAACTTTTTAACTCCACAATCCAAAACATGGCAATTGAGAAGTCTTTCCTTCATTTTATCCACACATGATATTATCTCCACCTATGCGTTAAAGCTGTAAAAGGAAAAGACATTTATCCTCTTCTCTGCTCTATCTGTCTGTTACAGCCTTATAAGTGTAACTTCTGAATCAATGAATAGAATTACTTAAACACAAATGTCTAAATATGCACTCCTCATCTTCAGGTATAACATGTTTATCTGAGCGAAGTATTTTACATTGCTCTTCAAACTGAAACATAATAATGCTTATGGCTGATTACTTACAATCGCGGAAGCTGTAAGAGCCCTAACACCACTGCAATTGTCTTCACTATTACACCCAACAACCCTTCAAAAGCCAACAGACGATTATATTGACCCTTAAATGTTTAAAAATCGACCAACACACCTACTTTGGGAACTCAGTCACGCATGCCGTATCCAAACCAACGGCATTTATTTTATACGTCTACCCCTTTTTCTGTACCTTGTTTTGGCTTTCCGTTTGACCTCTTGTTTATTTCACAGTTGATCGCACTGCGGTATTTTTTTCCTTACAAACTTTTCTTTTCTTCCACACGTCAATTCTTTTGCTTACCAGTGAATTTTGAACTCTATTACTAAGGTGTTATAACTCAAGTTTGTGATGCGAGACTTATAATGAGTACATAGCCTTGAACCCTTTCGATGTTTTCACTGAATCGTATTAAACGTTCTGTGTATAACATTATTTGCTTTCCGAAGCCTTGTACTTAGTATAAATTTATTTAAGTCAACACCCTGTCTGCGCGATTCAGCGTACTGGAACGTTGTGTTATTTTATTAAATTACCTGATTAACTGCGGTTCATCTGATATTCATCGTTCTACTTATGTAAACATGAGGCTAAAATGGCGTCCCAGTAAGAAAGAGCTCCCTGGCGCAGTGAGGCAAGCTCGGATTCGAGTCATGGTAGTAGTTCGTGGGTTCGTTTCGCTACGGGCTACTTTAGAATTTTCGTTCGTTCTGTTGTTTCAGCCAACAAAGGCCTCCTGCAATGATTTCCAAGTAACATAGTTCAGAATTTAATAATTTAAGTACTAACAGCTGTTTCGCGCGGCTTCGCCCGCATGAATTTCGGGTTCTACATACTTATCCCGTTGTAATGAGTCAACCTTAATATATAGACATAATATGATGTTCCGGACTCTTTTTAGAACTTTAGGAGAAAGGAACATTTTTTCCCATTTTTCCAACGTTCTTCATTAATTATGCTCCGCTCCTATTGGTCATAGACTCCTAGAGTGACAGGGGCGTCAGCGTAAAAGCGTGATATTGCTTTAAAAGATGGCCTTGGCGCATCGGCCTTGTTTTTATCCAATTATGTTATTAGACCTCAGCCAATTTAGAAATTATGTAAACAGTAGGTAACGCCAGCGGCTTCATTTTCCAGTCTCTGCTTATATACATTTTTTATATGATACGATAGATAAAATTTAACCAACTCTATGTAGAGTAGCACATCCTGAAAAACACCTGTAAAGTTTGTTTAGGATGATCCCTCAATGTCCCGCAAGCGTATGTTTATCGGTCCCTTTCACAATTTCGTGCACAAACATTCGTATATTTTCATTTGTTGATTAATTTTTGCGCGCTTCTTTGGGAGAGATGAAAGCATAGATTTATTAACTAATGAAAGCCATATTGACTTACTAGATAATGCCCTCCGGTTTACTTGTGTGACTTCTATTTTACCCTCTTAAGCCCACTTGCGCCAAACCGGGTTAAAGTTTTATCTCAGAGTTAACACGCGAACCTAGTGGGAAGTTCTCAAAAATGACCAATAGATACGTTGACTCTGGGTTAAATGTGTAAATATTGAACCCGCCGTTTTACGCAAATGGACTTTAGGAGATGAATTTACAAAAATCCTACCGTACTCAATGCCTATGTCTAGTTAGCTAGATTAAATAGAATTTGGCTTGAGTTGTGCGTAGATAAATACTAAACATGATAAATACATGTAATGAAATGAGTGACATTTCATTCATTTGAATTTGCCGCGCTTCGCGTATCAGCTGTCGCGTATCTATGATATTGATCTGTGTCGATGATTTAAAATGGCGAGGGACGCTGAAATTGTTGTGTGCATTTTTGTCGTAATAAAAACTCATAGAAAGAATGTGATTGAGGACTCGAGATATAGTGAACTTTAAATGTCGTTTCTTTGTTATTTCAGGGAAACAATTTGTGTTTAATTTTGGAGATCCTCAATGTCTTATAAAACGACATTTTTGTGAACTAAAAGAAGATGGACCGGCTTCAATTTGAGTTTACAATAATAGCCTCAAATGATGGCAAATCAAATGTATTAGCTATAACCTCAATATCTACTGAAGAAGGAAAATGTTATGTTTTACCCGAGGAACTGAAGCCGGTGAGTCATCATACATATATTGTTAAAACGAACACTTTCACAAAAGTAAAAAATAGCATTAAAAAAAGACACCAGAGTAGAAAAGTATGGATAAAGTTGGATGAAAATCTAAAGAAGACATATGTAGATGAGGAAGGTAATATGCAATTTTTAGATCAATATTTAGATGAAGTGAGCACAACACAAGCAAAGGACAAAAATGACACTTTGCAACAAATCTTGGAACAATTAATAGAAACTACAACTAAGAAAGAAAGTCAACATAACTTAAAACATATCTCAGAAAAATTTATTATTGAAAAATTCACAAGCAAAAATCCTAATGCGATGCAATGGATAGAAATTTTTGAAAAAGAGTGTGCGCGCTTTAATATAACAAAAGATGAGACAAAAATAGATATTTTGAGGTTATTTTTAGATAAACCTTGTTTGGATTGGTATAGCTCGATGATCATAAAACTAACAATAAATTCTGAATGGAGTGAATGGAAAGACAAGTTTTTAGAAACTTTTAAAAACCAAGGATGGGACATAGTCACATATGCTCTCGCATTTAGGTATAAAGAAGGACAGTTAATTGATTATGCCATAAAAAAAGAACGGCTTTTATTAGATATAAACAAATCTATAGATTCCAAAACAATGATAGATCTTATTGCAACTGGTTTACCTGGATTTATCTTAAATAAGTTAAACAGGGATGAACTCAACAACACTACTGACTTGTTCAACGAGATAAGAAAATATGAAGGCACGATGTATAAGAAAAACTCAACTAACATAAAGAGCAGTACATTTTATAATAAAAATAAAACTTATGAGAAGAAGTCATGTAAGACTTGTGAGTCTTTGGACAAAGGGATTAGATATCATCCGGAGGAGTCATGTTGGTTCAAGAAAAATAAAAATGAACCTGAAAAAGATCTTAAAACTAAAAATGTAAACAATAACTCCATAATTGAAGTAGACATAAATACTGAGAAAAAAAACTAGTAAGCACACCATTAATCAAAATCAAGCTTTTATTAGAAAATAAACTAGAAGTGAGTGGTATTTATGATTCAGGCTCACAGATTTCTATAATAAATTCAAGATTAATAAAAGTAAAAGAAAAAAAAGATGATGTGAACATAGCATACATGAGAACGGTTAATGGTGTGAAGAAGATGGATGGCTTGATAACAATAAAAATTAAAATATTTGATTTAGAAGAAGAGGTGGATGTATACATAGTAGAAAATGAAGATTTTGATGATTTCATAATCGGATTAGATATGATAAAGAAATTCAGATTAACCCAAAATGAGAACTTGCAGATAGAACAAAAGAAAATAACAAATAAAATAGACAGGATGTCTAAAGATAACAGAAATGAAGATAATAATATAAAAAAATATACAGTAAATTTCAATGAACACATACAAACAGAGGAATTTATAAGTATGACAGACCATTTAGATAATCAAAAGAAAATTGAGATAGAGAAAATTATAAAGGAATATAAAACAATATTTGCTAAGGACAAGTATGATATAGGTTCAGTTAAAGATTATGAAGCTCGCATAGATTTACAAGTAAATAAATATTGTAGTAAAAGACCATACAGATGTACAATACAAGATAGATTAGAAATTGAAGAGCAAATATCGATGTTACTAAAGAACAATTTAATAGAAGAATCATACAGTCCTTTCGCTGCTCCAGTGACATTGGCGTTTAAAAAAGGTGAAAATAGAAAATCCCGTTTATGTGTAGATTTCAGAGAGTTAAACAAAATAGTTATACCACAAGCTCAACCATTTCCTTTGATAGATGATCTAATTATTAAAACTAGAAATTGCAAGTATTTTACTACACTAGATATAAACTCAGCATTTTGGGCAATACCATTACGGGTGGAAGACAGAAGTAAAACAGGATTTGTCACACAAGATGGCCACTTCCAGTGGACCTGCCTCCCTTTTGGCTTGAAAACATCACCAGCAATTTTCCAGAGAATCTTAAGCAATATTCTAAGAAAACACAATCTCACAGGATACTCTGTTAACTATATCGATGATATTTTGATATACTCGTCTACCTTTGAAGAACATATAAGGCACATTAGAAATGTATTAGAGGCAATAATTAAAGAAGGCTTTAGACTGAAGTTTAAGAAATGTACCTTTGCGTCAGACTCAGTAAAATACCTCGGCCATATAATTCAGAACAATTCAGTAAGACCACTAAAAGACAATTTGATTTCAATAAGGAACTTTCCAACTCCTAAGACGCAAAAGAACATCAGACAATTTTTGGGAAAAATAAACTTCTACCATGACTATATACCAAGAAGTGCAATTATTTTAGATCCATTACACAATTTATTACGAAAAAACGAGAAATTTGTATGGTCAGAGAAATGTGAAGAAGCATTCAATCTGATAAAAAGATATTTATGTTCGCAACCGGTCTTGGAAATATTCGACAAAGACTTACCAATCAAAATCTTTACCGATGCATCTTTGGAGGGCATTGGAGCAATATTAAAACAGACACAACTAGATGGTAAAGACAAACCGGTGGCATATTTCTCAAAAAAATTGAATGAACATCAAAAACGGAAAAAGGCTATATATTTAGAATGTCTTGCTATGAAAGAAGCTGTTAAATATTGGCAGCACTGGCTCATCGGAAAACAATTCACCATTTACTCAGATCACAAACCTCTAGAGAACATGAACATTAAATGCAGGACAGATGAAGAATTGGGTGATCTCACATACTACCTATCTCAGTATGACTTTACCGTAAAATATATACCTGGTAAAGAAAATGTAGAAGCAGACTGTTTGAGCCGAAACCCTGTATTAGAACCAGAAGATAACAGAGAGGAAACATTGAGAATAGTTAATTTAATACAAATAAAAGATATAGTTGGAGACCAAGAGAAAAATGAAACAATAAGAGAAAAGAAACAAAATTTAATACTAAAAAATAATATCTATTATAAAAAAATAAAGAAACAGGAAAAGATTATCCTCTCAGAAGAATTTAGTAAAAAACTTATAAAAAAGGTGCATGAAGATTTATGCCATATTGGGATCAGACAACTGCAGAAAAAAATAAGTTCAATATATACGGCTATAAACCTAACAAAAAATATCATAAATATTTGTAAAACATGTGAAATATGCATAAAAAATAAATCAAGATGTCAAAAAAATTGGATTAATGTCACAACTGGGACCAGCTACCAAACCATTTGAAATAATGTCAATGGATACTATTGGTGGATTTGGAGGATCTAGGTCTACAAAGAAATATCTACACCTTTTAGTAGATCACTACACAAGATATGCATTTATTGCGACTTCGAAAACCCAGAATGCATGTGACTTTATAAATTTAACAAAGAAAGTACTAGAGACAGATGAGATTGGAATTATCCTGACAGATCAATATCCGGGCATAAATTCAAGAGAATTTAAACAATTTTTGCAGGAAAATAATATTAAACTAATTTTTACAGCCGTGAATACACCATTCTCGAACGGCTTGAATGAAAGATTAAACCAAACAATAGTAAATAAAATAAGGTGTAAAATGAATGAGAAAAATAATAAGAGAACATGGACAACACTGGCAAGAGAATGTATACAAAAATATAATGAAACAGAACACTCCGTTACAGGTTTTGCACCAAAATATTTACTGGATGGTACAAATGTCAGTATTCTACCAAATGAATTCAAAACGATAGAAAAGGAAGACAAGTGGATTGCTGATAGAAGATTGGCATTAGAGAATACAATAAAATCTCATGAGTATAACAAGAAAATATTTGATAGAAATAGAAAAATGCAAGAATTTAATGTAGGAGACAGTGTATATGTAGAAAATGGAAATAGACTGAATAGAAAGAAATTAGACGAATTAAAAATAGGCCCTTTCAAAATAATAGAGAAAATATCGAATTCCATTTATAGGATTGATACAGGCAACAGAAAAACAGAATCAACATTATTTCATATAACAAAATTGCAACCTGTCATAACAGAGGCTGAAGAAGATGAAGGAGATGATAATGAATATGAAGATGACTTATAAGTACATTTTACAGATATATTGCTTAGAATTTTCGCTCTTAGGGGGGGAGATGTAATGAAATGAGTGACATTTCATTCATTTGAATTTGCCGCGCTTCGCGTATCAGCTGTCGCGTATCTATGATATTGATCTGTGTCGATGATTTAAAATGGCGAGGGACGCTGAAATTGTTGTGTGCATTTTTGTCGTAATAAAAACTCATAGAAAGAATGTGATTGAGGACTCGAGATATAGTGAACTTTAAATGTCGTTTCTTTGTTATTTCAGGGAAACAATTTGTGTTTAATTTTGGAGATCCTCAATGTCTTATATACATACAGTGTTATTCCTCAGACTATTCCACATTGAGGGGAAGTACCTTATTATTGTAGATGGAACATTTTACTAAAAGCGATTTCATTTTAATTAAGAAATAAATTCGTACTGCTTTTTAAAATATACCCTGTAGTTATATCATACCGATCGAAGGGCTTCATCATCAAGATTATTTTTTTGCTAATGCTAGGTAATGCTTATTTAACTTTTAAATGAAAACTAATACAATAATTTAACATGCACTTACAAATTCTTAACAGGTTCTTCACGTGACTTCATCATATTATGTATGTTGTCATACATACATAATAATGTCTTTTATATCATTCGGAAGTAAGTTTCTGATCATCAAAGTCTTAGAAAACATAATATTTTGTTTACATAGCCGTGCACTTCTTGATATCTCCAATCCTATTATCAATATTCATGTACTAGGGCCGCATAACTAGGGTACTATGACTATTCCCTCATAATAATTTTACGGCTCAAGTTGGAGGAGGTCAAACTTCCCGGAGTTCGGACCCAAGATTGGATCTATACACGTGCACTTGAGTATAATATTAGTAGGGTTTCCATAATGTTGTTTGGTTATAATAATGATTAATATGAATTTTGTATTTACTAATTTAACTTGACATCTATTTATAAAAAAAATTGTGTAGTAAGTTAACTTGGGCCGAAGTCCTCTCATTCTTAGAGGAAGCCCGAGCATAAGAGTGGGACAAAGGTGGTTAAGACGAAAACTTGACAAAAGATATACATAAATTCTCAAATTGGGAAACTGTCATGAATAATATGTTGTTGTAACAGAGAGTTGTGTTTCTTATTTCTATAATAAATGTACATTTAGACCAAATAAGTATCTTATCAAACACTTATGTATCGATAAAAGAAAATCACACATTCTTATCAAAAGAAAATATAAAAATAGGAATGACATGACAAAAGAAGGAGAATAAAGATTCATTTCTATAAACTAAAAATCTTCTTTTAATGCACTGCCTAGCATGGAATATTAGCATTACATTTAAAGTTAACCTTATCGTATGTGGTATTAAAATACATTTTTTCTTAGACATATCGCTTCTGTTAATGGTCTCATCTAATGACATGGGAACAGATATTTTTATTCACAGGCTTGATAACAGTCATCTCTGATAGAAAGCAATTATATATCTAGGATGGAGCACGCTTGTCTGGGAAATACCTGGATGTCTTCAAGAGAAGAATGAATAGGTGTTCATTCTTCTCTTGAAGGCATCTAGGTTATACTTAGTGTATATTAATTCCAACGAAATTACAATCTTGGTAACTTGTTAATTATCTCTCTAGGTAACAGAATCCACAAGGTAAGACCGAGAGGTTTACTTTCATTTGTTCTTAAGCTTCCGGAACTATCCGTATCCTTTCCACGGTCGGTCCAATTTCCCTTAAGCCCTGTAATAGTGCCGCCTAAATGGGACGCTCATGCAAAATGCTAAGTAGCTTAAATCGGGCAGGGTGGAATATACTTAGTTACGGCAAGCTTGCCCCGTGTACACGGAAAATTACGAACGTATTCGCATGTATGCGATAGTGAATTGAAGGTATTTGAGGAGGAAATTAATAATAATAATCAACAGTGGAGTAAGAAAAGAGGATGACCAAAGGCGGTATCAAGTTCTCTCATGAATAAAGACCAAAATACTCTAGAAAAATAAAATAGTGTTTTTTAAGAAACATTGGCACTAAGAATTTATTTTTCATATCCGGAATTTAATTTTGCTTAAAAAAAGTTGCTTTCTTTTCAAAGCACATTTCTTGTCATACAGATTTTATTGAGAAGTTGTTTATTTTCCTCTGACTTAGGGATCCGGATGTTAAGTAAAAAAAAGAATTATAATGGTAAGAATTATCGTATTGTGGTTTCACCCATTGGAAGTACTTTTATTTTATATTTAGGTGTCAAATTAGGAGATATCCCCTCATAAACAGGGCCTTTTCTCGTTCCAGGTATTTTTTGCCATCTTTCATACGTACCTACTTACTTTCAAAGGTGATTGCTATTACAAATTTCGATGTCTTCAAAATCCTGAAAGATAGCCAATTTTTCCGATAGTAAAAATAGTGTTTATATAGTGTAACAAACATCCTTTACATTTAAAATATGTATATCGTAAGACTTACAAGACAGTTTTCTTAATAATACAAACCTATTAGGAAAGCTCTATTTACGGAGAGTTCTAATTTTCTTGTCAGGTCAAAACTCATGGCCACATTATTTATTAAGACATAATATGACGGGTTAGGGGTATAAAGCGCAGCTTTATCGCTAACAAATCGACCGGCTCCGCGCTGACAATGGCTGCAAACTACCGTGGCCAATTTAAGGGTTAATTGGTCGCTTTAAGCTGAATCACCCAACTTGAATAGTTTCCAAACAACTTTAAGCTTGAAGACTATTCGGTGAGTTCATTGGAGTCGAAGAAGGTCTTTAAATATTTTACAAGTTGAGCTGATTATCCTATTAATATAGGTGAAACTTTGTGAGTTTGTACGTTCGGACGTTTATTATTATTTATTGCTCAATGAGTACCTACCCTTTGGGCACGGTACACCAAAAAAATGGTCAAATGCGAGTTGGGCTCGCGCACTGAGAGTTCCGTACTATCAAGACCAATTCTTAAGAGTATTAAAGTAAACTAAACAACCCTCCCCACCAAATTCAAAAACGTGCAAAAAAATCACTTGTTGTATGGGTGGGTTGAAAATTTGTTTTATTTTAAATGAACTATTTATTTTTAAAGAGAATAACTAAATTTTTCTTGTCAGCTGAGCCAATTTAGAAATTATGAAATTCCAAATTCCAATTAAAGCTTTTCTACCTGTTACCGTTAACAATATCGAGCAAAAAAAACACGTTTGTTGTATGGGAGCTACCGTAAATATTTATTTTATTCTATTTTTTAGTATTTGTTGTTATAGCGGCAACAGAAATACATGATCTGTGAAAATTTCAAGTCTGTGCCTTTCACAGTTTATGAGATACAGCCTGGTGACAGACAGACGTACGGACGGACGGAATAGGGTCCCGTTTTTAACCTTTGGGTACGAAACCCTAAACAAGTATTAAATTTGTTCTTTAACCAGAAAAACTTCACACTTAAAGTGCTATCGGCCGGAAAGTTGTTGGAAAATCGGACGAGGCTAACATAAGGTACCCACGCGTAATTAAGTACTTTAAATCAGGTGGGCACTCGCCGTTAATCCCGAACACATCTCAACTTTAAGGTCGCTATTAAGCAAGGACCAGCACCGAGACAAATGGATCGTAAAATTGTCCTAAGTCTTCCGTATTTTCGTCCACCCTCGGAGGTCGCAGTCTTTAGCACAGGAGCGATAAATCGAGTGAGGCGCCGATAACAGCCCGACGTAACTTTTGTAGTCCAATAGATTTACCGGCCGGCCGAAATGAAAACGTTTCCTTCGAATTTCAACCTTAAAAATACGGGATCACAGTACAAAATCAATCAGAGGTAAATTAAAAAAATATGTTTGCAATAGTCGATAGACAAGGACGATTTGTCTTGTCGCTTCTGTCGTTTGCGAAATTATCGGGCGCTTAAAAAATAGGCCGGTCGGTAAATTTAAAAGACGTAAATAATTGTTTATGGGTGATTATGTTGGCCCTTCGTTTATAGGGTCCCATAATCCGTACCCAAACGATGTCAACGAAGCCCTTTGACTAAGATTACGCTGCCTTCTTACATCATGTACACTTGAAACCGTGACAGATTGTAGTACCTATATGCCGCTATGACTTTGAGTAGACAGAACACTTCATGCGCTAATCTGATTCGTTAAACTTGACCGTTTTTAGGGTTCCGCACTCAAAGGGTAAAAACAGGACCCTATTACTACTATTTGCGACGACCTCCCTGGCGCAGGGAACGCACGCTCGGATTCGAGTGGGAGGTCGCGGGTTCGATTCCACGGGCCACTTTGGAATTTTATATATTGGCTCAGGTCTGGTCTGGTGGGAGGCTTTGGCCGTGGCTAGTTACCACCCTACCAGCAAAGACGTACCGCCAAGCGATTGAGCGTTCCGGTATGATGCTGTGTAGAAACCTTTGGGGTGACTTAACTTACCCCTTCCAAGTTAGTACACTAACATCTTCGACTGCATCATCACTTACCATCAGGTGAGATTGCAGTCAAGTACTTGTATAGCATAAAAAAAAAACCTATTACTAAGACTTCGCTGTAGATCCGTCCGTCCGTCGGTCTGTCACCAGGCTTTAATTCTTGAACCGTTGACAATTTCAGAGATGACGTACGAGTATTTCTCCCATACAACCAATGTACTCGTAATTGTTTGCATGTTTTTTTATGGGCAGGGGTGTTTAGATTATTTTTTAATACCATTGAGAATTGGTCTTGATAGTACAGAACCCTCAGTGCGCGAGCTCGCCTCGCACTTGGCCAATTATTTAAGTACAACGCTGAGCAATAAAATTTACTTCCACCAGTCATCTTCGCTCCCACTTTCGGACCTAACAAGGGAGTTAATTGTTCGCTGTAGAGAATCGTAACCAAGTTCGAAATCAAAGACTATTGTAATAGAGAACGATCCATTCTCCTAAAAGCGATCACAGCCCGATCCTATCACGTCGAGTGAAATGAACTATTTCTCGCCAACAACAGTGAAATAGGATCAGCAATGAATTCCACACTTTGTGGGAGGATGAAGTGAAATGATGATGATATGATAGAATGATCGGTTACATGATATCGTAGATAAGTCTGGCTTAGTAACGCATCCACACTTTTCCTAACGAGATTTAAGTATAGCAAAAAAATCGAGTTAAAAGTGTGTGTTGACGATAATATCATATTTTATGTAATCAAAATACGAAATCAAAAACAATTTTATTTTTTATATATAGGCCTAATTTAGGCACTAATTAAAATTAATGATAGACTCTATCAATACGTTGAAAGCTATTATGAAAAAAAAAATCATCAGTTTTCTACTGCAGTATTCTAGCTCCATATTTTAAAAAGGGACGAACATTGAATAATATTCAATACGAATATTGAATATCAGTATTGAAAAGTTAGGAAAAACAGATTAATTATAACACAACTCTACTTAAAGTTATTTTTCCTATAAATTTTTATCGTATAAAATATTATTAAGTTTTATTTCGCAAATGCATAATTTACTAAAAACATCGTTGATTGCGCTAAAAATTGTCATTTCCTAGTGTCTATCTTTCATCCGCGCCAAATTAATCTCTGCACTTATATCGAAAACTTAGTTTTAAGTCGACTTGTAGATATTACCATATACAGTGTGTCCGGGATCGAACTAGCTATAATTTAAGGGAGTGTTCTATGGCTCATTACAAGCAAAAAATTTCCTTTAAAGGGGGGGGGGGGCGCTCCCTCACCCCCTCCCCGTGAGAACCCTTTCAATTTTGTATGCGTTTTTTTGGGTATGTGCACACAATATCAGTAATAACTTGAAAGTCTGTTGATTCACATGTTCTCAAATGGTTTCATTCGACTGGGTAGAATAATCTCCATCGCTAGATACCTAATAATAATGTAAAACGTTAAAATAACACAGCCAAAATTGCCTGAAACTAAAAAACATTGCCCAAAAAAATTTAAACTTGAAGTTATTGGTAAATTTTGCAGAAACGGGATCGCTAAGACCATATTTTTTTGTAGTAAATCGATAGCTTTTGAGTTAAGCAATACAACAACATCAACATTTTGTCTCTAAGTTACTAACTTTGACAGTTATTATTGTTTAAACATAACATAATTGCGGGTGCGTAAAACCTTTTGTTTTGTCGATTTGATTTGATTTGTATTATTTTCGACAGCTGCCGATAAATCTATCGAACTTAACGCCCGCTTATCAAAGCACGATTCATGTTGACTGATATCTAAAATGATATATCAGCTAACAACATATCGATACGTCGATTCTGTTTTATCATTTCCTGCTTGGGTCTACGTGCTGTTAAGTGTCAACGTCAGTACAACAGGCGACGGAGCGGAAAATAGCCAGCAATTCATTTCCCGGGAAAAGAGTGCCGGGTTCGAGAGAAAAGTTAATGACCACAGTCGTAATTACGTTTTTAACTGGATTTATCTGAACCGTGAATGACCACAAATTTTGCACTGGTTAAGAATAAACCGCGATTCAGTTCTGTATTTATAGCAAGCAATGTTACATATCGATTCACTTTCTACTAAAATACTAACGCTAACGCTTAAAAATATGTGGTAATGACCACGAATTTAACACTGGTTAAGAATAAACCGCGCTTCAGTTCTGTATTTAAAGCTAGCCATGCTAACACATCGATACTCTTTCTACGAACGCTACCGGTTAAAAATATATGGGAAGACTAGTAGGTTGACTTCGAGGCTTATCAATTTCAACTGTCGACTTTTGGCGTAGATATTGAACGCACATTTAGATAAAGAAAGAGAATCGATATAGGTATAACATGGCTAGCACCTAGAAAGACTGGAGTTAAGGTAACATTGTGGACTGTTTGTTGTCCTATAATAAATAAATAAGTTAATAGCAATAATATCGCGTATCTCTAAAAACTATTATACTGTCATACATAACCCGGAATTAGTTGTAAAAAAAGTCAAAAGGCATACTAAAGCAGTAAATTAAAATCCCGGCAATCCTGCTGTCGCGTATAAATAAGTAGGAAACTAGGAATACGTGTAGCAAGTAAGCATTACCGTGTAAGAGGCGGTTTTAAATTCACTCGGGGTGCAATTTTGAAATGAAAATTACTCGGAACAAGCGTTTACGTGCGATAAGGGAATTATTATGGCGAAATGCATCGATGGTACAGTGTGGCGAGGCTTGGCGTTTAGTCACGGAAGTCATTTGTGGCTTGAGACGCCATTTTGTGTGGCATTAAAATTTGCATTAAAAATAAACTGTACTCTGTGTGATATATGACTTACGATTGGCAAAGAAACCCGTATAACATTCATTCCATATCTAAATGGAATGAAATGTAAAAATGTATTGGAATGACATACCGATGGACTTTAAATAAGCAAATGATTGAGGTATAGTTTTAGATGAGGCTTGTAATATAGGTAAGTAAACTAAGCTATTATTTATATCTTTAATGGCAAAACAAATTTTGTCGGGTCAACAAGTATGAATAGATATTAGAAGATTAATTATTTACGAGTTAATATATGAATCTTCTTCCTAGTGTAATATCAATTAGTCATAAAATTATCATATCAAAATATGACAATCGTAGGATAACATTAGTTTTAACCTACTTAATATTCATACTACACAATTCACACAATTTACACGCGATAATAATATATTTTATTGTACGTACTGTGAAAGCAACTAGCACCAAGTTCATTATACCCATCGTAAATGTTTGAACCTAATTCGAATATGAAATAGGCTGGGAGTCCCGTGAGAAATACATATTAAACTAGAAAGGCTAATATCATTAATTGCACAGCGCTCTACTAATTCTGCAATATTATTGCTTTGTATTGTAAGAAGAAATGGTAATATTATAGCTGTATCAGAGCAACTAACAGCTTTCCTGCTGCATAAAAGTAACTGAAAGCTTTCGTGCTGCTTAAGAGATCGCTAACTTTCTTAGACGCTAGTGCGAGAAATTGTACTAATGTATTATTTCCAATAAAGAATTAAAACATTTTTATGCTGCTTTACTTTTAATTACTACTGTAAGAGCAATAAAAAATGTTTTGCTGATATATTATCTGAATACAAATTGTGATGTAGAGACAGGGGATCAAAATTTGTATTGCTATATGTCCTGACAGGGTTCTATGTGCACTGTATTGCATGTACTAGTACACATGATGCAATGTAAAATAAATAAATAAATAAATAAATACTTTTTTACTTTCTGAATTACAGCAACTGACAGCATACCTGCTGCACAGCTTTTGGCTTGTTGTATAGAAAAACTATCAGCTTTCTTGCTGCTTTAGAGAAACTCCACCGACCATTCATTAAAAAACAGCAACGCCCTAACAGGGTTTCAAATGTATAATTATTAAGAATAATATATTATGTACGAACCCTGATAATAAATGAAATGAAAACTATTTTGCTGCAACTTGCCATAATCGCGTCATCCGTTTTGATAACTAAAGTCTTCAAAAAAAGGGCATACTAAAATTCGTCTTATTTCTAACCACTGCAGCCTAAAACAACCACGTTAAAAAATTGTAAGCTATGTGATCTATAAAATAAGGTTCCAATTCGCATGCATTCATATTTTCTGCCAAACATTATTACAACAGTTACGATTGTCTGTTATCGACGCTTCTGCCGATTTATTGCTTCAATGTAAAACATTACACTGTGTGGAGATGAGCAGAAGAGCAAGAATAAACGGGAAATAGAAGTAATTTTCACAATCCATCCCCTTCTACAGATATTAAGAGGATACAGTGAATTTCTTTTTATCCGTTTTACTCTTACGCGAGGTGCAGATGATGTTAGTGGGTGCAACATGAAGCGTCGGGGAAGAATATAAAAGAGAAACGTCGTTTTACCTAATTACTTATAAAATTAAGCCAGTTATCAAATATCTGTTTCACAGCGTTTTTCAATATTATTACCTAAACATTAAAGCAAAAATTAAAATTGCAACCATTGTAGTTTCGATAAAAATTAGAAAAACTAAGATTTTGGGGGCGACTTTCTATCGAGAAGATTTTATTCAATCGTGTTTCTGCGTCACAGCGAATTTTAAATATGTGACGTTCAAACTTGAAAGTAATTTTGTCCTACATTATAATTTTTAAACTGCAGAACACCAAAAATAGCTTAAACAGCCGTTTCCGCCTTTAATAACTGATTTTGAAATAAACACATTAATAAGCAAAGGACATGGCCTAAAATTGTATGGAGCTGTGCCCTGAAAAAAAATGGGAAATGCTTTCCAAAAAACCAACTTCAAATGCCACTACAAAGAGTGAAATAATTTTTATTTAAATTTTAGGTACCTACACCAATTCGAAGTCGGGCAATGTTTCATACAATCCCTAATAGTCCTTCTTAATGAAATGACAAAGTCATAGACAATCGCCCGACTTCGAATTGGTGTAGGTACCTAAAATTTAAATAAAAATTATTTCACTCTTTGTAGTGGCATTTGAAGTTGGTTTTTTGGAAAGCATTTCCCATTTTTATTTTATACTTTTTAGTGGAAAACAATAAAATGCACAAGGCGTTGTAAAATATCCAAATTGCTTGAGGTGTGTTCATAAAATCTGAAGAGATACCTCAAATTCACCAAGATCCCATCATCAGACCCTGACTTGATGACTTTAGTCATCAAATCAGTATCTGCTAGCAAATGCACTAGTAACTATAAAAAATACCCAACTCGCTTCAAGTATACTAGCAAAATTTGAAGAGTTCCCTCGATTTCACCAAGATCCCATCATCAGACCCTGACTTGATGACTTTAGTCATCAAATCCGTATCTGCTAGCATATGCACCAGTAACTATAAAAAATACCCAACTCGCTTTAAGTATACTAGCAAAATTTGAAGAGTTCTCTCCATTTCACCAAGATCCCATGATCAGATCCTGACCTGATGACCATAGAACAACTTGGAAAATATTACTCTTTCTAATAATACTCAAATAGTTTCATGTGTCCATATAAAATTTGAAGAGTTCCCTCGATTTCTCCAGGATCCCATCATCAGATCCTGACCTGATTAAAATGGGACCATCTGGAAACAAAACCCTCTTAAACAAAAAAAGAATTTTTCAAATCGGTCCACGCGTCTCCGAATAATCGGTGAACATACATAGATAAAAAAAAAAAAAAAGATTCCGACGAATTGAGAACCTCCTCCTTTTTTTGAAGTCGGTTAAAAAAAAATATTCATGGCCATCGACAAACAGTACGTCATATTAAAGCTTATTATGTCTTTACAATCGTTTATGTTTTATGATCAGAAAACATGCGAGAGACACAATATCAGCTAAACAACTTGCAACAAAATGCGCCAAAATATTTTCAATAGCAATGATTTTTTTATTAAAAAATGATGCGTATTGGTTATGAACTTAGTATTTTTTCATATTACAAAGCTTAAAAAATGCGAGTAAATATTTTGAAAAACAATTTTTAATAAAAAAAATCATCGCTATTAAAAATATATAGGCGCATTTTGTTGCAAATTGTTATGCTGATATTATGACTCTCGCATGTTTTCTGATCATAAAAACTAAACGATTGTAAAAACATAATTATAAACTTTAATATGACGTACTGTTTGTCAATGGCCATGAATATTTTTTTTTAGGGCAGAATCCGGCCATGTCATTTTTTGAGTCTGCTTTCGAGTGACCCCGAAGGAATTTCAGACGATGCTTCCTTATTCCTTTACTACGTTATTAAGTGAACCTCTATGCATACTTTTTTAGATCATTTTAGGGCTTAGGCTAGATATAAATGAATGCAGATCCATTAATAGCATAATAAATCCTTAATAGCTGACGTGTTTTTGTTTTATACAATTTTAATAAAATGCTTTAGAATTGTAACATTATCAGGAAACTCTTTACTTTTAAAATGTTTACTACAACCTTGTTAGTACAGCGTTATTCTAAATAAAGTTTTGTTAGTGCCATGGTATCAAAAATACGTTAAACCGTCGATCGTTTAGACTGTGTGGTATGATTTCAAAATTAAATACATTTTATTTAATTAATAACAGCCCTCATTATACTTTAAACAATTGAATTTAAATACTAATTCTATGCTCAATTAATCCAGATTATAATATGCAAGGATTAAAATATTCTGTATAAAATTAATAAACTGTTTCGAAATTTCAACAGATTTTCAAAAACCGAAATGTTATGAATTTTAATAATTATCATAAATTAATAATGAAATTCTCATCTTTGAAACTAAGTCTTCGCGACTTCGGTTACACGCTCCAATTAATTTGTAACTAGAGTATGTAAGCAGTTCATTAGATAAAATACTTACTTTTTAATTTTTTGTACGGCGTGGAAAATTTTGTATTGGTTTCATTATTTTTTTATTTTAATAAATTCTCGTACCAATTTTTCTTACCAAACTTCTCCAAAACAGCTTGATTGTTATGAAATTTTCTGTGTATGTTCGTCAGGTCTCTGAGAGTAGGTGATACATTCATAAGCTAATTTTTAAATCCTTAATTACTAAGCAACGTTTGCTGAGTCAGCAGTTCACTATAAAAGAAGGGCGATGAGTGATGACAGATTCTAATGGGATGCCCCTAGATCGATTCCCGCTACGGCCTATAAGTTTAGGATTTAATTTTTCAATTTGTTTCAGGTCTGGTCAGCTGGGAGGCTTCGGTCGCTACCGATACGACAAAAACGTATCAGCCACGACATGTTCTAAGGAATCTTGTGCGCTGATTGGTTAATGCTTGCATCGGTCGAGCCAAGTAGAGTCTGATTGGTTGATATTCTCATAGGTTGTGCAGCGTAGGCACTTATTGGCTACCAATGGTTGCGTTGCTACAGTCACATGCGATGTTTGGGCGATGTACTCTATTTGCGACGATCAACCCAGTTTACTACTTATTTAGCTATCGCGCAACTTGATGTAAAATTGAAAAAGTAGTTAGTTTTAAAGCTCCCGTGATTCTGTATTAGCTCCGCTCGCCAACTACTCGTTAATCAAGCGTTTAAGAGCAGCTTAAACTGTAGTTGGGAATTACTCAAACTTTGATACGGCGCCGCTGGAGGGATTAGTTGAGAGTGTTTTATCGCGCGGATTTTACTATCTGTGGACTTGGAGGCTGGAGGCTTATGAGATGGATACTCTAATTGAAAGAAAATTGAAAAATTCCTGCTCGTGTCAAATTAAATGTGACGGAGAAAGTGAAAACATGCAGGGTACTTACCTACTTACCTCCCTAGCGCAATGAAGCGCGCTTAGATTCAAGTACCTAAGAGGTTGGTTGGGTGGGTTCGATTACTGTGACGGGCTACTTTAGAACTTTATAATTTCTAAACTGTTTTAGGTCTGGTCTGACGCGAGTTTCGGCCGTGGCTATAGTTACCACCTTACCAGCCAAGATGGAAGACCGCCAAGCAATTTAACGTCCGGCACGATGCTGTGTAAAACCCGTTAGGGGTGAGTTTACTTGGCCCTTCCAAGTTTACAAGTACGATAACATCTTCAAGTTTGTCATCACTTACCACCAGGTGCGATTGCAGTCAAGTACTAACTAGAACCCAAAAAACCTGGTATATTGGAGGTCCATCGGCTGAATTTGCGACGAAGATTAATATACCATATAAAATATGCGAACATAAATCGATCACTGTGCACTCTGAATCGGGAACATCCTCTTTTTTGCATTCGGCTGAAAAGGTATTGTTCCCGGGAATAAATTGCAAGTTATTTTCCGCGCCGTCGCCCGCCATATTGACGTTGAAACTTAACAGAGTGTAAACTCCACGGGAAAGTTCACAGAATCGCCGAATTGACACGTTTAGACTTTGTCATATTTTCCCGAACTTCGTTAATTATATTGGACATGTTAGAACGCATTCTTGATGCTACTGTAATATGAAAAGTTAAATTAACAAGTTATTCTTACGGGAATATTACAAAATGTCAAAATGTCGATGCGTCATTTATACTCCAGCAATTATCGCAAAAGGAAAGGCAAAAGTTTGTAATTACCTCACGATGTGTATGTATATGTGTCTTTGTTACTCCTTCACATTGAAACTACTTACCCGATTTTGTTGAAATTTAGAAATAGGATAGATTTTACCCTGGATACATACTCGTCCATGACATAGGTTTCTCCGATATTTGTGAAAACCCCGAAATTCAGGAGGGCAACAGATTTAAGTATAAGAACATCAGGTCTTTCTTATCTCAGTCAATCTTGAAATATTATTTCTGGTATTAAAAGGATGTCTTCTCTAAAATAATGATAACAATGTAAAAATAACACGTATAAGTGGAGTTGCTTAATAGAAACAAATATGTATAAAAACCACAGACTGTATTTGCAAGAATCGCTTGTAAAATGTCTTCAGTTATATTATTCCCAAATGTTACGCATCTGTAATTCCACGCATAGTCAGATAGATAGATATGTATGTGAGCCACGCAATCAGCATCCAAACTATCAGTGCAGAAACGTTATGAGAACTAGAAGCATCGCATAGCAAGTGCCAGGGAGCCGTACGTTACACCAAATCCACGTTTAGTTAGCAAAGATGTAAAATAATTGGCTAATCTTGATTTCAAATCTTAAAATAGATGTTTTTTATTTCAGGAACGTGGAATATCATCCATTGTGTATAGGTAAATCTGTAAGCCCACTGAAGTGAAGTGTAATTCTTCTCCTAACATCAGGTTATACCTGAAAGTAAAGAAGACATAATATTAGTTTCTGTATATGTGCACTTGCAATGTAGTTGGAGAACCTTCGTAATATTGCCTACGGAGTGTATTGATTTTGCATTAAACCATAAAACTGTCACCATAAAACTCCGAGAAAGGTGATTTGAAGGCGTTCACATGTCTTCTTTACTTTCAGGTATAACCTGATGTTAGGAGCAGAATTACACTTTTCTGCACCGGGATACATCGCCGTGTTCGATTAGGCTTAGACTAATGTAGCAACGAAATTTTGTACCATACACACTTTGATCAACACTGGTGTAGAAATGAAAGACATTAAAACGTTGCTGGTACATCACGGTGTCACGGGCGGACAAAGAGAAAAAATCTGCCTTTTCAGGAGCTACTTCACGCACGTACGGCGAGAAAAATATCCCTCTCAAATCCACCAAATACAAAACGAGACTCGGAAGCGAGTACGTATTCTACTGCGAAAGTGTTGCTAACGAACAGAGGTGCAAGGTGGAAAGTCAATGATATCCGTGTTCAAGGTTTTTTGGGCACAACGGCTTGATAAATACCAATTTTTTTACTTTGTCTGTTTTCGAATTATGCGAAAACTATACTTACTGAGTAGATTGTAAAATGGATTTGGAGAGAGGCTAAATCTCTTTTCAGTTTTGTTTTTAAATAATAATTAAATACACTTTATTCAGACAGACAACTAAGGTCTAACAGGTAAGATTAGTACAATAATGTAAAATTTTGTTCGTTTTCGCTGCTGTAGACACACAATAGTTTGCCCTCATTAAATGTACATTTCAAAAATATTCACTAAATGAGAATCTAGACTATGCTCTAGAGTCTAGAGCCTTAAGAATTTAAGGCAATAAAGGCAGTTAGCTGCCTCGTTGGTCTTGTGGTGAGATCACGAAGCCCCGGGTTTGATTCCCGGATCGGGACACTAAAAATATAGTATATTGGGGTTTTCTCGGAGAAAACGCTACGCCATCCTGAGTCTAATCTCTCTCCGATCAGCCGTGCTATTTTGCAAAACAGCGACGACCGTACATCTCTGCATCTATGAATTTGTCAGTTGTAATAGAGTACAATTTGTAAGTAAGTAAGTAAGTAAGTAAGTAATTTTTTATTTGCTCAAAAACATGGTCAAAATAGGTGGAAGAGTACACAATTGGAAACCGAATGTTTTTTACCCACATACGGGTATGCAAATGTTACAATTTAATTTTTTTTTTTTTTTTGGCATGCATTATAATTTACTCACAAACCAGACAATCAACATAAAATAATCCTCATGCAGCGACATTTTATTGGTCATATCAAAATTTCCAATGACGCCTTCTCATCATAAAAATTATAGAATAATAATACTAATAATCATTATCACTGAATTATGTCCCGAATAATTATAAAACGAATGTCAATACTTATAATATAATCAATACCCATAGCATGTCAAAGTAAATATTAGTTTTTATTTTTGTCATTAAAATATTCATTTAAGGAGTAATATATTTTATTAATAAGGAATGTCTTAAGGGATTTTTTAAAACTCATTATATTTTTTATTTCCTTTATATTATTTGGCAAATGATTATAAATTATAATTGACAGACAAACCACGCTTTTCTGCATCTTTGCAGTTTTGGATGGTCTGACTTGCAATCTCAGTGGATACCTCTTATTATTTAAATTATTAAATAAAGATAGGTTACTATGTACAAACACGGCAGTTTCATATATGTAGAGAGACGGAAAAGTGAGAATATTTAGTTCTTTAAAATGGGGCTTGCAAGTATCCGTCCACTGAAGGTTTCGTATAGCTCTGATGCATCTTTTTTGAGCCTTAAAAACTTTTTCTCTCTCTACCGAATTACCCCAAAACATTACACCATATCGAAGAGTTGCTTCGACATACCCAAAGTACGCTATGCGTAATGTTTGTTCATTTACTCTTCTGTTTAATTTATAGAGAGCATACGAAAATTTATATAATTTATTGCACACATTATCTACTTGAGTCCTCCAGTTTAAGTCATTATCTACAATAATACCTAAGAACGTTGTTTCATTAGTTTGTTTTACTTTTACACCCATATAATTAATATCATAATTCGGCAAGTTAAAATTATTCCAATTAAAATTCATTAATTTTGTTTTTTCTAAATTTATCATTAAGTTATTATTTTCTAGCCATTTGATAATTTTCCCTAATGAATCATTAATCTCAGTTTCATAATTATTAATATTACTCCCTTCATATATCACCGTACAGTCGTCCGCAAAAAGAACCATAGATTGTGTTGTCACATTTGGAAGGTCATTTATATATAGCAGAAACAAAAGTGGCCCGAGGACACTTCCCTGAGGGACACCGTATCGAACGCTTCTTGCTGTTGATCGGTGAATTGTTTCTGTATGATTTTTGGGGCATATTTTGCTTATTTCTGTAACCTGTGTCCTATCTGTAAGGTACGACTCAAAAAGATTTAATGCCGTCCCTCGTATTCCGTATTGATTTAGTTTACTAAGAAGAATTTTATGATCTACAAAATCAAATGCTTTAGTCATGTCCATGTACAATGCTGCTACCGGTATTTTCTTATCTATGCAAGTAATAATTTTATTTAAAAGGTCGTAAATTGCCAGATTTATTGATTTATTTTTCCTAAAGCCTTTTTGCTCTTTTACTAATATGGATTTGTCCTCAAGATAGTAATTTAAACGCTTATATATGACCTTTTCAAATACCTTGGCAAATATTGTCACTAAAGCAACAGGACGGTAGCATGCAATATCACATCTATCATTTCTTTTGAATAATGGCTTAACTATTGATTTTTTTAAAGCTACAGGAAATGTGCCATTCTCTATACATAAATTTACTAAATGACATAAAATCCCAGAAATGGACAAAGACGTTGCTTTCACTATTTTAGTGCAGATGCCATCGTATCCTGTGCTTTGAGTGTTTTTTAATGATTTAATTATTTCAAATATTTCCACCGGCGTAACTGGGGTTATGAACATGGACGATGGCTTCTGATATTCAAGACGATAACTGGGGATATCACTATTATTTTTAACACCTTTCGAAGTGATAACGGTATCTACAAAGTGATCATTAAACACTTGTGCTATTTCTTGGGGATTTGTTACTTCTCGTCCGTTGTGGACAACTTTACTAATTTGATTGACAGGCATATTTAATTTGTTACCTTTAATTACCTTCCATGTCGCCAGGCATTTGTTCTGCGACTGCGCTATATAATAATTGTTCTGTGATTTCTTGGTTAGATTTATTATATTTTTTAGTTTTTTACTGTATGCCCTGTATTTATTTTTTATGTCCTTACTTGGATTCTTACGAAAAGTCCATAAAAGTTTCCTTTTTTTAAGGCTACACAACTTTATTCCCTTTGATATCCATTTTGGTTTCGTCCTTAGTGAATTTTTTATCTTTCAGTTCAAGTAGTTCCGTCTGGGACGCTTTGTCGCATTTGAAAGATGATCTGACGCAGCCCAGGGTCTTTGTGACGGTTTTCATGTAATTAGTATACTTTTGTTTATAGTCAATTCTTAAGATTTCTTGTAGTAGTGATCTCGATAAATTCAATGCAAAGTGATATTTTCGAGGAACAAATCTACTAAAGTCCATGTCTAAATATATCGCGTGTGTAAAGTTACTACATAAAAATTTCAACTCATAATTTAACTTAAGATTCAGCCAATCATTTCTAGGTACCTCTGGTATTATTACATTCGTGTTGTTACATGAGGCAACCCATCCCGCAATATTACATTTAAAGTTAAACGGGTTTCGATCATTAGCTCCAGTCAAAACCACTACACAATCATTCAGATTCAAATTAGATATTTCATTTTTGCATGCATTCAATACTTCTTTTGAGTCCGCAAAAGGTTTTAAAAATGAGTTGACCTGGTACTCTGGTCCTAGAAGATTTCCTAACAACTCTCCGACATTTTTTCCATATTGGTCACCAATAATGATTATCTTTTTTTTCCTTTCACTAGTTTTTTCTTTTTTGCTGTCCGTAAATGCCTGAATAGTACTATTACCGTCATTGTTATGTTTCCTACAGCATTTCCTATTTTGCATGCTCTCTCCGGGTTGGCAGCTGTCTGGCAGCTATTTCATTTTGTAGAATAGCACAGCAGGAACTCGTAGTTTCTTTGATAATGAGAAAGAAGAGTTAGAGTTTCCGCGGAGATTTGTGCACTATAATAATACTCATATGTCCTGCTAAAATCTCGACAGAGATTGACCACCATAGCTGGAGCACACTGCACATAATTATCGTTGCAATAAATATATTATTATTAACTATGAACGATCTAAGCACTTGAAAGATATTAACGAATTTCAGATACCGTAAAATAAAGGTGAGTGGGTATGATTTTTATTAAAAAATTCAACAACTTGAAAGCAGATTCCCAATATGATTCGTGCTGAACAGTGCAGTCCGCGCTCGTCGAGTGCAAATATGGATAACACTCTATCGAGCCGGCTGTTTGATTGACTTGTTGACTTTTTGTACAAATAATTGCGCTCGCACTGCATAATTACTTACGGGAATTGAGAAGCGTTCCCGAAAAAATTTTCTTTGATTTAATTTAGCAACTATGAGTATAGGTAGTACTTATGGTGAAATGTGTGAATTAAAAATTGTAGTGTTTGGAAATTGCCTTTTTTCAGAAGGAATAACAGAAATAAATAGAAGATACCGTGCAATGTACTCGTAAGTCGTACTTAGTTATTAATGAATCCAATCACTAAACATTAAAAAAGCTAGTTCCATTAGAAATTATGGCCCCTTGAAATTAGTACCGAAGTACTCCTTTTAAGGCAGCCTTTTTGTTATTTTGAGTTGCCTCAACATTGATGCGTTGGTTCTGTGCGCTGACCATGAATTCTGGAGAATGCTTTTCCAGCAATACATCTCAAACGTCAACGCCTTGCCGATCAGCTGCTTTAATTGTCCATGTCTCAGCAGCATACAGAAATATCGGGAAGACAATTGCACGGACAAGACGCATTTTGGTGTTATTAGAAATGGGTCTATCCTTTCAAGTCTTATGCAATAGGCAGGCAAGACATAGGTAACTATGAAACTTTTTAATAGGAATAAATACCTAAATTCTTAAGAGTCCTGTGAACTACCATGTCTCCCATACAAACGTAATACCAAAATCATTTGTAATTCGTGTATATTTCGATCATGTTGTGGTGTTATTCGGGTTCGTATAGTAATAATCTATGCTCCTGGCCATATCTGGTTCCGAAATACTGTTGTTAAACGAAATTGTAAACGAATTTAGTTTTGCTTATTTTTATGTCAAAGAGGACATGTTTTCTGCTTATTTGTTTTGTAATAAAAACAACACTATCTCACGTCGCATTAGTTCAGGAGCACAGTTTTTATTGTCCAGCTAAAGAAAACACCAATTAATAAAGAAAGTTACAAGTTTTCATTCATAATTTTTGGTATTACGGAACCCGACCAAAGTTATAAAAATTTTGATCAAAATTGATTATTATTTCGTTTTAAAGAAGTATTTCCGAACCAAATATGGCCAGGAGCATAGATTATTACTATATGAATCCGAATAACACCACAACATGATCGAAATATACACGAATTACAAATGATTTAGTATTCTGCATTAATGGAGACATCGTAGTTTACAGGCCCCTTAAGGGCGATGGGTACCATCCGGGCGCGAAAATTCAAATTTTATTTAGTTTTTCGCTCATAGTGGGCTAATTATACATCAAAAGGTAATGGCAATGCGTTTTGCGGGCACAACATTTATGCATCTACATGTTTTTAATAAAAACTCTACTCAACAATACTCATTTATTTCATTTGGTTCCCGATAGCTCGAAATCTGGGAAACTGCAAAAAATTATCTTTCGGGAACCAATATGAGATGAGTGGGAACTTTCGAGCAAAGTTTCTATTAAAAACATGTAGGTGCATAAAAAGTAGGCCCGCACAATGCATTGCCATAAATCTACAATGTGTCTGTGTTGTGTTGTGTGTCCACAAATCTACAATCTGCGAAAAACTAAATAAAATTTGAATTTTGCGGGCTGGTAGGGCCGCAACACCTTAAATGTAAAACACTATAGCAAAAAGATAATTGTAAAAAATAAATACGTTTATGTTACTGTAACTCTTCTGACAAACTACTACCTACTTTCTAGTGTGCTTTTATTCAAATTGAATTAAATTCCTAATAATTTCGTTCTAATCCCCTGCGAAGATAATTGGGATGTTTAGCGAATTTCGCTAGGTAAAGTTTGTAGGTAGTTTCGGAGATACGAGCGGGTGCATTTACGTACGTACAGGCTCAAATTTTCGCTCTGTGTTATGAAATTCAATTTTAGTTTTAGGCTAATTGGATTAAACTTCTATTATATTCAATTAAGAGGTGATAGTTCATTTCAATTGTGTTAGTATAATATTATTATCATGGATTTTGTATTAGTGGAATATTATTAGATAATAATATGATTACTAAATGCATTGCAATGCATTTCCTAAGTTAATAGAAACGAATTTATTTGCTAATATGGTTACCGAGCAATTAATTTGGGTGGGCTGTAATTATTATTTTATGGAAAATTCTCTGAATCCATTTCTAATGTAATATAATTATATTACAGACAATCTGTATTAATTAATTTTAGTTGACGATAAGAATATTTTTGATAATGCTACAAAAAACTTCTGTACGCGGTCCTTGAATCGACCACCGAACGAAAGAGTCTTCCGATGTTGGGTTATATGGACACAGTTATTTATAATGATTTAATCAAATCTTGCATTCAAATTAGGAAATATTAAATAGTAAAATTTAAATAACTAGGTTTTCCCGCAGGTTCGCCTGTGTGGAAGTCGGTATCCCCTTTTTATTTCTGTTTGCAATTTTATAACCAAGTATTGCTAAAAACCTATTGCTAAATATCAGTTTCTATTTGAATGTTTCCGTAAAAAGAACGTCAAGTATTCTATTGTTGACGTTTGTTTAAAAATAGTTCTTATTGGTGGCGTGACTGAGTACTTAACATACATATAAACCTACAAACATACTAACTAACAAACTTTCACATTTACTTATAGTTAGTAATATTATATATTCGTTGCTTATAGGATAAAATAATAATGCCAATTACAATATTATCACTTCACTTCAACTTAACTTTAACTTAATATCAATTCTCTGTACTTATTTCCATCACTGTACATTCTTCCCCTCTTTAGTTAAGGGGCTATCCGTCAGCGTGCGGAGTCGTATCACTCGAGCATCCTTCAAGGGGCCTTAACGACGTACCGATCGGCCGGAAGATATACGCTCCCCTGATTCGACACTAATCCCATTTTCCGGCCGGCTGGCTTTACTTAATAAGCTACGCGTTTAACTTGCCTTTTATTCTAAGCATGGGCTCGGCTCCATAATTTTGTCTAGTTTATTAATTGTTTTTTTTTTCCGATTACAGATTTCGATTCCCGATTAGATTTCCGATTACGATTGTTTTACTGGTGGTAGGACTTTAGGTTTAATACATTTATTCTCAAAATTAAAAACTAACAATTTCATAAATTTTGTGAATGTGTTGCATGGCTAAGGCTATTGTCCAGTAACTTAGTACGACGCGAATAGGTGTTTTCAAAAATGCTATCTATGCTCATATTGAAAAAGTTGCAAGTTCAGAGAGTTATTCTTGAAAGATTGCTTTAGGTGATAACGTTTTTACCGAATTGGAAAATTTTGGTCTCAGTAGATTCAATGGTACGTTTATTTTTTTAGTAATTTAGTTATTTAAATTAAAAGAAAATATCCGGGTGACCGAGCTTCGCTCGGTAGTTTAACTACTGGCTAATAGATGGCAGCAGAAGTGCTTCGCTCGGTAGTTTAACTACTGGCTAATAGATGGCAGCAGAAGTCATTTTTATTATTTTTTTTTTGGTAAATTCTACATTTTCTAAAAATGAATCCTAGCTAGATCGATTTATCGCCCCCAAAACCCCCTGCATACTAAATTTCATGAAAATCGTTGGGCCCGTTGCCGAGATCCAGATTATATAGAAATATATATATATATATATATACAAGAATTGCTCGTATACCTGAAACGTGGACACTAACAAGCGGCCTGATCCACAAATTCAAGGTCCATCAGCGTGCAATGGAAAGGGCTATGTTAGGGATTTCCCTGCGTGATAGAATCAGAAATGAGGAGATCCGCAGGAGAACCAAGGTCACCGACATAGCCAAAACCATTAGCAAGCTGAAGTGGCAGTGGGCAGGTCGCGCTTGTCGTAGGGGCGATGGCCGTTGGAGCCGGAAAGTCCTGGAGTGGAGACCGCGTACAAGTAAGCGTAGTGTGGGGCGACCTCCAGCTCGCTGGACCGACGATATCAAGCGGGTGGCGGGAAGCGGCTGGATGAGGAAGGCTGAGGACAGGGTGTGGTGGCGTGCGCTTGGGAAGGCCTATGTCCAGCAGTGGACGTCCGCAGGCTGAAATGATGATGATGATGATGAAAAGAAATACTTGAGCAAGTTTTTAGGGCTTAAATATGGATATTTAGACGCTTTTTGTGTGAAAGCTTACAGCTAGATGATCTTTTTAGATATTAAAACAATACTTCTTCACTTTTTGAAAGACGCATCACAAATGACTTGTTACAAATAATTCCCACCGGTAAACTGTAAATACTGTATAGCAGTGCTCCCTCAACTTGTATAGTTTTAGCTCCGTAATTTGTTCTTCTCAAGGGTATTTGTAGCGTATATCTGTTTTACCTGGTAACCAGTAATGTGTAGATTTCGCACTTTTATGAGAACTTTTTTTTCCCTTATTGTAGCTAAGCTTGACGACAATCATGCCTGATGGATAAATGTGTACATTGTTACTCTACTATCTCTGCTAATAGTGTACCAGTGGTAGTGTTAATAATGTGGTGAGTGTGATATAAAAGAAGATTAAAATTGCCTCATTATCACATCAATGCAAATGCGCTCAAAATGATATCATTACCATACTGTAATCGCTTATTACAATATTCAACAATAAACCCCATATCCATCATTATGGAATTTTATTGGCGGCGCTCAAATTTAACTCTGACGAATAATACATTCAATTTGGGTCAGCTAATGTATATTTTATGTGATCTGGCTAAGGCGCTACCGTGCCCTAAAAAGTTAATCTCGAATGACAAAGTATGAAAATGAATTCACCTACGAAGTTTTTTGTAGGCAATCTATTTTTAATAACATCCTTATTAATGTTAATAAAGTAATTAGGCGTAGTAATTAAGATTTTATATTTTGCTCGTTTTATAATGCTTAAAAAATACATATACCAGTAAGTATATATACTATAGTTTCTGCTTCGTAATTTATATTTTGTTGGAGCCAATGAATGCCTTCATAATGATTTCAAAGGTATGTAAAGTATACTAATCCGCACTTGGGCATTTACATAACCATTTTAGTTGTTCTAAAAGGAGCCTCGCGCCCAATCGTGGACCGTAAAATTGAGTTGAGATTTCCTCAATAAAGACGATAGGAAAAGGCTCCGCAGCTCTCCATGTCCACAGAAATTGTGTTTCCATGATGGACGCCCTGAGGGAGTACGGGATTCATTTTAATTTTCACTGCACTCCTGCCAATTAAATACAAATTTACCTAGTGTCATTATAGTGAAAACATTATAGTAACTTATATTACAGCCTACTTTTCTTTCTTTGAATATTTAATTTCATATTGGGTGGTAATTTCGTTGCCGTACGATATTGCGTCACGCAGCCTAAGTGAGGGCATTACCATAAGCTTGTGATATTGTACACCGCACCATAAACCCGGCGCACATAAATCATGGTTGATTTTTACTGTGCCGCTAAAAATTTAACCCTCATGAATAAAACATTTAATCCGCCACGACTAATGCAAGGTTTATGTGAGATTCGGTAATGGTTCTATTACTTAGCCGTAAAAGTTTTATCCCCGAGTGATAAATAGGCTCAACAAAAAGATTAACAAACGATCCAATCTTCTTGGGTGCGTGGTAGTGAAATAAATATTATCTTTTAATCTACCTTAAATATAATTTTCATGTCACGCAATTTAAATAAAAATTTTGTTTCATTCGATAGGTCTGGGATTGGATAAGATAAGGTTAAGCTATTTTTCCATACCCCTAAATAGCAAAAATGACGGATGAGTCAGTAAAGTATAATTACAAGATTGTCTAAATATGATGAACCACGAATCCACCCTATCTTCCAATGAATATCTCAAACATGTCGAAATTCCTCCCCGCCGGGATGAATTGAATTTCAGCCTAGCATCTTATTAAACTTGCACTGAAACAAGGATGCTATAAAATGCAAAATGGATATGGCGTCTTGTCAGTCAAAGCTGTGGGGAGGACTACTACCATGATAAACTACTACATAACGGGAATGAAGTTCGATCAACATCGATCTCTTTCCCAACTCTAAGACCCGGTTTCCACCAAAGTGCATAGGAGGAGAGATTTTTTTGAAGAACCCTTCGATTTCGCCATTTTTTTCGGTATAAATCGAACGGAGAAGAGAGATGTCTCATTTTTGTATATAATTTTGTGCCATGAGCGAGTTAGCGGAGCGGTCGAGCGGAGAGGTCTATAGTCGAGCGGTACCGCCAGTGGTTGGATGGCGTCGCTGGCACTCGCACTGCTTTTTCTCTGCCACCTCCTTCTCTCTGCGTCTCGCACACTCGAAAATATCAATTTGATTGACGCTGTGCACAGCTCACATCTCCAGTACCGCACAGCTCACATCTAATCTGCACTACGCATCTCCTTTCCATTGTCGTCTCTGCGATGGTGGAAACCCAGACTAACGGGAGCTAGCGGATAAAGATACCATATCCATGATATTTTCCTTAATCAGGCAAGTGGTATGGCAACGTTCCTGCAAGCAGCCATTGATGCAACGTAACAATGGCCATAATGGAATAGATTATGATTACACGACATGGCTACCTACACACTCGTAGTATGGCCATCGGTTGTAATGCAAAACGCCTTTAAAATTACAGGCACTGTCTTTCCCACCACCTAGTACTTTCCCTCTAGTGTGATCAGTTAAGCGCTGGCCAATATAGTTAAAAAAGTAGTACTTTTACCTTATAATTATAAAACCGGAATTTGCTGAAACTCTCCGCAATGTAATAAAATGGGAAATAGACCACCTCCTGTGAAGTCGCGCTAAACGGCGTATACGGCTATTTAAACGATTTTCAGTTACCTGCAATTTAAAAACAAACGTTTAAACGTTATAAATTTTGGGTCTAAATTCGCTGTGAAGCAGAAACATGATTGTATACGAATTCCTCGATTGAAAGTTCTCCGATTTTTTTTTAAAAAACCTCCATTTTTTGTTTTAAAGTGTCGGTAATCATAATATCCAAAAACTCTCAAGAACAGATCTTTGGTTACTGACTTGGTTTTTAAGTAATTAGGTGAAACGTCGTTTTTCTGTTATATTCTTCCGCAATGGCTGACGGCGACCCTCTAACGTATTCATAAGGGTGAAGAGGACAAAAATAAATTCAGTGTATCCTCTTAAGGGCTTTACGGAGGGATTCCAGGCAATAGTCGCTGTCCTGCTCTCCATTTTTATGATCCACGGGCAGCGAAATATTGCATCGACTATACGAGTAGTTTATATCGATGGTTATAGTACATAGTACGGAATTTTCAGAACAACTGAATTCCACGCTAACGAAATCTGGGTCGGAACCCAACAAAATATAAGCGGAAAAACTAGTACAAAATATCAGTAGCCCAAGGGACCGTTATCCAAACTTCAAACGAGCGACTCGTTTAAAATATTTATAGCAATTTTATAATTTTTTTTTGTGCTCTTGTGAAAAGTAAAGGCGTGACACACTTCCGGGTTTTTTGTGTATTTTGTGTTGTTAGTAGTCAGAAGTATTCTTAATTCAATAGAAACTCAATTATCCGGTCCTTGTGGACTTGCGATTATCCGAACCACCAACCTCGACTAATTTTTTTTTATTGAAATGTTAAAATGAAACTTATCGCTAGCTTATTCAAATTGCCATACAAGTCTATAGTCCGCGCAGAATGGTGCTCAGAATACCGGCTGCATTCCCGCGTTAAACAGCTAGGCTGATCCGTTGCGCAAAAACTTAGCTAGCCCTTCGGTCACCAGTTGAGGCTATTAACGACGGAGAAAGCTCTCGAAGATATTTTTGGCACTATGACTCCATGGCCCCAGGGTCTCTACGATAAACGGGAGAAATACGTAACTCTCTATAAAAGAGAGGCATTTCGTTTTTACAAAAACCATCAGGACAACCGATGTCTGATCGTTTCTTTCGTTGATATGCTTTTATTTTATTTTATGACCAAAACCAAAGATTTAAATCTTTAGATGAGCCCTAAACCTCCAAAATATCCAATTTTTTGTCTTGTGTGCGACACGTTGTCACTCTCTCTGTCACAAGTAAAACTACATCATGCGGAGAGCACTAACTCTGCATGTGAGTGGACGTTTTTGATGTGCGCAATGTAGGCTTAGGGCCCATCTTGCAATTTAAATCTTTGCCCAAAATCCGTTTTTCTCATAAATTCTGTTACCTGGATTTTCGATTATACGAATACTTAAAAAACACTTATCATGCACGTTAATCGAGTTCAAATGTATAATAAATAACTACACCCATTTTATATAAAATCATCTGATTCAGTTTAGTCTTCCCCTCTTTTATTTCGGCGATGCACTAGTAAGTATTTTGTGTTAGTACTATGTATGTTTACATAATTCCAAAATGTATAAAAGACCTGGAACAAAACCTCAACCACCTACTACAAAGTTCAGTAAGTATATAATAAATCTATCTGAAATTCGAATTAATATAATAATTATATTTTTGATTTCGTTTATTATCCAAGCTTCACGTATTTAAGATAAGAAAATAGGTAGTAAAATTATTTTTTATATATCTATCAACTATAACATACAAAAGTAGGTACGTAGTGGTAATCCTAATAATATTATAAAGGCGAAAGTTTGTGTGTATGTTTGTTATTCCTTCACGGCTCAACTACTGAACCGATTTGGCTGAAATTTGGAACATAGATAGCTTATAACCTGGATTAAAACATAGGCTACTTTTTATCCCGAAAAAATCCGTAGTTCCCGTGGGATACTCAAAATACCAAATTTTCTAGAGCAATCTATAGCTACATCTATAGATAGATTGTTCAAGCGAACTTGCTTGAAAGCATGTTTAAAGGTTGGAATAGGGAACGATAACGGGAAAATGACGTTTCCCTTAGGATTCATGAAAAAGCGAATTTGACGCGGGCGGGGCCGCGGGCAAAAACTGAATCTATTATCACTATAAATGTGAAAATGGCCACTATGTAGGTTCTGAACATAGCACTGTACGCATTTAACAAGTGTGTTTTAGTTGAACAAGGGGATATGGGATAATAATGCTATAAATAATAATGCTATAAATAATGCATAATGCTATAAATGTGACAATGGGTACCTGTATTATAGGTTCCGACAGTACAACTGTTTCGCTATTAGCATTTTGTGTTTTAGTTGAGCAATGAGATACAGGTTAATAATATTATAACTATGAAAACGGGTACCTTATACCTATATGATATAGGTTCTGAACTAACATCTGTTTCGTTACTGACAATGTATGTTTTAGTTGAGCTATGGGATATGGTATAGTAATTAGTAATGCTATAAATGTGGAAATGGGTACCTACCCATAAAGGTTCTGAAAGTACAATTGTTTCGCTATTTATAATGTGTGTTTTGGTTAAGCAATGGGATACAGGTTAATAATGCTAAAAAGGTGTTCCTGTATAGTTTCTGATATTAGAACTGTTTCGCTATTAAAAAATGTGTTTTAGTTGAGCAATAGAATACCTATGTGATAGTAATTATGCTATAATTGCGAAAATGGATACCTATAAGGTAAAGGTTCTGAAATTATTTCACTCTTAAGCGGATACGTTGATTTTATTTTCGTCCTTCTCACTCTTATGAATACGTTGGTGGGTTAGGTTAGGTTAGTATGCAGCGTTGCGGAAGAATATAACAGAATAACGTTGTTTTACCTAATTACTTCAAAAACTAAGCCACTTATTTAAATGTCGTTCCGAGCGTTTTTGGGAATTATTTTTTACCGATAAATTAAAACAAAAATTACAATTATGTCCATCGTTGTTTTCGAAGGAAATTAAAAAAATGGTGATTTTGGAGCAATTTTTGGGAGAACTTTTTGGCGAGAAATTTCTATCCAATCGTGTTTCTGAAGTTAGAAACATATATGCTGTTTTTTTCCCAGAAAATCCAGGACTCCCACGGGATTTGTAAAACCCCGAAATTCACGCGGGCGAAGCCGCGGGCAAAAGCTAGTAACTATTAAATATTGAAAACTTAATAAAAGCTCTAGAATATAAAATGAAGGCACATTATGTGTTATTAAACGTAAATGCATACATGTGGACGTTTAATTGCATGCATTAAAGAGGTTACATTTAGCGAGTATACTTTTCTATAATTTACGTGGTATTTTTTTATTTATTACTGTACATCATGGCATAATTCGTTTAAGGAATTTCACTTGTGTTGCATGCATATGAAATGCATGTTTCGATTTTCATGGAATATTAGATTTATGCTCAGATAAATGATCATACTTTTACCCGTAAATGAAACCTAACTATATTATGTAGGTACATAAACCATAATTAAAAAAAAACACGCCGACGAAGTTAGACAGTCAGAAGCGAAATCATTTTTACCTCATACTCGTTAGAAAATATTCCAATAGTTGGATAAATCCTTTTATTTTCTTAGGAAATATAGGTTTCTTACTTTTCGCACCGACTTTTTCATAGAATCTTGAACGAAGTTTTAATTCTATTCTCTCTCGCTTTTAATTCAGTGTTTCATTTTACTTTTCTAGGTCAAAACGCTGCCTCAACATTCAATGATGGGCAGATCTAGAAATGTTTTATACAAAAATAGACCCATTCTAAGTAGTTTTTAAACAAAAGTCGTGATAAAGTGGAGTCTGAGAAGTTTTATATTGAATAGGTTATTTAAGGAATATTTATTGCTGAAGCAGTAATAAATGAGAACACGCGTCTGATACAGCTATAGATTGTTAGTATCTAGTTGCGTATATAAATCTACAGAAACCACAATTGATAATGACCATAGATGTATAGAATCCCGTATTAAATCCAAACTTTATCTTTATAGACTTAGGTGTCCAAATTAACTCCTACAGTCATGTTTGTTTTAATTAGCATCCGCATTCCTAAGTTATAGGCAAATAAAAAGGTTCTACTTCTTCTCAATAAAATCTGCATGACGGGAAATGTACATTGAAAAGAAAGTAACTTTTTGTATGTAAAATTAAATTCCGGATATGAAAAACAAATTCCTATAGTGTCAAAAGTTTTAAAAACACTATTTTATTTTTGTAGAATATTTTGGTTTTGAACCGACTTCAAAAAAATTCGTCGGAATCTTTTTTTTTATTTATTTTTTTTTTTTTTTTTCTATGTATGTTCACCGATTACTCGGAGACGCGTGGACCGATTTGAAAAATTCTTTTTTTGTTTAAGAGGGTTTTGTTTCCAGATGGTCCCATTTTAATCAGGTCAGGATCTGATGATGGGATCCTGGAGAAATCGAGGGAACTCTTCAAATTTTATATGGACACATGAAACTATTTGAGTATTATTAGAAAGAGTAATATTTTCCAAGTTGTTCTATGGTCATCAGGTCAGGATCTGATCATGGGATCTTGGTGAAATCGAGAGAAATCTTCAAATTTTGCTAGTATACTTAAAGCGAGTTGGGTACTTTTTATAGTTACTGGTGCATATGCTAGCAGATACGGATTTGATGACTAAAGTCATCAAGTCAGGGTCTGATGATGGGATCTTGGTGAAATCGAGGGAACTCTTCAAATTTTGCTAGTATACTTGAAGCGAGTTGGGTATTTTTTATAGTTACTGGTGCATTTGCTAGCAGAAACTGATTTGATGACTAAAGTCATCAAGTCAGGGTCTGATGATGGGATCTTGGTGAATTTGAGGTATCTCTTCAGATTTTATGAACACACCTCAAGCAATTTGGATATTATACAACGCCTTGTGCATTTTATTGTTTTCCACTAAAAAGTATAAAATAAAAATGGGAAATGCTTTCCAAAAAACCAACTTCAAATGCCACTACAAAGAGTGAAATAATTTTTATTTAAATTTTAGGTACCTACACCAATTCGAAGTCGGGCGATTGTCTATGACTTTGTCATTTCTTCGCACATCAATTAAGTAAGAAGGACTATTAGGGATTGTATGAAACATTGCCCGACTTCGAATTGGTGTAGGTACCTAAAATTTAAATAAAAATTATTTCACTCTTTGTAGTGGCATTTGAAGTTGGTTTTTTGGAAAGCATTTCCCATTTTTGGTTCACGAGAAAGCTCGACACCACCTTTGGTCATTATCTTTTTGCAGTGCTATAATTAACTTCTTTTTTTTCTAAAATACAAACGTATTTTAAGTTCCGCTGCTAGTTAGAAAACTAAATTTTATGTAAAAAAACTTAATATTTACCACCTACCCCAGGTTGTTTTTAGGTCTAAGTCTAAGACTAAACAAATTGAATCAGTGAACGTTTTCCCTGAAATTTACTGAGATAGAGCGGGCGCAAACACATACATATCACGGCGGGGAACCTAACTCCTCACCCTAATTTGAGTCCGCCATAAGGACGTCAACTGCAAACTTCGGAGATTACGTCAGCTATCTCCGAATTTACAGAGCAAATCAACACAGATTCTACAACTTTTTTTAGCACAGAACAACGAAACGAACAAAAATTACTTCTTTATTACTGAATAAACGTGATTCTAATTCTGGCGGACAGTTCGTAAACCACCTGGGGATGTACCACCATCTCTTAAGTATTATTGACATTTCCATACAATGTCAGTATGAAAATTTTAAAACAATTATTGTTTTCAAAATCAAAGTAGCATTTATGATAAATGCTACTTTGATTTTAGTAGTTATGGTGAAGTGTTTTATTTTAGGTACCATTATATAACTGCAGATACCGTCATTTATGCAAGTCTCCTGGTAAATATGGCCCATTTAAAGAACCAACTACTATTTCCGTACAAATACTTACTTGGAAAATATAATCATCATACAAAATGTTTTAAGTAAATGTTTAAGAACCGACAAAGATGAGTGATTCCTTTAATTATGTCAGTGATTAATCTTGCGAGCGTTTGCCATCACTGTCGATAGCAAACAAAGACGATTCTAAACATAACCTTTATATTACTTACTAGCTGTTGCCCGCGGCTCCGCCCGCGTGCAGTTCGTTTTTTTTTACAAAAATGTTTCCCGTGGAATTTCTTAATTTTTCCCAAGATAAATGAGTGGTCCCTGGGTTCGATAGACCCGTAAAGGAGTCTTCTTCCAATCTTTCCTGTCAACGTGCTATCTTCTTTCACACAATTTACCTATATCTTCTTTGGTTTTCCTCTACTTATAACACTCTGTCGAAATCGCTTATGTTACTCAATTCGCATGGAGTAAGACAGAGTGGGGCGTGTCATCGTGGATTGTAATACCTATACTAACCAAACTTATCTTATTCTGAGATGATACCAACGCCCAGATATTGTAATTAAGCATTCTGATGCACTGCTGTGTACGTAGCAACCAGTTCCTGCTACGTACGAGTTATCTTGTATAGTTATACCTAGTTGCACGATCAAAAGGACGATTTAAACTGTCGATATTTCAACCCCGTTTTGATTGTGCTACGTAGATAAGTAGCTATAGGTTTTTTTAAACATCCCACTGGTGCTCTAAAATTTTTCAGGATGAAAAGTATCTTAAATGTTGACCGGGCATATACTCGTATATAAAGTAGGATCATAAAATTTCATTTAAATCCGTTACTTGAAAGACGCCTGCTTTTCCTGTTTTTGTTATGTTTTCTTTCCCGCGGAAACTCGATTGGATTAATAAGTTTTACTATACATATATTTTGTTAAAGAGGCAACATAAGGTATCAGCATAACAAATTTTACTAAATTAAGTTCATTAGTTGTTGTTTACAAAGCTGTTAAATTAATTGCAGTTTTTTAACTTTCCCACGGGAACTCTTTATTTTACCGGGATGAAAAGTATCCTATATGTTGACCAGGGACATAAGCTACCACCACACAAAATTTCATTGGAATCGGTCCAGCCGTTCCAAAGATTAGCCCGTACAAACAGACAGACAAACAGACAAACAGATAAACAGACAAACAGAGAAACAAAAAATTTGAAAAAAATTTAAATTAGTTCTATTTCACTTCTTACATCCCCCTGACTCCGTTTTTAGCATTTTTTTTATTTGTACAGAAATTCGACCTCTACAGATTTATTATATGTAATTGATTGATAATTGATAATTGATTTCGTATTACAATATAATTCCTCTATTTTACTCTACGTGATAGCTAATCTGTGCAGGGAAGTAACAAGCGAGGAAGTAAGTGTTAATAAAAGCTCTTTATCTGACCTTCTATCGGTCCTCAAGTTAAATTGCTGTTACCTTAAACTTACGTATCAAGTTTACTTTGTTGCCGTTTTGTGCATAATCTACGTCGTCAGACGTCAATAATTATGTGTAAGTATTAAAGATAAAAATTTTCTTTGACTTAGAATCTTAGGCAGGTCAGAATTTTCAGTTAGCTTAGCTATAGGTTTACATCTTTGCATGCATGATAACTAGGTACGATGAAAGCATTGCATAAAACATCTGACCCAATTTAGAATACTTACCTAACGCTTAATTTTACCTGAACTCTGTATTGAACCCACTATCTTTTACTAAGATATATTAGCACACGAAGATTTTACATTTTGTTGGACTTACTACAAGCAACGAATATATAATCTACAAGTAAGTACTTACTTGATTGCAATCCTATCTAACTGTTAAGTGACGATACATTTAAAGATGTTATCCTACAAACATGGAAAGGATAAATAACATTTAAAGGTTGCTAATAGCATCGCTCGCTAATAGAATCCTAAATCACTAGATACCTCTCTGCCACTAGTAGTACTATTATGTATTCTGCGACTAGGTTAATAACCAGACCATAGCTGAACCAATTCAGAAATTAAAAAATACATTATGCCAATTTGCTCCAGAGAATTTATCAAAATATTACATCATTAAAGAAGAACACATCCGTTCTTTAGACTTTTTTCTCGTTATTGCCTCTCATTTTCACCAGATTATCTTCAAAAGGGTCGACAGATGGCATGAACATTACGAACGCTTTGTAAAAAGCTGCAGTTTCGTTTTATACGTATCAATTTGTCAAAGATGCAAAGTAGGCAATTTAATAGACGGCACGGATTTGAGTTCTAAACTTTAGTAGATACTATTTTGGACTATTAGAGAGATTAGAGGGGAAGATGTCATTAACCTTCTGTGGGGTTGCATTTTGGTTACTGCAGACATTCATCATTTACATTAATTGAGTAAACGTTAAATCTTTAGGATCCCCTCAAAATTGTTTTTTTTAATCAAGTACGAAGTTTGGCAGTAATTGATTTTAATTTCAAACCTCTTTGATGCTTCAATTTGCCACCATGTTATCACAAACAGTTGTCATTGATAAGTTACATCATCAATCTGTCAATCGAGTATTGTCATTGGAATACATTGTAAGTATTTTTTTGAATTTCGTTCGATCGAAATTCTTCGTGGATTGAAATATCTGATACCACCATTCACGTCTTTTGATGACCCTATAGCTGTATAGCGTCAGACAATCAATCAGCTTGAAGCCCCGGGTTTGACACCCGGCATATGCCTGATTGGGATTCCATGATTTATCCAAAGCCACTGGTCCAGACCTGCACCTTTATCCTGATTCCTGGCAAAGAAAGGATCTCATCGTCGCTTAGAAAAATCCTTGGACACGATATGCTGAAAATGTAAATCCTTACGATGTAGATAAGGGATAAGGAAGGATTTCGTTCGTTTCTACTGCCATCAGAGAGAAGCAAAGACGGATGAACTATGTAATTTATTATGATACAGTAAAAAAGGTCCGGGCCCATTATTACGAATACTGTTATTTTTAATAATGATTCTTTGTCTTAGCCCTATTAACTCGAAATAAGGCGACTCAGTTAGCACCTGCTGAACAGCGTGCTGTTAATGTCCGCCCCATCTGCTGCCGTTGGGGGCGACCCTTAGTATGCTGCGAAGATAATCTGCCGAGACTAATGGCGATTAAGGAACTGTATTGAGATTGTTAAGGTGACGCGCTTTGCCAGACCTATCTCTATATTTTTTGATACTACGAAAAACGAGCTTACACTTTGAATATGTTTTTTTTTACGCTATACAAGTTAGTACTTGACTGCGATCTCACCTGATGGTAAGTGATGATGCAGTCGAAGATGTTAGCGTTCTAACTTGGAAGGGGTAAGTTAAGTCATCCCAACGGTTTCTACACAGCATCGTACCGGAACGCTAAATCGCTTGGCGGTACGTCTTTGCTGGTAGGGTGGTAACTAGCCACGGCTAAAGCCTCCCACCAGACCAGACCTTAGCCAATTTAGAAATTATAATATTCCAAAGTAGCCCGTGGCGGGAATCAAACCCGCGACATCCCACTCGAATCCGAGCGTGCGTCCCCTGCGCCACGGAGGTCGAAAATGTGAAAAAAAATGAAGGTATGTAATAATTACCTAATGAATAGACAAAATATTCACCATGACAATGTATACTAGCCTTTTAAAGGAAATATAATACCAAAAATAATAGAAAATTAATAGGCGTAATACGTTTATATGGAAAAGCGAGTATGAGCGGAGCGAAGCGAGCAACCTTAAAGCGTTAATAATATTTGTATATATTCGGTGTTTTAAGTAACTAATAAGGCCGTATATTGCAATTTTTTGTAGTTGAATTGATCAACACAATTTATTTAGAGTACGTGAATGTGACAACATAAACACAGAATACCCACAGATACCCACAGACTTGTATACGAAAGACAGGGCGAACAGCGCGATAAAATGTCGCCAGTTTATGGGTGTCATTAGTACCAATAGTATAAGGCCACGCGGTAGTTTGGTCAGCGGCGGCGGCGGGTATTTTGACAGATGACGCTACTGTTTGCTTGTATGAAGAAGGTTTACGTAAAATGTTCGGATCGGCCTATCTTTACTATTTTTATCTATTAGAATACCATAATGGTATCTTTATCTAGGCATTAGTACTGAGAATGTTCCTTTATTAATTATAGGAAAAAAAATAAAAAAGGAACCAGACGTTCCTGACGTCTCTAAACGAAAATCAAGTAAGTATGGCTTACATTCTTGTTTTGTAGAACGGCCCTTAACTGTAGAACTTCCCCTTAAGTGCATATTTCCACGCAGCATTCGCGACACGTCGTTACTGTTATTATCGACTCCAGTTGTTCGGAAGCGTTACGACATAATGTGAAAAGGATTTGTTACGAATATATTCTTGGGGAGAACGTAATTGGATAGAAAAATAATGCAAGCGAAGCAAGGACTGTTTAGAGCTGTATAACTAGGTGCATATTGCTACGGAATGATAAAAAGATCGTCTATTGCGAAGGTAATTAATTGAATATATTAAAGAAAGTTATGTAAGTATGATCGACAGAAATTATGCGGGCTGAGGTCGTATAACACTAGGTATTCTAGCAGCTTCGTTTATTTTAATATCTGCTTTCTTAATTATGATCCCTAGCGATTATTGAATTTTATTGAGATAAAAAGCCGATATATTTTGAATCCTGGGATTATCCTTTCTACATTCCAAAATCGAGATACAAAGACCCACATATTTGCGCCGATAACTGCTGGGCACGGGTCTCCTCTCAGACTGAGAGGGGTTTGGCCATAGCCCACCACGCTGGCCAAGTGCGGGTTGGCGGGCTTCACACACCATCGAGAACAATTTTGTGAACTCTCAGGCATGCAGGTTCCCTCACGATGTTTTCCTTCACCGTTAAGCCAGTGATATTTTGTTTCCTAAAACGCACATAACTCGGAAAAGTCAGAGGTGCGTGCCCAGGATTCGAACCCGCGACCTCCTTATGCGAGGCAGAGGTCAGAACTACTGAGCTATCACTGCTTAACACAAGACTCATATAACATCCATATCTGTGTATAACACAAACTAGCAAAATATTTTTTGACAAACGTATTCTTCTAAAGCGGGACAAAATAAAACAAACGCCCGCAAAGAATCCGCGTGGTTTACAGTCCGATTTAATTTCCGGAATTTTATGAAAATATTATACAAACACAAACAGTCAGCATCTGACGCCAACCAGATAAAGGGGTAAATAAACCCTTTGTTTACTGAAAAAATGTATTTCTTTTTAGAGCATTTTAACTTGAGATTTAGTAATATGTGTGCATATTAAATTAAGTATTCTGGGGTAAATCAATGCCTGACCATAGTTTATAATACATCAACGAATGTAAGAGAATAGAGCAATTATTACACGTGTAACATGCCTACTTATTGTTTTCTTTTTTTGGAAAAGGTAAAATAGGGCAGTCGTATTTTTTAATTTTTTTAATAACTTTTAATTCGTTTTATAACAGGGCAGTCGTGTCTTTAATTTTTTATTATCATAAAAAAAAACATTAACATAACTAGCTAACTACTTATAATACAAAGCTTTGCCAAAAAAAATTACATACGAAGTCTGTAACAGATCTAACTCCACCGGCAAATGAATTTTTTACCGCGAAAAATAAATCCGCTATCAATATTTAAGGTTCCCTCGTCAAATACGTCACTCGATCTCAAGATGCTTATTTTTGAAATTTTGTATTTACCATGTTATTCAACAAATACCTATCCTTAACGATAATATGGTTCAAAATGTTTGCTTTGAATTATCTCTTAACTATATTATCCGTATAGACAAAATACTTTTTTATATTAATTCCGGAATTAATTCATTCGGCATTATTAAATTTAACGAGAGAAAATATATGTTTATTTAATTATAGACCTTAATTTAGGTTCTTCTGTAGGTATTACTTATCTAAAAATGTTCCTAAACTATTAGGTACACATATTATCTTGTTGTGTTTCTTAGATACAAATGAGTTTTTGCTTCATTACGTCATTCGACTTGGTTGCTGGATAATATTTGTTGAAGAGATTTTGAAAAAGGGGCGGAAATATGTAACAGAAGACCGGGAAAGCGCGCGCTTTTTGATTTGACCAATGAGCGCGATCATTGCTATTTTGAAGGTTGGTAACACGACGTACTGTTGGCCAACATAGTGTACAAATGTTACAGGTCATTTGCGATTACTATAAGGCTCGCTGTTTTGTCTGTAAGCTTAGTATAATATTTACCCAGTTTTCAGATTAGCCACAACCGCAGAACCCAAAATATTTCTTCTTGCAGGCACTTGCCCAGTTTTTCTGATGGAAATTTTTCAATTGATCCGTTTGTTCGTTATATTTCAACCCGGGGCTGATACGCCGAACTCTCAATTAGACTCACGCGAATTTATGTTCGTTTGTAACTGTATGCTCCCGGAAGCGGTCCTTTTGTAGAAAACCTTTTTTTATGTTTGATCGTAACACATCATTTAAAATGATGTAAATTGTACCCTACAGCCAACGCTATTTATTTTATGATTATACTAGCTAATGCGACAAACAGGTTTTTTCCATATAACGGTTTGAAAAATAAAGTTAGACCTAACGAGTGTGCCTACACTCATGTAAAAAGTCTTAAATAAAACACGGTCGAATCATTTTGGAGTAAGAGTGTTTACACACACTGTGACGTCATGATAATTTATTTATTTATTTATATAACTTTATTGCACACACACAGAGAAACACAAATAGAGAGACAAAATACAACGGAACACAGTGAGCGCAAAGGCGGCCTTATTGCTAGTGCAATCTCTACCAGGCAACCTTTGGTGAGAGGAATAGTGTAATGAAGCGCGGGATGGTGCAATTAAAATAAAATAAGATATATACAATAAATAAATATATATAGATATACATATATATATACATTAAACACCCATATAATACATACATACATATGATGATAATGTTATGTATAAGAAATATTTAAAGTAACTTATCAGCGATTTGAGAGATTATTATTATTTTTATCCTACAATTTGTAACAAATTTTGAGTTAAATGCCGTTTTTTACAATCAAACCTTCGCCGATCTATTATGTTAAAAACAGGTAAAAACATTCCCCAATTTACGTTTCAAGAGATTCACATCGTAATCAACTTGTAAACAAATTCCTCGAGCACCTACTATAGAGTAAACACAAACAACCATTATTAATACTGTTGTTGTGAGAAATAGCGTTATACAAAATCACAAATCTACCTATTGTTGTTTGAATTCCAAGTTTATTGTACCTACCTTTTGTTAATTACCACAAATATAATATTGTTTACCTCAATTTAATACAGAACAATTTCGATCTTAAAGTCCTAAAACCAACCTAGTAGCAACAAATACACCGTGTAACGAAAACCATGTAGGCCCTTAAAAGAGCATACACGACACACAAGACATAATATATGTGAATCCTGGCGGCGACTGCATGATTACTTACATCATAGAGTTAATGGAAAATACCATTTCCCAAGAAAAGTATACACCTGAAATAGGCAAGAAAAAATAGATCTGCCGAGGCGCAGCAGATTAATTATTTGCAGTGAAAAAAAAGTCTGGAAAAGTTTAAAAACATATAAACGAGCTGGTACAGCAATTAATACATGAAGAGTTTTATTGTACATGAATATGGTTACATTCTGTAATTCGATGAAGTGAAATGGAGCTCTCATACTGCACCGTGGGGTTAGTACAGGTTTTTTGTACCCATTTCGAGTCGACTCGCATCGTTCAAACGAATCGAATTCCTCCAAACATTTACAGCCAACGCCATCTATGGACATTTACTGACATGTGGCGGAATAGATAGCACTGGCTGTAAAATTTATGAAGGCATTCGATTGTGCGATGCGAGTCGACTCTAAATTTGTACAAAAACTTGTACTACGAACCCCTCTGAATGTGGTGGAACTGTGAAACCTATTTCTTTCACTTCAAAATCTTGTTTACCTGCCTCAGGAGCTTTTTAATCACTTAGAACTTAGTTGATAACTTACAGCTGCATTAGCGATGGAAGCGATGCGAACTGAAAAGTCGTCCATCTCATCTACCAAATTACTAGATGAAACAATTGGTAAATGCAAGAAAGTGATTCAGAAGGCTTGAGAATTTAATAGGTATAAAAATAGGGCATTTATGTCGAAGTCAAGAATACCTTTCCATCAGTAGGCACTTGCCTTTTCTTGCTACACAATTTAAAAATTAAAGTTATAATTTAGTATGATTCGTAGAAGATACGGTTTATAGAAATAGGACATAAAATAAGAAATCTTTGCAAAAGTATCAATTTATTATTTCACATTTTATTAGAATACATGAACTTTAAAATATCTATGAAATATTTCATATTTACATTACAAATTACAATAAAATAATGTATTGTATCTTATTCACTAAAACCTATAAAAACGAGGTTATAAAAGAACATTCTTTGGTATGTAAATTAAAAAAATACTAAGAAGCTTTTTCTTTTGTAGTCGTCAAACGTTTATAAAGTAAGCTTAATCGTAATAATTTCGTGGAATATTCTACATTAGTAGATAACACAAAAATTCCAAGGATTTTTTTTATTTAATATTAAATATTCTTTCATTTTCGCAATAATAATATATTAAAGAAAAATAAAGTAAATAAGTCAATTAAGAGTGCCTATAAATCTTAAAATAAATTACAAGTAAAACGATCTTAGGTACACAAATCACTTAAAGTATTTACTTAATATAGATAAGCGAAAACTTCAAGACGTGAAACACGAAAATTAACAAACTAAAGTCTAACACAGTCTTTGATTTAACGTTAAACTTTCTAAGCGTCTAAAGTTATTTACACAGGAATTTTAAACAAAATATTATTTGAAGATTAATTTTGCGTGAAATTTCGACCAAACTGGCGCATACTTAGCTTTAAAATGAAAATGTTCGGCAATACTTTTGTAGAGCTATTTATTGGTCACACATTTTTTTCTACGTGCGAGCTTTTAGATTGGTGTAAGTATGCGAAATTCTCCTTCACGCCACAATTATTGAACTGATTTGGCTGAAATACAAATAGCAATAAAAATATTTCTTATAAAAAAAACTTTGATCAAAAAAAAAATCGTTAATTAATAAGTTACTTATGCGGTTATTCTTCTTGCAACTCATTCATAATATATTGTATAGTCACTGAAATCAAACTATAATAAACAGATGATCGTGACACAGCTTCTGAAATCGTGAAGTCCTTCAGAGGTCCCTTGGCACCAAAAGGACCCTATAAACCTGCGCCGGCCTAGTTTGAGTTATATGGCTATAACTATTTACATTCCTCGAGGGAAATAGGAACAGAAACGGCTAACACGTGTGACGTATCCTGTTTCTCAAACACAATTTCTTATTTCAATGTAATCTACCGTATTCTCCGCAATAAGGCGTAACACAAACGTCTTCACTTAGGATACTAGGTCCAATTCGTATGAATTTCGAGTCGACTCGCGTCGCACGATCGAATCGAATTCCTCCATACATTTACAGCCAGCGCCATCTTTTGGATAGTCGTTGACATGCAATTGTCAATAGATGGCGCTTGCTGTAAATTTATGGAGGAAGTCGATTCGATCATTCCATGCGAGTCGTCTCGAAATTTGTACAAAATCTTGTACTAACCCTAATGTTACCGCCGCGGGACATGTCACGTCCGTGGATATTTTTTTTACGTAAAATAATAACGACCTAATGACACAATTGGTAATGTGCTCGGATTTGAGCAGGAGGTCCTGGGCTTAATTCCCGGCACGGGCCAGTTTGGAATTTTAGAATTACTAAATTGCCTCAGGTGGTCGGGCTGGCACCCTACCGAGAAAAGTACACCGTCAAGCGATTTAGCGTTCGGTTGCAATTCTGTGTAGCAAGTAGTGGTAACCCTTCCAATCTTTAAGTTTTTATGATAATATCTTTGACTGCATCGTTACTTAACATTGTGAGATTACATAGTCTCTCTGGTACTTGTCTAGTTTTTTAGTACTTAAATGTTTAGTTCGTGTTCTTGTTTTCCATTATGTAGGTAGGTATTTTAATTGGTTCCATGCCGTCTTATGCCATGTAATGTATCTCTCCGGTAATAATGTCTACGTTTGTGAGGCGCCTAAGTTTTCCCGTGAGAATAATAATTTGAAAGTAGATCTTATCCTAAATAATGTGCTCCTACGAGATTGCTGTACATTTTGTATGCAAATGTTTCGTTTATTTAATGTTGTCAAAATTTTAAACTCGCTTCTTACAAAGTTCTGACTTATTTATACAGACTGAATTTATTTACACTAATAAAATTTTAGGCTACGAAAAATAAAGATATTTTAATATTGGAAAGAAGCAGGTGTATAAATACCACAAATATATAAATCATGAATTATATATTTGTGGTATTTTACGCTCATGAATTTGTAAGACACGGCTCCTTTTTTCCTATACGTTTTGCTCTGACGCCGGAGCATCATCGCCAGATGTTGACTCGACATAGTTATATTTTATGCATAGTGTGACATTTACAAAAGATTTTTGTGCTGCTGTTTATATCATAAATTATAATAAATTACAGGTAGTTCAATCCACGTAGACTCCTACACAATCGCTTATGTTGCATGCCATTTGTAATGAATAAGGAAGGAGAGGGGCGAGTCTGCATGGATTTAATGCACTATATCCGAGTTTAGTGGAGTTTAGTCACTGCCAATTCAGTTTTGGAAATAAACATCACGGGTCACACTTCAACATACACAAATAAACCTAACCAAATCAGTCGATTCTAAATTTATCATAACTAACGCACTGATGCTAACAAAACAAAGAATCAAACTAATCCATCCATAAATATCATCTAAAGGGACGCAAAATAACAATAAGTTAATACTAATTCAAGGCAGACCTTACTCCTAACGCTATCGTAAAGAACAACTATTAAAGATTCCCCCGAACGAAATTTCCAGAATGTTTGCTCGCACTTAAAACTTTGTTCTACGCTACAACATCTTTGTTAGAGTGCATAATGTTATCAGACCGAGGGTTGACGCTAAGCACTTTCCGGAGCCTGAAGTTTTATAATATTTGACTTCGTCTTGCGTGGGCGGGGAGAACGACGCCTCGTACCCCAGCTTACTTGCACAGGGGAGCATGTCAACTGGAATATCCATCAGTTTCCTGCGATACTCTATTTTGGAGACGTCCAAAGCATTTTCCTGGTCCTGCATCGCGTCATCGTAATTCATATCATCGTCAAAATCATCTTCTTCATCCGTTTTGTCGAAATCTTTTCTGCTAAACGATGGTATTACTTTTAAATTTGTGTCGGTTTTCGAGGTTTTTATGTTCCCCAGGTTGGCTTTCAGTTTAATGTCCATGATGCAGTTGAGTCGGTGTAAAGAGGCTCTCACCCGCTTACTTCGCGTCTCGTTGCGTAGTTTATGTAGCCATGATAGCCTGCAGTCACACGTTAGCTTGTTACCTGTCGGAACATAATTTTTAATTTTAATGCATGAAACCAACAAAAATGTTTTATGTAGGGAACCTAAAAATGTTTCGGTGTTTTTCATAAAGCATCCCACGGGAAATACATATTATTCCAGAATTATTTTAGCCCTTAGTTACATCAAAAAGGTATGCTATATAAATAAATGGAAAAACTTTACTTAGTCCTTATTCATCAATTCATTCATTCGTCATCATTACTCTACCTTACAAAATACAGAAAGTTGAAATTTTGCAGTTTCGTTTTATAATGTAAACAAGATTGGGGAAACGGTATAGGTACAACCGTTGGTCCATAGAGGTCCAAGGCCGCCCTCGACTTCAATAGTGCGGTAAAAAATTCTTTGCCTAAATTGGCAAACCCGAGCCGTCGCGCTATACAATTTTTCACGCACTCTAGCATCCGCGCACCATACAAATTTCAAATTGACACACTCACACTACAAGAAAAAGTTTCCGCAATCACGGAGTTCCAATAATATAATATAATGAGCTCTCATTGTTAGAAAGGGCTCCATCTAGTCGGAGCGCGAGCGACGACATATTATAAATCTATGCGTTGGTCAATATTCGTAATATTGGCCAGTTAAACTTTGTTTACGAATCAATTTTGCATCTTTATATTGAGCTGGTAATTAAAATAAATAGTTTAGCTACACAGTAGGTAATCGCAGAGTAATTTCTCATAATATTGTGTGACTAATTTCTATAAATTTCATGAATGTGTAACATTACTTATATATGTTACAGTCATAGTGATTAAACAGCTATTATTAATAATGACTCGTTACTATGGAAAATAGCCAAATTGACTAGACAATTTGATAAATTAATCACTTTATCTGGATATTATTCATAGGCGCTGGTCACAGTTGGCGAAAGTGATAATACGGTCTATTTGGCTTGTAAACCCCCCCCCCCGTTCTTCATCCCGCTGCCGCGTGGCGTGATCCGTGGCTGACTAAATTGTTGTTACGTTGATTCTTAAAATAATTAAAATTCTTAAAATACTAATTAAAGTACTTAATAGTTTTCGTGAAATAATTTTTTTTTAAGTTTTAAAATTTTAAGGTTAATAATTTAGTTTTCCCTTACACTTTTCAAGGTTCGTTCGACGCTCTATTTGTGGGTGGTCATAAACCACTAAGAAGGATGGCGGGGCCTGCAAGGCCCCGCCATCCTCTTCGTCACCTAACCCAACCGAGTCGGGGTGCCCTCAAGTCCCGAGCTCGCTTTGCTCGCTCCTGGACCCTGTATTAATACTATTATTTCATTAAAATATTAGCAAACTGGCAAAGAAATACGTTAAATGTCGTCTGAAATAACCTAACAAATTATGATTTTTAATAATAATTTTTCTTATTACTTCTCGTTAATTTGAGTTATTTACGAAAGCTAGTGACATTGTAAAGGGAATTACATAAAAACATTCATAAATAAGTTAGTAAACAGGTAAATAATCTTTATCCATACTTGTTTTTATTTTTATTACATTATCCAAGTCTTCGAAGATGGTATAAAAAATAGCTGGTTAATTTGATTAATTCTATGTCAATTATCACTTTATCCAAATTGAGTTGACATTATTAATAATGACCAGATGATATGTATAATATCCGGATTAATCGCTTTGGCTGTGACATATACATTAATGAAATCACGTAAAGTAATATTTTTATTCATGTTTGTTTTTTACTATATTTTTTTCTGTATTGCATAGTCGTAAGGGAGCTAAAGTAGCAAATACGTCTGATTCCCCCTTCCCCTTATAAGGTTCTCACTATAAGGAAGACAGATTTTAAAATTCCCACAAGATTATCCGAGCGAAACAAAGACACAAAATAATCAACAACATTAAGCCAAATATAAAACCTAAACCGAGAGATAAAATTAAAAGCAGTGTTTTAATTCCGCCCACAGTAACTACCGGCGGGTCCTATTAAATCATACCCAACAATGCAAGGTTAGTAACGAGCAATTTTGCGGCAAATATAATATCTCTCGACCGCGAAATACACTCGCCATTAAAACGTCACAGTGGTACAAACCACCATACATCACCCCCTGATTCATAGACTAGTTGCCGCGAATGTATTAAGCTCTTGCAGGTACAAACAAAACTCATTTACGAAACGGTTTAAACAAATATCAACTCTATCCCAGACCGCCATGGTTTAAATTCATTTTGGCCGCTAACGGGATTTTGTCCTTTAATCCGTGGATACGAGTGATACGGACTTGACTTTATGCACCCTCCATGGGCGTAATAAATTTTTGTAGTGCACATTAACGGGCGAATGAAATTTACAATACCGTCGTGTTATGAGTGTTTTATTGATACAGTTATTTTACAATAGTGCAATAAGCATAGTCGCTAATTACCTACAGATTTAAGGTTTTTGAACACGTAAGCCAGCCGCACTACAGTTACTTGTATAATTTTAAAGATAAAAAATAGTTTGGCTTGTAGCGTGACAACGAGCGAAAGGAGTTTATTTTAAAGAATTCGGTAGTTTTTACATTTTTACACTTCAAAGTAAAGGCATTAAATAAAGTTACGAGAGTCTGAATTTAAAATTGGAAGAAAACCAATTAAATAAGTAAGCAACATTAGATAGAACAACAAAAGGACTCTACATCCAGATTTATCCCGGAGTTTCATTAAATTTAGAAAGCACTAAGCAATAAATAGGGTTATTAAGTGATCACCTAGGTTGTTTTTTTCCTTTAAATATATTATATATATTTATGCTTGTACTTATTTTACTTTTAGTAAAGTCCCCGTTATGGTTTTGTTTTGATGTTAACAAATATTCAAAGCTTAAACCATTTAAAAGCGCACTACAAACTCATAAACCATTCATATACAAGTGTAATTTAGTCATTTTAAAAGCATTCTCCACTTTTAAATCTTTTATTAGGATGGTTTTACTCGGAAAACTTAACATTAATACGTCGTTTTCATTATTTCCAACAGTGTCTGGTATAAATTACTAGCAACTTCCAAAACAATTTCATCAGGTGACAAAGATGCCTTCCTACCAACTTACCAAAAAGGTAAGATGTACCTATATTCCTTCGTTAACCAACGAACCAAAAATAGATACGCAGAAAAAAATGAAAATGCTAACAAGATTCTGTCATCAAATTCGGATATAAGAATAACCCAAAAAATGTATAAAAGAACCAATTTCTAAACTCTGTATCTAAATTGAAACGAAACTCTATGTTTCTGCAGAAACTCCAACTTCTCTGTAAGTCATTAAAGGCACAAGACAGCTGACAAAGATTCATTAAGTTCATTGACGAAGAAGCTTACCGTATTGATCTTTCTAAATAAGTTTGTATATATAAATCTCGTGTCACAATGTTTGTCCTCAATGGACTCCTAAACTACTGAACCAATTTAGTTCAAACTTCGTGAATATCTGTCATTTGGTCAAACTTAAAAGATAGAATAGTTTTTATCCCACGTGGACGAAGTCGCGGGAATGAGCTAGTAAGTTTATATTAGTATCTACTTTTTTCTATTCAGCCATACGAGTATAATATGATTTCTGATATTGGTTAATTAATTCCCTATTGAGTATCGGGGATTCGGTAAATCGTTGATAATAACAGTTTTTGTGGCCGTGGCTTTAAGCTGGGGTTTAATTCGCTTCCATGGACGTTAATTAATTATATTTCAATTAACTACTATCCACAATATTTAGATGTAATCGAGTAATGTATTTATACTAAACAGCCAAGTGTAACTATATTTGAAAAATAAAATAGTTCTCACTAATTTCAAAATCATCCAATCATCTATCTGCTAAGGTTCCATCAATCGCTTTAAAATTATAGAGATTATTCTTTGAGACGTCATAAATTATCTCTACACTAATTATTTCAAGTCTTCTTTTTTCATATTGATGTAAATTAAGTAAAGGAAAAACTTAAGGCGTGTAACTTACCATCCAAAGAGACCACCGCATAATTCGCCTTTAGATTTTCAACAACGTTACGCAGCGTTTCTTGTTTCAATGTTTCCAAATTGTTATTCCTCAAATCGAGAAAATTCAACTTTTGTACATCATCGAAAATGCCTTCATCCAATACGGCCAACTTGTTATCAGCTAACGAAAGTTTCTTCAGCTGAGTCAATCCGCCGAAACCCCGTTCAGAGATAAATTCTATTTCGTTGCCGTCCAAGTAAAGTTCCTGGAGGCTCCAAAGTTCCGCGAACGCCAAATCACCTATCATCATCAATTTGTTGTACCTCATGTCTAACGTAATCAAATTAGACAATCCCTGGAAGTTTTCTCTGACGACTACCGTCAGCTGATTACTGCTCAGATCCAATTTTATCAAATTATTCAAATGCTTGAAGCAACCGTCATGGAGGACGCTTATCGTGTTCTTAGACAAATGCAACCTCTGCAAATTCGGTAGTACGTAGAAGACGTCCCTCTGCAATTCTGTTATCTGATTCTCTATCAGACTCACGTTAACTAGTAGAATTAGATGCGCGAACGCCATCTTTTCAAGTTTTACGATTTTGTTCTTCGGCAGCGCTATTTCTCTTAATGTTGAAGAGTTTGTGAAGGCAAATGAGGGTATGGTATTAATATTTGCGTACTGTATATTCAGGTAGTTCAATCGATCGAGTCTAACAATAACCTTTGCGGGGATGTAAGTGAGCCCACCGTCGGCTCTCACGTTGAACGTGAGCCTTTCTATTTTCGGTTGGGAGTAGAAATTGGACCAGAAGGGGTCGTCCTCTGCGATGCCTCCGTTGAAAACCCAGCAGTCGGCTTTCGTGGCGGTCTTTATTTTAATGCTCTCGCAGTAGCAATGTACTTTAGACACGCGGTCCTGGATATCGCAAATGTTGACGTAATGCGAATAGGGGGATTTCTCGGATTTCCATCGCCGTTTATCATTTTGACGACTCTCAGTCAAGTTGATCTCCACCGTCGCGAAGGCAATCATTAGGATTAGGTACTTGAAGTCCATATTTATTGCGTTTCACATCGAGGATATCTGTAACAAAGAAAAGCGTAGTTATTTTTTTATAATATAATGATTAACTTATGATGATTTATTATAATATGATGATAAACTTGCTGATTTGTAATGATTTCATAAATAAAATATATCTAAAATCGATTTCAGAAGCTTATAGTCATTCATGCTAACATTTTAATTGGTACAAAATTTTAACATTTATTCCGAGGTTCAAATTTCAAAATGTTAATAAAATTATAATTATTACGTTATAGTATAATATTCGTGTGTGTAACTTTTGTGTATATTTCGGGAAAGTATTTGTTTTAAACAAATATTTGAGACCTAAAATTATGATTTCTGATGATATTCTTTAATAGATCTATCATGTACTTTATTTGTGATGATGATGATGTATAAGAACACAGGCCTAATCTTTTGCCTTAAGTATTTTCAGACTCAACATAAAATCTAACAGACGTACTAATATGTGACTTATACCTATGTAACGATTCAAGCAATCAAATAAAATGCATGGCTTTGAATGCGTAGTGTATAATCCTAATAATATTATAAAGGCGAAAGTTTGTGTGTGTGTATGTTTGTTACTCCTTCACGGCTCAACTACTGAACCGATTTAGCTGAAATTTAGAACATAGGTAGCTTATAACCCGGATTAAAACATAGGCTACTTTTTATCCCGGAAAAATCCGTAGTTCCCGTGGGATACTCAAAATACCAAATTTTTTAGAGCAATCTATAGCTACATCTATAGATAGATTGTTCAAGCGAACTTGCTTGAAAGCATGTTTAAAGGTTGGAATAGAGAACGATAACGGGAAAATGACGTTTCCCTTAGGATTCATGAAAAAGCGAATTTGAAGCGGGCGGGGCCACGGGCAAAAACTGAATCTATTATCACTCTAAATGTGAAAATGGCCACTATGTAGGTTCTGAACATAGCACTGTACGCATTTAACAAGTGTGTTTTAGTTGAACAAGGGAATATGGGATAATAATGCTATAAATAATAATGATATAATGCTATAAATAATGCATAATGCTATAAATGTGAAAATGGGTACCCGTATTATAGGTTCCGACATTACAACTGTTTCGCTATTAGCATTTTGTGTTTTAGTTGAGCAATGAGATACAGGTTAATAATATTATAACTATGAAAACGGGTACCTATATGATATAGGTTCTGAACTAACATCTGTTTCGTTACTGACAATGTATGTTTTAGTTGAGCTATGGGATATGGTATAGTAATTAGTAATGCTATAAATGTGGAAATGGGTACCTACCCATAAAGGTTCTGAAAGTACAATTGTTTCGCTATTTATAATGTGTGTTTTGGTTAAGCAATGGGATACAGGTTAATAATGCTAAAAAGGTGTTCCTGTATAGTTTCTGATATTAGAACTGTTTCGCTATTAAAAATATGTGTTTTAGTTGAGCAATAGAATATGTGATAGTAATTATGCTATAAATGCGAAAATGGATACCTATAAGGTAAAGGTTCTGAAATTATTTCACTCTTAAGCGGATACGTTGATTTTATTTTCGTCCTTCTCACTCTTATGAATACTTTGATGGGTTAGGTTAGGTTAGGTTAGTATGCAGCCCCCCCCGATGGATTCCAATCTTGTCGCGATGGGGGGGCTCAGTAGCCGTGGTTGGGCCCCACGGTGAAGCCAAAAGGAATCCAGGAGGGGACGCTCGGAGTGGGCCTGGAGATGGGTCCGCTCTGGATGCGTCCAAGAGGGGTGCGGGGGACAGAGTTTTCTGTCTCCTGCAGCCAGGAGGGGTCGCGGGAGGAGAGGCGTGTCGGTGTGTCGTTGCCGCTCGCCCTATCTCCCGCGACCAAACGGTGGCGCACCGTTAGATGCGTCGGCGGCGGGGCCGCAGGGGAAGAGGAGTGTCGGTGTGTCCTTACCGTTCTCCCTGTCCTCTGCGGCCGTTTGGTGGTTTGCGGTGGAGCCAAAGATCAGATCCGCCGCGGGGTATGGGAGGTCGATGCCTGCGAAGTGCAGGAGCAAGCTTCGCAGGTATCGGCTTACCCGTGCCCACGGCCCCTGGGTGGCGGTCCCGGGGGGGTCCGTCGCCTTACGAATGGGCGCCGAGGAGGTAAGGCCCGCTTAGGTGTTTCTGGCGGGCCTTGCTGTTGGAGGGGAGCTCCATGCTCCACCTCGTGGAGGGGCCGCGCAAGCGGCCGGGCACCGGCGGGTTCGCGGAGGTTTGCGCAAGCGTTCCCGTGTTCCCGTCATACGGTGCGAGGAGGAAACACCGTGGGGTTTAGCCGGTAAGAGTCCGGCATAACCCAGCCGCTCCCCCGGGCGACTGGGTATCCATGAGGATTCCCCACGATAAAAAAAAAAAAAAAAAAAAAAGGTTAGTATGCAGCGTTGCGGAAGAATATAACAGAAAAAGGTTGTTTTACCTAATTACTTCAAAAACTAAGCCAGTTATTTAAATGTCGTTCTGAGCGTTTTTGGGAATTATTTTTTACCGATACATTTAAACAAAAAATACAATTATGTCCATCGTAGTTTTCGATGGAAATTAGAAAAATGGAGATTTTGGAGCAATTTTTGGGAGAACTTTTTGGCGAGAAATTTTTATCCAATCGTGTTTCTGAAGTTAGGTTAACACATATGCTGTTTTTTTCCCCAGAAAATCCAGCACTCCCAACCCAACCAACCCAACCCTGAAATTCACGCGGGCGAAGCCGCGGGCAAAAGCTAGTATTATGTAAATCCGAAATATTCTCGATGTTTTCCTTCCGATCGAACTCGATTTTAAATTCCACCTTACGTATCAATTCGTTCACCACGAAGCTTTAAAGCTTCGTTTCATTGCTGCGCATAGACAAGCTACATACGTATTTTAGGTACAATGCTCATCAGAGACAGAAAAATTGTGTCTGCAATTAGCATTGCCATACAAAAGATAAGTAATTTCGGAAGATTTGAGACCAAAAACACACTCATTATTTTTTATTGTTAAAAAAACTTACTTAGCCAAAAAATCTGCATAAACGTGAAAGAAAACATGTTTGTTCTCCCTAATTTTCTGTAAGGTATGTAAATTTAATTAATTATTTATGATAATATATTTATGAGTTGTGCAAATATCTTCTTATCGGGACAGTTGTGAAAAGTAGTTTCCCACAATAATATTTTTAGTAATAGCAGATCGTAAGTATGGCGACTTAAACGAATGATTTACATCATTATAAATGTATATTAATATTTATAAGATGCAGTTGAGTGTTTATAAAAATACAGTCAAAATTATACATAATATAGAGCAGCTAATAAAACACCTAGTAAAATAACGTATCTTAACCATAATAGTTTATGTAATCACTCGCAGCAATGGATTAGCAGCTTATATCTTGAATATAATAGAAGTATCCTCAATACCATTTTGAGCATAAGCACGGAAAGTTTGAAGAATTTTATCATTGCATGGTTTTGTAGATATTTGCAAGGGGAAGTTTCCTTTGAAAAATACTTCATTGTTATAGCAAGTTTGTGCAACAAGTTGTTAATAAAAGTTTTGCAGTTATTACGCAAATATCTGCATCCGCAGACCTGCTTCAGTTATCACATTTTCGGTAGCTTTGTTTCTTTAGGCACTTATCACAGAAATCTCGTCTAGCTTCCTCAATAAATTATTTAAAGTATTTACCGTACAGACGTTTTTTATTACAAACTTCTTTTTACTCATTAGCCTATAAAAACCTTACCTATGCTGAATTTTTTAAAGATCTTTAATCGGAAGGTCCATTCCTGGCAAGGAGCGCATTTAAAGATTTTATAACTTCTGAATGGGTTTGGTGAGAGGTTTCAGCTACGGCCAGTTACCTTATTGGTATAGCCAAGCGATTAAGCATTCCGGTGCGATGCTAAGTAGTTAAGAGTTATTTATTAACATAAAATATTCAGCTGCATCTTCAGTTACCATCAGAGGATAGCAGTTAGTTACTATTTTGTATTGGATAAAAGAGCACCGAAAACTTCCTTATTCAGAGTTAATGACCTGAGTATACTTACCTGAGAAAATGCTTGACGAAAAACTCCTCCTCAAAAAAAAAATCCTAAATAAACGAGGCAGTTTTGTTATCAGTATCACATATTTATGGGCCCACATCACATAAAAGCAAGTACACGCAATTTGAACAGGGTACATACAATTCAACGTTTATAAATTACGTTTAACTAGAACCAGCGGGCTTTATTTTAACAGTTTAATGACCTCTAACAAAGTAGTCAGGCCCCGGGAGCTTTATGAGTTATGACCGTTGAGCTACCCGTTTCCTGTGGTATGACACGCCACGCATCCCACTTTCTAAGTATTGGACCATTTGGTCAAAGAAGATAAAAGTTATAATAGAAAAATTGAACACCGCTGAGCTCAACCATATTTTATCATTGAATAAACTAAGTGAGAGCCGTGGAATTTAAATAAATTGTTAACAAAATCCAATGTTACTAATTTTAAAAAGCCGAAAATTATCTTACCCTGGCAAAGGGTTTTACTTTGTAACCTTAGACTAAAAATATATAAATAACCGGCTTTAAAATTAGTTTTTCTTTTTTCAAAGCAAGACTTAATTTAAAAATTGAGGACACAATAAACGAAGGGTTTGAATCTTTCAACTCAGAGATCCTTTACACGTTTAATCAGAATCAGTTTAGTAATTTTCAAGGTGTGCGATTTTAAATACATATCCAAGTCGGTTTAAGTTTATAATAATTAAAATGAATACTCATTCCCGTCTGATCTCTTTAATTGGACATGAGCTTTAAGTCTACTCCTACGTTAGTAAAGGGTTGCTTATGAGTAATGTCGCACCGAAACGACAAAGCTGTGGGGGTTATTAGGCAAATAGAAGGTGTTTCGGGCAGCACTATAAATTATTAAAACTACGCATAAATATTCGTTTTACGTGAAACATGTAACGAATATAATTTAGTTTCGTCAGTATTCATATTTTAGGCTTGCAGTCACTTGAATTTTGTTCCCTATAGCTTTGAAATGTTATAATGTTTTAAACTTTTTAATGAGTCGCAACGTGAAAAAGAAAGTTAATAAAATCAAGGTCACTGATTACTAACCTCAAGATATGGGCATCCGAACGATTTACGTAAACCTTTTTCAAACATAGTAAACAGTAGCGTCAACTATCAAAATACTATATAGCCTAGGATCCCGCTATACAACGACCTTCACCGAGCTGCTTATTGGATGAAAACTATTTTATATCCAATTAAATATGTCAATAAAAATATCGCAAGTGGGTTGCCTAAGAAATTTCAGTCCAGAGTATGATTAAAAAAAAACCATTGTAACATGGACTCCTATTTGTTACAGTATAGTTGACATCGTAGTTCAAATTAGATTGGATGTTATAAATAGTGCTTTTTGCCAGAAATACTTTCCTGACTGAGGACAGTATTTCTGTTCTATATTTTTTGGCAAAAGAAAGTTAACGGATAATAAAATCGTAGGTTTTATGCACAATTATGCACAATTGCAATTTGCGACCTGAATCGCAATTCCAGTCTAATTTGAACTAAGATGTCAACGGAACTCTAACAAATAGGAGTTCATATTACAATGGATTTTTTTTTAAATTCTTAATTAATTGGCCTAGAAATTGGCCCGAATATAAAGAAAAATAGATAAACAGTTAATTATTGTTCATAGGTTTGTAATGACATCTTTCTTGTCATGTGGATGCAGTCAAGTAAAAATTAAGATCTTAATTAATCTTATATCGTGACGGCTACGGTCAAATCCTTTTGTCTTGCCTCCATACCGTCGTACGTCCAATTAAACTTAATTATTACTTCCACAACGATGCTCGTGTCAACTGTCAACTGGTTACCATCTAAGTCGCAATTAAGACCGTCGTCACTTCCTTGAAATCATCTGTTATTTTATTAAAGTTCATGATAAGCATGATAAACTTCTTCATCCTTAACCCTGAAGTTTCAACTTAGACGCTGAAGTCTATTTCTCTATAGTCTTAGAACTTGCGCAAAACAGCAGGTTAAATAAATATTAACATTTTGAAACCAGAGTCAACATCCCTCATTTTTTCATTTTCGACAACTTCGCTCTGGGTTAGCATGTTTTCGAAAGCGAAGATTGCTGGAAAGCTATGGCCTCGTTCTGCGAGGGGGTCATGGCAATTAAAGAGGATGCGGAAAGGGAAAGGGAACAAGCAGCAAACGCCCCACGTTTCCGCAGCCACCGAGGAGGAACAAGAAGTAGGCGTTACGTGCATCTACAAATCCATTAAGTGGACATTTTCAGTATGAGAGGTATAAATGCCGGATCACCATAATAGCATGCGCAAGCGATCGTGGGTGCCCCATAATGGCACAAGGGGCTCCGCTGGGTTTTCGTGGGTATTCTAAGCTTAAAGAAAAAATATTTTAATAACGCAATAATTATAAATCTGAAAGAAATTGTAAGTCTCATTTTCTCGGGCTCATAACGATTTGAATCAACGCCGTTTTTAATCGCAGTCAAAAGCAGCGAAGAGCGAAGCTGTAACAAAGCTGTAATAACAGCAAAGGCGCTGAAAGAGCCGCCATTGTAAAAACAACAAAGGCATTAATTTCGGAGGGAACTTTTTTGAGTCACCGTGGCACCCGTGACGAGACGAGTCTGTCGAACTTATAAACTTCACCTTTATTAAATACGTGACGATACCGATCGGATGGTTATTAACGTAATTGTAGTTGTGTTCTTATTTCTTTATTCATTAAAAGTTAAAAGACCATTTTTTTAATATTTACATGTAAGGGTGTCGTACTTAGGTACTCTATTTTTATTTAAGTCTCTTGTAGAACTAACTCTCTTTATTCAAAATCAAGTCCAACGATTAATAGCCCTCTTAAACAACACGTCCTAGCTAACAAGCAGGTCATTCTTTCCGGTACGTAAGACTTGTGCCCGTAGGTAAAGATAAAACAATGAACAATATAAATATTTTAATTAAAGTCTTAGTAAGTAAAGTAAAGTCAGTAGATTAGTGCTTAGTAAAAAAAATTGAAAAAAAAAAATACGAACAATTCACAGAATTGGTTCTATTGTCTTTTTGTTCTCACACAATTTTATTGCCTTTATTATGAAATGGTTCATCAACTTAATACATCTCAGTTTGCCTGTATACTATTGACAGGCAGTCGTACTCTACTCTAGATCAATTCGAGTCTACTAAATCTAGGTGTGCTCATGAAATACTGGTCATTAGGATATTTTTAAATACCTATAGTTTAAACAAAGACTTCTATATAGAAGTCATTGAGTTTAAAATATCCTTATGATTGGAAGAGGAGAGGAAACAGTTTCAAAAGAAAGAAAGCAAGCATTTGTTACCTTTTCCATACTAAGTTAGATAGACTTCGTAAAGTGCTTGACGGGGCAGAACAAAACACCGTATAATACAAATAAAACAGGCCACGCTTCCGCCGCATTGTGTCCGTCCCGGCGACGTCACGTCACGTTAGAACACGCGTGCTGTTATAATAAAAAGCAAGCCGCTACGCATCGTCCTAGTTAGGACGATGTATATAAAACTGATTGGTATTATACAACATTTCTAAGTTGCCATGGCATTGCCATTTCTAATGGTGATAATGAAAAATGCACTCACAAACAAACTCACTCTACGAGTAAGTTTGTTTTGTTTAGAGCTTTCTTATTTTCCTCTTAACCTGGAGAAAAATACATTTTACATATCTTAATATTTTATATTTCTAATAATCTATACGTTTTAAAACCAAATTGCAGGGTGTTATCCAGTAAGTTCTTCGCTATAAATAGTTTAGCAAACTGGAGTAGAATAAATGAAGATGCTACTGTCAATACAATAATGATGGGATTTCAAGAAAATTGAAAACTCCAACACATAAACAAAAAAAAAACAAGTTTTACTTAGCATAAAAATTAGAGACATTTTTATTGGATGTAACTGGTACCATAAACAAAACAAAAATTCGTCTTGGGGACGTTTTTGCCAAGTTCTGATACTTTTTACCTCGAAATTTCGTAGACTCAAACACGTGGGAAATAGCTATACTATTGGAGTCAGTAGTGAATTTTTAATCCCCTCTGTTACAAATAAGGGTTAATTTTTATTTACTTTAGTAGTAAAATATCGAAGTATTATATATACTTAGAGAAACCAATAAGTTATTCGCATGTCAGTTTGTTGCACGTAAAAGATGCATTTATCGAAACATTAAAAGGCAATTAAAAAGTAAATGCAATAACGTTTAACATAGGGCTGGCAATTAAAAGTTGGTAGATGTAAATATAAACTTTGTAATTGGGGGAAAGTAGTTATTAAAACGGTTACTTTACGAGCCGAATTGATAACAATCTAGGGGTTGTTAATGTTCTAAAAGCTTAATTTCACGCGATTTGTTTTCGTTTTATTTTTCATAATACTCATAATACATATTATCTATAGAATTAAAAATATAGATGTGCATACTAGCTGTTGCCCGCGGCTCCGGATGAATTTCGGGTTTTTTACAAATCACTTGATAACCAAAGATTTTATAAATCGGGATAAAATTCCTTTGCTATTATAATTTTGATAATATGATTAATCCAGGCTATTATATTTATCCAATCTCCATTTTTTTTTCTTTTGAACACTATTTTTTTAAGATACACTGTTCTGTTTCACAAGATAGTAAGTATACGAGTAAGTAAGTAAGTACTTAATTAATTAAAAAGTTTTTATCAATTTGCTAAGAGGAATTATTGCTGTATAATACAGCTAGGAGTTTCCTTTTTAAATTAGTTTGCTGTGTATAAAAACTCGAGTAGGTTTCTTGTTTGTTTTATACAATTTAGCCATTTAGTTTATTTTGCTCCTTACTTTTAAAAAGCATAATAAAGTAAATTCAGCCGAAGTTTTAGGTATTGGTCATCATACTAAATAACTCAAAATCCGGACTAATATTTTTTTAGTGTTAGTTCTTCAATCAGGCCACAAAACGGAGCACAGAACGTAACGTGATTTTTTGCACAGACATAGTTAAAAGCGCGGAGAGTGACATATACTACTTTTTACCCCGAAAAATCAATGATTTCCGGGATATTTGAAAAACCGAAATTCATATTAAAACAAAGGAACGCTCCTCTTCACTAGCAGCGTTGATCGTCACGATCACAAAGTAATTCCCTGGTCTGTGGTCACAATCATCGTATAAGCATGTACATGATCATGACAACATTGGCTGTCCGCTTAGCGTAATACACGTTACCTTTGCACGTTACATTCACACACGCATATCTACTTTCATGCGTATCCTAAAAAAACATGAAGTTTCCGATCGTCCACGATTACAGACTATTCATCTGTAATCGTGGCATAGTGGATACAAACCCCACTACATAATAATGTCCGTGTGTCATCGTCAATATTCGCCAACTTTGTGCATGTTGCTTCCATATTATGTTAACAAAAATTGCTCTATTCGAGGCACAGTGAAACCTGAATGAATTCATCATCATCATCATCTCAACCCCTTTTTACGTCCCACTGCTGGGCACGGGTCTCCTCTCAGACTGAGAGGGATTTGGCCATAGCCCACCACGCTGGCCAAGTGCGGGTTGGCGGGCTTCACACACCATCGAGAACATTTTTGTGAACTCTCAGGCATGCAGGTTTCCTCACGATGTTTTCCTTCACCGCTAAGCAAGTGATATTTAGTTTCCTAAACCGCACATAACTCGGAAAAGTCAGAGGTGCGTGCCCAGGATTCGAACCCGCGACCTCCTTATGAGAGGCAGAGGTCAGAACCACTGAGCTATCACTGCTTATAAATGAATTCATATTCATCCCTAATTTTATAGAAATCTACGGTGATGAATGGTATTGCAGCGAAATTGAAGCATCCAATAAAGTTAAAATGTACCTAGGGCACACTGTTTGCTGCACAAATATTTAGCCGGCCTGTTTGTCTAGGCTTACCCTTAAATTATAATTACTGAAGCGATCTCGGGCTCGGACTACCGTTTCAGTTGATTAATCGGCTTAGCTACAGATATAAGTGCTTGCGGAATAGGTTGTCAGAGTTTAATTTTTTAAAGCTGTTAGATTGTGATCAATACAAAACTTTAGTAACTAAGAAAATAATCATAGAAGTTTTTCACACAAACTTTCTTCCGACAATGTTCGAAAAAGTTATGTTTAATCAATGCATGCCAGTCATAGGAAACTCGCTTTTGTCAGCCACGTATACAAAATATCGGATAGTTTGCAGTCGACAGCAGTCAAGTGTGGGGCAGTTTATACAAAGGGTTAATTTTAGAGCGAAAAAATACTCACATTTTTTTTTCTTTCACTGGTTGTGAGTGATAATAATAACTAGGACTAATGGTCTCGTACCTATGATTTTCGTGGAACGATGATAAACTCAAGCAAAGCCCGTGACTTATCTCTTAACTAAGTCAACGTCAGGGCTAGCACGCCTCCATTAACATATCCGTTTTCACACCCAAAATTCGATACAGAATCGATAAAATGCACTTTACGAGCAATCACTTAATTGGTGTGCAAAAAACGTAACCGACAAAGTCGGACGGCCGCGCTGGTCGTGATTAAATGAACCGCAATCCAGTTTCAATGTTAATTGCAGTGCAAAACGTTTGCGAAACTCACAATCGGTTCATTACAGGGATACTATGCTACTCGTTCAGTGTGAGGCGTTTTGGATCGGATTCCATATTATTAAATAAAACACGACCACTTCGTACAGCTAACCGCCATTTAATGCTTCCCTTACCCCTCTACAGTCAATACAATATGCTTACATAGACTAAAGTCCTCTTACACACACTACACCACGGGGGTGCGAGAAAAAAAAAATGATGGTTACATTATTTTTTTTTTGAAATAAAAGAAAACTAACTCAAAACTTAAAATAATGAAATCTTAAGGATTAATTAACTAACAAAGAGTTTTGTCCTATTCTTATGAACTATTTCGCGTTTTCCGTCTTTTAATATCGCTACATTTGGTTCTATATCTTCTAACACTGTATATGGTCCATTATATAAAGTGTCTAGTTTTCCACCCGTTTCATTTTTCACTAGTAATAAGTCATCTTTGTTATACGTCACTGAGTTCACTTTTTCATCGTACTTCACTTTTCTATCTTGTTTCGCTTTACATAAATTTTCTCGCGCATCCTTATGAGCTAATTGTAACCTATATCTTAATTCTAAGCTATAATTTTCTATGTTATATAAAGGTTCTACTTTACTAGTTATTCTACAAGGAATTTCACATGTTTTTCCGAATACTAATTCATAAGGTGTATATTTAGTAACGGTATGTACTGTATTGTTGTATGAAAAACACCAAAAGGGAATCCATTGACTCCAAGTCTCTGGATGTTTTTCACATTGGATTCTGAGAAAAGAGCCTAAGTTTTTATGAGAGTTCTCCAAGGAACCTATTGTTTGATGATGGTACGCGGTAGAATTGATTTTTTGAATTTCTAGCAATTTGCAGACTTCTGACATAGTATTCGACAAAAACTCAGTTCCACGGTCAGTAATTATGACCTTGGGAATAGAAAATCTTAAAATAAAATTATTAACTAAAGCTCTAGCTACTGTAATAGTATCTTTACTCTTTAATGGATAAGCTTCTACGAATTTACTTAAATCACACTGTATGGTAAGTATATAGATATTACCTTCTATGTCTTTATTTAAGGGACCCATTATGTCCAAATAAATTTTTTCAAAAGCAGAGTTGGCAGTTGTCGTCACAACCATAGGCTCAACTGTATGTTTTGAATGTTTCATTCGTTGACATTGCGCGCATTTGCTAATAAAATCACGTACGTCTTTTTCCATATTTGGCCAATAAAATCGTCTTTTTATGTTATTTATCATTCTGCGTACCCCCGCATGTCCGCTAGTGGGTAACAGATGATAGTCACTAATAATAAAGTTCTTATCGTTATCATTGTCAATTCTTTTAACTCCTCTTAAAATACAAATCCTAGGACCTTGATAATTATCATTACTTTTTATTTCTTTAATTAAATCTTTTATAAACACTTCGTTTGTTTCATTTTTTATAATGCATATTTCGTCGACTTTAATTTTTTTACAAAAATTGCTCAATTTGACTACAAATACGTCTCGCGTGAATTGTAATTTATAATTGAGATTTATATATATTTCTTTTTTTGTATCATTGTATGTAAAGCATTCACTCTTTATATTTATTTGTCTATCTTTCTCTAACTTTTCTAACTTTTCACCCTCTATTAACTTCATCTCTACTGAATTATTTGGTATCCTTAATATTTCTACGATTCGCGGTTGATCAGGCCGTTTATCGGTAGATACACTAGGGATAACACTTTCATCCTTATTAATTTCATTCATCACTTTCTTTTCTTCCGCTCTTCTCTTCTGTGCTCTCGTCATTACTGTCATAATTTTACTATTCATTTCCTTTAATTCATCTGATGTAATACTTATCCGAGATAATGCATCCGCTATTACGTTATCTTTGCCTTTTATATAAACTATTTTGAAATCATATTCTTCAAGTGTTAAACGGAACTTTAATAATCTACTACTAGGGTCCTTTATGCCAAATAAATATACTAATGGTTTGTGATCCGTCATTATAGTAAATTTTCTACCAAACAAATATGGTCGGAAGTATTTAATTCCCCAAACGACAGCGAGCATTTCTTTTTGGATAGTCGGGTAATTTTTTTCTGAATTATTTAAAGGTCTACTAGTATACGCTACAGGTCGTAAATTATTATTCAAAAGCACTGCTGAAATCGACATATTTGAAGCATCGGTTTGTAAGATAAATTCTGATGAGAAATTCGGATATTGAAGTATAGGTGGTGACATTAACGCTTCTCTTAATGCATTAAATGATTTTCCACATTCCTCTGACCATTTAAATGGCACATTCTTCCTACAAAGTTTATTTAATGGTAATGTTAATTCAGCAAAGTTTTTTTATGAATTTTCGATAGTAATTACTGAAAGCAACAAATCGTCTAACATCATCTGCATTTTTTGGCGTTGGGTAATTTTTTATCACTGCTATTTTATTAGGATCGGGTAAAATTCCATCTTTCGTAACCGTGTGTCCCAAATATAATAATTCTGTTTTTAAAAATTGACATTTGTTTGGGTTAAGTTTTAAATTAACTTTTCTTAATCTTTCGAACACATCTAAAAGATTTTTATTATGTTGCTGTAAGTTCCTTCCAAAAATTATAAGATCGTCTAAATATATGAAACATTTTTCGTATGTGAGTCCTGACATAGCTACTGTCATTACTCGTGAAAAAGCACTAGGGCTAATTTTTAAACCCATTGGTAATCTTTTCATACGATATTGACCCGTGTTTGTCGTAAAAGCCGTGACGTTGCGACTATCTGGAGTCAAGGTAACTTGATAGTAAGATTGGCTAAGATCTAGATGCGAAAAATATATGGCTCCTGATAAAGAATCGAGTATCTCATTAATATTTGGTAACGGAAACTTATCGTCTTGTATTGTGTCATTTAATTTCCGATAATCCACTACTAATCTCCAATTTTTGCTACACCCGGTTTTTTTTGGAACTAATAATATAGGACTAGACCATTCACTGCACGTTTCCTCTATAATGTCGTCATTTAACATTTTATTTATTTGACTATCGACTTCCGATTTTAAACTGTTAGGAATACGGTATGGTTTCGTATAAACGGGTTTTGAATGCGGTTTTAAAATAATAGATTGTTCGTACACGTTTGTCGTTGTAAGCTTATCGCCCGGTAATTGAAAGATGTCAGCATATTTTGCACAAATGGACTCGACTGTTTGCCTTTCGTCAGAATGCAAGTGATCCAATTTCAACAGCGATAACAATGTTCGTGCTCGGTGCGAGTTTGATTCGCACTTATTAAATGAAAGAGTTTGATAATTTTCTAATGATTCTAAATCGGGTTTGAAAATAGGTAGTAAAATATTTTTATCGCATGTATTAAGTATTCTAATTGGGATAATATTATTTTTTGGTTTTACTATCGAACCTGCCAAAAATATATTTTCTTGAATTTGTTTTGGGCATATTACGCAGTCATGGTTTATGTTACTATCCAATGGTATATAATGTATAGATTCACATCTAGGCGGAATATTTAAAAATGTTTTGCTGATTTCCGGTTTCCTATATAAGTTTAGACTGTGACTGTTTTCCCGATCTTTTAAAGTTAATAAAGAGTTTTCTAAATCAAATTGCACCGAACTAAATTTATCGAAAAAATCTTGACCGAGTATACCATCTGATTGACAAGGCAGTTTCTCGAACAAATAAAATTTATGTGTGAAAAACGAACCGTTATAAGTTTTCATAGTTAAATAAACATAGCCTTTAGAAATAGTTTTACCTCCAATCCGTTTATAATTATATTATCGTTATAAACTTGCACACCTTTAGGTACGTTGCATGCATTTAACGCTGACAAAGATGCCCCGGTATCGAGTAACATGATACAGCGGGCGTTGGTCACGTACTCGTACAACGTGACATAGTTCGCATTACTTATGTCGCATGTTAAAATATTATATTCTTTAGGTACGAAAAAACTGATGCGTATTATTTTGTACTTCGGAATTAGGATTTTCTCCCTCATGAGTCTCTTGCGCAAGATGTATGTTAGCGCGGTTATATCCACGATAATAACCTCTACCTTGGGTCATTCGACCTCGCCCGCGATTTGACTGCGAGGCGGGTCCGCGCGGTGGTCTCCCGCGGAAATTATTGTTATTGTGGTATCCCCTGGAAAATGAGGTATTATTACCCCAGTGATTGAAATTAGGTTTTCCTCTGTGATCCCTAAAATTATAATTGACTCGACCATAATTATTGTAATTGTACGGCTTACCTCTTCCACGGTGGGAAAACTGCATGACTTCAGCTTTTGACGATGATGCTGTATTCAGCTCTTCGTCTTTCGCAGCCTGGATAGCATCCTTTAGACGGTCGTAATTGCGTGCCGCTATTATAGTGCTTAATCGTGTGTTTCTTAATCCGTCCGAAAAACGCTTGACGGCAAGCTTCTCGTTGATGGGTTTGAGTACTGTATAATTTTCGGGATTTCCATCTGCCTGTGCTATAGTGAGGTCTGAAAATAGTTTTTCGATTTCGCTTCCGTACTGCTCTATCGAGCGATGACCTTGATAAATATTTTGTAATTTTGATTGTACGGCCGTAGCCGATTTTTTTGTAAGTAGATTAGTTTTTAAATCTTTAATTAAGTCATTCATAGAGTTGTAATCGGATAGCATGCGTAATTTCGCGCTTTGCGTTAACCTACTTTTTAAGATGAATTTAATAAGCAATTTTTGACCGGATGGTGACAACATGTCCGAATACATTTCGATAGAGTCAATAATACTAATAATGGTTTGTTGATCACCCTCTAGTACTTTTATTAGGTTACATGCGGTCTTTAAATCGAACTCCATTTTGATACTAATTGAATGGCTACTGGATTCGCTATCGCTATTACTATCACTATTATATTTCGTACATAGGTTCAAAATTTCCTTATAAGTAGCATTTATACTTTCTATAACAGAACTTAAAGAATCCGAAAATTTTATGTCTTTACTTTTATAAAGAAAATTCAGTATTTCATCTTTCCTCTTAATAATATTTTCGCATTCACATAACTTATTTCTAATTACGTTTCCCTTATACCTTAATTTCCCTTTCTTAATTAAGTATTTTTTAATATTAATTAATTCCTCTACGATAGTTATAAGGTCCTCTTCCATAACTCTAATAAGAAATTATTGTAAAAATACATACCTCCATAACTATCGAGCTTAAAACATAACTTAATATAATTATAGTCACTTAATTACCAATAAGTCCATACTTTATTCACTCATACTTAGTTCATTTGTTCGAAACCGGTGCAGGCCAGGGTATACGCTTACACTTGACGCGATGTTTGATTTTCCGGACTCTCTTGATTTCGGCCGGACAGCCTCAGTCGGAACCTTTTCATAGCGTCTTCCCTAATTTCTCTCCTTATAATGTTCGTGTGGCAGTTTCGGTATTGTTTATACATGAAGAATAACGTTGCCAGCAGGCATATCGCTATCAGCGTGGAAATCAGTATGTTGTTGGTCCAGATATGTGTAGACGAATCGGCTCCCGCTTCGTTTGCTCCTCCACCATATTGCGATAGAACTGTCTCTTTGTTTTCACATATGCATTTTGCACATTTGTTGCCCATTTTATTTAATTTTACTTTGTCCGTCGACACTCGACACGTTTTCGTCGCGCGCAATAATGTTTTGCATTCGCGGAAAAATAAATTCTTATGAAGTATTATCGCGAAAACCGCTTGCGCTGTAACATCGTCGCAGGCAGGGTCGCCATGAGGCGTTTTGGATCGGATTCCATATTATTAAATAAAACACGACCACTTCGTACAGCTAACCGCCATTTAATGCTTCCCTTACCCCTCTACAGTCAATACAATATGCTTACATAGACTAAAGTCCTCTTACACACACTACAAGTGCATCGATGCGATTGGTCTGATACGATCGACGTTTTTTTAATCCTCTCTAGTAAAACAACGAGTTTTAGAGATACGAATTGAGTGTTACATAGTTCAACAGTTCAGCTAAATAGCACAGATGAAAATACAGTGCCTAACTAGAAACATTTTCCTAGAACCTAACCTTTTTAGCGATGAACCTAACCTCAAAAGCAAAAAAAAACTTACAAGACGTTGAAGAAGATGTTGTTCGTCCCTTTATTTCAGTAACTATTAAAGATATCGACATGGTATTAGTTCTAGGTAATTATAATGGCCCGACCTCATTGCAATCATAAAAATTAAAAATCGTAAATATTTTTATTTGAAAAAGGGGGAAAACCACGTCGCCGAAATTTCAAAATGTGATAACAATTTTGAGTGGCGTATAATATGAAAGGGCGTATTTTATTCTAAAACCCGAAACGTGTCGAGTAAAATGCCGTTACCTCCCTTATCTCCGAGGTTTACCAATCGAAAAATCTTGAAGAATTATGATTAATAGAATATTGTATAATAAAATTAACTCTGTATCTATTATACTATTTTGGTCTTCTATATCTCACAGTAAAAGGGGACAGAAAAATCTTTCTTCTGTTTTATCCACGGGTGATATTATTTCCACACGTCCACTCATGCTCAGAGAGTGGGGTGAAAAACATTTTATCCTCTCCCTATGCAGAATTTGGGCAAGAGCCTATACATATAGAAGAGATAAAGTCCATGTTGATTAAGTTTCTGGTTAAAAAAGAGATCAGAATAATCTAGCAATTGCTTTTCTAAACAAGTGTGTATAAGAGAGTGTCTAGAAATACTTTCTTATTCACGACATTCAACCGCAGGCTTCAATACGCAGCCGAAAACACTAATCAAGGCGGCATTTGAGGCTGAAACTGGTCAGGAAAATATTAAGGGAGCTTTGCTTTTATAAACAAGAGGGTAAAAGAGAGTGCCTAGAAATACTTACTTATTCACAACATTAAACCGCAGACTCCAGTGATTAATAAAATCCAATACATGAAATTTCTATTACAAACCACCACTACGTTAAAAGCATTGTTTGGAATGTATCCAAATGTATAGTTTAATTGAATTGCGGCCGCATACAATTTCCAAAGCTCTGAACTAGGAATGCCTATGCGATTTTATGGACAAAGTTCATTACTGCGCCGGCAAAATCGACTTTGAAGTAGATCTTTATGGGCTCCTGGTTGCTAAACTTAGTGCATTCCAAGATATAAGAACACAGTTACCGACAACCCACATTGTTACCGTAACCGACACCGGCGAGTTGAACAATTTTGGGATGGGAAAAAACCATTGAACGCATGACATCGTAACCGACACTTCTGTATATAGGTATCTTTAGTATAGAAGTTTTCACTTCTGTTGGTACTCTCCTAGTGCCGCTGTCTTTTTAAACGACAGATTTTTTTAAAATATAATATGAAAGAATGACAAGACGAGTAAGACGTTCCTCTGTAGGATTAGTAGCAGTTTTTGTACGAATGTAGAGTCGACTTGCATCGCACAAACGAATCGAATTCCTTCATACATTTACAGTCCGTGCCATCTATGGATAGCTGCATGCAAAGATTTAAATCGCAAGATGGGGCCTTAGCCTACATTGCGCCTATCAAAAACGTCCACAAACATGTTGAGTGAATGCTCTCATCATGCTATTGTTTCAATTGTGACAGAGAGAGTGACGTGTCAAACACAAGGCAAAAACGTGGACGTTTTTTGGAGGTTCATGGCTCATCTAGCGATTTAAATCTTTGGCTGCATGTCAGAGACTGTCCATAGATGGCGCTGGCCTCCTGGTCCCTCTGATTTTGACACGCCTGCCCATTTATTTATGCAATGCAAATGATTCTATCATTTAAATATAACCCCTGCTGTGAATTGGAATCTGTGTGTTGGCACTTTCCACAGGCCAGTCTTTTTGATTAGGGTCATCAAGAAGATACAAAGGCTTTTTCTTCCCTACTAGAACAGCAGCTTTATAAATAGGGAAATTACCCGACAGTGCCGAAGCTACAATTAATGACTGAAGATAACCTTTGCTATGGAAAGGTACAAATCCTGGTACAATGGCAACTTTATTGGAAAATTATCCCACAATTTGGGAGCGAAAATCCAAAACTGAAGAGCGTTCCCTGATAACAGGTCAGGCGAGAGAGTGATTAACTGTAAAGTGTCGCGTTGCCTGAATCAATTTACTCAAAGCAAAGTTCACGGCTCTTCGACCGGCGCAGCGTAGCGTGGTTATACAATCTACAGTTAAAGGTCTCGCCAAACAGCTAGCGAGGCGGGGCGTGAGCGTTGTAATGCACAGCAACACTTCGTCTGGAGCGACGCGATATGTGTGGCGATCAGCATAATATTATTATAAACTAGTGCATTACAACGGCTCAAATCGCGTCCCGTCCCGCTCTCTGTGAGGCGAAACCTTAACATAAATACACTTTTGGATATATTCCAAGAAATATTGAAGTTAAACGGCGGTACCAAAGTTATATATTATATTTAATGAAATATATCAATCTTCGTTGATTTTGATTAAATTTTTAAAGTGAACGCTTCACTACACTCAGTCAGAAATTAGAAAAAGTTTGTTACAAAATAAGTACCTACCAAGTTTTCACGTCTATATCAGTTCTCGTGTCTGCCTATTTTTGCATCAACTTTTAGGATCTAATAATAAGGTGGGTGGACCATGGAAGGCCACGCTCCTTCGAAGGCCAATTATTAAAATTTCGTAGTTATTGCCATGTGATGACAAATTCCTTCTATCTACATAAACATCCATCGAACTAGAAATCACAGACGCGGCGGCGAATCGCTCGCGCCACTATTTTGGCAGTACGGTCCCTCGCTTCATTGATATCGGAAATCGACGACGTTAAACTAAGGTGGGTGTACCATAGAAGGCCACTCTAACAAATAAATAGTTATTATTCATCTTTTTACTGGATAAATGAAACTAACAAATATTTAAGTAATACTTTGTTTTATTACGTAACATATAAACCAATTCTTTTTATTGTAGATTTAATCGCTGTTTAATAACTTTTAGTGTTAAATGACTGCTTTATTACAATGGCCTTCTAAGGAGCCTTGTTCCTAGCAACGCCATTTGGAAGGGTTCAATGAAACTTAAGTTTAATCAATATTGATCAAATCTGAAATTTAAAAAAGTGGTTTATATGTTACGTAATAAAACAAAGTATTACTTTATTATTTGTTCGTATCATTTATTCAGTAAATAAACGAATAATAACTGTTCATTTGTTAGAGTGGCCTTCCATGGTCCACCCAACTTAGTTAAGATTCAAAGTTGACCGCGCAAGACATCACTGACTAGCCATACTCGTAATAAGGTAATTTAAAATACGTTAAAAACATAGAAATGGATCGGTAAATTAGTCACCTGTCCTCTACGTATTCTTCTACACTTTTTGAAATTCGTTGAAATGCCATCCAATAGCAATCGTAAAGACGCATGGACGGGAAGGGATATGGGCTATACCTGCAGGCTGGCCCCTAAGGTCTTAAGTAGTTGAGGTAGGTTCTAGGTGATTCCCCCCCGATGGATTCCAATCCCCCCCGATGGATTCCAATCTTGTCGCGATGGGGGGGCTCAGTAGCCGTGGTTGGGCCCCACGGTGAAGCCAAAAGGAATCCAGGAGGGGACGCTCGGAGTGGGCCTAAAGATGGGCCCGCTCTGGATGCGTCCAAGAGGGGTGCGGGGGACAGAATTTTCTGTCTCCTGCAGCCAGGAGGGGTCGCGGGAGGAGAGGCGTGTCGGTGTGTCGTTGCCGCTCGCCCTATCTCCCGCGACCAAACGGTGGCGCACCGTTAGATGCGTCGGCGGCGGGGCCGCAGGGGAAGAGGAGTGTCGGTGTGTCGTTGCCGTTCTCCCTGTCGTCTGCGGCCGTTTGGTGGTTTGCGGCGGAGCCAAAGATCAGATCCGCCGCGGGGTATGGGAGGTCGATGCCTGCTAAGTGCAGGAACAAGCTTTGCAGGTATCGGCTTACCCGTGCCCACGGCCCCTGGGTGGCGGTCCCGGGGGGGTCCGTCGCCTTACGGATGGGCGCCGAGGAGGTAAGGCCGGCTTAGGTGTTTCTGGCGGGCCTTGCTGTTGGAGGGGAGCTCCATGCTCCACCTCGTGGAGGGGCTGCGCAAGCGGCCGGGCACCGGCGGGTTCGCGGAGGTTTGCGCAAGCGTTCCCGTGTTCCCGTCATACGGTGCGAGGAGGAAACACCGTGGGGTTTAGCCGGTAAGAGTCCGGCATAACCCAGCCGCTCCCCCGGGCGACTGGGTATCCATGAGGATTCCCCACGATTAAAAAAAAAAAAAAAAGGTTCTAGGTGATTATCAAAAATTTGTCATCTAACCGGAATTAATTATGACGCCAAATTTCACGGTGGCGGGAACCATCTATCTTTTTTATTTGACAGCCATGAGAATACGCCCCCACATCACCCTAATCATATGCCGTTATTAAAAATAAGTAATTTGTTAAAATGCCTCATAGTCTAACTAGATTAGCGAGCTTGTTTTTGGAACACGAGGTACAAGACTCGATTCCCGAGTCAGTTTTTTACGCGAAGTAATTCAAAAAAAATTTTTTTCAGCACCTATCCGGCACCTAGGAGTAGGACAGTTTTCACTTAACTACCTTGGAGAGCACATCGAACCCTGGTTATTATCGCTATGCCCTATAATAATCGCCCTAACAGTGATATAATGACCGAATGGCGTAGCGGTTGTGAACTTGCTGTCTGCTTTGGAGGTCGTGGGTTCGATTCCGACAGCTGGAAAATGTTTGTGTGACGTTTCTGGGTGTTTTTTTTTACCCTATACAAGTTAGTACTTGACTGCGATCTCACCTGATGGAAGTGATGATGCAGTCGAAGATGTTAGCGTACTAACTTGGTAGGGGTAAGTGAACTCACCCCAACGGTTTCTACACAGCATCGTACCGGAACGCTAAATCGCTTGGCGGTACGTCTTTGCTGGTAGGGTGGTAACTAGCCACGGCCAAAGCCTCCCACCAGACCAGACCCTGAGCCAATTTAGAAATTATAAAATTCCAAAGTGGCCCGTGGCGAGATTCGAACCCGCGACCTCCCACTCGAATCCGAGCGTGCGTCCTCTGCGCCACGGAGGTCGTCAAGGGTGTTTTTCAATTTCTACCGTTTGCGCTTCAAAAATAGCGATGTCAGGCCAGTTCCACTTATCACGTGATCGAGAAAATGCAGGTAGGCGTCTCGACGTACTAATTTCAGATGGACGCCACGCGTCAAACAATTTGCTCGCGTTAGTTATACGGTCTATTTCACGCGCTGCATGAGTCCGTTGACTAAGTAGCCCTAATACGTCGAATGCGATGAAGAGGCGTGGTCAGGCGCTATTGCGAACTGAATTGTACTTTTTCGTCAACAGCGCAAAAGTCGCTATTTTTAGGGTTCCATACCAAATTGGACAAAATGGAACCCTTATGGTGAGACTTTCTCCGTCCGTCCGTCCGTCCGTCCGTCTGTCACACTCGATTATTTCAGTAACAATTAAAGCTATCGACCTGAAATTTGGAATAAATGTAGGTAATTGCGGCGCGCCGCCATTGCAATCATAAAAAAATTGAAAATCTTTTTTATTTTAATTTAAAAAGGGGGGAAAACCGGGTTGTCAAAATTTCAAAATGAGATATTGAGTGGGGTATCATATGAAAGGGCGTCACTTGGGTTATTCTTAAACCGATTTTTATTTATTTTTATGCTTAATAGTTTTTGATTTATTGGGCAAAGTGCCGAAAAAAATACCGTTCCCCCCCCTTATCTCCGAAGTTTACCAATAGAAAAATCTGAAATAATTATGATCAATAGAAGTTAACATATTTTTTACAGGTAAAATCAAATCAATTACAAATCAACTCTCTAACTATTATACTTTTTTAGATAATAACAATAATCCGCCGAAAACAAAGTTACTTTTGCGGTTTGCCAACAAAAGTACCTACATGTAAATTATACTCGTAAATTCATGAACAAAAGTGATTCTTTCAATGTTTTACTTCTTTTATGGTATGGAACCCTCGGTGCGCGAGTCCGACTCACACTTGGCCGGTTTTTTGTTAAATCATCTTGCCGAGTGAGCCTTCTGTACTTTAGTACTATTAAGTATTCTGTGGCGATGTTGAGAAGTTAGGTACTAATTGAGATTTGTGTTTTTCCAACGATTGAGTTTTTAAGTCAAAAAACTGCGAATATCGATGTTATTTCTATGTTTCACTGAAGTGGGAATTGGATTTTAACGTTTTGTCCTCTTCGTGGGGATCGAACCAGCGACCTCCATAACGCCACTGTGCGAGGGAAGTCTTAAAAAACATTACATGACGTTGTACCATTACTTCCACCAATCACTACAGCACATTTATTTATCTCATTGCCTCCAGCGATGCAATCGATTATTTTTATTTACTCACTATAATATATTATATATTCGTTGCTATAATACAAGGTAGTTCTCAGTCTACGAAACCAGACCTTCAGAGATTAGGTAACCTATGAAGCGAAGCCTAACTAGAGTCAATTTGCACGAAGCTTAAATACAAAGTTCATGGCCTTTGAAACAGCACGAAACTACAATTCAGTTAAACATACATTTGGAAACACTCCAAACATTTTACATTTTAAATGCTGTTTGACTGTGGTTGCGAAATGATAGAGTCAGTTGGCAATTTTATGAAATTTCCACTCAACTAACTTCTGCTTCCGAGTGTCTACTTATACCTAACTAGCGGTTCCACGTGACTTTGCCTGTGTTTAACAGCCTGTTCCAAGCTATTGTATCTCGTCGGAGTCACCTTTTTAGGGTAAATACCACATTGATATCGCCATTCATTAAACAAGTCTTTACCCAAAATTCGATCGCGAATACAAACGTAAGAAAGTGGGTAAAGATCATCGATATCTCGTTATTAACCTGAGAATGAACCCATCTGAACATTTTACCGTAATACAAGAAAAAGTTAGCGTTTTCTGACAAAATTCCGATTGTGACGCCACAATATGGAAAAACTGTCCCTGTGGAAACGCGCATGCGACTAATACAAAGAGAAGTGATCTATAGCATAATCGCGATCCATAAACGATATAACGGTTGGCTAGCTACTGAAGCCGTTGGTGTCAAAACAAACTTTTTTGACACCAGTAAAGTTAAAGTTCTGAGTAGGTATAATATGTCGATGCTAAAGATCAAACAAAAGTCTTCGTGACCTGCTGTCAAACATGCTCATAACTAGACTTCAGGGGCAATCATCATCAGTCAAGAAGAAAATTATAATTTAATTTACTTATTACTCATAAACTAAACAAATATACAGAAATGGTAATTTAGATACATTTCGTTACATTTATTATTCATGTACTTCGCCCGCTTTGATTTATGTTTTGGGCGTAGTCTAATGGCCCCGAAAAAGAAACAATGTCGAAACTTTTCCCAAATTTTGTTGTTGTTAATATGTTAATGTATGAATTTGTATGTGGGCGAAACGTACACATTGTTTTTGATTTACGAGTCAACATATCACTGCGATTCCCATTAACTACTACTAATTAACATTGCCTGAAAAATAGAGTCTTTACCCAGTGCATCCTTCCCATCCTCACCTATGGTGCTAAAACGTTGGCACTCACACATGACCAGCTGTGCTACAAAATGAAATAGCTGCCAGATAGCTGCCAACCCGAATATGGCATGCAAAATTGTACTCTACGACAGCTGACAAATTCATAGATGCATAGATGTACGCTCGTCGCTGTTTTGCAGAATAGCACGGCTGATCCACAAAAGAGAATGACCAAAGGTGGTATCAAGTTTTTTATGAACCAAAACCAAAATAGTCTAGGAAAATAAAATAGGGTTTTTTAAGAACCATTGGCACTAAATTATTGCTTTTCATATCCGTAATTTAATTTTCCATACAAAAAGTTACTTTCTTTTCGATGCACATTTTGTGTCATACTGATTTTACTAAGAAGTACAACTTGTTTGCAGTGTGTGAAGTGCAACTATAGTATTCGGCGTGTGGCGGCCATCTGAAATTAGTACGTCGAAACGCCTACCTGTATTTTCTCGATCACGTGATAAGTGGACCTAGCCGCCTAAACTCCTACCACGAGCCATATTATACATAGTATATATTATACATTTCGATTGTTGGAAATGGAACAAAATTCCAAAACATGTATGAGGATGACAGATGTCTGTGCGAAAATCACGTGATCATTTTAGCTTTTTCTTAATTTATTTAGTTCCATTCCTTTCCACCAAACTAATCAAAATCATGATAATATGGTAAAGACATTTAAGCGCATAGATCTATAGTGGAAATTGATACTTGATCTAACTTCGTGTATGTTGTAGTTCAGAGCCAATGTTTATAGTGAAACGTTTTTGAAGGCACGTATAAGACGTCCCCGCTTTTAGCACTACGTTTCTACTTCTCAATTAAGTTACCGCGCGGAGCACTTAGTCGGAAAATCCGTGTTTGAAGACAGGTGTCTTCTTGTGGGGATGAAAAGCTTGAAAATAACCTACAACATCGACTCTTTCAAAATATATTCTGTTATAAACAAAATATTGTAACGTGAAAAACGTTAATTTAATTTTAAATAATTTACGTCCTATTCTCTACAGATTAATCTACAGAATATATTTTCCAACAAAAAATTATGCATTTCCATACATAACACAATTTTCCAACACTTTCATGGTCGCTGTTGTGTTCTCTACGATTTCGCATTGTAAAGTCAAAATCTCCTGAGGTTGTCCTGTCGAAGAAAGTGTCGTAAAATTGTAAAATTGTGTGTGTGTGTTTCATATGGGCAGTGTTCCTGCATATTGTACCAAACAGAATCTTTTCAAGTAGCGGATTATAGCAAAACAAATCAATCTGTCTTACTAATTATGGATTTCTGCAAAATAACGCCTGTTCCATTCAATATTTAAAAAAAAATACATTTTTTACACCATCCAAGTTAGCACTTGCTTGCGATCTCGCCTGATAAGTGATGATGCAGCCGAAGATGTTAACGTACTAACTTGGAAGCTGTAAGTAAAGTCACCCCAACAATTTCTACACATCGTCCTATTTTCTGTTTTTAATACTTCCGTGGGTATTATTTTAACGTAATGCCGAAGTTGTTGTCCCGGACAACCTGTAATAAGTGCAGTGTGAACTATTTGCAGTAACGTCTAAGACGTGCATGCTTTTAGCGGAGCGGCTCCCTCGCAATTATGTTACCATTCCAGCACTTTGTTCCGAGAGCGCCATGCTGGGAAACATATCTGTCACCAAAACTAAAACCCTTTTTGAATACCTATAATAATGTAATGTACGAGTACACACGAGACTACGTACATGCCACAGACATCGAAATACTAAAGCGTAAAAGTGTATCTTTTTAGGGTTCCATACCAAAATGGTAAAAATGGAACCCTTATGGTGAGACTTTCTCCGTCCGTCTGTCACACTCGATTATTTCAGTAACTATTAAAGCTATTGACCTGAAATTTGGAATAGTTGTAGGTAATTGTGACGCGCCGTCATTGCAATTATAAAAAATTGAAAATCTTTTTTATTTTTATTTAAAAAGGGGGAAAATCGGGTCGTCGAAATTTCAAAATCAGATATCAATATTGAGTGGGGTATCATATGAAAGGGCGTTACTTTTATGTTCTAAAACGGATTTTTATTTATTTTTATGCCTGATATTTTTGAATTATTGACCAAACTATCGAAAAAAATATCGTTCCCCTCCCCCTCTTATCTCTGAAGTTTACCAATCGAAAAGTCTGAAATAATTATATAAATAGGAGTTAACGTATATTTTTCAGGAAAAATAAAATCAACTCACTAATTTATTTACTTTTTTTGATATAGATAAACAATAAACCTCTAAAACAAAGTTATGTTTGCGATTCGCCAACAAAAGTAACTACTTGAAAATTATACCTACTAGTAAATTCAAGGAACAAAAGTGATTCTTTTAACGTTTTACTTCTTTGATAGTATGGAACCCTCGGTGCGCGAGTCCGACTCGCACTTTTCCGGGTTTTTTTAAAGGCCTCGTGAGCAAACGGGCAGGCACATCACCTCCACATGGACATTTGCAACACCAGATGAACTGCAAATGCGTTGCCAGCTCTTATGCAATTTCTTTATTCACCCCTTGAAATACCTCATGTTACAGCTACGAGCGAACACTATTGGTGCCAAAAGTGCTTGTTTTGCCACCAATAGTAATGCCGCGCTGTATAGTTCGCTTAGCAGCCACCTGAAGGATTTTGACAGATGGCGCTAACGTTTGCTTGTAAGAAAAAGGTTTATGTAAATCGTTCGGATGCCCATAATATCAGGATATTATTTTATCAGTTTTTTTTATCAGTGCATAAAAGATAGTTTTCATAATAAACATTATTCTACTCATAAAATATCAAAGGTGCTTACTTTTTGTTTCGGACCACTCGCTGACCATCAGTTTTAATTAACTCTATAAAGATTTTAATCAATGTAAAACGCCCCTTGATTATTAATTTAAAAGCCCTGGCGAGGTGGGTAGGTGAGTGCATATGGCTTATTAATTGGACACATTGTAGGGTACAAATAAAAAATTGCGGTAAGGGTAGAAAAAGGTAAATCATTTTGGACGCATTTTGTGGAGCGTGATTAATTTTAAGAGTGAGGAAACTTCTTGACGAAAATGTAATCTATTCTAACGGGAAGTCTATTATGCAATAAATTCGAAGAGTCCCAGGTTCAAATACAGTTTATTCTCATATATATTATTATAAATTTGGGGTTTAAACGTAGCTTAAACCTACAAATTCTAAATATTATTTTTTCCCCATTACATGCTATTAACTGCTATCTCTTCTAATAAGATTTGTGTTGCTAAATAATAGTAATTAACGGTTGCTACACAGCATCGTATCGGTACGCTAACTCGCATTAAGGTTACTTCGGCAGGATGATAACTAGCTGCTACCGAAGCCACCTATAAGACAATATCTATAAGCTAACCTGGAAATTATTAAATACCATTCAGTTCATTCCAGGAATCGAACCCAGTACGCTAACTGCAGCAAGACTTGAAAGAAACTTCATTGTCTCAAATATAAAATTCCCGTGACACAAAAGTTTGTAACAAAACTCGTCCGAAATGGGTTGACATTATGGTGAGTTGAAATTATGTTTGTCTTTTTTTGTTTATATAAATAAATATATATATATAAATAGTGGATAACATCACATATATTGCTCCGATCCCTTAGTAAGAAGCTTATGCACTTGTGCTAAGGAGATCAGAAACAACGAATGTACCACAACACCCATACTTGAGACAATGTACAAATCTTATTTTACTACATTGCCCCGACCGAGGATCGAACCCGGAACCTCAGTGATGGCGGCGCCTTGAAAACCGGCACGCTAACCACTCAACCACGGAGGTCGTCAAGCTAAGCTTCTATCGCGGGCCTTGAGCGTGGAGACCGAATCCAGAAATTCCGTAACAAAAATAACAGAAGTTAGAAGCTAATAAAAAATGTTATGCAATAGCTTTACCGCGGCAGTCTCCGAGTGCTACACGTCTTTTTCTTTTCGTTATGTATATTCCGTAGTTCCGAGTATTAAGAACGTAAACTATTTTTCCTACGTCTGAGAAAAAAATTATATTGCATAGTTTTTTTTGCAACTTACACATGTTCAAGAGTATTACGAGTATTATAAGTACTCAAAACAAAGATGATGGATCTATTCTCTTTGCACAATTGTAGTACATTGAAATAGACTTATTCGTAAGTGCCTAACTATACGTAGGTACTGGTATAACGTGAAAAGGCGATTATAAAGTTACGTCGTAGCGGGGTTTTTCTTCCATCGCGGAATGGAGATGAAATAATATAGCAGACGTCTTCGTTCAAAGCTATTTCCCCCGTTCAGAAATCCCTCTATTTGATACCCCTAGCTAGTAGAGAGACGTTATTTGTGTAGAGAGTAAGTATTAGAAGTTTTTTCTTCTTTATACAGAGACAACTTCCGACGCTTTAATAAAGCTACTTTTAATAGTATTTTGAAAAGGAAGGAAGGTAGAAGAAATTTAACCAACTAAAAAACGGGAGTCCTCATTTTGATTGTATTTTTAATCCCTTCTTTATGCAGTTATAACAGCGAATGTTATGTTATAACAGAGTTTGTTTGTTACACTTTCAACATAGAACATAGAATATTACAAATAACATAGGCTACATATTTTTATCTTGGATAAAAAGGAAAAGGAATCCACAGTTCCCGATCTTAAAGTTCCAGGTATTTAAAAAAAAATATTTTTTTTTGAAATTGTGATAAACTGAATTTCACAAGGGAAGAAGTTAGTTAACAAATAAAAAAAATTTGGATAATTTTGTCTTGCGTCATCGATTTCAATGCTTTTTGACCGAATGGCTGAATGACTGAATGTTTAGCATATAAAAAAATTAAATTATTCATTTGATTAACAGATTATGAACTATTTATTTATTTTCTTGTGATATTAATTTGATGAAGATCTTCAGAGATGGTTGGGATCTTAGCCCAAAACTTGTTACATTGTATAATTTAATAATATAACATAACTTAATTGAATGTCCCAATTGTGTAGTTTGAATGATAAGGGGTCTAAGTACAACTTAACTTAAACCTTGTTATGGTTTTGGTACATGATCATACGTCTACATATTACTAGCCTAATGTAGCCCTGGGGCTGAATTAAGTCTTTAAGAGCGCTCATGGCGACGATTATTTGACGTGGTAAGTTCAAAATAAAGTATAATATAGATTGAATTTATCATTATCTATGTTGAAAAATATTTAAAATTTTTAAAAATATATTGATTTTAAAGTTACGAGCCTCAAAAGATTCACATTTTGACACTAAATATATGGCAACTTTGAGCGTAATTACTAATTACATAAGATTAGGTGTATAAAAACTCTAATGAAAAATATCATTTAACATAGTTTATATATTCATTACTTCAAATAAGTTTACATTGCAACCATACATTGAGTAGTTTTTTCTGAAAATCACTTTAGCCAAACGACTGTTCAACGTTTTCGCGAGCTTGATTTCGGTGCAAATTCGTGCCCTCTCATTCCAAACGGAGCGGGAGCGGGACAGTATCACGGAATTATGCGCACATGCAGTCACTATACTAAGTCCCTTTCCCATACAAGTAAGGTGAATCAAACAACTTTACCACGTGCGCCGGCAACTTCGGTCGAGCGTCCTGCGTCACCTTAACAGGCTTATTTCACTTCTCTTTTTTCCAGATTATACCTTACTTTAATATTTCGAAACCTTATTTATATTCAGTATACCGTATATATATTCAGATAATTGAAAAAAATGTATATAATTGTCCAAATATTGTATCAGTTTCTCCTGCTGCATTAATGTAACTACCTCTTTGGTCTGGAAATAACATAATATGTATACAATTAAAATATGTATGCAATAAGGGGTAAAGTATTACTTGTGTATGATTCACGTGGAACCTAATTTGATTCTCGTGTCGTGCAAAATATTAACAGATAAGTGTAATATTCTGTAAGAAATTCTCTCAAAACATTGACAGTGTTGGATTAACCGCAACTTGGAGAGCATTGATTATTATTTAAAAGTCACAACCACAGATTTTAGTCACAACTATATAAAATAATATTCAAAAACAAACATCTTAATATTATAACAATGCAGGCGATCCATTAACTGAACTTTATAAATGCAAAATGACAAAAGTGTAACGTCCAAAAACCATTTTGTACTCGTTAATTGCCAACAAACCATTGATTTGAATAAAAAAACTGCTCTATTTCAATTTAGGTGATAAAACCTAAAGAGCGGGCGGACTTTCATCCCTATGTCGTCGTTGTACCGACAGTGCGTACAAAGCGGTTGCTTCGTCCTTTTTCATACGCATGGCAAGGGTTTGGAATGCTCTCCCGAAATCTGTGTTTTCGGGTCCTTTAAGAAAAAGGGTGAATAGGCGTCTTCTAGGTAAGCGCGCTCCATCTTCGACCACATCATCATTTCCATCAAGTGAGATTGGGCTCAAGCGTAAGCCTATAACGATAAAAAAAGCTTAGGCTCTATACTGTATAATTGTGGAGATTTAAAACGATGCTTGATGCCGTCTTAAAGGGTAACTAAGCGAGATACTTAAAAAGTTTCTTAAGATTGTAGATGTAGATTTTTTTATATGTGTGACAAGACTAGCATAACATTGATGTTATAATAAATGACAAGGTTTTCCATGTCAAATACAGTGCGCCCCAAGATTTCGCACTGCAATATTTTGAACGGCTACAGTGCCCTTAGCTGAAACACTACCCGGGCGGGCGGACACTGCCATGGTTCTATCACCATGTACATATTAATATTATTATTATGTAACCTTTTTCAATTATGAAAATATCGTTACAAATTACGTTGTCTGTTTTTATATTTTTTTAACCTTTGCATGGTGTTTTTATCGAGACTTTTAACGTTATAACGTTTAACGGTAAAGTAAAGAAATTATTACTCATTTCTTTTTCGAGGACTCCGTATCTCAAAAAAGGAAAACGAACCCTTATAGGAATCACTTTACTGTCTGTCCATGCAATGGGTATATTTTTGCAGAAATCTGTAGAGTTGAAGTTGATAATAAATACTGATAATTTTATCGTTTCTTGAATCTTTTAAAAGTTCAGGGTCTCTAGTGCAACCCAATTAAAAGTTACGATAAAGTATTCTATCATAAATATATGGTTATACTCATTGGCCCAATAACAAAGTAGGTATAGCGTAAAACGGATGAGACAGCTGATAATAATACTTTACTGTGATGATTGTATGGGAATATCCATGTTGAACGATGAACGAGGTACCTATGTCCTTTTTAGGGTTCCATACCAAAATGGTAAAAATGGAACCGTTATGGTGTGACTTTCTCCGTCCGTCCGGCCGTACGTCCGACCGTCTGTCCCACTCGATTATTTTAGTAACTATTAAATCTATCAATTTGAATTTTGAAAGAGTTTTAGGTGATAGTGACCCAACATCATTGCAGTCATAAAAATTTGAAAATCGTATTAATTTTTATTTAAAATTAACCGGGGAAAACCGAGGTGTTGAAATTCCAATAAGATAACAATATTGAGTGGGGTATCATAAGAAAGGGTGTTACTTGTGCCTCCTAAAACAGATTATTTTTAAGCCTGATAGTTTTTGATTTATTAGGCAAACTGTAAAAATTCCGTCCGTCCTTAGTAGTAAAAATACATCCGAAGTTCATCTTTAGAAAAATCTGAAATAATTATGATCAATACGAATAAACGTATATTTTGCAGGAAAAATAAAATCACCTCTCTAAATAGTACACTTTTTTTGATAATAACAATAAACCGCCAAAATAAAACTTAGGTTTGCTACACCAACAAACCACCTACGTGTAAATAATACTCGTGAATTCATGAATAAAAGTGATTCTTTCAACGTTTTACTTCTTTTACAGAGTATGGAACCCTCGGTGCGCGAGTCCGACTTGACCAATTTTTATTAAATAAAGAACAACGCCAGCAGTATGTTACAACACAATCATCCTCGGACATATTATAATTAATATACCATCAACGTGCTCACTTAAATATTTCAAGTAGAAAATGAAGTCTGGATCAATAAAATATTCAGGCGGTTGCGTTCGAGCCACGACAAGCTTTCACGGGTGAAAACATGCCGAGCTTAGGCAGCTGCGTTCAGAGCTGTTTTCATGTAACTTGGACACTTCTAAATTTACCAAAGTGCTGTTTTAAGGCTCAACCGTCATGAATAAGTAAGGAATGAAGCTGTTTGTCAATTAAAACTTTAAGTTTTAGAGTAAGTAAGACCTCTTTTAAAAAAGAGCCAAGAGGCTCTCTAATTTTTAACGTCAGGAATGTTTTGGCTTTGGTTGGTAACTAAACCCCTTCGAACAGTCGACCGATTTTTATGAAACTTTAGAGGTGCCGAGGGCAATAGGGAAATTTCCCTCCAGGCAGGTGTTGTGCCTGGGGACCGCTTATGATCCATGCGTGAGACGCGACATGCGCTCGTCGAATGCTCTGTCAGCGTGTGCTATTGCGCTGATGACGCCATCTATCGTCAGCTATCGAAGACCGCTACAAAACTTTTTGTCTAATTTCGGTAGGTCTGAGAATAGGTCATATTATGGTATTTTTCATACACCTAAATACCAAAACAACGGTTTCCCGGTAAGCTAGTAAACTAATTATCGTATTGAAACTTTGTTTAATTTAATGCCCGATGACAGTACTATAATAATTTATTTATTTACTAGTATTTATTTAAAGGTAGATATTGGAAAACAAGCAACTTATATTATATTATTTGAAAACAATTTCAATATTTAGATCTCAGCAACAAAGTTTACATTTGATGTGAGTTATTAGAAAAATTGTACATTCAGAACTTAAATGGAAAGGAGAATGCCAGAAAATGGGCTAGATTTGCGTCACTCTTCGTCTCAAGCACGTATGCAAGCATGAAGAATCTTCTTTCAAATTTTAATATTGCATATATTTATGTTAGTGAAATGTGAAAAGGGGTTCAAAAGTATTATAAAAAAAAGTAATTTAACGTTTCGAAACATGTGAAACCGCCATGCCACTTATAAAACTTAGAAAATAAACCACTTAAAAAATCAGATTATTACAATTTCCCTGTTAATATCTTACTAATCTTTTTTTACATAATATTGAGAATATTTCTTATGTTTTACCGATGTTTTGGTTAAGACGCAAGGTATAGTCCATTTTTCATACAAAAATCGGCATTCTCCAAAATTAGAAATAAAACATTGGAACATTGGATTTGAACAATTGGAGCGGTCGGTATTGGTCCTGCCTTTTGCATCGAATTTAATCGTGGCACGTCAAAAGTGACGAAATCTAAATAAAACATGAGAAATACGACAGCAAGGTGTTAAGTTAAGGTAACAGTGTGCTGTTACGGTAGGTATCGCGAGTTCAGTGGTTTTTCCACCTTAAAATACCCCAACACGCCTAAAGAAAATTTCACTTCCAAAACTTCCCTCTTTATAAATCATTAAACCGCTGTTCGAAAAGCAGCAACATAAAAAAGTTTTTATAACTATTTCGTTCTCGATTTTTTATTTGCACAGCGAACGATAAAGGTATAAAAAGTTCCACGCCTATTTTTCCACGACGCGACGGCACCTTGGGGCTGTATTTTTTTACTATCAAAGCCAAAGTTGTTGAAGTATTACCTTCGTGAAATTCTCGTGGAAGTAATTTAATTATATCTCGATTAAACTTCAAAGAATTAGTACCTACTAACTTATTAAAGGGTTACGTAAACTGACTACTTTGTTCATAAGGTACTTAAACCTTATTCGCTATCTCACATCGTGATTAATTATAATATATTCATTCATCATAATTTTAAGTGCCTATCTCAAATCATGGTACTTTTTGTCAAATTCTATGATTGTAAGTCACTGGAAGAACTACAAATAGATTTTGAGTTTACGAAAATGACATAAATGGCCATGATTTTAAATTGGTTGAAAATTTTATTTAAAGTTACCAAGGACCAAAAACCTCATTTGGTAATCATTTTAACTAGATATTTTACATAATCCTGAATAAATAGGGTTTAAATGACAGACAGATTGACAACAAAGTGAGTGTTAAGGGTTATTTTTAGGCAAGGAACCCTACAATGAACCCTAAAATATTTATCGGCGTAGAATTCGTAGCACTCGCTCGTAGCAAGCTAATGTACATACGCCTAACTAAGGACTTAAGGAGCACACCACGGGTGTGCCCGCGAAATTCAAATGTTTTGTGGTTTTTCGCGATTTTTAAGCAATTAAGACATAATAGGCTTGTGGCAGTCAAATTGCGATAATCCCAATATCTTCTTCACGAGTTTATATAAAAATCTCTGCTCGAAAGTGTCGAGTTAAAGAAATTTGTCCGAGATTTGCGAGTTACTCACATAAAACTCGATACTTGGACTAATTTCCTAGGATACACAATTTTATGCAAAGATTTTGATATAATCATGTAAAGATGATACTGCCATTCTCGCAAATTGACTGCCATAAACCTCTGATGTGTAATTAGCGAAGAAATTGCAAAAAACTACGAAAATTTTGAATTTCGCCGGCACACCCGTGGTGTGCTCCTTAAGGACTGTTAATTTATTTACCTGAAAACTTTTAAGCCCTCACCTTTATAACGTAATTTAGTTAATTGACCGAACAAGTTTCCAAATATTTGTTTTGTAAAGTGGCGTAGTAGGAGGTATTGTAGTTTTGTACATCAAACTCGTTCACTTCCACTTTAGACAGAGTGTTCTAAAACATTCGTTAGCAATTATTATACAAGTTTTTCCAAGGGAGGAAAATTTCATGTTATATGTTTACTTATAAATAGACATAAATAAATAAGATAAATAAATTTATCAGGACATTATAAACATCGCAATCTAGCTCCAAAGTAAGCGATAGCCTGTGTTAGGGATACTAATTTACATAATATTAATATACATAAATATAATATACCTAATGGAAAAACACCCAGACTAGAACACATTCATGCTCATCACACAAACATTTTCCAGTTGTGAGAATCAAACCCACGACCTCCTTCGTAGATGGCAGAATCGTGAACGCTACGCCATTCGGTCGTCGACATGCTTTTACTATTTATCATTATATTTTGCTCTCATGTAGGCATGTTTGCCTCAAGTGGAAAAATAGTATAAGCTCTGTAACATTATCAGGAACACAGATAAAAGAGATTTTAGTGGTCGCAAACCCTACATAACCCTTCTATTTTCCGTCACGAAGATGTACGCGGCACGCGCCGAACATTTCCTGTCTATTAAAATGATTCTAGGTAGCACTATCAACATGTTTGTAAAATAAACGAAATTATTAGATATATTATGGAAATAATATAGAGTTTATCGTTAATTTTCTTGACTTATACTGATTTGATAAGAATGTTATTCGAATTAACAACAACAAATCGTTTGGGTCACTTTGAGCAACACTCAATTATAAACTCTGTAACGTAATAAAAACATAATAATATGTGTTAATTATTCATTAATCGAGGTGACAATAGTAATGTGTTGGTCATTATATAATAAGAAAAACCCTATTTGAAACTCGCTGTACGGTATGGTACAAAACTCACAAAAATACACAATTATAGACACATATATTCAGAAACACACCATACACATACAAAACTTTTTCCTATTTAATATTAAAAACTGGATTCATGATATTATTTAGGTACCTCTATCCATTAAATATCAAACCACAATCGGTACTTTCCACGAGCGAGGGCCAAACAAACCGACAAAAAACAGTTTAAGTATTTTAATTTGTTTTAAAAACTCCTTAAATTACTAATTTAACGTCAGAGCCCAATCCATGAAAATGGAACTCTCACACAATAACACAGTGCAAAAATATCAATAGAGAAAATAATACTATACCTAATTAAAATCACTACACCAACACAAGTTCGTTCGTAAGTTTCTAATATGAGTTCCACAGGCACAGAGCATACGTGCTCACTCTACGACGGTGTCGGAAAGACTGAAGTGTGAAGTGTCCTACTCCTATACTACTCGTACCACTGAAATAAGGTTGTTACAGGCAATGCTAGATGTGACACTTGAGACCTTCAATTGAGCTTTAAGCTCTTAATTTCTTAATTATTTCATTTCGTTCTCCAATTAACCACAATTAACTATCATTGGCGTAGTAATTTGGTGCCACTTAATGTTTATTATTCTACCATCAATTAAAATGTGTTCAAATAAAAGAAAAAAACGACTGAATGACAGACTGAATGAACTATTAAGCAAAGCTGAACCTACAGACTGATATACGAGTATATTCAGATAACCTTTATAACGTAAGGTAAGTGAGGGGTAATTCGGTATGTCTGGTTATTTCGGTAGTTTTTGCTTCTGGCGTAAAAATAAGCAATAAAGACATCTTATTAATAAATTAAACGTAAATTCTAAATCTTCATCATATTACCCGTTAAAAAAATGAGTATGAGAATTTTGGTGAAAAAGCTCAGACCAATACGACTCTTTAAAACCTAAGTTGGCCGCAAACCGCTGTAGTACGCCTGCGCGCTTGTATTTACCGTTAGCTTAAACATCAAACTTTATAAGCTTACAGAAAGACAAAGGTAAGTCTATTTGAATAAAATTTTTTATAGTGTTAATTTGTGTTTCTTGACAATTAATATAATATAGGACAGAGATAAATCCAAGTACTAAATTCTCTTAAAATTGCAATTAATCGACTCACGAAATAGCCGACATCATATTATTCTTAGGTTGCGTATTTCGTATCACTACCGAATTAAGAATTTACGAGTTCCTTTTTTAAAGCTCGTGTATTAATTTATCAATTAAGGTATTTTACATATGAAATCAAAATCATAATTTGAAAGTAATTGACTTTCTTATGAGCTAAATTCGGTATATGATTTGTTCAATAAAATTCTTATAATTCGAGTTTGAACTAGACCTAAATTTGATTTTTAAGGTGAACTCGCATACGTACTAGCAGCATGGTTTTATTTATAGTTCGTTTTGCTTCATTTATTTTCATTTAATATCTTTATATTCAGACTATTTAATAGTTACTTTAAATGGTTCTTGAGTAATTTACAAACTTAAGTGCAGGGCTTTTCCAAAATAAGTATCACGAAATAAGATGCTTTTATTTTAGCACTTAATTTTAATTTCGTGATAAGTAAACCTTCTAAGGAACTTAAACTTTATTATTAATGTATGCATAATGGTTTATCAATTTATGAGTTTTATTGATGAAATATGTCTTAGGTTAATAAATATTAAATTTTACATTTCAAGTTTCATTACAAACCTCACTAACTCAACTAAAAATTCTTTGTAACATAAAGAAAGTAACTGTTCCCATCAGATAGCTGCAGGCATTACTTTGCGAAGGTTTGTGATTAGTAGGAAAAAAATTAAAGTTATTTTGTTATGTTTCAGGCACATGGAATACATAAGACATACCGTACAAATATCTGTGAATTAATTGAATCGAGCTTACAAGACTTCAGAAGGGCTTCAATTACCTACTATTAAAGTTGGATAAATTTTTCAAAATTAGTAGTTTAATTTAAAATAAAAGAAGTTATTTTCAACTAAAACTAACACGCAATTATATAAAATCAGAAATTTCAATTTGAAACAAATTCTTTTGTACCGCAAAACTCCAATATTTTTTCAAGAAATTGCTTACAGCATATATTGCTATTGAAATACTCAAATATCTCTTACAGTGTAAGAGATATTTAGGTAATCTCTACAGTATAATATGGTCAGGTATTAACAATGAAGAGTTGTTAAAACAACTAGTGATTACTATTACTTTTTAGGTGATTTTTTTTTAGTATTTTTTTTTTATCTTGGAATCTACTGAACCGATTTTGATATTTTTTTCACTAATGGAGAGCTACATTATTCTGAATGGATATAGGCTACTTTTTATCTCGGAAAAATCTACTGTTCCTAGGGTATGCAAGCGATATCGTGGGAAACAGTTATGATTAGGGGACAGTTTGTAATTAAAGCTGAAATTGAGCTTAATGTTACATGTTTTACCCTTAAATATTGAATATTTTTATTGCTATATTAATGTATTAAACTCCTGTTATGTTTTTATTTAAAATGTTTTAATAGAATATCATGAATTATTGTACAAAATTTTATCCCGAAATAAGAACCCTGAATTCACGAATTAAAAAGTTGAGTCAAATTTTATCACGAAATAAGAGGTAAAAATGAGGTCTACAAATAAATTTATTAAAAAGATAATTCCAACTAAATTCACTTAATTCATGCACTTATTAGCTGGCAAAAGACCAATGTTCTTTTAAAAAAAAATTCGAACAGAAATCAGGTTTAGTTTTTTTTATATTAATTTTTGAAGTCATCGTAGCCTTAGTATACCGAATTACACCTCACTTACCTTAGCTAGAAATATTATAAGACCAAATTTTTTTAAAGAGCTAGACCGAGTTCTTCTTGAAGAAAAACGTCTGTGAACGAGGTGGTAGAGTCTAATAATTCATAAGTCTCTGTAAGTTAGGTCCACAGGTTGGGCCTATGTGAAATACACTATACCACATAGTATATATATTTTTTAACTATGTTAAAAAATTCTAAACCATCAGTCCACAATGGGGCAGCGCCATAGTTCTAAGCCTCTATCTATAAGAATAAAGGTATAGGCTCTAGTCATGTTACCTTATCTATTCAAGTTCTACGTTTGCTATTGGATCGAAATTTAAAAACAGTATGAGAATGACAATTGTCACCGATAATTCGCATAATCAATGTGTCGAGCAGAAATGTCATTCTTTTATATTTTGATCCTATACCTTTAAACGAGCAATTCTTGTGTATATATTGTGTCATTTTCTATATAATCTGGATCTCTGGTTTTGGGGGCGATAAATCGATCTAATAGGATTCATTTTTAGAAAATGTCGAATTTACCAAAAAAATAATAAAAATATGACTTCTGCTGCCATCTATTAGCCAGTAGTTAAACTACCGAGCGAAGCTCGGTCACCCAGATATTAAATATAACACACAAAGAAACATGGCTATAGTTGTTGGGTATTTCTGATATTTCTGATAAAATAAATTAATCTACGCATATTTGTATTGGGTTCATCCCCTCTTGAATACGTATATTAGCAACCGATTCACGTACTTGATTAGGTTAGGGGTGAAACACGACTAACTTAGTTGCTAACTATTTGGTGATTACTAAATAAGCTTACCTTATGCTACGTGTTGCGAAACTTCGACAAAAATACCTCACTAATAACAAAATGCCTCTAATAAAATTTTTTCCATTACAAAATTGTAATGGAAAAAAAATACTACATAGTAATTGACAAATTACTAAATAGTAATTGACTGCGACCTCTACGACCTATAGTTTAGGCGGAATCCGTGGAACAATCAAAATGCCTCATTCTTTTATATACGAGTATATAGATAATGGGTGAACGTTCACGTGTTGTTTCTTGTTAATATTTTATTTTCTACATTTATTTTATTACTACAACGGGTCACCAATTTATTTAATGGTGTTTACTTTAGTAAAAATGACGCCTTTTTCATTTTAAATTAACTTGAAAATGTTTTACATTTATTATTTTTCCGAAATACAATAAAACAAATTGAATAAAATTAATCTGAAGTATAAAATAAAATGAACCAGGTCCATTTTTAAAGGTGCTATTTCATTGCCGCGTACGGACAATGAACTTTCTGGTAATGAGTGTCTCACAGTTCACTCGTACAATAACTGAAATAACAGTGTAAAACAGTAATACTGTCTTTGACGCACACGCGTATCATCACATAGGTACTCAATAACTTCTCACAATTAATATGTGCACGCTACACATTACCATGTATGTAGGTACCATGATCACACATGTGTTTTTTATTAGTGTCTGAAATCGTCGAAGATTACTACAGGCAGACACAAAACCACAAAAGCTCGTTGCTAAAAAAAATATGGAAAAATAGATTAATTAAAGACTAGTTAACTTATTTTCCCCTTACATTAAAATACGATAAAAAATTATATGATTTCCGAGCAGGTACATTGTTTCTTGCAATTCGATGATTCAGCTGTCAAAATGCTGCAGAAATGAAACAGCGCCTTAACGATATGATACTGAACACAATCAAAGTTTTAATGAAATTCAAAACCGTCAGATACGGTACCGAGGAAGCTGATGGGAATCGAAATAATGATATAATGAGAGTGTTATTATGGTTATAAGCTGTTATATGATACATTTTCCAAACTAGATTTGGGGCTAGATTGTGATTAATTCACAATCTAGCCCCAAATATAGTTTGAAACATGATAAATTATTTCGTTGCAAAAACCAAGCTTTCTGGTGATTATTTTAGCAACAGTGTTAGGTAGCCTGAAATTAGGAAAAGATCCCTTTAAAAAGATAACTGTTTCAGTGACAATACAGTTCTAATTGGGAAAAAGAAAAATTTCTTTGACGACTTCAGTAACTCAAATTCTGCAAATTACAGGTTACTTCGCATTAGTTGCGGAGGTATGTCACACTCGGCTAAGCACTTTACGTGACGGGGCCTGTTGTGTTAGGCCCCGTCCCCAATATCGCGAATACGTGACCTATTACGATATTGAAAAACTTCCCTCTACTTTCAAAGCTAAAGTTTAACTAGAGAGGCGAGATCATCTGTAAAACAACTTTATATAAATTTTTACGTGTAAAAAGTTGCAGACATTTCCTTAAGTTCAGTGTCTTAAACTGACTGACGAGGCCGAATTACCCCGCGAAATTCCAATTTTATTTAGTTTTTCGCAAACATTCGATTAATTACATTTGTAAGCAATTACTTTTACGAAAATAATAGAATCTCAGCAACATTTTTTTCGTAGTACAATTAGCCTACTATTTGCGAAAAACTAAATAAAATTTGAACTTTGCGGGAGTTGCAAATTATGTAGGTAGTTGATAATGAAATTAGTAGTCAAGCAGAGATGCGGATCTCTGCTTTGTTGAAAACTTGTCATAATTACTCGTATTATAAAACCTTGTTAGTGAAACAAGTAACAAGTAGATACAACTACACTGAACAGCGCTCATTAATAATGAGGAAAAAAGTGCGGGGAAAAGTTCAAGCTGCTGGTTTTATGGTTTCAGCTCTATGCGTGTTATAATGATTGTATTATTACATTCATTACATTTTCATAATTCTTCTCGTCAGCAGTGCCCTTCAAACCGAGACACATAATTGATGATTAAACGAACTTACCTTAAGTGAAGTTCTATCATAATTTTATGAATTCCTGTATGAAGATATTAACATGAATACTAATAGGTATTTACGCCAAGTGATAGCCATTCAGACACTAAAGTTGAGAGAAAAAATAAAAAATTCCAACATTTTTCATTACGATATCTCACGCTAGCAACACTGTGTCTGTCCTTTCATTTAGTTCAGAGTAATTATTATAAGAGTGCCTTTGTGCTTCGATAAGCTCGTCTTGGTAGTAGCACTACAGAGCACCCAAATATGTATCATATACCTAATATATACATAACTACACAATATTATACATAACCACACAATATTATATATGTAAATATAATATATATATATATATGGGTTGTGTTGTCTTCAATAAATATTTATTATTATTGTAATATGTACATTTTTTATTTACAAATTCATACATGGGTTTTTCCACAAAACAGGGGCGGGAGGGTGTTAATATCTTCATACAGGAATTCATAAAATTATGATAGAACTTCACTTAAGGTAAGTTCGTTTAATCATCAATTTTAATTCATTCCTGTATTTCGATATTAACATGAATACTAATAGGTAGATGTTTAGAGCCATGACATTTGTAAATAAGAAATGCTTTTAAATTAATAGAGCATAATCGCTTAATATTGAGCAAAAAAATAAAAATAACAACTTAAGTTGATATTCAAAGCAAATTAATAATTAATAGCATAATTTTGTAGAAATATTAAAACTGTAATAGATAGTAAATCAATATTATTAGTATAATATATTAATAATAATATATGTACAAAATCATATATTTTTATATGTGCGAATACCAAGGGTATATTAAGACTATATTCTAGCAGTACTGCTCGTATGTAGTCTTGACGATTAAAAGAGGTTTTAAACCTCTTTCAACAAGCTTGAAAATATTTGTATCAGTTAAAACTTTTAAATGCAACACTTGATTAATCGTAATAAATTGAGCTGTTAATATGCAACCATGAAATATATATTTTAAACGGTAAATTGATCACGAATATATTTTTATAAACTTGAGTAGAATAAATATTACCGAGACATATTTTTGGAAAGAAAAAAAATAAGATCAATTTATTAATATATAAGATTAATAAATCTATGGGTTGCAGAGAACTAGTTCGTAAATTTTTGTTCATCTTGACTTCACTTTACGAAAATACAGGAGTAGGCATTAGTATTTTCGTAAATTGTTGTTTAATTTTATTCATAGCTCTTTAGAGTTATTTCTATTAAAGGAGTTAACAATGATATTTTTATTTAATTTCCATAATAATATTGTTATTTGGGTTTTGGTGTAGGTACAGCTTTAATAAGGTCATTAAGATTTAAAGTGACCTTAAATTATATTTTTAACTGAATAGGGTGAAGTAAGAATATTCTCAAGAGATATTAAAAAAGGCCATAGAGAAATCATCTTATAAGCCTATTTTAAAGTTGATTCTGAGACAAAGGCTGATGAAGTAACTGTATCTACTGTTTATTCCTGAGTTCTAATAAAATGATAACAATAGAAACTTAAGATAGTCTGAAAAAAGCATGTTTTCTAATATTGTCAGACAGTAAACATCTTATACAATATTATAGTATGTAAAACCGTGTTGAGTTTCTCATTTCACATAATATTAAAATTTTAACTGAAGGCATAATTGTTATTCTTATTCATGTTATAATAATGTTGTTTAATATCATTAATTGTTATTTTAATAGTCACCCCAACACTACTATCGCTGTTGTACTGGTTAGTTGTAAACAAAAAACCACATATTCAATTGGAATACAAATATTAGACAATACTTTTTAAGTTCTTCAGTTTCTGCATCAAGACCATTTTTTAATTTAGTAGTCTTTCAGTTGAAAAATGTGATCTGATTTTTCCAAGTTCATAATCGCAAAAATCAACGAGCAAATGTAACTTGTCAATAGGTAGACATGTCGAAATGTTATTCGCGATTGTTCGCGAGTAATGCTTTGTTGACTTGTTGCGACGATGAAAAAAAAATTTTTTTTTTTTTTTTTTTTTTTTTTTTTTTTGTCACTTACCCAATAATTCCACTGTCATCACAGAAGATAAAAGTCTCTAATCTTCATTTAGTAATAATCAGTTAATTACATACCACTGCTGAAGTACTACTGTACTGGTATTCAAGTTCCTAGTGACGCAGTGATGACCCAATTTTCAATTATCATCTGACCTTGGTCAGTCATCATCGAGAGCTAAATCCTTGCAGCGGCGTCATCCATCGGCATGAAAGTTAAACAAAATATTAGACTTATTTAATAATGATTAAATACAGAAAAAATAAAATGTAGGCTATGTATCAACTCTAAAAGAACAAAAAAAAATATTATGATACATGCAAGCCAAAATTATGAACCATCATTGTTCATATTATCATAAATCCAATGAAGTATTTAATGATTCTATGATCTTATATATCTATTGGTAATTTCCAAATCCTTTAACATTTTTGATGCATAGATAACCATTATAGTTAATTAGCGGCGCGATCGCCTGAAAATAAAAATATTTGATCTCGCAAAAATTAATTTGGTCTTTAAATATATTAATTTCCATTGCGTAACGTTATTCCTAGGTATGGATACCGATATTCCTGTAGATATAGGTACAAGGATACCTAAAAATAAATTTAAATAAACATATCATCGATTGTTTTCTACTTTTTCCATATTTATTATTCATTTAAGAAATTTAAGAAATAGTCAATTATAGAAACTATAAATAACTTTGATTTTCAAAAATATTGCATTCTTTTTAAAGCATGCATCATAACTCAGTTAAAGCATTGATAAATTTGATGTAATATCTAACACATCGAGTTACGATGAAAGAATGGTTGTAGTAAATACATGTATTTGTAATGGAATAACAAAAAAAAAAAAATTAAGTATGTAATCGAATAGGTTGTCTCATATTCAATTGTATGTGAACAGAATATAATAGCCGAGTTTTTTGCCCGACCTTCTCAGTGCAAACCCGCTTTTCAGATTCAAGCTTTCATAAAAGCCTGTAAATCAAGCCCATGTGAAAAATTAATAAAGATCATCATTTTCATTTTTATATACTTAAACATGAAAACTAACTGTAATGTTAGTGGTTCAATAGTTTATAAATCCTTTTATATAAAACCTTCCTTTTTTATATAAAACCTTTTGTATAAAAGTAAATTATGATGAAAGAAACTAGGATAGTACCTAGATACCTAGATACCTAGTGTCATTGCACTACATGCGAACTAAAGAAGAGAAAAAAAAAAAATTACACATTAAATTCTGTTCATAGTTTTGAGAACATAAAGAGAGAAAAAAAATTATTTTTCACTCTAATATCATCAGGCTCGAATATTTTATGAATGTGGTTATTCTATAAGCGGCAAACGTACGAGTAAGTAGGTGTGCCGTCTTACCCCGGCCCGACTATAGGCGAACATGCGCGAGTCCGCACGAGGTTCGAAACAGCGCAGCACTCCGCCAGCACTCCGATCGGCGGTCGCGCGGCGCCTGACATGACAGGTCGACGGAAATGTCAAAAGAGGACATCGATAAGTACTTGCAAAGCTGTTTTGCTCCTGGTGCTGTTCTTGTGGGGAAATTAAGACTCTTCTGTCCTGGGTAAATCTTCGAGAAAAGTCATCGCAAGAGACGAGTGCTGTCCCGCGATTTGGCCCGTGGGTCCACCATGGACCGACAGGTGGATTGCTCAGATATTCCTCCGGTGCCAGTTAATATTGGATCTTGATTAACTGTATTTCATATTATTGATAAAAGACATAATATACACAGAAGTTATTAGAATATTATATTATCAAATAAAATTTTTGTGTCTCACTCGTACATTTCAAATTTTGAGTAGTATTACTAGTTGATTTTGTAAGACGTTGTCAATGGACTTTTTATTTATGTGTATCTATATAAATAATGACCACAACAAGAAACGATTCGTGTGGAAGACTAAAATAATTGTAAATAGTGCATTTGATTGCGGGTACTTTTCAGACCTGGTCTAGTAAAGTAATCTTGGTTCATTTAAATTAGCAGACAGTAAAAGAAAATATTGATATGAGGGTATATCGAAATAGTTTCTAAAGGTAATCGTTTTGATCCTTTATATCATTCCAATACAGTTGGTGATAAAAAAAAAAAAAACAGCATCGCGCGGTGTTCCCAGGTGGTCACCCATCCAAGTATTAACTGCGCCCGATGTTGCTTAATTTCGGTGATCGGACGAGAACCGTCAACCGGTGTTTTCAACATGGTATGGGGGCGTTTAAGCACCAATTTGCTATTTTGGAAGTTGCTTACAAGATAATCTTGTCATTTTTGGGAATGATTAATCCATAGGCGTTGTCCCAATAACCATCCTCAATGTATATTGTCGTGAAGGTCACACTCTCTAATGAAGTGTACCCAACACTGAAGCATAGACTGCAGAATATATTATGTTGATTGACTTTTTTGCAATTATTAATATAGAGACGATAATCTTATTAACTCACCCTCATGTATGTCGTCGTGATGATCACATCCTCTTATGCAGTGTCCTCAACATAGATGCATTGCAATTATTTTTTGCAATTATTAATACAAAGGCGATAGTCCTCAGGTTTTTCACCTACCAACTACCCTCAATGTATGTTGTCGTGAAGGTCACACCCTCTAAATGAAGTGTACCCATCACCGAAGAATGCATCTTGATTAGCTCCTCTTGCAGTAATTAAAACAAAGGCGATAGTCCTTCCAACTACCCTCAATGTATACTGCTGTGAACGTAACACCCTCTAAGAGGTGTACCCAACACTGGAGCAATATGGATTTTCTGAACCAATAATAACAATTCCGTAGATTTCACAATTCGTTTTGACGATGAATCCGATAATTTTGAATATTTCTTTTCGGATACTTTGATTTCCGCAAGAAATACTTATAATCACTCACTTTTTTATACGAGTTTAATAATGTTGTGTTGAACGGCCGAGCACTAGAACGCTAATGGAAGGACAGACACAGTGTTGCTAGCGTGAGATATCGTAATGAAAAATGTTGGAATTTTTTATTTTTTCTCTCAACTTTAGTGTCTGAATGGCTATCACTTGGCGTAAATACCTATTAGTATTCATGTTAATATCGAAATACAGGAATGAATTAAAATTCATTACTACTTCACGGTCATAGGCTTATTAATCTATGGACGACGGGGGTAATACAAAATTCACGAAAAAAGTGTCCCGAAAAAAACCTTAAAACCCAGGGTACATGAGTATTTTTATAAACAAACAAACATTGTAATTTATGTCTTAAACCATTTAAGGTAAAAGTACGTAATTCCGACAGTGTCCCAGTACCCGATAACGAGTTAGATTTTTTATATTCATAGCTTTCTAGGAATAATAAATAAAAATTTGTGAATGGCAATACATTCTTGGTGATATTTTTTACAATTGTAATGGCAACGTTGACCAAAAAGTGTCAAGGCGTCGTAACTGTGCAACAAACAAAGTGTGCTCTCCACAAAAAAATATAAAATTCAAAGTTCTACTGCTGAACTACGAGGCGACCCCGGAGGATTGGTTTGCTTGATACTCTGCTGCGTATAATGATACGGTAAGAGTTTTACTTTATTATAATATTTGAGTATATTATTTATCGATATATCTTAGTTTTTACGGTGAATCGAATTGGAAAGTAAATATTTTTACATGTTACATCTATTGGTACTGACAAATCCCTACTTGACCCAGTGCTCGACATAATTTTAATATTTTTTGTCGGATATTGGTACACTTTAATTTGGTAGTAGTAGTTGTACCTAACCCGATAACGAATCTCTATTGCCTTGAAATAAGACTCATTTTCCCTTGAACTGCAGAATACACCCCGTCGGTTACTCCGTCGTATAGAAACAGTTGCATCTATGCTCGTCATAGCTCTTATTGCATTGAGTTAAGTCATATTTTTCTTTGACTCGACTTTAATTACCTTTAGGTCCTGAATATCAGCTGCTGCAAGGCAGTACGGTATCCCGCGAATGACTTTACATGAAAAACTACGTGGCTCCTCATCTGTTCTATGCTCCAAGTGACCACGAGGAAAACCATCAAAAATGCATTCCGCAAATGCGGTTTGTCACCATTTGATGCAAACGACGTTGATTATTCCAAGTGTGTAACAAGTCGGTCAAATAAAACAGCTAAACCGGACAATAATCACCAAATGCAACCACATGCCGCCAGTCATTTAAAATACTTCGAATCCCAAATAAGCCCCGAAATCCTCAAAGCTGTTTACGCCAGCAAAACACTAACCTGGAAAGGGGATTAAACCTTAGAAGGCTTAGAAATTTTGATGTCAAAAATGCACGTCGCTCTGGTCGCCCTATTGCGGATAAAATGGATGCCATTTTTGAAAAAGTTGAGCAAGATCGATTTCAGTAGTTACGACGTAGCTGAAGAACTGGGAATTGACCACAAATCAGTTTTGGCGCATTTGAAAAAAACTGGGTACACAAAAAAGCTAGATATTTGGGTACCTCACTCACTAAAAGAAACCTAATGAACCGTGTACTCATTTGTGATTCTTTCTTACGACGTAAAGAAACTAAACCATTTTTCAAGAAGCTGATAACTGGTGATGAAAAGTGGATCACGTACGACAAGAATGTGCGAAAAAGGTCGTGATCAAAGGCCGGTCAGGCTTCACAGACTGTGGCGAAACCAGGGATAACTCGCAACAAGGTGATGCTGTGTGTGTGTGGTGGGATTGGAAGGGCATTATTCATTATGAGCTGTTATCACCAGGCAGGACCATCGATTCTGAACTCTACTGCGAACAACTGATGAGATTAAAGCTAGAAGTTGAGAGAAAGCGGCCGGAATTAATTAACAGAAGGGGTGTGGTTTTTCATCATGATAACGCTAGACCTCACACATTTTTAGCCACTTAGCAAAAATTAAGAGAGTTTGGCTGGGAGGTGTTAATGCATCCGTCGTATAGTCCTGAGCTTGCACCTTCAGATTTCCACCTGTTTCTGTCTCTTCAGAATTCTTTAGGCAGTGTCAGGTTAACATCACTACAGGACTGCCAAAACCACTTGTCGCGGTATTTCGATCAGAAGGCCCAAAATTTCTATAGCAACCTACAAAATGGCAAAAAGTTATCGAACAAAATGGTAACTACATACTTTAGTTAAATGTAAAACTACACTAAAAAATGTTTTGAATTTTCTTAAAAAATGCGAAGAAACTTTTTCCCCAACATATTATTACGTATTATTGGCAATGCAAATTCGTAATATTTTATAATTCCACCTTAGATGTTGGAAAAGGTAAGACGTATTTGTAACTTTTTAAAGAATTTTGATCTCATTTTATTCTGCCAAAAGTTTGAAGTTACTTAATTAAAAACTCAGAAAGTAGCTAAAGTAAGCTAATTGTAAAGTATTTGAAACTTGTGAATTACAAACTACTAATAAAACATTTTTCAAATGTTGCTCGTTTTATTTCATAAATATGTAGAATATACTTATTGCCAATTTATTTTTTAGTTCATTTCAATTTATTTAAATTATACTTTCCTTTAATAATTAGCATAAGCTCTATTTTCAATGCTCTTAATAATCTCGCAGAAATGCTACATTGATTTTACGTGAACTTTAATGTCGAGCAATAGAGTTCAATTTCGCGCTAAAAAATATCGGATTTTGGGACCAAAATCCGATTACTAGTACAAAGTTATCGGATACTGGTACAATTCGACCTTTTTTTATATTTTGTTGAATTATTGTGTATTATCGTTAATATTAATGTGAAAACATCATTACACAAAAACTAGAATAAATTCTTTATCTATTTCTGCCAATTTCGTTCCTATAAGATTGGTAGTTTAAGCATAATAGTCCTGCAAAGTCAGCGAAGTTCAAAACTTATCGGATATTGGGCCGTTTACCTTATATAGCGCCTAATTTTCAAACACGAGACTGAAGTGCGATTGTATGTCTTTTCGCGTTTTGTATGTCATTCGGTTCGGACACTTTTTAGCGCTGACCCACAATCCTTAGTTTATAAATCAATGTTCACGGTAGTATAACTGACACCGCGGTGGTACTCCGACGGACACCTTAAGAAAAGTCCTAAAACCAGTTATATAAAAAAAATCAGGGCTCTCGGTCAACTACCTAAGTCAAAAGGTATTTCCCAATAATGTCGTTTATTATATAACTCGCAAACTCATAACCTAGCTATGGTGTACTTCCTACGCTTCTGCAATCATAAAAGGAAAGAAGCAAAGTCACACCCGCACATATTATCTGAAAATTATTATATGGATTTGCATGGAAAAGGAGAATGGCTAGAAAATAGCGAGCAATTGATCCGCTTTTCACACACAACCCGTTCATCTAGAATACTCGTAAGAGAAAGAACTTTCCAACGCTAAGGTGAGAATGGGCGGCAGAGATTTGACATCCCACGATATGATTACATTGCAACCTCCGAGTCCGTAGTCTCCGTCGTGTTGTATAACAACTCACTATGGAAGTGACTTGTATCTTTTAAATGATTTGAAAAAAGCATGTTTTAAGTAAAAAGTTTATTTGGGCATATTTGAAATGGAAAAAACATTGAACCCGCGACACCGTTACCGACACCTCACACTGTTACTGTAACCGACACCAACGCATTGGACATTTTTAAAATGGGAAAAATCCGTTAAACGCGCGATCGAAATTTAATCTCTCACCTCACCTCTGTATGAGTTTTGACTTCTGTGGACACTTCTGAAGTGCCATGTCTTTTTTAGTAATTCAATGCCTAGCTTCCGTTATTGATCGTGAACATAGGCATCCTAGGAAAATAATTTAAATTAATCTTATTTTTCTGATTTTACCAATGAGCACGAGCGGTCCTATTTTAAGTTACTGTCGGCAAATATAGTGCACAAATGTGACACCTTATATGCAACTACTTTAACGCTCGTTAGGGTTCCATACCAAAAGGTAAAAATGGTGCCCTTTTTCTTCTTTGTAATGACTACATCGAGGTTCCTAAAAAAATCTGGTGTAAGAAAAGCTTCCTCCATAATAAGCAGCTAAACGTCGCCACTGCCAGGTGTAGTTGATAGCGTCCTTTTGCCATTCACCTTTATTTATTGGCACCTTCACAAAAAGCGAGCTGATATAGGGCGCCAATTATACACTCCTTAACCTGTTTAATAAAAAATATTGCTTGTAAAAATAAATTGTAATTTTTAATTAAAAATATATCTTTTATTCCATAGCAGCACACGCTACGTACGTTTAATGTAAACGTGTTAATTAAGTACTTTGTGATTTACTGAGATTATTGCACCTTAACAGTCAAAGGTCCTAACTGAAAACTAACCTGTACATTAACTGTAAATCAAAAATTTTAAATAGAATTGGAATATAAAATTTTCGTGACAATTTTTGTTACTAAAGTCCTCCGAAATGGATTAACCGATTGTTATACAATTTTATGTGTATATTCGGAAGGTCTAAGAGGAGGTTGTAAGCAATTTTTTTTAAATTCCTAATGGCAAAACAACGTTTGCTGAATCAGCTTATATTAAATATAATATCATATTAGAATATGAATGGCTTTATTTTTGTTTCGTTTTTGTATTGTTTTTGTCTTCGGTGCAACAAGAAAAGCATAATTACTGAAACTGAAGACATTTTTATTGGTACATAATTGATTTAAATCGTATTGCGAGAAAGTAGGACATTGAATTGTGTAGTTAGTAATTTAAAGAAAGAGTACAGAAACACCACGATTGAAAAAAGATTCACGGACCACATGCACTAGTAAATATAATAAAAAAATTAAATATTTAGCATCTCGCGGTTGACACGTACATAAAGGGACATAGAGACCCATATCAACAGAAAAAAGTGAAATAGAAAATGGGCGCATAAATAATAGATCCCTTTGTCCTTTCACAGATAACTTTGTTCATAGAGATTTATACCACAATGTTGCGATATCAGCAGACACCAACATTATTTATGGAGTAGTTCAAGTAAATTATACCTTTTATTTAAATAATAAGATATATTATACGAAACCCACAAACCATCATTGGAGCAGAAGAGAATTGGAGGGAATTAAGGAAGTGTCAATTTTTTAAATCATGAACATAATAAAGTCTAAAGAACTCGTCATTTTCTGTTGCTATGAAACATCGTTGTTTATATTAATATGATCGTGCGCAGTGCGCGCTGCGATGGAAATGGATAATATAAGTATATAATATACTTATATTAAAATTGTATAAATATATATTGAAATATATACGTATACGAACTATTAGCTGTTGCCCGCGGCTCGTAACGTACTAATTTAAGAGGCAACTATTAGCGGCTCCGCGTGAGTTTTGGTTTTTTAATAATGCCGTGGGAACGATGGATTTCCGGGATAAAAAGCAGCTTAAGTGTTAATCCTAGTTATAAGCTATCTATGTTCCATATTTCAGCCAAATCGGTTCAGTAGTTGCGGCGTGGAAAAGTAACAAAGTTCCATCCATACATACTTACAAACTTTCCCTTTCGTAGGATAGTATAGGATAGGACAGTATAGGATAGGATAAGATAGGAATAAAATAAAATAATATTGGATAGAACAGGATAGGATAGTGACGTCCGAGTGGACAAACGGCAGTACGAACGTACCATAACCCTTATTTTCTTCGAACTCTCTGTAACTTGGCTCTTTAACAAAGCTATCTGAAGTCAGTTTAACAATGGCCTGACATATGGCAACAGGTGACATCCGCTGTCATTCCTGTGTCTAGTTAGAATGAATGGGAATGATACCCGGATTACGCAGACACAATTTAACGTAGGCGGTTCCAAAATAAACTACTGAATTGTTGAAATAAGATCTAATTGGCATGCCAATTAAATGTGAAAGTTTATTTCGGGATCTCTTTAATTATCCTGAATTTTTGTACAAACTTTTCAATGACTTTACTTTCTTTATTTTTATTGACTGAAAATGCCCAACGCATACCCATCCTTCAGGAGAAACAAAATGGTTTATTTGTTACGAATAAAATAAACCCCTTAAAAAATTATAAAGTTTGTCAAATGTGTTTACATGCTTTTTTAACTATTAGAACTATTTGTTTCAACTACGGACCTGCAGGCGGAAGAGCGGGATTCATTGTCATATTCACAGCGCTTCCACCAGGTCTCGACCAGACAGCTACCTCAGCAAAAGGTCCCATCATCGTCAGCTACGGTCTACAAATCTATGACAAATCTTACCTTCTTAGATAGAATCTTACGAAACGGATTTTTTATCTTCATGGCTCAATATTCATACTAACCCACAGACTTGTATACTAAGGACAGGGCGAACAGTGCGAAAAAATGTCGCCAGTTTATGGGAGCAAAAATGACTCCCCCGTCAGTAGTCAGTAAAGGTAGATAGGTAAAGACTTAATTTCTTTTTTTTAATTAATAATAATATTGCAGGCAAGGTGACCACAGACACATAGATAAAAAAATATAAAAAAATAAACATGTATTTCGCAGGAGTTTCGACAGATGGTGCTACATTTTCTTGTATGAAGAACGTTTACGTAAAATGTTCGGATGGGCCTATCTTGACTATTTTTATCTATTTACTAACCCCTAATATTTGAGTGATAATTAAACTACTTCAATCGCAAGAAACCTGTTTTCACATACATTCTTTACACTTTGCTAGTCTGGTAAAACAAATGAATCTTTCCTGGTAGGGGTAGAAGGCTCAGAGTCACTCAGCGGGCGATAGAGAGGTATGCTCGGAGTTTCTCTGCGGGATCAGAATTGAGGAGATCCGCAGACGAATCAGAGTTGACAGGCCTCCGACCAGATGGACTGACGACAATAAAAGCGTCGCGGGAAGGCGCTGGATACAGGTGGCGCTGGGCTGGAGTTTCTTGCCAGCTCTTCTCGGTGCAAACCTGCATGCCGAACCTGGCGGCAGAGTTTTTGACTTTTCATGGGTGCTTATTATTTAGGCCTATGTGAAAATAAAGAATTTCATTTGATTTCATTGCAGAAGGCCTGTGTCCAGCAGTGGACGTCCGTCGGCTGAAACGAACAAACGAACGAACGATAGGCAGATGTTTACCACTGATCCATCACTATTAAAAGTCAGTATATTATACAGAAATGAAATAAAATGAGAAAAATGTAAAAAATAAAAGAAATATAATGTAATCCGCTCGTAAGTCGCCTCGGAACAAGTAGTTGATCATTTGCAGCGCGTCATTAATATTCTGAGGAGTGGTTTCGTTATCTTTGTACTTACTTCTTTCCCTTGCTCTTCTTTTCTTTTCTTTTATTAATACTGTACGTAATTTACTTTAACTTTGTATACATTCTTAATTTTGTATACCTATTATTTTATTCTTTTGAATTTGTCATTTTTAATCAATCAACTACACAATACACATGGATTACTTACCAAGATCATAAATGCTCATGCTAAAACTATTCCACTAACTTACTAACTTGGAAGGGGCAATCAACAAGCAACCGCCAATGGTTTCTACACAGCATCACACCGGAACGCTACATCGCTTGGTGGCAACTGGCATGCCTATGCCGATAGAGTGGTTGGCTGAAATATAGATAGAGTGGTTTACCCGCGGCTGAAATCTCCCACTAGATATTATTTTTATATACTTACAGCATCAATCCTAATATAATATTATAAAGGCGAAAGTTTGTGTGTGTGTATGTTTGTTACTCCTTCACGGCTCAATTACTGAACCGATTTAGCTGAAATTTGGAACATAGGTAGCTTATAACCCGGATTAAAACATAGGCTACTTTTTATCCCGGAAAATCCGTATTTCCCGTGGGAAACTCAAAATACTAAATTTTCTAGAGCAATCTATAGCTACATCTATAGATAGATTGTTCAAGCGAACTTGCTTGAAAGCATGCTTAAAGGTTGGAGTAGGGAACGATAACGGGAAAATGACGTTTCCCTTAGGATTCATGAAAAAGCTAATTTGACGCGGGCGGGGCCGCGGGCAAAAACTGAATCTATTATCACTATAAATGTGAAAATGGCCACTATGTAGGTTCTGAACTTAGCACTGTACGCATTTAACAAGTGTGTTTTAGTTTAACAATGGGATATGGGATAATCCTAATATCCTAATAATATTATAAAGGCGAAAGTTTGTGTGTGTGTATGTTTGTTACTCCTTCACGGCTCAATTACTGAACCGATTTAGCTGAAATTTGGAACATAGGTAGCTTATAACCCGGATTAAAACATAGGCTACTTTTTATCCCGGAAAATCCGTAGTTACCGTGGGAAACTCAAAATACTAAATTTTCTAGAGCAATCTATAGCTACATCTATAGATAGATTGTTCAAGCGAACTTGCTTGAAAGCATGCTTAAAGGTTGGAGTAGGGAACGATAACGGGAAAATGACGTTTCCCTTAGCATTCATGAAAAAGCTAATTTGACGCGGGCGGGGCCGCGGGCAAAAACTGAATCTATTATCACTATAAATGTGAAAATGGCCACTATGTAGGTTCTGAACATAGCACTGTACGCATTTAACAAGTGTGTTTTAGTTTAACAATGGGATATGGGATAATAATGCTATAAATAATAATGTTATAATGCTATAAATAATGCATAATGCTATAAATGTGAAAATAGGTACCTGTATTCGACATTACAATTGTTTCGCTATTAGCATTATGTGTTTTAGTTGAGCAATGAGATACAGGTTAATAATATTATAACTATGAAAACGGGTACCTATATGATATAGGTTCTGAACTAACATCTGTTTCGTTACTGACAATGTATGTTTTAGTTGAGCTATGGGATATGGTATAGTAATTAGTATATATAGTAAGTAGTATATAGTTATGCTATAAATGTGGAAATGGGTACCTACCCATAAAACTTCTGAAAGTACAATTGTTTCGCTATTTATAATGTGTGTTTTGGTTAAGCAATGGGATACAGATTAATAATGCTAAAAAGTTGTTCCTGTATAAATAGTTTCTGATATTAGAACTGTTTCGCTATTAAAAATAATATGGGTTTTAGTTGAGCAATAGAATATGTGATAGTAATTATGCCATTAATGCGAAAATGGATAACTAAAAGGAGTAAAGGTTCTGAAATTATTTCACTCTTAAGCGGATACGTTGATTTTATTTTCGTCCTTCTCACTCTTATGAATACGTTGGTGGGTTAGGTTAGGTTAGGTTAGTATCCCCCCCGATGGATTCCAATCTTGTCGCGAAGCCAAAAGGAATCCAGGAGGGGACGCTCGGAGTGGGCCTGGAGATGGGCCCGCTCTGGATGCGTCCAAGAGGGGTGCGGGGGACAGAGTTTTCTGTCTCCTGCAGCCAGGAGGGGTCGCGGTAGGAGAGGCGTGTCGGTGTGTCGTTGCCGCTCGCCTATCTCCCGCGACCAAACGGTGGCGCACCGTTAGATGCGTCGGCGGCGGGGCCGCAGGGGAAGAGGAGTGTCGGTGTGTCGTTGCCGTTCTCCCTGTCCTCTGCGGCCGTTTGGTGGTTTGCGGCGGAGCCAAAGATCAGATCCGCCGCGGGGTATGGGAGGTCGATGCCTGCGAAGTGCAGGAGCAAGCTCTTCGCAGGTATCGGCTTACCCGTGCCCACGGCCCCTGGGTGGCGGTCCCGCGGGGGTCCGTCGCCTTACGGATGAGCGCCGAGGAGGTAAGGCCGGCTTAGGTGTTTCTGGCGGGCCTTGCTGTTGGAGGGGAGCTCCATGCTCCACCTCGTGGAGGGGCTGCGCAAGCGGCCGGGCACCAGCGGGTTCGCGGAGGTTTGCGCAAGCGTTCCCGTGTTCCCGTCATACGGTGCGAGGAGGAAACACCGTGGGGTTTAGCCGGTAAGAGTCCGGCATAACCCAGCCGCTCCCCCGGGCGACTGGGTATGCATGACGATTCCCCACGATAAAAAAAAAAAAAAAGAAAATAGGTTAGGTTAGTATGCAGCGTTGCGGAAGAATGTTGTTTTACTTAATTACTTCAAAAACTAAGCCAGTTATTTAAATGTCGTTCTGAGCGTTTTTGGGAATTATTTTTTACCGATACATTAAAACGAAAATTACAATTATGTCCATCGTAGTTTTCGATGGAAATAAGAAAAATGGAAATTTTGGAGCAATTTTTGGGAGAACTTTTTGGCGAGAAATTTTTAACCGTGTTTCTGAAGTTAGGTTAACACATATGCTGTTTTTTTCCCAGAAAATCCAGGACTCCCACGGGATTTGTAAAACCCCGAAATTCACGCGGGCGAAGCCGCGGGCAAAAGCTAGTTAACAATATAGTAATAACTTTTTCTTTATTTTCCCCATGGCAGGAATCGAAACCGCAATCTCTTACTTGAATCCAAACACGAACCAACCGGGAGGTCTTGAAATAAATAACAAGAATTTATTTTCTACAAGAGAATGTATTACACGAAAACATTATTTTCTTAGAATTGTTTCAATAAAGTACATGAAGCGGGAAAATTGGAGGGCTGGCGCGGCCATTTTGATGTATTTGACTAATTTGTCAGTGTACATAGATTTTTATAAACTACACAACACAACCGCCTGCGATTTTGTCCGGAATCTTTTTTTGGTTTTTATTATTAGGTTATGTTTATTTACTGTAATATCACTTAACTGAGAGAGCAAGAGTAAAAGCATAAACTCTTATCCAATATTGCTTAAAAACATAGGAATTTGTAAGCGGAAAATTTCCCTCCAGGGCAATGCGCATAATGAATACGCAAGTGAATTAGTACTTCCACCAATGTAGGGTAAATTGGCGGAAGTACTGGATTCACTGGCGTTCACCTATCTACCACAGAACCGCAAAATGCTAAAAGAAGTGGTATCCTTATGTGGTTGACATCAAGCGACCTCGAACGAAACCTTTTTCTTCCACGTTTCTGATATCGCTAAGGTATGTTCCACCTTTCCAGCTTCTGTATTCTAAACCAAGTATAATCTGGGTGCCTTCAAGAGTAGACCGAATAGGCATTTTCTAGGCAAGCGCGCTCCGCCCTAGACTTCATCATTGCTTAATGGTCATCAGGCATGATTGTTGTCAATCGCAAGTACATAAATAATTTAAAAAAAAACTTATCTGACTGTTTGTCTGAGTTTATACACAAACCTCAAAGTGTGTACAAACCCCACACAATCCCACCGTTTCCCCGGATGGAGGGGAATGCGGCATGTTCTATCTATAAAAAAGTTATTGCATGCAATACTTTCAAATAATGTGTTATACCTATTATTTTTCAATATCGTTACAAAAATAAATAATTCATTAGTGGTAATACAAAAATAAAACTTGTATTTAGGGTTTTTAATACGCAGAAAAGTAATTTATGCATACGAGCTCCCCTAAAATACGGCGGGCAAGAAAAATATTAGAGCCTTTAAAAGGTGAAACTATAGTAACAGGGTAGTCACCTCAAGATGTTATATGAACTCATTTTAGCCGGCCATCGACTTTTGATGAGCAATATAGTGTTTTGCTTTTTTCACCATTTTCCTCAATAAATACAATTTATCTGACGATATACCTATTAATAGAAGAAGGTTATCAATTCTATGTAAATGTGTATTAAGCATATTGTTTAAAATTGTAATATTATATTAAACCTTAGAGGTCCTAGAGGCCGACGGCGAGTTCTAAAGTACAATACTCTGTCTAAATTGACATACCTGAGCCGTCGCTACACAAAGAACATGGCAGAAATGTACACAAATAAAGTTTAGCGTCTAGATGTAATATTTATTACAAGACGATTCTAATAAATAACAGAATTTTTTCAAGGTATCACCAGTTATTGTAAAGGACGGGTCAAAAAATAAAATATTTAAAGAAATTCAGTTGATTACTGATAGGTTCCGTTTCCACATTCCTGACTGCTAGTGTTGCCGGATGCCAAACTTTTCCACTTTTATGCTCCATTTTTTTGACGATCGGTCCACTTTTGTACGAGAACAACATGTAACAGACTATACTAAAGAAAAACCTATTTTCAAGTACTACGTTAATTCTTAGATCAGAATGTAGAAAACAAGACAATAATAACTGTGTCGATTTCAATCGTTCTTTTTTTGCATTTTATTTTACTCGAATATATTTACATAAAAAGATTAAATTAGTTTAGGGTTTTCTATTGCGTTGGAGTAAAACTGAATATTATTTTTCCGTGTGAGCCAGTCTCACTTAAATAAACTGTTTGAATATTTGTGATTATTTGTCAGAAAACTACATCTATTAGTAATACTGAAATCTATTACAACCGATTATTTTGAGGATAGATTATTTTGTCTTGGTAGTTTAGCGTTTCCGAAATACCCTTGTAATTCAATATTAATTTATTAACTCGATTAGATTTTTCTTTCAGTCGATTGGAGTTTTTTAATTCCGGCATCTCGCAACATTGTCCGACAGCTACATGATGGCTACATGGTCTCAACTGTCGACAGTGACAAATTCTGGGACAAGTGACAAGTATTTATTAAAGAGTATATAGTGTATTGTCTATGCTCACAGATGCTTCATGGCGGAGGTCGCAGTTGTTATAATACTCAGATACAATATTTTGAAAATAAAAATTAAGTTTTCTCCACTTTTAGCATTAAGTTCAGGCTTGCAGGCCCAACCAAAAAAACTTTTTCATTTATAGTTGCAATAGCGTAACGTGAGCGAAAGCGATGTATGGGCCCGCACCATTGTTCTATCCGCGCTCTTTACAATTTGCAAATCGACACACACACACACTACAATAAAAAGCTGATGTTTTTATGTAAGTTAAAATAATTAGACATCACGCTTATGTTGAAGTCCACTGTTTACATATAGACCAGCCCTCTATCTTAGTCGGAGCGCGAGAAACAAATCTATGTGTTAAAACAATGTGTACACTTTGAATTGAGAAATTGTAATATTATTAGAGTAAGATCTTATGAAGAATTATGTCAGAACGCTCTGGGATCTTAGTCTATATGTAAACAATGTGGGCTTCGACACAATCGTGATGTCTAATTATTTTATTTTTATGTGTCCCTGTATGGTTTGAAACTAAAGAAGAAAATTTTTCATTAAAATCATTTTTTAGCGGGATTTTTTCGGGATATAAGGAATTCAGGGTTCAGTACTTTATTATTTTTATTCAGTGTGATTTGGATTGTCAAATGTACGTTGGAGTTTGTTATTAACTTTTACTTTATCACTAGCAGTATGCGCGCAAACTCGTAGCGTCGGCTACTACGAACTGCTACGAAAAATACAATACGTAGATTCCGTAGCTATTTCGTTTCGTAGCATCCTAGTTCGCCTATTGAGAACCTTCCTAGAAATATTTCACATGAGTAGTAGGTACCGGGTACGTACGTTTGACTGCGGCCAAAGTTTCCACGAGATAAAAGAGTAAAAATATTCCCTAGTTTCACGTATTAAATGTTTCTAACGTAGTTTTTGGCAAATAACCGTAAGCGGTTAGTCTAGACTGGGTGTTATGAGTCAGCAGTTGCCGAGCGTGCTTGATTGCCGTGTCGATCGCACATTAACCCGCCGACTGGTGCCGGTGGCTTGCACCGACACGCCACGTCATTACATCTAACCGCCTGGCCGCGGGAAATCGCCGCAGCGATATATCGCAGACAAAGGTCGCGTGATAAACAATTTTTTTTAAAGTGAAACTTTTCTTACATCGTCTCAAACTTTTTCGTCTGTGTGTTGCATGTCGCGTGACGGTCGGCCGCGGAGTAGGGATAAAGTTAAAGGCGCTCGTCAGAGCAGCAAAAGCCACAAAAGTTTAACTTTTACCGTGGTTTCATAAAACCACACAATCCTTTTCCATGACATTTTTAATATGTATTATTAACTTTCTTTTACATAGATCTAATGTACATGAAATAATTATATAAATTATCATTTTATTAGAGTATTTCGTAAGACGGCAGAAGAATCTTTGTCAACTGAAAAATCTTTTGTCCTGATTGTTTAAGTTTAAACCACGCGAAGACAATCCTACGGTGACTTGAAACAGATTCATGTTACGAGAACAAAATCAACTCAAACACGGACAAGATTATTTAACACAAATTCTTGTTCTCTGTTCTAATCTGTCAAATTAGATTTAAAGGCAATGCTGAAACTTTGCACAGACTTTGGTTTCATAATGTAAAAAAAAAAGGTTTTTTACATTTCCACAGTATAATATATCACCACAGCAGTTAGTTGCTTATACAGGTGACGCGATGGATGTGTGTACTCGTATAGCTGTGTCGCCGCAGTTTGTCGCCGCAGCGATCATCCGTGGCCAGGCAGTAAGTTCTGTGTCATGCATCGTAGCTTTTATCATCATCAAACAGGAATGGAAGTGGCTACGTATTATAAATCGTTTCTTGACTAATTTTGATGACAGTCTGGCAAGTCTAGCAATTATTCAGGCAGTCATTTTATTGTTTATAAGGGTTTTTACTTTAAATCGATAATGCGTCGTTGCGTTACTTTTGTCTGTCACGTGATGATCTTCTTATTCAGTTCATATTTGCGTTGTGTAGCAGGTTTGTAAGGGGCGTTGTTTTTGTTAGTTATATTGAATGGAAGCAGTCGCAGTTATTTTGCGGAAATCCATAATTAGCAGAACAGATTAATTTGTCATCGGAGTCACTCTACGATTTCACATTGTGAAGTCAACATCTCCGGAGGATGTCCGTCGGTGTCGGGACGAAACGTGCGTCGAAGAAAGTGTTAGAAATTTGTGTGTGGTGTTTCATGTGGGTAGTGTTCCTGGATATTGCACCATACAGAATCTTTTCAAGTATCGGATTATAGCAAAACAAATTCCATTGTCTCAATACCGTTCAGCGAGTACAAATGAAGGTTACACAAAAACACCGCAAAGATACATGCACAAATATGGGAACTCACTAACAAAAACAAGCACTAAATCACGTATGTGGATCACGTATGTGGACGAATGGTGGAGTCTTAGTAACATTTGGTAACATGGTCTCCTCTTTTACCTACCCTTTGGATACGGAACCCTAATAATCTAAAAGCGAAAATTATTAATTCCAGTAACTTTTAACTCCGCACACCACATCCACGCAATAGTAAACGGCATACAAGCGTTACGGGGAAATGTTTAAGAAAAAACAACCCCCGCCGAATGTGGCTACTGGCTTTGTGCTCATAATTGGCTATTAACAGTGCTTTGCGAGTTCACCCCTGAATACATCGAAATACACCGGCCGGTTTACACTATCCGGCACCACGACGCGACGGCGACCACACAGCTATCCAAGCCGTCCTCTGAAAAATATTTTTTTTTTTTACCTTAGACGAGTATTTAGGCTAGTGCTTGACTGTGATCACACCTGATGGAAAGTGATGATACAGTCTAAGGTGGAACGCGCTTGCCTAAAGGATGCTTACTCACTCTTGATTTGAAGGCGCCCAGCCGTGCTATTCTGCAAAAATACTTAAAGCAGCGACGAGCGTACATCTCTGCATCTATGAATTTTTCAGTTGTAATAGAGTACAATTTTGCATGCCATTTTCGGCTTGGCAGCTGTCTGGCAGCTGTTTCAGAGATGGACATTTTGTAGAATAGCACTGCAGGTTGTAAGTGGCGGGAAAGACTGTCTGATGGGAGGGCATTCTAGGTATTTGCAGTGCGTTTTAGGAACGAGGAATCAAACCGCTTCGTACGCGTCTTTGGTAGGTACGTCGATGTATGAGTGGGATAATAAATTAGCTTTTTATATCCCCTAAATCTTAATTACACTACACTTTGTCTTATAACTAAATTAAACTACTAATTTCTACTATATATTTTGAATATTTTATTTATTTATTCTGGCACTACCGCGTATCCAATTTCAAATATTCCTTCCATCATTGGTTGCCTGGTAGAAATAGCTATACAAGTGATAAGGCCGCCAAATTATCTATCTATCTATGGTTTCTTGGGACGCCCATTTATGGGCGTAGGCCTCAACCTCCAATTTATACGCTTATGCCTTAGTAAAAAAAATACCGTCGTTCGAGGATAGTCGACAAAAAGTGAAACCTTGAAGTTACCATCTAGTACTTAAGAACCAAGCGCTAAGCGATTTATCATTCAAGTGCATTCTATGCAGCGAAACACGGCAGGCAGAATAATGAAATGTAAACAAGTAAATGATCATTTAACTCTAGCTCTACAATATTTATCGTACCGCATCCGTGTCGTTGTCTAGGCGGATAGTCTAAAGGAAACCATTGGAATATTACAGGCGGAAATTGAAGCTCTTTATAAAAGGGGTTAGACCGGAACAGTTTTTATTGCGGTTAGCTTCATAGAAATATTGCTGGTACGAATTCACCAAATACTACGAGCATTTTAGATTGGAAAAGTAAAATACGCGCATATTTTTTTGATATTTATTAATTTTACTTAATGTTTTTCATGTTTCTTTTATAAACTTTGCAGACTGATTTTTTTATTTTGAAGCGGTATTACTATTTCGTAATGATTTCATTTCATTTCATTTCATTTCATTTCAAACAATAGTTTTATAATAATTTTGCCTGCCCGCGTTTGAGACGTTGGGATCAAAACTAATACCTAGTAGCTCCAAGTAAGGTTAGGTTTGATAGATTTATAATGATTATATGCATAATATTATATTATGCATAAGATTGCCAATTATAAACTAAGTTGGATTGCTGGCTTACATTAAAAACCTGTAGATTTACTAAAACCAATTTAGTAAATCTACAGGTTTAATATATAGGTAAAATTTGGGAACAAAAATTTTGATATAAAATTTTTGTAATGCAATTTTTAGGGGCCAGCAAATTTCATCCAAGTTACAGTTTAGTTCTGAAAACCATTTGGAGGTTGCACGTAAAAGCGCAAGTTCCGTACAAATATCGGAGAGCCTCCGGGCAAACAGTTTAGCCCTATTTCCCAAAGGAAGCCTCCGCAAATATTGGCCTTGGGCTTAACTACATAATATACAGGCATAGGTCGGGCCCGGCGGGCGTTCGTTAGTTGGACCTCCAAACGAGCAATAAGTTACTTGCGACCGTTTTATAAAAACAAATGTTATATAATTGAGATATTATGAAACAACGGAAAAATGTGTAATACCCAATGACAAATACGTTTATTGCCCGTGGTACCCCCGATGGTCCCCCCGGGATACCACGGGTAAAAAAAAATACCCATGATACCTCTGCAAATCAAAAAATACAAAAAAAGGAAACCGCAATCATAAACCGTTTTAAGATTATCCTTATGCTTAAATTGAAATAATTGATTAAAGTGACAAAAGAAGACACGAAACTTAAACTAAAACTGCAAAGTTTTTTTTATAGTTCCTTAAACTTAAATATTTATTATGTACTCCTTTTTATTTACGCTACGCTAAGAGGACGGGAAAGACGTGACATATTATGTTGCAGCCAAAAATTTCTCTAATATGGCGTCGCGCGTCGTAAATTTCGGTACCGATGACAGCACATACCGCTGTTGGTCGTATACATTATCGCCATTTTACAGTTTTGATAAATTAAAAATCCGGCTTCAGGGCGGAGCCTAAAATTGTATGCGTGACGTCAATAAGTGCTGATCCTTTAAAATGTTTAATCAATGATAAAACCTATAATTTTCTATTATTTCATGTTTCTTGTATTCCCAGCCCCAAACGTTTTTAAAGAGTCGTGCTTTAGAAATTTTTTTTAAATATTAACGTAAAAAATTCGTTTTTAATTAAACATTAATACAGTACTATTTCTTTCAGCTGGAAACATTTACAACTGCTAATATTTATGGAATCGTTATGAAACTGAGACGTCTTACACCGCAAGTGTGTAAGAGAAAAATCTGAAGTAATATTTCCTCCCGAGATTTCCGCTCAGCTAGGACTGTTACTTTGACAAATGGTCAAAACTTAAATTTAGTACGTGAGCTAAATCCTTTAAAAATACAGGGGAAAAAATATCTATCTTGTTGATTCTCCGACTCTCAGAGATTATTAATAAAGAAAAAAATATCTCTGTTGTTGATTCTCCGACTCTCAGAGATTATTAATTGAATTATGTGAGAGATAAAGGGATCGATTGACATCTGCGTTTACTACGTTTATAAAACAATGTTTTCCACCGCATCTGTCTGTCTTTCTGTCCGCGATAAACAGACGGAATTTCGTGCGGTTTTGCACCAATAGATAAAGTAAGTAATTCATGAGGACTAAACCTTCCTCATGTATGTGCTAGGGTCAAGGTTTTGTGTTAATTGGTGGAAATAAATCGCTAAATAAGTAATTATTGTATGTATTCGAAAACGGTGTATTATGGTGGAAAATGCCTCTTTTTGAATGTGAGTCTATGTTTCAAAAATAGCTTACAATAGCCATTTTTCAAGCTGATGCGATTCTACGACAGAAAAACAATATCTTGCCATAATATTCTGAACTACCCATGAAAGCCCGGGCGGGTGGGTACAATACAAACCTACTATTCATATAAAGTGGCTTATAGGTCTCATTGGATGTTTTTTGCTCAATAGAGATGTACTCGTTTCGATTGGACAACTTAACCTTTGAAATTTTATAATTTCTATATTCTAAATGTGTTATTCGGTTAATCAAAGAAACGTTAACGACATGCCAATTCGTTGAAAAATCGTATTATTCGTATGGCGCCCCTTATTAATAAGTGAATATCTTAATATATATAAATCTCGTGTCACAATGTTTGTCCTCAATGGACTCCTAAACTACTGAACCGATTTAGTTCAAACTTCGTGAATATCTGTCATTTGGTCCAACTTAAAAGATAGAATAGTTTTTATCCCCCGTGGACGAAGTCGCGGGCATCAGCTAGTCTTAATATATATAAATCTCGTGTCACAATGTTTGTCCTCAATGGACTCCTAAACTACTGAACCGATTTAGTTCAAACTTCGTGAATATCTGTCATTTGGTCCAACTTAAATGATAGAATAGTTTTTGTCCCACGTGGACGAAGTCGCGGGCATCTGCTAGTAGAACTATAAACTTTTGAACATTAACCTTTAAACATCACTTCACTCGGATATTTGGCTAAAACCTGACATATTGCAATGTTTGATTAATGCTCGTCGTGCAGTTTACCCACAAAAGACGCAAACTCGTGTCTAGTCTGGTAAAAGTATTTCAGTTAAAATTAGCAGTTAAAAGAGTAATAAAGACGAACATTAACCGGTCTACTACACTTGAGACTGCTATTATGTCTTGTGAACCTTAAAGTTGACGGTGCAAAAATGCTGACGTTGTTAATGCATTCTTGCATTTTTTTCCTATATGTGGAAACCCATTCAATTTCCTCTCATCCGATTTCATCAAATTACCGTTAAAAATAACATTTCGTGGACATATTATATGCCATTGTGACGACCGAATGGCGTAGCGGAAGCAATCCTGCCGTCTGCGTTGGAGGTCGTGGGTTCGATTCCCACAATTGGAATTTTTTTGTGTGAAGAGCATGAATGTTTTCAATGGTCTGGGTGTTTCAATATATTGTATTTATGAATAATTATCATTTGTGTAGTGCCCATAAGATACTTTGCTAACTTTGGGGAAAGATTGAGATATCTCATGTCGTGATATATTTATATAAAAATTCTTGACCTCTAGCGTTGCCTCTAGTGTCTTCTACACTTATGATTTTTTTGTGGTAGTCTTCATTTGGGATAGCGATATAATAACATTATACAGTAGATTAATTTATACGCAAAGAAAACTGTAACTCATAATAATATCCTTCCCCAAACCAGCTCAGACCTCCAACTTTTAATTAAATGAAAATTTCTCATTTAACAACTTGAGAAAAGTCAATAAATGTTCTGACACACTTTAAAAGTTGTAATTATTTTAGTAAATCTGTGGATTTCGAAACCGTTTACAAACACTAATACCAGTTTTACTATGGCCTCATATTTAACGATAAAGAAGATTTTTGAAACATTGAAGAACTTTTAAATTTTATATTTTCGTAAACTCCGTTCGATTTTATTCGGTTCAAAAAGAACCCAAAGACACCAATCGCTTAGATCGAAATGTAGATAGGGACCTATCATTTTAAACTCCCCACTGCACTGTCTAACTTCTAGTATTCACTCGAAAGCGTTATGTGAAAAACTGATTAAATTAGAATGATAGTCAAAAAGCAAGTAACTATTTGTAATGTGAGGAAAGCAACGTTTTATATCTCTTTCGAAATTTATTTGTTTTAAGATGTTTTGGCAAAATTAACACGCCAAATTCAGTTTCGCAAATAATAGGTATGTTAACTACGCATTAGTAGGCTTGTGGGGTTATGGCAATGTGCAATAATTATTGTGCAAACAATAGTATCCTAGCTACATGTTTTTTATAAAAAATTTCCCTTAAAATCTCCATGAAACACATATTGGTTAACTAACGAATAATTTATGCAGATACTCAGATTTGCAGGAGTTGGGAACTAATATGGGGTAAGAGCGGATATTTTTTTGTGTTTAGTGGTAGAGCTTTTATTAAAAACAATATGTAGATAATTATGATGTCTTTGGCCGTGGCTAGTTACTACCCTACCAGCAAAGACGCACCGATAAGCGATTTAGCGTGCGATGCTGTGTAGAAAACGTTGGGGTGAGTTTACTTACCCCTTCCAAGTTAGTACGATAACATCTTCGGCTGCATCATCACTTAACTTTAGATGAGATCACAGTCAAGTACTAACTTGTATAGTGTAAAAAAAACTTACCGTACTTATCATTACCGTAGTATATAATTATAAAAACTAAACTAAGAGTGAATAGGCATTTTCTAGACAAGCGCGCTCCATCCTAGACCTCATCATTTCTGCCCATCGGACATGATTGTGGTCAAACGTAATCAATATAGCCTATCAATTATATATAAAAAAAAAAACATAATTTGAACTTAGTATCATTGCCTTTTTGTTAACCTAATTTATTTTTTAAGGTTAAGCTTACCTACTCTATATTTTGTTTTCCTGTAAATTTTTGTTTGTTATTTTTTATCTTTCTGCGATCAGTCTTTTAACGATAAGCAGATTGGATGCGTGATTTTAGCATGAGAGAAGGCCACTCCATTGAGCAGCCCTTCTCATAAGAGTTATACTGTAAATATTATTACCATACATTTTGCCAACAACAGTGGCTAGCTCCCATCATCACAGTTTCCCAAAAACATTGACTAGCTCTTAATCTAAGCCGTAACGCGAAGTTACGATTTTAATGTGCGGGCTAACTCTTCAACTTAGCATAACATTATCTTTTATGGGCCTAGTAGCCGGTTATTTTCAGCGAAAGGTCATATTATGGAGTACTTAGTTAGTACTTTATTTTCGTTTTCCCAGTCCCTTCGCGCAAAACAACTCTACCCCTACTGATGGCTATGTCGCCCTAATAAAATCTAATATAAACTTTACGTAGTTTTAATCGAGTTGCGCAAATTTAATGAGAATTAAAATTAGTGTTCCGAAAATATATATTTCTGTTTGTTGCTCGCAGTTCGTCGAATTCTACAGTAAAAATCATTGAAATAATGTGAAATGAATTTAGCATTGATGTTTTCCATTTACCTTTTCGGTGTGTTTAATTAGAGTTTGCTTTAAATAGATCTGATATTCGAAGTTTATTTTTATTAATTAAATTGAGATGGCGAATAAATAAAGGTTCCTTTGTATTGACAAAATTTATTTTGATTATAGATTTATAATAATAGGTCGTCGCTCGCGCCCCGACTAGATAGACCCCTACCTATAACAACAGCAGTTCCGTGAGTGCGGCAACTTTTTTATAGTATGTGTGTCAATGTGTGTGTATGCTGCATGAACGACACAGACAAACACAATTCACATCTATTATATTGGTATGATTATACTAATGGATGAAACTGCAGGTGTAGCTTGTACAAAGTAGGTATGTGATATAAAAACTCGTGTTACCGAGCTCATCGGAGTTGGGGAAGTTCCGCAGCTAACCTTGCCTCCGGGAATCTAAGTAAGGCTCGATCCAAATTAAGCTGGTAAACGCTTTGAGAAATTGCATCTGTTGTTCTATATCATAAATGTCATTTGTTTCAGAAACAACAATAATACTATAGACTATACAGTTTCAGAAACTACTATAATTAATATTAAAATTTGTCCCAGGAGTAGAGCTTCCTCGTCTCAATTGGCCCTACTACGTAGATTATTTTTCATTTTAATAATTTATTTAAAGCGCAAGATTATATGTACCACTTACTGTAAATTATTTTAAAATATAAAAAGTTTTTTTGCAACTTGTTATATACATATTTTTAAACATATAGGGCCGATTTTTCAATCGCCAGATAAAATAACTGAAGGATAAAAATTGAAACATATGCCATACAAAATCTGTCAAAACGTCATATTTATTCCTTAGTTAACGCTTATCTGGCAATTGAAAAATCGGCCCTTAGGTCAGTACGGAACTCCACTTTTACCTACTTACGTTAAACGTTCAATTAAACGAAGTTTTAAAAAACAACACATAGAAAATCATTCATGGAATATATTATTAGGTACCATTTTGTTTTAAATCACAAGTTTTCGCTTGTTTTAGTCTTCAAAGGTAGTAAACTGATCATCAGTCTAAAAAAGATATCATTTCAACGTTTTACAATTGCCTGTAGAAGCTTTTAACTGCCACGTTCGCAACGCCCAGTGTGAATCGTGCCATACAAAGCTAACGAGCTAAGATCTCATTACCCGCTTTGTTATGTGAACACACTTAAGTCGGGGCGTAGCCGCTACCTGCTGAGTACGCCCGAGTTAATGGAGATTGGAAACACGGCAAAGTTATCAGCCCACTAGATACAAGGACAGCATCTTAGGATCTTTTTACACGTGCGTTATACGCGGCAAAGGAATCATTACAGAATATACTTTGGTAAGTATGCTCAAGAATTACATAACCTTGTGCCTCTCACCTTTCTACCATAGGACGCGAGAGCAATGGCATCCTTATGACGTGGTTGACATCCAACAAACTTGCATGATTTTCTTTAACGTTTCTGATACAAACCGCTGAGGTATGGAACGCCCTTCCAGCCTCCGTGATTAAGCCTGCCTCTCACGCACACTAGAAACCTAGTCAAACTAGCAGGCTAGGTCACACTAGAGCGAGAAAAGTACCCGCGCCGAGTTTCTCTCGCTAGTTCTTGTACGGTCTATTTCACGCGCTGGGTGCGAGGCAACCTTAGTACGTCGGATGAGATAAAGTAACGCGATAGAAAGAGACCACAGCTTTGCGTTTATTGCGTGTTCTTTCCGGAGGCGTGGCAAGGCGCTATTGCGAACTGAACTGCACTATTTGTGTCAGCGCTGGTCGCCATTTTTTAAATCATCTTGCGGAGTGAGCCTTCTGTACCGTTAGGTACTATTATGTATTCCGTGGTGAGAGGATGATGTCAATTGTAGGTATAGGTAGTTCAATCCACGAAGAAGCTAACATAAAATAAGTGCATTACATAATAAGAAATTGTCTGTTACATTTCTGTTTATCTTGTGTTACTGATGTAATGTATGTGTTACTCTTTTAGAACAGTAGGTTAACACCTTAACTTACAAGAGATTTTTTAACTTCAGAACATTGTTTTGTGATTTATAGCGTCTAGTTTACTCTAGACACGTGATCCTCGTGTTAAACACCGTAAGCGCTAACTTAGTGAAACTGTATGTTTGTTTTATATTGCTCCGAAAGTGCCCTTATTACTGAAAAACGAGGACTGGTATAAATTAAAATTGTACAAAAGTTAAGCCTTATTAATTGCTTATTTCTTACCTCCTACTGTTCATTATAAGCTATACAGTTGATTTTAATATGGGCTAATTTGTTATATTATTGTAGAACACGCAAACAAAAATTTTCGAAATTCAATTTTATTAAAGTTTATTTTTCACAAAGGTCTGACTTAGACGCTATGAAAAATCAGACTATACGCACAGACTATACCATGATGTCGACTCTTGCTACAAGAAGTCATAAAAGTATTGGAAAAGCTTGTAAGATTCTTCTTCTCAATAGCGTTGAGATGGGAATTCATAGTAGGTACTTAAGTATAAAAACCCTTTATTTTGGTTATTTGGTATCTAAGTCTTTAAAAGTAAAATGTATCTGTTGACACTTCGATTCGGGACTGTTTAAATTAAAGGCAAGCTGATGTTTTGCACTTGTATTACATATATTTGATGAAGAGAAATCGTAGTACAACGCGCGTTACGTTCTCGATGCCGGTAGGACGACGAATGCCGTTGATTGGTTGCCGCGCTCTGGAGCCCGCCCGATGCTGCGCGAGCGCCGATGACGTCGATCAGACATGCTGCCCGCGTTGAAGAATTCAAATTATTGCTGTCAGTTCTTCTGGAAGGGGACATAAGTTATTAAAGCCCCTTCTAATGGTGCCCTTAATAGTTTTTACGTCTGCCACACGTGAGACGCCGTCGACCCCTGGGTAGGTGTTTACGATTCGCCCCAGGGGCCAGAGTAAAGGAGGTAGTGTTTTGTCCTTTATTAGCACCAGAGCTCCGTTTTTTAGGTTCCCAGTGTTAGATGTCCATTTTGATTTGTTTTGCAACAGGCTGACGTACTCCGTGCAAAATCTACGCCAAAAGTGTTGTTTTATTGCTTCCACTCTCTTATAGCGCTCGAGATTGGTGATCTTCACATCATCTGCGATGTGCAGGTGTGGAACCGACATAAGTGGTCGTCCAATTAAGAAATGGGCAGGAGTGAGAGCGGTTAGGTCGTCTGGATTTGAGGAAAATGGTGTAAGGGGACGTGAATTAAGAACAGCCTCTATTTGAACAAGGCACGTAGCCATCTCCTCATAAGTGAAATGACAATTGCCGAGGATTCTGTATAAATGTTGTTTTGTGGAACGCACAGCAGCTTCTGCTAAACCATTGAAATGAGGCGAATATGCTGGAGAAAATTTAAAATCTATACCTTCCTGTGCTACCTTGTGTCGTATATCTGAATCTACAAGAAAGCGAGCTAACTCGTTGGATGCTCCAATAAAATTTTTAGCTTGATCGCTAGTGATGCTCTGCGGTCTGCCTCTGCGCGCCACCATGCGATTTAATGCTGCAATGTAAGCTTGACTAGTCAGCTCCGTAACGAGCTCGATATGGCAAGCTTTAGTCGAACTGCAAACGAAGATTGCTACGTATGATTTTATAAGTTTACAACCTCTACCCTTTCGGTCAGCTATCAGTATTGGGCCTGCGTAATCCACATTACAATGCAAAAAAGGAAACTCTAATTCTGTCCTACGTGTAGGCAATTGCCCCATTATAGGCTGCACGTTTTCTGCTTTGAGTCTGAAACATCGCATACATTTGTTTACAATGGTCTTTGCTAAGTTGGCTCCACCTAAAGGCCAATATGACTGCCTAATGCTCCCTAGTAATAGTCGAGGAGAAGCATGCAAGTATTGTAGGTGATATTGTTGAAATAAGAGTTTTGTGAAATGATGTTTGCTGCACAATAGAATGGGATGCTTTTGATTGTAATCGTAGGGTGCGTTTTTTAGCCTGCCTCCTACTCTAATAATGTTATTGTTATCCAAAAAGGGGGTTAAACCAGCTAATCTTCCCTTTTTTGATAACGTTTTTCCTGATTTAATAATTTCATATTCAGCAAACATTTCCCTTTGGCATCGCTGAATAATTAAATTGAGAGAATCTTGGAGTTCGCCGACTGTGAGATGCCCTGACTTTTTAGTGCTATCTTTTTTATATTTACAATTATAAATAAATCTTTTAATGTAGGCTATGACACGTTGCACTTGACTTAAATTTGATTTGTTTTTAATGAGATTGATTATTAAATCATCTGAACTATTTGTAATATGTGTGGCATGCTCAGTTGCAGAGGAGTTGCATGCAATTAACTCGGGCAGATCCTTTTTCTCGTTGGGTTTGTTAGGCCACTCGTTTTGAGGTTTTGATAAAAAGTCTGGACCCGACCACCATAAAGAAGACTTGCTGATTTGATCAGCCTTCAGCCCTCGAGAAAGAAGATCTGCTGGATTGTCTTTCGACGGTACGTATCTCCACGTATGACCTTTAGTGCTGTCCTGAATCTCATGAACCCGGTTTCGGACGAAACTTTTAAGTTGAGCTGTTGGGGTATTTAACCACCCCAGTACGATCATTGAATCACACCAAAACGTACATGAATGTATCGGAAGATTCAGGGACTTTAAAACCTTATTACACAATCTTGCAGCCAACAGAGCTCCACATAATTCAAGGCGAGGAATCGTCGTTGGCTTTATGGGGGCGATTCTGCTCTTTGAAGTTAACAGATGAACTGCAATTGAATTAGATTTTGTTACAGTACGAACGAATAAACAACTACCGTATGCTCGCTGCGAACTGTCTGAAAAAACATGAATTTCGTGAATGATGGCATTATCGGTAAGTATCCAACGAGGAATTTTAATTTGGTTGATAAGAGGTAAAGTTTCGGCGAATGAAGTCCATGATTGTTTGATTTCTTTTGAAACTTCTTCGTCCCAAGGACATTGCTCAATCCACAGCCTTTGCATGATGATTTTTGCTTCGACTATACAAGGACCTACGAGACCAAGCGGATCAAAGACTTGACTTATTATAGATAATATATGACGTTTTGTGACTGTGTCTCTAAGTTCGATATTAATAGAAAATGATAAGACGTCCAAATCGCAAATCCAATTTAAACCTAAAGTTTTAGCAGAAGTATGTGCCTTTACATTTTCACTATTCGAAATGTCTAAGACATTATCCGATTTTGATGAAGAAGGTGCAATGGCTTCAATTATTTGTTGATTATTTGATTTTAATTTCCTCAAATTAAATTGTGCTGATTTTAATGTTTCTATGACACCCTTGCCAAGCTTAATAGTTTCTTCAATAGTCGACGCACCACTCAAGTAATCGTCGACATAGAAATCTTGTTTAATTGACTGTGCAACCTTGTCGTCTGAAGTGCTAGAAGCGAGACTGACTAGGCACTTTGTAGCCAAATATGGCGCGGATGCTGTCCCGTAAGTCACGGTATTAAGGGTGTAGGTTTTTATAGGATCTGTTGAATTATAGCGAAAAATTATTTGTTGGAGAGAACGCTGCTTAGGGTTTAATTCAATAGCTCTGTACATTTTTTCTATGTCACCGGTAATTATGTACTTATGTTTTCGAAATCGTAAGAGGATAGAATACAAGTCCTCTTGTACAGTGGGACCCACCATTTGAATAGAATTTAGAGAGCGACCTGATGAACTGGCTGCCGAGGCATCAAAGACCGTTCTCAAGGGTGAAGTGCTGGAATCTCGGATGATTCCGTGATGGGCCATGTAGTATTTGACGCCGCTGGTGGCATTCGAATCTTCGTTTTCAGTCATGTGACCGAGACGCTCGTATTCTTTCATGAAGTTCATATACATTTCCTTGAACAATGGGTCTCGAAGAAACTTGCGTTCTAAGGATAAGAAGCGACACTTTGCTTTTGTATAGGAATCGCCTAAGACCGAAGGGTCTTCCTTCAGTGGCATTGTGACGACAAAGCGACCATTTTCTTTACGTGTAGTGTTCTCTAAAAAACTCTGCTCGCACGCACGTTCTTCAGGAGATAAAGAATGTTCCGCTGCTATGGTGTCTAATTCCCAAAAACGAGTTAAGTCTGGGTTGAGATCCTCGTTTACAAAATGACAAACGAGAGATGAAGACGGTGTTTTCTGAAGAGCAATGTAGCCTGACACCAACCAACCCAGTTTCGTTTCGTAAAGTTTAGGTTGATTTTTACCTAAATCTATGGAATTATTGCATAAGACTGACCAAAATGTTTCAGCCCCAACTAAGATGTCAATGACTGCTGGGACGTTAAATGAAGGGTCAGCAAGTCTTATTCCCGTTGGAAGAGGAATATTGTTCATGTCAATATATGAAGACGGTAACGACTTTGTGATGTGAGGTAAGATATAACAGTCTACAGTGAAGCTATAATCATTATAGTAAGATTTTATAGTAAGGCTGCAAGACTGTGTAATATGAGTAGTATTATTATTTATACCTGATACGGTGGAGTTCGCACTACGTCGCGACAAACCCAGCTTACTGATGCACGATTGTGTGACGAAATTTGTGGTACTGCCGTTGTCCAGCAACATGCGGCAAGACTGCTCCTCACCTTTGCTGTCAACTGCTTTGACGAGCGCTGTGGAAAGTAAAATTTGCGAAGAAGTAGTAATTTGATTTGCATGGTTTGAAGAAACGAAATTACTGACGTTGCTATTTGATGGCGTGGCAGATAGAGGAACTGTTTGAGGTTCTAAGTGTAAAAGAGTTGAATGTTTTTTCCTGCAATATTTACAAGAAGAAAGGGGGCATTTTTCTGGAATTAAATGTCCAGGTCTTAAACAGTTGTGGCACACTTTAGCTTCCGTGGCTTTCTGGATGCGAGATTCGATAGGTAAGGCTTTAAAAGCTTCACAATTAAATAGGTAGTGACTTTGCCCGCAAATGGTGCACGAGTATGGTTTTTTGTTTTTGTATTGCCCTTTAAAGTCGCCCTTTCCTCCGTTAAAATTTTTATTTTTTGAATCTATGATTACATTACTGTTTAATTTTGTAGGTGTTGACTCCTGCTTCTGCGCGATGCTTTCACTTTCCTTTAGAGTTTCTAATAAGTCGGCTCTGTTACTAAGAAAATTAATGAAAGTTTCCAAGTTAGGAGGGTTGGACAATGTGTTTCTATGTTCTTCCCATTTTCTATGTGTAATACTGTCAAGTTTTCCAGCCATAATATGAATTATTAATGTATCCCAGTGCTGTGTAGGTTGATCTAATGTAGATAAGGCGCGTAGATTTTTGTTTGTGGTATCAATAAGATGACGAATACTTTTATAAGATTCGTTTCGCATGGGCTCGATACTAAACAAAGCGTTGACATGATTATTAACAAGGAGTCGTTTGTTATCATATCTTTCGCATAACAAAGACCAGGCAGATTCGTAGTTTTCAGCTTTGAAATCTAATTTGTCAATAACTAACAAGGCACTACCTTTGAGAGAAGCGCGTAAGTAATGCAGCTTGTTTATATCGTCGAGATCCTGCCTTGAATGAATTAGCGATAGGTAGGTGGATTTGTAACGAAGCCAAGAGTGATAACTGCCGTCAAAGGTAGGTAAATCTATTTTAGGTAAACGAACGCAGTTCGATCTAAAGCCACTTGCCTGAGCGTCCTCGCTGTTCGTCAGGGAGCTGTCTTGATGCTGTGTAGCTATTTGGGGTCGCCGCACGCCGAGCAGACCGCGCGCCGCAGCGATCAACTTGTGATATTGATCTTCAAATTGCTCGCGTTCTTCCGTCTCCTCGTCGAGATCTTCAGATATAAGTTCGATTTCCCCCTGAAGTTTATCGAAATCAGCATATAAGGCTTCAAATTTATTAAATCGGCTTTCTAAGTCTAACAGTTGTAAGTTACTAGGAGAACCGCCACTTTGAAAAACTTTTATATAGTTATTGAAAATAGTTAGCTTTGATTTCATGCAACTACGCCTTCTACATAATTTTTCGAATTTATCTTCAGCCATTATGCCACTGAAATATGTAAATATGTAAACAAAATGGTTGAAATAAACGCTAATTAGTGGTTAAATTACACACTTAGTACTGCTACAACGCGGCTTGTGTTTTTTTTTATTCGTAAACTGTATTCAATGTTCGCCTACCTACCTACGACGCACTTTTCAATAGGGCTTGTTCTACATTCATGTAATTTTATTGTAGGTATATGGGGATTAGGCTAGAAAGGATAAATAATTGAAAAGAAAGGATTTAATTGAAACGAACTCACCAAAGTCTAAATTCCAACCCGCCAACAATGGCGATGTATGACGACTCGCCGCCGACCGTTGTTTTGTTCTCGATGTAATACGATGGCGCGCTGCACGACACGTAAGTTTCTCCTCCGATCTCCAGTTTCTGCTGGTTATTGACGAAGGACCATGTTGACACTTCGATTCGGGACTGTTTAAATTAAAGGCAAGCTGATGTTTTGCACTTGTATTACATATATTTGATGAAGAGAAATCGTAGTACAACGCGCGTTACGTTCTCGATGCCGGTAGGACGACGAATGCCGTTGATTGGTTGCCGCGCTCTGGAGCCCGCCCGATGCTGCGCGAGCGCCGATGACGTCGATCAGACAGTATCCTTACTAGAACCACTAGTTGTTTGATCTAAGAAAATCTTTAAATGTCAATAATATAACTAATATCTGGGTGACCGAGCTTCGCTCGAATTATTAGAAACCAATATAGTATTAGGTAGTACATCCTTCTTATACGGGGGCAATAAATCGATCTTGCTAGGATTCATTTTTAGGAAATATCGTATTTACCAAAAAAAATACCATACCCCAGACCTTAGACAGTTAGAGACACAAATAAATTCCCTTTTGTGTTCCGTATAGAATATACAGCAGTCTTAACATATGAGAAAACGATCGTCATAGGAACCTGTCGATTGGTCATCCCATAGCTAAATGGCACGAAATTCCAAAAATGCATGGGAGTTACATATCAAATGGATCACGTGAGTTATCAAAGGCAACTGTCATTCTCATATTTTTTTTAAATCTTGTTCTATAAGTTACGGATTTTGGTATCGACAGGTTTCTATGAAGCATAGATATAAGTCATATGGCTGCTGTGGTTAAGAATTCACCTTGAGTCTGAATTCGCTGATAAAACAAACAGCCCTTTGTCCGCATCCCGCCGCATTCGTGCCAATGAGGCATTAACTACCCACCATTAAAACCACGTATTGCTAATTTCAGAGCAGCAACATTTAACGAAATGTTATAACACTGGGCGGGGGTGAGGAAATGCGGGTAGAAAAACTGATCAGCAATCATACAGTTGGGGACTGCCCGTGGGTACAACCATGCATGTACTGCCTGGAAGTGCCTGTCTAAACTTTCCACTTGGGCCAATAATTCTTGAAGTGATAACATTAAATTTAAAATTTAAAAACCCCCTAAGTTTTCATTTATGTTGGCACGCGTGAGGCACTTAGGGCCGATTTTTCAATTTTTTTTTCGTCCGTCTGTAACCAGGCTCTCATGAACCGTGATAGCTACAGACTTGAAATTTTCACAGATAATGTATAACTATATTATTTCTGTTGCCGCTATAACAACGAATACTAAAGAATAGAATAAATTAGGGTGCTCCTTTACAACAAACGTGAACATTTGCTTGTGTTTGTCAGTGCGCGAGCCTGACTCGCATTTCACCAATTTTTACCTTTGTTGACACTCTCGGAATACCGTGTTGTTTTTTTTTTATGCTATACAAGTTAGTACTTGACTGAGATCTCACCTGATGGTAAGTGATGATGCAGTCGAAGATGTTAGCGTACTAACTTGGAAGGGGTAAGTTAAGTCGCCCCAACGGTTTCTACACAGCATCATACTGGAACGCTAAATCGCTTGGCGGTACGTCTTTGCTGGTAGGGTGGTAAATAGCCACGGCCAAAGCCACCGACCAGACCAGACCTGAGCCAATTTAGAAATTATAAAATTCCAAAGTGGCCCGTGGCGGGAATCGAACCCGCGACCTCCCACTCGAATCCGAGCGTGCGTCCCCTGCGCCACGGAGGTTGTTTTTAATACAGTTGGGTCAAGACCGTTTTAGGTTCAAATATCCAATATTTTTGTGTACCATTGTACAAATTAGTTCGTCACCCTTCCCGTGCGTGTTAGGAGCATCAATTAAATTGTTATTAAACTGTTACACGTACAAAACAGTACTCTATTAACATTCCTCGCGAGCACGCTCGGCCGTAACAACCATACCCTGACCATAAACTAGCGAGTTATTGCCGAAAGAACCATGAGGTTGACCCATAAAAAGCAAAGGAACTACTTACTTAGCGGTTTTAATTTCTAGCTAAAGGAGTATTAATTTTTTTAAGTGAAAACTACTTTAAAAATACCCAACGTGCATTGGGTATTTTTGAGTTGGGAAAAATCATTAAACTCGCGACACCGTTAGCGACATCTCACACAGTTAACGTAACCGACACCTGTGAGTTTTTTTTTTCTGTCGGCATTAACGGTGTGGCGTCTCTTTTTATATAGCAAAGAATGATAAGAGAAAAATACGTTCACCAGCTAGATGTGCCGGTGTCATATTATGCGGTGCGTCGAATGCAGGAATTCGCATTGCAATATTAAACGGCATACTGCACTGCGCTAATCTTCCTTAGATATCGCCTTTGGTGATCTCTCGTGATGATCTCAATGGCAGTAGTAGTAATCTCGCCAGTTTACAAACCGAAAAACATTAATGGTTACTGCTTTTACTATTCTATTATACTACTTTTGGTTATTATCCTCAACGAAGTCCAGAATAAGAGTCCTACCACGAGTATGGTTTATAAATATATTTCGGCGCAACGGCCTATAAAGCGCTAGGCACGAAGACACTAGGAATCTTTGCAAGGGCACTGACGGGGCATTATAGTCAACAAGTTCAAGCTTCGGGATTTGTGATGAGCTATGTAATGAGGCGAAGGAAACTCCTATACTGTGTTGGTGCCCAGCCCTAGTCAACGCAAGGAGCTGAGTTGGGAAGACATATCCTCTGCCCTTAGGAGGTCAAGTATACCCTTGCCACAACATATAAGTATGCCTTGCGACAACCTGACTTAGAGGGAATATTTAGATAGCGACGTACACAATACATAGAAGATGGTCAACGTGCTACTGGGATCGAAGAACCTTGCACAGCCGCATCTCTAAGAAGATGAAGATGTGTTTTAGAGCGAAGGATCGTTTGTTTTCAAAATCTCTATCAAAATACGCTTCAATGAATTTATACCCCCGTAAGTACATTAAGAATTTAATTTGCAAGAAATGTAACTGGAATAGTGCATTTGGGTGTAATTGAATTACGTCCAGTTTGTTTAACATCAGCACTGAAGCTCGTTTATTGAGCACCGAACTAAGAAAGCAGCGAGTATCTACCCACTAAGAAGAGCAGTCCTAGCTACTCGTGAGACCCGGTCTCGCGTCTTTGATTTATTTATTCAGAACTTCAACAAGTTTTGAGGCGACCGTCTGTGTTTCAAGATTGTCACTGAAATGTATTCAATTTATTCTTGCTCTTTAAATGTTTATTTGTATCAAAACTGATAGTAATTTTATGAGTATATTATATATTTCTAAATAGCAAGCATAATTTCATATTTCTGGATCAATTAACAAACAGTAAACATAACTTTGTGTTTAAAATATAAACTTAAAATTAGTATGGCTGAGTAAACCACAATCAGAAGTCTTTTATTTTATTTTTATTTTATTTTATTGGTTCCGCCAACAACACTTGAGCATTACAATATAACAAGATAAATTGATTTATTACAACACATATATATAGCCCGAGCATCAATAACTGGCAGAAACAGAAACATTATAAATCAGAAGAAAACAGTTTAGGATATTTAGATAGAGTACAAAATACAAAACATTAAATTACACGAAATACAAATGCAAAATTACTTAAATCAATTAATAAAATAGAGAAAAAAAAAAGGGGAAAAACAATAAACTATCTGACTCCCCTACGTAGGGAGTCCATGACGTCACGACGAAAGCAGTATTCCCTAGGGTTGAAAATATTGAGCTGACCATTTCTATGGTGGAGAGCATTATAATGGCGACATATTCGGTTAATGCAAGAGTGGTACGCGACATTGGTGCGACAGAAAGAGGTTCTGAACACATTCCAGGTGCGAGACGAGCGATTAGGGATCGAGCAATTAATATATATGTCATTCAGAGAGGTGTCCGTAACGTTATTCAATATTTTAAATAGTAACATAATATCTAAAAAAGTACGACGCATATGTAAAGAATCAAGTTTAAAGTAATTTAATTTTTCGCTATAAGATGAATTAACGAGCTTTGCATTAAATTTGTATGAAAGAATTCTTAAAAAACGCCTCTGGATGGACTCAATAGCGTCAGAATAAGTCTTCTGGTAAGGAGACCAGACCGGGGATCCATACTCGAGTATGCTGCGGATCAAACTTTTATATAGATACAACATACTTAAGGGGTTCTTGAATCCTTTGGTAATCCGACAGATAAATCCCATCAATTGGTTAGCCCGTGACGTTATATTATTAACATGTAACTTAAAAGTCAAAGATTCGTCAAAAGTTACCCCAAGATCCTTGGCACTAGACTTTATTAAGAGTTTACTGTTACCTATACAGTAGTCATATTTGATTTTGTTACGCTTTTTAGTGAAATTAAGGACAAAACACTTATTAACGTTTAAATTCATGCCATTCGCTTCACACCATATTTTCACCGAGTCCAAGTCCTCTTGCAGAGTTTGGCAATCATGTTGACTACATATAGCGCTGAAAATCTTTAAGTCATCTGCATAGAGGAGACATTTATTTTTAATAACCGATGTGATATCATTTATAAATATTACAAAAAGTAACGGACCCAGGTGCGATCCCTGAGGAACACCTGAAGGAACCGTAATTGGATTAGAAAAGAAGCCATTAACTGCCACTATCTGCGACCGATTAGTTACATATGATATAATCCATCTCAATAAGTCACCATGCACACCATATTCTTCGAGCTTATGGAAAAGTAACCTATGGTTTACTTTATCGAATGCTTTTTGGAAATCTGTGTATATTGCGTCCACTTGAACCTTTTTGTCTATACAAGTAGACAAGAATTTTGAATATTCGACGAGATTGGTTACGGTGGATTTACTTTTAACAAAACCATGTTGTTGTGGGGCTATTAGAGGTTTAAATAAGTAGTAAATATAATCATAAACAATACTTTCAAAAATTTTGGCAACACAGTTTAGAATACATATAGGACGATAGTTACTACAATCCGTTCTAGACCCTGCTTTAAAAATAGGAATCACATGTGCAACTTTCCATAATTCGGGAAAGCATCCTGTAGCCAGAGACTTATTAAAAATTATCATCAGGGGTAACGCGAGTTCTTTACCACAGGCTTTAATAAAAAAGGAAGGAATTCCGTCTGGCCCTGGACCTTTATTCCATTCCAAACCCCTTATCTTTTTCAGGACTTCCTTTTTGGCTATAACAATCTTACTTAACGTGTTGATTTGAGCCCTATCGGTAAAACGTCTCGTGTCGAGGTTGTCTTGTACATAAACTGATGAGAAATAATCCGAAAAGAGTTGACATATTTCGAAACCAGACGTCGCAACCCGCCTATCATAACTCATGGTTTGAGGCAATGAATTACATTTACGTTTACATTTAGTAAAATTCCAAAATAATTTAGTATTATGAGCTATAAGAGACGTTTCAACATTACTTATATAGGTATTATAACAGTTCTCCATCAATTTTTGAGCCCTAGACCTGAGAAGGGAAAATGTGTCGTAATCTCTGGGATTATTATATTTTTTAAATTTAGCGTGCGCTTTTTGTTTTTCTTTAAGGCAATTGATAAGTGGCTTGCTAAACCACGCAGGTTGTTTGTCATTATGTTGTTTTTTGTATGGCGTGCTCTTTTTAATTAACTCAAATAATTTATCGTAAAAAGTTCTCAATAATTCGTCAACAGTTCCAGTAGACAGTAATGTACACCAGTCAACTTCAACCAACTCCCTTTTGATCGTGTCCATGTCACATTTTCTATAGTCAAAAACTTTAGCCGAAACGTTCCGCATTAGATTTTTGTTTATGGTTTGAGTCACATATACTTCAAAAGGCGGGTGATGCATGTCCTCCCTGCATAATGGAAACGCCGGTACAAGAGTAATTTCCGTCATGTTGGTTAAGAAAAGATCAAGAGTTTTTTTATTCCTATTTTTTAAATAATTGAACTGACTCAAACCACCAAGAGAGAGAAGCTGCAACAGTAAGCGGGATTTCAGGTCATATGAAGTACAATTCGGGTTTACTGCTTTCGTTGTATCGCCATCCCAGTCGACTGCCGGCGTATTAAAGTCACCTACAATAATAACAGATCCATCATGTCCAGAAATAAAATCAATTGTCTTATCATAAAATCTATTCAGACGGTCAACAGACATATCCGGAGGCAAATATACTAAGCACAAAGTAATACGTTTTCCAATGTTAAGGGACAACCAGATACTTTCGGAGTCACTTTCTAAGTCAGTAAGCCTAAGAGCTGAAATGTTTTTCTTAAGTGCAACTAGGATACCACCACCAGTTAGTTTGTGACTGTTAGATAAGTCCCTGTCGCACCGGAAAACAGTATAACGATTGTCCACAAATTCGGAATTACTAATAGAACCGTCCAAGTTAGTTTCAGTTAAGCAAATAACATCATAATCATTATTTAAAACATTGAGATAAAATTCATTTAGTTTAGTACGAAATCTATTTACATTTTGATAAAATACTAACATGCTAAATAAATGTCAAGAATATTTAAAATACGAGTCATAATATTAAATTCAAAAAGTAGTATAACTGCTAAGACAATTTAGTAAGACTATCTAAATTCTTTATATACAAAGCAGGGCTGCTATCACTCTTACGCAAGAATACTTTACCATTTCTGACCCATACATACTTAAAGTTTTTATCATTTTTAAACTTTCGCGCCGCCGCATAAACCATCTTGCACTCTGGCGTAAGGTGTTCGGAAATGTATACGAATGTTTTGTCGCCGCTCACTCCGAGGTCGAGCGAGTTGAGTCTGTCGCCGGAGTGCAGTTTGTTGTATCTGTGCGCCGCTGATATGACGTGGTCGCGGTGCCTTGGTGACTGTAATGTGACTATAATGTTACGCGGGCGCGCTGATTGGCCATTCATTTTGGGTACACGACTGCAAAACGAAATGGTATCTTCTGCGAATTGTAATGACAGCTTGGTAAACATATTTTTAACTATGGCAAGTATGTTCTCATTCTTTCTTTCCGGAACACATTGAATTTCAATGTTGTGGCTCCTCGATATACTCTCAAGAATATTTACTTTTGCCCGCAACTGCATTAACTGTTCAGTATTATTAGAAGTATGCATTTCGGAGAGGGTATTCATGTGCTTTTTGAAGTCGAGTGACATATCGTCATATTGAGTTGAGATGAAAGTTAAAGAAGACTTTAATTCGTTAATAGATGACTCCAGCTCGGTCACTTTTTCTCTTTGTCTAGTTAAACATGCTTCATAGTGTTTACAATTGGACTGCAACATATCAACCGTTGCTTTAACACCATCGACCTCCGCACGCACTGTAGACAGAATCTGATTAAAAGAGTCGAGTTTCTTATCTTGCAGTTGAAACTGATTTATCATCTCAGCACGAAGATTCTTAATCTCGGCCAGAATGGCACTGTCAATATAACCGCTGCCGGATGACGATGCAGGAACACTATTAGCCTGCAACTCAGGGCTACTCATAACGATTTCGCACTCCTGGGTGGGTCTAGGCATTCTAACTGGAGTATTTGAATTATCACCTCCCTTCCTTGTAACCGCGACACATGTAGGACAAACCCAGTTCACGCGAGGCGGCGGGTTTGAATCAGTGGACACACACTCAAGATGGTACATAAATGAGCATTTCGTGCACTTGATTCGCTTCTGCGTCACCAAAACCATTGATTTACAGGCAGAACATTCACTAGCCATAATTGTATATTTATAGATTAAGCCAATAAGTATACTAAATTCACTTTTGTTGACATCGATTTTACACCAGCTAAAACTATTGTCATATTACGTTTACGTAAACACTGTTCACTGAGATATTTTTACGTTGAGCAATAAACTGATTATTTAAATATTACTTTTACACAGAAGTCAACGAATTCTCGAAAAATCTACACAACAAGTACCTTATATAGACAAGAGTTTGAAAACTTCGTCTCTGCCAAGTAATGTCTTCTGCAGAACCTCCCGAAATGCTCCCCTAATATCATGATTTCACACCACCTGAAGTTAACGATTTCCTATATCTAATGAAAGCAGGCGCTATTTTACGGAAATCCATAATTAGTAGAACAGATTATTATTTTATGCTATAATTAGCTACTTGGAAAGAACATTAAATAAGGATTCGGTCCAATATGTAAGAGCACCGCCTACATATTATGGAAGTTTATCCTTCCTAAACTTTAGCCTGTTCTTCTGTCTAACTTGAACTGTTCAACGCAATTCAATATGTTAGTTAGACTAAATAGGTAAGATGTGTAACGAAACGTTACATATTTTATTAATATTTATTATTATTTGTTTAAAATATAATGTTTTAATATTTTAAATGCATATTTATAATTATTTTATTATATTTATTTTATATTTAACGCAAAATTTATGTAATTTGCTCGCTAACGGAACGACGGCGCTGGTTTCTGTCACCGCGCACCGCGGAGGTTGACCGCGAGTTGACCTTTCAGTGTGGTACCGGCGTTCCTAGCGGGACCACACGTCATTTTTCAGCCATCGCGCGAGCGCCCTTAGCTCGTCGCGATGGATTTTTTATTTTAAATTCTTTTAATATTATAATGTAAAATGAAAAATACAATATAAGTGCTCCCGATTATACGGGAGCACTGTACGAGCTCAGCACTGTACGGGCTAGGGTATTGGGATCCCGACCCGTCACTCCTCGCCCGCCTTAACCACCTCGCCCCGCGACGTCACCTGCGGCGGCGTCCCCTCTGACCTTGGGCCGCCCGCCATCTTAGGTCCAAGTCAGGGGAGTACCAGCTACGTAACCGCAACAGAAGTAAAATAACAGATTGGCCACCACGACCCTACAATAAATTTGTGTGCCTCCGCTGACCTAGAACATCTACATGTAAAAATTTCACCAAATAAATTATATTTTGATTTCCTTTATTTCACTCTTTTTTTTTATTATTTTTTTTTTTATAACCGGCACAGATGTCAAATGAAAGTTATTCACGTACTCGTATCGGGGTGCTCCGAAATAAGCAGCTTCAATAAACCAAACTAGTTTTGTTTACCAGCGAAGTTCGCAACCAAATCCGATGTTAGATTTCAAAGGTGAAATAGTAAAGTCACGATGAAATTCGAATTGCTCGAATGCACTCCCGTTGTTTATTGAAAATGCTAATAATATGTAAATTAGTTACGAACAAGTATAGATATTTTAATCCACGAAGACACCAGATCCAGCGTATGGCGCACGCTGTCTAAATCACTAATGTTTCATTCTTTTCGTATGAAGCTTGACAGAGTGGGGTGCGTCGGCGTGAATTGAAATATCAGCATGTAGCTGAGCGTAGGGCATGCGACGAGTGTTCCCGGGAAATTCAAATATTTTGAGGTTTTTACAGGACTGCCCCAAAAAAGGAGTGTAATGTTTTTAGGGTTCATGTATGTATGTGATGTTTCTTTATTCCACCATTACTTCTGGACGGCTGAACAGATTTAAACATATCGGGTATCGTTAGAATCCTTGGATCTTCCCGAGTAACATAGGCTATAATTTTTTGGAAAAAATCAATATGGCGGATGTGAGGCGCCATTTTCAAAAGTGGAAAACAAAATTTTTTCTTCAACTATCACAATATGGGTATCAAAATGAAGGTATTGGAAATTAGTAACAGAAAATGCCTTCACCTAACTGCTGGCCATCACTAAAAAATATAAAATAAAATAAATACTTATTATTTACAAAAATTAAAATCACGACTGCCCTGTTATAAAACGAACTAAAAAGTAAAAAACAAGTTATTTTGGTTGAACCGATAAATTCATATGGCAGTCGGGGGGCTATTCTGAGGAACACCTTCTATTCTAAGAGGTCCCCCGACTGCCATATGAATTTATCTGTTCAACTAAAATTACTTGTTTCTTACTTTTTAGTTAGTTTGATAACAGGGCAGTCGTGTTTTTTAATTTTTTAATTACTTATTTTTATTCGCAATTTTTAAGCTTATAAGATATAATAGGCTTTTAGCAGTAAAATTGCGGAAATACCAGTATCACCTTCACGTGTTTAATCTTAGCTCAAAAGTGTCCAGTTAGTCCGAGTTTCTCACTTCAAACTCGATACTCGAACTAATTTCTTAGAATGGGTAAGTATTTTTAAGTAAAAATTTTGATAAAAACATATAAAGATGATACTGCCATTCCTTATGCCATGCTTATAACTAATGCAAATTGCAAAAAAACACCTCCATGTACTACATAGCCATTCTACAGTACAGTTTCTACATTTTTGAGTAACAAACCTCCATCTACAAAATTTAAATAGAACTGATTAAAACGTTATCCTTATCTGTGCTGTATTACTGATATTGTTTAATACTGTACTGTTAAATTCTCAAGTATTTATTATTTTTATCCTGTGGAAGCCCTCTCGGACGCGCGCGTCGCCGGAGGCTACGCGTCCTTCACCACAATGGAGGTGCCATAGAATACGTAAGACAGTAGACACCGTAGATATCATGGGAAGATATAGATATGAAATGACACCGCATGTCTATATTTTATGGTTGACTCATTATAACGATATTGGCAAACACCGAAATTCAAGTGGGCGATACCACGCGCAACAGCTTGTTGTATTTATAAAAGGAAAAGATTAACTGACTGACTGATCTCAGAATGACTGAGGAATCGTCAGATGGACTCGGATAGAACGTAAAAACTTCGATTCAGCTGCTATTCTATGATTGATTTCTACATAAACATGTCAGATTAACATCCCATTGAATGTGTACTATGGAAGAATAAAGAATGAATGATTAAAAATGTCGCACTGTGTATCTTAGTTCTTTAATATCTTAATACTCCGATAAAAATTTTCGAGTAAAAGTAAAGAGGCTGAATTTAGCGGGCGGTCGGCGGACAGTCGGCGGATGCAGCGAGGAGGCCTTAATTATCCGGCGAGGCTCCTTGATCGAGAGAAAAATGTCTTTTATGCGCCATTTTGTTTCGGCTACGGATTTATCTGGAGCAGGTCAGACGCGTGAAAGGGTCTGGTTTCATTTTGACAACAGATTTTTTTTAATTTTAATTCGACTGCCGGAGGACAGTTACGTATTTTCAGGGAGTTACAGATTATTATGTAATGTTGAATGCCTATTTCCGACGGATATAAACAATATTATGGGATGCTGTTCCATTTATCTAAGCGTCAAAAGATACCCAAATAACGATGCCATCCCCTCGCCAAAACTTTTTGAACAATTTACCTAGTTCTAGTCTCTAAATATTGGTTCAAATATTTGGTATTAACTAACTTATTTTTAAGAACCAATTGTAATTAATCATACAATCATTGTTAAAAGGATCCTTAAGGATGCCCTGAACTACGATGTCTCTCATACATTCTTAATACCAAAATCATATTTTGTAATTCGTGCAAATTTCGATTTCGTTGTGGTGTTATACGGATTTATATAGTAATAATTAATCTATGCTCCTGGCTATATTTAGTTAGGTAATACTTCTCTAAAACGAAATAAATGAATTTTGATTTGCATATTTTTGCGTCAAAAAGGACATGTTTTCTGCTTATTTGTATTGTAATAAAAACAACACTAACTCACGTCGCATTAGTTCAGGAGCACAGTTTTTATTGTCCAGCTAAAGAAAAACACCAGTAAATAAAGTCACACACTACTACAAGTATTCATAATTTTTGATATTACGGAACTCGACCGAAGTTATAAAAATTTTGATCAAAATTGATTAATATTTCGTTTTAGAGAAGTATATTCGAAGCAACTATGGCCAAAAGCATAGATTATTACAATATGAACCCGAATAACACCACAACATGATCGAAATATGCACGAATTACAGATGATTTGGTATTTCGTATGAATGGAGATATTGTAGTTCATGGGACTCTTAATAAATTCTCCTAAATAAACGGTCCTATTTAAGAAGATCAGAATATAATTTATACTTATCAAAATTTATATGTATAGTTGTTGCTATAACCAAATCTCTCTGACTAAATCCAAATTGATGCCGACAATAATACTCTGGTCATCTCAGACCCGTCCGCCTGGTACTAAAGACCCCTAAATCGATTTTGTAGCTTTAAATTTTTTAAGACTACAAAGTTGCAAGCAGGGTGGAACCGGAATCTCCTTATTCGAGTAAGCTGGTCTTTGACAATCGAATGCGAGATTGGGACTCGTGGATTCAAATTTGCCTGAAGACTGGGGGAGGGATTAAATTCGCACTGTGGGAACTTCCGGATCGCTACCAAGTGCGCATGGGGTTACGATATTGAAATTTTTAACATAAAAATTGCGAGACACTGCACAGCTTTTGTGCACCGACGTTTTATTCTTTATTTCTCCATAATATTATTGTATATCAAAATTAATAAAAAAAACTTGCGTTTTTCGTTGGATTGTTTGTGTCTACGCTTTCTATGCTGCAATGTTTGAGTATGAAGTTAACATAATAGAGATGTTTTCATATTTCTCAAGAAGGTTAAATAACGTTAGATCTGAGAGGTAGAGGTGTGGTCAAATAATCAAAATACCTTACCTACATATAATGTGATAAAAAAAATATTGAATCTTGAACTGGGTTGGTGACGAAGCCGTAGCTTAAATTATAACTTATAAAAAATGTGTATGAATTTTAATTATCATATACATATAACTCAATGATCAATTTGTCGGTCGGGTATGTTATATCCATACTGACATTAGGTATTAATTATACAAAATTAGGCAAAAATCGTTTACTTTACGTAAACGAAAATGGATAACGAATTAATTATAATTTTCATCTGCATTAATTTATTTTTAACAATGATTAAGTTAAAAGAAAATTCTCGTCCCGTAGTGTGAAAAACCAGAATACTTGCAGAAAGCCCCGATTTAATTCGGACACGAATTAATCCGAACACCTTCAGATTGTCAGCCTCCGATTGGCGCTTTTCGAATTTCGAACACGTCCCATTTATCACGGACAATTTTTATTTTCACAAACGCCGTTATTAAATGTAATAAAGCCTGAACCTATTCGTTCTTGGATGTTTTGCAGAAGTAAATTGAAATTCATTTCTTTTATGGAACTCTTATTTTGATGAAGATAATTTTCTAGGGCTTGTCTACAATTTTAAAAGCCGTATAAGTTGTAAGCGACTTTATATATTATGTAAAGCTAAGCTTTGACGATTTGAGATCACAATTTGAATTTCAATCTCAAAGATATACCGAAGTAGGACAAAGCCTCGAGAAATTTTTCTTTGTAAAATTATACATTGATATTTGTTTATTGTTAATCAAATACTTAACTTGCCTATTAACAATCGATAGGATCAAATATTGGGCTTACTACCACATACAAACTATGATAATAATTGATTAATAATGATTCCGGATAACGACTGGCTACAGTTTTTTTTTAAATACTAAATAGTAATAAAGACAGAAAGATGAAAGCCAGTTCTTTCTTATTGTTTGCTTCAAGCTGATTAAAGCTGAGGGTTCAACGAATAAATACAGCCAGCATAATTTCTTGCACCCATGACTTGTTTAACAATTAGTAGAACTAAACGAAATGTCGCAAAATCACAATAATTTAATGAAAGTTAAAGTGTATGTTTGCAACTCCTTCACCCCGCAAATACTGAACCGATCTGGCTGAAATTTGGAACTAAGATAAATTAATACCATGAATTAAAACATAGCCTACATTTACCTCGGAATAATCCACGATTTGTGGAAAATCGAAATTCACGCGGACGGAGGCAAGAGCGTCCACTATTTTTTCAATAAAAAAATTGTTTGTGATATAGGTTACTTATCATAGATTTAGAAACGTTGTTGCTAGCGCTCCGACTCTATGGTACTTATTTGATATATTATGGCTACAATTTAGTTCTGGTTTCTCCTAAAAACGGCTATTTCTAGACCAGGACAGCCGTTGTGTTATGAAAGCAGCTATAATTCTGAAAATTCCCTTTGTATCTGCACAATGGGGACATGTCGCGAATTTTAAAAATCAGACAAAGAGTATTGGAGTAAGACGCAAGCAGCCATGCGGGTACCTACTAGAGAATACATCTATAACTCGAAATGAAATGCTTTGTGAAACTCTTGGTACTTTGTAAAGAATTTCCTAGCCTTCTACTGGAAAGTATTGTTATTATAACATACTAACTGATCTCCAGCTCAGTCACGTCACATCCATCCGTCAAATATTTTTTATATGAATATTTATTTAGTTTATAAAAGAGAGGCCATGATATATATGTATTATATAATACAATAAAATAAATCTTGTTTAAAGCTAATATTTAGTTAATATAAAAGCGTGCGGGGAGAAGGCACTGAAGCTGAAGCATAGGAAATACCTAGTTCAGCTTCAGAAGCTTTATATCTGGGAAATTTAACATGAAATTATTATAACTTATATTAAACTTAGAGTAAGAATTAGCTATAAGATTTATGTAAAATGAAGTTGTTTAATAATTTTAAGTTTTTTGGAGTAATAAAGCATTTTATTATTTTATTTTTTTATCCATGCGATTTTTTAGATTGATTTATTGGATGTGGATTAATCGTATATAGTGTGCCCGCAGCTATCCAGCTTTAACTTAACCCAACTATGTATTTTATTTTCAATACAAAAATATTATTCATTTACAAAAATAAAATTTAGCAACCCTAACTGTGATAATATCGACAAACCTCATAATATCATTTTCATTATTCCCGGTTCATTATCATATTGAACCAGCTGTTTTAGGGATGTCAAAAATTATGATACATTCTTGAACTCTCAATAGTTCCCTCAGGATATGAGCTACACTTGTGATATTTTTTCATGCATCTATACATCGTTCCTTACTTTAGGCTTTCGGCTAATTCGGGCAAATAAATCTACACGTTGTATAAGAATGAGCGGAGGTCACGTGATCAATTTAGTAATCATTTTCATACATTATTGAATTTCTATCTTTTAAAAAGCCTTGGTATATCACTAATGTCATACTAGAGGTGGGGTCTCTGCTTGGATAATCCCGTGGAAATTTCGAAAAATATTTTCTTTTTCTTAAAAATAATATAACTATTAAAGACGACGGCGTTAATTTTTAGGGAAACAGCTATTAAAAGATTTTCCATAATATTATAAGTATCGACGAAATTCAACTGGAATGTAGAATAGTTATTAGTGTGACGTCATACCTCTGAGACCTGCGGGTTCAGGCCGAGGTTGAGGCTAATCCCATGGAGGAAGCAGCATTTATCTATGATATAGTTTACTAGAAAAGAATAATAAATTTCAATGTAACAATTCCAAATTCTGACAAAAGAAGAAGATTCTAACGGAAGATTATAACGGAAAGACGGCGTTTTGAAAAAATAAAACGGTAAGATATTTTAAAGGACCGATTTAAAAAAACTAAGGCAGGTATCAAAACTTTGTTTCGGAGAGTTTTGGATATTTTTATTACCGACACATTAAAATATAACAATTACATCGATTGTAGTTTCCGATAAAAATTAAATCAATTTACATTTTTGAGCATCTTTTAGGTTTTTTAATAAGAAAGTTTTATCCAATCATGTTTCTTTTTTTTTACGCTATACAAGTTAGTACTTGACTGCGATCTCACCTGATGGTAAGTGATGATGCAGTCGAAGATGTTAGCGTACTAACTGGGAAGGGGCTCGATTTTAGATTAAAGACCTTAAATATATCTAGTATCTGCAACAAAAATCCTTTACAGCATTGGTTGCCTGGAAGAGATCGCTAGGTAGCGATAAGGCCGCCAAATTGTGTACCTATTCTTTGTAATTTTTGTGCTGTCCTTTGTTTGACTTTGTGGTGTGCAATAAAAGTATATTCATTCATTAATTCATTCATTCAATATATTAAGTCGTTAAAATATAAAAGTAATAAGTAATTATCTCTATAGTTTTCAACCAGCAGGTCACTAAAAGTTTCTTAAATAGTCCTTCAAAAAAAAGGAGGAGGTTCTCAATTCGTCGGATTCTTTTTTTGTTTAAAAGGGTATAGTTTCCAGATGGTCCCATTTTAATCAGGTCAGGATCTGATGATGGGATCCTGGAGAAATCGAGGGAACTCTTCAAATTTTATATGGACACTTGAAATAATTTGGGTATAATTTGAAAGAGTAATATTTTCCAAGTTCGAATTGGTGCAGGTACCTACATTAAAAATTATTTCACTCTTTGTAGTGGCATTTGAAGTTGGTTTTTTGGAAAGCATTTCCCATTTTTTATGGCGTTAAGTGGTCCTAACTTGGAACATCTAGTAGCTCTACATCAGCACTTTTCTATGTTCACAAAGGGTTTCCAATCGGCGAGGGATTTCCCCGGACTCTGACACGGAATCCATTTCATCATTGGATGGAAATGCGCCTCATTATACCTCAGAAACGGGGAATTTCCGAAAGGACATTGCGATTCTTGGAAAATCACTCCCGGTAAGCGGCGTTTTGTATTTTTCCACGAAAAATAACTATAGCTCGGCAAAAACGTCTCGGATAAATGAAATAAAAATAGATCTTTTCAACTACAATAGTTGTTTTCTTTTTCTAGATTAGGTACTAGGTATTATTATTTCTAGTAGCAATATGACCATAACCATAATATAATATTGTCCTTTAGAAAGCAGATGGACCGCGGTCTGAAATAATATCCTCTTCTAATTTAGAGTTATTTTTTCGTGTTCATATTTTTCCTGTATTAATATGCAACTTCGTTCTTTCTAAATTACAGCCCATAGATTTATAAACGCCGCCGCTGGCGCTCCGTTACATCCATTCTACTCTGTTTAGGGTGACACTACCCTATTTTTCCTGACCGCCCCATGACAAGTGACTACTTTTTTTTTCGCATGAAAGTTAAGTCATAATAAAGCAGTTTTGTTTCTATGCTCTGTATTGCGTTATCAAATATTTTAAAATCATGAAATTAGTAAGTATGTTATACTTTGTACGAAAATATTTTAAAATCATGAAAGTAGTTAGTAAGTAAGTATTTAAGTTTGTACGAATATGCCATAGATTAATAAAAGGTCGTCGCTTGCGCTCCGACTAGGTAGAGCCTACGTAAGTGTGTCAATTTGAAACTTGTATGGTGCGCGGATGCTATAGCTTGACCGCTTTAAACTTGGCCCTCCCATGGTCTGCGGGACGCGGGGCGGGTGTGCGATCGGCTATACACGATACGATGTAATGACTCGCATCTTGAGAATTCGCCTATGGTATTTTCTTGAGTATGTATCATTATCCACGTGTGTAGCTTAATTCACGTCAGTCACTTAAAGTCCACAGTGAACCTAGCCTGAATTGTATAGAATCTTTAATCCATAGAATAGAGATTAGTGGTTGGGTAGCTCCCGACCCGCGTCCCGCAGACCATGGGAGGGCCAAGTTAATAGCGGTCTAGCTATAATGTGCGTGAAAAATTGTGTAACGACGGCTCGAATTTGCCAACTCAGGAAAAGTATAATTTTAGTGTCGCACTTTTGAAGTCGAGTGCAGCCTCTTGGACCTCTATTTGAATATGCTATTTTTACTCATAGCAAAAACATCACATTTTTGTAAAAAGTTGCCATTCAGGGGAATGAAAATATTTTTCTTGTACTGTAAATAAACATTAAACTTTTACCCCTATTCAATATTTTTATGAACTAAAGAGAGATATTAATAGATTTTCGTATTAAGTACCTACTGATATAGGCGAAGAGCCAACAGATTAAACATCATTATAATATAGCACACGAAGTATCGTCACTCAAAGAGGAGAGGGGCGTGATAGAATATTCACAAACAAACCCTCGCTGCACTGTTAGCAAAACTTAGCTGGAAATTCCGTCAAAGACATATCGCCAGTCTTTGATGGATAGGTATATTATACTGGAAACTTGAGACAAGCGAAATCATGTTATCGGCTTAAATCATCGCTTTAGTTTTTACGGTTCATTACACGACTGCCCAAAAAAAGGAGTGTAATGTTTTTAGGGTTCATGTATGTATGCATGTATGTATGTAAGTATGTATGTGAGTTTCTTTATTCCACCATAACTTCTGAACGGCTGAATAGATTTGGACATATGGGGTATTATTAAAATCCTTACATCATCCCGAGTAACATAGGCTACATTTTTGTGGAAAATGTCATTTTACCACAGGGCAGTCGTGTTTTTTATTTAATTTTTAAATTAATTACTTGTTAATGATATTTTCTCAAGCATTAGTTTGACAACCTTCTTCGGGATAAATCGCAATTGCTGTACTAGACAAGCCGTACTGTAATGTGGGCCGACACAACGCCGAGGCACACATTTATACGTTCGTCCATCAATGCCTCTTTTGCTGGCCGCTGCAATAATGAACTACATAATACATAGATGTTCCTGAATCACTAAAGATACACTAAAAAGTCTTATCTACTGTCTATTGCCTGTAATAAAAATAATTAAATATTCACTTTGCGTAAATGTAACTTCAAGATTAACTTAGAACTATTAGAAGTATTACTAAGATTATACTTAATTGCAAAACTTTGTTAACAGTAACAGTTAAGTTTTTAAAAAAATAGTATGTAAACGAGTCCACACGTTATCCGAGAACACTGCCAGTTCGTTAGCTCTAATGAACACGGATTTTTATAATCCGAAGCTTTACCGTGTTATTGGAGATAAGGCTTAGAGATTTTAAAGAACCATTCATGCCATCTGTACCATCCATCCTGTGAATCTACACGTCCACCAATAAGTACGTACTTTCGAAAGTGCACCCACATTCAGTTTTTTAGGGTTCCGTAAACAAAGGGTAAAAACGGGACCCTATTACTGAGACTTTGCCGTCCGTCCGTCACCAGGCTGTATCTCTTGAACCGTGATACACTTGAAATTTTCACAGATAATAATATATTTTTTGCCGTTGCTGCTATAACAACACATACCTACTAAATAATAGAATAAAATAAAAATTAAAATTAATTAAATTTCCGAACCAAATATGGCCAGGAGCATAGATTATTACTAGGTATATGAATCCGAATAACACCACAACATGATCGACATAATATGCACGAATTACAAATTATTTGGTATTTTGAATGAATGGAGACATCGTAGTTCACAGGACTCAAGTGCGTAAGTTAGTAGCGCACTGAGAAGCTTTGACTTTAAGTGTCTATTCAACTGTCTTCTTTGCCCGTTTTTTGTATGTAGTACCTTAATGAAAGTGTTGTTTGAGCAAAATCTGGGTAATAAACGCCTAAGTATTGATTCATTAACAAAGTGTGACTTTTCTTACTAAAGGCTTCAGAAGGAGGCAAAAGAATTAAGCGAGCTATTACTGGGACGCTCAAAGATGCAATTTATCCTCATTAAGAGTAATGTCGCCGCCGGCATTAATCACTTCTTGGTCCATTAGTGCAGGAATTACTGGCGGACGTTTTAATTTTACCAAATACAAAAACCCAGTTTTAAGTCCCAACTCTCGCGGGTCTTATGATCTGAGAAATAAAGGCGGTTTTGGGTTAACACCTTGCCCAGTCCAGGTACACGGTGGATTGCGAGGTAATGTTCGCCAAATATTCCGACCAACATTCCATTATCCAGTTGTTTAACTCTGAATTTTAATGGAATTTGTTAGGCTTTTCGGTGAAAATTTTATCACATTTTTCATCTTTGTTGAATATGAGTTTTTACTCTATGTTAGTCTTAAGACTAACTGTCTTTTTGACCAACCGTATGTCAGTCGGCTTCAATGGCTGATTGGATAAACCAATTTTGAGGAAACTTTCAATGAATTGTTAATTTTCAGAGAGAGACACTGAGAGATTTTCAACAATCTGAAATCTTTTTGTGCGAAGTTTTTTTTCTTTCTCACCTGATGGTAAATAATGATGCACCGGCAATGTAGGAATGACAATTTTTCCTCCATTTCCATTCCTACATTAAGTAGTAAGTAAGTTTCTACAAAGCATCGCGCTGGAACGTTAAATATATATAAAAAAAAGATAAATTTAACCAATACTGTTTTGTACTGATTAATATAAGCTGTTGTTATAAATCTAAATTAAAAGCTTCCAAGTCGCCACTTAATAATGTTCAATACGAGCACAGACGGCTTCACAGTTCAGATTGTGACCGGTGACTAATCAACTAGTTCATGGCTATGATTTTTATTAATAAAAAAACTACAACTACTATATTAGAAAGGAGGAGATCCACAAAAGACCCAGAGTGACCGATAAAGCTCTTGTTGCGCGATGTCGAAGAGGCAATATTAAGGGCACTAGTTCTTAGGACCGGTGGATGTCCACATGTTATTATTCACAACTAGCAAACCCGGTGAACTCCGTTTCGCCACCAGATGGCTTCGTTTTATGTAACATTTTTTTTTTTCCTGAATTTTCTTTGCTATAAACCTCACGGAGCCCGAGACCTTTCCAACGAATGCAAAACCGTGGAAATCGGTTCGTGCGTTCTGGAGTTATAGCGTCAGGAAAGAAAACCCGACTTATTTTTATTATTCACAACAATAACTGAGACGACCATACCAGATCAATTTGATATATCATACAGAGTGTTTTCTAACTGGGCCGTATTAAAAATATTTTACGATATTTAACCAACTTCTCTCTTCTCTGTCTGGATTCTCTTCTTTCTATACGATGAAATGCGGATTTTAGTCAATTTTGATAATTTCCATGGACAACATTTTTAAGGACATTACAGTTATCGAAATCTAGCCCCAACGTAAATGATAGCTTTTTTATGGGTACTAGATAACTGATAAATATACATATAAATACATATTTAAAATTACCCAGACACTTAACATTCATGCTCAATGCTCATCACACAAACATTTTCCAGTTGTGGGAATCGAACCCACGACCTCTGACGCAGACGGAAGGATAGCTACCGCTACGAAATTCTGTCTTCGAACACCTCATGTTTAAATATTGAATGGAAGCAGGCGTTATTTTGCGGAAATCCATAATTAGCAGGACAGATTAATTTGTTTTGCTATAATCCGCTACTTGAAAATATTCTTTATGGTGCAATATGCAGGAACACTACCCACATGAAACACTACACACAATTTTCTTACACTTTCTTCGACGCACGTTTCGTCCCGACACGAGGATATCCTCAGGAGATGTTGACTTCACAATGCGAAATCGTAGAGTCAACCTCAAGTTTGGGCAAAAAATTAAATATGCCAAAATTGTTTCAACAACAATCCTTTCCATGGTTCCTAACAGAGTTTCCCAGTTTCTCTTAACAGGTTGTAACCCTGTTCCTTCCTTCCCATACTCTACCAGTATTATAAAAACCACTGAATTATGTTAATTACTGAATTATTTTAATCTGATCAATAGACAATTTAGGATAAATACTTGAAGGAGATCGCACGACCTTATTTTATGTTTAATTTTTTTGGTTACACACATTAACAGAACACATATTTTTTTTTTTCACAAACGTATCAAGGGGGATGGGTACCATCCGGGCGCGAAAATTCAAATTTTATTTTGTTTTTCGCTCATAGTGGGCTATACATCGAAGGCTAATGGCAATGAGTTTTACGGGCACAACATTTATGCATCTACATGTTTTTAATAAAAACTCTGGTCAACAATACTCATTTACTTCATATTGGTTCCCGATAGCTCGAAATTAGGGAAACTGCAAAAAAAACTGCAAAGTTTCTATTAAAAACATGTAGATGCATAAAAATTAGGCCCGAAAAATGCATTGCCAAAAATCTACAATGTGTAGATAGTCAAATATTTGCGAAAAACTAAATAAAATTTGAATTTCGCGGGCTGCAGGTAGGGCCGCAACACCTTAACACATTGTAAGGAAATGGTAATTTTAGGAAATGGCTAGTTTACTGCCATGTTCATAATGAACTCTTTTCTTAAAAGTGCGGTATGATAGGAGATGGGGCCATTTTATTTTCAACTAAAGGATTCAAGTTTCAACCAATCGAAACTCGGCGAGCCAACTTGATAGCCGCCAAAATCGAAACCGCTCCTATTAACAGGGATTTGTGCGCGAAACTTCCCTCAGAAAAATGTCCAAAACTTTTATAATAGCCAAAGTTTTTATCGACGCGATTGAATCCCGGATTATTAACAATCTGTTTGCTGTGAACTTTTCAGAGAGGGCACTTTTATTTTACGCAACCCGCCCTGAAAGCTTTTCATAAAAAAATACTTACAAAATCCTGGATATTGTCATAGCTGGGCACCGTTAATCAAATAGTTAACTTCGTTAATCGTTAATCCGTTACAAAAAAGTTAGCTTCGTTAAACGTTAAAGCGTAACATTTCAGAAGAATTAACGCAATTTAACGTTAATCGTTAATCCGTTAATATATTGTGTAAAAGAGTATTTTAATTTTATAAAACCTGGTAAAAATTGGTTTAGGTTCTGGAAGTTAACAGGTTAGGAACAAATTTCATTTTTTCAATTCAAAATGTAAGAATAATAAAAAGATTCCGACGAATTGAGAACCTCCTCCTTTTTTTGAAGTCGGTTAAAAAGTAGTGAAGTAGAATAAGTTGACATTTAAAAGTTCAAAGGTATAATTTATGACAAAAACTAACTGGAAACTGCAACGCACATATTGACCGCGAAAAACGTTCAACTGCAGCACTTGAGGGTAGAGCCGTATTGTATTTTCACACAGTTTGTCGTTTCCTTCCATAGTTGTCTAAACCTGTTTTTCGCGCCGCACCGCTGTGCTGTGCGGTGAATAGTAGACATTGGATTAACGATTAACGGACTTCTGCATATTAACGGAAGTTAACGTGTCCGTTAACATTTTTAAAAGTTAACTTAAAAGTTAATCCGTTAACCAAAATGTTAACTTCGTTAATTAACGATTAACGGATTAACGAGTTAATGCCCAGCTATGGATATTGTAGGATACATTTTATGTCGAGTGAGTGCAAAAAGCAGAATAAATGGAGAGTTGGTATATTCTATTCAATTAATAATTTTATATTTAACTATCACAGGCCTTAAAGTTATAATATGTAGCTTTAGCCCCTTTTAGTGTAACTTTAAGTCATTTGGCGGGGCATCTTTCCAGGCCTAATGCCCAAAATGACAGCGTATTATAGATACAGTGTAGTAGATGTAGATAGTATAGACCTATAGTCTGTCCAACAGTAGAAATACATACATAAACTTTTTTAAATTTTTCATCTTGAAAAATTACATGGATTTGTGAAAAACCGAAATTCTCGCCGACAAAAAGCTAATTGTTAAAAAAAATGTATCTTTATCCATTTAAGAATTAATTATAATATTGAGAGTGAGTTCTAAAAAGAATTAATTATAAAAGCCTATATTAGAATATAATATAATTGTGCATGTAATTGGAACACTAAATAATATATTTCTTTCAAGTGGTCGGTTTATCAAAACTCAGAACTAATCTTTGATTCTGATTGTATGAGAGTTCAATTAAAAGAATTAAAACTGAGAAATCGATGACAGAGTGTTTAGCTCCCTATCTATTAAACATGATTATTATTAAAATCATTTTATGTGGGCTCTTTATTAAAGTCCGCTCGCTGAATGTGGGCGCAACTAAAATATGTAATTTATTGTGACCATGAGTAACGCGTACCCAAGCTTACTACTATAAAGAAAATAAAAAAGGACGATTTATCTGGCTTATTGCATCGTCTCAGGCGAAGTACTAAACTATCAAAACATCATAAAAACCCAAGCAATCAAAATAAAATTAATTGCTGTTTGTTACGACAGTTAAATAATAATTTAATCAACCTAACAAACAGTAATTAATTTCAGTAAATTGTAGAGTCGCTACGATGTCGCATTGTGAAGTCAACGTCTTATGAGGATGTCGCGGTGTCGGAACAAAACGTGCGTCGAAGAAAGTGTTGGAAGAATTGTGTATGGTGTTTCACGCGTGGGCGGTGTTCTTGCATATTAAACATACAGATTATTTTCAAGTAGGGATTATAGCAAAACAAATTAATCTGTCCTACTAATTGGATTTCTGCAAAATAACGCCTGCTTTATGTCAAAAGTAAATAATTTTATTTTTCACCTTGTATGAAAATATTTTTGTAATAAATAATACTATGATTTTTTATTATTTCATTTTTTCTATTTTTGTGCCGCGTATAAATGGATAAATATTAGAATATTACATATATTTACTATTACTAATAAGGGTTCCATACCAAATTGGTAAAAATGGAGCCCTTATGGTGAGACTTTTTCCGTCCGTCTGTCACACTCGATTTTTTTTATTTCATTTCACTTTTCCAATAATGTATGTTATAGGTACATTATTATGTTATACATTTTGAAATTCGATATAATTCAAGTCAATTAAAGCCCAATTACTTCTACGCTACATTTTCTATTTCCGTAAAAACGAACCCTAACTGTTCACAATTAAGTTCATATTCATCTACCCAGTGTTCGTTTGCGGTGGCTATGAATTTTAAACGTGCTTTCATTTATGTCAGGATCTGTCGTATATGCGAAATCATGAACAGTCTGTGAAATCGTATTTGTTGCGGTCAAATTAAGCTTGCACATTCTATCAAATATACAGTACTTATGTACAGTGTACTGTACTTACTTGGTTTATTTATAGAACTTTGAGCTTTTATATAATTTGAACCACCAACCTTGTGTTTTATATTTTATGTTTTGTTGTATTGCATTGTTGCTTAAAAGACTTTTTTCGTTTTGTCGTTGTTATTCATGCGTCATTAACAAACACATATTTCATTTTTTCAATGAGTAAGCCAAAATAACCATTGTTAACCACAATACATTGTTAATAACACACCATTTTTATTAACTATCAGTATACTAATTTCCTAAAAATGCACACTGCTAAACGTGTACCTGTAGATCGCTCATTTCAGATCTAAATGGACCGAAATTCAAAAATGTATGGAAATGACATATCGGATCATCACGTGGTTTATTGAAGACAACCGACTTCACATCTATTTTTTTTTAATTTCACAATATAAGTAGCTCTAAGACTGCTATTTTTAATACATGTTTACGAACACAATCTTTTATTAACTTCAACCATTAATGTTCGTTTGCATCGCACACTCATCGGTCGAATGAAGCACAGTGTATTATGCGCGCGCGCCGCTTTTACAATAGAAACAGTTTTGTCAAAACTGCTTCAAACAGAGGACGTGTATGAAGCACATTTATATATACCATTAAATTACATAATTGCTCTGTTTATATACCATTAAATAGTCTAATTGTTCCGTTTATTGTACAATTCGGTGTCATCAGCGAGTGTGACCACATAGCGATGGCGTTCGTGAAGTGTAGAGTGACCTTTATAATGGCGCTAATGGGTAATTAAAAAAATTACTACTACTATCTATTTTAATAGTAATTATTGTTTTGTTTGTTGTACAATTTGTCGAGTAACATTTTGCTCTATGATATTACGGCTATTGATTCATCAAATTTATTTTAAGTATAGATGGATGAAATTAGCACGCCATATTCAATTTTTATTTAGTTTTTAGGATATAAAATGTAGTGAAATTGTAATGATAATAATTAGGCATTCCAGTCAAATTTTTTTTTGTGTAATTAGAAAGATTATGTCTATATTCTCTAACAAAGTGGCATTATTTTATTTTTTAGAGTTTTAGTTTTTAAGTTATTATCAATTAAATAAAATGTTTTTGAGTCTGTGGCAAAAACGAAGAATTGTAGCCATGGCGGGCGTGACGTCACACTTCGTACCCACTGGTATCCGCTCACTGTTTAGTACTGTGCGAACCTAAAGAAAATTGTAAAGAAATTAAACTAAGGCCTATAATTTTTAATAATGTTAAAGCAAAAATGCAGAACCATTTGTTTTGTACCATTCTGTACTAATGATTCCACAAAAAATCCTAATAAAAGCTTTCTATACGTTCCGCAAGAAAAATCCCGCCGAAAAAATGGTTCGAAGACGCAAGACGGAGCAAATTTTATCCGAACAAAACAGTCATACCGAAAATCAAGTCGCGTGGATATTAATTTGTGTGGAACTTTGTTTGTGTACATAAGCTGACCTAAATCAGTGCCTTCGCTATGAAATTTTTTCGTGAAATACTTTGTTTAATAGATTTTGCTAGTATTTCAGTTGAGTGGAATCCATCAAGAACCGTGATTTTTTTCCAAATTTTAGCTAAATCGTCTAAGTAGATACTTAGTTATGTATTAAGTAGGTTTTACTTAGTTATGCTTATGCCACATACCTAAAATATCTTTAAACTGTGGTTATGCCGTGGTGGAATAACTCACAAACATACAAAGTTCCACATTTTTAATTTACATTAGTAAATAAAAATCACTTACTTAGTACTTTAGCACCCCTGAGTTCGGCTGCATTGAATCTAACGTTATTTCTCAAAAACGGAGTTTTTGAGAAATAACGTTAGATTTTGAAGAACGACCATGAAAATATTTACACTTGGCAAATTAGATGAATTCGCTTTATAATATCCTTTGTCGCACATTCTAATAGAAACATATTTTTCAACAATAATTTTAATAAAACATTGTCTTTACACTAATAATTTATTGATTACAGGCATATTAAGAAATATGCAAATAATCAATAAATATAACTTATTATCACCTAGTATCTGAATAACATGCAAATAAATAATAAAAAGTTAAAAAATTCTGTTGGCGCCATACTTTGACATACGAGGAAACGAACTGTGACGCTGCCTACATTTAGAGCGTTTTGAAACCACGGGTCATTTTTAAAATTTAAAATATTTTATTTTATAAGAAATCCTATACTTTTTGATAAAATTCGTCGATCATCCTACAATATTGACGGTGCAGTTTTAAAATAGCGAATAAAAAAATACAAATATTTTTTTGGAATCTTATTGCGCCATAAACAGTTATAGGTAGATGTATCTACACGTTTTTAATAAGCTTAAAATTTCTCATATTTACTTCATAATATATCTCATAATTGCATAAAATTTGTACCGTTCGGGGACCAATATAAGGTGAATGGATGGTGATGTTTGAGTTTTCTGAAAACATGTTGCTTTGACAATATCCTTGCCGCAATTATAAGGTATCATTTACATATGCCTATATTTATAGTTAGTCTTAGTAGGTACTACTTGCGAACAAATAAATAGAATTTCGCATGCTGTATGACCATTTTAATTTTATTGTTCAGTTTGTTTCAATTCGGTTTGGTCTCGGCTTACACGTAGCTTGCGATGGCCTTCGCGATATTATGTAACTTGACCTTTTTGATGCCACTATTGAGTGATAAGATTTTTGCTGCTATTATTATAGTAATTATAAGTGCAGAGTATTTTTTTGAACTTTTACAAAAGTTATGCTATAGGCCTATGTGAAATAAAGATATTATTTAATTTTAAATTAATTTTATTAATTTGATATTGCACTTATTATAATAAATTCATAAAATAAATTGAAAATTAAAATACATAACAGAACTGTGCCTGTTGCCTAAATAAATCGCATCGCTGTTGTTGCATAAATCGCATGAGAGCGCATGCGGTCTATTTCATTTTATCACATCGTGGGCAGCGAGATATTGCACTGCAATTACTTTATGCGATATAAGCTCCAAATGCTCCTTTACTCAACAAAAGGCCCAGCTTTATCTTCGATTATTGATCTCTGTTCAAAACCAATCTATATACTTATAATAAAACTGTAAAGGGTCGAATTCTGTACATTGAAGATATTATGAAAACTTTTGTTGGAGGGCACTATTTAGTCGATACTGAAGCCAAAACTGTAATTTGTTTAATTTTTGTCTGTCTGTCTGTCTGTCTGTCTGTCTGTCTGTCTGTCTGTCTGTCTGTCTGTCTGTCTGTTTCACGACCGGGCATCACGGCTAATCCGCTGGATGGATTTAAATGAAACTTGACATGATTATAGTTCATACCCCGAGGTAGGACATAGGATACTTTTTGTCCGGAAATTCATCATAGTTTCCCTGGAAGACGGCATCAAAGTCCAGACGTCTTTTAGTTATAATTCATTAACGCGTTGTCCGATTCCATTCATTCTTTTTTTGTTAGAAAGAAGGTTCTTTAAAAATTATTCCATACAAATCTTATCATCATCACTTTTGTAGTTCAGAAATTACAGACCTTTAAGTTCAAGTAGGTAGGTGACTTGAAACTCGGAATGCACAAAGAACCTAGGGCTAGGACGTAGGGCTCAAGTAAGACTGGAGTACCCTTACAGCCGTAAATAAATAGGCTTAGCAGGAGATTTTGTATGGTTTAAAATTTTTCACTTTTAGGGTGAACAAAAATCATGTAACTGGCGTTATCGCTACGTTATACCGTATAGCGCCATCTCTACAATTTATGTGGAACTTGAATGTAGAACTCTGAGATAGGTACTACCGAATTTTTTTAAATAAAAATTAACTGTCATGTTATTTACTGTTTCCTGACTTTATATTAAGATGGCACTGTTAACACATGAACAGATTTAAACTTTATCATCCGCAATATGGAAAGGGTAAGATAAATAAAATAAAATAAAAATAAAAATAAAAATAGCTTTATTTTCCTTCTACACACATAGTGAAATACATCGTTGTTGCATAATCTAGGTTAGTAGTTTGGTTAGTTTTACATTTTAATTGACTTTGTTTAGTGTTAGTATTGTTAGTGTTGCCTACTTGGTACTTCTAGCATTTAGTGTCTATTATACTAATTATATATGTATATATTTTTGTATATATTTTTTTAAAGTAGAAGGACCGCTGTCTGCGGTGAAAGCCTCCTCTAATTTCAGCCATTTAGCTCTATTTAAGGCGACTCTACTCCACGTTTTTCCTGCTATCTTTAGGATGTCGTCACTCCAGCGCAAGGGAGGTCGGCCGGGTCGTCGCTTTTTATCGATGGGGTACCAGTTGGTCGTTATTTTAGACCATCGATCGTCTGTTGTCCGTTGGATGTGCCCAGCCCATCTCCATTTGAGGCGACAGACTTTCGTTGCAACCTCTCTTGCTTCTGTTGTTTTTCTAATTGTTGTGTTTTTTATTTTGTCCTTAAGTTTGAGCCCTAAGAAGCTTCTTTCTATACCTCTTTGGCAGATCTTGATTTTATTGATATTTATTTTGCTTAATGACCATGTCTGACATGCGTTAGTAAGGCATGGAAGTAAGCATACTTCCATGGCTTTAGTCTTAAGTTTGACAGGCAGCTTGCTTTTAAATATCTCTTTCATTGCCCAGTATTTATTCCAGGTGATTTTTATTCGTCGTTCTACTTCGCTATCAGTGCAGGCTTAAATTTGACGAGGTGTCCTAAGTAGATGTATTCTTCTACGTATTCCAAACTGGTCGATGAAAGAGTTATTGGTACTTTTTGTCTGTTTGTCATTATTTTTGTTTTTTCTTGGTTTACTTCGAGTCCTATCTTTTTGCTCTCCTTACATAGTGATTCCACCATATATTGCATCTCTTCTGGATCTTCTGAAAGCAAGACGATGTCATCGGCAAATCTTAGGTGGGACAGACGCTTTCCGTGTAGGTTTAAGCCTCTATGTTCCCAGTCAAAGATAAGATAATGGTTCACAAATATTTTTAACTCTTAGGTCTTATCGATCCTAACCGACTGACTGTCATCTAAGGTCTTTTTATAAGTAAAGAAATATATAGCCATTGTCCATTCTGATGTTTTGGATTGTATTGAGATGAAGCAAAGATTTTTAAAAGACTCTTATGTTATGTTGGGCTGGGGAATATTGTTAGTAGAGTACCAGTGGTACCTACCCGGCCGAACTCTGAAAGAAGAGTTCTACCACCAGTACAACTTTTCACATGGTTTAATAATTTTTGACATATTTCGTGGTATCAGAATAAAAATCACAATGAATAGTACCAATGTATCGATACATTGGTACAAGTCGTGGTCACGTAGTGACCACGACCTGTGCCACTGGGTCGAAATATCGACAGTTAAAATCGTCCTTTTGATCTTTCAACTACGTATTAATGAAACTTTATATTATTATTAAGAAAAAGGAGTTTTCAAAATCACCACAAGATAACCCGTGCAAAGTAAGAACAGGTTTCTGTACAACATCACACCAGAATCCCGCGAAAAATCAAGGAATTCCAATAGGAAGGTATATTATGCAAAAAAATCGCAATTCACGCGGGCGGAGCCGCGGGCAACAGCTAGTGAACAATAAATCTTTCGTGCTAGGCCGGCGCATCTCCCTTATTTTAATTGTAAATGAATTAAAACTATTCGGCGTAATATCTCGCTGCACGTGGGGCTGTAAAATGGGAAAAATATAATATAAACGTGAAAGTTTGTAACCATGGATGGATCTTTGTTACTCTTTCAAGCCGCATTTACTGAACCGATTTGGCTGAAATTTGGAATTTAGATAGCTTATAACCTGGGGGCCTACCATCAACTCTAATTGCGACTCAACAATAGACCTAAGCTGAATTGCATCGCTAATTCATTTTCATATCCTCTTTGTGTCAGATTAAAAGACTCTATGTCTTTTAATCTGACAAAAAGAGGATATGAAAAATTTAATCGTAACCGGAATTGCTTCGTTATAAAAGTTCATAGTAGGCCTCCTGGATTAACACATAGGTTACTTTTTTATCCCGGAAAAGTCCACCGTTCCCACGGGATTAGCGGAAAACCAAAATTCACGCAGGCGGAGTCGGGGGCAACAGCTAGTATTTAATAATTTTACACTCCCTATCCACGCGCACTATGATGCTGTTTCACAACTAATTGGCGATTGAAGAGTATCCCATGCATTGCTTATTGTACCTACCTTTAATTTGACTGATATTTTGACTGCAAGAAAAAAATAGAAAATAGCCCAGCCTAGTAGTGGACCATTATGTTGGTCTAAAAGATTCCCATCCTGCCCGGCAAACGATTGCACGGTGCGCAACGGGCAGGATGGGAACTTTTTGTGCCATCCTGCCCGGTACCGGGCAGACGCACCGGGCGAAATGGGATCAACCCAATATATCGAATCACTATTTAAACATGTCGATATCTTTAATTGAAATAAAGGGTCGTGACACACAAACAGACAGACGGACGGATTTTACCCGGCTAAGTTTGTTGTGGGTTTCTTCTCAGTTCAGGGCGCGTTGGAAGACTCGTAAACTAAATTTTTAAGTCTTTAAATAGTTAACACTATAAATAAGTAGGTATAACCTACTTAATTATTTTTTCTGACTATTCATAAGTGCTAACAAGTAATGGCCTATAAGAAATAAATGATTTGATTTGACAACAAAGTGATCTTATAAGGGTTCTATTTTTTTCTTTGAGGTACGGAACCCTAAAAACAAACTCGCATTATTATTTATTAAGCACGCTATTTAATCCCCGTCAACCGACGCATCATAGAGGCGGTGCCCGCGCTCCCATCTTGCATATCAAATTTTTCACATCAACCGCCTTCATTGCAGATGTCTCTTTAATTATTCTCAATTGGCAGCAATTACTACGGAGGAGCTTCCATAAAGGGACCACGCGGCTCCCCGTATGCTGGCGGCATCGACCAGACGCCCGGTAGACTCCATTCCTCTCACTCCTTATAACTTCACAGTTGACGTACGAAACTCCACAGTTGACGAACGAAAGACACTCATTTAGTTCCCCATTCCTGTGGGCTGATTCTGTATCGTTCACTTAGTTAGTTAGTAACCCTAACTGGGTTATTAACTAAGAAAACGAAGGCAATAGGATTTTTGCCTCCGTTTTCTTAGTTAATTGGGTTATTAACTAACCCCTAACTGGGTTATTAACTAAGAAAACGAAGGCAATAGGATTTTTGCCTCCGTTTTCTTAGTTAATAACCCAGTTAGGGTTACTTACTAACTAAGTGAACGATACAGAATCAGCACACTGATACGCACTTCAAAGGTCTGAAATAGACGTGCGCGCCGCGCTACTGTTACTCAGCGGCGGCGCGCCGACCTGTCGGGGTCGGCGTGGTGGCGCCGCGCCGGCGTGGGTATTTTTTTTTAATAAAAAAATTCAAGCAGCTATCCAGCAATAGGTTAGGTACCTAGTTTAGTATTATGAGTTACTAAATTAAAGAAAAATAATTGCGTATGACCGAATGAAAACTTTTATTAGGTATTTATTTATTTATTTATTTATTTATTTTATGGGCACCAACAGTTAGGTATAATATAGTAAAAATACATGCAAAATAGAGATACAGAGAAATGCAAATTAAATAACAAGTATACTATAAAAACCAATTATAGGTAGCCACATCTTGCATAAGTAATGTACCTTACAAAATTTATATTTCATAATGTTACAATGGTTGATTATCAGAATCAGAATATACACTGATATTTAACAAAAGTTATATGGATCTTACTACAAATATTACTAAATAATAATTAAACAGATAAACTACAAACAGAGAAAAACTAAACAAGAAAATAAAATTTAGTATTAATACAACAACAATTAAGAAAAGTTAGCAATATTTTTCTAGGAGGTATTTTTTTATCTTGTTCTTAAAAGTGAGAAGTGAATCTTTCCAGATATCAATATCTACTTGTTTTGTGATATTATTGTAAGTTTTTACAATTCTATTCAACGGAGCCGAGGCTCCTAAGTTGGTTTTAATAAGACTGACTCTAAATGGTACGAAATTTAATAACCTACTTACTTTACTATAGGTACTTCTAACTACTAAACTGTGTGTGTTCTTTACACGACTCGTAGTTGTTGTGAATAAAAATAATTTTATTCACGCGTCCTGGATTTAGTCTTGATCTTTTTGCAGTTACAGTTAGCCCTGCAATGGAAAAAACTCGTTCGCTAGGTGTGCTGGTTGCTGGAATTGCTAGCATAGCCCTTGCAAGTTCGCCTAAAAGGGGAAAGGCTTCTTTTTTTCCCTCCAATACTGTAAAATGTCTTCATTCATGACATCGTTTGGAGTAGCAGCTGTCAAGTACCTCCAGCATTCTTGGTCAGCTTCACTACATTCAATATTCATCATATTAGAGTTGGATGTGGTGCTGCTACTATGCTTACGTGACAACTTTGCCAATAATGAATCATTGGCTGAGCTAGAACTAGCATTAGCAGCAGGAACCATGGTTGCAGATACTCTTGAAACGTCAATATACTTTTTTATGTACTCAGTGAGAAATGCAGCACGTGTACTATTTTTTTTTTCCAAGTAAGTATCTATTTGATTCAGGCTTATAAACCGAGGATCCAACAGCGCCGCAACTACAATTTTGTCAGTGATTGGGAATCTTTTTTCTAAGTTTACCAGCATTTTGTTTTTGAGCTGAAGCATTATAAGCGTTTCTTCATCTGTCAGTGAGTTAAGTATATCCCTGATTTCCAAATTAAATACCAGAGCTAAATTCAGTGAAGCTGTCTTCTGTGTTGCTAACATTTCTACGACTTCACGGAATTTACGTAGAAATCTAACAAGATCTTCTAATAGGTTCCACTCCTGTTGACAAATTTTTAAATCACTCTTTCCTATCTCTGACAGCATGTTATTAACTGGTTCTCTGTTACAAAAATGTGCCAGACTTTCCAGCATAGCTAGCACGCTATGCCAACGAGTTGGTGAAGAAGTTTTGATAGTCGGCACATGATTTATGTTACCGAATTCATCGCTGATGGTTTGCGATTCGGAAACCAAGTATGGCTCTGGCTCCTCATTAACAATTGGGTGATTTTCATCAATTTCTAAATGGTTTGATACTTCTTCCATAGACTGTAAAAGTTTTAGTTGTTCTTTTTTTGCAGAACGTTCCAACTCGGGTAAACGATAGCGAACCGTCTTGACTATCTTTTTGCATTTTTTGACCAATGATGACAATTCGGGTACACTGTCAATTCCATCTACAGTCACCAGGTTATGTAAACCATGGCCTAAGCACAAATAAGAGTCTAGAGCCGCAAGCCGAATCGCTCGTTGGACATTTGATCCAGCGTCAGTCACAGGGTGGAGTTCTATTTCTTGAAGTCCAAAGCACTCTTTTGCGTCGTTCAATATCTCATTTATTTTTTCTCCGGATTTTTTGCCCTCGATGAGCTTAGTGCACAAAGTAAAATACTTGAGCTTCAAATCTGTAACAGAATCAAATTATGTAAAAATATTTAAGAAAAACAGTATCTACCTAGATACGGTTTTCTTTAAATATTGACACATTTCATTAATAACACGTCTCGATCGTTTGATCTTGAATGTGCTCAATATTAATTAATAGTGAAAGAGGCAAGCTAAATAGTGTATAGATAGAAAATTAAATCAAAACCTAAGGAAGAATTATAAGTTACTTATTACTTAACTTACCAGCTGTTAAGTAGTGAAATGTAAATGTGATGTAGTTCAGGTGTCGATATTGATCAGACCATAGATCAAATGTGATAGCTGCATGTCGAGGCGCATCTGTTCGTATTTGAGATTTGACATCATTCAGCATGCTTTCATAAACGTCATCAAGAGCAGTGCGAGACACCGTGTCTCTAGAAGGCATGTCTTCATCGGATTCAATTATGTCATATTTCTAAAATGATAAATTATAACTTGATATAACAAACAAAATCGCGTAGTTGTCTTTACCCAATCGAGATTCGACTTGGCCCGGGGCACTACTTTGCCACTTTTACTTCGAGGGTAAGTAACAGGTGAATAATTTAAAAGTAAACTTACTTGAAAAAAATCCTTCATAGCTTGATCAGATATCGAATCGAACGGCATCAGAGACTTACAAAACCAGAGAACCATATCTCGAGCAAGTAACCATGCATTTGTCTTTTTGGTCTTTGATGTACTACTTGTAGTTGCCTTTGGCCGCGGTTGTAAGTTGAAAAACTGTGTGATATTTTTTGAAGCTATTTTAGAGTTATCCTCTCGAATATTATGAGAATCTCGCAAATGTCTGCTTAGATTTCCTGTGCTCACAGTTTTGGCGTATGATCTTATTTTAGCCCTGGAAAACAACATAGATAATATATGCAAAACCATATGCAAAATTTACACTTTGATTGAACCAAGCTCATTCACCTCACCGCTTCACCAGTCAAGCCGTAAACATCTTTAAATTAGAAAACATTTAATGCTCAATACCTCACCGCATTACACACGCATTACCTACATTATGTACATTAGGTTAGGTATGTACACACTTTTTAAACCAAGCTCATCACCACACCACACCCACCAAAGCTCATCACCACACCACACCCACCAGTCAAGCTTAGCTTAGTAGATACTGAACAACTTATTAGTATGTTTATTGTAGCTAAATATTTGAACACGCTAACATTATGTTTATTGAATTTTACCTATTATTTCCTGGATGATAATTCCGTTTGTTCTCATCTTATGATGACGACATCATATCCTACATAGATAAATAAGTAATAGTACATTATTGTCGAAAATAAACTGAACAAAATGCTACTTTAAATAAAGGTAATGTACTTACAATCCAAATGATATTTCATCATTTTCTTCTTGAACAGAAGATAAGCACGCGTTACAGAATACTTGATCAGTAGCCACTTTTTTCTTTCGATTATTCTCCTCGAAAATCAAATCTCCAAAATGCCGCCAGCAAAAACTTGATTTTATTTTGGCATCGTATAAAACTGATATCGAAAATTGTTTCACTTTTGTTTTACTAAATGTAGCTAAAGCTGAAGCCATCGTTAATGTGCACTATACGAGTATTCAAGGATAAAATGGCGAATGGCGCGGGGACGGCGACGAGCTACCGATTACCGAATGACAATTGACAACACGGTGAGAAAAAAGCGCGCCTTTACCCTCCCCGCGCCCCGCTCTTCCCCGCCAGCCACACGTTCGTGAACGCTCGAAATTTATCGCGCTTCGGCGATCTTCGGCGCGCCGAGAGAATATCTCGGCGGCGGCGGCGCGTTCCGAAGTCGGCGCGGCGCGGCGGCGCCGGCGCGGCGCGCACGTCTAGTCTGAAATACCAGTCGCCGTCTTTCCCACTACCTACAACTTGGGCACCACCAAAAAAAATCATTGAGCAACTCCTTTGTAAAGTTCTTGCAGTTCACAAGCGTGAGATCAGTTGTGTCTTTATAAATTTTCGAGATAACATCTTTAATAGCTTAAGTACCTTTGTTTTAATTTCTTCTTCATCATGGCAGCGTACCTAAGCATTTAGGCCTTGTTTCACTGTGATTTGTAAAAGTTTATACGAGATGATCACGCTACATCATGTGATTGAAATGTCAATCACAGGCATTGGTGTACGAGTAAAGTACATCCGCTTACGTGTAAATACGTACATTTCGGAAATAACATTGTGGCATAATACATGCACGTAAATAAAAAGCTATTTAGGGCAAGACTCTCTTATGTGTCTCTCCGAACACTTCTTCCTACTCGCACCGTTTTTTATTAATGGCATACGCGTTCAAAAAATCTTAGATAAGATCGGAAAGCAATACCCTGCCCTTATAATACACTAACAGCCAGTTCCTTCATTGATAGTAACAGCCACAGATTTTATTAACAGCTAAAATAATAGTTAAATATGGTGGTCTGACCCTTATCACGAAAGATATAACGATCAGACCGCCATATTTAACTATTAGGTACTTTAGCTGTTACTATCAATGAAGAAACTGGCTGTAAGTTGTTAACAACATGCATTCAGCTACTTATTTACTGTCAGTTCTTGTTTACTGTAGAGGTCTAACGGGTACGAGGTGGATGGATGGCGCGCATAAAATGGCATTTGCTTGATAAAGTACCCTTTTAATGTTTGAGATGCCCATAGGAATAGCAATTATACCCTTTGGCTTATTGGATAATCATGATAAGTACCTTCTACTAAGTACTTACAAGCACACTAGAGACATCAACTAATTTATTGCTACTAACTTACCTACTAATCAATAAAAACCACTGAGCCTTAAAATATAAGTATCCATTGAAGGGTTGATACGCAATGGAAAATTTATATCAAACAATTAAGCAGCGATGTACAGCTATCTCTTACCTAATTATTATTAAAGCACTGAATGACCCCTAAATCTACTTTTCATGAACATAAAATGACCTTGTAAAATCTCTGAATAACAACGCTTTGGATACAACTCAAAGCTGGCCAAGTACGAGATTTTCTCAGAAAAAAAAATATGGGAATAACTAGTTTCAAAATAATATAGATACTAAGATACAAACTACAGTCCCACCAAAAGCTAAATCTAGACTACAGAATTACAGATTGGAATACCTAAATAACGTAGTACGATATCTTCCTAGTAGATACCTATTCTGCTATAACCACATTTTGCTAAGTGCTTTGCGAATGCGTCTTACCAAGTAATATACATAATTAAACAGGCGATATATTATGTAATCTCGCTCCTGAATGTATTTACATACTCATCAAGTTATCTCTGTTATGATAGAAGGGGTGGATGTTAAATTCAATCTGTCTTGACTCTTGACTTCATCCTTTCAATCAAAATAAACACGTTATCTTTTTTAGGGTTCCGTACCAAAATGGTAAAAATGGAACCCTTATAGTGAGACTTTCTCCGTCCGTCCGTCCGTCCGTCCGTCCGTCCGTCCGTCTGTCACACTCGATTATTTCAGTAACTACTAAAGCTATCGACCTGAAATTTGGAATAGTTGTAGGTAATTGCAACGCGCCGGCATTGCAATCATCAAAAATTGAAAATATTTTTTATTTTTATTTAAAAAGGGGGGAAAACCGGGTCGTCAAAATTTCAAAATGAGATAACAATATTGAGTGGGGTATCATATGAAAGGGCGTCACTTGTGTATTCTAAAACCGATTTTTGTTTATTTTTATGCCTGATAGTTTTCGATTTATTGGGCAAACTGTCGAAAAAAATACCGTTCTCCCCCCCTTATCTCCGAAGTTTACCAATTTAAAAATCTGAAATAATTATGATCAATAGAAGTTAACGTATATTTTACAGGAAAAATAAAATCAACTCTCTGACTATTATACTTTTTTTGATAATAACAATAAACCGGCAAAAACAAAGTTACGTTTGCGGTTTGCCAACAAAAGTACCTACATGTAAATTATACTCGTAAATTTCATGAACCAAAGTGATTCTTTTAATATTTAACTTCTTTTATGGTATGGAACCCTCGGTGCGCGAGTCCGACTCGCACTTGGCCGGTTTTTTTAACTTTTGTTTTGGTGTCGCTTTTTGATATAAATACCGTACCTATATAATACGAGCTAACTCGGAATATAATACGTTGTTTTGCCATGGTTTTGCCTTATAAACTACTTCTCACTGTGGGGTATAAAAAATAGTTCACATCCTACTCTCAGACCTATCGAACACTAAAATGTTATCAAAAACGAACAAGCCGTTTCGGAAGTGCTTCGTGACAAACACTGTGACACTGACGTTTTTATATTAAATTAGAAGATACAATAAATAAATAAATAGTGGACAACATCACATACATTGCTCCGATCCCTTAGTAAGTAGCTTGTGTTAAGGAAATCAGAAACAACGAAGGTACCACAACACCCAGACCCGAGACAATGTAGAAAACTTATTTTTCTACATTGCCCCGACCGGGGATCGAACCCGGAACCTCAGAGATGGCGGCGCCTTGAAAACCGGCACGCTAACCACTCAACCACGGAAGTCGGAGGAGATATATCTTGTATCTACTACATGAACTGAAATTATTATTAGGCGTGTCTTTCGTTTAATAGTACCGCTTTGGAGGGTGTCAAAAGTTAAAGAAATGATGCATGTCGGTTATTACGAGTGAATTCCACGCATCAAAGACTACGTGTCGGAATCGTTAGAGTCTATTAAGTACTTATGTTACAGGAGTGGAATTGAGTACAAAAAAATGCTTTACTCTGTTGTGGATCTATCAATCCGTATCGTTAGTGCTGGCATTCCAATTCTCTATGCAAATTCGATTAGCGACTTGACCTTTTGGACCTTAGGTACAAATTTTGTTTACATCAGTCGAACACAGCTTCATCGTATGTGCGTTAAAAAGTGGGCAATGAAATTCCGCTATGATAATTATGCGATAATAACCTGCTATGTTTAAACGATAAAAATATTTTTTTTTATTTAAGAAAGTCACAAGTTTGAGGCTTTTGCCAACCAAAAATTTTGTTGCAAAGCCAAAGGACATGGCCGAAACTTGTATGGAGCTGTGCCCTGGAAAAAAATATTCATGGCCATCGACAAACAGTACGTCATATTAAAACTTATATTTATGTCTTTACATTCGTTTAAGTTTTATGATCTGAAAACTTGCGAGAGGCATAATATCAGCATAACAACTTGCAACAAAATGCGCCTAAATAATTTTATTAGTAATGATTTTTTATTAAAAAATGATGCGTATTGGTTATGAACTCACTATTTTTTTAAATTAAAACCTTAGAAAATGCGAGTAAACATTTTGAACAGCAATTATTTAATAAAAAAATCATTGCTATTAAAATATTTAGGTGCATTTTGTTGCAAGTTGTTATGCTGATATTATGTCTCTCGCATGTTTTCAGATCATAAAAATTAAACGATTGTAAAAACATAAATATAAGCTCGTACTGTTTGTCAATGGCCATGAATATTTTTTTTCCAAAATCTGGCCATGTCATTTTCAGAAATCTATGTTACCCTATACATTGCACAATGCATATTGCACATAGGATACAGTCTGGTATAGTACACCCTATACCAAAAGCGCGATATCAGTCAGTAGAATCAGTTAATGCATGTTTGTTGTCCAGTTTTGTTCATTTGGTAGGCGTTGGTACGCCCGTTATTTCTATTCCTGTTGGCTGAGTAAGTACTCGCTGGTAGTATCACAACAAACAGCGAGATGGTCCGAATGCTCCATTAAAGTATGAAGTCGCGAGCGTCGCTCCACTGCTCACAAGACTTAGCCCGAAATTGAATAATGTCAGTTATATTATATCCACTGAGCATTTTGTTTTTTATATCAAACTAATCCATAAAATATTTGTTTTATTGTTTATGAACGGAGACAGAAAAATTAGATTTTTAGAAGATCCGAAGATTTGAATTCAGGATATAATAATATTTAAGGCGGAAGCCGGCGAAGAGGCTGCGCTTCCGGTGGAGAACGTCACAAATCCGAATTGTTCGCTATCTTAGAGCTGTCATAGATTTGGACACTCCACACCACTCTCGTCTGTTACACATGTCCTTTCGCCGTTTAGAAAATGAAAATGAAAATCTTTATTTTTCACATAGGCCTAAATAGGCTCTTATGAAAAGTCATAACTCTACCACCAGGTTCGGAAAGGAGGACAAGAAACACAGCATTTGCTCTTTTCAAAAAACGTCATTATATTTAAATACAATTTTTCATATAAAGTATGAAATAGTAACTATTACATATTTTAAATATATCTCGTGAGAAGATGGAAGCATAACCTATCATATTTTGTCGTTAAAATCTTTGTCCAATTTCCGCGCTAAGCAGCTGGGCTGATGCGTCGCACAAAAACAAAGGCTTATTCATTGTTACCAAAGTTAACTTTAAATAACATATTAATACATTTACAAATAACTTAGTTACCAATGATTGTCTGTAATCGCATTAACAATAGCGAACTCAGTAAAAGGACAGCCCTAATGAATAAACCAGACGGGTTCATTCCATTGTAAATTGTCAAGTATTTGATTATGCAGATTCGTTCAGATCGATTAACAACGCATATTAGATTAGTTAGGACTTAGTTAGGTTCATACCCTACGGGTCAGTCCCTTTTAGAAAGTTAGGCATCTACTCGTATCTATGATCTAGGTACAACATTAGGTAGGATATATAGGGTACCTACGGATTACTTTTTGACACTATTCGCTCAACAATGCCTGTATACAGACCTTTTAAAATTATCTAAAGTAAAGTACGTTGTTAGTTATTACATCAATTAGGCTTAGCAGGGTTATAGCATCATGCTGAAATCCATTTTACTTAAAAATTTATATAGTTATTATAATATTAGATTCAATGATTCTGAAGAAAATTCTATTCATTTCAAAGAGGTCCTATATTTCATTCAATTCTCTCAATTATTGGTGTCCTTTATACAAAAAATGTGCTTGCAATGGCGTTGGGCTATGGACAACTACCTACCTATTCCAAATTCATGAGGATAGCTTCAATAGGTTACTGAAAAATATGACAGACAGACAGACGCATGGATGAACAATTTTTTCCGCCTTGGTACAGAATCCTAATAACGTAGCAATATTTATTTTCAACTAGCTGTTGCCCGCGGCTCCGCCCGCGTGCAGTTCGTTTTTTTTTACAAAAATGTTTCCCGTGGAATTTCTTAATTTTTCCTAAGATAAATGAGTGGTCCCTGGGTTCGATGGACCCGTAAAGGAGTCTTCTTCCAATCTCTCCTGTCAACGTGCTATCTTCTTTCACACAATTTACCTATATCTTCTTCGGTCTTCCTCTACTTATACACTCTGTCGAAATCGCTTATGTTACTCAATTCGCATGGAGTAAGACAGAGTGGGGCGTGTCATCGTGGATTGTAATATCTATACTAACCAAACTTATCTTATTCTGAGATGATACCAAACCAACGCCCAGATATTGTAATTAAGCATTCTGATGCGCTGCTGTGTACGTAGCAACCCGTTCCTGGTACGTACGGGTTATCTTGTATAGTTATACCTAGTTGCACGATCAAAAGGACGATTTAAACTGTCGATATTTCGACCCCGTTTTGATTGTGCTACGTAGATAAGTAGCTATAGGTTTTTTTAAACATCCCACGGGTGCTCTCAAATTTTTCAGGATGAAAAGTATCTTAAATGTTGACCGGGCATATATATAAAGTAGGATCATAAAATTTCATTTAAATCCGTTACTTGAAAGACGCCTGCTAACTGTTTTTGTAATGTATTCTTTCCCGCGGGAACTCGATTGGTTTAATAAGTTTTACTATATATATATATTTTGTTAAAGAGGCAACATAAGGTATCAGCATAACAAATTTTACTAAATTAAGTTCATTAGTTGTTGTTTACAAAGCTGTTAAATTAATTGCAGTTTTTTAACTATCCCACGGGAACTCTTTATTTTACCGGGATGAAAAGTATCCTATATGTTGACCAGGGACATAAGCTACCACCACACAAAATTTCATTAGAATGGGTCCAGCCGTTCCAAAGATTAGCCCGTACAAACAGACAGACAAACAGACAAACAGATAAACAGACAAACAGAGAAACAAAAAATTTGAAAAAAATTTAAATTAGTTCTATTTCACTTCTTACATCCCCCTGACTCCGTTTTTAGCATTTTTTTTATTTGTACAGAAATTCGACCTCAACAGATTTATTATATGTATTGATATCAAGTATTACTTTTGTAATAATATTATGCAAAAATACAATCACAGTATGCATGAATGCCGTGTGAGTGTGTACTGTGTAGTGTGTAATGCACGCCACTGCTACACAGCACGCTCCGCATTTCCCGTCTTCGTGAGCGGCGCCCGTGCCCCGCCCGCGGCGAGGTGTTACACCGCATTTGCATAATTAATTGTTTAATCCACTCGCCTGACAAAAACGTTATGTAAATAAAGCGTTTTAGCGCCGTAAATAACACTAAGACTAAATAAAAAAACTCAACATAGACCGCATATTCTACTTTTAGTGCGGCATTCACGTTTTAAACACAATTCAGGCAACACACAACGTAACGGTCTCTTTTGAACATTTCCACTAACTAACACGATACCTAAGGAAAACTGAATTGATTTTTTTTTCAGGCAGTTATAGTAGATAGATTAAACAGAGTAGGTGTAGATTAATCCTAGTTAACACTGTCATCTCAAAATAGAGAATCGATATTACCACATAACGACCAACTGTATCAGTTAAGTCTAAGTCAACTCTACACACTTTCTCACACTCGAAGTCACACTCTGCCATACCTAGAGTAGAAATAGACTTTTTGCAGACTTTACCCGGATAGGTTATATCGCAGTATATCTATTAAATATATAAAAGAAGAAACTGACTCACTGACATATCAACGCACAGCCCAAACCGCTGGGTCTAGAGACTCCAAATTTGGCACACATGTTCCTTGTGAGGTCTAGGGGAGCACTAAGAAAGGATTTTTCAAAATTCACCCTCTAAGGGGGTGAAACGGGGGTCCAAAGTTTGGATTTTATCAAGTTAAAATACGTCTTCACGCCGCAACTACTGTACCGATTTGGCTAAAATTTGGAATAGAGGTATATTATATCTTGCATTACCACATAAGCTACTTTTCATCCCGAAAAAATTCATGGTTCCCGTGGGATAAGTTAAAAACCGAAATTCACGCGGAAAAAAAATCTCACGCCGCAAGTACACAACCGATTTGGATGAAATTTGGAATGGAGATAGACTAAATCCTGATTTAATAAATAGGGTACTTTTCATCCCGGAAAAATCCATGGGTTTTGCAGGAGAAGGGAAAAACATATATTCGCGCGGGAAAAATACTACTTCCCGCCGTAATTACTGAACTGATATGGCTGAAATTATGAATAAAGATAGATTATATCTTGGATTAATACGAAGGCTACTTTTCATCGCGAAAAAATTCAAGGTTCCCGTGGGATTAGTAAAAAACCGAAATCAACGCGGAAAAAAAATCTTCATGCCGCAAGTGCACATCCGATTTCGCTGGAATTTAGAATGGTGATAGATTATATCCTGGGTTAATAAATAGGCTACTTTTTATTCCGGAAAAATCCATGGTTTTTGCAGGAAAAAGAAAAACAGATATTCATACGCGAAAATACTACTTCACGCCGTAATTACTGAACTGATATGGCTGAAATTCGGAATAAAGGTAGATTATATCCTGGATTAATATAAAGGCTACTTTTCATCCCGGAAAAATCCATGGTTTCCACGGGAAACCTGAAACATTGATGTTCACACGCGAAAAATACTACTTTACGCTGTAATTACTGAACTGATATGACTGAAATTCGGAAAGGAGATAGATTTTATCCCGGATTATTACTAAGCCCACTTTTCATACCGGGAAATTCCATGGTTTCTATGATAATAATGAAAAACAGAAATTCACGTGTGAAAAATATTCCATCATGCCGTAATTACTGAACTGATTTGGCTTAAATTTGGAATCGAGATAGATTATATCCTGGATTAATACAAAAGCTACTTTTTATCACGGAAAAATCTATGGTGTCCGCGGGAAAATTGAAGAACTGATATTCACGCGGTAAAATTACTACTTCAAGCTGTAATTACTGATCTGATATGACTGAAATTCGGAAAAAAGATAGATTTTATCCTGTATTTATACGTAGGCTACTTTTCATCCCGGAAAATTTCATGGTTTTTGCAGGAAAAAAGAAAAACATATTCATACGCGAAAAATACTACTTCACGCCATAATTACTGAACTGATATGGCTGAAATTCGGAATAAAGATAGATTGTATCCTGGATTAATATAAAGGCTACTTTTCATCCCGGAAAAATCCATGGTTTCCGCGGGAAACTTGACACATTGATGTTCATACACGAGATATACTACTTTACGCTGTAATTACTGAACTGATATAACTGAAATTCGGAAAGGAGATAGATTTTATCCCGGATTACTACAAAGCCTACTTTTCATCCCGGAAAATTCCATGGTTTCTATGATGATAGTGAAAAACAGAAATCCACGCGTGAAAAATATTCCTTCATGCCGTAATTGGTATGGCTAAAATTCGGATTAAAGATAGATTATATTTTTTCTTTTTCTGAAGAAACTGACTGACTGACTGACTGACTGACTGACTGACTGACTGACTGACTGACTCACTGACATATCAACGCACAGCCCAAACCGCTGGGTCTAGAAACTCCAAATTTGGCTCACATGTTCCTTATGAGGCCTAGGGGAGCACTAAGGAAGGATTTTTCAAAATTCACCATCTAAGGGGGTGAAACAGGGGTCCGAAGTTTGGATTTTATCAAGTTAAAATACGTCTTTACGCCGCAACTACTGCACCGATTTGGCTCAAATTTAGAATGGAGGTATATTATATCTTGCATTATTACATAGGCTACTTTTCATCCCGAAAAAATTCATGGTTCCCGTGGGATACGTTAAAAACCGAAATTCACGCGGAAAAAAAATCTCACGCCGCAAGTACACAACCGATTTGGATGAAATTTGGAATGGAGATAGATATCCTGGATTAATAAATAGGATACTTTTAATCCCAAAAAAATCCATGAGTTTTGGAGGAGAAGGGAAAAACAGATATTCACGCGGGAAAAATACTACTTCCCGCCGTAATTACTGAATTGATATGGCTGAAATTATGAATAAAGATAGATTATATATTGGATTAATACGAAGGCTACTTTTCATCGCGAAAAAATTCATGGTTCCCGTGGGATTAGTAAAAAAACCGAAATTAACGCGGAAAAAAAATCTTCATGCCGCAAGTGCACAACCGATTTGGCTGGAATTTGGAACGGAGACAGAGTATCAGATATATCCTGAGTATCAGATATATCGGCTACTTTTTATCCCGGAAAAATTCATGGTTATTGCGGGAAAAGTGAAAAACAGATATTCACGCGGGAAAAATACTACTTCGCGCCGTAATTACGGAACTGATATGGCTGAAATTCGGAATAAAGATAGATCATATCCTGGATTAATACGAAGGCTACTTTTCACCCCGGAAAAATCCATGGTTTCCGCGGGAAAACTGAAAAATTGATGTTCACGCTGTAATTACTGAATTGATATGACTAAAATTCGGAAAGAAGATACATTTTACCCCGGATTATTACATAGGCACTTTTCATGCCGGAAAATTCCATGGTTTCTATGATAATAGTGAAAAACAGAAATCCACGCGGGAAAAATATTCCTTCATGTCGTAATTACTGAACTGGTTTGGCTGAAATTTGGAATCGAGATAGATCAAAGCAAGGATTTTTTCTCCCGGAGAAATCCATGGTTTCCGCGGGAGAACTGAAAAATTGCTTTTCACGCAAAAAAACACTACTTTACGCTGTAATTACTGAACTGATATGACTGTTTGGAAAGGAGATAGACTTTATCCCGGATTATTTACATAGGTTATTTTTCATGCCGGAAAATTCGATGGTTTCTATAATAATAGTGGAAAACTGATATCCACGTTGAAAAAATATTTCTTCATGCCATAATTTCTGAACTGATTTTGCTGAAATTTGGAATAGAGATAGATTCTATCCTGGATTAATACATTGACTACTATTTATCCCGGGAAAATCCATGGTTTTTATGATAATCATGAAAAATAGATATCCACGCGGGAAAAATATTCCTTCACGCCGTAATTACTGAATAGATTTGCTTGAATTTGGAATGGAGATAGATTATATCCTAGATTAACTGCGGGAATAGCGAAAAAAAATTAATACGGGATATACACCTACTCCTTCACGGCGCAACTGCTGAAATTTTTTGGCTGAAAATCGGAATGGAGACAGATTTCGTCCTAAATTAGCATAAAAGCTACTTTTTATTCCGGAAAATAGATGGTTCCCGTGTGTAGGGAAAACTAAATTTTCGCGGGCAAAGCCGCGGGTTTCTGCTAGTATATATATATATATATATATTTCAAGTGCCATGAAGCACTAAGCAGCCATTGCTTTTCGGTTTAAAGGGTCCAGGAGCTGGCATACATAAGCTAGCAATATGCCCTGCACTTACTCGTAGGTGCATATTGAGGGCCTAGAACTAATGTCTCTGGAAGATGAGTGCACTGCGGTGTAAATCATAACGTAATGCATCTGACCAATTATGGACAGGCGTATAACTATAAATTTAAATATGCATCAAAATTTCACTCGCGGTGGGACTCGAACCCACATCCCCTAGCTATCGCGGCTAGGTGCTCTTCCTCTGAGTGGTGAGACAGTCTCGCGTAGCTCAGAGGAAGAGCACCTAGCCGCGATAGCTAGGGGACGTGGGTTCGAGTCCCACCGCGAGTGAAATTTTGATGCATATTTAAATTTATAGGAATAATTTCCTAAGTGTGTGAAAACACTATAATATAAAATATAAGTAGTAGGCGTATAACTTATCATCACCTACTTAACAACTGGCTTCATTTTACATTTTCCATGGCCCGCAGTCACGATTTTTCCATTAGTCTATGAAATCAAGGTTTGTTTATACCGCGCCCGCGAAAACATTTAGCTTTTAAGTGATTGCAGTTGATAAGGGACTTAGTTCAGGAAATGCGCTTAGTTTCGTAGTTGGGGAAAATTGTATTTTCAGGTGCTTAATGAGTTGCGTTTCACAACTTTAGGTTGGCTATTACTTTGCGCTATAACGAAAGCTTTTTTTATACTGAGATATATTTTATGAGAAATTTTAAAAGATTTCACTAATATAAACGAAGGCAATATAACACGTAATCTACAAATATATTATATTCTATCGTCATTGTAAGTAATTATTCAAAATGCTTTATTTCATTTGAGAGATTTTAAATCTTTTTAGTTCTAAGTATTTAGGTGAGTAGTTGGGTACCTATTATAGGTAAATATGATGCGCTGCAGCCTCAACCAAATTATGACAGTTGTCTTCTTTAAGTCAAGTGATTTTTTTCAATTTCGTCCAATTTTGGTATGTTCATTACTTACCAAAATATTCATTCAAATTCGAATAAAGAAACCGTACCTGGGCAGGTTTCTATGCGATCGTAGAAAAGTATTAATAATATGGCTAAGGGATTCTTAAATGATCTGCAGTATCGACAACTGCGATAGTAGAATCACCCCCAAGAGATAGGTTACTTTATAAAGTGTGTTTATTAAAGTACCAGCCGTTCGTGAGCCATAAAGGGTGCGTCACAAGTAGTTAGGTTGACTACGTTTTATTATTTACCGACTACTTACTTAAAAGTTTTTTTCTGTAATTTTAGAGAAATGACAACACATTAAAAATTCGATTCGTGTGGGCTTGTCCAGTAAACTGTACCTCTTACAATGCACAATGCACTTTGTGTTGCAGCGACAATAGCTCGAGCCATAGAAGTGAACGTGATGGGTGAATGGGTGCCCGCGCGAGGCTGGGAAGTGACCTGCTCGTGGGAGACCCTGCCCAACGACACCCTGCAGTCTGTGCGCCTGTACCACAATGGACAGCAGTTCATGATCTACAGACCCGAGGTTCGTAGCTTTAAAACACTCACTACCATAAGACTGTAGGGTTTGTATTGCAGAAACAATGGCTCAAGCCATATAACTGAATCTCATGGGTGAATGGGTGTCCGCGCAAGGCTGGGAAGTGACCTGCTCGTGGGAGACCCTGCCCAACGACACCCTGCAGTTTGTGCGCCTGTACCACAATGGACAGCAGTTCATGATCTACAGACCCGAGGTTCGTAGCTTTAAAACAGTCACTACCATAAGACTGTAGGGTTTGTATTGCAGAAACAATGGCTCAAGCCATATAACTGAATCTCATGGGTGAATGGGTGCCCGCGCGAGGCTGGGAAGTGACCTGCTCGTGGGAGACCCTGCCCAACGACACCCTGCAGTCCGTGCGCCTGTACCACAATGGACAGCAGTTCATGATCTACAGGCCCGAGGTTCGTAGCTTTAAAACAGTCACTACCATCTTGTGGTAGGGTTTGTGTTGTAGCGACAATAGCTCGAAGTATAGAAGTGAACGTGATGGGTGAATGGATGTCGGCGCGAGGCTGGGAAGTGACCTGCTCGTGGGAGACCCTGCCCAACGACACCCTGCAGTCCGTGCGACTGTACCACAATGGACAGCAGTTCATGATCTACAGACCCGAGGTTTGTTACTTTAAAACGGTCACTACCATCTTGTGGTAGGGTTTGTGTTGTAGCGACAATAGCTCGAAGTATAGAAGTGAACGTGATGGGTGAATGGATGTCGGCGCGAGGCTGGGAAGTGACCTGCTCGTGGGAGACCCTGCCCAACGACACCCTGCAGTCCGTGCGACTGTACCACAATGGACAGCAGTTCATGATCTACAGACCCGAGGTTTGTTACTTTAAAACGGTCACTACCATCTTGTGGTAGGGTTTGTGTTGTAGCGACAATAGCTCGAAGTATAGAAGTGAACGTGATGGGTGAATGGATGTCGGCGCGAGGCTGGGAAGTGACCTGCTCGTGGGAGACCCTGCCCAACGACACCCTGCAGTCCGTGCGACTGTACCACAATGGACAGCAGTTCATGATCTACAGACCCGAGGTTTGTTACTTTAAAACGGTCACTACCATCTTGTGGTAGGGTTTGTGTTGTAGCGACAATAGCTCGAAGTATAGAAGTGAACGTGATGGGTGAATGGATGTCGGCGCGAGGCTGGGAAGTGACCTGCTCGTGGGAGACCCTGCCCAACGACACCCTGCAGTCCGTGCGACTGTACCACAATGGACAGCAGTTCATGATCTACAGACCCGAGGTTTGTTACTTTAAAACGGTCACTACCATCTTGTGGTAGGGTTTGTGTTGTAGCGACAATGGGTCGAGGCATACAAGTGAACGTGATGGGTGAATGGATGCCCGCGCGAGGCTGGGAAGTGACCTGCTCGTGGGAGACCCTGCCCAACGACACCCTGCAGTCCGTGCGCCTGTACCACAATGGACAGCAGTTCATGATCTACAGACCCGAGGTTCGTAGCTTTAAAACGGTCACTACCATCAGGTGGTAGGGTTATTATTCCATCGACAATAGCTCGAAGCATAGAAGTGAACGCGATGTGTCGGACCACGTGAAATAATGTCGCCATAGTTTACTGGTGTCAAAAAAGTTGGTTTTGACACCAACGGCGTCATTAGTAACCGCAGTATCGTTTTGGAGCGATCCACGCCACACTTCACACACAGATCACTTCGCTGTTATTGATCCGCACGCGCATTTTCATAGGGATGGTTGTTTCCATATTTTGGTGCGAATTTTGTCAGATAGCGCTACTTTTTTCTTGTAAGAAAAAAGTACTTAGATGGGCTCATCCTTAAGTTCATATTATGCCGATACGTAATTTTCTACCCTCCAAATAGGAATAAGCATTCACCACATAAATTCTTCTAAATTCAGCTGATCATTCAGGATCTGAGTTCAAAAGATAATCTTCAAAAATATATCCTGCGTTTAACCAAAGGTTGTCGCTTCGAATAGCCTTCCAGTCTGTTAGTTAAATAAAAAGGGACCAAGGTCTCGCGTTACGACAAAATTAATTGCTTCCCCGGTTCTACGGCTATTCATAACAAAAATTCCCTCCACAAATGTATTTTGTTTAAAGCCACTAAACCGGGAGATAACGGGAACTGGGTTGAGGAGGAATAGGTACATTTAATTACTTTTAGTAGGACAAGTGTTTCGCTTGTTTTAATTAATTAAAAAAACTTTTCGTAAAAAAAAAATTACGTTTAATCTGATCACAGTTTGCCTTACATACTTTCCTGGTTTAGGTATTCTCGATCGATCATTCCTAACCGAGACTAGCCAATCACGCAGGAGATGTTACAGCCGTGCGGTACGGTTTGCAGCCGTGCTATTCTGCAAAACAGCGACGAGCGTGCATCTCTGCATTTATGAATTTGTTAGAGTACAATTTTGCTTGCCATATTCGGCTTGGCAGCTGTCTGGCAGCTGTTTCATTTTGTAGAATAGCATTCCAGCTGATAGATTTAAAGATTCAAAATGATTGATTTACTTCATATAAGGCTAACCTACCTGCAGGTACTTATGAGTCAGTAAATAATTATAAGTACCTACCTATCTATCTACGGTGACGAATTCACGACTTAAAACTAACTCTTTCCAACTTAGTACGATAACATCTTTGGCTAGGTACATCGTCAAGTAAGTAGTCACTGTCAAGTAGGTATCTATCTTAAAATAGTGTGTAACCAACGAATATATTATAATATACGTGGTGTAACTAAATAATAATGGCCGTTTTATTTACTCGAAAAAAACAAGAAGCAGTACTTACTTACTCGTAAAACCAAAATGGCTGTGAATTTCTAAGACACGATGTTGATCAATCTAGTTAACCAGCACATAATAGAAAGGAAGCGGACAGTTGCACCGGTTACCGGTAGTACACTCGGATGACGAAGATTAGACCCACTCAGCGCCACTTCATACGCTGATGAGTCAAATAAAACAAGTTCATTTACCTAGCGTAACGTTTTAGGGATTTAAGGAACCCGCAAATGGCTCCAAAAAAGAAATACCTAACTTTATCTTGGCCTATCTTCCTTCACACACGCAAAAGCGTCGTACGATTTATCGTACGATACCATATCTTAAGCCTGTGTTTATGTATCCGGACTCATTAGTGATTACCTGATGTTTAAGGTCATAGAACTGATGGATCATGGATGTTAGGTAGGCTAGATCGCTAGATTGACATCTGTCATCTACTTAGATCTAGAAAACACAGAGTTTTTACTGGAGCGTCTTACTTATAAATCCTCTCTTTTCCTATTACTAAATATACGGGTAACTAGGTACCTATTTTCTACACGGTGACCCTCATTTGCCCCTTGTGCCCCTCCCTATGCCTACTTACTCTTCTTGTGCCTTTTTAGATAACTGAGTGAAGTAGGATCCAAATCTAATAAAACCAAAACAACCTATAGGTGTCCCTGAGTCCTGACAAAAATTACCTACCTTCAGTCTGTCTTTCCAGAAACACGGCCGTGGTCGCACCGACTACTTCCACGACGCCGACAAAGCCATGTTGGTGAACTGCACCACAATCACATACCGAGGGCAGGAAGGTCGCTGTGTTCTGCTGCTGGAGCCAAACAGACCACCGGCCGGCGACTACAACTACACTTGCGAAGTGTCGGGCGAAAGACCCATGTTCAGGATCGGGAAGAAGGATTACGTGATTCGTGTTCTCGGTAAGTTTAAATCCTTTCCCAAGACCGATGGGATAGTTTACCTATATCTATATGGAAACAGCTTATTTTGGTCGGAGAGATATATTATAACAAATGGGAACTACTTACTCGTATCAGACTACCGATACTTAGCAGGAGTCAAGACTATCTCTGATTTGACCAAAGCTCCCTGGCGCATGGGACACTTGCTCGGATTCGAGTGGGAGGTTCGATTCCCGCCACGGGCCACTTTGGAATTTTATAATTTCTAAATTGGCTCAGGTCTGGTCTGGTGGGAGGCTTCGGCAGTGGCTAGTTACCACCCTACCAGTAAAGACGTACCGCCAAGCGATTTAGCGTTCCAGTGCGATGATGTGTAGAAACCGTTGGAGTGAGTTTAAAAAAATAATATGTAGGTAGTTGGTACGGTACCTACTACCTACATATTTTCATATCTGAACTAACGTAGACGTATAGAATATTTTCTGCTTAATCACAACAAGACTTTGGATACGATATTAGGTACCGTTACGGTGGTGCCAATTCTGTTAAGCAAAATCTCTGAACTAAGTAAAAATGAAGCGTCTAAAAATAGGGCTCCCCGTGGAAAAGTATAGCGCTATTTTTTAGATGCTACCCAAGTAATTAGTATAGTATAGACTTTAGATATTTTGCAGAACAGAATTGACACCAATATCACACACCACCTAGATATAGACATAGACACCTTGGAATTTAGAATTTTGTCTATTGGAATCAGAGATTTATATCGCTAGATGGTCCCTACCTACCTAGCCTACATTGCGCACATCAAAAACGTCCACAAACATGTTGAGTGAGTGCTCTCAACATGATACAGTTTCCCTTGTGACAGAGAGAGTGACAACGTGTCACACACAAGCCAAAAACGTGGATGTTTTTGGAGGTTTGGGGCTCATCTAGCGATTAAAATCTTTGATTGGAATCATCTAAAATTTTTTTGTGAGTACTTAAATTTGAATAATATTTAAGCTTTTTCCTTGATAAATTCATGAAAAGCTTCTGTCTTTGGTTCCAGTACCACCTTCAGATGCTCATCTAGTCATCCACAAGCAGGAGGATCCGTCTCCGAACCGCGTGATGCTGAATTGTTCTTCTACCGGTCTGCCGGCGCCGAATCTTCTTTGGACTGTCGGTGATGACAAGGTACCTAATTGAACCTATCCCTATCCCTACCTTTATTATGTGGAACATAATAGGTACTTTTATGTTCCTAGTTCTAGGAGAACATATTTTCAGGTAGAAAAAACCTACGTCCTTTTCATGGTTCATGGTTTCTGAATAAGACGTTTATAGAAATTAATACAAAAATGCGAAATATTGCGCAAATAATTAAGTATGCATGGGAACATGCGTAGTCTCATGAGTCTTCTAAATCCTCAGATCACTTTGTGATTTGTCATCTAAGTGGTTAAATGATAATTATTTATTTTAGGGTTCCATACCCAAATGCTAATAACGGGACCCTATTAATAAGACTTCGCTGTCCGTCCGTCTGTTACCAGGCTGTACTTATCTCTTGAACGGTGATAGCTACAGATTTGAAAATTTCACAGACCATGTATTTCTATTGTCGCTATAGCAATAAATACTTAAAAAATAGAATAAAATAAATATTTAATGGGGCTCCCATACAACAAACGTGATTGTTTTGCTCGTTTTTAAATTTAGTGGGCATGGGTGTTGGGTTTACTTTAATACTATTGAGAATGGGTCTTGATAGTACCTACGGAATCTTACTTACCCTCATAATATTACTGTGAGAGTGACCTGCATTTTTGATATTTCGATGGTGTTTCTAATAAAATCTTGCAAAGCAACTGTAAACTACCTACCCTACCCTTACCCTTCTATGACCTAAGTGAAGTGGGAGAAGTGGCATCCTTATGTGGTTGATGTCCAGCAAGCTCGAACGAAACGATTTTCATCCACGTTTCTGATACGTACCGCTAAGGTGTGGAACACCCTTCCAGCCAAGTACAACCTGAGTGCCTTCAAGAGAAGAGTGAATAGGCATTTTCTAGGCAAGCGTGCTCCATCCTAGACCTCATCATTTCTGTTCATCAGATATGATTGTAGTCAAGCGCAAGCCTATCCATAATAAAAAAAAAAAAAAACCTAAAGACCCTAATCACCATACGTCCCTCCATAATTTCAGGTTCAAGCAGACTTCTCAGGTCGCATATGGGATCAATCGTCAAAGCTGTGGCACGTCTGGTCCTACTTCACGTTCACAAGAAACGACAACTCGAAGGTGCTCTGCAGTCCAGAAGTTACTTCCAACAATGAAATAATTAGAGGACAACCTGCCGAATACAACTCAGCCAATGGATTGATCGGTAATATTTAATCGTTCGTTTCGTTTCAGCCGACGGACGTCCACTGCTGGACAAAGGCCTCCTGCAATGATTGCCAGCCCGCACGGTACTGCGCTAACTGTATCCAGCGCCTTCCCGCGACCCTTTTAATGTCGTCAGTCCATCTGGTCGGAGGCCTGCCAACCCTGCGCTTACCCGTGCGGGGTCGCCATTCCAGTACCTACTTTGGGTCCCCAACGTCCGTCGGTCCTACGAGCTATGTGCCCCGCCCATTGCCACTTCAGCTTCGCGATACGTTGAGCTGTCGTTGACTTTAGTTCGTCTACGGATCTCCTCATTTCTGATTTGATCCCGCAGAGAAACTCCGAGCATAGCTCTCTCCATCGCCCGCTGAGTGTTTCTGAGCCTTCTGAATATTTAATCAGCTTTATGTAAAAAACTTGGTAGATAAGGTAGCCAATCCAACAGCTAAAACGCAAGAGGAATCTGAAAGAATTTTCTACATACTACCTAAGTATATCCATTACTACCTATAACCATATTTTTATTTTTTGAAACTATAATATATTACTTCTCATAAGATTAACCCAGGTTACATAATATTCTATTTTTTTTTTCTTCCAGGGGCAACAAAATTAACTGCATTGGTTATGGTTTTAAGTTTCTTGAGATGATGCCAAGAAAAATATACAAACATCAGATATTACTTAAATGAAACAAAGACTTTGATAATGTACTGTTCTTTTTTATTTCAGTAGAGTATCGTTCATTTATAATTATATTGTAATGTATTACAATGATAAGGTTGTTTATACTGAAACGATTAATTATTATAATAAAACATAAGAGCTTAAATATTTGAAGTTAGCAAATGTTCACAAAACTTCAAACAAAACTGTTATGGTATTTAGTATCATGGCTTTCAATAAACTTTTTACTTTTAATAAATGTAATTTTGAGATTTTATCGCAGTTAATTTTTGAGTTTATAAATCATGTTATAAGTCAGAGGGTAAATAAATTAAAATTAAATCGTTCCAGTAAAACTATAATTTTAAAACAATTTTTTACACCCACATACTACATTTACAGAATCATGGTGTTAATAATTGAAAGTTACTTATTCTACGATCACCATATTTTTGTATAAAATCTAAACCATAATATTTATATTACCTAAGATAGGTACATGAATTCAGAGGGGCTAGTACAAGTTTTTGTACGATATTATAGACATGCGGCTGTCAATAGATGGCGCTGGCTATAAATGTATGGAGGCATTCGATTCGTTTGTGAGATGCGAGTCGACTCGAAATTCGTAAAAAAAACCTGTACTAACTCCTCAGAACGGTAGATAAACAGGGGCTTCCTGTTAGAAATTTTGATTGAAATCCCAAATAAGTTGACTGTATATTATAAGCTAAAAGACTTTTAATCATTTCTTTGATATCGTGTCTTTTCTAAGATGTAGTATGCGGGGTATTTCATGACGAATATTAGTTATATTTATATTATATTTGTTATAATTATAAAACATTCTGAGGGCGCCACATTTGCATGGCAAAACATTTGACACGGTATGTGTGTAGAAAATAGGTTTTTATTTCCCTGGTTAAGGATTAAGGTTGCATCCCCCATTTATATAAGTTACCACAGATCATAGAAATAAGGTTATGACACTGATTTCTATATTTTTTATTATTTTAGGATTATTTTTGACACATTTTCAATTTATGTGAATATTCGTTTGTCTATTGACGATAATATTACGTATTCGTACCTTTAATAATTATTTGGCATTTGGATAGGGTTACATGTTTTACAGCACTATGGGTTACATAAATATTCTCAAATTTGTTCAGGGTTACATATATTTAAAATCCATTTTACAAGTAACTATAGAAACCTTTTAAATAGAAACCTTAAATAACGTTATCATATTTATAACTTTTAATTATTTTTAATAGAACCGTTGATAAATTTTTAATTTAATGTGCGCAGAAATATTTTTCTTCCTAGTACAATTCAAACAATATTTAGTACCTTAAAAACAATTCAATAAACATAATATTGTCTGTACATTTTGTAAATATTTTTTAATGGACGTTGATTTCATGCAATTGATTTGAGATAACATTTTTAAAATAAGTGTAAATACAATTTTATTCTTAACTTTGATATACTTAATTATAAATTAAAGATAAGTAGTTGACCGAGCGAAACCAGCTATCAGAGATAACTTGGATGGACTTGCCCTTGTCTATCTGTCGCCACGTCTGCCTTATAACTTCTTAATTATTGCACAGAATTATTTGAAACTCAGCGATAATAATATGTAAATTAACGGACCAAAGCCAAAGAGATCGGTTGTATGTAGTCTGTTTACAGTCAATTTTACGTTAGAACATCATAAAAAATAAGGGTTCCATTTTTTCCATTTTGGTATGGAACCCTAAATACGAATCGTGCCTCTACCACTTGTTCGCGCTCTCGCTTGCACGCTCGGCTCAGGTTTAGGAACGGACAATGAATCGTGTTGTTGCGTGCGTGCAGTCGAAGTTCATTGATTTATATCAAGTTAAAATACATAAAAATAATTATTTGAGGCGTATAAAATCAAATGGCGAACATTGTACAATTTTTTTATAATAATTGAACTCAGAAAATCGGGGCGAACCACTATTTATGAAAAATGGTGAATATGAAATGACTAGGTCAAAGACAGAAGTTCAGTAGATAAATACTCGTATGTTTTCGTATAAGATTTTATACTTACTCGTATGATTATTAGATACAGTACGCGCGGCGAGAGTTTGGCTTTGACCTTCGGGTGGAGGGGATTACTGCGCATGGGTACTGTCACGCGCGTGCCATCAGCCAATCAGATCACCGCGTCAATCAATCAGCGCCAATCAGAGCACCGCGTGCGCCTACACACCCGCCCCACACCCCGCTAATTGCCCGTTGATACCCAATTTCTGATTTCTGCGCAATAACGGTCAAAGCCAAACTTTCGCCGCGCGTACTGTACTTATTAATGATTAACTATTAAATATTATATGTATATAATTTTTAATTAAATTATAATTATGAATCGAAGTTTGTGCGTTCGAACATTAATTTTTATTGCAGAGCAATACTATAATATTAATATGATTCCACCACATTTTTTTTATTTCAAATGTTTATAAAACGTTTAAGGAGCACACCACGGCTGTGCCCGCGAAATTCAAATTTTTCGTGGTTTTTCGCGATTTTTAAGCTAATAAGATATAATAGGCTTATGGCCGTAAAATTGCGATAATCTCAATATCTTCTTCACGTGTTTATATAAAAATCTCTGCTCGAAAGTGTCGAGTTAAAGAAATTAGTCCGAGATTTGCGAGTTACTCACATAAAACTCGATACTCGGACTAATTTCCTAGGATACACATTTTTATGCAAAGATTTTGATATAATCATGTAAAGATGATACTGCCACTCTCGCAAATTGATTGCCATAAGCCTATCATGTCTAATTAGCGTACAAATTGCAAAAAACCACGAAAATTTTGAATTTCGCGGGCAGACCCGTTGATTTCACGTTAACTAGCAATTATTTTATTAATATGTTTCAATAGGTTTAATGATTATCATTTAGTATTCAATAAATGACTTTTCTTGTTAAGCAGACTTGCGTTTTTTTTCTACATGATCTCGTTTTTTTACCGTTTTCGTTTGTTTCTAGAAATACATAAATGAGATGAATCTACATGGCCAAGACACTAGTTTAACTTTCAAAAGCTCAAAGGGAGTTTCTTTTTAGATACGTCTAAATAAAATAGTAAGTACTAAACATAATTTCAAGTTAATACTTCATGTACATTGTACATTAATTTAAAAAGAAATCTCGGGAATTCGAATATCTCACCCGGAATTAAGATCGTATAAAATTGTGGGGAAAACGCTGTAGATAGCAGAGAATGCACGGCAACCAAATATAATAAAATTAGTTCAATTTTTCTCCGTAACTCCGTATGGTAGGTTTTCCTGGTCCAGGCCACATTATGTAAGTTGAACAACATTAGCGGTTATTTATGTGAATTTTTTTATCGATATGCTTGAAAACATGAAATTTTAATGGGAATTACGTCGACCTACATTATTATCACAGTACCTTTCTCCATCCATCGCACTAACAATTTTGGTACACTTGACGATTTTATTAATAAAATATTAATTATATTGAACCAATGGGATATAGGTTACAGTTGGACAAACGGCCTCAGACAATATCTAGTCTGAGACTATAATCGTAAAGTATATAGAATCGTTAGCCGAATCAATACGTAAGAATACTTCAGTCTACATCGCGATTATGAATTAAAACATTAAACATAATGAAGTCGGTTAATAACAAAATGACTAGAATCAGATTAATTATAAACACACACAATAAGATATTTATTTATCTTAGTTATAAACATCAGATCTTGTGTGAACAATAATTGTAAGATGTGACCCATTCCTATAAATATATGATTTCTGTATTTTTATGATAAAATATAAATAGCGGTGTTATAGATATTTCGATCCAGGATGACGCGCCACACTCTGTCTAACTCCATACAATTCGAATGAAACAAGCGATTTTGAACCCACTCTGGGTTGCGTCTCAGTGGATTGAAATATCTGTAAATCAAAGAAATGTGCAGAAAAAAAATGAATTAACTCACAATAATCTATAATGTAAAAAATAATATTATTACTTACTCACTGGGCAGCACTTACTGGGCGCACTCCCCTGGAATTCTTTTATTTTAGTTTTCTGCACTTCTTCTCTATCTAAATTTGAACCGTATGGTTCAATTAAAAGCTTTCTCCTTATATATTTTATATAGATTTTTAGTGTAGGTACAGTATGTTTTTTTGTTGCAGGGTATATGAAAAGTTTTTCTTTAAAATATTATATTCGACAGAGAAACATTTTAACCGAAAGACATGTAATAGCATACATTATTTCAACATGTAAATTAAATATAATATTTTCTGTTGATCATACAACATAAAATCAAAGTATGTTGCCCTAAATGAATCTTAATAATACATTTCATAAAACTGTACGCAAAATCCAAATATTTATAATCATATAAATATTACAACATTTGATAATAATTAATTATCATTATTCAAATATGTAAATATCAATTACACATTATTAATTATGCTATGTAATTATAACTAAGCTAGGAAATCACAAGTTGACTAGTTTTAAACTTACACGCATTATTTTCTAGAAATACTCCGTTTTTCTAGAAACACTATTAGTACATTGTATATACGATACGATCAGTCAATTGACTATAATTTACTAACGGACTAGACTCGACAGTTTTTCCTAGATCAATCTAGATTATTCTCAGAATATTTAGATCTAACAAGTTATTTCTTTACTACAACCAGATAGTTTTAGTAACTAACGTAAAGCTGGCTTCAGACAACCGACAAAGTCTAAATTTTCAATTATTTTATTTTTTGCTTTTTGCAATTTTATGGTTCCACATGCCACTAGTAATTGAAACTTGTAAGTACACAAAACATCAAATAATTTCCCTTAGTATTTAAGTAAATTCGTTAATATCCTGGCTATTGGTTTTTGATATAAAATAAAATTCAAGAACAGTTTACATCAAAATCCCATTGCGAAAGATAAAGTGAATTGTTTCAATGAGTATGATTATTCCAAGAAAATAGTACCAAAAAGTATAAGAGTGAAAAGACAAGAAAGAGACGCTGAAAAGTTTTGTGTTTTCTTTGGCATCTTTTTTCCGATCACCGAGACACTACAGATTTGACAGTATCAGTAAGAATCAGTAATCAGACAAGTATCAGTAAGTTTCAGTAAGCACTATTAATCTTAATTCTTACTTTTTAACGTTTGAAATAAATGTATAAAAAAATTCATAAAATCGTTTCCTAAGAATAAAATAATGATCGCATATTATTTACGTACTCCAATACTTTCAATAAAAAAAATCATCAAAAAATCGGTAAACCACGAAACGTCATTTTACTGCATGGAATTAAAAGTCGGAGTATAGTATCTTTTTTTTTTTATCTGTATAACAACCAAGTGCTCGCTTATTCACGTGCTGTCAAATCGGCAGCATCTCGGCGGCTATACCGCTGCCTCACTGATGTTCGTTTTCACCAACACTTTAAGAAACGCCTAAGCCGATAAGTGACAATTTTCACTTACAACAACTGTCACCTAAGGGCTTAGGTGTCTCTTAAAATGTTAGTGAAACGAGTTTGAGCGTGTGGTGGCTAGGGCGCGGTCTGCAGCCAGGCGCGTAGCCCCTTGGCTCTCTCCGCCACGCCGCCGTCAGAGTTGTCCTGCGTCGCGGGCTCCGGCTGTGGAAACGTTCGATATATTTATTCCCTGTCCATTCGTTTACTTTCTTTTTGATGCCGGAACCACACTGCGTTATTTGTTATTCGTTATGTGCCTTATTCGGCCGCATACGATCAAGTGTGGGCGGTTCATTCGTCTATATTTGCTTTATTTGCACGAATAACGCATAAGCGCGATATTATCCGTCCTCTTTTCGGTTTTTAGCACACTTCAAAGGACACGTATTGGCAATATTTGGCACATAGCACCAAGTGTGGATAGCATGTTTGTTATTTGCTCACATAAACACATATTTGGACAAATACAGCGAATAACGCAGTATGTTTCCGGCATCACACATGCGACCATGGATGTAACATGAAGGATGAGCACTTAGCGACGTCACGCATATATTTTTAGGCTCCGCCCTCAAACCTCTTTTTACTTGTCAAAGCAGTAAAATGGCGCTAATAATGTATGCGACCGACAGCGGTATGCGCTGACAGCTGTACAAAAATATATAAAGCGCGACGCCATTTTTGAGAAATTTTTGGCTTCAACATACTCTCTAGCTATACTAACAAATCTTAGCGTAGCGTATTTCGTTATTGCATGCGACAGATATGGCAATGGAAAGGTACCAAAGAGAGACTACTTTACGTTTGTCTCTCTCAGGTCCATAACTATTGCTATACTTTTCTCATGTGTCAAAAACAAAATAAACGAATGGACAGAGTATACTGTACGAAATAATCTCAACTACGAGTACTTTTAAAGACCCAATGTCTCAATCAATCAATTAATCAATGTCTTTATTTTCGAAAATCGAAACCACAACCGAATCTGAGCGCGCGCCAACTGCGCAGGGAAGTCGTCAAAAGCCCGTTACCGTTTAACATATTATACAGAGTCGCGCTGATATGAATGTGTATTTATCGATACTTACAGCGGATAGCGTCATCCTGGTCTGTGAAGTGGTCGGCATGTTACACGAACTCGACTCCGGTGAAACTGAAATACAATCATATCACAATACTTTATGCACTGATCTCTATAAAACAAGTACGCTGGACTAAATATTCTATACACTTTGCTTTTTTGTGCCGATTTGAAGCGCTCCCCTAGAAGTTCCATGGTACTAAAATTGGCATTTATAATAGAAATTTGCAAATGAATGTCGTTTTGAATGACATTTTATTTTAGTTCCATGGACGCACGCTAGCTTACGCATCAATCAGCGCCAAAATGGCAAAAATCAAGTGTCGTTATTTAAACATTAACAGTCTGAAGTCCAGCGTACTTGTATTAAACGGAGGTCAGTGAATTTAAGTCTTAAAAAAGTAAGTTAAGTTTTTTTTCACTAAGCATATCGCGTAGTTCATGAGGATACAGAGAGAGCTGATGATTGAGGATTTCGGAGACGGAGCACAGGGAGGTTATTGAAGACAGGTGACTCGACCAAATGTCATTTGAAACGTCATACAATTGGCAGTAAGCTGAAAAAAAATCAAAATGGCGGATTCAAAATGGCCGCCATAAGAATTTCATGGATATCTTGGAAAGTATAAAAGATGGAAGAACGGTTTCTTGGCAAGAGATGATCAGGACAAAAAGGTGATGGTTAGAAAAAAAATCCAATATGGCGGATTTATTTTCTATAGAAAATGCATGGCAAATGTTATGAGACTAAAAGTTGGAAGACATATTAAGGGAAGACAGCACGCGCGCCCTACTAGTTATTTATACTATAACCCCGTATAATTCGCAATATAAAAGACTGTAAATACCGATGGTAAGCCTCCTGGCGTCCAGGGCGCGCCATATGTCCCGCACGTCTGCGTGCAGCGCGCGCAGCGAGCGCAGCACCGCCCCGCCGGCCTCCGCCTCGTTGCCCGCCTCGCTGCCCGACGACGCCTCGCTCGTCGTCCCCTCCTGGACATTAAAATTTACAGAGGGGTTAGTACAGTTTTTTTTACGAATTTCGAGGACCGACTCGCATCGCAAAAACGAATCGAATTCCTCCATACATATACATCCAACGCCATCTATGGACATTCGCTGACATTCGGCTGTTAACGTGAAATCAACGGGTCTGCCCGCGAAATTCAAAATTTTCGTGGTTTTTTGCTATTTGTACGCTAATTAGACATGATAGGCTTATGACAATCAATTTGCGAGAATGGCAGTATCATCTTTACATGATTATATCAAAATCTTTGCTTAAAAATATGTATCCTAGAAAATTAGTCCGAGTATCGAGTTTTATGTGAGTAACTTGCAAATCTCGGACTAATTATCTTTAACTCGACACTTTCGAGCAGAGATTTTTATATAAACACGTGAAGAAGATATTGGGATTATCGCAATTTGACGGCCATAAGTCTATTATGTCTTATTAGCTTAAAAATCGCGAAAAACCACGAAAAATTTGAATTTCGCGGGCACACCCGTGGTGTGCTCCTTAATAGATGACGCTGGCGAGTCGACTCGAAATTCGTACTAACTCTACTGTTACCTACAATTGGGTAGTTGACTGAAATCAAAATACTAATTTTTGTAATAAATTTTTGAAACTAGAATTAAAAAAAAAAAATAGTAAAAAAACTAAATTGATCGATCAAATAACAAAAAAGTTACAAGCATTTCATTCAGCCCCCTGATTGCGTAAGAAAAACGTATTCATCGTTATGCCCGCTGATAGGGTACTTGATTTGCGTCAGCCAATCGCGGCGCAGAATTCGCTTGCGTTTACGATAACGATGAATACGTTTTTCTCACGCAATCAGGGGGCCGACCACCGTGGCCTAAAGTAATATTATTGTAATATTGTTTTAAAATTTCAAAACAATATAACAATAGTATTGCTGTCACGGTGGTAGCCCCCCAGGGGGCTGATTAGACAGAGACAGCTTTATTAAACTATGACGTCAAAGTGGTCAAGCCATAGTATGTCAATGTAGTATTCAGAAATAGACCTATAAGAAAATCGACACTATTATTCCACATCTACGAAATGTGTAAATTAAATAAAACATTCAGTAACGATATTTATTTAAAAAAAATAATTAAGTACAAGTAAGCGTAGACAAGCTTAATAGAAAATATTAAAAAGTACAAAAAATTGGAATAATGAATTATGACAGTGAGCCGAAATACCATAGAATTTGTAGGTACCATATTATCATCAAATGATACATTGTACCAAATTATAAGACTGAGATTTACGTGTCACTCATTTGCGATAGACAATTTGTAAGTTTCTATGCTTTTTCGTGTCGTTCGTGTTATTTCAATCCACGTATCACACAGTGAGTGTGATACGTGGATTGAAATAAGATGGCAATGAGACGAAAATATATTATGCGAATATACGATGTTCGATGCTGAGAAGAAAAAAAATACTTCCATATAAAACACCTAAACAAGCACTGACAAAATAACTGCAGCAAACCTTCGAAAAAATAATATCGATAAAAAATGGAGCAAAAACGGAGCCAAATAAAATTCCTTAAATACTGATAACAATGAACGCGCGCGCGGTCCACCTGCACGAGCGGCGGCGGGTGCGCGTCGGCGAGGCGGCGCAGCGCGCGCTCGATGTGCCGCAGCCGGATCTCCTTCTCGCCGAGCAGCGCGCGCGCGCGGTGCAGGGCCACCTCCAGCTCCGTCGCCTCGCGCTCCTCCTGCGCACACCAGCGCTCACTGGCCGCTCGACCTCTGCCCTAACTATAACCCGGTTACAATATCTGTGGACCTGGCTCGATGACGTCACGTCGTGTCAGCGCTCTGATATGGTGCGCAAAACAATCAAGCCGGGGCGAGCGCGGGGAGGTGAAAGGAGAACGGGAAGGGGGTACGCATTCCAGCGAGGTCCACAGATAATGTAACCGAGTTGTACACTCGTCATATACACAACAGCTATACGCACAAAATAACAATAGGATTGGATTTCGGCTAGCTTCCATTTTAAGCTACTTTACTATCCACTCAAAACAACTTTCGGCTGACTCCACTAATAATATAGATACGCTTATTATGCGCTCAAATAACAACTGGATTGACTTTCGGCTAACTTCACTCATAACCTTCCAAGCGTCGCGGGCCGCGCATTGGTCCTTCATAACGTCAGTGCACCACGCGTCGCGAGCCCCGCAGTGGTGCTCGATTACTATTCTCATTGGCAGACGGATGTTTTTAAATTTGAAGTCAGTTATTAGTCACTAAGGGATAACATCACGTCAAGACATGCGCTTACCCTTCCTATACCGTATGCACTCAAAATAACAATAGCTTAGTTTTCGGCTAATTTCACTCATGCTACTCGTACACAGGCATGGTTGGCAACAACAGAATGAGGTCAAGGACGAACTCTAACTCTGACCTATCAGCTGCGGCACCTTTAACCGCGGATTTCAATATCCTATCTATCCATGGTTTCCCCTACTAGAGATAGAAATTTTACATAAGCTCCATACAAGTTATGTCAAATTTCTATCTCTAGTAAGGTAAACCATGGATAGATAGGATATTGAAAACCGCCGTAAGAGAGTACTACTCGCTAGCTCACCGAGGGTGCTCGGTGCGGGGACAGCGAAGCCCTGGACTCCCGGAGCGCAGCCCTGCGGCGCCTGAGCACGGCGCGCGCGCGGCGCATGCCCTCCCGCTCGACGAGCGCGCGGTGCCGGACGAACTCCAGCTCGGGCGCGTCGGCTGTTGCGACCGCGCCTGTATACCGAACCATAACCACATTAGTTTTAGGGTTCCTAACCTCAGCAAAAAATGGAACCCTTATAATAAGTTTCTTCATATTATGTCCGCCACTTACAATAGTTTTCTGTTACCTTTTATGGTGTTTTTTAGGAGACCGCCTCTACTATGCGTTCCTAAAAGCAATTTAATTGGCTTTCGGCTAACTTCACTCACATAGCGGATGTAGGTACACAAAAAGTCAAAAACCACTCCACCACTCGCGATACTGATAGTGAACAATAGAAAAAGTGCTCACCCAATTCAGAAAACGGATACCGCAAGCTGTAGGCCGGTTGGCACGCCAGGTCGGGGAACTGATCTTCTAGGTCGTCTAGTTTGCGCAGCTGCTGTCTGAGGGACTCTAGTGGACTGGACCAGCCTTCGCCGCGCCTGTGTCAACCATACACTAGGGTTAACCAGAAAAGGTAAAACCTTCTACTTCTACCGAAATATTGTCATATCAGGCATTCCTGAGAAATTAATATGGTGTATGATGCATTGGAGTTTTTTACTTATACGGTCGGGATGAATAACTCTAATTTGTATGAATTTGGTACAGCACCATCTATTGACAACACTCAAACAACAAATCAAAGTAAATATCGCGATGCAATAAGTAATTGAAAATTGTGGTAAAAAAACTGCCACTCACCATAACGATTCCCTCTTTTCACTAACTCGATGACTCCCAAAAAACTATCACCAGTGATTACTTATCCCTTGCTGAAAGTTGTTCTTAATTTTATAAAATACAGGAAAAATTTTTTTTTAGTGCCCAAATTTTAATATGTTATAGATTATTGAAATTTAATAAACACGTATTTTTTATTTTTTAGTTTAACTTAAAAATACCAAAGTTATCGTTTATCATAGATATTTACTTTTCCATAGATATTTATGGTCACCCTACTAAAGCCTCAGCTGTTTAGGCAATACAATACCTAACGGCGCGCATGGCAGCGGTCGCTGACCTAATTTTTAGGGTTCCGTGAAGGGTGCCAATGGGACCCTTTTACTAAGCCTTTAGCAATTGATATTTAGGTACTTAGCTGAAAACGCACATAACTACAAAACGTTAAGGTCAGGATCCGATTTAACCTCTAGTATCCTAGTAGTTAAGACGTCGGATAGCATTACTAGTAGGTACCACTTCAAAATATCAATTAACTATTCAGTATTTTCATAGTAGGTATGTTACGATTATGTTTAGGCGCTCCTCCCTCGCGACATTCAACAATCGATGGCCGATTATTTTGTAGGAACGTACAGATTGTAAAACTTAACTTACATAGGTACATGCACATTGCATACTGCATAACTCACAAGTGCTACAAAAGACTGACGTGGGCGAAGAGCCTTAATCAAACATTACTTACGTTATTTCATCGCTTAGATCCCGCTAGATCCGAATTCCTTTGGCTAGCACACGTGGTACACTCTCCCTCTCATACAATTCTTGAGCTGCTCGAAGGCTTTCATTACTGAGTAAATACACTCTCACCATTTCATAAAATTCGCGATTTAGATTCGCGGGCATTGTGAACGAAAAAAAGTAGTTATTGCGGACGATGTTACGCAAATGACAAACTCAAAAAGACTGGAATGGCTATTTGCTTATTGCTAACCTGGTGCGGGCGAACGCGGGTGGCATGCAAGTACGCGGGGCGTCCCCGCGCGTGACGGCGGTTTCGAATTCGGCAATAACCGCGGCGGCGCGGCGTGTCGCGTGTCTATGTCGGCAAAGAACAAAGGCAGAAACAAGCGGCGCGAGCGCGGCGAGTCTATGTCGGCAAAAAACAAAGGTGACGCGTAGGTGCCTAGCGATGATGTCGTCTGGCGCGCGATTTTTTAGTAATAGATTAGGTATTCCATGGTAATTAATGGTGTATTTGATTTACTTTTTTTAAGGACAAATTTATGGTAGAAAAAAAAAATTAAATAAAAAAAAACTACTTATGAAATTGTGTTCTATTAACGATTCAGAACTACTAGAAAAAATTTGGGCACTAAAAAAAAAATTACCCTGTATAAGATCTCAGTTTTCTTCTATATTAGTTGGGCAGGCAATTTTAGAGTTTAAATTAAATGTTACACATTTTAAACAGTGCTCTAATATTCTAAAAAGTATTTTCAAATGACTAGTCCCTTTTAACTGTCAGTTGTGATTATTCTAGAGATTTCGTAGCCCTTTCCTTTCTGGAAATGTCCAATGAATATGCCCACCGATTTTTTTCAGAAGTCATCGAGTTAGCAAATAACACCTAAAGGCTGTTTTTCAATCGCCAGATAAACTATCTGAGGAATAAAGAAACATGCCATACAAAATCTGTCAAAACGTCATATTTATTCCTTAGTTAACGTATATCTGGCGATTGAAAAATCAGCCCTAAATTACATAAATGAAACGGTGTAAAAGTCGTTTATAACTTTTTAATGTATTTTAAACATAGAACTATTTGCAGACGCGTTAGTTAATTACTCAAAATGTATTTTCTGTTTTTATTTCTAGCTAACACGTGGAAGCCAATTAAAATAAGAAAGGTTGCTTTATTCAGTGCAAATTAAAATTTTAATCCCATTAGAGGGCAGGCTATCAGAAATTATTTTAAAGGGCGAGCTTCGATGCTTGTACAAACCCTTTTTTAATAAGTGCTTAAGGGGTGAAAAAGTGAGACTTATTTCGTACATAAAGAAGAGTGGAAAATAAAGCAAAGTAGCCTTAAAAACATAATGCATAGAGCCCATATTTGCACATACTTAGGTGAATAGTTAAGGCGCGACGTGGACGCAGATTTTAATCTTGTAAAGCACCTACGTCGGCCGTGACCTGCAAATAATTGCAACCTTTTCACACCAATCACACTCAACTACGATGATGATGATCGCATGAACGCCAAACAGCCGATGTTTACTGGAGTTTTTGGATTTTAGTTCTTAAATATACCTACATTAGCGCTTAAATTAGAGAATTCGTCACGTAAGGATCAAGCCTGTTTCACTGTTATAAATGCTAATTTGAGCTTTGTAACAGAAAGGTTAGAACCTAAGCCTGTGATGGATGTACGGAATTCGGAACCAGGCTGAATCAAATCCAAACAATGGACTAATCTCCAAAGTAACTAATAAAATCCCTATTCCAAAGTTATTGTCAAATAAACAAGTTGTACTTACTCCTCAATAACATCTTTATGACAGAAGATCGAGAAAAAAGTAAGTTTTTATCCATTAAATCACATTCCGAATTGGAAAATGTACTTTTATTGTCTAGAATATTTTGGTTATGATTCGTGACAAAACTCAATATCACCTTTGGTCTTTCCAATGCTTGTTTTTAATCCTTAATCGAAAATCCATTATGTGCAAACGATTTGAGAAAAAGAAGTTTTCAGAATTATAATTTTCACTCCATGTCTAACAAAAATTACTTGCGTAAGACGTCTTAGCATGTTCTTTAGTTTTATGGATACTTTGGTTTAATAGAAATGACTTTACACGTGTTATTTTGATATTATTTTATGTAACCAGTAAAGTCATTAATTTCAAAATGGCGGATGGTTCGAGATGACGACTAACAAACAGCAATAACTTCACGTCAGTTTAATTCACTCACCATTGATAGCCTCTTTTGGCTTCTCATCGGCTGTAGTGGCGTCGGAAGAATCTTGGCAATCGGTGGTGGCACCTAAAAATTTGTATTTACAAGTTATTTTTTCTTTAAGTGGCAACACTCTTTAACGATAACTTTGGCGTCAAATGTCAAGACTCCTTTCTTGCTTGTATATACTGGCAAAAAAGAGTCAAAAACATAAAAATTGTGGTGTCGCTGTTTAAAAATTTGAACCTTTTTTATGTCCTACTGTTGAGCACGGGTTTCCTCTCATTAGTACGGCCATAGCCTGACCGCAAACTTCACACTCCTTTGAGAACATTGTGGCGAGTGCTCAGGCATGCCGGTTTTCCCACAATCCGCTAAATATTGATACTGTTATCTAAAAGTTGTTAGTATTAATGTAAACAACTACAGGCCAAAAGCAATTTGGTATTTTTTATATAACTCTGTATATGCTGTCATAGTATTGTTCAGCCCCAAAATGGCGAGTGAGCACATAGGGACACGAAGCGAGAGGAAACAGGAAACAGCTTGTAGGAAGTCAAGAAGGCGTACCCGGGAACAGGTAAGATCAAGTACCGACTGAGCGCGATTCGGCCGTCATAACCACGATGTTGATAGGATCATGGGTGGTAAAGAGCTATCCTCATTTGTCGCCTAAATAGACAAAAACCGATACCGCGCCTATTCCATCCCTCGTGTTAAATAACGCATAGGAAATCAAAAGCCCGTCGCAGTGGATCATTGTGGTGGCCCAAAGTTAAGGGGAGCTGTTAGAAATTCGGGCCCAACGAACTGATACGTATCTCTGGATTCATGATTCCATACGTTTGACAGTTCATTTTTTGTGCCGATTTGAAGCGCCTCCCCCGAGCGTCCACGGTACTAAATTGACATTCGTTGGAAGTGGAGCGTCGTTTTAAATGTCATTTGATTTTAGTTCCCTAGACGCTCACGCCAGGTCACGCAACAATCAGCGCCGAAATGACGAAAATCAAGTGTCTTCATTTTTACGTTGACAGTCAGCTATCCAGAGAATACTCTATATACTCTATGGAGATCAGTGGCCCAACGGCACTGAACCCACCTCCGTCCCTGTCTCTGTCTCGTCTCCGGCGCGGCGGCTCTCTGAACGCGACGCTGGTCCGCTTCGTGCGTGGATGCTTCACCGCGGACATCTGCGACGTGTCCGACTGCAGCGTCTGGAAACAATTACCATTAATAAATAGTACTTACCTATGTTTCATTACAAGTGCGGAAAGGCTGTTATTGCAAAGAGTTCCGACAAATGTCTACTCGAGCCGAGGCGCAGCCGAAAGCGAGGGTTGACAGTCGGAACAAGTTGCAATGACGGTTCCGCACGTGTACTGAACGATTATTTTTAATACAGTTGCGAAAAAATGAAGCAATTTAATAAAATAATAAAAACACAGTAAACTCAACTAACTTACGCACGAGTATGTAATAGCCCACATCCCGAACGCTATACGTCCCTGCAATACGCCACTTTTTGAGCAACTGTATTAAAAAATCCATTCACTAGTTTTTACGTGTAAAAGAGTAACAAACATCCAGCATATAAAATTTCCCATTTGTATTTTTTTACACTTTAAACTGCAGCGTCTGGAAACAATTAAAAGAGTCATTAAAGTCCATTCGCTAGTTTTTGAGCGAAACAGTAACAAACATCCATATTATGATACATATAAACTTTCCCGAATACATTATTTTTTTACACTTTACAAGTTAGTACTTGACTGCAATCAGTACTTGACTGATGTTGTGTTGATGCAGCCGAAATTATGTCATCGTAATAACTTGGGAGCGGTAAGTAAGCTCACCTCTATAGGTTTCTACACAGCAAATCCGGAATGGCTGTGCGTTAGTGTCCGACCGAAAGTTCGGTTTCTGTTTCGGTTTCGGCCGAGTTTCGGTCAAAAATCAAGTTTCTGCAGCAGTTTCGGTTACGGCCTAAATTGGAAGAAACGTTTGCCGAAAGCGAAATCCGCGGGCAGACTCGTTGAGTTCGCCTCAATAGGATACTCACATTGTCCCGCCTAAGTTTCCAGTCATCGTTGTTATTGTCGACGGATTTGATCGCGTTGCTTTCAGAATACGAGGTCTCGTTGTCGTTAAACTTGATCGTCGGGTTGTTGTTTCTGAGACGCGCGGGCTCCGCTTCCACCACCGCGCTCACTGACGTGGTTTCGTTCAATTCTTTACACCTACACATACAATTTTCTATCACTTACTAGTTGCTTGGCTGGTTGCGCCGCCTCAACTGGCTAAATGACGAACTACTCGTCAACTTAGTCATTTAAACAATTTGTTGACAAATTAATCACGACACGGCTAGTCTGTCCTACGCACGGACTCTTGACTATTCGTCAACATATTTAAAGAATTTATTGACAATTTAATCATTTATCTACTAAAATAGTCAACTTTTAGTGGAGTTTAATTAATCATACCCTGGACTGAAATTTTTTAGGCAACCCACTTGCGATATATTTATTGACATATTTAATTGGATATAAAATAGTTTTCATCCAATAAGCAGCTCGGTGAAGGTCGTTGTATGGCGGGATCTTAGACCAATACAAAACGCGAAGACATACAATCGCACCTCAGTCTCGTGTTTGAGAATTAGGCTGTAAAGTAATGGTTTAAGACATAAATTACAATGTTTTAGTTTGTTTATAAAAATACTCATGTACCCTCGTTTATGAAGGTTTTCTCGGGACACTTTTTTCGTGGATTTTGTATTAAACCCGTCGTCCTTAGATTTATAAGCCTATGGACAGGAAGGACGTTGTTTGCCGCTGTGATTTCTGGGCCAAATTCTAGGCTGATGTTTCAGGATGCTACTATTTTTCCGACAATCTACATGTTATTTAAATTACCTTTCTAACGACTGATTGCCCTTGTGAGAATTGGATTTTTCGGTCTCAGACCCCGTCGCCATACTCATCTCGCGTCTTTTGTTGCGCCTTTCGATCGACATCTGCAAAACGAGATAAAATCATTAACCTAAATATCAAAATATGGTTTAACACGTGATCCGTAAGTTAAGGATTATCGGCAGCGCCATCTTACACGGGCCTCGCTTGTCGACAACCAAAGCGACGGTTGCCGATAATCGATGTTGGCAGGAGTTAGTCCACAGTAACATTAAATAAAGAAGGACAAGTTTACAAACAGTGCAGCCAGTATACGATATCGGTCGCTGTAAACACGATCAGACACGTTTTCTACTATGATTTGTGACAAATCGGTCCGAATCGGGCCAATGTAGCGACACCAGCGAGACAGCCAAATTATTGGTGGCAATTTTATCGTTTGTCGGCTGTCAGACACGTACGTGTGTACAGACAACTTTTTTCATTCACAAGGTGCATTAGACCAACGTTTCGGCTGCCGGTTGTTGTTGATAGTTTCTCGATCACGTGATAAGCGGACCTGGCCCGTCCCCGGGTTGTTGTAATATCGAACTTTGAAAAAGAGGAAATAGAGACTACAGAGTGCAGCTGTGTTTGCGCACAATCTTGTGCACTATAATGCTGATGGAATATCTCGGCAGAAAATGACCGCCGTGTGTTGATACAGTTGTCGGCACGTAACTTGGCAAGAGTCGCAAGGTGCGCAGAACGTGCTTTTGGGTCTTTTTGGCTTCAGCGGGGGGCGGGGGGAACGAGGTAGCGGGATCGAAGTGCGCTATTGGTTGGTCATTTGATGTTGTCCCTGTCGCACTTCGTTGCACGAAGTGTACGATGCGCAAACTTTCCCCCACCACGCTAAAACCTTGCCAAATTACCTGTACCTATATGGAAGAAATGATTACCTTAACGTCGTGCTTGAGCCTGGCGTACTTCTCCTTCAGGCACTTGTACTTCTCGTGCACGGCTCTGTCGTCGTGCGTCCTGGCCGCGGCCGCCCGCTCGCCCGCCAAGCGCGCTCTCAGCTCCTCCAAGTGGCATCCGTGTTGAGTTCGGAGACGTTCCACCTAGAAAAAAACTAGTGACTTATAATCATCGATTAGAAGGATCTAATGAGCATTAGAGAAGCATAATGGTTCTGCTCCAGATCCATTTTTAGTATAACTAGGAAAAATAGGATGCAATGGAATGTCCATGTTGAGGGCTTCTTCTCAGATCTGGGGGCCTATCACCGTGACTTAAAGCAATATTATTGTAATATTGTTTTGACGTTTTCATACAATGTCAGTGTGGAAATTTTAAAACAATATTACAATAATATTACAATAATATTACTTTAGGTCACGGTAGTAGGCCCCAGGGCGCGTTAGAATCTTCGTAAGCTTAGTTTTATGATGATAATACACTGATCTTTAAGAAAATCTAAGTATCTTAATTATAAAATGCCTAAAACAATACAACAGCGACACTATAACTGATCCACTGAAATAAGTATTGAAAGAAAGGATCTATTGATTGGTCTGAAGATAATAAGGTCCTAAACTGACCTCAGCCCTGTAATCGTGTCGCAAATCAGTGACTCTGTTGGTGTGCTCCTCTCTTAAAGTCTCGATGGTGGCTCGATTCTCCTCGATCATACGCGACCGCTCTCTGTTCAGATTCATTTGAAGCTGACTGCGCACCTCTGTTAACGCGCGCTCGTTTTCTGAAACAAATTTCAATATTTTTCTAATCTTAGTGCCTACTTCTAGTGACCCTTATAATAGTTCTAGATTACAGTTTTAAGACAAAATTCACATATCAATAAATCAAAACCTGTAAATCAGCGTTACCAGTACAGGAGAAAGACCAAAGGTTTTCTCAAGAATCAAAAATATTCTGAGAAAAAAACGTATTTTTTTTGAGAACCGTTGGCATTAGGTATTTATTTTTTTCAATCCGGAACGTACTTTTTATGTACAAAAACTTCCTGTATTCTCATTGAGATTTCCTGTCACTAAGAAAACTTCTTTATTTTCTATGAAATCCGGATTTTTATCAAAAAAAAAAAATTATAACAATTGTAGGAGTTAATGAAGAAGCAATAGTCCATAAAAATAAAATTTGGAATTGATTCAGCCTAGTGCGAGATTCCATACATTTTCTTTTATCGAAAATAAACTTACCTATCTCTAATTGTTCCTGTAACTCCATAAACTTATTGCTATAATCTTCTCTCAACTTCGCTATGTTTAATTCGTGTTGTTTGGCCGCTGTTTCGGCGTCACCGTGGTATTTCCTTTCTAATTCCTTTAGCTTGGTCTGCAATTCCTGTTTATGGGACTTTTCCGCTTCTGCTAATGCCTTCAAACAATAATTTTATTTTATTTATTTATTTGTAATCAAACAGCGTTTTATAAGAAAAAGTGTAACATTACACTTCGAACAACACAAAACAGATAATTCTGCTTCACAAATTAGTGACAATCAGCTCTCAATTCAGTTAGACATTTTCCAAACATGACCAGTACCAATTTAACACAGAATCTGAGTGTATTGCACATACAAAGACAAGATGATGATTTTCGATCATTTAGGCAACCTCTTTAAACAAAAAAGGATCATTGAAACGGTCTACAGCGTAAACAAAGGGTTAAAGATTGTTAAGATAATAATAATTACAAAAATAATAGTCTGTCACATGGTAACTATCAGAAACTAAGGTCAAATAACTCTCCCTGAAAGTATCCCAAACATGGATAGTGCAGATGAACTTACCTCCTCCATCTCCCGTTGATGTCTTAAAGCCTGCTCATTCAGTCTTACTCTCTTATCATTCAAAAACTTCTCCTCAGCTTCCTTCAACTCTTCCTGCAACTCCGCTCTCAGTCTCTTCTCCTTAGCAGTAAACTCCATCCGGATAATCTCCAACTCCTTCTGCATCGACAACTCTAGTCTTCTCCTCTCGTCCTGTTTGTTCCTCTCCATCATTTCTCTAACTCCCATATCGGGGATTAAAGGAGATCTGATAGGTTTCGGAGATTCATCTTGAGTTTCAAACTGATAGACCACTACAACGTTATCTGAACTAGATTTTCCTTGAGATAGTATAACCCCATCTAATCTGGGACTAGTCAAACCTTTTCCTAAGCTCGAAGCGGAATCTGATGACTTTAGAGGATTTAAAACTGGTTTCGTCAGTGGTTTAAAAGTTGATAAAGGGCTGGACCAATGTTTAGTGAATTCCAATCTAGGCGATCTATCGGAGCCTAAGCTTGGGGTTGGAGATAACTTTAATTGCGTTTTTATGTCTTTAGGTATATCTATGCTGTTAGATCTACCGGTGATTTTAGATTCGTCGTCTTTTATAGATTGTTTAGAATCTTCCATTTCGGAATGTGCGAATTTTGTTTTGTTTAGCGTAAAATCTAACTTAGGAACTCTTATTTGAGGTATTGGAATGTCGTGCGATTTCTGATCGGAATCGCATGCTTTGGAATGTGTTTTATCTGAATTTTCATCTGGTCTGGGGCTCTTTTCTCTGTCATGTTCTTTAGAGTCTGTGATTTCTTGTTTGTTTGAGTCGTCCAAGTCGTTTAGGTCTAGATTAGCGAACTCTCTGTCGGGAGAGTCGATCGATGTTTCGGATTCGATGCTTTCCATGAGGTTTATTGATATTTTGCTTTTAAGTGGTATCAATGGTGACCTAAAATATAAAATAATAAAATATAGAAAAGGAAAGGAATAATACGCCGTGTAACTATAATACTGCGCCGTCAGATATTTTGCCTTAATTATTTTGGTTCAGTTTGAACTTTGAAGGGCACTGTAGTCGACGAATAATGAGACTTGAAAACTGCAGCCATAGCCAGGTTACCTTACCTATTTTATTTCTGCGATTACTATCGTATCAAAAGCTCAGAAATGTAATGGGAATGACTTTTGTTTAGGCCGGTATTTAAACTACGTAGCGGTATAAAGGAGAGTAGGTATAGTAGACAGCATATAACTTGCACAATATACATTTTCGGGTATCAACTTAGATGCGGTAGTGAGCCACGGGGTGTACTTGCGCAGACAGCGGCCATTTTGGGTCAATTTATTTCTATGCTTACCTCGGTCTATTCCCTTTCTCCGAGGTAGGCTCGTCTAAGTTAACTGAAGGAGGATCGATGTCTGCGCGCCGCACCAGGTCTGATATCTTCTGGAAGTTCTTCTGGAACAGCTCCGGTTTTATGTACTCGCCTGGGGGCGGCTTGATGAGACGGCGGCGCGGCGATGTGCCGCGGTTTAAACTTTCGCTCTCTGGAAATACCAACTTGTGTATAACACTCGTCACACCAGCTATCCCTGGAGAAACTTTGCGCGATCGAATGAAAAACGAGATCCGCAAAAGAAAAACAAAGAGAGAGATTATAACGGCGTGTAGACGGCGTATTTAAGCGATTTATGTTATGTTTTAGTTTATAAACTAAAAAGGCAATTATTTTCAAATTTAAACGTCATGTATTTTGGATTAATCTAAAATCGCTGTGAAGCATTCGAGAAAATTTTCTCGTTAGTTGCTCCATAATCTCCACTTTTCTAATTTTTATGGGAAACTACAAAAAGTCTTAATTGTTTAGTAATTAGGTAAAACGGCGATTTTCTGTTATATTCTTATACAACGCTGCATGTCGCACCGATATATTAGTAAAAGTGAGAAGGACAAAAATAAATTCAGTAAATCCTCGTTTGTAATTTGTTAAGAACGATAAAGCTAGCTATCGATAGTTGTTTTGCTATAATATTTTTAGTATCGATACTATCTCAAGTAATCTTAATTATCGATAGTAACGGCTTTAATAGACAATTGCAGGAATGGTATCCGCCATTTTGTGGCATATTAGCGGGAAATTTGACATTTTATGACAACACTTTTTTTCTTGTGTGAAGGTTTACGTAAAATGTTGAGTTGAGATGGGCACATCCTTATATCGGTGGTGGAGTTGGAATTTATCTTACCTATAGAGTCCTTCTCAGATCCAGATACACTTTTCACCTCCCTCGGGCTGTCGATACGAGGGGGCAACGGTGGTCGAGCAACTAGAGGAGACAGGGTGTTAGAGACGGGGTGTGTGATGGGTGTGAGGGTAATGGCGGACGTGATGGGTGTGTTGGGTGACGGCATGATAGGTGATGACGGTATGACGGGTGATGGCACGGTGGGTACTGCGCTTATGATCGAGCTCTGCGCGTCGTTTTGTTCCGACGAACTGTTCGACCCGGGGCTGACTGTTGGTTCGGGGAGGTTTTCTAGTTTGAACCTGATGAAAAAAATTAATTAACATCAAGATTGTTATTATTAAGGAAAAACTCACATTAATATTAGTAGGGAAAAATTTCGTATGTGTGTATGTTTATTACTAATTCACGCAGCAAATGCTGAACAGATTTAGGTAAAATTTTTGGGAACAGATAGATTACACCCTGGATCACCACACAGACACCCATGGATCATAATGATCCCAGTATGATCCATGGTTGCTGCGTAATTTGTGAAAAATTGTCGTCAGGTCTTTGAACATTTGTCACAGACTAAACTAACAAATTCAGTTTTTCACAAATCCCGCAGGTGTAAGCTATTACAGTATGAAGCCAAACTGTAGTGTTTTTTCTTTGAAGGCTCATAAATTTCATCGTGCAACAAATTTGTTTTAGTAAAAATGTAAGACGCACTACATCAATTATTATTATTATTAGTAGTAGTCTTAACACTAAATACCTTATCCTTAAATCTTTAAGAACCTCTCTCCATAGTGTCTCTCATAAGTGGAATCTGTGCCTAGCCATTGGACTTTAGTAGGCTACTAATGACTTACCTTACACTCTTCTTATCTTCTTCGAAGCTGGTCGTTTGTTTCGGTTTTCCAAACAGCACACTCTCGGCTGTTCTGCGTAAAGACTCTGAAGTTTTCTCTCTGAGAATGCCCTTTGGAGGGTCACTTTTGGTTACAGAGTCTAGCTGTAAGGACTTTTCGGTGTCCGGGCTGGGGAGATTTGAACGAGATTTCTTGAGGAACATGTTACCTTTACCTGAAATACAGAATGAGTATGGTGAGCAAATGACATGGCCGGATTCTGCCCTTGGAAAAAAATATTCATGGCCATTGACAAACAGTACGTCATATTTAAGCTTATAATTATGTCTTTACAATTGTTTAATTTTTATGATCAGAAAACTTGCGAGAGACATAATATCAGCATAACACTTACAACAAAATGCGCCTAAATATTTTTAATAGCAATGATTTTTTTTTTAATTGCTATTCAAAATGTTTACTCGCTTTTTCTAAGCTTTGTAATAGGAAAAATAATTAGTTCATAACCAATACGCATCATTTTTTAATAAAAAATCATTGCTATTAAAAATATTTAGGCGCATTTTGTTGAACGTTATTATGCTGATATTATGTCTCTCGCCTGTTTTCTGATCATAAAAATTAAACAATTGTAAAGACATAATTATAAGCTTTAATATGACGTTCTGTTTGTCGATGGCCATCAATATTTTTTTTCCAGGGCACAGCTCCATACAAGTTTCGGCCATGTCCATTGAACATTGTGATAAACAAGTGAACAAGTGTTGTGAGTAATAATGAGTGTAGAGATAAAAAAAGTGCACAAATGTTTAAGTGTAGTGAATAATAATCAGTGAGGTGAAAAAACACAAGTTGAATTTTTGAAATAATACAATGCAATAGCTATTTCCATTTACTATTTTTTGTTATTTCTTCAAAGCAAAATCCAAAGTAAAACTGCAAGTAATTGTGATAAGCAAGTCAACTAGTGTTGTGAGTAATAAAATTATGAGTGTAGAGAAAAAAAAGTGAACAAGTGTTTAAGTTTAATGTGTAATAATGAGTGAGGCGAAAAAACACAAGTTGAATTTTTGAAATAATACAATGAAATAGCTATTTCTATTTACTATTTTTTACTAAAGTAAAACTGCAAGTATCTCCCCATAATATTTGCAAATAATTTAATTCAAGCATCAATTTAAATTAAATCAAACTATGTTGTACAGATGACCCTCTCTAATAAATGTCCCTGAAATATGTCTAGGGAAGAGGATAAACAATTAAAGAACATACCAGTCAATGGCAAACCCTTTTCTATCTTCGCCGAAGCAAGTAAAGGACTAAAGTTCTCTTCCTCTGGACTAGTCAACACATGCATTTTAAGATCAATTATTTCGGATTGCTGTTTGAACAACATTTTAGGCCTCTCAAAGGTTGGTCGACTCAGTATATCTCTATCAGATATATTTCTTACGAGCACCGGCTTAGGGGATATTGGGCTTTCCGTGCTGCGTCTTAAAGGTGATATTCGTAAATCACTGAGCTTTTTGTCGAGTCTTGATAGAGGTGCTAACGGTGGTCGGCCCAAGGGAGTTAGGCGTCTGTTCCCTGGTATTAAGGTCGGATTTGTGTTGTCCTTGATGTCTGAGGCATGCTGGTCGCTGTCCGTGCTAAGATCTTCGTCCTCGCTTTCAACTTTGGTTTCGACCCGTTCGAGGTTCTTGGTGTTCTCTTCAGATGTAAGGAGTTCCTGAGGATTGAGGATAAATGCAATAATTTGATCCTACTAATATTATAAACGCGAAAGTTTGTAAGTATGGATGGATGGTTTTTCACTCTTTGACGTCGAAGAACTACTACTGAACCGATTTGGCTGAAATTTGTAGCATAGATAGCTTATAACCTGCATTAATACATAGGCTACTTTTTATCCGGAAAAATCCATCCACGGGATTAGCGAAAAACCAAAATTCACGCGACCGGAGCCGCGCGCAACAGCTAGTTTGAAAATAATACGTCTGACGACGACTCGCACGGATACGGGTGCGAGGTCGCGGGTTCGATTCCGGCACTGGGCCTTTTTAGAATTTTAAAATTTTTAATATGGCTTAGGTCTGCAGGTGTGGTGGGAGGCTTCCGCCGTGGCTAGTTATCACTCCATCAGCAAAGACTCAACACCAAAATCATCATTAAATAACTCTTACTCATTATAAAGCTGCCATAATATTATATTCAAGCAAATAGGATGGATGTATTAATGCTGCATAACAATCAGTTTTCAGCGTTAATATATTCACAGCTGAGCCAAGTGATTCATTTTTAATCTTGACATAATTAATACATAAATTATGGTAAATAATTAAACAGTTTGTGCTTCAATTTCTTTTTATCAGTACCTAAATCTCAGTTTACACTAAAGCAACACCAGCAGTCTGAAACATACGACTTAGCAACGTTTGTTGAAGAAACAAGTCAATTTTTCAAATGGAAAGAAATCCAAAAAATGCTTGGGAATTTGATTTCCGCACAGACAACTATATACAAAGCATAGCTTTGTAATGTTGTATTCATTAAAACATCACAAAGCATAGAGATATGAGAACTAAGGAGGCGCCCCCATTCACTCATTCTAGCCTAGCTTTGCGATGCGGCGCCATGTTGAGCGCCAAGATTTGCTGTCAAATCGTCGTTACTTCCCTCGGTGACGCCATCTTATGCGCCACTTAACAGATTAAAAATAGTCACGCTTATTTTGTAGACGCGGCCCGCCCATCCATATTTTTTCTAGATCTGTGTTACAAAGAGCCGGAAAGTCCTAGAGACAAATAAGCGTAGCGTGGAGTGACGTCAAGCTTGTTGGACCGATGACAAAGTGGCAAGGCGCAGCTGGATGAGGAAGGCTGCGAGGACAAGGTGTGGTGGCGCACCCTTAAAAAGGCCTATGTCCAACAGTAGAGGCCTGTAAACTGAGATGATGATGATGTTATCAGAAAAATTAATTCTAGCCTAGACTTGCATGACATGCGGCGCCATGATGAGCGCCAAGACTTGCTGTCATATGTTCATGTACTGAGTTACTACCCTAGGGGGCGCCATCTTATTCGCCACTTGACAGATTAAAAATAATCATGCAACTTTTTTGTCAGTCCATATTGTTTCCCAGTTCTGTAATTTACCTGCACTGACGCGCAGGTGTCATCCTGTACAGACGCGTCACGCGCTTTCTTCACCAGTTCTCTGTATACATGATCTAGAGGGTGCTCCCACTGCGTCTTCTTTGTGTCCTCGTTGTAGTAGTAGTGGGTTTGTAGTTTCTCATCAAAACTGTTGACAAATACAAAACTTCAATAAATACAGCAATATGTGGGGACCAAGCTTTTCTTGGTATTTTCCTTTCAATGAATACATTCTCTATAAATAAAAGATCATTTTCTATATTGATTTATCACTTCCGAAACCCCTGTACACAAAATTTCATCAAAATCTTTGACACTCTTTCTGAGATTCAATTTATATCTATATACATAAGAATTGCTTGTTTATAGGTATAAGATAGATAGATAAAGCTAGAAAAATTAAATTATCTTGCTACAATCCACTATTTGAAAAACATGATATACAACATTTGAACAATGCGAACATGCTGTACAAATTTCAGGACATACAAAAACAGAGAACCCAAACTTGTGTAGAGCATTTACCAATTTGCACAAAGAGTAATTAACACAAGATTATGATTTGAGATGCCATCACTTTCAATCAATGAATTAATTTAATTACTATTTTCAAAAGTCAAAACAGTAACAGTTGTCCCCTAGAACATCTTAGTTAAGATATAAAAAGGTTTTTTTTTGTGATATAATTTTTATTGGTATTTTTTGTGTAAATTTTGTGGAATAAAGAAGAAGTTCTGGAAGAATGGAGACAGATTGTCAAGCTTGTGACTGAAAAATGAAGACCACAACCACCCTGACAAGAGCACAATGGAAGAAATGATGATGGTGCTACAAACTTACTATGCTTTCCAAGGAGCAGGCAGTGCTTGCATGAGGCCATCCCGAGCAAGTGGCAAGAGATGGCTCTCGCTCTCAGGGTCAATGCCCAACTGGCAGGCATAGTCGGATATTTCTGAAAATAATATATCCATTATCAAACACCTTCTTGAATCCAATTGGGTATTTAACTGCAATTTTTTAATATAAACTAGGATAAAAATAATGACAAACTGAAAAAACTAATTAAATCAATCAAATAACCAAAAAGCTCTTGTAGTATTTCAATATTTCTCATTAAACAAAGATAGAAACATAGAATTGTGACATGCACCTTAATAATGCTATACTAGCTTCATTTGGCTTCATTTTGCGAGAAAGGGTTAGAAGACCCTCCCACTCTAAAATAGAACTTTGTAAATCTTTGTTAATTTTAATATTATTTTTAGTGTACATCATTACTTTTCTTTGTTTATAACAGTAATTAATATTATCAATTTCAAAAGTAGTGTTATACTCAATCGCTGGACTCGGACTGCCTTTCAACTATCCTTTAAACTATCAGATTTCTCATTCCATTATCAACTTAATATAAATGTAGATCTTAATAAATAAAAAGGAAAGTCCTGAACCACATCCATTCACTCACTGCATACAGCATTATCATTGCTAGCTTTTTACCCCAACTCAGAAGAATAGTAGAACAGAAGAACAAGAAGAATAGAAGAATAGTAGTACTAGTAGTTACTTAAGTATTCATGATCCATTCTGCACCCTTCATGGTGAAGTTGCATACAAACTAGACTTCATATAAAAATTAACTACCTACTAGCCCCCTTTTTTACATGTCTGTGTGCTAGCCCCTATGAGCCTGACATCAATCTAATAGGAATATTTAGACATCTTAATATACCATCAAAAATCAAATTAAACTATTAAGAACTACATACTTTGTTTGAAAATGGATCAGAGTTTGAGTTCGTGACTTATAAAATTAATGTTCAATTCTAAAAACCCGTAATTTTGCACAAAATACAAACAATACTGACCCTCCGCCGAAGGCTGGCTGTTTTCGTCGAAAATCTCGCGGCACACCACCGCTGATGGCGAACTCATATTTAAATCTCATTTTTTTTTCATTTCGAATGAATCCCGCAACTACCGCAGCTGTATTTACCGTTCAATAATTTTAAATCCATCATTGAATAATCGACGAAAATTTCGACGACCCCACCAGAAAAGAAATTTTTGACAACTGGTCACAGATTATGAGATTACTCTATATCAACTGGTCCACACAGACCACAGACCACAAAGAACTGGCCCATAGTCTATGGAACATACAGATAATTTACTTTAAGGTCCTCCTAAATACATAGACAATAACTATTAAAACCGGCCACATGCCGGCCACTAATATAACCCAGGGATCCCGACCTCTACACTACTCGCGAAGTTAACCGAAGTGGGACCGAAGTTGAAAAAAGGGAGCAGTGTGGAGGGGCACTTCGTCTAACTTCGCCAACTTCGACTCACTTCGGGCAGCTTCCATTTGTTGTCGGTTTTTGCGCCCGAGTCAAAGGACGTCAAAGCGTTCTCGCGAAGTTCACCCAACAAACCCGTTTAAAAATCATTTTTATTTTTATTTAAAAGAGGGTTTAAATAATAATAAAAATGATTTTTATTTAAAAGGGGGGGGGGGGTAATTCTCAAGCGGTTTCTGCACAGCATCGCATCAAAAAACTAAATCGCTTGGCGGTGCGTCTTTGCTGGTAGTGTGGTAACCAGCCACGGCTGAAGCCTCCTACCAGACACCTAGTCAAATCAGAAATTATAAGATTCTAAAGAGGGCGGCCCGTGGCGGGAATCGAACCCGCGACCTTCCACTCGAATCCGAGCTCACGCCGCTGCTCCAGGGAGGTTATCAAAAACTATCTACAAATGTGTAGTCAAATAATGTCAATATTATAAAAACGCTTAATAGAGATCCATCTTATTAAAGCTTAAACGAGCGAAATATTAAGAGCTCTTGATGGTACAGAATATGGTACCCTCGGTTTTCGAGCCCATTTTGCACATTAATCGAATTACATATCCGATGGGATAATTCATAGTAGGAAATAGAAATAATACCAAATTTTCGGTATTCAAAATCATATATTTCATTAAAAACTTATATCATAATTATATACTCTTAAACTGAACGATACACAATTTTATACCCCTTTTAGCCATATTGTGTTTTGTTGCATAGAACCATCCCCTGAGGATTTTTTTCGAAAGTTTTTGTTTTATGTACTCCATGTTGTAACAGATATTTTCGACCGACTTCAAAAAAGGAGGAGGTTCACAAGTCGACATGAAAAAACATACCTATTACCTACAGGTTTGTTTTAAGTTTGTTACCTCATAACTTTTGACTCGGTAAATCGATTTTGAAATTTCCTGAAAATGGTAGGTACCCATGAGAAAACCATAATATTGTCTTAATTTTTTTATTGGAAAGGCTCTATTCAACAGTAGTTTGATGAGAGTTAAAGATGTTTTTTTGTTAATTAATTAACAATATCTGGGTAACCGAGTTTTGCTCGGTGTTTATTTTTTAGTAAATTATAACATTTTCTAAAAATGAATCCTGGCCAGATCGATTAATCGCCCCCGAAACCCGCTGTAGGTATACAAAAATTCATGAAAACCGGTCGAGCCGTTTCCGAGAATTGCTTGTTTAAAGGTACAAGATATTACTAAATCGCTAATAGATGTCATGCAGTTTATGTTGTTGTAATAGTTTTACTTTTCGCCCATAGATGTCGGCAGTCTTTTTTTTTTGGTAAATACATTTCTAAAAATGAATCTAGCTAGCGATTTATCGCCCCCAAAACCACCTTCTATACTAAGTTTCATGAAAATCTTTTGAACCGCTTCCGAGATTCAGGTTATAATATAGAAATATATATAATACATACAAGATTTGCTTGTTTAAAGGTATCGGATATATTATTATTAATTATTAATCCACTAACAAAATTCCAATAAAATTAGCTGGGAGCAACAGCTGAAACCTTCAAGTTTAGAATTTTTATAGATTCTTACAATAGGTTCTAAAATTTTTAGAAATAAATGTTTACATTTTACATACATTCAGTTTACATGAGTATAATTTAATAACTTAATACTATGTACTTAATGACAATTTAATTTTTTAGATTGTCTCTGAGGATGTCCAAAGGATAGATGGGAATACTTCTGTTATAAAGTAACAACTATGATTTTTCAGTACCTATTTACTTAGAAGCAATAATATTTTCATTGTACAATAATGAAGTCTGTCCCAAATCTTCGGTAGTATCAGGGAGTGATTTTCAAATGATCCTTTTGTTCAGTTTGTTTGTGGATGATAAAAGCCTGTCTTATCAAGCATATGATGCCAGATATATCATTTGTTTCCTGTAATTTGCTTTTGAGTTCTTCAAACAGTTTTGTACTTGGATTCATACTGAGCACTGGAACAGAAATAGAAATAGAAAAATTCTTTATTTCATATAGGCCTAGCATACAAAGGCTCTTATGATACATTGTTTTGTTTTACATGGTAACTTTAATGAAATTGAACAATTGTTCTTATCAATTATGGAAGTCATACAAGTAATGTTAGCAAACTAATTCTAGACAAAGCCTTTATAATTGTACAATTATTAGTCGAAATACAATTAAAAACATGAATCTTCTTGGTATATAACCCATTCTTAGCAGATGAGAATACATTCCACTTCCTGCACTTGTTTGGCCAGTACAACTAGGCAAACACGGATGTGGTTGTCTGAAGTAGGAAGAGAAATGCATTTGCAAAGCTTCTGGGGACAGCTTATACTTTAACTGTTGCTTGGTTGGTTAGTTGGTGGTTGGTTAGTTGGTTGATATACTTTGAGTGCGGTCTGGTTGGTTGATCTCAGCAATTGACACACTGGGTGTAGCTAATGAAAGCTCGCATGACACACAGTTCAAACCAATTATAAGACTTTTGCCAATTTAAGGTAGATGGTACCATTTTAAGACAGTTGGTGCATAAATCGCTGCTTTCATGCTTTGATATTACAATGATACAGACAATTTATTCAATACAGGTATTCCATAGAGTATAGGCTGGTATAGGAATACTTACATGTATACTGCTGAGTTTTTATATTTTTCTGTATCCTTGCTGAATAATTATCATCACTCTTTTTAAGTTCCGTAAAAAATTGTACAAATACAACTTGCGTGTCGTTTGTTCTGGATTCTATTGAGTAGTAGAAGTTCAAACATTTTTTATAATGCTTCCTAGCCAGTAGAAATGCTTCGTGGGTCTCTTTGACTTCCTGATCCAACAGGGCCTGATCTATAATAATAATTATCAAAAAAATTAAACATTATTATTATGGTGTTGATGAATTTTAGCATAAGTTAAAAAAATAGGTAGGCAGGTCATTGTAGTTTTTGTAGGCATAAAGACGCATGATTAAAATACTAAACTTAAACTGATTTATAAGAACAATGAGCATTACCCTTTTTGGAAGACTCATACTGAGTTTGTTGCTGTGATAACTCTTTCTGTTTCATTTCAATTTCTTGTTTTAATTCTTTATTTCTTTCGACCAGTGACCTCAATTCATCATTACTTCGAGCAAAGTCTTCGTCGTCTTCGATTTGAATAGTATTGAAAGCACTGTCGAGAGCTTTTGCCACACTTTCGCCCAATTTTTTCATTTCTAGTTCAAATAGATGATTTGAACTGTTTTCGATTTCTTTAATGTCGAATTCATAGTTCCAGTCCTCAAAAACGTTACCCATTGTTGTTTCACTTTATTTGGCTATAAAAAATTATATTTTCTCAATATTTTTCCCAATTTTCAAGTGTTTACAATGTAAAATGTAAATAAAATAACGTCTTTTTTCAAATCAAAATAAGAAAATCACAGAACATTATTACGCTATTGCCACAGATAAATAAAAAATAAAACGTATTGTCAAAGGACAATGACTAAAGCCTGTCCGTAGGCCTTAAAGATAGGTACCTAAATTATAGTGATCTGTGGCGATATAAAATGATATTCTGTGATTGCACAGAGTACATGGTTATGAGTCTGTAGTTCTGGACCTGTACTCCAAAGAGTACCTACATATATACAGTGCGACAAGGCTATTTTGGCGCGTGGCCAAAGTCTGAACTAACGCCGCTATCTTGTGCTACTGTTTGATAGTTCGCTCTCTCAGTATATCACTTGTTTTGGCTAAAATTGGCCAAACGCCGCGTTCTCGCTCCCGCCTGCGGCTGGAGAGGGAAATGGGGCGCGCGGCTCCGGGGGGAGCGGTAGCCCCCCGTGTACGCGGTTCAAGTAGTACATTCGTCGACGGGTGCGTGCTGCCGTACCGTCGGCCGGCGAAAATCGTCTTTAAGTATATTAGCGTAAGGCTACTAGTCGCGCGAGACGGCCTGCAGGGCCCTCTCCCACGAGCCGTTTGCGACCGTCGCCCGCGCTCGTCCCGGCGCGGTCGCTCGCGGCAGTCCGGTTCTAGAAGCCCCCTGAAACGGTCAATACCCAAGGTCCGCGTTGCCCGCGTTGAAGTTTTGCCGGCCACGCCGTGTCGTTTAGTTTTTACGAGCCCTATTTATTGCGCTCCTTCGTGTGTCGTGTTGTCCGCCGCGTCCTTCTAACGCCGCGGGCCCATTTGACTGTCCGGAGCACTGTTTTTTGTGCTCACGCGCCATCTTGATACCACGCCGCCGCGGACTCGCTTCGCTACCCGCGAATTAGTGCCGCCGCCGCGAAAGACCCCTCAAAGGAGGGCGAGTGTGTTCTTTGCATTTAACACAGCAGGCACCACACACCACATTCCATCATACACGAACACACTCCCCGGATTCCACGTGCGTGCTGTCTCCTGCGCCGGTAAGTACCTAGTAGTAAGTCGTTCTGTGCCGCGGGATAAAACCCAGTGCAAATCGCCCATTTCTTCTTTTTTTTGGTGGGTCCTTTTCGACCCACCCCGCCGCTGCCTGTGGGAATCCGCTGGCCTGCTCTGATGGGCCCGGCAGTTGCCCGCTGATTCATTGGCACAGGCGCGGTGCGTAATCATTATTGGTAGCAGTGAGCGTGGTTTGTCTACACCTCGCTTTGCGTTTTGCGCTGGTTTTGCCCGCCGCGCCGTTTATTTTCTGCGCCGCTGGCATAAATCCCGCTTTCCGCCACGCGCCGTGTCGTTCGCCGCGCTGTTAGCGGAAATTCCGCAATCGCCGCCAGTTCCGCTGCGTCAACGCCGCGTTTCGGCCGCGTTCCGATTATTATAATTATAAGTTTAATTACATCATAATTTGTTTGTTACATTTGTTATTGTTTTGCTTGCGTGCCGGTACCGCCCGCTCGCCGTAATTTAACACGCGTATCTACTACGGTCGCGCCGCTTTGTTCATTGCGACTACGGTACGACCGCGACCGCGATACGACTTGTTTACTATTACTTTAATTTTATTATTGCTTGCACTCGCGCCGCCCGCCGACTTGCCGGCCGCCTTTTCAATTTATTATTACTTTATTTTTACATTTTGTTTATATTTAATTTGTTAGAATGTCCGCGAACATCAAAAAGCTAGCTGTACAGATACAGTCTGAGCTTCGGTGGGCGACGTCCGCCGCGGGTTTGATAGGCCGCGAAGATAGATCCGCCGCCCTATTACACCGAGCGGACCAGGTGCGGACTCGGCAGGCCTCTGTGGAGCAGGCCTTCCAAGACCTGCTCACCCTCGGTCCCGAACAGGAGGTACTGAGGACGGCTCAGGCCGATTACGACCAGTTCTTCGAACTGATGGACTCGGTGGTGGAGGCCGCCCATGGGATCCGGACCGCCGCTGATGAAAGGCGTCGAAGTGGCGCTTTTAGAGACTCCCCAGCCGACCGCCCACACAGCCGGCATTACTCGGGAAACTGCCCACGATCGAGCTGCCCAAATTCGGTGGGCAGCTTCAAGAGTGGATGGGCTTCCTGGCGTTATTCGACAGTCTGGTCCACGCCAGGAAGGACCTGTCCCCCACCCAGAAGCTGACATACTTACTGTCCTCGCTACAGGGCGAGGCCCTGGACGTGGTGCGACACCTCGACCTCTCGGAGGAGAGCTACCACACGGCTCGGGAATTGCTGGCCAGGCGCTATGAAAATGTGCGCCGGTTGGCCGACGCACATGTAGCCCAGCTACTCGCCTTGCCCGCCGTCACCGGGGTGGCCGGCCTCAGAGAGGCCTTGCTAAACCCTTGCATTGTGGCCACCAATGCTCTCCGTCGATTGGATCTCCCCGTCGACCAGTGGTCCTTCTTGTTGTTGCACATAGTGCTCTCCCGCCTGCCGTCGGAGCTTAAGCTCCGCTTCGAGCAGCGCTTCGGAGGGGACGGTGCAACCTACCTGCCCCCTTTCTCCGACCTCCTGAAGTTTTTGGAGCAGGAGTGCCTCCAGGCCGATAACTCTGGAGTTACCGGCCCTCGAGTGGCCCCTGGGAGGTCCGAGCATGTCCGAGGGGGTGGGGCAAGGACTGGCCCTTCGGCGGGGACCGGCCCCAACCGGCGAGGCCGTGGAGCCGACGCCAGAGAAGGTCGCCGGGTGTCACAGTACAGCGGGGCCGTGGCAACGAAGCTCCCCCCTGTGCCTATTGTCGGCACCCCGGCCACCAGGTCTCCTCGTGTCCGCACTTCCTGGCCAAACCGGTTGCGGCCCGGAGAGAATACGTGTCGACACGCCAGTGGTGCTTCTCGTGCCTGGGCCAGCATCTCGTAAGAGACTGCCCGCGCCAGCGGCCCTGCCCACATTGCGGCGGTGCCCATTCGGCCCTCTTGTGCGCTAACCGGAGTGGTTCCGGTCGCCGGGACGTTGGGTCGCGCACCCCCCCATGGGCGGGGGCGCTCGATCGCGCACCCCCCCATGGGCGGGGGCGCTAGTCCTGGCCACCCGGCCAGCCCCGTTAGGCGTTCTCCGGTGGACCACCAACCTCCTAGTGGAGGTAGGGGTTCCGCCCCCCGGAGGAGGGTTTCACCCCCCCGCGTCACGGTCACATCCCCCTCGCGTCATTACGACGGGGATATCGCGGCTGCCCCATTGAGCGTCGTCCCGCGTCGGTTCTCGCCGCCACTACATGAGTGGCCGCGACTGGAGCGCCATCCACCCACCATAGGTCGAGGCAATCCCTACCGGGTGCCGGACGCTAGCCGCATGGTGCGGTCCCGGATGGGTGCATGGTCCCCGTACGGCATGTTCGTCACCTCTCCGTACGGAATGCCCTCCACCCCTCTAGCGCCGCCCCAGCCGGAGCACCCCCGTCAGTGGGATCCCGCTGGTGAACCCTCGCCGCGCTAGGTATCCGCCACCCTAGCTCCCACCGTAGCCACCTCCCCTGAGACTCTGAACCTACAGCAGACAGTATGTCAGACCATACTTTTGCCGACGGCCTCAGTGAAGGTGTATAACCCTAATGGTGAATCTATGACCGTTCGTTGCCTTTTGGACCTGGGTAGCCAACGCTCCATAGCTTCGTCTTACTTGGTGGGAAGGCTAGGGCTCCCTTGGAGACCGCGCGAGTGTCGTGTCATCGGTGTCGGTGGCGCCACGCCCGCATCGCACAAGGGAGAGGCTGAGTTAATGTTTAGTCCTATTCGTGGAAACCTGCGGGTTTTGATTATGGTGACCGTCATGGATAACATTTTAGGTCCCCTTCCGCAAGTTCGGGTAACCGACGCCGCAGTGCGCTGTACGTCAGGTTTAGCCCCTGCTGACCCCCACTGGTCCGAACCCGGTCCTATGGACCTTCTTTTAGGTTCCGACGTGCTGGGTCTTATCATAACTGGGGGAGCTAGGGCCCTGCAGACCAATGGCCTTTGCGCTTTGCCCACTATTTTTGGCAATAGCTTCTTCGGTCCGGTTTTATGGTCTAGCCCCTCCCCGGAGCCTGACCCCATCCAGGTCGCAGGCTTGTCGCTGACCGATGTTGTCCAGCGATTTTGGGTGGTTGAAGAGCCGCCTCAGGCCGCTCGGGTTAGCCCCCTTGAACAGGAGTGTGAGTCCTTTTACAGGAATAACACGGGGCGCCGTACGGACGGACGCTTTGTAACCCGTTTGCCACTCCTGGCGGCACGACCCCCCCTGGGTCAATCGCGGGCCCTCGCTGAGAAGAGGCTCCTATCAATGGAACGGCGCATGAAACGGGACCCGGCCTTCCGTAGCAAGTATGTGGCCTTCATGCGAGAATATGAAGACCTTGGTCACATGTCGCCGTCCAACTTTGATTGGCGTTCGAACGAGCATTACTTCCTTTGCCACCACGCCATTTTGAAAAACCCGAATGGGAAAATCCGTGTAGTTTTTGATGGCTCTGTTCCAACGTCCAACGGAGTGTCTCTCAACCAGTGTCTACACTCCGGTCCCAAGTTGATCAAGGATATCTCCGACATCCTCACGACGTTTCGGCAGCACCAGGTGGTCTTTGTGGCCGACATCCGCATGATGTTCCGCCAAACCGTGGTGCATCGTGATAATCGGAGGTACCAGCTGATATTATGGCGCGAGAGTCCGAGTGACCCCATACGAGTGTTCGAGCTGAATACGACCACCTATGGCCTTCGGTCCAGCCCCTACATTGCCATCCGGTCATTACTGGAGTTGGCCGACCGGGAACGACTGAAATATCCTCGCGCCTCAGCCATTTTGGAGTCGTCAGTCTATATGGACGACATTTGTACGGGAGCTTCCAGTGTTGAGGAAGCCTTGATTTTGCGGGATGAGTTGATTGCCATCCTGAAGTCGGGTGGATACGAGCTGAGTAAATGGCTCTCGAGCTCCCCGCTTGTCTTAAGGGACTTGCCGGGAGAAGATCAGCAGGATCCACACATTTTCGAAAATCCCGAAAATCCTAATTTGCTGACAGTCTTGGGTATACAATACCAGCCCGTGCAGGACATTTTTACTTACCGGGTCAAACTGGATCCCCCCTAAGACTTGGACCAAACGTACGGTCTTGTCCACGGTGGCACGTACCTTTGATCCAAATGGGTGGATCACCCCCGTAATATTTTTGGCCAAATGCTTCCTGCAGAAGCTCTGGTTGGCTGAAGTCAGCTGGGACGAGCCCCTTCAAGGGAGGTTATTACAGGAGTGGCTCTCCCTCGTGGCCTCACTTCCGAATGTTAATCGGATTTCGATGCCTCGTTGCTTCCTACCGCCCGGAAGGTGCCACGCCAGTCTCCACGGCTTTTGTGATGCGTCCGAAAAAGGGTACGCAGCCGTGGTCTATTTGCGAACTGTCAGTGACACCGGCGAGGTCGCAACCCACCTTGTCTTGGCGAAAAGTAAAGTGGCCCCAATTCGGTCACGCTTGACGATACCCAAATTGGAGTTGTCTGGAGCCGCTCTTTTGGTGCGCCTTCTCAACCATGTGCGTACGTCCCTCCTATCGATCGTTGACCTGACGGACGTGTACGCCTGGTCGGACAGCGAAATTGTCCTTTGTTGGTTGCGAGCCGCTCCCCACAACTTGGAAGTCTTTGTTGCCAACCGGGTTTCCCAAATCCAGAATTCGGAAACCCCGTTGACCTGGAGACATGTGCCAGGGAACCTGAACCCTGCAGATTGTGCTTCCCGCGGATGTGAAGCTTCCGACCTTGTCAACCACTCTCTTTGGTGGGGCCCTGACTGGCTGACTCGGAATGAGTCCGCCTGGCCTCAGAGTAGGTTCTCCGAGCCCGATGTGTTACCTGGCTTGCGAGTCGGAGTTGTTGAGGATAAGCCAGCCAATTCGCTGAGCTATCTTCAGGAACGCTACAGTTCCCTTGATAAATTGATTGGGGTGACGGCTTGGATTCAGCGCTTCACCCACAACGCTCGGAACCCACGCGACAAAATGTCGAACCCGGTCTTGTCGCCCCTGGAGAGACAGGAGGCCCGGACCTTTTGGATACGTTTGGTTCAACTGGAGCATTTTGAGTCCGCTATTGAGACACTGAAGCGAGGTTTACCTTTGAAGGGCTCGCTCGCCCGCTTAAACCTCTTCCTGGATGACACCGGATTGATACGCGTTGGTGGACGCCTCCGGAATTCTGACTTACCCTATGGGGCACGTCATCCCCTGCTGCTTCCGAACAATAGCGCTTTTGTAAAATTGTTGGTGACGCATTACCACGTCAAAAATGCCCACGCTGGCTGCGCAACGCCCTTTCGGCCATATTGCAGCGCGAATTTTGGATTTTATCGGGACGACGCTCCATCCGAAGCGTCATTTTTAAGTGCATTCCGTGCTACCGCCTGAAGGCCAGCACCATGCAGCCCATTATGGGGGACCTCCCCACCGACCGTGTCGTGGCCTCGCGCCCTTTTTCGGCGGTCGGGACGGATTTTGCGGGGCCGTTCTTCGTCAAGAGCTCCAGCCTCCGCAATGCTCGTTCCCTCAAGGCCTACCTTTGCGTTTTTGTTTGCCTGGCTACCAAGGCCGTACACTTAGAACTGGTGAGTGCCCTCAGCACCGAAGCCTTTGTAGCCACGCTAGGCCGCTTCGTTTCACGCCGAGGTTATCCGCACCTGATCCGATCGGATTGTGGGACCAACTATAAGGGTGCCGATAGGTATTTGAAGGAAGTCGCCCAATTTTTGAATGAAAATAAGATAGGCATCGGCACGGCAATGTCCAAGATGGGGATAACTTGGACCTTTGACCCGCCAGCTTGTCCCCACTGGGGCGGGATCTTTGAAGCCGTCGTTAAGGTCTCAAAGACGCATCTCCGACGCGTGATAGGTGAAACCATTTTGACTTTTGAAGAGCTCGCTACCGTGTTTTGTAAGATTGAGGCTGTCCTCAATTCTCGGCCACTCTGCCCCTTATCGTCCGATCCCAATGACCTGGAAGTTTTAACCCCCGGTCATTTCCTAATTGGTGAACCCCTTAACGCCCTGCCTGAGTACCCCTTCAGGGACGTGAAGGTCTCACGGTTGTCTCGCTTCGAATTGCTACAGCAGATGACCCAAAATTTCTGGCATCGTTGGTATTTAGAATATTTGCATCTCTTGCAGCAGCGCGTTAAGTGGTCAGACAAGACCGACCCACCTAAGGTTGGTGATCTTGTCCTAGTTAAGGAGTCTAATTTGTTGCCTTTGTGCTGGCGTCGTGGACGCATTCTTAAATTGATATATGGATCCGATGGGGTTCCCAGAGTTGCCGAGGTAATGGTCGGAGATTCGGTTTTGCAGCGAGCCGTCTCTTCCTTATCCCGCTTGCCCATTGGTTAGTGGACCCTAAATCCTTGGGCCCACGGGCGGGGGGATTGTTTTGGCTAAAATTGGCCAAACGCCGCGTTCTCGCTCCCGCCTGCGGCTGGAGAGGGAAATGGGGCGCGCGGCTCCGGGGGGAGCGGTAGCCCCCCGTGTACGCGGTTCAAGTAGTACATTCGTCGACGGGTGCGTGCTGCCGTACCGTCGGCCGGCGAAAATCGTCTTTAAGTATATTAGCGTAAGGCTACTAGTCGCGCGAGACGGCCTGCAGGGCCCTCTCCCACGAGCCGTTTGCGACCGTCGCCCGCGCTCGTCCCGGCGCGGTCGCTCGCGGCAGTCCGGTTCTAGAAGCCCCCTGAAACGGTCAATACCCAAGGTCCGCGTTGCCCGCGTTGAAGTTTTGCCGGCCACGCCGTGTCGTTTAGTTTTTACGAGCCCTATTTATTGCGCTCCTTCGTGTGTCGTGTTGTCCGCCGCGTCCTTCTAACGCCGCGGGCCCATTTGACTGTCCGGAGCACTGTTTTTTGTGCTCACGCGCCATCTTGATACCACGCCGCCGCGGACTCGCTTCGCTACCCGCGAATTAGTGCCGCCGCCGCGAAAGACCCCTCAAAGGAGGGCGAGTGTGTTCTTTGCATTTAACACAGCAGGCACCACACACCACATTCCATCATACACGAACACACTCCCCGGATTCCACGTGCGTGCTGTCTCCTGCGCCGGTAAGTACCTAGTAGTAAGTCGTTCTGTGCCGCGGGATAAAACCCAGTGCAAATCGCCCATTTCTTCTTTTTTTTGGTGGGTCCTTTTCGACCCACCCCGCCGCTGCCTGTGGGAATCCGCTGGCCTGCTCTGATGGGCCCGGCAGTTGCCCGCTGATTCATTGGCACAGGCGCGGTGCGTAATGATCACTATTACATGTTATGTTGTTTTTGCTTACTATTAACTATTTAAAACTAAAATTGAAGTAAAATTGAGGAGATTTTATTTTATGTCTGCCTTTGTTTTGCAACAGCGCCCTACTTCAAGTGCCAAAAGAGCCTTGTCGGACTGTAATCACTACGTTTTACTGTACTCTAGTGACTAGACGTAGTGATTATATACTCTTTGGTGACTAGTCTGTGGTGTTGAGTAAACTGCTGAGTTGTATTTTGCTTTGAATTTTTGAAATTCTATTAGATTACAGTACGTAAATAAAAATAAAATGGCTTCAGTTAAAGACGTTGCTACGCTATACCAAAATCTTAAAACAGAATGGGCGAAGAAACCACGGAAGCTCGAAAAATGCGGCGAACTTTTGAACAAAATCAAGGTACGATGACTCCTCCTAATTCATACCTCGTTGAATCATTTTTTTCTTACTTTGTTGCTAAATCCTCAATATATATTTGAAACTCCTTGTTATTTTTGTTTTTCAGATTGCTTTAACTCAGTTAACCTTTTTACCAAGCAATAACACATCTGCCAACCAAAAGGAATTGATATTGGCGCGCGATGTACTGGAAATCGGTGCCCAATGGGCCGTGGCCACCAAAGACATGAAGGCTTTTGAGAGATACATGTCCCAGTTGAAATGCTACTATTTTGATTATAAGTAAGTACACACAATGGCAGTCCTTTGTCTTAAGGGGGTTCACTCAGATACTTCCTACAATAATTCTTTCTACAAAAATACTTAATTTTTATACTTATATGTTATGCATAAAATGAAGTATTAATAAAATAATATCTCATCATTAGGTTTATTGATACATATAAAATTTAAAAATATATTGATTTTAAACTTTAAAGTTACAAGCCTCAAAAGATTCACATTTTAACACTAAATATGTGGCAAATTTGAGGATAGTTAAAAAGATTAAAATGACAGTATGAAAATTCTAATAACAATGATCATTTAACATAGTTTGTCTATTAATTACTTGAAACCATTATTTGCAACCATTTATTGAGTAGTTTTTCTCAAAAACATTTTAGCCAAAGAAGTTTTCAGTTCTTTTCACATGCTTGATTTCTGAGCAAATGATAAGAGCTGGAGTGTGACAGTACCACAGATAAATTTGCACTCCCTATAATGAGTCTTTCCCACCCAATGTCAGGTGAAATAGCAAACAATTTTGCCATGTGCGCCAGCAACTAAGGTTAAGCTACTGCAGCTACTACTGCGCTACCTTCATTTTTGGAACTTTGCACATGTACCTTAGCGATTATAAAGTATTTTTCACTTGCTATGAAATCATATGAAAATCAAGCAATTCTATATTGTATAAGTGTGCTTGGCATATGATTTGGCATAGCGACATAGCATGGACCTGTCCATGTCTGGTCTATTCCCCATTGTTTTGTAACTTACAAAAAATCATCACTTCTGTTATAATTTTCAGAGACCACCTCCCAGAATCAGCGTTCATGTATCAACTGCTGGGTCTGAACTTGCTGTTCCTGCTCTCTCAGAACAGAGTGGCAGAATTCCACACAGAGCTGGAGCGCTTGTCTGTGGATGTGATCAGAGTGGACCCGTATGTGAGGCATCCGTTAGCTTTGGAGCAATATTTGATGGAGGGAAGCTATAACAAGATTTTCTTGGCCAAGGTATGATAATTTTCCTTTATTTCTCACTCACAAATCCAAATGAAGCAGGAAACACAAGTGGTGCTGATACTTTGTCTAGACTCTAGGCGATTTCTAAGTTTGTGAGAATTTCAGTTTTTTTTTACTAATCCGATTAGGAGTAATAATTGTTCATTTTTCTGGGATTTAAAGTTAGCCTATGTGTTAATTCAGGCCCTATATTATATATTTCAATGAGAGAAAAATGACCAAAGGTGGTATCAAGTTCTCTCACGAGTCAAAACCTAAACATTTTATATTATAATATGCATTTTTGACAACAATTGGGCACCAGGAATTTGTTTTTCCAATCCAGAATTTAATTTTATGTACAAAAAGAATGTAAACTATTTGTATCTTAGTGTATGTATGTATGCAATAAAGGCTATTTTATTTATTTATTTAATTGTTGAAGTTTAAACATGGAGAAGAGAGCTGGGTACCAGATCCCATATATCCATGGTCATTGTTTTTTCAGTCATTTTTGTTCTGTTTTATGAATAGAATGAGTGACAAACAAAGAACAAACACACACACATACCAAGTTTCATGTTTATAACATTACTGTGATCAGTGATGTCTTAACTTGTTATTTTGTTCATAGACATTGTATCAGCTCCTATAGTTTTGACTTCAAACAGTATTCCCTTGCTTACAGGACAATGTCCCAGCAGAGAGCTACACCCTCTTCATGGACACACTGCTAGAGACGGTGCGAGGAGAGATCGCTGCGTGCATCGAGAAGGCTTACTTCTGTATCTCATGCAATGAAGCAGCAAGGCGACTCAACCTGCCTTCCCAGCAAGCTGTGCTGGAATATGGGAAGAAGGTAGCCATCTATAGCATCTGTTGTGTCATTACATAATGATGTACTTTGTGTAAGCTACCTATTGGGATTTGGGCAAGTACAGTGAGCATGTGGCTTTCTTCCATCATTTCTGATTACTGCATTTACCCTTGTTCAAGTGTCTGATTATATCAGAGTAGCAGTGCCCGCGGACTCCGTTATGTGTTAAATTTTTTTTTGGTCGGCCCGTTTGTCCTGCGTAATACCAAGTACCAACAGTCCCTTTCCCTACAGCACTCAACGCGACGCAATCGGATTGTTACTGCCTATACTTACCTACCTATCGCCACGCAACGGCCGCGCCGGGCGGCACAATTAATATTCTACATTAAATTTCCGTTCTAAAAACATATTTACAAAGATATATGTAAATTGATACCATATGGGCTAAATAAGTTTCACAAGAAATCTTTATTTTTAATCAACAATTTTAACAGTAAAAGCAGTTATTGTGTATATTACCAGTAGGATATAGGCATATGCTATCGTGGACTCTTTAATAGATTTTGATATATTCTTTAACATTGTAGAACATTGTTTTGTTTTATCATCAATACTTTCTGCAGCGCACGCGATGAAAGCAATTTTTTCTACAACTTGGATTACATTATTCAAGTTTAAGTAAAGATATGCTATGCTATGGCACTCCACAGTAAAATAGCTTTCTATTGTTGAAATAATTTTGGAAATCGATTCAGTAGATCCAGAGATTACCCCTTACAACGTCACAAAATCACAAACATCGTTACGTTACCTCTTTATAATATTAATATAGACTAGCTGTTGCCCGCGGCTCCGCCCGCGTGCAGTTCGTTTTTTTTACAAAAATGTTTCCCGTGGAATTTCTTAATTTTTCCCAAGATTTCCCGTACAAAATGAGTGGTCCTTGGGTTCGATGGACCCGTAAAGGAGTCTTCTTCCAATCTCTCCTGTCAACGTGCTATCTTCTTTTACACAATTTACCTATATTTTCTTTGGTCTTCCTCTACTTATACACTCTGTCGAAATCGCTTATGTTACTCAATTCGCATGGAGTAAGATAGAGTGGGGCGTGTCATCGTGGATTGTAATATCTATACTAACCAAACTTATCTTATTCTGAGATGATACCAACGCCCAGATATTGTAATTAAGCATTCTGATGCGCTACTGTGTACGTAGCAACCCGTTCCTGCTACGTACGGGTTATCTTGTATAGTTATACCTAGTTGCACGATCAAAAGGACGATTTAAACTGTCGATATTTCGACCCCGTTTTGATTGTGCTACGGAGATAAGTAGCTATAGGTTTTTTTAAACATCCCACGGGTGCTCTCAAATTTTTCAGGATGAAAAGTATCTTAAATGTTGACCGGGCATATATATAAAGTAGGATCATAAAATTTCATTAAAATCCGTTACTTGAAAGACGCCTGCTAACTGATTTTGTAATGTTTTCTTTCCCGCGGGAACTCGATTGGATTAATAAGTTTTACTATATATATATATTTTGTTAAAAATGCAGCATAAGGTATCAGCATAACCAATTTTACTAAATTAAGTTCATTAGTTGTTGTTTAATTAATTGCAGTTTTTTAACTATCCCACGGGAACTCTTTATTTTACCGGGATGAAAAGTATCCTATATGTTGACCAGGGACATAGGCTACCACCACACAAAATTTCATTGGAATCTGTCCAGCCGTTCCAAAGATTAGCCCGTACAAACAGACAGACAAACAGACAAACAACAGATTTATTATATGTATTGATATAGTTATAGATATATTCAGGACACACTAAAGTTTGAATAACTAAATTCTACTGGGTAATAATCTTTTCTACTGGATAATGATCTTCTAATTTAAATAAAAATATTTATATTATTTTTATCTCAATCCAACTACATAATTTTTCCATACTTCTTAATAATTTATCAAAACTTAAATGTTAAATTCCAGCGCAACTGGGTGTTGGGCGCTGACAACTGCTACCACTTCTCAGCATCGGAGGAGACCAACGCGTCTGCTGAAGTGTTCCCGTCGTCAGAACTCGCCGAGCAAACCATAGAGTACGCTAGGCATTTGGAGATGATCGTGTAGATTTAACAACACTCATATTAATTAACTGTATTAATATTCTGCTAATAAACTTATTTCTGAAATAAATTCTTAAGTTTAGTAACGGTCTATATTTTTTTCTTTGCTTTGCCCAGCAGGATAGTTATAATTTATAGGAAAGTAACCAAGTTAAAGACTATACTATCTTTGGCAAAGAAGACTAGTAAAACCGGCTAAGTCCGAGTCAGACTTCGCGCAACCAAGGATTTCAAAGCATACAAAAGGAAGCGAAACGAAAGTATATATTCGGTGCCGAAAATCGAAATGAGGCTTTAAAACTAAGTCAATAGACCACGGAAGCTATGACGTCACAAAATGGCGAATTTTGACATTTGGGTAAAAACATTGGCACAGGTACCTACGGAATTTTATAAACAATTAGAAAAACGAGTGTTTTGGTGTTATAAATATATACACAATGCCTTATTGTTTTGCCCCTGGGTGCAACCATGTCTCGAGAAGAGAAACCTGTAGGTTTTTTAGATTCCCAGCGAATGAAAAACTATTTAAAAAAATGGAAATCAACGATGGCGCTTAAGCTAACAATTGATGACATTTTAAATCAAAGCTAAAAACTAAAAACCTCACAAAAGGAAAACAATCTTTCACGGGTAGGCAACCCAAACGTTTGTTTTTACCCAAACGTCAAATTCCGCCATTTTGTTACGTCACACTTCCACGGTCTATTGTTTTTTTTAATTTTATTGATGATCTAACACTATAATATTATGGTTTACACACTATGCAATCTACAGCGTAAGCCAATTACAGCGTAGGCGTAGGCGTACAGCGTAGGCCCTGCAGGAAGGCATTGTTTTGGCGCTCTAAGTTTCTGTAGTCTGTGTCACAGCTCCAGTGGCTAACCTAACAAACCAACGATAACAAACGAAGGAGCACACCACAGGTGTGCCCGCGAAATTCAAATGTTTTGCGGTTTTTCGCGATTTTTAAGCTAATAAGACGTAACAGGCTTGCTTATGGCAGTCAAATTGCAATAAACCCAAGATCATCAATATACCAGATCAAAGATCTTCACTATAAAAATCTCTGCTTGAAAGTGTCGAGTTAAAGAAATTAATCCGAGATTTGCGAGTTGCTCACTTAAAACTCTTTACTCAGACTAATTTCCTACGATACACATTTTTATGCAAAAATTTTGATATAAACATGTAAAGAAGTAACTGCCATTCTCGCAAAATGACTGCCTATTGCCATACTGATAAGCCTAGAAATTCAAAATTTTCGTGGTTTTTTGCAATTTGTACGCTAATTAGACATGATAGGCTTATGGCAATCAATTTGCGAGAATGGCAGTATCATCTTTACATGATTATATCAAAATCTTTGCATAAAAATGTGTATCCTAGGAAATTAGTCCGAGTATCGAGTTTTATGTGAGTAACTCGCAAATCTTGGACTAATTTCTTTAACTCGACACTTTCGAGCAGAGATTTTTATATAAACACGTGAAGCAGATATTGGGATTATCGCAATTTGACGGCCATAAGCCTATTATGTCTTATTAGCTTAAAAATCGCGAAAAACCACGAAAAATTTGAATTTCGCGGGCACACCCGTGGTGTGCTCCTTAAGTGTAATCATAATTTTGAATTTCGCGGGCAGACCTGTTGAGTTCGCCTTAATTGTCACTCGTTGTACATTGCTGTTTTCAACTTTAATGAGTTGAACAGAAATTAGATCTATTAGCAAACCTTCAGTTTTCAGCAAAATAATTACGCTTGAGGACCCTGAGAGGTAACCCATAGCATAGCCCACCGTGCACCTTCAATTTGAATTAGGTGTCTTTATACCTAATTATAGTCAAACTTGTAATTTAAATGCGGTATGTAATTTATTATTATTATTTTTATTAACATTGGACTGAAGTCGGTATAGCGTTAAAATTTTAGTAGAAAAAGGTTTATTGAATCTAGCATCACTTGCAGAGGAATTGTGAAAATAAAATTTCAAACTAAGTGCGTGCATATCCTTTATTTAATACTTCAAAATCTATTTACATTGCAAAATATTACTAGAAGGCTCTATGATCTAATCTAAGGTTCGTCCAAATATTACATTTTTAATTCATTAGGCATTGGAGGTTGTCTGATTTTAGAAGTTTTATGAAATACTCAAGGGCGTGTTGTATATGCCAATCCTTAGCTTCCAAACACCTGAAATATAAGTATTATGAATTAGTTAAATAGAGGGGAGTTATAGGTATGATGAAAAAATATTTGAACAAAATACCTTTCACTAGGCAATTTTCCTAAGTCTGTTATTTTCATGAATATTTCTACCAGCTGTTGTTTAGTGTGATCATCAGGAGGTGACTCAAATTTCAAATCCATAGGTAGAACTTTTTTAGGTGCCTGAAATAAAAGCATTAGTATTAATAAAAATAATAGATTTTTTAAGCCATATTACTTAATATCTATCAAAGTAGCGTTCTATAATCTAAAAATCGGCACGTCTGTATTGTAGAAAGCTTTGTTCACACCATAAACACAGTTTATATAGATCGATTTTTCAATATGGCAACTAATCGATAGTTCCGTCCGCGAGACGCGAGTCGACGACGCCGCTGTCATTCATTTGTCAAAACTCAAACATCGAAAATTGAAACCTCCGACGGAGGCTGTAAACGTGAAATACTTTTTGATTGTAATAAAGTTAAAACAAACGCGAAACATGAAGAAACATCAAACGAGGCAGAAAACATTAAACGATCCGATTATAGTGTCGCGGGTGAAAAACTATCTCGCCGAGAACGTCGACAAGACTTTCGTCGATGTGAGCCAAATGGCGCGTTCTCTCAAAGAGCGGTATCGCGAATACAACAACAAAAGCGACAACGCTTTCTGTCAGATGGTCGAGAGTGCGTACAAAGTGGTGCTGCAGAGCTACGGGCTGGACGGCGCCTCGACCTCCGAGGGCTCAGAGGAGGAATCCGACCTAGAGATGCTAGACGAGAACAACACAGCGATGAACGACCGCTTGTTGGCTATGTACAAAAAACGCCCGACGGCCTCCCGCCGAGCGACCGACAAGTCCGGCGAGCCCATCGACATACTTAGCAGCGACGAGGACGGCGGCGCGGCGCCCAAGATACCGAAAATTAATGACCAAATCACCATCACTCCACACATACCGAATCGCAACGCCAACAGTACCAACGTAGAGAGCTCTACGAAACAGCAAAATAACCAAAATGCCACTGATAAAAAACGCAAACCGGAATCAAACAAAAGTGCTGTCTCCAAGAAAAAACAAGAATTTGCAGCTGCCAAAAGCGTTAAGGTTAGTTTCGAGGACATTGGAGGAATCTCTGAAATCATTACGCAGATCTGTGACCTTGTGTTGCACATGAAACATCCAGAGGTGTACACCCAGTTGGGTATAAAGTCTCCTAGAGGAGCCCTGTTGCACGGGCCTCCGGGCACAGGGAAAACTTTGCTCGCCCATGCTATTGCAGGTAAGCTTCAGTTGCCATTGATAGCCGTCACAGGGACAGAGTTAGTGGGAGGAATGTCTGGGGAATCTGAGGAAAGGATCAGAGAGCTGTTTGAGAGGGCGGTGACTGTTGCGCCATGTGTCCTCTTCATTGATGAAATAGATGCAGTCTGTGGCAATCGAATACATGCTCAAAAGGATATGGAGAAGAGAATGGTTGCTCAGCTATTAGCTAGCTTAGATAGTTTGAGTGAAAACAGTGCGTCAGTATTGGTACTGGCTGCAACTAACAATCCAGATGCTTTAGATCCCGCTTTACGAAGAGCAGGCAGGCTGGAACAAGAAATAACTCTAGGAATACCTTCGTTGAAGACAAGGAAAGAAATACTTTCAATACTTTGTAAAAACTTAGCTCTTTCAGATGATGTAGACATGAATGCTCTGGCTCAAATCACTCCAGGGTTCGTTGGAGCTGATTTGCAAGCACTCGTGAATAAAGCTAGTACATATGCTGTCAAGAGGATATTTGCTGAAATACGTCTGCAGAGCAAAGCAAAGCTGAGTCCCAGTAAAAGTGAAAAGGACTTCTTAAAGGCCTTGGATGAACCAAGTGTTATCCCAAATGGAGACAAAGAAAGTGAGGAAAATGTACAGACTGAGGCAAATGCAGAGAGTACAGAAGAGAAGACTGCAGAAGTGGAGACCACACAGCCTGGGTCACAAGAAGCTGCTAATGGCAATGAGGTCATCTCAAACCATACTGCTGTTTCATCAGACAGCAAACCAATGGATCCAGTGGATGAGGTGGTGAGCCTCCTTGAAGACACTATGCCTTACACAGAAGAAGAGTTGACAGGTCTTGCCATCAGGCAGGATGACTTCATAAAAGCTTTAAAAACAACTAAACCGTGCGCCGTCAGAGAAGGTATTGTCACAGTTCCCGATGTGACATGGGATGATGTTGGATCATTGAGTCAAGTTCGCAAAGATTTGCAGTTAGCTGTGCTAGCTCCTGTTAAGTATCCCGATCAGTTGAAAAAGCTTGGGTTATCCGCACCCAGTGGGGTATTGCTCTGTGGGCCGCCAGGATGCGGTAAGACTTTGCTGGCCAAAGCTGTAGCAAACGAAGCTGGGGTCAACTTCATATCGGTGAAGGGTCCTGAATTATTGAACATGTATGTAGGTGAGAGCGAAAGGGCCGTGCGTACATGTTTTAGACGCGCACGCAACTCCGCACCGTGTGTGATATTCTTCGATGAATTCGACGCTTTGTGCCCGAGGCGTAGCTCCCACGATAACAACGGCGCTGCAAGAGTAGTCAATCAGTTGTTGACGGAAATGGATGGCATAGAAAGCCGCGAAGGTGTTTTCGTGCTGGCGGCGTCTAACAGACCCGATATTATTGACCCGGCAGTGTTGCGACCGGGCAGGTTAGACAGAATCATGTATGTAGGCATGCCAGCTACAGAAGACAGGTTTGATATACTACAGAAGTTGACAAAAGGAGGCACACAGCCCCAGCTGGGTTCAGATGTGGATTTGCAAGTAATTGCCAACTTGACAGATGGTTACACAGGCGCAGATCTATCAGGTCTAGTGAGAGCGGCCGCTACCAATTCATTGACGAGTCATATCGCCAACGGCACACTCGATGGCGATATATTTGTAACATTTGAAGATTTCAAAGCAGCGCTCGCTAAATGTAAGCCATCCGTATCTTCAAAGGAACAGTTACATTATGAAAAGCTGAGATTGAAGTATGCTGGAGGCAACGATGAAAAAGAGATGGAAATGGAAATTGAACCAACAAACGAAGAATCTATGGACACAGTAATATAATAATAACAAAATACATTAGTATTAGTAATCTGTTTGATATATATCGCATCCTTTATGTTTCGATTGTGCCAATTTGAAACTAATAGAATTTGAGGCATGCGAAAATTTGAAAAACCTTTTAGTTCAAAATATTTAAATTTACTTGAACTTGAATCACATTATTGTAAGAACTTCACTAGTAGAGAAAGTGTATGATATTAGAGTTCTATTTTGTAGGTTTACATTTCTATTTAAACAGAAATTTATGTTAGTTTTTAAGTTTTTAGTAAACTGGGAGGTTATAAGTTTAGTTTTCTAAACCTTGAATAATTAAACTAGGCTTTTCTTTTTGTTGGTTGAATATTTGGACTCTTCGATGTACACTTTGTGGATTTTTTTAAAAGTATTTCTATTATTCTGCACTTTTGATTAATACAATGAATAATTTGAATAAATATTTTAGTAAAATTCTACTGTATTATTGTTCTTCACCATATTTTTGAGTAATAAAACATCTGATTAGAACTTCAGCTTTATCAGGTTGGAGGTTTTAGCGAACAAAGGGCTATCAAAATTTTGAGAATCAGTTCTGAAACCCAACAAAGGGGATTGAAACTATGGCAGCCTATACACAGTCAATTTAGATCACGATCCGCGATCAAAATCAATGATCGCGATCCAGATTGATAATGTACGAAGTAGATTGACGGATTGATGCATCTGATCACAAAATATCTAGATATTTTGAAATCAAGATCGCGATCCACTGATCGTGATCAAGATTGAATGTTTAAACGCAGGATCGCGTCACTCGTCAGTCTACATACAAGTATCCTATATATGTTTTACTTTATATGGAGTTATGGAGTTATCATGTGATATATGTTTTACTGTATATGGAGTTATGGAGTTATCATGTGTAGTAACTCGTTAAAAGATTTTTCATCCATTCTAAAGTAGCATTTGTAATCATCATCTTCAGCAGTTAGTTGTATTTTTTTAAGAAGATTTAAATGAGTATACACTTTTTTAATTTTTTTTAATTAGTATACACTTTTAATAAAAATAATAAAATGTAGGTATACCATTTTTTAAATTATTTAAATTAGTACTTAAATATTTTTTAAATAAAATATTTTTGCAGAAATAAAATATTTCATATTATTTTATTTCTGCAACCACTGAAGAAGAGTCTTCAAAGTTAGGGCTAAGACAAGAGATATTACATCCTTAACCTTATGTAAATCCATGCTATCACACGTGTTCACACGGCGACAGGATAACACGGACTGACGAAATCAAGATTGAACGTGTAATGTTGTAGCGCGATCCATCAATCTGTGATCGCGATCAGAGCTACTTGATCGTGATCTAGATTGACTGTGTACGGGCTGCCTATCTGGCATAGCGACCTGGCCGCCATTTTGATTTTTTTTCGAAATCGCGGCGCACGATATAAGTGGTATGTATGGGTAGAGGACGCATAGACGAACAAATAATGTCATGTAACATAGTACCCTAAAGTGTCACGTTACCGAGATATTTGAAGGTAAAGATAGACATATGAGAACAACGACAATCATTAAAAATAGACTTATTACCTAGTACCTAGGTATTATGTAATGTACCTACTCTCTTCTAATAAACAGTAATAATAATAATCAACCTAGAAACGATTATTTGGATACAATCTGACGCCTGTAGACACGTAATAAGTCTATTTTTAATGATTGTCGTTGTCCTCATATGTCTGTCTTTACCATCTTTACCTTCAAATATCTGATCGGTACCTAACGTGACACTTTGGGGTACTATGTTACTTGACATTATTTGTTTGTCTATGTGTCCTCTCATACATACTACATTCATCGTGCGCCGCGATTTCGAAAAAAAATCAAAATGGCGGCGGGTCGCTATGCCAGCTTCCATACAAAAAAATTCAAACCCCTTTAAAAACAGGCAAAGGCAGGTATAGTTGAGCTTGAGACACCAAAGACATGTACAAGTGGTTTTATTCCTTGTTCCTATACACACTGCAAAGGTCTGCAATGTTCTCCCAGGCATCTTTCTCACCACCTACAAACTTGGGCGCCTTCAAAACAACAGTGAATAGGATTTCCTAGACAAATGCACTCCACCTTAGCCTGGTATCATCACTTTCCATCAGGTGTGATCACAGTCAACCGCTAGCCTATATAGCTAAAAAAAATGAGTTTGTTGATTTACTATAACTATAAAGTGCGAGATTTAATAAAGTTATTATTCCCTGGTCTGTGTTTAAAACATGGTTTAAAATAATTCATAGACATTTCATTTTTATTTTGAAGTAAGAATTATGAAATAAAAGTCAAAACATCTGAAAAGTTTATTGTAATAAATTCTTATTGCTAGAGAAAATTAAATGTACATTGTACTCATTACCCACTATTATTACCCACTATGTTTGATATTATGTGAATTACTATCTGGGTTTAAATTTTTGTAGATGTTTGCTATTCCTTGACATATTTTGACGACCTCCGTAGTTGAGTGGTTAGCGTGCCGGTTTTCAAAGCGCCGCCATCTCTGAGGTTCCGGGTTCGATCCCCGGTCGGGGCAATGTAGAAAAATAAGTTTTCTACATTGTCTCGGATCTGGGTGTTGTGGTACCTTCGTTGTTTCTGATTTCCATAACACAAGTGCATAAGCTACTTACTATGGGATTGGAGCAATGTATGTGATGTTGTCCTCTATTTATTTATATTTATATTTTATTTATATTTTATTTTGCTTGGTTGAAATTCGGAATGTAGATAGTTAATACCCATGATACCCTAATACCCTTTTTATCATTGAATAAAAAAAAAAAGATTCCGATGAATTGAAAAAGGAGGTTCTCTCCTTCTTTTCTTGAAGTCGGTTAAAAATCTACAATAACTCAAAAACGGTTAAAGGAAAAAAGTAAGGAAAAGAATGACTTACCGAGACCATTTGGAAGGCCGTTTTGGCACATTCGTGGGTAGGTTCGTCCCAGTACAGCATTTCGTTGGCTATTTTGTAGTTGTAGCCGGTTTTATTGTGCAAATGAACGGTGCGGGAGAACGCTAGCAGGGTCTCGTCTTCCGCTAAGGACTCTGCTGTTAACTTGAGGAGGCCCGTCACACGGACGACGGTGGACGTCTCCTGTCGAAAGTAGAATGGGTGTCGCATTCGTACTTGTGCGCAATGCAAGGGCGTGGTTCATTATACTCTGTCCATTAGTTTATTTTCTTTTCGACACATGAGACAGATATAACCACTATAAAGTTATTCCTTGGTCTGTGGATATGACACTACGTTTGTCTCTCTCTGGTTCCTCTATATTGTAATATCTATATCATGTGTCAAAAGAAAATAAACGAATGGAAAGAGTGTAGTACCTACCTACATAATGTTTGTATTGCTCGTTCGCAGAGGCTTTGCCGATGACTTCCCCTCCCATTTCATACCACCGCGACCCGCGCGCTTCCGTTATCAGACGAACACGGGTCGCGGTAGTATGGAGTGGGAGGGGAAGTCATCGGCAACACACTTGTTGGAAAATCACTGCTGAAAATAACCGGCCGATCAAGTAATCGTCTTTGAACTAAACTCAACCCATTAACAGAAAGCTCTGTGCGTGTTTGTATCGAGTTGTTTACTCACGCTATGGAACATGACGTCGACAGTGAAAGTGGAGGGGTCGTGCTGCAGACTCGGCCACTTGGTCAGCAGCCTGGTGATGCTGGAGGCGCCGTACACTTCGTCGTAGTCGCCTTCGAGCAACACGCGGTTCTTTATCAGAAGGCTCTGTGCGTGTTTGTATCGAGTTGCTTACTCACGCTATGGAACATGACGTCGACAGTGAAAGTGGAGGGGTCGTGCTGCAGACTCGGCCACTTGGTCAGTAGCCTGGTGATGCTGGAGGCGCCGTACACTTCGTCGTAGTCGCCTTCGAGCAACACGCGGCTCATTATCAGAAGGTTCCGTGCGTGTTTGTATCGAGTTGTTTACTCACGCTATGGAACATCACGTCGACAGTGAAAGTGGAGCGGTCGTGCTGCAGACTCGGCCACTTGGTCAGCAGCCTGGTGATGCTGGAGGCGTCGTACACTTCGTCGTAGTCGCCTTCGAGCAACACGCGGCTCTTTATCAGAAGGTTCCGTGCGTGTTTGTATCGAGTTGTTTACTCACGCTATGGAACATGACGTCGACAGTGAAAGTGGAGGGGTCGTGCTGCAGACTCGGCCACTTGGTCAGCAGCCTGGTGATGCTGGAGGCGTCGTACACTTCGTCGTAGTCGCCTTCGAGCAACACGCGGCTCATTATCAGAAGGTTCCGTGCGTGTTTGTATCGAGTTGTTTACTCACGCTATGGAACATGACGTCGACAGTGAAAGTGGAGCGGTCGTGCTGCAGACTCGGCCACTTGGTCAGCAGCCTGGTGATGCTGGAGGCGTCGTACACTTCGTCGTAGTCGCCTTCGAGCAACACGCGGCTCATTATCAGAAGGTTCCGTGCGTGTTTGTATCGAGTTGTTTACTCACGCTATGGAACATGACGTCGACAGTGAAAGTGGAGGGGTCGTGCTGCAGACTCGGCCACTTGGTCAGCAGCCTGGTGATGCTGGAGGCGCCGTACACTTCGTCGTAGTCGCCTTCGAGCAACACGCGGCTCTTTATCAGAAGGCTCTGTGCGTGTTTGAATCGAGTTGCTTACTCACGCTATGGAACATGACGTCGACGGTGAAAGTGGAGGGGTCGTGCTGCAGACTCGGCCACTTGGTCAGCAGCCTGGTGTTGCTGGAGGCGCCGTACACTTCGTCGTAGTCGCCTTCGAGCAACACGCGGTTCTTTATCAGAAGGCTCTGTGCGTGTTTGTATCGAGTTGCTTACTCACGCTATGGAACATGACGTCGACAGTGAAAGTGGAGGGGTCGTGCTGCAGATTTGGCCACTTGGTCAGCAGCCTGGTGATGCTGGAGGCGCCGTACACTTCGTCGTAGTCGCCTTCGAGCAACACGCGGTTCTTTATCAGAAGGCTCTGTGCGTGTTTGTATCGAGTTGCTTACTCACGCTATGGAACATGACGTCGACAGTGAAAGTGGAGGGGTCGTGCTGCAGACTCGGCCACTTGGTCAGCAGCCTGGTGTTGCTGGAGGCGCCGTACACTTCGTCGTAGTCGCCTTCGAGCAACACGCGGTTCTTTATCAGAAGGCTCTGTGCGTGTTTGTATCGAGTTGCTTACTCACGCTATGGAACATGACGTCGACAGTGAAAGTGGAGGGGTCGTGCTGCAGACTCGGCCACTTGGTCAGCAGCCTGGTGATGCTGGAGGCGCCGTACACTTCGTCGTAGTCGCCTTCGAGCAACACGCGGCTCTTTATCAGAAGGCTCTGTGCGTGTTTTTATCGAGTTGTTTACTCACGCTATGGTACATGACGTCGACGGTGAAAGTGGAGGGGTCGTGCTGCAGACTCGGCCACTTGGTCAGCAGCCTGGTGATGCTGGAGGCGCCGTACACTTCGTCGTAGTCGCCTTCGAGCAACACGCGGCTCTTTATCAGAAGGCTCTGTGCGTGTTTTTATCGAGTTGTTTACTCACGCTATGGTACATGACGTCGACAGTGAAAGTGGAGGGGTCGTGCTGCAGACTCGGCCACTTGGTCAGCAGCCTGGTGATGCTGGAGGCGCCGTACACTTCGTCGTAGTCGCCTTCGAGCAACACGCGGCTCTTTATCAGAAGGCTCTGTGCGTGTTTTTATCGAGTTGTTTACTCACGCTATGGTACATGACGTCGACAGTGAAAGTGGAGGGGTCGTGCTGCAGACTCGGCCACTTGGTCAGCAGCCTGGTGATGCTAGAGGCGCCGTACACTTCGTCGTAGTCGCCTTCGAGCAACACGCGGCTCTTTATCAGAAGGCTCTGTGCGTGTTTTTATCGAGTTGTTTACTCACGCTATGGTACATGACGTCGACGGTGAAAGTGGAGGGGTCGTGCTGCAGACTCGGCCACTTGGTCAGCAGCCTGGTGATGCTGGAGGCGCCGTACACTTCGTCGTAGTCGCCTTCGAGCAACACGCGGCTCTTTATCAGAAGGCTCTGTGCGTGTTTTTATCGAGTTGTTTACTCACGCTATGGTACATGACGTCGACGGTGAAAGTGGAGGGGTCGTGCTGCAGACTCGGCCACTTGGTCAGCAGCCTGGTGATGCTGGAGGCGCCGTACACTTCGTCGTAGTCGCCTTCGAGCAACACGCGGCTCTTTATCAGAAGGCTCTGTGCGTGTTTTTATCGAGTTGTTTACTCACGCTATGGTACATGACGTCGACAGTGAAAGTGGAGGGGTCGTGCTGCAGACTCGGCCACTTGGTCAGCAGCCTGGTGATGCTGGAGGCGCCGTACACTTCGTCGTAGTCGCCTTCGAGCAACACGCGGCTCTTTATCAGAAGGCTCTGTGCGTGTTTTTATCGAGTTGTTTACTCACGCTATGGTACATGACGTCGACAGTGAAAGTGGAGGGGTCGTGCTGCAGACTCGGCCACTTGGTCAGCAGCCTGGTGATGCTAGAGGCGCCGTACACTTCGTCGTAGTCGCCTTCGAGCAACACGCGGCTCTTTATCAGAAGGTTCCGCGCGTCTTTGTATTTTGAGTCGTGACCTAGAATCATAGCTTTACGTTATCATTAGTTACTTGTTACAAGGGTCGCCAGTGACTTTTTTACTGTAAATAATGACGGAAAAAGCAAGACGTTCATCTGTTGTTAGTAATACGCGTGCCCATTCCAGATGCATCCCAGGACACTTTTAGGGACAGGGTTATAATCCGTTAATTAAAGAGTAGAGTGAATAGGCATTATCTAGGTAAACGCGCACCAAAGTAGACCTCATGAATGATTTTCATCAGACATGATTATAGTCAAGCGCAAGCTTCGTCCGTTTCAGCCGACGGACGTCCACTGCAGGACATAGGCCTCCTGTAATGATTTCCAGCCCGCACGATCCTGCGCCACTTGTATCCAGCGCCTTCCCGCGACTCTTTTAATGTCATCAGTCCATCTGGTCAGAGGTCTGCAAACACTGCGCTTTCCCGTGCGGGGTAGCCATTCCAGCACTTTGGGTCCCCAACGTCCGTCGGTCCTACGAGCTATGTGCCCCGCCCATTGCCACTTAAGCTTCGCGATACGTTGAGCTATGTCGGTGACTCTGGTTCGTCTACGAATCTCCTCACTTTTGATTTGACCACGTAGAGAAACTCCGAGCATAGCTCTCTCCATCGCCCGCTGAGTGACTCTGAGCCTTCTTAAAAAAGCCTTCTAAGCGCTTCTTATCAATTATAAAAAATATGTCATACTGTGCTATTCATCCGGAGACATCATCAGTTCTTAAGTTTATTTATGCCCAGTTACAATATCATTCAAACCAAATACACCATAGTGTATCTGTATAGTACTGCTTCTGGGGCTGCGATAACTAATAGTATGATATAGTTTACGACCTCTACAGTTCAAATAGAAAATAGTCTTTGTATTGTGATCTGTTGGTGATAATTTGATATTCATATTATTGTCAGGTTACACTTCTTCTGGATTTTTAAAATTTTGTAGTCGATTCTATTAGGTATTATAAGGTAGATATAATAAAAAAATCAAACTCACGCATTCTGTTCCTATAAGTGATAGTCATGACCGCTCTCTCAGTGTACAGAGGGTACATTTCTTTCCTCTCGTCTGGCGGCAACTCGAGTAGAGGGAAGAATACTTCTAGAAACTTCTCCACTACGGGTTTGGCTTCTTCTGGACAGTAGTTTCTTAGGACTGGTGGCATGTCGCCTTTAAGAACGATTGGAACACCGTCCTGCAAATAATGAAAGTGTTTATCCAGTCTTAAAATGTTTCTATGAATAATCTGGAGTGAACTGACCATCAGTCCTTTGAGCGTTACTGATCGAACAGCTGTTAATACGTGAAAGATTATTATACTTAGGACTTACGGTTTATTAAGGACAAGGTTAATTATCGGCCAGGTTGAGTTTAGTCGGCGCAGAGTATTTCTGGGTCACATGTATACAATTACTGATAAATTCATTTGAAATTGAAGAAGTAATCAACTTACGACTTCCCGCAAAGTGGAGTACATGGTTCCTATATTAACCTTGTCATATCGGTCAGAACTAGGGGTCTGTGTAGCTGGTGCAGTATTTCCCTAAGGACAGCTGCATACATCGCGAGATTGAAGAAGTAACCAACTTACCAGCTCGTGAAGAAAACAGTTATCATGGCTTTGTCATATCGATCATGATGTGTTTAGTAGGTGCAGAGTATTTCTTCCACATCTGCGTACACTGCGAGACACACCTGACGAAGTCATTGAATATTAAAGAAGTAATCAACTTACCAGTTCCTGCAAGGTGGGGGTACATGGTTCCTATAATGACCTTGACATATCGGTCTGAACTCAGGGTCTGTGTAGCTGGTGCAGTATTTCCCCAAGATTGAAGAAGTTACCAAGTAACCAACTTACCAGCTCGTGGAGAATATAGTCATGGCTTCGACATATAGATCATGGTGTGTTTAGTAGGTGCAGAGTATTTCTAGGACATCTGCGTACACTGCGAGAAACACCTGACGAAGTCGTTGGATATTAAAGAAGTGATCAACTTACCAGTTCCTGCAAGGTGGGGACATGGTTCCTATATTGACCTTGACCTATCGGTCAGAACTCAGGGTCTGTGTAGCTAATGCAGTATTTCCCCAAGGACAGCTGCATACATCGCGAGGAGATTGAAGAAGTAACCAACTTACCAGCTTGTGGAGAAAATAGTTATCATGGCTTTGTCATATCGATCATGGTGTGTTTAGTAGGTGCAGAGTATTTCTTCCACATCTGCGTACACTGCGAGACACACCTGACGAAGTCATTGAATATTAAAGAAGTAATCAACTTACCAGTTCCTGCAAGGTGGGGGTACATGGTTCCTATAATGACCTTGACATATCGGTCTGAACTCAGGGTCTGTGTAGCTGGTGCAGTATTTCCCCAAGATTGAAGAAGTTACCAAGTAACCAACTTACCAGCTCGTGGAGAATATAGTCATGGCTTCGACATATAGATCATGGTGTGTTTAGTAGGTGCAGAGTATTTCTAGGACATCTGCGTACACTGCGAGAAACACCTGACGAAGTCGTTGGATATTAAAGAAGTGATCAACTTACCAGTTCCTGCAAGGTGGGGACATGGTTCCTATATTGACCTTGACCTATCGGTCAGAACTCAGGGTCTGTGTAGCTAATGCAGTATTTCCCCAAGAACAGCTGCATACATCGCGAGGAGATTGAAGAAGTAACCAACTTACCAGCTTGTGGAGAAAATAGTTATCATGGCTTTCTCATATCGATCATGGTGTGTTTAGTAGGTGCAGAGTATTTCTTCCACATCTGCGTACACTGCGAGACACACCTGACGAAGTCATTGGATATTCAAGAAGTGATCAACTTACCAGTTCCTGCAAAGTGGGGTACATGGTTCCTATATTGACCTTGACATATAGGTCAGAACCCAGGGTCTGTGTAGCTGGTGCAGTATTTCCCCAAGATTGAAGAAGTTACCAAGTAACCAACTTACCAGCTCGTGGAGAATATATAGTCATCGTGGCTTCGACATATCGATCATGGTGTTTAGTCGGTGCAGAGTATTTCTAGGACATCTGCATGCATTGGGAGACACCTGATGAAGTCATTGGATATTGAAGAAGTAACCAACTTACCAGTTCCCTCAAGGTGGGGAATATAGTCCTAATGACCTTGACATATCTGTCAGGATCTGTGTAGTCGGTGCACAGAGGGTTGCCCTCAAGGATCAGTCTCTTCAAGGGCAGCTTTCTACACCCCAGCAAGGGCTTGATACTGTCTATGTAATTGTGGGAGAGATCGAGGGTACGCAGTTTAGGTGTCTCTGATTCTAGGTTGAAACCTTCGAGGGATCTGTATAATAAAATGATTTTATAAACTCAGATAAAGATAGATTAAGATAAAGATTATGTATCTGGTAATTTGTTGTTTGTGTCATCGGGTGACTGTCATTTAATTTCATAGCTTATTATGAAAGCGTATCTATTGGTGTGTTTGACACAAAAAATTGCTTAGTAACATAGCACGTCTTGTGGACAAACACTTTTAAGCGTTACACAGGTTGAGCAAAAAATTGCTTAGTAACATAGCACGTCTTGTGGACAAACACTTTTAAGCGTTACACAGGTTGAGAGATCGATTTTATTAATTCTACAATCAGATACTTACGATAAGGTGAGATTGCATTATTGCAAAACAAATTAATCTGTTAAATATTATAATTGAAAGTTGGCCATACGGGGTTCACCCCTTATGCGTACATGCGTCCTCTTCCATGCAGGCTCTACATAGAGGGCATTCCGTGATAGATCAATGCACTCACGTGATCCTGTTGCGGGATAGATTGAGCTCGGTGAGATAATCCCACGCAATATCGCTCTGCATCCTTAGGAGCTCGGTTTGGTTACACTCTCGGTTCAGCGGGAAGTATATGAAGTGGCTTATATCTGGAACAATCAATTATTATTTTGCCGTGTCTATTCTTTGAGTTCCTAGTTACTAGAACAAGTTTCGAGTTTTGTCCAAAGCTAAAGTCCTACCTTTTGTAACTTTTGTAACTCTTCTCGCGATTTGGATTTCATTTGGTTCGGACACTTTTTAGCGTTGACCCGAAATCCTTAGTTTAAATCAATGACTTTGTCGGTATAGATAGTTCAATCGAAGAAGACGACGACGCTTATGTTTCATGCGATTCGTAAGAAGTGTTCGTGGATTGAGTGCACGATAACGCTAACGAGTTGAATGGTTTTTTCCCACCTCGAATTCGCCATCCCAGTCGTAGTTCATCGCCAGTCGTTGCCTGATCACCGCCCGGGGGATAAACCCGTCCACCTTGTTCAGCGACGAGTCGTAGTGGATATGGAGAGCGTCACTTCCACGTCATCCTTGCGTATCGTGAAGTTATCTCACATAGCATCTGATATAAGTATGTAAATCTCACCGTATTTAAGCGTGAATTCGCTCAAATCCAGCTTTCCATCCCAGTCGTAGTTCATCGCCAGTCGTTGCCTGATCACCGCCCGGGGGATGAACCCGTCCACCTTGTTCAGCGACGAGTCGTAGTGGATATGGAGAGCGTCACTTCCACGTCATCCTTGCGTATCGTGAAGTTATCTCACATAGCATCTGATATAAGTATGTAAATCTCACCGTATTTAAGCGTGAATTCGCTCAAATTCAGCTTTCCATCCCAGTCGTAGTTCATCGCCAGTCGTTGCCTGATCACCGCCCGGGGGATGAACCCGTCCACCTTGTTCAGCGACGAGTCGTAGTGGATATGGAGAGCGTCACTTCCACGTCATCCTTGCGTATCGTGAAGTTATCTCACATAGCATCTGATATAAGTATGTAAATCTCACCGTATTTAAGCGTGAATTCGCTCAAATCCAGCTTTCCATCCCAGTCGTAGTTCATCGCCAGTCGTTGCCTGATCACCGCCCGGGGGATGAACCCGTCCACCTTGTTCAGCGACGAGTCGTAGTGGATATGGAGAGCGTCACTTCCACGTCATCCTTGCGTATCGTGAAGTTATCTCACATAGCATCTGATATAAGTATGTAAATCTCACCGTATTTAAGCGTGAATTCGCTCAAATCCAGCTTTCCATCCCAGTCGTAGTTCATCGCCAGTCGTTGCCTGATCACCGCCCGGGGGATGAACCCGTCCACCTTGTTCAGCGACGAGTCGTAGTGGATATGGAGAGCGTCACTTCCACGTCATCCTTGCGTATCGTGAAGTTATCTCACATAGCATCTGATATAAGTATGTAAATCTCACCGTATTTAAGCGTGAATTCGCTCAAATCCAGCTTTCCATCCCAGTCGTAGTTCATCGCCAGTCGTTCACCACCCGCGGGATGAACACGTCCACCTTGTTCAGCGACGTCGTCGTAGTGGGTATGGAGAGCGTCACTATTACCGACTCCTTTCCCAACGATATCAATTTGTAAATCTCACCGTATTTAAGCGTGAATTCGCTCAAATCCAGCTTTCCATCCCAGTCGTAGTTCATCGACAGTCGTTGCCTGATCACCGCGCGCGGGATGAACCCGTCCACCTTGTTCAGCGACGTCGTCGTAGTGGATATGGAGAGCGTCACCACAACGTCGTCCTGACGTATCGTGAAGTTCATCCAGTGAATCGCCAGCAAAGCGCCGCGACATCGTGCCACGAGGAACTTGCACTCTTTTGAGTTGAACTAAAGGACGAATTAACTGTGTTACATAATCTGTGTGATGTTAAACTGGTTGTAATAGCCAGTCAATTGTACAACTAATACTAATAAAAACAATTGAATTTTGTAAGAATTTATCTTTTATATTATATTATGATTATGAAAAATTATTTATATTAAATGCAATATTTGCAAATTGATATTAAATGCATAAATGATAATCGGATTTTCATGGATTTTCTTCGATGAATTTCAAGAACTTAGTCACGACCTGCATAAGTTTCACCATGGCGGATTCCCGTCGATGATGTTCTGATGATGATGAATGATGATTTACACTTTGGGTATCATTAATCTATAGAATGATGAACAGCTGACTGTGTCTGTATGTTTGTGACTACTTTACGCTGTAACGTCTGAACCGATTTGGCCGTTTGGAATGAGATAGTTTAACACTTCTCGCGAGATTTGTGAAACCTGAAATTCGCAATTCGTGGGTCTCGAGCGGGCAACAGCTGAGATTCTATAAACAAAGCTTAATTACCTCTATAAAGCAGGGAACGAAGCTTTTCCCTTTAAGATTGTCCAATATCAAATCCAACAAATCTTCTTTTGTCCAAGATGGCGGGTACCCCGTAGCCTAAAACATATTTTGTCTATTATATTAATTCGTACTACTAGTTGGCGTAACTTTGAAACAGGTAAATAATAAATATTATAGTCATTATTTCGATTAAATCAGTACTCTAGCTCGTAAATTAATCTGGATTTCGACTAATTTTTAAACAGCATATTTTAAATATACATCAAAACGTGGCTTTGTTGTCATTGTGCATGAAACATGACATTAAATAACCTTTTAGCGATAATTACTATAGATAATACTCACAGTGATCATAATATAGCAATTCGCTTTATCATATAGCTCCTCCATTTGCTCCTTTTCCATCATCATGACAGTCTGTAAAGTAAAAACTAATTATCATTTTAAAAAAAACTTCGACGGTATAGGACCATTGACTATAACATATATTTTTAGGCTCCGCCCTAAAGCCGGATTTTTAACTTGTCAAAACTGAAAAATGGCGCTAATATATGCGACCAAAAGTGGTATGTGCTGCCAGCGGTACCGATATGTATAATATGAAGCGCGACGCCATATTTGAGAAATTTTTGGCTTCAACATACGTCACATCTTTCCCGTCCTCTTAGCGTAGTGTATTTCGTCATTGTATAGTACTTGACGCAAATGATAAGACTGGCTAAAGGCTTGTTGATATTAATGATGGATATTAATTTGACGACCTCAGTGGTTGAGTGGTTAGCGTGCCGGTTTTCAAGGTGCCGCCATATCTGAGGTTCCGGGTTCGATCCCCGGTCGGGGCAATGTAGAAAAATAAGTTTTCTACATTGTCTTGGGTCTGGGTGTTGTGGTACCTTCGTTGTTTCTGATTTCCTTAACACAAGTGCATAAGTTACTTACTTAGGAATCGGAGCAATGTATGTGATGTTGTCCACTATTTATTTATTTATTTATCCAATACCTTTAAACGAGCAATTGTTGTATGTATATAATATATTTCTATATAATCTGAATCTCGGAAGCGGCGTTTGATCTAGCTAAGATTAATTTTTATAAAATTTCGAATTTACCAAAAAAAAAATATAACACCTGCTGCCATCTATTGGTGAGTAGGTAGTAATACAACCGAGCAAAGCTCGGTCACCCAGATATTTATTTATTTATTTAATTAAAATGCACGCACCTTCGACTGCCTCAACGTGACAGTCTTCTTGGCGACGACCTGTTTCCTCCACGGCCAGCTCGGCAGGTACTTCATGACGGTTTCGTCGCTACTGTTTACAATGCGCTCTCATTGTCGAGAATTTTTTGGTTTCAACATACGTCACATCTTTCCCGTCCTCTTAACGTAGCGTATTTCATCATTGTATAGGACCCTCTCAGGACTTGACGCAAATGATAAGACCGGCTAAAGGCATGGTGATATTAATGATGGATATTAATTCAAATGCACGTACCTTCGACTGCCTCAACGTGACAGTCTTCTTGGCAACGACCTGTTTCTTCCACGGCCAGCTCGGCAGGTACTTCACGACGGTCTCGTCGCTACTGTTTACAATGCGCTCGTCGTCGAGAATTTTTTGGTTTCAACATACGTCACATCTTTCCCGTCCTCTTAACGTAGCGTATTTTATCATTGTATAGGACCCTCTCAGGACTTGACGCAAATGATAAGACCGGCTAAAGGCATGATGATATTAATGATGGATATTAATTCAAATGCACGCACCTTCGACTGCCGCAACGTGACAGTCTTCTTGGCGACGACCTGTTTCTTCCACGGCCAGCTCGGCAGGTACTTCACGACGGTTTCGTCGCTACTGTTTACAATGCGCTCGTCGTCGAGAATTTTTTGGTTTCAACATACGTCACATCTTTCCCGTCCTCTTAACGTAGCGTATTTTATCATTGCATAGGACCCTCTCAGGACTTGACGCAAATGATAAGACCGGCTAAAGGCATGATGATATTAATGATGGATATTAATTCAAATGCACGCACCTTCGACTGCCGCAACGTGACAGTCTTCTTGGCGACGACCTGTTTCTTCCACGGCCAGCTCGGCAGGTACTTCACGACGGTTTCGTCGCTACTGTTTACAATGCGCTCGTCGTCGAGAATTTTTTGGTTTCAACATACGTCACATCTTTCCCGTCCTCTTAACGTAGCGTATTTTATCATTGTATAGGACCCTCTCAGGACTTGGCGCAAATGATAAGACCGGCTAAAGGCATGGTGATATTAATGATGGATATTAATTCAAATGCACGCACCTTCGACTGCCGCAACGTGACAGTCTTCTTGGCGACGACCTGTTTCTTCCACGGCCAGCTCGGCAGGTACTTCACGACGGTCTCGTCGCTGCTGTTAACGATGCGCTCGTCGTCGTGTACGGGGACGTCCTTTTTTATTTCCACCACTTCCCTGCGAAGATATTGATTTTTTTATGTACCGTGGCCAGGCCAGGTCCACTTATCACGTAATCGAGAAACTACAGGTAGCTGTCTCGACGTACTAATCTCAGACGGCCGCCGCGCGCCGGATACTTTGCTCGCGTTAGTTCTTGTACGGTCTATTTCACGCGCTGCGTGCGAGGCAACCTTAGTAAGTAAATGAGATAAAGTTACGCGATAGAAAGATATCACAACTTTGAATTTGTTGCGTGTTCTTTCCGGAGGTCTTGTCTCCTGTATCGTTTCACAGTTGTAAGATCTATACAAGGTGTTGGTTAATTCGTATAGTGTGCCCGCGGCTAACCTTTTTACTTGATCCTAGAAACACATTAATAAAGATCAGAAGACCCAATTATTTTGTTTTATTTATATGAGCTCGACTTCTTGTGATATTTTTTGAGGCACTTATACATCGTTCCCTACTTTCGGCGAATTAGAGTAATTAACCAACACCTTGTATAGGTTGTTAAGAAAATCGACTATTGCAAGGATTACCTGACAGCCTGGTCTTTGTTCAAGTTGAGGTTGATGGTCAGTTTGGGCTTCTTTGGTTGCTCCATGGGACCCAGTCTATCGAACGCGCTCTGGCGCTTCTGTCCGGCCTCGAGTACGTCCGGTGCGTCGGAGCCTTCCCCATCTTCTGATATTGGGTAACTATCTGAAATCAATATAGTACAATCCATTTATAACGACATCGAAGGAAACGACTGTCATAGATTTAGTTTGATCTTTATAATCTATGGCACAGACCAATGATGTTTTATAATCTGTGGTGGACTTGTGGTGGTCTGTGCAAATATGCTGTCGATGATTCAACAGGTCTGCGCGCGAAATTCAAAATTTTCGTGTTTTTTTGCAATTTGTACGCTAATTACACATAATAGGCTTATGGCAGTCATTTTGCGAGAATGGCAGTTACTTCTTTACATGTTTATATCAAAATTTTTGCATAAAAATGTCTATCCTAGGAAATTAGTCCGAGTATCGAGTTTAATGTGAGTAACTCGCAAATCTCGGACTAATTTCTTTAACGCGACACTTTCGAGCAGAGATTTTTATAAAAACACGTGAAGAAGATATTGGGATTATCGAAATTTGACTGCCATAAGCCTGTTATGTCTTATTAACTTAAAAATCGTGAAAAACCACAAAAAATTTGAATTTCGCGGGCACACCCGTGGTGTGCTCCTTAATTAAACCAAGCTTGAAAATATGGTTAACGGTTTTTAATTTATATTCCCAAATATAACATTACAACGACAATTCCTAAGCCTAATTCCTAAGCGGACGTCATACAAGGAATTTTGTACAAAATAAATCTCTTGTTTTTTGGAGTTATAGCATAGGTGGACAAATCAACAACTGTTAGAATATGCAGGTAACGCCCTTTCTTATGATACAATACACCACTTGGTATAGTTATCTCACTTTATGCCGCCTTTTTAAATAAAAACATAAATACTTTTTTTACTTGAAATGTCGTTGAATCAATTTTTGAAGTACATTTATACCGAATTTCGTGTCGAAAGCTTCAATAGTTACTGAAATAATAGACTGCATGACAGACAGACTGGACGGATGACGTGGCAAGATGGCTGGGTTCCAATTTTACCATTTTAGTACGGAACCCAAATAACGTTACGTGTTTTATAATACTTAGTTTTGGCTTGTTTTATCGAATCAAATACGTGTAAAATGATTTTCGTTTTCGTTTATGTCTTTTTTAGGGTTTCATACCCAAACGGAAAAAATAAACCCTTTAGGCTACCACAGACTGATCACAGCAAGGCAAGGGATTTTAAGTTTTAACCAATGGGCATTCAAATGTATTGGTATACACGTTTGAATGTCCATTGGTAAAAACTTTAAATCCCATCCCTTGCCATGTTTTGTACCTTCATCCTCTCTGATTTCTTGATACACTTCTGTAGGAGAGTAGACTTGGCGTTGGCCAACGTTGGCGCTGGCTGTTGGAACAAAACCTTGTGGTTCGACGGGCTGGATGTGATGCATCGGAGTTTGGACGTCCCATCTCGATATTGGTGGATTGTTGGAGAAATCTGTAACAATAACAACCAATTTTTACGTATACTTTCGTTCGTTCGTTCGTTTTTAGCCGACGGACGTCCACGGCTGTGCAAAGTCCTTCTGCAATTATTTCCAATTTATACGGTCTTGCGCCACTTGTATCCAGAGACTTTCCTTCCGTAACTTTCTTTAGGTGTTTCGGCCGAAATTCAATTTTTATGCAGTTTTTCGCAAATATTATAGACTAACTACACAGTACACATTGTAGGTTTATGGCAAAGAATTTTGCGGGCATAATATTTATGCATTTACATGTTTTTAATAGAAACTTTGCTCGAAAATTCCCACTCACCTCATATTGGTTCCCGAAAGATAATTTTTTGCAGTTTCCCAGATTACGGGCTATCGGGAAGCAATATCAAACATAAAAACGATGAAACATATTTATAATATTAAATGGGTTTTTCTACCTTTTTGCGGTTCAATAGCAGTAAAAGACTCTTGGTTCTTCAAAAATGATCTTGGGACACCAGCAGGACTTCTATTCGTTAACACTGAAAAAAGTATGAATTATATTTTTAAAGCGACTTCAACATCAAAATCACTAAACAACAGTCCATTATATGAAAAGTACTGCACCGATTTTGGTGAATCTTTCGTTGTTTCTCAAGCTAAATCCAATAAAGAATATAGAGATTAGGGATTTTGTGTGGCGAATACATGGATCAACTATGTTAAATTATTATTTATACATGTAATGCTTAGTTATTATCAGAATAAGCGAATAGCCTCTAGAATGCTTTGTTGTTCGTGACAACTTCTATAATTTCGGCCAGTCCGCCGACAGAACTTATAGAAGTTTTCTGTCTAACGCTTTTTAGGGTTCCGTACTTATTCCCAAAGGGTCAATAAGAAACCCTATTATTGAGACTTCGCTGTTCATCCGTCCGTCCGTCTGTCACCAGGCTGTATCTCTTGAACCGTGATAGCTACAGGTTTGAAATTTTCACAGATGATGTGTTTCTGTTATTGCCGCTATAACAACAAATACTAAAAAATAGAATAAATTAAATATAGGAGGCTCCCATACAAAGATAGACGCTTCAAATGCAAAGAATATTTAGATATACATTCACTTTAAAAATAAAGAGTTAAATTAAAGTAAATAAATATTTAAGGGGGTCTCACAACAAACGTGATTTTTTTTTTAATTTGGTGGGCAGAATGAAACGTGTTTTTGTTGGAATTGGTCCTGATTATACGGAACCCTCAATGCGCGAGCCCTACTCGCACTTGATCAATTATTACACGACTGCCCAAAAAAGGAGTGTAATGTTTTTTTAGGGTTCATGTATGTATGTATGTATGTACGTATGTATGTATGTGAGTTTCTTTTTCCACCATAACTTCTGAACGGCTGAATAGATTTGGACATATGGGGTATCGTTAGAACCCTTATAACATAGGCTATATTTTTTGGAAAAAGTCGTTTCACCACAGGGCAGCCTTGTTTTTTAATTTTTAAATTATTTTTTTTTTTTTTTTCTTTCTTCCTACACAAACATTAATAACTTCCTAGGTATACCTACACATCTCATCAAATCGCATCTTTTGTTCGGGATTCATGTTCCTTAGCACGTTGTCTCTGACAACTTGTTGGATATCAGACGACAGCCCCGCTAGTACTTCTTGATTTGCCTTCTTCCTGGATTCACCTGTCATCATTATTTATAGAAGTTAGTTAGCTATTTAGTCATACATGGATTTTTTTCACTTCTTTAGACGCGTTTGCTTTCATTTTTGAAATAAATGAATAAATAAATAAATAGATAAATAGTGTATAACATCACATACATTGCTCCGATCCCTTATTAAATGGCTTATGCACTTGTGTTATGGAAATCAGAAACAACGAAGGTACCACAACACCCAGGCCCGAGACAATGTAGAAAACTTATTTTTCTACATTGCCCCGACCGGGGATGGAACCCGGAACCTCAGAGATGGCGGCGCCTTGAAAATCGGCACGCTAACCACTCAACCGCGGAGATCGTCAAATGGGAAAAAACCATTGAACAGACCCCTGATTGCGTAAGAAAAACGTATTCATCGTTATCGTAAACGCTAGCAAATTCCGCCGGCTGATTGGGTTCCTGATTTGCGTCAGCCAATCGCGGCGCAGAATTCGCTAGCGTTTACGATAACGATGAATACGTTTCTCTTACACAATTAGGGGGTACCTCACACTGTTACCGAAACCTACATCGGCGCGTTGTGAATTTTCGAGATAGGAAAAACCATTGAACTCGCGACAAAGTTACCGATAAGGCCCGGTTGCCACCAAAGCGAAGCGGAGCGTAGCACTGTTTGAGTAACCAATGAAATTTCGTAATTTTGACATCTCCGAAACTGAGGGGAGGGGATATGTCGAAATGACGAAATCTGATTGGTTACTCAAACACAGTTCCGCTCCGCTTTGGTGGAAACCGGGCCTAACTCGCACTGTTACCGTAACCGACACCAGTGTAAGTGCTACGTCATTTTTTTACTTTCTGGTTGCGATGCGTCAGTACCTCCAGATAATTCGATTTCCACAATGTTTCTCTGTTGCTGTTTCCTCGCTAGTTTTTCTTCAATATTGGTTGTTAGTTTGAATGTGTTTATAAACTGAGACCTGAAAATTAGTTGTAATAGAATATTTTACTCATACGACGATATGATAGATAGATTTTACTCAGATTTTTGTAAGTAATCTTGGAAAGTGCATTAATTAATATTAAAAAATTTAAGTTTTTTTTAATTTGAGATTTAATTAGAGATATATAAGGTGGGTGGACCATGGAAGGCCACGCTAACAATTGAACAGTTATTATTCGTTTATTTACTGAATAAATGATACGAACAAATAATAAAGTAATACTTTGTTTTATTACGTAACATATAAACCACTTTTTCAAATTTAAGATTTGATCAATATTGATTAAACTAAGTTTCATTGAACGCTTCCAAATGGCGTTGCTAGGAACTAGGGCTCCTTAGAAGGCCATTATAATAAAGCAGTCATTTAACACTAAAAGTTAATAAATAGCGATTAAATCTACAATAAAAAGAATTGGTTTATATGTGACGTAATAAAACAAAGTATTACTTAAATATTTGTTAGTTTCATTTATCCAGTAAATAGATGAATAATAACTATTTATTTGTTAGAGTGGCCTTCTATGGTACACCCACCTTATTTTAACGTCGTCGATTTCCGATATCAATGAAGCGAGGGACCGTACTGCCAAAATAGTGGCGCGAGCGATTCGCCGCCGCGTCTGTGATTTCTAGTTCGATGGATGTTTATGTAGATAGAAGGAATTTGTCATCACATGTCAATAACTACGAAATTTTAATAGTTGGCCTTCGAAGGAGCATGGCCTTCCATGGTCCACCCACCTTAGAAGGATGTTAATTGAAAATTTTATCCAATCGTATTTCTGCTTCACAAAGTTTTAGATTAAAGACTCAAAATACATGACGTTTATATATTATATATAAATAACGTTTATACATATCATTACAATTGATAATACTATACTTTCGCAATATTTATGTTAGTGGCCGCTAAGAAAAAAAATCATGCCACAGGTCCATACAAAGTTACCCAAACCCCTTTGAAAAGAATTTGTCTTTATACTTTTTAAACTGCACGGTGCACCCCTAGGTTGTCTAAGAAAAACGTATTAATGGTTATAGTAATCGTTTACTAATACTGCCCGCTGATCGGGTTCCTGATTTGCATCAGCCAATCGCGGGGCACAATTCACTCGCGATTACGATAACGATGAATACGTTTTTCTTACGCATTCAGACCCCAGGTCAATACAAAATAAACATCGCTTAAATCGCGTCTAACGCCGTTAAAATAGTAGTTTATGAAACGGATGCATAATGGGGGGTATTAAAACATGAGTGTGAGTTTAAAAAACGAGCCGCAGGCGAGTTTTTTAATAGTATCACACGAGTGTTTTAATACCTAATTATGTAGAGTTTCATACACTACTTTATCTACGCTCAAATTATCATAAATCCAAACCATAAAATCTTGCTAACGTTTGTCGTAAATCCTTCACTTTGTTGGTAAAAGATTGTGGGTCATTTTTGTTGCAATTACTAAAATGTCAGGTGGAGTTAAATTTTCTTAGGTACGTTTCACTGCTAGACATTTTTCCGCGCTAAGTTTTGACTAAGTAACAAAAATAACACATTGAAATGTTAAAAGTTAGGTATGGCGCCAAAATTCAGTTGCAAACTGCGTATAGTCTGTTAAAAAAGTCATGAAACAAAAAAGAGTAGAAAAATATTTATACAAGTCAGATAAACTATATTTTTAGTGGATAATTAAATAATCAAAAATTAAACATAATTCTTTTCAATATTCTGTATGAACACACTTTTTAATCAGTCATATAAGGCAGGGAAAAATTATTGTTTCCGTGAATTAATTGTTGTCTATGGTCGATCATGACTACCAACTAAATGTTGTCTGTGGACTCCTTATATAAAAAAAAAAAAAAAACAAAATTGAGGATTGGCTCTACACTCTCTTTAGGCTATGACGACCACAGAGAAAAGAAAGTTATTCCCTGGTCTGTGATGACGACACACAAAAATACAGGAACCCAGAGCCGCGTATCGTAATAGAAATTATTCAACAATCTAGAGATATTTCCATAGTACAGCTATGTTATAATGAATAACTTTTTAATAATTATAGAAGTCTGTGAATAAAGTAGGTCAATATGTGACACATTTTGATTTCATAATTCGAACTTTAAGCAATGAGCGTAGATAAAAACTATTACGGTATTCTATGGTTACGGATCCATACATACAGTCCGACAAGGCTCTCTTGGCACTTGAATGACATTGTCAGGAGGGCGTTGTTATAGAACAAAGGCAGCTAGGAAAAAAAATCTCTTCACTTTTATTTCAATTTAAGTTTTATTTTGGTTAATATCAAGCAAAAACAACATAACATACAACAGCGATATATCGACAGAGCGAAGTATCAAACAGTATCACAAGATAGCGGTGTTAGTTCCGATCTGTGCCACGCGCCAAGATAGCCTTGTCGCACTAAGTAAGGTACTAATCATCGCAATCAATCAATCAATACATCAATACATCAATACATCAATACATATATAATAAATATGTAGAGGTCGAATTTCTGTACAATGAAAAAAAATGCTAAAAACCGAGTCAGGGGGATGTAAGAAGTGAAATAGAACTAATTTTTTTTTTTTAATTTTTTTGTTTCTCTGTTTGTCTGTTTATCTGTTTGTCTGTTTGTCTGTCTGTTTGTACGGGCTAATCTTTGGAACGGCTGGACCGATTCCTATGAAATTTTGTGTGGTGGTAGCTTATGTCCCTGGTCAACATATAGGATACTTTTGATCCAGGCAAAATAAAGAGTTCCCGTGGGATAGTTAAAAAACTGTTATTAATTTAACAGCTTTGTAAACAACAACTAATGAACTTAATGTAGTAAAATTTGTTATGCTGATACCTTATGTTGCCTCTAAAACAAAATATATATATAACACATATTAATCCAATCGAGTTCCCGTGGGAAAGTAAAACATTACAAAAACAGTTAGCAGGCGTCTTTTAAGTAACGGATTTAAATGAAATTTTATGATCGTACTTTACATTCCTGGTCAACATTTAAGATACTTTTCATCCTGAAAAATTAGAGAGCTCCCGTGGGATAGTTAAAAAAAACCTATAGCTACTTATCTACGTAGCACAATCAAAAGGGCGATTTAAACTGTCGATATTTCGATCCATTGCCACTGAGTCGAAATATCGACAGTTTAAATCGTCCTTTTGATCTTGCAACAAGATAACCCGTGCGAAGCAGGAACGGGTTGCTACACAGCAGCGCACCAGAATGCTTAATCCCTTTGCGGAACAAACGATCAGACCTAATTGAATTTCATCATCTCAGAATAAGATGAGTTTGGTTAGTAATGATATTTCAATCCACGACGACACGCCCCACTCTGTCTAACTCCATGCGAATCGAATAACATAAGCGATTTTGACAGAGTGTATAAGTAGAGGAAGACCAAAGAAGATATAGGTGAATTGTGTGAAAGAAGATTGCACGTTGACGAATTGAAGATCAGAAGAAGTCTCCTTTACGGGTCCATCGAACCCAGGGACCACTCATTTATGTTGGGAAAAATTACCAACCCGAATTCACTCATTTATCTTGGGAAAAATTAAGAAATTCCACGGGAAACATTTTTGTAAAAAAAACGAACTGCACGCGTGCGGAGCCGCGGGCAACAGCTAGTGTAAATTAAAATTCAGGTACAACTTACACAGTATCTGGTTTAAGAGTGGGTATGGAATTGTTGAATCGATTATCGTCATTCAGCTCAACTACTTTCTCTGATGAATCTTCACCATCATTTCCTGTATCTGTGCTTTGTATCTTTTGTAAATTTTTAGATCTGTTGTCAATCTTAAACACACATTCGGTATGAATCACTCTTGTTAAACATTTCTGGCATTTCACTGTGTCTTTTGTTTCTAATTTCCTCAGGAAGATGCCTTTTTGTAATTGTGCGGGGTTTTTCGTAGGTTGCTTTCTGTAATTCAATATGTTAATATTTAAAAATCTTTTATAACTCATTAGCAGAAGATTTGCCGATGAGTTTTGCCAGGAGTGTGGCCAGTCGTCTCAAATGGAGGGTGTACTCAAGCATCTGCAAAGGGCTAGTCATAACGTTTTTAGTATATCTGCTGTATCTCTTGAACTATAATAGCTACAGACTTGAAATTTTCACAGATGATGTATTTCTGTTGCGGCTATAACAACAAATTTACAAAAAAATAGAATAAAATAAATATTTAAGAGGGTACCCATACAACAAAAGTGATTTTTTTGTTTGTTTTGCTGCTCGATATTGATAATGGTAACAGGTAGACGCTTCAAATATTTACATACATTTACGGGGTTTATTTTTACATAATATAACAAATGTGATGTTTGCTCGTTTTTAATTTGGTGGGCAAAGTGAGATGTGCCTTAGTTGGAATTGGCCTTGATGGTACGTAACCCTCAGAGTGCAAGCCCGACTCACACTTGAGCAATTTTTTAAATTATTATCCGAATATGGAACAGATACGTAAGTGATACATAGTGGATAAATATGAAATGGAGAAGTTTGGGAAATAAAATAACGTACAAGTGTACAACTTACACAATATCACGTTGAATGATGGGTATGGAATTATTGAATTTGTTATCATCATTCAGTTCGATCACTGTCTCTGGTGAATCTCCGTCATCTATTTGTGAATCCGGTGTGCTCGGTATCTGTTGGACATTTTTAAAGCTGTTGTCAATCTTAAAAGCACCAGAACATTTCACTATCTTTCTCTCCTGTAATTTCTTCAGGAAGATTTCTTTCTTTAGCTGTGCACGGGTTTTTGTTTCTTGGTTTCTGAAATTCAATAGGGTTAATTTGTGTCAATATTTAAAAATCTTCAACGTTCTTACGTTTCTTTAAAACTTTATTGCATGTTGTGATTAGTATAAAAAAAATGTAACTTCAAAAAATATGTAATTAATCTTAATCAGAAACCTGTCAGAAATTCAATCAGCGGGCAGAATTAGCAAACGATTACGATAACGATGAATAAGTTTTTCTTAGAAAATCTAGGGGCATGTCAGTTACACCCAGTGAATTACGTCATTTATTACCCGTTCGCAGAAGCTTTGCCGATGACTTCCCCTCCCCCATTTCATACAACTTTTAACATCCTCTGCAGAGGATTATACATGTAATCCATTCAGTATTCAATAGGACTGCTGTTCTATGTGCTTCTCTCTCACACTTTGTTAGTAGCGACTAGCGTGCGAGCGAGAAGAGCATAGAAATAGCGCAGGCTGTGAATGCATGACGGTCGCGGTTCATCGAGGTTTTCTCACTCTACCTTCAAACTAAGTATCCTGTTTCTGCAATAGTATTACACCATATTCTCCAAGTGGAAAGCCTCAAATAACGCAAAACTGTAATGTAATTTCTTTTTTTCAAACAAGTGTGATATACATATATCGATCTAAATATTACAAAAATTCATCTTACTCTATTTTTCATTATTGATTCATAAAGGTCCAGTTACCAAGTACATGAATATAAAAATCTTATATCTACCTTTTCATGGCGTTTTAAAGTATTCTAGCCAATGGTGATCTCAATGCGTTCGCAGTCAAGCAATTTATCTACAATAAAAGAATCATGCGCTATATTTATTTATGTATATAAAATTGACTATTATGATTATTTTATTTACGGACATAAAATGTACTAATATTATTATTATACGATATATTTATTTACGTGCATAAATGTAAGGGCAGGGGGAAGTAATAATTATATGATATTATGGAACTAAGAGATTTTCCCGCAGTAAAGAGTAATCATCAAGTTCATTTCAGTGGCTTAGCTTAGAACAATAAACAAACCGACAATATTCACATCCATAATACATATTGTTATATATGTTACTAGCGGACGCCCGCGGCTTCGCTCGCGTTTAAGCTCTGCTTTACATCCTCAGGCGACTAATTACCAAAATTCCTGTCTTAACTGCCATTTATTTTAATAATATAAAGACAACAAATTCTTCCTTTGTGCTTGCTGCTATAGTCACTTATTGGTTTTGAAAATATGAGGTCGTTACAAAAAGTTTAATATAGTTCAATTAGGGTACCGTACCTATAGGGAAAAAGGCGGGAACCTTATTACTAAGACTACGCTGTCTGCCCGTCGTCTGTCCATAATAAATGGCGGCCACTTTTTTAATTCTGACCATAAATTCGTTCTCTATTCTTGCTGCGATACTCAAATATCGATTTTCAAAGAAATCGGCCCAGAAACAAAGTTCAAAATGGCGGCCACTTTTTTTGATTCTGATCATAAATTCGTTCTCTATGCTTGCTGCGATACTCATATATCGATTTTCAGAGCAATCGGCACAGTAACAAAAAAGTTCAAAATGGCGGCCACTTTTTTTAATTCTGACCATAAATTCTTTCTCTGTGCTTGTTGCGATACTCAAATATCGATTTTCAAAGTAATCGGCCCAGTAACAAAAAAGTTCAAAATGGCGGCCATTTTTTTTTAAATTTTAACCACAAATTACTTCTCCATGCTTGTTGCGATACTCAAATACAGATTTTCAGAGCAATCGGCCCAGTAATAAAAAAGTTCAAAATGGCGGCCACTTTTTTTAAATTTTAACCACAAATTCCTTCTCCATGCTTGTTGCAATACTCAAATATCGATTTTCAGAGCAATCGGCCCAGTAACAAAAAAGTTAAAATGGCGGCCACTTTTTTTAAAGTTTGACCACAAATTCCTTCTCCATGCTTGTTGCGATACTCAAATGTCGATTTTCAGAGCGATCGGCCCAGTAACAAAAAAGTTCAAAATGGCGGCCATTTTTTTTTAATTCTGACCATAAATTCGTTTTCTATGCTTGTTGCGATACTCAAATGTCGATTTTCAGAGCAATCGGCCCAGTAACAAAAAAGTTCAAAATGGCGGCCACTTTTTTTAATTCTGACCATAAATTCGTTCTCTATGCTTGCTGCGATACTCAAATATCGATTTTCAAAGCAATCGGCCCAGTAACAAAAATGATCAAAATAGCGGCCACTTTTTTTTTAAATTTTGACCACAAATTCCTTCTCCATGCTTGTTGCAATATTCAAATATCTATTTTCAGAGCAATCGGCCCAGTAACAAAAAAGTTCAAAATGGCGGCCACTTTTTTAATTCTGACCATAAATTCGTTCTCTATGCTTGCTGCGATACTAAAATACCGATTTTCAAAGCAATCGGTCCAGTAACAAAAAAGTACAAAATGGCGGCCACTTTTTTAATTTTGATCACAAATTCCTTCTCCATGCTGGTTGCGATACTCAAATATCGATTTTCAGAGCAATCGGCCCAGTAACAAAAAAGTTCAAAATGGCGGCCACTTTTTTAATTCTGACCATAAATTCGTTCTCTATGCTTGCTGCGATACTCAAATACCGATTTTCAAAGCAATCGGCCGAGTAACAAAAAAGTTCAAAATGGCGGCCACTTCAAAATTTGGATTTCGAAAATCCCCGAAAAACCTGAGTACGAATTGATTTTATTACCTGATAAGAACCTAGGTACCATTTACCAATTTTCAGATCTGAACTACTTTTAGTTCTTCGGGAATTCCTGGAACAACGAAAAAAATCACTATTGTATAGGAAAATCCCTTACTTAAATGTACGATTTTTCCCCCTTAAAATTTGAATTTCTGAAATCCCCGTCTTAGTACGAATTCATGACGAAATATCAACCTAGGTACCAAATTTCAGATCTCTACGACTTTTAGTTTTTCGGGAATTCCTGGAACAACGAAAAAAAATCACTTTTGTATGGAAAAATCCCTTTAATGTACGATTTTTACCCCTTAGGATTTGAATTTCTGGAATCCCCGTCTTAGTACGAATTCATGACCTAATATCTATCTAGGCACCAAATTTCAGAGCTCTACGACTTTTAGTTTTTCGGGAATTCCTGGAACAACGAAAAAAATTCTATTTTGTATGGGAAAATCCCTTTAATGTACGATTTTTACCCCTTACAATTTGAATTTCTGGAATCCCCGTCTTAGTACGAATTCATGACCTAATATCTACCTAGGCACCAAATTTCAGATCTCTACGACTTTTAGTTTTTCGGGAATTCCTGGAACAACGAAAAAAATTCACTTTTGTATGGGAAAATCCCTTAGATGTGCGATTTTTACCCCTAAGAATTTGAATTTCTGGAATCCCCGTCTTAGTACGAATTCACGACCTAATATCTACCTAGGCACCAAATTTCAGATCTCTAGGACTTTTAGTTTTTCGGGAATTCCTGGAAAAACGAAAAAAATTCACTTTTGTATGGGAAAATCCCTTTAATGTACGATTTTTACCCCTTCAAATTTGAATTTCTGGAATCCCCGTCTTAGTACGAAATCATGACCTAATATCTACCTAGGCACCAAATTTCAGATCTCTACGACCTATAGTTTAGGCGGAATCCGTGGAACATATAACATATAACTGATGAACCGTGGAACATATAACTGATGAAAGAAAACACAAACTCGTTCTTAACATATTTAAACTAAGAAATATAAAATTCCAAATATAAAATTGTCGAGCCCCAGTGCAATAAATATCTGGTGAAGTCCTTTCGGATTGACCAGATTTTCATATATTTTTATGCTTGATTGTTTTGATTTACTAGTAAAACTGTCGAAAACCGTATAACGTCTTCACTGTGTAGTTAATCGATCGAAAAATCTGAAATATGTATGATAAATAGGGGTTAACATAATATGTTTTACAGGAAAAATCAATTTTCTAGCTATACTTTTTTTATAATAACAATATCCTCTAGAAACAAAGTTAGGTTTGCGGTTTGTTATCAAAAGTATTTGTACATTGTAGTTTAATGAACAAAAGTGATTCTTTTAAAGTTTCACTTCTTTTGTAGTGTGGTACAAAAGAAGGAAAGGAAAGGTTGTTGGTGAATCAATAATATTACCCTTGATCCCCATACCAATTTCTTACCACAAAATAATATTCTCGGCGTTCTTCTACAAATCTCTCTCTACAATTACAATTCTCTACAATTCTCAACTACAAATTAGGTATGTAAATTTAGAAAAAAAACTTGATGGTACAGTACTTTTGGCGCGCCTGCGCAAGTCCTCCTTGCATTTATATTAGAATCCACAAACACATCATAACACACACATCATAAAACACAACGTATATACAAATACATCAATATCCATCGAGAATTAAACACTAACGTGAAAAATTGCTTTAGAAAAATTAATTTAGAAGTAAAATGAACTTTCGTACGGATAAAATACATTACAGTTTTGCATTAGAAGTTACAATGTCTCCATTAAGAAAACATTGGGATATAATTTCATACATATCTAGATTTATTGTAACTGCAAGAACTTACGTTTTCGGAATATCTTGATCAATAGTAAGTCGGGTATTTCCAGTTCGAGGGTTCGATACATCATACATAATATTGCCATCATTAAACTCGTCCACCTCATCTGATGAAACATCTTCATAGTCTTTTTTGCTGTATTTAGTACGTTTTTTTGATTGTGAACCGCTATTTTCCCTTGATATTGTTTTCTGATCTGAATTTTCATATTTACTACAGTCTACTGCCACTGTTATATTTTTCTGCATTCCCGAAGTTCGTAGTGTGGGAATAATATGTTCTTTTTCATCTTTCGATATCCGATTACGAAACTTTGACTTTTCTTCCTTTTCTACGTGTATACTTCTCTTGTCTATTCTTACTCCCGACGGTTCGGATGAAGGAAACATAATATTCTCTAATTTTCGTTTCTGATTACGCAAGTTTTCATCAGTAAACTCGTCCGATTCTTCTGATGAAACATCTTCATAGACTTTTTCACTGCATTGAGTACTGCTCTTAGACTGTGAACTATGATCGTCCTTTTTCATTGTACTTTTATCTGAATTTCTATATTTTTTCCATAGCCGTATATTTGTTTCACTGTTGACTATTGGAGTAGAGATGTGTCGACGTCCTGAAGGTCCAGGTTTGGGACATATAAAATCTTTTAGTTCATCTTTTGATTTCAAATGATTGGGAGACTTTGTCTTTTCTGCCTTTTCAGCGTATTGTATATTTTTTTTGTTTATTTGTAGAGCCGAAGGTATATTATCTCTTGGTATATTGTCTTTTTTTTCCTGTCTGGTATTATTTTGTCTTGGTGTGGAAGCTATTGGTTTCCGTCCAGATATATTATCTCTTGGTGTAGAAACATTTTGCGTAGAGCTGAGAACGTCTTGTTTCGATCCAGGATTGATTTGTTTTTGTGTAGGATTATCTTTAGGTGCAGGAATATTATCTTTAGCCGCAGTAATATTTTTTCCCAGTCTTGAAATATTTTCGCCTTGCGTGGGAGCTGTTTCTTCTCCCAAATCATAAACATTTTGTGGTGTATGTTTATTTGCAATGTATTTTGTAATGTAATTTATAATCTGAGGGGACTCAAAAAAGTTCACACTGGCTGCACAAGATTTATCAGTGTTTAAATTATCAGTGTTATTTATAATAATATTTTCTGAAATTATGTTTTCTTTCACAGCGCCTGAATCACTAGATTTGTTTTGATTAATATTTTCATTAATTCTTAATTTTGTAAACTTTATACAAAACCTTGCAAATATTGTTGGCTTCTTTCGCTTTTTACCTCTTCGCCTCCTTTTTTTCTTAATAATTGTAGTATCCGTATCTGCGTTATCAATATCGGTATCATCTGAACTAGCATTTGCTGTACTAACATTTTTTATATCAGTAGTATTTGCATTAGAAATGCTAGCGTTAGTGTTGTTTATAAAAGAATTCTTATCGTCAATATCTGTTTTATTTATGTTGGTTGTTTCATTGTTAGCACTATTAGTATCTGTGCTGTCAGACATTTTACTATCAATGCTTATAATATCAGTAACAACAACATCTGTGTTAAAATCATCAACAACTACTCTATTTATGATACTAACATTAGTGTCATTAGTATTTAAACTTTATAATTTCTAATTTCAGCATTGATTTTATCTGCTTTGATAACAATGTTAGGAAAATTTTCTCTTCTCTCTTGTTTTCATGTTCACTTTTATTGATGACATTATCAATATTAGTACTTTTACAAGTATAGGCTTGATTGAATATATTATCAGTAAATTCTTTAGAAGTATTTCTTTCTTCAACCTTTACAGAATTTATCGTTGTGCTCAATATTCTTGCACTAAGGCAATCACGATTTTCAGATTTTGCAATATCAAAGTTCACATCAATGTTTCTACTGTTAGAATTTGTGCTAGCAGAGTTCTTACTACTGTCATTGTTGATTGCAATGGACCCGATACTAGTTTAAGCAGTATTAACGTTTACTTCATCGATGTTATCTTTTGCAATGTGTGCGTTACCATCACCTTTAGCACAATCAACATTTGCAGCAATGTTTCTGCTATTAGTATTCGTGCTATTACAGTTTTCGTTACTACCGATGTTTATTGCATCAGTACTGATACCGCGTTTAGCAGTATTAGTGTTAACTTTATCAATGTATGCATCAGTATTTGCTCTATTACTATTTTCACCATAAGTATTGGTATCTTTTGCATAAATACTGTAAGAAATTGCACTACTGGTGTTTATACTACTAGTAACAGTATAGTTAATATAAGAATCGGTATCACTTTAGTGTTTTTAAAGTTTTCACTACTTATATCAATGTTATTATCTTTTACACTATTCGCGTTTGTATTACCATTATACTATCAGAGTTTTCAGCGTCATTGTTTCTAACGATGTCGTGAATGTTGTTGCGATTAGAATCATTGACATTAATTTTCATAGATGTAGCAGTTTTGTCATCTTTAGTGTTAGCATTGGCATTATTTGAACTATTATTTATTAAATTACTTTTCGTAGTGTAGTATAGTAGGTATAGTTGATATTTGGACTATTAATGCTTGTGCTATCTGAATTCACATTTTTGATATTTAGTACTATAAAGAATTTTCTTTATTATCCTTTTTTATTCTTCCGTGGCTTGTCCCTGATTTTTTTTTTGGGTCTAGGTTGGCACTAAAATGTTATTTTTTATTTAAACTAATCAGATCTAGTGTTAAGAATTCCCTGAACCTACGTTTTGTCCATACATTCATAATACCAAAATCATTTGTAATTCGTGAATATTTCGATCATGTTGTGATGTTATTCAGTTTAATATAGTAGTAATCTATGCTCCTGGCCATATTTCTTTCGGAAATACTACTCTATAACTAAATATAAATGATATTCGATTGACTTATTTTGTGTCAAAAAGGACATGTTTTCTTCTTATTTGTTTTGTAATAAAAACAACGCTATCTCATCGTCGCATTCGTTCAGAAGCACAGTTTTTATTGTCCAGCTAATGAAACACCAGTTAAAAACGAAAGTTACAAGTTTTCATTTGTGATTTTTTGTATTACGGAACTCAACCGATTTTATTTAGTTCGGAAGTATTTCCGAACTTCCGAACTAAATAAAAAAAGCTGGCCAGGAGCACAGATTATTACTATGTATATGAACCCGAATAACACCACAACATGATCGAAATATGCACAAATTACGAATGATTTGGTATTTCGAATGAATGGAGACATTGTAGTTCACAGAACTCTTAAGAACTTATTTTGCTGAAATTCATAGTAGAGTAGACTATACCCTTAACATTCACGGTTATTATTATCCCAAAAAAGAAGAAAATGGTTCCAACAGGACTTGTAAAACCTGATATATGGGCTAAAACGCGAACAGAAGCAAGTATATGTATTCATTGAGCACAAAGATAGCTATCAAAAGATGATACCCGATTTTTCTTAAAACTTAAAGTACTATAAGAATAATATAAAATTAAGATCTATGCAATGATCTATTTCTGTCTTTATACTGCAATATGCTGTCACTCTTATTACTAACAGTTAAGGGACCTGTGAACTACAATGTCTCCATTCGTTCAAAATACCAAATCATTAGTAATTCGTGCATATTTGGATCATGTTGTGGTGTTATTCGGATTCATATAGTAATAATCTATGCTCCTGGCCATATTTTGTTTGGAAATACTTCTTTAAAACGAAATAATAATCAATTTTGATCAAAATTTTTATAACTTTGGTCGAGTTCCGTAATACCAAAAAAAACCGGCCAAGTGCGAGTCGGACTCGCGCACCGAGGGTTCCATACTATAAAAGAAGTAAAACATTGAAAGAATCACTTTTGTTCATGAATTTACGAGTATAATTTACATGTAGGTACTTTTGTTGGCAAACCGCAAACATAACTTTGTTTTTGGCGGATTATTGTTATTTTCAAAAAAAGTATATTAGTCAGCGAGTTGATTTTATTTTTCCTGTAAAATATAAATAAACTTCTATTGATCATTATTTATTTCAGATATTTTGATTGGTATTTTTTTCGACAGTTTGCCCAATAAATTTTAAACTATCAGGCATAAAAACAAATAAAAATTAGTTTCAGAATACACAAGTAACGCCCTTTCATATGATACCCTACTCAATATTGTTATCTCATTTTGAAATTTTGTCGACTCGGTTTTCCCCCCTTTTTAAATAAAAATAAAACAATTTTCAAATTTTTACGATTGTTATGACGTCGGGTCACTATTACCTATAACTATTCTAAATTTCAAGTCGATAGCTTGAATAGTTACTGAAATAATCGAGTGTGACAGACGGATGGACGGAGAAAGTCTCACCATAAGGGTTCCATTTTTACCATTTTGGTATGGAACCCTAATTATGAATGAAAACTTGTAACTTTCTTTATTAACTGGTGTATTTCCTGAACTAATGTGACGTGAGATAGTGTTGTTTTTAATACAAATCAAATAAGCAGAAAACATGTCCTCTTTGACATAAAAATAAGCAAAACTAAATTCGTTTACAAATTTACTATTAATTAGTTACTAAATTAAAAGTATTTCGGAACCAGATATGGCCAGGAGCATAGATTATTACTATATGAACCCGAATAACACCACAACATGATCAAAATTTGCACGAATTACAAATGATTTTGGTATTACGTTTGTATGGGCGACATTGTGGGTCAGTAGACTCTTAAGGAGTACTTCTGCCTTTATGAAGTTTATCCATAATTTACAGAAAAATAGGAAAAAAATAATAATAAACATACATAACATTTTTTTTAATTGAAATTGCCCATTTGACTTTTAAGGCTTTAATCATAATTTCTTAAAGCCTTAATTATATATTACTTTTATTGGAAAAATTCTGTATTTTTTTATTCTTTAAATTGTAGGTTTGGAGTGCTTTAGCTTAGAATGAATATAATGCCCCTTTTCTTAAAGCAGTACCAGAATACTGGATCTGGTATCAAAATATTATGAACAGTATGTAAAATTTTAAATACTATAATTTGCATAATTGTTCCATTTCCACACAATACAACTGTACCTATCTGGATACGTACATTTATTATGTGGAAGTAATAAGCAATGAATTCCATAATTTTATACAATGACGATGGTAATGATGATCTTTCTGAATGTTGGAGTGTGGCGTCATTAACTTTTACAGTGGGAAAATGTCTTAGATCCTTTGTAGATATACTGGCCAAGTGTTGTACATAGTATGACTTTGATAATACAAGTGTTTGCAATTTTGTATACAAGAAAAGATTTAATTTAAGACAAGACAACCACAGATTGAGATTATTTAACTTGTTGGAGGATTTCCATGATAATAATTTCGTAAGGTTTCTTGACAAGGTGACCATTCTACGTTGTGGGTGGTTAATTTAATAATATGGTTACGTAGGATGGTTACGGCTTGGTAGGTAGGATATTTCTATATTATTCAATATAAGCGCATGCAAGTGGGTTCATAATCCCTATAGGTAGGTACCTAAGTATGCTAAATTCAGGTCTTCGACTTTTCACGCTTGACTTCATACCGTAGTCTTGAAAAGCACAAATAAGAACGTTCAAGATTCACCGCTTATGCCTACCGTAGATATATTGTTAATAAACTTACATTTCTCCCGGAATTTCAGGTATTTTATCCAGTTCCTGTTAAATCTGCGATTGCTCTTCGCCTACGGTTTCAAAATGTGGCTCATTCGACATCAAACAATTATCCTGAACTGCACGAAAGAGCTGGAAAACGCTACGTTATGGAAGTTGGAATCTTAAAATAATCGTCTCAGTTATTGTAGTTGTTTTTTCAATTTTACTGTAAATTCCAAATGTATATTAGTGGTATTTTAGTTTCCACGAAACAAAAACACAATTTTTTGAAGTTTTGACTTTTTGAGCTTTCAATTCAAGTTTCAATATACTCTATGTCAAGTATGAAGTTTGAAATTTCTTGTTGACGTAAGCCCGTGACAGCTCCACAGATTAATAGCGTTGACACTTGACAGGTCAATAATTAATCGGTTTTTAGTTTATACTTTTTGTTTACCCAAAAATATACATATTTATACAATAGTTTGCTTTTTTATGATTTACCAAAACGAACATACAAAAGTTTGAAACTTATTTTATTATATTATCTCCAGTTAATATAATTATTAATTTATGTAAATAATAATTATTGCGTTGTACCCAGATAAAAATAATTCATTACAACTGAGTAAAGTAGTTCTAGACTGGTACCTGCAAGATGGTGGTTTTTTTCAAAAAACAGCAATCATTTTCTATAGGGTAACCACGAATTATGTGGATCAAAGATTTTTCTACTCACGTATCTAGTAGTAGTTAGGTACGGTACGGTAGACAAATTGGAGATGTATAATAGTAATCTATCGTAATTTTTGTTTTATTTTAATTTGATGGGCAGGGGTGGTTAGTATACTGTAAATTGTAATACTATTGAAAATTGGTCTTGATAGTATGGAACTTTCAGTGCGCGAGGCCGACTCGCACTTGAACAATTTTTTTACTGAGTTTGTTATTATCAGGAGATAGTTTGTGTTAAAAACATTATGCGTACTTTCAGAGGTTGTCATTATGATTCGAAAATTAAATCTTACGCACAGACATTTTTCTTTTGCAATAGTCGTGATTTTTTTTTCACGCTTGAACATTGCTTATTTTTTTATCTTTGTTGTTTGATTTTTGATTGTTGATTTCTAATTTGCCTTCATAATGGGTACCCTAGGCCCTAGCTACTTATATGTAGGTATATTAATTCTTAAAATAAGTAGTATTTTAATTTAATTACATTTCATTTCGTTCTATAATGAATTGTTTATTAAAAAAAAGTTGTCGTCATAGGAATTTGTCCTGCGTTCCGTTTCATCATGGTCACCTTAAATTAGAAAGGGACGCAGTACCTGCAGAGCCATCTCGCTCGGATCGGTTTATTCGTCATGGTCACAGACTTGTATAGTAAGGACAGGGCGAACAGCGCGAAAAAATGTCGCCAGTTTATGGGAGCAAGAATGACTATTTTGCTCCCTCCCCCGTCAGTAGTCAGTATAGGTAGATAGATAAAGACCTATTTCTTTTTATGAATTAATAATAATATTGCAGGCAAGGTGACCACAGATACATAGATAAAAAAAATATAAAAAATAAACATGTATTTCGCAAGAGTTTCGACCGATGGCGCTACATTTTCTCTCTGAAGGACGTTTACGTAAAATGTTCGGATGGACCTATCTTGACTATTTTTATCTATTGCATGGTGGACAGTCTAGTTATAACATATAAATATAATCTGAATCCCACAAACGGCTTGATAGATTTTCATGAAATTAATGTAGGTATATTGGTAATTAAAAATATAATTAGTATACAGGGGGTTTCAGGGCGATAAATCGATCTAACTAGGACTCATTTTTATAAAATGTCGTATTTGCCTAATAAAAAAAATACCTAGCAAAGCTCGTTCACCCGGATATTTAATTTATAAATTAGCCATGATTCAGGACTGATCCAACATGGATCCAACCTTCAGAATTTCGGTTGATTTAACGTGAAATCTAAAAGAGATTAATTTACTATTATAGTGTGTCGACGATAAAAATAAATGTTGAGCATGTACCTAAGTAGAGTAAAATGTTGAGCGTAGGTTATAAATCTCTATTCGACTTCGCAATTTCGGAGTCGAAAAATTGCCCTCACCCAAGAAAATCCCCTCCAACCAGCCTAACTGTTGTTTTAAAGCATGCACTCACAACAGCGTACACCCGAGCAACGAAATGCAATATTACTTGTTAAGTCCACTTGACTCTCGACCTCTTACACAGGCTGCTTTACTTTATTACTACTCGACGGAGCTATGACATTTTGTATAAGAGAATATGAGCGGGCTGCGGGACTTTAAGATTAGAGCAAACTACAGATTTTATGATAAGAACCCCTATTATAAAATCTGTGCCCTATTATGGTTGAAAATTGGAGTAGAGCTAGACCATGTCCTGGATTATTACATAGGTTACTTTTTATTGATAAGGTTATTATTTTATTGATACTAATTATTATTGGCGGGACATATTATACTTAACTAAATAGCTCGTAGAACAGATATTAAGTAATGCGGCAGACAATAGACTATAGACTGATGGACGTATTTTAGCCAAGATGCTGGAATAGCAGATAAGTAGGTAGGTATGCACTGGAAAACGCAATAAGTATTCCGTTTTTTCAATTAGGTAAGTAAGTAGGAAGTCGCTGGCTTCAAGCGGTGCGAAATCATGGTGTTTGACGATTATTTCAGAACGCGTGTATGTCTTGCAGTGGATGTCCATCGGCTGAAACGTAAAATCTGTGCTGAAACGATGTAGATCCTAAAAGAAAAGGATTTAGAGGTATCTTACCTCTATTTTTATTTAAATAACTAAGAAGAATAAATAGCCTTGCGTTCGTTCGTTTCAGCCAACGTCCACTACTGGACAAACGCCTCTTGCAATGATATTTCCATCCCGCACGGTCCTGCGCCACTTGTATACGAGATAGCCTTGCGCTTGGCTACAATCATGTTCGAGTTCGTTGGATATCAGTCAAATGGGTACTTAATATGGATGCCACATTTCTCGGCGTCTTGTTGTTCTCAGTTCTGTGGTAGAAAGGTGAAGGAAGTACCATACTGCGTTATAGCGGGGGTTGGCAGGCTTCACGAACATTTGAGAACATTGTTACCTCACAATTCATGATAAAATGTTTGTGATGAATGTTAAAGAAAGCTCCAAAGCAGACCGAGCGAAATTGAAATTGTTTTGATTTTTTAATAAAATTCTTCAGCGCCCTTTTCTTATCACTCTGTATATGAGTGACCTCTTGAGGTGAAGCTTTTAAATTAGGAGCCTATCGAATCTTCATGGGCGTAATTAAATAATTTGCACCAATACCGACCTCAGTCGGCACGTTGGCATTACTTTGTTCGGGCGCAAGTGTAATTTCATTTAACAATATTATTATTTTTGTTATCAACTTGCAGTTTTCCTTATAGTGGCGTGATAATATATATCTAAACCATAACAGTAGGTACATTATAGTACCTACGTTGCAATTATTGCACTTATAAGTCCCCATAAAGTAATAATTTATTAATGTAGTTTGTCGTACAAATTCTATTCTATTCTACGGAAAAAAAAAATTAAAAAATTCATCGTTGGGTTGGTGACAATTTCTTAAAATAATAGGGTAGGTAGATGACCGTTCTTAATTCTTTGGATGTGTTTCTTTTATCATTGGAAAATATGTGGGTTTGGTTTAAACCACTTAAATAATTTCTGTTGTTTGCCGATAGGCACATTATGATAGGCATCCGTGATCATTTGATCTTTTGTTAACAAAGTGCTATAGGCAGGTTTGATCTTCTGATAGCCAGGTATTCATAATAAGGTGTAATTAAAAACTTGCATTAGGTACACGTAATCAACATTAATCCTAGACCTCAATTTACTTGAAACGTTATTGTCTCCATTCCTAAGCTTTTTCAATTTTGCTAATCCATTCCCTAAGTAGATCATTAATGTCCTCCAATCCTGGAAACTATATTAGTGCCTGGTAGTGATAGAGTGTGCTCGGTATTTTTAATTCTAGTTTTTTGGAAAGTATCCTGTTCTGACCATGGTGCATTGGTCACGACTTCGCCCTGCAGGAGAATTCTGAGGTCAGTCGGCAGTCCCGATGCAACTCAGAGCTCCTACGATTTGCTCTCCATGCAGTAGCTCAGTGACTTTAAAAAGCCACTGGATTTGTTTGGCGTAGGTACTTCTTACCTATTGAACGTTTGAATCTATTAGTTTCACTCACTAATGTAAGAATGTCTAAACTCTAAAGGATCATATAAATAAGGATGCTCAGTGGTTTTTATTTATCATCATCAATAATTGAGCTAGTAGCCTCTTTGCGAAAGCAGCACTTCTGCTACACCTGCACTCGGTGATTACGCTGGACTGAATATATAAGGCAGGTGCCGCAAACGCCAGAAGGGCCTCTCGATAAAAATAATAAAAATGTATCAATCATTGAAGAACTGCATCAATCTCAAAACATGGCTTAAGTGTTTTGACCAATCTCATCTCATCTCAACCTCTTTTTATGTCCCACTGCTGGGCACGGGTCTTCTCTCAGACTGAGAGGGGTTTGGCTATAGCCCACCACGCTGGCCAAGTGCGGGTTGGCGGGCTTCGCACAACTTCGAGAACATTTTTGTGAGCTCTCAGGCATGCAGGTTTCCTCACGATGTTTTCCTTCACCGTTAAGCAAGTGATATTTAGTTTCCTAAAAACGCAACTAACTCGGAAAAGTCAGAGGTGCGTGCCCAGGATTCGAACCCGCGACCTCCTTGTTAGAGGCAGAGGCCAGAACCACTGAGCTGTCACTGCTATTTTGTCCTACATTTTTCGCGATTATGGGGCTAATGGACGCCCCGCCACATAGATGCGAAGATTGGTCTTCTTGAGACTGGAGGCTAGAACTTGGAGTAGCATCGACACGGCAGCCTATGGTCAATGCTTTGCATGGACTTCCCTATCCTCCACCATCTTGCATTTTCCTTCACCAGCTGAGCTGAGCTTTTCCTACTCTTAGGACATCTTCCGATCTTGGAATTGGTCTTACACATGTTCATTCTACATTGTAAGTTGCAGCTTACCAATCAGGTTTATCAGAGGTGAGAGAGATTATTCTATGTTATGTCCATCCAGGCATACTTATCTGAGAATATGCTCCAAAAAGCTCTATAGGAAAAACTAAATGAAATCAATAAAAAGCAATGGAAAATAGACAGTTCGAACAATGTGCATTTCAAGTTCTAAGCTCTTAAAAATTTTTGGCCGGTTCTTACTGAAAAGGCGTCTCGCCCGTAAACAGAAGAAGTATAAGCGGTTTGATTCGAAGAAACCCAAGGTGTCATGGCGAAAACCACGTTAATAATATGGTAGGTACCAAACATTTATTTATACAACTACAAGTAGGTAGATCAGTTACGCTTGCTAGTGCTACACAGCATTTATTGTGTTTGTTTGGGTGATTGTAGGCTAATCACTTGCGGCTTTTTGATCGGCGCCTCGTCCGTCTCGAAACCCGCCGAGTTTAATGGTTTCTGCGTCGACATGTTCATACACAGGAGGGCGCTGCTGTCGGCCCTGGAGAACTGCACCGTGGTGATCGGAAACCTCACAATTTCCTCCCTGGAGAAAGCAACGCCTAAGGAATTCGAGAATATTACATTCCCCAAATTGAAAGAGGTAAGTATCCCCTTCAACTTCAAGATAGCTTAGACTAATTACCTATATGGCGTTAGCAAATATAGGTCACTAGCAGATACCCGCGGCTTCGCACGCGTAAATTTTAGTTTTAACTATTCTACGGGAACCATCCATTTTCCGGAATAAAAAGTACCCTTTTTTCCTGAGATTTTCCCGACAAAAGAGTAGTTGATTCTAGGATATCATCTATCTCCATTCCAAATTTCAGCCCAATCGGTTCAGAAGTGACGGCACGATTACTCCCGCATGAATATCTGCTATTTAACTATTTTCTTAGACACCATGGATTTTCCCGGTATAAAAATTTGCCTATGTCATTTTTATCCAAGATAAAACCTATCGCCTTTTTGAATTTCTGTCATATCCGTTCAGTAATTACAGCGTGAAGTAGTATTTTTCCCGCGTGAATATCAGTTTTTCAGTTTTCCCGCGGACACCATAGATTTTTCCGGGATAACAAGTGGAAATTTCAGCCAAATCAGTTCAGTAATTACGGCATGAAGGAATATTTTTCACGCGTCGATTTTTGTTTTTCACTATTATCATAGAAACCATGGAATTTTCCGGGATGAAAAGTAGGCTTTCTAATAAACCAGGATAAAATCTATCTCTTTTCCGAATTTCAGTCATATCAGTTCAGTAATTACGGCGTGAAGTAGTATTTTTACCGCGTGAATATCAGTTTTTCAGTTTTCCCGCGGACACCATAGATTTTTCCGGGATGAAAACTAACTTTTGTATTAATCCAATATATAATCTATCTTTATTCATAATTTCAGCCATATCAGTTCAGTAATTACGGCGTGATGTAGTATTTTTCCCGCGTGAATATCTGTTTTTCCCTTTTCCTTTAAAACCCATGAATTTTTCCGGGATAAAAAGTACCCTATTTATTATTCCAGGATATAATCTATCTCCATTCCAAATTTCAGCCAGATCCGTTTAGTACTTGCGGCGTGAGATTTTTTTTCCGCGTGAATTTCGGTTTTTAAGTAATCCCACGGGAACCATGAATTTTTGCGGGATGAAAAGTAATCTATATGTTAATCCAAGATACAATCTACCTCCATTCCAAATTTTAGACAAATCGGTTCAGTAATTACGGCGGAAAGTAGTATTTTTCCCGCGTGAATATCTGTTTTTCCCATCTCCTGCAAAACCGATGGATTTTTCCGGGATAAAAAGTACCCTATTTATTAACCCAGGATATAATCTATCTCCATTCGAAATTTCATCTAAATCGGTTGTGTACTTGCGGCGTGAGATTTTTTTTCCGCGTGAATTTCGGTTTTTAACTTATCCCACGGGAACCATGAATTTTTTCGGGATGAAAAGTAGCCTATATGGTAATGCAAAATACAATCTACCTGCATTCCAAATTTTAGCCAAATCGGTACAGCAGTTGCGGCGTGAAGACGTATTTTAACTTGATAAAATCCAAACTTCGGACCCCCGTTTCACCCCCTTAGAGGGTGAATTTTGAAAAATCCTTTCTTAGTGCACCCCTAGGCCACACAAGGAACATGTGTGCCAAATTTGGAGTCTCTAGACCCAGCGGTTTGGGCTGTGCGTTGATATGTCAGTGAGTCAGTCAGTCAGTCAGTCAGTCAGTATCTTCTTTTATATATTTAGATAGACTGAATAGGCAAATATACAGTCAGGGTCAAAAATGCATACATAGTTTACAGGCTAAAACGGTATGCAAGTAACCGCATATTGTTACCGTATACAGACGTACCGTATTACCGTATATCAACCTTATAAAAAAACTGCATTAGGTTCAAAATATTTCCATATTATCTTACACTATGGGTTTGCAAAAAAAAATTTGAGTTTCAGTTCTGAGTATATCCCCCAAATTCATTGTTCTTTTTTCTCAACAGTAGGTACCGATAGTTCTTATAGTTTCGGAAAAAAGTGGCTGACATATGGACGGACAGACAGACAGACAGACATGACGAATCTATAGGGATTCCGTTTTTTTCCATTTGGCTACGGAATCCTAAAAATAGATTTGTGTTGGAATTATGAAAATACAATATACAAGTAGTTAGGGCATCAGCCGATAGGTTTATCCGAGCTTACGCCGAACTACGAGGAATTTTCGTTGAATTTTGTATTTTTCAGGTGACCGGCTTTATGGTTGTTTATCATGTTTTCGGGCTGGAGTCTCTGGGAGCGCTTTTTCCCAATCTGGCCAGGATTCGAGGAAACACTCTGTTATATAACTACGCGTTGGTAGTATACGATATGCCAGATTTACGTGAGGTTAGTTGAAAATTATTCTTTCACTGCAGGTTTCTTTTTTCAGTTCCTTATAGGAACTTAAAATCTGTGAAGGGACTGAGCTTTTGGCAGTTTAGAGCTCATCTGATTTAGCGTAACAAAACTAGCAAAAGGTATCTAAGTGTTATTTTTTTGAAGTTTTTGGTTAAAATCGTAAAATTCCACAAAGTCAGAGAAAATACTTATCGCTCGACATAATGATATTATACCAGTGACCAAAATTTAGGTAAGTACCTAACTTGCATATCTTCACGATTAGGTTCTTGATTTGGTAACCATTAACTTAAATAGATCCAATAATATAAAACTTAGTTTTTTAGGGGTTCAGGGTTCAATCACAAAAAAAAATGAAAAAACATAAAGTGCACGCTACCCCTGGATAAAAGGGTTTTAGCTAAAGTCCTCTGTAATTTGTAAGTGCCTGTTAGACTGGCCATTAGTCATAATATTATTCTCACATGTGTTCGAAAAATGAAATAAAAAGGCATTATATCATCATCATCACATACTTAGGTTATTTCTGTTGATATCAAACGTAACTGACATTAATAATATTCCAGGTAGGACTCCATAATCTTCTCAAAATCGACAGGGGTGGGGTAATAGTCTGGGGCAATCCCCTGACGTGTTTCGTGGACACGATCGACTGGGAAACCATCGCGCCGAGTTCCAGGCACGTCCTGCGAACTCCCGACAGGGAGGCGCGCTGTAACTTCCCGTGCACGTGCTCGACCATACCAGCTCGCAATCGCTGCTGGAACAATAGGTAAGAACACAAACAGAAAGAAGAAGAAAGAAAAATAGTTTTATTTCATAACCTTAGCCACACGTAATTACTGCAGCGGCCTCAGATCACTCAAGTGATCTGAGGCAGCGGCCAACAAAAGAGCTGAGGAATTGATGGACGAACGTGTAAATGTAGGCTAAGGCAGTGCCGAGGCACACAAACGTGAGTCCACTAAACCACGACGGATATAGATTTTCATACAAATAAAAATACTTTTGGCAGTCCCTGATTGGCCGGTACAGCAAAGTCGATTTATTTCGCAGAATTTGTCAAAAATAATGCTCTTTCCAAGCATGTTTGTGAAAAACAATACACTTTTGTACTAAAACGTTGACAAGGTCCTGGGCAACAAATACCAGGCTACTGCCCAAGTTACGGAAGCACCAGACACCGGTTGTTATGTGTGGCACAACCCAGAAACGGGCATCAACTCAGCATGATGCTGCAGTGTGCTCCATGTAAGCATGGGATAACCACGGGATAACAGGTAAGCTAAAAGCAGACTGACCGACTGGTCGGGTAATTCTCGTGAATAAAACTGTACATCTACCATTGTAACGTAACCGTAACATTTATATCAATGCCATCAACAGTCAATCGGTGTCTTCGCTGCACAAGCGATGCAAAGATTAAATAATCAGTCCATTGCGTGGTTAAAACAAGAAAGAAAAGAAAGAAAAAGAAAGATCACGTAGAGAGACAGAGGCGGAGAGTTAAATTGTTTCATATATATAGTGATAATGATAGTGCAGGCATTTACCTATGAGAAGTCAATTAATTTATCTTTACAGAAAATGCCAACGTTTCCTGGAAGGAGCCGAGGCAGAGAACTGCAGCAGCGCTTGCATCGAGTGTCGCAACACGAATCACAGCAGCTGCTCTCTGTGCCGTCACTACTCGCTCCGGGGCGAATGTGTCCCGCGATGTCCCAATGATACGTGCGTTGGTTTGGCGTTTGTTTAATCTTTTGAAGAGCCATGGGACTGGGAGGGAACCGCAGCAGCGCCTGCATTGGGTGTCGCAACACGAATCACAGGAGCTTCTCGCTGTGCAGTCTCTACTCGCTCCGGGACGAATGTGTCCCGCGATGACACGATGATACATGCGTTTGTTTGGCATTTGTTTAATCTTATAAAGAGCCATGGGACTGGGAGAGAACCGCAGCAGCGCCTGTATTGGGTGTCACAACATGAATCACAGCAGCTTCTCGCTGTGCAGTCTCTACTCGCTCCGGGACGAATGTGTGATACGTGCGTTTGTTTGGCTTTTGTTAAATCTTATAAAGAGCCATGGGACTGGGAGGGAACTGCAGCAGCGACTGCATCGGGTGTCGCAACACAAATTACTACAAACTGCTCTCTGTGCCGCCACTACTCGCTCCGGGGCGAATGTGTCCCGCGCTGTCCCAATGATACGTGCGTTTGTTAAATCTTATAAAGAGCCAATTAAAGTAATTGAGTTACTTTTTTCATTTTTCAGTTTCATCCTATCAGCCAGTAATTACTGCGTCACAAAAGACGAATGCTTACATTTGAATCAGTGGGTTTGGAACGACAAGTGTGTTGCGGCGTGTCCAAGCAAGTACAAGAAGACAAAACAAAACGGCACATTTAGTTGTGTTTTTTGCAAGGACTGCCAAATGGTAATATTGTGGGTAACGTTTAAAATCTTGCACTTGTCTAGCAGGGATGTGATACGTTGCAATACAACGTTTTGTGTCAAGGGACACCAAGAGGAATCGCTGATCCATTTGGTAACCTTTACACAAAACAAGACTCCTGAAGACCTGACACCAGTTAGAATAAGAAATCGACACAGTTATATTAATTGCTCAGAAAAAAAGAGGACTTTAGCCACGACCAAAGAATAACCTTATTTTATTGCTAGAGCTTTAAAATAAGGTTATTCTCAAAAGCTTAACTTTATTATACACGAGAATACAAAAAGAAAGAGAGAAACAAATAATGCCTAGTATGAATTTCGGTTTCAGTAATCTCATTGAGGTTGTTAATATTTTGAGATTATTGGGGATCTAAATACATGTTAATTGATTGTGTCATGTCAGCTGCATAGTAGTTATTTAGCGCCATCTAATTTTTATCTTACAAATTTTTACTGTCACAACTAACACTTTATAATTGTCAACAAGTGATAAACTGTTGCGTTAAGAGATAGCGCTGTCTTTGATATTTCCCAGGAAATATCTAAGCAATTCCGGAATGACGGAAAATTAAGTAAGTATTATTGTTGTTTTCAGACATGTAGAAATCTCGTCATACAAGACCTATCCGCAATTCAACTTGCAGAAAAATGCGTGTACGTCAAAGGTTATTTGAAAATACGCGTTTGGTCAATACCTCGAGCGGTCGAAGAATTGAATTATTACTTGAGAAACATTGAAGAAGTAACACATTATGTTTTGATTTATGGTTCCATTCAACTTCCTTCATTACACTTTCTTTCATCCCTCAAACGTATTAAAGGAGAAGAACTATTTAACGAAAGCTACAGCTTGGTTATACATGATATGCAAAACCTACAAAGATTATTTTTACCAAATGTTACACAGAATCTGAAAGTAGATAAAGGCTCCTTGAGAGTATACCGAAATAGAATGTTATGTATGAGTGAGATAGACAAGTTGAAACCAGTGTTTCCTGTAGCTCCTAGTGAAATCGACACACCGCCAGGATTGAACGGCTATAACGCGGGATGCGATGAAGTATATCCTAACCTAAAGATAGAAGTTAAGAACGAAACGTTTGCTGTAGCTACGTTTGATCCAATACAGACAGATAATGTTCAATATACGCTTCTATATGTAAAAGTACAACATGGATCCCATACAACGGTTGTGCCAGAATCGTGCAGTGACTCAGAATGGTCTGCTGTTAATATCCCAACTACGAATAGCACAAGCGTGAAAGTGGAACTATCGTCTCTAAAGCCAGCTACAACATATGCTGTTTGTATAGAAAAATATGATCTAAAAACTCGACAACTCGCTCGAAGCGATATTACGAATTTCACAACAGCTATTGGTAAGCCTGAACCTCCTTTTATATTGGAGCTGGTTGCATCTTCGTATAACAAAATCGTCATAAGATGGGTAAACCATTTGGACTATATACCCTACATTACCAAATACGAATTAGATGTTACGCTTGTTGATATTGAGGATCGGGATGTCAGTGTAAGAAACCATTGTGTGATAATGGATGACGATCTATTTGATATTGATTATTCACGTCATGCGAAAATAATGCGGCCACCGAACAATTATGAAAGAGGATGCGAGTCTACTTGCGGTATTTTATCTTCAGTCACCAAAGGTGCGATGGTTGAAGAATTCTTCGACGTATGTAGCGCGATAAATTGTGACCATGAGATAGAGAGACCTAAGAATTCTACTATTCAAGGCATTGTTAAGAGTTTGGCTTTTGATCTAGAAGCTCCGAGGAATAATAGCTATGAAGTAGGAGATTTATTGCCCTTTAGAGACTACAGATTTTATTTAAGAACCTGCACCAAAGATAAATGTAGCATTTCTGCCAGAGGTGTTGTTAGAACTTTGAAATTAGACAGTGCTGACATAGCATCGGTTACATACACTAATGCTGATAGAACTGGTTTTATAGAAATAAAATGGAAACCTCCGGCACGCACAAATGGGCCGTTGCTGTCCTATAAACTAGAAGTTTACTCGGATGCGCAGATTTATGACATTAATCACTCGATACCGCAAACTTGGTGTGTTCTTGGGAACGTGACAAGTTTAAGGGTGAAATCAACTGTCGCTGAGAAATATTTGATGAGGGTATGTTACACTACGCTTGGGGACGCGTACATCTGCAACGATTGGACGAAGGTGGTGAGTTTGACGGATTATGAACAAGCATGGTGGTGGACCGGCATGTTGTTTGGGGTCTTCTTACCCTTGCTTTCATGCGTAATAGCCTGGCGCGTGAAGTTGAGATATCGGGGTCCTGAAGATATTCCTTTAGTCGACGCAACATCTTCTATGCGTCAAGAGACCGAGGCGCCTGCTACTATGTTTTCAGATTTTATGCCGAGCAATTATTATGTTTATCGTTGAACAATTTGCGTTTTAGATTATTTAGATTTGTATATTTTGTTAATTTCTTAAGCTGTGTAGGTAATTAGGTAGGTTAAGGGCATAGATTATTAGGTTGTATTAAGAACTCAGTATGAAAAATCGATTTGTTTTAATATTTATAATTATTATACTTTTATAATTTAAACTTTTTGTTTCATTTATTTCGATTGACTGTACCTACCACAGACCAAGGAATAACTTTATGTGGTACAATCGATAACAGGTCTGCAAGCCGAGCCAAATTCCTATTGAATGGTTGTAATATCAATTATTATCAACTTATTGATTTAAACTTACTTTTTTGATCTCTGGTCTGACTTCCTTGCATCATGATAATATTTTGTCATTCCAGATTCACAGCACTATGCTCGTCATCAGGTAATTTTAGGGGTCATTTTGTCAGTAAAACCGTATAGGTAGTTCATTCCACGAAGACGCGCCCCACTCCTTCCTAGCTCCTTACAAATCGTATAAAACATAAACGATTGTGTTGTTGATCTCACGCTTCACAACTTTCTGGTCGCTTCTAGCTTGTCGTGGCAGTGAAGCTTATGTTACTGTCCCCTTAGAGCTCTTAGTCATACTATATAATCGAGCCATGTTCGCATGTTTTATTCTCTAGGTTTTACATAAATAAAGGAATTCTCTGTCACCAAATTCGCTTTAGTGGCCCAATCCGACACTATCTGCAGGAATCCAGACGAACAAGCGCCCGTTTGACAGCGAAGCGTGAAATCACGGTTTATCTCCATTCAGCAGATCGTCCCCGTCTTAATTAAACCCCCGAGCGTTCGCTCAAATGACTTCGTATCCGGTTCCCTGTGTTTTAATATTGAGCAGGAGGAAGGGAGGGGGACAGACATGTTATTGGAAGACAGGGTAATGTTTTTAACATAAACATCCAAACACTTGTCAAATATAAGGTGCTTTTCGGAACTGTCGCAAACTTACCTTACTTGTTTATTGGAGTTAGGACCCTTCTTGAAGAGTTTTTCCTGGAAGGTAATACCGGAATGTGAGTTATTCTTCCATGAAGCAGTAATCTTTTACTGTGTTCCAGTTCAAAGAGCACTGTATACCGATGCGATATCTGGGTAAAATGATCTATAAGCGCATCTTATCATGAGCACTTTGGCTGACATGAACAGGCATATCACTTGACATCAGACGAACGTCTGGCTCGTCTCATCATTCTTTTCCATGAAAAATATTATTAATTGTATTTTAGCAGCAATAATTAATTAACAAGCACCCGATCACTGGAATAAGTAGTACCACTTGGATAGGGTCGTAATTTTAGATTCGTTTTACTCAGCCATTAATCGAAATGGTCAAAACGAATCGAATCAAATGTACGAAGATACGTAAGTACTAAAGAAATCAATGTAGCTTCCTAAGTATCCCGTAATACTTACTTTGCGGTAATCGAAGGCTCCTAAACAGTCAAACGGGACCCAATTCTGTCGTTACGCTTGCTCCTATCCAACATTAGGTACAGTAGGTATCCAATAAAGCTAAATCGTTGTCTTAGATTTTAGAAAAGATTTATTTGTAAAAATCTAAAAACTTAAAAATCCTTAGATTAAAGATTTATTGTGTAGTTTAAAGGTACCCAAGCAGTACCGACAGTAAGAGAATTATCTATGAGGTAGTGGATAGAAAACTATAAGCAGTATCTACTGTAAGAGAATTACCTATGAGGTAGTGGATAGACAACGATAAGGAGTAGCTACAGTAAGAAATTTACCTAGGAGATAGTGGATAGATAACTATTAGCAGTACCTACCGTACGATAATTACCAATGAGATAGTGGATATACAACTAAAAGGAGTACCTACTTCAAGAGAATTACCTAGGGTTTAGTGGATAGACCTGGATAGACACTATAAATAGTAACTACAGTAAGAGAATTACCTATGAGATAGTGGATAGACAATTTTAAGCAGTTCCTAAAATAAGAGAATTATCTATGAGCTACTGGATAGACAGTAAGCAGTACCCACTATGAGAGAATTATCTATGAGATAGTGGATATACAACTATCAGCAGTACCTACTGTAAGAGAATTACCTATGAGATAGTGGATAGACAATTTTAAGCAGTTCTTAAAATAAGAGAATTATCTATGAGCTACTGGATAGACAGTAAGCAGTACCCACTATGAGAGAATTATCTATGAGATAGTGGATATACAACTATCAGAGTACCTACTGTAAGAGAATTACCTATGAGATAGTGGATAGACAATTTTAAGCAGTTCTTAAAATAAGAGAATTATCTATGAGCTACTGGATAGACAGTAAGCAGTACTCACTATGAGAGAATTATCTATGAGATAGTGGATATACAACTATCAGCAGTACCTACTGTAAGAGAATCACCTATGAGATAGTGGATAGACAATTTTAAGCAGTTCTTAAAATAAGAGAATTATCTATGAGCTACTGGATAGACAGTAAGCAGTACCCACTATGAGAGGATTATCTATGAGATAGTGGATATACAACTATCAGCAGTACCTACTGTAAGAGAATTACCTATGACATAGTGGATAGGCGACTATAAGCAGGATCTCGTGTAAGAGAATAACCTATGCGTTGCCTATGAGATAGTGGATAGACAACTTTATAGTTGCCATAATCACCACAGAGGTTATCCTCTGTGGTGATTATGGCTTCAAGAATCAAGAATAGTTTATTATTAAGAATCTCAACGAACTTTCTTCTCTGATCTGTGAAGAATCTAATGAAATCCACGTCCACATGATATAAAAGCCTACCCTGACTATCAAAGTGAGTCTACTTGCCCTAGTTTCCCATTATTTACGGGTATCCCAACTAGCAGGCATCCGTTTGACAATCAACCGTAAAATCCGGACTTATCCCCCGCAGAGCATTGAGTAACTACTCAGCAATCAGGAGCTGTAATTTATTTGCCAACTAACTAGCTGTTGCCCACAGCTCCGTCAATTGTTATAATTACTCCTTCATGCCAAAACTACTGAAACATTTTGACTAAAATTCTAAAAGCAGATTCTCTTAGCTGTAACCCTGGAATAACACGTTATTATACTCGCGTGTATGCTACTTTTTATACCAGAGGTCTGATTGCGTAAAAAAATATATTCATCGTTATCAAATTCTACCGATTAGCTGACTGAAGCAGCCCACCAGTTAGGGAACCAATCATCGGGCAGAATTTGTAAACATTAGTAAACGTTAACGATGAATACGTTTTTACATTAGTGATTTCATTCGTTTCAAGGACATTTGTCTAAACTAAAATCCAAGCAGGCGGACTTACAAAACCTTTAATTCTAAAAAAAAGTTTTAAGGATCGGTCATTCAGGCTGGAAATTCTGCCAAGTTTCAAGCGGATTAGGTCGCTGGTGCAAAGAGTTTCAAAACTAGTAAGTAACGCATTACGTGACCCTTCCAATATGAACACGACCGGCAGTCTTATTCATATTGGAAGAGACATTTTTACTACTGTTGTACGTACTACTCAATGCTGCAGAGCATATTCCCCGGGCATTAATTAAGCATCCGGGTGTTTGCTTTAGTGTTTTGTACTTGTTCCTATAGTACTGATAGGGAAGGAGAGGATTATGGGATGCTTTTGTGACAACTAAAAACCCTGGGTGGAAATAGGTATTACGGTTATGTAGAGCTACAATAGTAGGAATAGCTCAAAACTGTCCTGTTTCGGGATAAGCGACTTTGAACTTCAAGTTTATACACAGGATCTCCTAGGGAAACAGAGGAGTAATGGTGGGCATGCACCCGCTAAAAATTGTACTTTTTTTCCACCGACGAGTCCTTTGGCGAATGTACAGAATTCACTATCGTATTCGATTCGCGAACGTTCCCACTTTTGGAATTTTATTACAAACCGAAAATTATTATTAAATTAAATTAACTTTATAATAACAGCAATTGTATAATGAAAAACAGTGTATGTAGCATTTCAATTATTTACCTTAGTTTATAAAGAATTCCGTAAGTGCCCTGGGGCTATTGCGTTAAATTATACAGTACATAAATAATTAAATATACAAAAATTATTATACTTTTATGTCCATACGGGAACATAAAATACAAAGCCCGTCTAGGTAACACAAAAGATTTGCTTATCAAAGGATTTTTTTGGTTCCGTAGAAGAAAAATCGGATTCCATATTGGTAACTTAGGGTCAATTTTTACATGCAAAATTCTGTAAAAGGACAACGCAGTTTTTTGTCATGAATTTTATTTTATTTACACATTATTAAATTATGGTTTTGCGTAACTGTTATGTGTGTGTCATACTCGCACTTGGTGGCCATTTTAGGGTTCCGTTCCCAAAGGGTAAAAACGGGACCCTATTTATAAGACTTCGCTGTCCGTCCGTTTACCTATTTCCGTTATCAATATCGAGCAAAAAAAGAGCAAAAAAATCACGTTTACTGTATGGGAGGCTCTATATTTTATACTGTTTTTTAGTATTTTGCTGTAGCGGCAACAGAAATACATCATCTGTATAAATTTCAACTGTCTTACTATCATGGTTCAACAGCCTGGTGACAAACGGACGGACGGACGGTGAAGTCTTAGTATAGGGTTTTTACTTGCGTACGGACCCCTAAAAACGATTAAATATTTCTTCTTCTTAACATGTTCCACGTCCTAATAAGTTAGTTCTCGCAGTGAACGTTCCAAGTGTCACATTAATCCTTCCCGGAGTCCGTGTGCTGTTCCGGAGAGTTGCGGAAGACGTATGCGCTCGCTTTATATAAAGTATTCACAGTTAGTGAACTTGCGATCTGCAGTTCTGAGGGCGGGGAATGAATCTAGGAGCACTTAACACAGAAAATTCCGATGGAATGGTGGCCAGCGCGAAACTCACTGATCACTCACTGAGATCCCTTTTTTGAAGTTAAAACTGAAGCCGCATTGAGCGTATTTGAGGTCGGAAAAACCCATTGAACTCGCGACACTGTTAACGACACCTCACACTGTTACCATAAACCACACTGGCGCGTGGGGCATTTTTTTTGAGATGGAAAAAACTCATTAAACTCCCGACTCCGTTAACGATCCTTCACACAACTACCGTAAACGACACTGGCGCGTTGGGCATTTATAAGATGGGTAATCCCGTTGACCTCGCGACACTGTTACTGTAGCCGACACCAGTGTTTGAGTTTTCACTTCTGTCGGCACCGCCGAAGTGCGACGTCTTTTTGAAGATTAAGCGCGAGGGACATTTGAAATGGAATAAATCATTGAACTCGCGTCACTGTTACCGCCACCTTACTGCACAATGGGGTCTTACACTACTTTTGAATTTGATAAAAAATATTACTTTATTATAAACTAGGATAAAAATAATAACGTGCAGTGAAAGAAATATTAAAATCCAACGAAGATTTACAAAGTTACAGGCGTTTAAACTTTGGAGTGGGGGGGATCTTCTATCCCTTTCTCGCAAAACGAAAATTTGTATGAAGCCGCACGAAGCTACTATGGCATTGGTACTTTGTGACGTCACAATTTCATGTTGCTATCTCTGTCTAATCACAAATCTTTAAATGCTTATAACTTTTTTGTTATTTGATCGATTTAATTAGTTCTTTCAGTGCACGTCATTATTTTAATTCTACTTTATAATAAAGTAATAAAAAAATTGGAGTCAAATACCCTACACTGGCGAAATGGGCATTTTTGAGATGGGAAAAACCTCTTGAACTCGCGACAATGTTACTGTAACCGACACCTGTGTTTGAGTTTTCAATTCTGTCACACACACCCTGTTCAAAGTACCAGGCGATCATGAATGAATCATGAATGAGAGATGGCTGAAACGTGTATACCTCGACTGAAACGTGGAAGGCGTATCTTAATAGAGGCCGTCACAGCCAGTTCCACTTGTGTACATATTGAACTATTGATTCATTCAGTGCTTCGGGTGGTAATTGCGTTATGCGGTTCCAATCAGAAATAAAGAACGACAAAGTTGTTGTATTATTACGAGTATATTATTATTGTATTCTGTGGTAGCGGTTAGTGGCGTTCGCTTAATATAAAATAATTGACCGAGTGGTTAATTGGATGAACAAGTAATTATTTTAAGCTTCTGATTTCATTGAAAAAAAGTTGAATTTAAAATAGAGATTAAGGCACACTAGAGTCCCTAGTATTTTTATTACTCGGCGGATTCGGCGTGAATTTCGAATTTTCCAAATCTTTGAATTTTTCGGAGACTAAAAGTAAAAGTAGTCTATGTGTATGTACTACATCCATTCTGTCGGTATTTTAGCGAAATCCGTTCAGAAGTTGTGGCGTAACACAAATCCATAATACACCTACATAAATCTTTAATTAACCTACAAAAGTCATAACACCTACATTAATCTTAAATTAACCTACAAAAATCTTAAATAAATAAATAAATAACTTTGTTTTTTGAGGTTAATTGTTAATCCTAAAAGAAGTATTATAGAAATAATTTTACTATTTCCGTAAAATATACATTAATTGTTTCACATTTTTTGATAGATAAACTTTGGGGATAAGGGGGGGACGATATTTTTGTTCAATAGTCTGCAAAATAAATCAAAAATAACTGAAATAAAGGGTCGTGAAACATAGACAGACAGACACATAGGCATACAGACAGTTGAACAACAAAGCGATCTTGTTTAAAGGGTTCTGTTTTTTGTCTTTGCGGTACGGAACCCTAAAAATGATTTTGCAGAGCAAATCTTCTGTACCTCTATAGGTATTTTAGTGCTCTGTGGTATCGGCGAGGAAAATTTCAGCGGGAGTTTTTCCCCTCTGTTTACTTTGCTTTTAACTTAATTAATGCTTTTTTTTTGTTTCTCTCACTGAATGCGAATTGTTTAACGGAATCTTAAAAATACTAGCGCAATAAAGCATTTTTCGTTAAGTAAAAAAGTGTATAAAGCCGAACAATCCACCTTTGGCCAGCGTTTTCTTTTTATCCTAAATCCCGTTCACATTTGGTTCACAGTTGTCCAGGTGAATATTAGACTTTTCTGTCAAGTATACACAAAAAATAGTATAAAAGAATAGAGTGGTAGAGGATTTTGTCGTTTTTTATGCTCGCTATATTCTTTTCTCATGAGCACTTTTTTTGATGTTTAATAAGCATGAAATAAGTAGTAAACTTTTGCTTTTTACGACTAAATTTGCATAACACTTTGTACATTTTGCTACGACGATGTCATATTTTATGCTGTAAACGGAGAAGGGAGAAAATGGCATTTTGTACACGTTGTTGTATCTCCGTGCAAGCAAGCTGTCTATTATGCAGTTTTGACTTTTTGAGGAGTCATGGCAAATGTATAGTAAAGCCAGCGGTGCTGAGATTCTTGAGCTAAAAGAGGAATCGGTATTTGCGTTAACTTGGCTCTAAAAGAAGTGTCTTGCCAGTTCTTCTCGGTGCAAACCTGCTTCCGAACCTGGCGGTAGAGTTTTAGCTTTTCATAAGAGCTTATAATTATCTAAGCCTATGTGAAAAATAAAGATTTTCATTTTCATTTTCAACAATTCTCACTTTGTTGTTAACTACGAGTAACAAAATGGAAGCAAAATTTTAAATTGTTGTATAGTTATTCAATTCATGAATTTCATATATTATCTGATCATTGCTTTCTATCATGCAATGATTGTAGTCAAGCGCAAGTCAATCGATAGTAAAAAGTTTATTTTATCTTAAACTTGTTTTTCTAATCACACCTGATGGAAAGTGATGATACAATCAAATGTGGAACGTTTGCCTAGGAAATGCCTATTCACTCGTGATTTGAAGATGGCCAAGTTATAAGTAGTGAGAAAGGTATTCCAGACTTTTGCAGCGCGATCAGGGAACGAGGATTCAAACCGCTACGTTCTTTTCTTTAGTACGTCAACTATGTAAGGGTGTAAGCCTTTAAAATGCCATGCAGTTCTATGGTAAAAGGTGACGGGGAATTAGTACCATAAAGGGAAAGGGGGAAAGGTTGAAAGTACTTGGTATAAATGTTGGGAAAGAGAGCGAGAACGGAAACAAGAAATTCACGATCCCTTCAGTATTTATGAAGAAACTATACATTTTTTTTAAAGACTTAAATATCCTCATAGGTATTAGGTACACAAAATGTAGCCTATATTCCCTGGATGTAGGTCATTTGAATTTTAGTCGCGCGCGTTGAATGGACTCTGCTAAATAGTTACCTGTATGTATTCTGCACACTTTAGCCCGTCCATTGCATTCAGCTCCCGTTAGCTCACGTCTACGATAGATAGATATAATACTTATTCATTTTCCCGTTCCTCTTTTGTTTCCCATACATCATTCGCAAAATATGCAGATGCCGACACAAACATTACGAGAGGTATTTTTTTCGCCTCTTTACCCTTTACGCCTTGACCTCTTTCTGTATTACCATTAAGTACACAGTAGATCAACGAAGTTATCTCTTTGCTAAAGTTGACAATACTGTAAACTGTTTATGATGCAGGCTAGCAGCCGTTGTCGTTATAATATCAAATATTGGCGAAAACGAAATTCAAAAAATCAGTTTTAACAAATTGGTGGTTGGAAAATTTCAACGTTCAAAACCTATATGGTTCTATATGGTTATGATTGTTCTAATATCACGAAATGCACAAAAAGCTAGGTATAGCTGAAGGGGAAAATTAAGAAGTTGTGAATTTGAAATATTATATTTATATCTCAAAAAACGGCACTTACAATTTTCGTAGAATACCAGGTAGGTATTTGATGCTACGGCCTATGACCGTAGATCAACGATGCTCTTGGTGGTACGGAACCCTCAGCGCGCAGGCCAGACTTGCACTTGACCCGTCTTTTTCTAAAGAAATTACAGTTCAACCCCTCCTGTTGAGTACCTACTCGATGGCGTTCACCCTCATTTTGTTTATATGTTAAGCTTTTCCCCATGCCTTCAACTTTATCTGTGCAAATAACAATTTTTCTTGTTTGCTGGAACAAAGAACCGTATTTATTTAGGTCAACGTGGAAGTTTTATGTCTATTAACGAAAACAAAAAAGAGTTTTTACACCCCACCAATGTTTTAGGATGATACTGATAACATATTTATTACTTCCTTATGGGAAACTTACGAGCATATTATTGTGTCATCTAAACCCCTTTTTACGGCTAGGCCGCCCGCGACTTCAAAAGTGCGGCAATAAATATACTCTGTCTAATTTGACATACCCGAGCCGTCCGTTTTAATGGGGCCGGGAAACGTTGCTATAATATTTAATATCTGGGTGACCGAGCTTCGCTCGGTATTATTGTTACTACTGGCCAATAGATGGTAGCAGGAGTAATTTCGCTCGGTAGTAACTACTGGTCAATAGATGGAGGAGCAGGAGCATATTTTTTTTTTGTAAATTCGAGATTTTCTAAAAATGAATCCTCGCTAGATCGATTTATCGCCCCCAAAACCCCCTGGATACTAAATATCATGAAAATCGCTAAGCGAAAATGCTGTCTCTCGGCGTAGAAAGGTGAAGGAGGTACGAGATTGTGGAGTTACTAATTACAATATTTCTTTTATTTAAATAATTAAATATCCAATTCAATAGATACCATTTTATTTTCAAAACAAATCGTGTTGCACTCCATGAAAAATTCTACGCCCAGTTAATCCATTCGTTTACAATTCACAAAGGCTCTATCAGTTTGTAATTTGCAATGATGAAAAACCGCGTCAAAATTACACACAAAACGGTTGCATGTAGACTTTTATATAAGCGATCGTGTATTTTTAATAGAACCGCGTATAAAATAAAACTTTAGCTACGATTTAAGGGGGTTCCTTAGGGTATTTGCTATTGGAATAATTTTGTACTAAGAAACGTAAAAACGTTGAACACTCGGCAAAGAGATTTTTAATTTTTAAAATGCGGGCAGAAAATACCAATGTACGTATATTATAGGTCTTGCAATATCAAAATAGGACTCATAACAGTAGAGTATATTAAGTAAATGCATAATTATAATATTTCAATTGTTTTTCTTGCATCTTTAATTTTCCAATTTTCCTCGTTATTGTAAGATGAAAATTTTTGTGTTGCGCACGGCTGTTTTTGAGTCTCGTGTCATTTGAATGCTTCTTTACACTCAGGATTCTATTCTTTGAATTCTTCACTGCTCAGCGTTCACACAAAACACTCCGTCCACAACTTATTTTTTGGCTTTCCGTAAAAAATAACTATTTTATCCATTGAAGGTTTGCTACAAAATCTTATTTTCGTTTCACTTAAAACTGCAATATATGACGAACCATACACAATAGTGAATAGTCTATTTTACCGAATAAGGACCGTGTAAGTGTACACTGTAGGCTACGTGTGTTCTTTTAAGACTATATAAAAAGAGGTAGGAAAATTCTAATAGAAAAATTTCGCCACACCGATCTCTAAAAATGATTTCTTAGTGGTAAAGCAACGAAACGATTACACAATTGTAAAGTAATATCACAATATAGAGCCAAATAAAAGGACGACCTCCTTCAATTTGCAGCGAGCAAGCAATATATCGCTATCGGAAAAAATGGACTGCCTGAAAGATTTCCCTCCCGACTTCACTAAGTCTTATGCCATCCCCTTCATTTATTTTAATAGATGCAATGTCGGGTTTTTCCAGGGTCGACCATCTTGTCTGAAGTGGTCGCGTTTTGCAATTATGACTGTGGTTGTGTTATTTAACTTAGCTTCATGGTGGTTGTACATTTTTCGTGCGTTCGGAGGAATGGAGATATCGGAATTGGCTTTCATGGTGTCGGCTAGCGTTGTCGGACTTCAGGGTAACTTCAGACTTTTTAATTCAATTCCAAAATAATAATTCCCATAGAACTGAACCAACTTAAAAATACTCTTATTTAAATCATGACTTGCCTCGCAAATTAGCAATCCACGTTATGTTTTAAGACACACTGTAGTGTGACCCATTTCACTTCTCCAAAGACTTTACTGAATACCATAATAGTACCTTGCGTGATGTATACGCAAATGTAGTGATGTTCTTTAAACAGTTCACTTACGAAATGTATCTGACGCGTTACGTGAATCTGTAAAATGTATCTGACGCATTTCGTTGTAAAGCGGAGGAGTTTATCTGTCAAGAAATGGTCAGTTCCAATGGTCAGTTCAGAAGTTGGCGCCATGTTGGCGCTGTGTCACATCACAGACCAAGGGTGTGTCACAACTTACGGTTATTCCTAGGCAAGCACGTCAAGCCGTCGGCTCCGGTTATTATTGCTAAAATCTTGTGATGTATATTCAAGGTCTCTTAATAATAATAAATACTAACAAACGTCCGCTGGTATTAAAAATAACCCTTCGTACGCCCATGGTAATTCAGAGACTCGAGGTCTCTAGCTATGCATTGATATCTTTTCCTTTCTCTTCAATTTTGTAATTTTAAAATCTATATGTTTTAGGTTTTTTAAAGGCAACAGTTCTCCTACCAGATGCGAAGGACATAGAAATTCTAATAAGGGGTCTAGGTAAGATGTGGAAAACGGAAAATCTGAATGATATTCAAATTAATGTGAAAAACCGTCGCCTGAAGCAATTAAACATTGGTCAATTAGGTATACAAACACTGTCAAGTAAAACATAAGGCAAATAAATGTACTAACTGTTAAGTAAAACATTAAATTTTTAAATTTATAAAATAGTGTGTGAAACACTGTAACAAAAATTTAAATTATTAAATATTTATATAAGCAAAAAACAGTATAAGCAACTTGGAATCTATGTCGGGCAAGTTGCCCCAGACGCCAATTTCAGGGGGCGTCAAAATCATTATCAGCATCATCATCATTTATTTATTTGCAATATAAGCAAGATTTCGCTAAAATCATTACAATATATACAAGATTTCGCTAAAAGATCAATGATATTTTTTATTTCAGCCATATACTGGGGAACTCCACTTGCAATAATTCAGAATTTAGCTCCACAGCTAATTAATACGGTGATAGGGAAAATTCGTCGGGAAGATTACGATTTCATACTGCCACTCGGATATATGTATCCCTTTGACCCTGTCAAGAATTGGGGTCGGTATCTTCTTGTTTACTTTATGCAATGTTACAGCAGTAAGTATTTTTATTTTATACCCATTTTATTGAAAAACTATCACGAAGGGCGTTCTCCTGTGAAATCCTGTATAGGTAAACAATCTCATCTAAAACAACATATTGTAAAAGTAGATAGCTTAAGGGATCCTCCAAAAAAAGATGGAATTAATTGAAGTAGATGACAAGTTTTGTTGGAAATAAACAAAGTTTATATAAGTATTTGTGATACTGAGTAATATCTCTATGATCAATAGAGATTAGGTAAAACGATAAGAATCACTTTTGGAGTTTGACTCACACTAATCTTAGTTTGTTTTTTTCAAGTACTTATGCTAATTTACTTCTACTTGGGCGCAACATGTTTAATTCTGACTTTACTATCTCAACTGAGTATGGAGTTTGCTGTTCTGAGAGAGGATATTAAAAATGCTATACCTGTGATGAATAAGAATGAAATTGCTGAACATCTACATGTAGATGAAAGTAGGACTATTAAAACAATTATCAAAAGTCATCAAGAATTACTGAAGTAAGTAAGCGCATTGAGAAAAAGTGAATTGCTTGGATACGTTTTAATGGCACCTCACAGGATCATACAAAAATACAACTAAAACCATCCAATACTGTGGAGTACAATTTGTCCAACAAGAGATTAGAGAGCAAAGATTTGTTTGTTGTGACTGGAAAGCTTCCCGGTAAAGCGAAGGATTATGTAGTTTAGGTAATCACGAGCGCAGCGCTATAGATCAATAGCAGCGCGTGACTTTGAATTAGAATACCAAGCACTGTCAAAGGCAAAATAAATAAATAAATATATTTTTTTGCATGTGCTTGAAATCCCAAGTCCTGCAAGAGTACATTCCAAGCCTTAAATTATTTGTTCATCATGATTTATGAGTATATACGAAGTTAAATTTTTAGTTCCAAGTAACGTGTAGTTGGTAGCTTTGCTCTTTGAAACATCAGTCTCCGAATAGTTCTTAACGAGCAATTCTCATATCGTTTCAATCTCAATTAATGGTAATTTTCCGAAAGAAAGTGTAATTCAAGGCTTCAAGACACTTGCTTTTTTATTGAGTCAAAAATTATAAGTTTTATATAATAGTATCATTAATAAATATCATTTCAGGCTGGCGCAGTTACTGAATAAGATTTTCAATCGTATGGTTTTCTTTGATTTGTGTTGTTATGCTGTAATCGTGAGTTTCTTTGCCGTTATTATGGTGGTAACACGTGACTTTATGGACAAGCTAAGGTGTATAATGTCTATATCATGTCTGTTGATTATGATTTATCTATTCTGTTATTTCTGTGAAGATTTGAAAAGGCAGGTAAGTGAAAAGTATATATTTCTCTATATATTTGTTGTAGTTTTGATTTATTGGAAAAGTTGACATTACTAAATGCAGGTCAATAATCAATTTTATTGCTCTGAACGTAGATAATTCCAAGGTTAATACTTATCAAACACGTAATAACTTAAAATGAACCTATTGATGTATTTTACAGTGTTCCCCAAGCTTTAAGATACTTAATGTAATAAAAGAAGAATTATTATTTATTTGCGAAGTCCATAGTTTCTAAAAAATCATGGCAAATAAAACTATTATGCATACTTATCCAGTATGCAATTCCAACAATAATAATTTTCATGGTAGCTACATGGTTCTTTAATTAATTAAAAAAAAACATTTTAGAGCACGGGAATAGCAAAATCTGCGTACGAAAACCAATGGTACGAGGGTGGCACTCAGTACCAGAAAACTATGAGGTTTATCATCATGAGGTAAGGACATTTTTATGGTTGTTGCTTGTGTTCTTGATACACCGTAAGTTCGATTTATAATCCGTCGGTAATTTTGCTTGACAGAGGACTCATATTCAATGGTTAAGGAATAATAAAAATGTAACGTCTGAGCATAAATAATGATCTGAAAGGTATGTGAAGCTTGCCAACTTTCCAACACGTTAAAGGGGTTAAAACAATAAGTTACGATATCGTATCTGTGACAGTTGTTAAAGCGGCAGACATGACTGGCAAAAACTGTTGAAGACGAATTTAATAACAACAACTTAAAAGACGTTGCCCTTTTTGCATGGGGGCCCATGCAAAAAATATCAATGTGTTGTAAGCTTGAAGTGTTGGAACAATCATCTTTTTTGCTAGTTAATGCAGGAATATGATCAATTTAACTTTTGGTTTAAATAAATTGTGTATTAACTTTTAAAACTCACTTTTCTTTATATTATGTTCACAGGTCTCAAAATCCTTGCTATTTGACATCTCTTAACTATGAACCTATAGATCTAACCACCTTCACCACGGTGAGTAAATATTTGTCAGTCTATTTGTTGTATAATGTCTATGGGATCTAGTATCGTTAAACTGATAACGATCAAACTTTTGATCTAGTTTCCTCTCACTTGGCCTTAGATATTTCTTGAAAATAGACATGGGGAAGGTCAGTTAGTCATAGACATAGTCACAGCACTCATAACTGGCTCAGGTCGGCTGACTTAGCTTAGGAGTCCTGACCATTTCAGTGATCCAAGTTTACCATGATCCAAGGTATGCATGTTATATAGGTACATGCTGTTGGGCGAAAGAGAAGATTTCTAAGTTCGTATGATAAAAAACCTCCAGTACATACTTTTAAGTAATAAATAAATAAATAGAGGACAACATCACATACATTGCTCCGATCCCATAGTAAGTAGCTTATGCCCTTGTGTTATGGAAATCAGAAACAACGAAGGTACCACAACACCCAGACCCGAGACAATGTAGAAAACTTATTTTTCTACATTGCCCCGATCGGGGATCGAAACCGGAACCTCAGAGATGGCGCTGCCTTGAAAACCGGCACGACTTTACTTTTAATGTATATTTTCTTCAATTACAGGTAATAAGCACAACATGGTCATACTTTTCTCTTGCGATGACAATGTATGAATAGAAAATACTACTACATAAGTAATTAGTATTTGGCACTTCATTAAAAAAATATCACTCTAAGGTTCTCTCTTAGTTTCTAGTTTGTAGACGCTATCAATTAGAGCAGTCAATACAATTGCAAACCCTGTTTATCGTGTATGTTTTCCGCCCCACCCGTGAAGCGGTCTCGGGCAAACATTTAGCTGAATGCTAGTGTTTGTCCGTCTTGTTCATCTTCCATTCCACACAGGGAATCCTAAAGGCAGCTGTCGACTTATTTGCCGTGAACGAGTACTTTGTTAACTGTATTACAGCCCTACTTCAGCCTATTAACATTGCCACTGCTGCAGCCCTGGATACAAACCATCTTATAATAATTAGTATAAACATAGTAACTATGAAGTATTAACATAACAATATTGTTGTACCTCGCATTATTGTAGTCTTAGCATAATTATACGTATTACATAATACAAAAAAGTTTTTCTTATTATTATTTCATTTTACCTTTGTACGTGGAATGAGATAAGGTTACGTGATAGAAAGAGACCACAACTTTGCGTTTGTTGCGTCTAGTTTGCGGAGGCGGGGCCAGGCGCTATTGTGAACTGAATTGCACTTTTCGTGTCAGCACTATTTCTTTTAATCTTCTTGCGGAGTGAGCTTTCTGTACCGTAAGGTACTATAATGTATTGCATGATAGTATAGTAAATTGGACGTGTTTGCACTTTTGTAGTAAATTTTTTGTACAAAGTTAATAATGTCGGTGTAGTATTACGAGTTCCGGGGCAGTCCGCCCCACTGCCAACTAAGCCCCGCGTATATTATCCGGTTAGTTAATGTTTGTTGTTCCTAACCACAAATCGAGGTGTGTTGAAGACAACCAAATTAATTAGTTCCTCTAACCTTCTATTGACTTTACGTTAAATGTAAATGTGTGTTAAACCCTCTTGTAGTTAGAATACCTAAAAATGAGTATCTCATTTTAATATATTTTTTTTATTAAAATGTTACAATAAAACTTATACAAAATATTCCATACTTTTAAAGTGACTAAACTGATTATTAATTCGTGACGGGGGCTTGAACCCCCGATCCCCCGATGGGAAGGCAGAGGTCTGAACCAATCCAGCTTGCAGCTTCAAAGATAAGGCCCGGTTCACCCGGATTTAAGCCCGGTTTAAACCAGAGCGGAGCTGTGTTTGAGTAACTAATCAGATTTCGTAATTTCGACATCTCTCCCCTCAGTTTCGGAGATGTCAAAATGACAAAATCTGATTTATAACTCAAACACCGGGAACCGGGCCTAAGCCCGGAGATGAGAGGCCTGCGTGTGCTACGAAGCTGGCTGTATTTCCACTAATGCGGAGAGGAGATGCGTAAAGGAGAGATGTTTGCTATGCGCAGCGTCAATCGAATGACGTTTTCGGGTGTTCGAGTCGTGGGAAGGTCGCAGCAGCACCGCTCAGCAGCCGACCACTTCAGAATAGATATCTCCACTCTGCTGCGCCGCTTGCTTGCTCGCGGCACAAAATTATGAGAAAAAAATATGAGATCTCCTCTTCTCTCCATTTCCACCGAACCTAGGCGGAGAGGAGATATGTAAATAACGAAATCTCATTGGTAATTCAAAACACATCTCTCATGTCTGCTTTGGTGGAAACCGGGCCTAGTGTTTGTCGAACACGCTTAGCGAGCCGAGCAAACAATTTGTATTGGAACCGCGATTTGTTGCGATAGAAAATTGAAGTAGGGATTTAAGGCGTTTGCTTTAGGTTATCCGCCGACGGCTACCAGTCCTTGGGGAGTGACCCCCGACCTCGTCTGACATATATTTTTTATTGAAGGTTTGCCACAAAATCCTGTTTTTGTATTACACATTAAAGTTGCAATGTTTAACGAATCATAGAAAAGGCAACTCGGTGATGATCTCTTAGGTAGCACATTGCCCCAGAACGACAAGTGGCTGTTCTGCTTTTCATTTACTTTTCTAAAAAAATTGGTCAAGTGCGAGTTGAGTTCGCGCACTGAGAGTTCCATACCATCAAGACCAATTATTATTACAATCAAAACACCTCTAATTCTGCCCACTAAATTCAAAAACGAGGGAAAAATCACGTTTGTTGTATGGGAGCCCCCTTAAATATTGCTTTTTTAAGTAAATATATTCGGTGAATATTTTAAGCGTTTTCCTATTTCTGTTATCAATACCGAATAAAAACAAGCCAAAAAACCATGTTTATTGTATGGAAGCCCCACCGCCCAATTCTTATTCAATTTTTTATATATTTTTATTCAATTTTTAGGGTTCCATACCAAAATGGTAAAAATGGAACCCTTATAGTGAGACTTTCTCCGTCCGTCCGCCCGTCCGTCCGTCTGTCCGTCCGTCCGTCCGTCCGTCCGTCCGTCCGTCCGTCCGTCCGTCCGTCTGTCACACTCGATTATTTCAGTAACTATTAAAGCTATCGACCTGAAATTTGGAATAGTTGTAGGTAATTGCGGCGCGACGTTATTGCAATCACAAAAAATTTAAAATCTTTTTATTTTCATTTAAAAAGGGGGGAAAACCGGGTCGTCAAAATTTCAAAATGAGATAACAATATTGAGTAGGGTATCATATGAAAGGGCGTTACTTGTGTATTCTAAAACCGATTTTTATTTATTTTTATGCCTGATAGTTTTCGATTTATAGGGCAAACTGTCGAAAAAAATACCGTTCCCCCCCCCCCTTATCTCCGAAGATAACCAATCGAAAAATCTGAAATAATTATGATCAATAGAAATAAACGTATATTTTACAGGAAAAATAAAACCAACTCTCTAACTATTATACTTTTTTTGATAATAACAATAAACCGGCAAAAACAAAGTTATGTTTGCGGTTTGCCAACAAAAGTACCTACATGTAAATTATACTCGTAAATTCATGAACCAAAGTGATTCTTTTAATGTTTAACTTCTTTTATGGTATGGAACCCTCAGTGCGCGAGTCCGACTCGCACTTGGCCGGTTTTTTTTAGTATTTGTTGTTACAGTGGCAATAGAAATACCCACATCATCTGTAATACTTAACTCTCTAACTATCGTGGTTTAAGAGAGACAGCCTGGTGATAGACGGACGTACGGACGGACGGACGATGAAGTCTTAGTAATAGGATCCCGTTTTACACTTTGGGTACGGAACTCTAAAAAAGCTACAAGGCAGATTGAATCCATTAAAAGTATGATGTCATCTGCGACCAATTTATTAAAAACCAGCAAAAAAGTCATGAAAATTCAATATCAGGAGCGAAGTTCGCTCGAAAATGAAAATACTTTAAGCTCTTTACGTACCGCCCTAAGCTCGGTGAATATGGAAATTCGCTCGGGTCTCCGCGTCGCATCGGTTTGTATCAGTGGGGTTAGTTAGTTCTTGTATATCGAGTCGACACGCATCGCATAAACGAATCGAATTCCTCCATACATTTACAGCTAGCGCCATCTATTGACAACCGTACATAGATCACCAAGATACGTTACGTTCATAGTAAATTGCGTTTTAAATCTGTGCCGAACTGCCACTCACTGATAAATAGAACAAAAGATACGAAACAGCACGCAAACGAAAGACAACAATAATGCTTGCGCTCGACGAAGACTAACTACGAAACTTACAATTGTAGGATTTTTGAGTCTTCACAACGCGCGCGCTTGTCACATATCTGCTCCTTTTTATATATTATACTAGCTGTTGCCCGCGGCTCCGCCCGCGTGAATTACGATTTTTTTTCATAATATACCTACCTACTGGAATTCCTTGATTTTTCGCGGGATTCTGGTGTGATGTTGTACAGAAACCTGTTCTTACTTTGCACGGGTTATCTTGTGGTGATTTTGAAAACTCCTTTTTCTTAATAATAATATAAAGTTTCATTAATACGTAGTTGAAAGATCAAAAGGACGATTTTAACTGTCGATATTTCGACCCAGTGGCACAGGTCGTGGTCACGTAGTGACCACGACCTGTACCAATGTATCGAAATATCGACAGTTAAAATCGTCCTTTTCATTGTGATTTTTATTCTGAAACCACGAAATATGTCAAAAATTATTAAACCATGTGAAAAGTTGTACTGGTGGTAGAACTCTTCTTTCAGAGTTCGGCCGGGTAGGTACCACTGGGATAAATTACTCTACTAACAATATTCCCCAGCCCAACATAATATAAGAGTCTTTTAAAAATCTTTGCTTCATCTCAATACAATCCAAAACATCAGAATGGACAATGGCTATATATTTCTTTACGTATAAAAAGACCTAAGATGACAGTCAGTCGGTTAGGATCGATAAGACCTAAGAGTTAAAAATATTTGTGAACCATTATCTTACCCTTTCCATATTGCGGATGATAAAGTTTAAATCTGTTCATGTGTTAACAGTGCCATCTTAATATAAAGTCAGGAAACAGTAAATAACATGACAGTTAATTTTTATTTAAAAAAATTCGGTAGTAACTATCTCAGAGTTTTACATTCAAGTTCCACATATATTGTAGAGATGGCGCTATACGGTATAACATAGCGATGACGCCAGTTACATGATTTTTGTTCACCCTAAAAGTGAAAAATTTTAAACCATACAAAATCTCCTGCTAAGCCTATTTATTTACGGCTGTAAGGGTACTCCAGTCTTACTTGAGCCCTACGTCCTAGCCCTAGGTTCTTTGTGCATTCCGAGTTTCAAGTCATCTACCTACTTGAACTTAAAGGTTCTGATGTCTGTAATTTCTGAACTACAAAAGTGATGATGATAAGATTTGTATGGAATAATCTTTAAAGAACCTCCTTTCTAACAAAAAAAGAATGAATGGAATCGGACAACGCGTTAATGAATTATAACTAAAAAACGTTTGGACTTTGATGCCGTCTTCCAGGGAAACCATGATGAATTTCGGGACAAAAAGTATCCTATGTCCTACCTCGGGGTATGAACTATAATCATGTCAAGTTTCATTTAAATCCATCCAGCGGATTAGCCGTGATGCCCGGTCGTGAAACAGACAGACAGACAGACAGACAGACAGACAGACAGACAGACAGACAGACAAAAATTAAACAAATTACAGTTTTGGCTTCAGTATCGACTAAATAGTGTCCTCCAACAAAAATTTTCAAAATATCTTCAATGTACAGAATTCGACCCTTTACAGTTTTATTATAAGTAATAGATATCATTGCAACCGTATGTCAGCGACTGTTCAAAGATGGCGCTGGCTGTAAATGTATGGAGGAGTTCGATTCGTTTGTGAGATACGAGACGACTCGAAGTTCGTACAAACCTGTACTAACTCGGAACCCAAATGTAATGAACCCGAGACGGAAGTGAGGCTAATCTATCGGGTTACTGATATGGGTATTCACATTGTTTCTTCCTATTACCTACATGTAGGTTTTATCGAGTCCGATGACGCAGTATTGCCGACACAAATTCGGTGTTTTACGTTGTTTATGTTACTCGTTAGCTCATTTTTATCGTATTCTAGGTTATTATTGCATGTTAATATAGATGTAAGTGCTGAATAAATAAATTAATATATTTACAGAATATTCATAATTACGTGAGGTGTCGGTTACGGTAACGGTGTCTCGAGTTCAATGGTTTTATCCTATCTAAGAATTCTTATAAAGAAGTTTTCATCACATCACAAAATATTGTATTCATTTTCATTTAAAAATATTTCTCAGAAAAATATTACAGTCAAACACGGCTATGTGAAAGTTCAAAAGGCCGACTATAATCTCTTTTTCTCTAATAGAGGTTTTTTACTCACCCGGACCCGAGTCTTATGCTCGTTTTCACCAACTCTTTAAGAAACGCCTAAGCCGATAGGTGATAGTTTTCACTTCACCCGGACCCGAGTCTTATGCTCGTTTTCACCACCACTTTAAGAAACGCCTAAGCCGATAGGTGACAGTTTTCACTTTCAACAACTGTCACCTAAGGGCTTAGGTGTCTCTTTAAATGTTGGTGAAAACGAGCATTAGAGTTACAAGGGCAAAATGACGGGACGAGGCAAATGCTCTCACTATTAGAGTTTTCTCTTACCCAGTTTACACTTAGGTTAGGTATTTAGATTCGACTGTATTTACACCCAAAATATTCGTAAAGTTTGAATCTTCCTTTCTTTTTCAGAGTCCAGTTATATACCTGTGAGCATTGGTGCAAAATCTATGGACCCCGGGTGTAATACAAAATTCCTGAAAAAGTGTCCCGAGAAACCCTATATGAACGAGGGTACATGTGTATTTTTATGAACATACTAAAACATTGTAATTTATGTCTTTAAACATTACTTTATACAGCCTAATTTTGCTTAAGTGCGATTGGAACTCTTTTCGCGTTTTGGCTTTCGTTTGGTTCGGACACTTTTTAGCGCTGACCCGAAATCCTTAGTTTATATATCAATGCCTGTGAGTTATATTTAAGGCTATATTATTATCAGTTAAGTTCGTAATATCTGGGTGACCGAGCGTCGCTCGGTAGTATAGCTACTGGCTAATAGATGGCAGCAGGAGTCATTTTTTTTTTCGTCATATCGACATTTTCTAAAAATGAATCCTAGCTAGATCGATTTATCGCCTCCCAAAACCCCTGTATACTAAATTTCATGAAAATCGTTCGAGCCGTTTCCGAAATCCAGATTATATAGAAATATATACAAGAATTGCTCGTTTAAAGGTATAGGATATTCACAAAGCACAAAGCTCACTAGCGAAGCTTATCGAATTCAGCAGATCCACAAATCTATGAAATGCCTCATTAATCAATCTGATATTTCAAACATGGAAACTCAAACTCTTCAAAATGTGAAAAGGTTTCACGTTGAACCCATTATGGGTGCTCAAGTGGGAAGCGATCGGGTCCTAGTTTCAAAGTGAACAGAGCGGCCGAGTGGTACAACATTGGAGGGCTCTTCACGGAGCGTTTGAGCCATTTTCTGGGCTGGACTTTTCTAAAATAGCTCCGCCGCAATGCAAGTAAATTTTTCGAATGAGTCGGAATCACCGTGTTTATTGCACCTCTCACATGATAACTCTTCAGGAGTTCCACTCTTCAGTTTTTACTGTTCTTAATATATTACTAGCTGGCCCGCCAAATGTTGTTTGCCATTAGGGATATAAAATAAAAATAGGAAATGCATTCCAAAAAACCAACTTCAAATGCCACTACAAAGAGTGCAATAATTTTTATTTAAATTTTAGGTACCTACACCAATTCGAAGTCGGGCAATGTTTCATACAATCCCTAATAGTCCTTTTTACTTACTTGATGTGCGAAGAAATGACGAAGTCATAGACAATCGCCCGACTTCGAATTGGTGTAGGTACCTAAAATTTAAATAAAAATTATTTCACTCTTTGTAGTGGCATTTGAAGTTGGTTTTTTGGAAAGCATTTCCCATTTTTATTTTATACTTTTTAGTGGAAAACAATAAAATGCACAAGGCGTTGTAAAAATACCCAAACCGCTTGAGGTGTGTTCATAAAATCTGAAGAGATACCTCAAATTCACCAAGATCCCATCATCAGACCCTGACTTGATGACTTTAGTCATCAAATCAGTATCTGCTAGCAAATGCACCAGTAACTATAAAAAATACCCAACTCGCTTCAAGTATACTAGCAAAATTTGAAGATTTCCCTCGATTTCACCAAGATCCTATCATCAGACCCTGACTTGATGACTTTAGTCATCAAATCAGTATGTGCTAGCATATGCACCAGTAACTATAAAAAATACCCAACTCGCTTTATATATACTAGCAAAATTTGAAGAGTTCCCTCGATTTCACCAAAATCCCATGATCAGATCCTGACCTGATGACCATAGGACAACTTGGAAAATATTACTCTTTCTAATAATACTCAAATAGTTTCATGTGTCCATATAAAATTTGAAGAATTCCCTCGATTTCTCCAGGATCCCATCATCACATCTTGACCTGATTAAAATGGGACCATCTGGAAACAAAACCCTCTTAAACAAAAAAAGAATTTTTCAAATCGGTCCACGCGTCTTCGAGTAATCGGTGAACATACATAGATAAAAAAAAAAAAAGATTCCGACGAATTGAGAACCTCCTCCTTTTTTTGAAGTCGGTTAAAAATACAATACTCTTAGATCTACCGAACATACACGGAAAATGTCACAACAATCGGTCGAGCCGTTTCGGAGAAGTTTGATAGCAAAAATTGGCACGAGAATTTTATAGGCATAATTAGAAGATTGTCCGCTCAATTTAGACATGCAAGCATACAATAAGTTTGATAAAACATACTGTTTTTCTGAAATCCAAGAAAAACCCATTTATGAGACCTCTGAGTAAAAAAAATCCAAATACGTGAAGCTGATGGGGATGGGGGTTGATACTTGATCCCCATTCATTTGTAATGGTTTGGGTTCATGGTTGGTAGCTGGACAATAAAAACTGTGCTCCTGAACTAATGCGACGTGAGATAGTGTTGTTTTTATTACAAAACAAATAAGCGGAGAACATGTCCTCTTTGAAATAAAAATAAGCAAAACTAAATTCGTTTACAATTTCGTTTAACAACAGTATTTCGGAACCAGATATGGCCAGGAGCATAGATTATTACTATACGAACCCGACTAACACCACAACATGATCGAAATATACACGAATTACAAATGATTCTGGTATTACGTTTGTATGGGAGACATGGTAGTTCACAGGACTCTTAAGGGGCAGTATTAGGGCTAATTTAACCGGGCTAAGGAACCACTTCGTAGTCTGTCAAATATTTATCCTGCGAACAAATTAATGTCACTTTCACACCACCACTCATAAAACTTCCAACAAACAAATATTTTATACCTGTACGCTATAAAACACAATTTTATGTTGCTCCTCGATTGCAATAATAAATAATTTAAAATTTTATTATCTCCCCGTTTCAATTGATACGATTGGAAATGCAGTTTATTGAAAAATTGTACCCACTTTTGTTTTATTGTTCGCCGGCGGCACGTTTCTGGTATTTGCTCGAGGTCCTCTGAACACGTGAGATCTGCTCTATTGTTTTCGATTAGATTAAGCGAGATTTATCAAGTTTTCAAAATAATAGAATGAGCTTTTATTTAGTACAACTATATTTCTCGCAAACTACCCATTCGCAACTCTCTAATCGCAAACGGTTACGTATCAAAATCCAATGGGATGGATAGGCTCTGAATTTTATCTTGATAAAAGGAGCCTATGGGTCTTTCCAGGTTAAATAAGAACTTTCTTGCCCTTTTTCCAGGCATTTTCTTTCGCCTAGCCCCTCCGCGGTACGCTCCGAAAAGAAACTTTGTTTCAAAATACTCGATAGGTACTGACCCAACCCAAGGGATTGAACCCAGGACCTCGTCAAGTCCAACAATGCAGCTAGCACGTAAAGTAGGTGTTGCGGCAGGCGAGGCAGCTGCGGAGTCGCGGAGCAATATCGGTACAGAGTGGGAATGTTCCTGACACGCCATTAGCGCGCGCCGCCCGCAGCGCACAGAGTAATTGAGTTTATTTACAACATTAGACACGGATAACCGGCCCGCCTCCGCTCCGGGACGGCGGTGCATAAACAACTACTTGTTGAGAAATATATTTTTGTGGAAACAGCGTGGAAATCGATTTTGGACGATTTTTCAATGTCAATACATCACAATGTAACAAATTTTGTTCTGCATCCTAAGGTAGATTAATTTTTTTTACTGTGCTTGCGCTTGACGACAATCATGTCTGATGGACAGCAATGATAAGTTCTAGGTTGGAGAACGCTTGCCTAGAATACGCCTATTCACTCTCCTCTTGAAGGCTGGAATCACGGAAGGGCGTTCCACACCTTAGCGATTCGTATCAGAAACGTGGAAGAAAAAGGTTTCGTGCGAGTTTGTCAACCACATAAGGATGCCACCGCTCTCGGCGTTGTGCAGTCCTATGGTAGATAGGTGAAGTAGATATTATGTAATTGCAGTAGGTTTTTAGAGTTCCTTACCCAAGGGGTAGAACAGGACCCTATTACCAACGAATATATAATATTACTAACGTACTACTATTACTAAGACTTCCCCATCCGTCTGTCCGTCCTGACTGTGTCTCTTAAACTGTGATAGTTAGAAGGTTAAAATTTTTTCAGATGATGTATTTCTGTAGCTGCTATAACAACAAATAATAAGAATTAAATAAATAAGAAAAACAATAAACGTATTTTTCTGCCGTTTTTGTAGATAGTGGTACAGAGCCCTTCGTGCGCGATTCCGACTCGTATTTGACTTGGATAATATGTTGTTCCCATCGACTTCGGTTTCTTATCGCGTTAGCAGTGTGGATGGGAAATATTATATAACGCGCCGTTTAGGTTATGGGTTACGTGAGCACGTGACTTAATTACCGATAGCGACTGTCAAATGTAAAATATCACTAGCTTTTGCCCGCGGCTCCGCCCTCCAGCATTTCGGCTTTTCGGTCATCCCGTGAGAACGATGACGTTTTCCGGGATAAAATGCCGGGCCTATGTGTTATTCCGGGTTATAAGCTATCTATGTTCCAAATTTCAGCCAAATCGGTTAAGTAGTTGCGGCATGAAAGAGTAACAAAGATCGATCCATACTTACAAAATTGCAGCAAAATCGGTTAATACTCGTAGTTGCGGCATGATTCGTGAAAGAGTAACAAAGATCCATCCATCTATACTTACAAACTTTCGCGTTTATAATATTAGTAGGAATTCTCCGTTTGTAAAGCAATAGCTATTGTTGTTTAAGATAATATGTAGAGATTTTCTAACACAGTCTAGAGGCAGTGATAAAATTCCAAAATACCGAATATTCCTTTTACTATCACGTAGTAGAGGCGTGGCGTTTTAATTAACAAATTAACCATTGAACTATGAAATTCCTGGTATCTCTGACCCTGCTCTAACCACACTCTCATTAGTAGAAATTGATGGAAATCCAATCAAACAGTGTCCGTATAGCTTATTCTAGGAACACGGAACATGGTTGCCAATTATGGAAATGGACGAGTGAGTGGAGGTATATTACTGCCATGTCCCAAACCTCTTTCCGGATCAACGCTTATTGGAACTGCGTCGCCGCTTCGAGGGTTTACGTAGGATGTACCCTGAACCTCGTTTGTAATACATAATATTCTACTAAATACGATACTAAAGCCCGGTTTCCAACAAAACGGAGCGACAAAATTATCAGATTTTGTCATTTTGACATCTCCGAAATTGGGGGGAAATTTCCATTTCGACATTTTCGACTTTCGAAGTTCGACTCTCCCCTCAATTTCGGAGATGTCAAAATAACAAAATCTGATTGGTTACTCAAACACAGTTCCGCTTTGGTGGCAACTGGGCCTTAGTGACGATAATACAGAAAAGATGTAAACTTGGAAGGGGTAAGTAAACTAACCCCTACTACTTTAGAGGCTTTTTAGGCTATCATAAATTAATATTACTAACATAATTGATTAGTTAAAACGTATTGATAGATTGATTATCCATTTCAGTACGGAATCCTAAAAATGCAGACACACCTCTAACCTCAAGCGGACCTTTATTTACATTGTAAGTAAGTAAATACTTCGTAGTACCATTTTTTTGCTTTTCGCATTACAAAATCAGTGATGTTGTACAAAAAATGTACGAAATGAAAGATTTTCCAAGCGAGCGCATAAAAGCCTGTTGTTTCAATTCACTAACGGCGGTTTTCAATATCCTATCTATCCATGGTTTCCCTTACTAGAGATACAAATTTGACATAAGCTCCATACAAGTAATGTCAAATTTCTATCTTTAGTAAGGGAAACGATGGATAGATAAGATATTGAAAACCGCCGTAAGAGATGCAATATCGAATTTTTCGATGAGAGCGGTCCCATTTTTGCAGAACCACTGCCGTTACTCTTTATTGCCATGTCCCAGTGCTCTCTGTGTCGTTGTATGGAACTCCGGATCCGATTTTAGCGTTTTCCTGCACTCGAAACCAACTAACCGAACATGAAGTTATTTGTGAAACAAGAGAACAATTTATGAGATCGTAATTCTTGGAATCTTGTGCGTAGTGAGGGATTCAAAGGTACAAGAAAAATTATTTATAATATATCTGCCCATACTTACGCTTATTCCTTCTGAGTAAGAAGTTCTTTAAAATAAGGGATTAAAAACTTACTAGTACTTTTTAAGGTATGATTCTACAATACCTAATAGCGGTTACTTTTATATTATGCATACGCCTTTACCCAGGTAGGTAAATTTATTCTAAGCTTAGGCAGATAAAAGTTTCCGCTGCGACATCCACGGTTCCTGTTTACTCGGCTCCCATTCAAGTTAGGTCAGGTGGCGCGCTGCCAGCGAAGGATACCGCCCATTGCCTCTGATGACTCAACAGGCTTACTTACAAGGCGTGGCGTGGTGCCTTTTCGAATATTGACACAGTTAGAATGCAAAAGAGTAGCTGCAGCTATACCTACCTTAATTTAAGGTGAATGATGACGATCATTATGGCCGTGGCACCAGCACCTCTAGACATAATAATATCACATGTCCTATGCGTGCGTTTCATAAGATTGTAATGATGTAAATAATGGAGGATTTTAGTTTGTTTGTTAGAAGCGAGTCGACTCGAAATTTGTACAAAAACTTGTACTAACCCTACGGTTTAAAATTTAAACCTCTTTAGAACTTCATAATTTCTAAACTGAATTAGGCCAGAAGTCGCATCTGAGAACTGCTACCGTGCCATAAGAAGTCGTCAAAAGGCCGTTAATAATGATAAAGTATCTGTTATTGATTGTTCATCATAATACGCATTAAGTATATTGTATTACGTATAGTTTGTAAGTTTGAGCATTCAATCAAGTACAAGTCTGATAAAGGTTGTATTGCTTCCCATGTTATTTATTCCTTAAAACTTTCAGACTTGCCTTACGAACAATAGGCGAGCCCAGACTGCTTTCAACGAAGAAGAAGTGACGCTTCTTTGTATGATCAGCAAATGATCAGAGAGTTATGTTTTCAGACGAACTCTACTCAAACTCCAGATAAAAGTGCCTGCTCTCGTTCAAAGATTACCTATACCTTTCGAAGTAAGTATAGACGGAAAGTATACAGTGTTTTTATGGTTTTTACTAGTTGGCATCATAGTTCGTCTGAAAACTGATTTGGGGTTTTGGATACTTAAGTGACATAATACACAGGAACCTACATGCTGCAACCCGTGCGACCAAATGTCAGTTAGTGTCAAATATGTTTGTTTTGTTTTTTGTTTCAACCATGTTTTTCGGTCAGCAGAATTTGTAGTTTTAGCTGGTAGTTTGTGGTAATTTTGATAAATGGCGCTAGGTATCTACTATAGTGGTTGCAGTCATCCTAGATAAAGCGAGGCAATTTCAAATCAAATCCTATATAAATATAAAAAAACCCGCAACCTCCCACTCGAATCCGAGCGGGTGTCTTCTATGTTAGGTAAGTCGTCAAAACAATAATATAATTAATCTGCTTCTAAACATATTTATAAATCAGTCAATAAAAAACATCCCTAATGATTCTAGGGTTACAGGTATAAACTAGTGAATGCAAAATATAGACCAAGTACCTACTTAGATAACTGAAGAATTCTATTCATATTCATCGAACACAGAATATTGAAATGCCGCATAGATTAAATTTCACGGCGAGCGTAGTTTGTGATAGAATCTGCGTCGTATAGTCGCCATTTGCATGTCTTGGGGTCAAACTTGCGCAGAACTTAGATTACGAAATTAGGGATTGCAGATCTACCTACCCTCTAGGAGTGTTACCATTCTGATTTAGAGATACTTAATTGTTTGATCTGGGAGTTATAATGATTGATGGTTATGATGAATCCTTTTTAACCCCCGACGTAAGAGCAAATTTTTTATCTTTTTTAATTTTATTGTTTTTTTAAGGGGAAAATTTTTTTGGGCATCATTTGGGATGGGGCAAAACTACTCGCGATCCTGTTACCGTAACCGACACCTCGCATTGGTAACGCAACTGACACCTCACGTAATTGTTTAAGCTTTCATTTCTATCGGCACTTCCGGAGTGCCACGTTATTTTTTTTTGTTAAACTTAACAAACTAGAACTTAGCTTAGAAACTTAGTTTTTAAGTCGTAAAATAATTATCACTAATAATAATAAGTATTATACTTAATTATATTTAACTGACTATTCATAAGAGGCAACAAGTAAGGCCTATATGAAATAAATAAATCATTTGAGTATATTTTGAGAGCCCCAGATACGCACATGCTTATGTAAATAAGTACATTATAGTTGCACATAAAGTTCCAGGATGATAATATGACCGAATTTTAGAGAGGCCGTAACACGACCGTAAGGCCCGGTTTCCACCAAAGCGGAGCGGAGCGGAGCTGTTTGCCTAACCAATCAGATTTCATCATTTTGTCATCTCCGAAATTGAGGGGAGAGGAGATGTCGAAATTACGAAATCGGGCCTAATAAGAGTCTGACTGCTGTAAAGTGTATAAAAAAGTTTGGAAGCATGAAACGCAGCTCTGATTGGACGTTCGACGAGATGCTCCGGCCGGGCATTTCATTAAGCCTTGCGTGCCGAACTTAAATTTTTACAACTCCAGTGGAATGTTGAATCAGTTTGGAAGTGGTTTTACTCCTTTTAGAGTCAATATCGTTCAAATCAAAACCATATAGAAGAGTACCTAACAAACTATCGCCTGTTTTAAGGATTTCAAAGTTTCAAATACTTTATTTCACATAGGTCTGACTAAGGTGTAATGAGGCAGTAAATTGTTCGATAGTAATCTAAAGGTGATAACTATTTCACGTGCCCAATGCCCATGGATTAATTGATGATTGGATGTAAATTTTCTAATTCTTTGAAACAAATGCAAAATGCAAAGGACATACTCATACCTAGGGGTACCTATTTAGTATCTACTCTCCCCATTATTCACACATAGCGATAGAATACCTAAAATATGTTTTGTCTCTTTCCTTCGAATGTCAAAATTATGTTGAAAAACAAAGTAGATATACAAAAAACAGAGTAGATATACCTATGTAATTGTTTGACCGATAATACTTATTTCACGTTTATGATTAAGGGGGTTAATGTTTAAGGGTACAATTGTTTTAAACAAAATGCCTTCCTTTAAATTCCATGTTGTGCACCTAACTACTAATTTTCTAGTAAACTAAAAATATGGTAAAATTGCAACACGCTGTTCCCAACATAAAGGTTTCCGACATGCAAATTAAATGACAACTACCCTTATGCTAAGATGGCGTTAAGGAATAACTTATGCGTCGTTGTCTTTTAAATTCTGCAGGCGCCATTATAAACTGTTTTGAACTATGCTGTCGCAAAAGCAAAAGTAAGAAAATAAAATTTGTTGCAAGCTTATAAGCTCTAGATTCTGATATTTGCGGGCTTAACCGTTTATTTTGGCCGGACGCACAATCACAAAGCCCAAATATGTCTGGCTTCTGGCAAAGCTAAGTTCAGTGCGACGTCTATGATATTATTGCAACGCACCAATGACGAAATACGCTACGCTAAGAGGACGTGAAAGATGTAACGTATGTTGAAGCCAAAAATTTCTAATTAGGACGATGATAGGTCATTATCAAATTAATTAATATACACCTTCTTCATTCGAATTAAATCCAGCCACTTAATTTAACTCTGACAATAACCATAAACATTGCACGCGCGGTGTCATAAACTCGAGTGAACAAACAGTACAGAGCGTTAAACACGCGCCGATAAGCTATCGCCCATCAATAATCTAACTTCGTTAACAAGTTACAGCCTCTATTTATCTACAATCCATTGTCCGACATGTTGTTTTGGGTAAATACTAAATACATATAATTTAATGCGTAGTCGTGTTGGCGCAGTGGATTTTTAAGATAGAGCGTTAAGGGTAAGGATGTTTTAAAGGTTTTTACTAGAGAAAAACCCTTACTTGTTGCAGAATCTCGTTTTTGAATAAAACTACAGATTTGGAATAAAATGCATTCGTAATGGTCAGCGCTCTTAAAAAAAAAGCAATGAGTATTATTTTAAGGATTGCTATTAAATTATTGCAGGAGATATACTGAATACAACTCGTGAGTTTTTAATTTTAATTCGCGTTTCAAAATAACGTTAATTATATTAAAATTGGTTAGAATTTATGTGCCAAGGTTGTTTTAGATTTAACATGGTGATGATATCGGAAATGGGGCATCGATTTTTTTAAAAGCCGCAATCTTCCTTCTGATTAGATATTTGACGCTTTTCTATAAAGCAACCTCTACCCAGCTACTCCAAGTAGTACGGAAGAAGAAGAAGAAGAAGAAACACTTTATTGCATACAAACACAAAACATAGAAAAAGAAACACAGAACAAAGAAAAAAAGATAATAGTGATGGTATGCAAAGGCGGCCTTATCGCTGCGAGCGATCTCTGCCAGGCAACCTTTTTTGGCAAAGGGAAATTAAGAGTGAAAAGTGGGATAGGAGTACATACGTAAGATTATAATTTAACATAACTTTATATTTAGAAATCAGTATCGTTTAATTGTGATTGTAAACAGTTTACTTACATTATGTAACCAAATACTTAATGCATACGCAAATATTAGATATTATGGTTTGTGGTCTAGTGATAAATTGGGTACCTACGCAAAAATTGTTTGTGCGATCCGCAAAATGAGGTTTACGGTCTCTACAAAAGAATTGAAAGGGAATATGAAGTGGATAATTTATTGCGAGATTGTCATTTATCTCTTTAGCGGCTTTTTTCGATAAGCTGAATTTATGACCCGTTTTTACGGTTGGGCTTGTATGAACCATATTTTTTGCGGTAAATTATGTAGTGGGCAAGGATGTTGTAATTTGGATCAAAGATAGGTTGGTAGCTACTGGGTGGAAAAGATGGGCAAGTGTGATTCGAAAACTAAAGGGAACCCACCAAAATTATGAAAGTCTATTATTTCTTTGGTTGTATGACATAGGTAGCTCTCAAACTAATTTATGTCTAAAATTTTAACTGCCCTTTTCATGTTCTCGAGATACTATAGGTACAATCCTGTATATTTAAAAATTCACAGCGAAAGGAAAGGAATACTAACTGCTTCTTGACGAATGTCAAAGGTACGTACTTAAATAATAAACTACTTATGTCAATCATTATTTTGATATCAAAAAATGTAAAAGACTGAGTTTCGCAGAAAACTCGGTCTAATCAAAGTTAAATTACAAACACAAACAAAGCTTTAAACAAATAACACCTAAAACAGAATTCCATATTATATTTCCATATGTTATTTCATCCATCGCTCGATGGATCGGTCATCGAAAAGAAAATTTAATTCTAGATTTCCGAAGAATTTTGTAGATTTTCTTCGTGACGGGATATTCGTCACGCAAAAAATCAATTTTCTTTCGCTTATCTTATCCCTCTGCGCGATACCGTCCGATTTCCGAAAAAAATTTTTTTTTTAAAATAGGTCCCGTAATTCGGCTGACACGGACGGGCAGACAGATAGTGGAAAGGTGGTGATTGTATAGTTTTGTCGAAACTTGATCTGCGAATGAAATATTGAATATCACTTTTAGTGTTTCTTGAGAGTCTAGACATCTTGTTATTATGACTGAAAGGAGTGCGATCTCATTTCAGTTGCTTTATTTTATTATCAGAGATAAAAAAATTAAATTATTCTTTAAATACAGTTCTGTTTCACGATAAAGTGTAACTCCAAAAAGGAGTGAAACTAGACCATAAATTATCAACAAAAAAAAAATTAAAAATAATAAATATTTCAGTTTTTATTGACTAATTAAGATTTTCATATCTTACCATAGAGTAAGTATAGTCTGACTCTATGTCCAAAAAAATAACGATTTCTTCAAAGTAGTGGGTCAATTATACTTAAAAAAAATCAAATATTACGCCATATATATCTACTTGGCGGTAAGAAAAAATAACAAAAGTTAGCAAAAAAGTGGCGTAAGATATGAAAATTATAAAAAATAAATAAATATGTTTAAGTTTTTCAAGTAGAGCCCGTAAGTTAGGGCTATATGAAATCAATCATTGAATACCAATGAACTTTCTAGTTTTTATATTATTTAAAGTTGTAAAGCTGTATTGATAGTAGTTTAATTTATGTACTCAAAACGTAATAGTTTTATGCGAAAACTAATAAAAGCTTTACTATGTAGTACGTTAAATAAATACTCATTGACATTATACGCATTTGTATTTGCTGACATTTGTGACAAGGGTTACAAAGTTTATCTTGCTATGTTTGAAGAGGGGTAGGTACTTATTCTGGGCTCGGCTTGAAAGTAGTTTGTGACTATTTTTCTCATGAAACATGATCATTTCAAGATGAAAAGAACGCAGCAATAGGCAGGTACTAGCCGAGTTTTTAACTGTTCTTCTCGTTGCAAAACTGCTTTCGGAACGTGGCGGTAGAGTCTGACATTTCATAAGTGTCTGTACGTTAGGTCTATGTGGAAGAACATACTTATATTTTGAGCTTGATTTTGATTTGAATTCCGTCTGGGTTCAATTGTTATCATTTTTTTACGGATCCCTAAAAAGGGTGCAATACCTGATTGGGCATAGTGATAGCTAAGATATATATGCGCTAGAAGCAGGTCATCTAATATTCCTAATTGGTTTCACTGTGCCCGGCACTCAGACAAAACGATAAATCGCTCGGCTTGGCTTCATCTCCAGAATAGCAACTAGCCACGGCTGAAGGCTTTCACTTAGATCAACTGCATTTCAGCTTCAGATAACGCTGACCTCGCAGTACATTGCTGATTTAAGATTAAGTAGCATCCGGAGCCATTTAACTTTTCGATTCTATTTCTATTGTAAAAAAGTGCATGGGAATGATAGTCGTCGATAAGTCACCCTAGTCATTTTAGTCTATGAACGTTAACAGATGGACAACCAGTCTTCTGACATCGCCAGACACAAGACTTCAAGCCGACTAAGGCCATCGAGTCCAACGACTCTTTTAACATCGTCCGTCCACATAATGGAGATTCTAGATTTCAAGACAAAGCTAGTAAATGTAGGTTTAATAAAAATAATAATGAAATAATTGAGTCTTTGGCCTAAGATTTACTTTCGGCCAATTAATCAGGCAAAAGCTTCGCAGTTTTGCTGTAATTATTTTAGTTTTTGTTGTTGCTTTCTTAAGTGAAACTTTGACTTTGTAGAGTTTTTCTTTGTTCCTTTTAGACACGTTTTGGATTGAAGTTTGTTATAAAGGTAAGGTAACTTTAACTTTATACAGATTGCAGATAAGGTCTTGCCAAAAAAGCTCGTGACTGCGAGCCGTGAACCTCTGAAGGGAGTCTGGGTACACCATAATAGAGTGCAGTCAGCAATCAGTTTTATTAGGCTACTGCTAGGAACTATGGAGCATGATAAAATAATTTACAAAGTTTCAGTATACGAGTATTACAGGCTACTTCGCAATTTCAGCTAAAATTAGAGCTTATAGTTGGTACTGGCTTAATCTCTGTTCTAGGTGTTAATCTCTGTTATAATAATAATTTTGTAATAACCTAGTTACCGTAGTTTAGGCGGTTTAACGATACTTAAGTCTGCAAAATAAGCTAAATAAGTCCTTTATTTAGATCTGTGCGTAGAAATACTACAACTACTTATATGGAGGAACTACAATCAAAAATAAACTTTCCAATTCATAAAATTATGTCCTTAATATAAGTGTCGACTTGAAAGGTAAACCTGTTGGCAATTTCTGTGTAACAAGAGAGGACTAGGATCATGAACACATTACACTACGTACGTTTTATACGAAATGGCTTTAAAGTAATGTGAACATAAATAGATGAAGGTAATATCAAATAGATACGTAGCTACACAGATTTTACGTAGCTATAAATTGTTAAAGCTACTTAACAACTTTGATTCCAAGATACCTCAAATGTCGAGTTTGATATTGGTTTGTACTGAGGCGCATGTCGCAACATAACGTTTAAACTAACAACAAACTCTGCGAGTTTCCAATAGGCTTTTCCACTACCTACTCCGTCATTTGACGAGTACTATTAGACGTAACTCAGCCTACTAAACGGTGGAGCAGCGACGCCAAATAAAGAATCTTAGTCCACGATTGAGAAGTAGACAGTCTAGTAGTTCAGGCGTTTGCTTCCTGACAGTCTATAATCCAGGTAGTCAATGCTTGACTGAGATTTCTACATCATTTACAAAATGAATTCTACTTGGAAAGCCGCAAGTTTGGAAAGTGTGGCAGGCAGGCTAAGGTCAAATCTCTCCTTGAATATACTAGACTAAAAACCTCCTTACTATTTTAATGATGTCGTCTATCTGCTGATGATCTTCCAATCATTCTCGGTACAGGGTCGCCTTTTCTTCACACTGGCAACTTTGCCATACGTGATACGATTAACAAAACCTTCCCCACAACTTTCCTCACGCGGAAATTATAAATTTAGGAGCAGACGTCCCGCTAGAAGCTTGGCGTCTATCCCGGCGCCAAAATCAGTACCATCTCACGTCTCACACGGACACGAGACACACTAGCGCGACGCCTCAGCTCCCAATTCTATACTTAGACCGTGTAACTAGCAATACACTCAGTTATTGGGATTAAATATTTGTTCGCGCTAAACAGTATTTTTATTAGGATTAACCAAAACATCCTAAAAACGAACTATTAAAATGGCAGAATGTACGGGAAATTCGAAAAAAATGTTCAGCTTAACTGTTCCAGCAAGACTATCCGGTAAAATAAATGGACTCGTGACAATGGAAACACGACGTTATAGTTTCGCGAGGCTGAAGATAGCGCCAAGTGCTCATAATTTATGTCAAAACATTTAAAGAACAATGGTGTGGGCCCATACATCGCTTTCGCTCACGTTACGCTATTGCAACTATAAATGAAAAAATATTTTTTTGATTGGGCCTGCAAGCCTGAACTCAATGCTAAAAGATTTTTCTTACAAAAAAGTGGAGAAAAATTAATATTTATTTTCAAAATATTGTATCTGAGTATTATAACAACAACGACCTCCGCCATGAAGAATCCGAGAGCATAGACAATACACTAAATACTCTTTGATAAATGCTTTTCACTTGCCCAAGAATTTGTCAATGTTGACAGTTGGTAGCCATGTAGCTGACGGACAGTGTTGCGAGATGCCGGAATTAAAAAACTCGACTGAAAGAAAATTCTAATTGAGTTAATTAATCAATATTGAATTACAAGGGTGTTTCGGAAACGCTAAACAACCAAGACAAAATAATCTATGCTCAAAATAATCAGTTGTAATAGATTTCAGTATTATTAAAAAGTGTAGTCTTCTGTCAAATAATCTCAAATCTTCAAGCAGTTTATTTAAGTGAGACTGGCTCACACGGAATAATAATATTCAGATTTACTCCAATGCAGTGGAAAACCCTAAACTAATGTAATCTTTTTATGTAAATAATCTATTCCAGTAAAATAAAATGCAAAAAAGGAACAATTGAAATCGATACAGTTATTGTCTTGTATTCTACATTCTGATCTAAGAATTAACGTAGTACCTGAAAGTAAGTTTTTCTTTAGTATCTGTTAGATGTTTTTCTCGTACAAAAGTGGACCGATCGTCAAAAAGATGGAGTATAAAAGTGGAAAAGTTTTTCATCCGACAACACTAGCTGTCAGGAGTGTGGAAACGGAACCTATCAGTAATCAATTGAATTTCTTTAAATATTTTATTTTTTGACCCGTCCTTTACAATAACTGGTGATACCTTGAAAAAATTCAGTTATTTACTAGAATCGTCTTGTAATAAATGTTACATCTAGACGCTAAACTTTATTTGTGTACATTTCTGCCACTGTTCTTTGTACACTTACGAGTAAGTTTGAGTCGCTGGTGACATATTGAATCGAATTACTTCGAAACTCCGCTACTAGTTCTTACATTCCGGGTTAGTACTTGTTTTTTTACGAATTTTGAGTCGACTCGCATCGCACAAACGAATCGAATTCCTCTATACATTTACTGCCAACGCCATCTATTGAAAGCGGCTGTCTATTGAAAATGTCAGTCACTGTCCATAGATGGCGTTCGCTGTAAATGTATGGAGGAATTCGATTCGCTTGTGCGATGCGAGTCGACTCGATTTTCGTAAAGAAACGTGTACTAATCCTACAGAACTAGTACTGGAGGTCGCGGAGTTTGCTTGTGTCAACAGTGAAAGTGTTTTTTGGCAGTACAATTCACGAGACACGCCGCGTTGCATAATTTATATATCTGCATTACGCAACATGAATAAAATATTAGTTATGCGTGCTGTTTTTGTGTTTTATCATATTGCCGTCGTCTCTGCCATCGATCATGACCTCCCTGTTGTCTTGCCGTGACATTTAAGTGGGAAGTCCTTGGTTCGATTCTTTGCTCGTGCCAGTTTGGGGTTTTTTAGTATCTAAAATTGGCTTATAAGGTGATATAGGATGATATAGGATAATATAAGGTGATATAACCAAACCAGACGGTTTGGCTATATCAGCTTATAGGAAAAGACGTAGGTACGTGTTAATTTATGGAGTAAGTAATCACGCACATATTATCAGTTATTTTGAAAAACCTAAAATAATATAGGGAATTATTAAAACGCAGTAAATTAACATAATTTATTAAAAAATCTCGATTATAAATGACGCGATTCCACTTGGTAATTCACCTTCACCCTGATTGGTATGAAATTTTGACATTTCGGAGTTCGTTTCGTTGTTTACAATCTTTTAGCAATGATCTAGGTAATAATTCATTTGTCATCTTACTATAGTGGAAGCTAAGTCAATGTGACGTTTTCGGGTGAATGACCAAGTGTAATCACACCATGACGAGAGACATTTACAAAAAACAAGATGCACATCTAAATGGCAATAAACCTACACGAGTACAAAATCAGTGTAAACATTCACACTAGACACGCGACGATTTCGCTCCTTTTGCTTTCATGCCCGCTTTGGTCGAGTAGTCACGACCTGACTAATTGCATTCCTTTGCATTTCACTTGGACACTTAGCACTTTTGTGATCAATGATCATCAATACAGGCCATGCATTGCTGCTAAATGCTAATTCCGTTGTGCAAAATCTTTAAGCAAATGACATGGCCGGATTCTGCCCTCGGAAAAAAATATTCATGGCCATTGACAAACAGTACGTCAAATTAAAGCTTATCATTATGTCTTTACAATAGTTTAATTTGTATAATCAGAAAACTTGCGAGAGACATAATATTTGCATAACAACTTTCAACAAAATGCGCCTTAATATTTTAATAGCAATGATTTTTTTATTCAAAAATTGCAATTCAAAATGTTTACTCGCATTTTCTAAGCTTTGTAATATGAAAAAATAATTAGTTCATAAACAATACGCATGATATTTTAATAAAAAATCATTGCTGTTTAAAATATTTAGGCGCATTTTGTTGAAAGTTGTTATGCTAATATTATGTCTCTCACAAGTTTTCTGATTATAAAAATTAAACTATTGTAAAGACATAATTATAAGCTTTAATATGACGTAGGTACTGTTTGTACACAGCTCCATACAAGTTTCGGCCATGTCCTTTTACGCGTTTTAAAATAGGGTGTTCCTTTTCCTTTTTCATAGAGAGCATTTTGAAAAGGATAGCACTAATTTAAGACGCGTAATTTTTAAAATTACATTCAGAGATTTTAAGCAACAAAATTGGCACCATTGGGTAAGAAAAGTATTGTAGAACTAGGAGTATTGTCTAGAGTGCTCTAAAAAAGATCTACAAGCGTTAAATTTTTCAAAACGTTCTATGAACGTTAAACTAATGTTCGTTGTTGACTGTAGGACATTTTACTGTTGAAAGCACTTGAAAAAAAATACGACGGTATTGATTTGTCAATATTCATTTTGCTGACGTATTATTGAGTAAAGAAGAAGCAAAGATCTACTATACTATAGAAATAAGAAAAGTTGGTCTTATAAGTTAATTGTACAATCTACATCCTATTATATATATTTAAAAAATTAAATTGGGTAACCAGTAAAATAACCACAATCACAATGCTCAAGATATTATTTGTCGGTTACTCTGACCATTTTGTATTTCTGAAACTACCATTACCACTCTTGCTTTGTATACTCCTGTCGTGTATAAAACAACACAATAATCCCCATAAGACTAGAACACTACACATTGTCTTTGAAAACACATCACGGCACAGTAACTGGTAAGAACATCTGTGGGTCGCCAAGCTTAGGCTCAAATCGAATGTTCACTTTTGTGTCACCGTCTCCTACTTCTAGGAAACTGTTCCAATCTACCATCCAGTAGAAGCCGTTTTTCTTTGGTGGTGGGAGATCTGAGTCACCAGGTTCTGCGGGTACAGCACCTCCGAAGGAATCTTCTAGATCGGCAATAGATGCTCCAGTATCTGTGTCCGAAGCAACACCATCTGGTTCTGCGGCCCCTGAGTCTTTTGCGTCACTGTCTGTATTATTAGATTCCGTAGTGGTAAAACTTTCGCTATCAGGAGCACTGGTTTCATTAGTCTGTCTCTTATTTTGCTCTGGATCGATGCTCAAATTAACTTCATCTTCCACAGGATTTGGACCTTGTGGCAGGGGTATAACCTTAACAGAATCATAATCAATAGGCTCATAATTAGGTTTTGCTGGCTCTTGAATAGCTTTGGTTTTTCTAGGTTTTGGCAAATCGAGTGGTAAGACAGTATGTTTTGTTTCGGATGATGCAGTGTCTAATTCGAAAGGTATTTCTGGACGCAACGGTTCATACAAGAAATTCGATTGAGCCAATTGTTGATCGTTACTTGTAGAAGTTGTTAAATCTGATGGTGATATAAGGTCATAAGTGAGTAATAAGTTTTCTGGGAGTTGCACATTTCCATCTACTATTTTCGCTGGCGGGAGAGGCTTAAATCCATCAAGTGGCAATAGAAAATTGTCTTGTCCTGGCTTACCTTTGAGTCCATGTGCATCTAAGAATGCTTGTAATTCTGCTGGAAAATCAAATTTCTCTTTATTGGGAACTTCGCCGTGATTTTTTTGAGTTTGATCAACCTTGATACTCTTTGATGGTTTAACTGGTTTTGGTGTAACTTCCTCCGGTACAACTTGAAGACGCGGAGGCCTTGTATATAATTCTTGGAGTGATGATCCATCACGAGGAGTGTATGGTAGTACGACTGTGAGGGTAGCTCCACTGGATTTAGTCGTGGATTCGACGGGTTTAAAACCATGGTTTCCGTTTACATTGACATCAACTACTCGAGTTAGTTTTGTTGAGGTGCTTATTTCATTATCTTCATCATTTGGCTTTGAAGCTGTTGTTTCTTCAACAGGGATTTGTTTTTTGGTTGTAGTTTTAATTAAATAGTTTTCCTTATTTGTTGCTTTACTTTTCGCATCTTCTGCTCTGATATCATTAAGAAGATCAATTATCTCTGCTCTAGTTAGTCTAGGTAGTAGAGCATTAGCTTTGAGTATGCTCTGAACTTGTTGTACAGTTTTTTCGACATCGACCGCAGCACTGGATATTGTTAGCAATACTGCCGCTAGACAGCACCAGAACGCCTTCATGGTCTGTAATAATAAGAAAAAAATGTTACAATTTTATCACAGAAGCTATTTAGCGACAATAAATACATATTTATATGCGTATGCATGTACAGTGTACACTGCATGCATCAAGTAATGCTTCATCGATCACTGCATGCAAAAATGTCAATACATCAGTGAATTCCCCCGTGAAAAATAATCGAAACAGTATGTATTTATCTTTTTTGTTTTATTGATAAGGCATTTTCATAAATGTACATAATATTATCTAACGAAATAACGATTCCTGGAAACAAAATGTTTAGTGTGAAGGCACTTAATATTATTTGAAAATTTATATTTATAATTTATCTTGGTTGTAATGTATTTAATGCAGTCTTTAACCTTAAATTAACGCGATAATTGAAATCAACTCAGGGTTTAAATAATTATGACGTGTTCCAATGGGGCTTTTAAGAAAATTAAGACTTGAAAGTCATGATTGAAGGCAATATTGGCATATAATCTGACCAAAGTAACCCGTTCGCTGAATTAATTAAATTATTCAAAATTTTACTAAGATACTCTACTTGTACCTACTCTGCAATTCGGACCGAGGCGCTTCGGCGCGCGAACTCGCGGTGTGAAACCGCAACAGAGTTAATGTCACTTGACAGAAATAACATTTTTTGTATGAAATAAATTACTGAGATAAATTAATACTGAATTTTGAAAAGTCAAAAGTTGTCAGTGTAAGTGAAAACAACTACAGGCTGAGAGCGATTTGGTATTTTTTTTAAAACCATGTTCGAGTAAACTTAACAACTCAGTAAACGCCTTAGGGAGGCAACAGGCGACCCTCGAGCAGGCAGCTTTCTCGCGCAACGAATTTCAATCGCTATTCAGCGCGGGAATGCTGTCTGCGTAATGGGCACGCTTTTTATTTAAATTTGTAGTATCTTTATAATTCCTAATTTTAATTATTTTAATTTTTAAGTTGTTATTTTAGATATTTATTAAACTAAATGTACAAGTAGGTATATGCCAATTAATGTTCTCGGTGAAGATCACTGAAATACGGGATAAGGACAAACATCGCGTGTTATTTCCACAGTTAAGACTTATGGAAGTCAATTGAAATTCAGCGTGTGGTGAAGCATCGAGGTCGTTCCCACGATGACAAATGGCCTTTGACACGATTATTTATAATTTATTGCGAGATTACCTTTTGACCGCGCGGTAATTTATTTGTGTGCAAATTACTCATTTGCTGACCCACTGCAAATCAGTGTTGAGGTTTTTAAAATCATAGTTAGGCGGCTTATTTGAAACCAATGTAAATACATATACTTAGTACATTACTGCAGCGGCCAGCAAAAGAGGCATTGATGGACGAACGTGGGCCGAAGCATTGCTAAGGCACATTATATATACGTGAGTCCGACACAAATGACAAAAAAATGCATAAAAATTCATTTCTCTAAAATTTCCTCTAAAATTATTATAAAAAAAGGCGCGTGGCACTCGGAGACTGCCGCGGTAAAGCTATTGCATAGAATTTAAAGTTATTTTTAGTTTTGCCATCAATAGAAAAGTAGAACTTTTGGTACCAGGCTAGCATGAAAGCAGAGAGTGCAAACTAAAAACTAAAAAGTTGTAGAGTTGCGCTCCCTGCTTTCATGCTAGCCACCAAAAGCTCTACTTTAGGAGTGCCAGGTTATTTTCGTTACGGAATTTCTGGATTAGGTCTGCACCGTCAAAGCCCGCGATAGAAGCTATGCAATAGCTTAAAAATTATCTTTATAGTTTTTAACCTTCTAAAATTGCTTGAATACCCGTTTTAGGCCGTAAAACTGAGTCATTAGGTAGTTAGAGCCGTCGTGTGTGCTAAGCCTTATCCTGAGATATTCGTGGAATTCCAAACATGCTCGCTGCATTGCCAGCTACGCAGCGTAATAATTATTCGCAGTAATCACTGGAGATGGATTAATTGATGCCTGTGTGTCCGATGTTGACCCAGATATTATATACTGACCTAAAAGCTAACAACTAATCCTGGCTGATAGCGGTGTTAGAGTTAAGTGGGAGGTGGTTCTACCCGAGTTAATAGTGTACGTACTGATAAGAAAACTCGTGATATGGGCATCAGAACGATTTACGTTAATATTTTTCGTACAAGCAAACAGTAGCGCCATCTGTCAAAATTCTATAAGTACGTAGCTGCTGAGCGAACTACGCGTCCTTACTGTTGGTGGCAAAACAAGAATTTTTGGCACCGATAAACCGGAGACATTTTTTCGCACTGTCCGCCCTGTCTAGGGTATAATATGTCTATTAGAGTACGACTTAATTTTATCTTCATTTCTCACTGCCTGTGGTGAAATAAAATGAAATTAGAATAAAATGAGAGTGCAACAGGCAGACTGTATGCGGATTTTATTTTATTACACCGCCGGCAGCGAGATATAAAAATAATAACACAAAAAATAATTCTACAATACAGCCGAGCCTTTGATCCCATAGAGAGAAGGGTTGTGTGATGTCTCAGCTACTGCTACACATGGGAGTTTTCACAGGCTCTGTGCTCTTCCGTGAAATAATGTTTCTTTGAAAATGAAATTATTTCCTTCATATATACGACTCGAGTATTTTTACTATTCACACAATTCGAGGAACTAGGTACCTACGATGTTCTGAAATTATTATTCTGAACAGTACCTACTCGCGCCGAAATCAGCTTTATACTACCAGAATTATTATATTACTAGCTGTTGCCCGCGGCTCCGCCCGCGTGAATTACGATTTTTTACATATACCGGAGATGGAATTCCTTGATTTTTCGCGGGATTCTGGTGTGATGTTATACAGAAACCTGTTCTTACTTCGCACGGGTTATCTTGTGGTGATTTTGAAAACTCCTTTTTCTTAATCATAATATAAAGTTTCATTAATACGTAGTTGAAAGATCAAGAGGACGATTTTAACTGTCGATATTTCGACCCAGTGGCACAGGTCGTGGTCACTACGTGACCACGACTTGTACCAATGTATCTAAATATCAACTGTTAAAATCGTCCTTTTCAATGTGCTGTTTATTCTGACACCACGAAATATGTCAAAAATCATTAAATCATGTGAAAATTTGTACTGGTGGTAGAGCTCTTCTTTTAGGGTTCGGCCGGGTATGTACCACTGGGATAAAATACTCTACTAACAATAGTCCCCGGCCCAACATAAGAGTCATTTAAAAATCTTTGCTTCATCTCAATACAATCCAAAATATCCGAATGGGCAATGGCTATATTTGTTTACGTATAAAAAGACCTATGACATTCAGTCAGTTAGGATTTGTGAACCATTATTTTACCCTTTCCATATTGCGGATGATAAAAAAAAACGCGGCACTCCGGGAATGTCGACAGAAGTGAAAACTTTAATCTGTTCATATAATGGTTAATGTCTTAACAGTGCCATCTTAATATAAAGTCATGAAACAGTAAATTACATGACAGTTAATTATTATTTAAAAAAATTCGGTAGTACGTACCTGTCTCAGAGTTTTACATTCAAGTTCCACATAAATTGTAGAGATGGCGCTAAACGGTGTAACGTAGCGAGTTTCATGATTTTTGTTCACTCTAAAGGTGAAAATCTTAAACCATACAAAATCCAGTGCTAAGACTATTTATTTACGGCTCTAAGGATAGTCCAGTCTAACTTTAGCTCTACGTCTTAGCCCTAGGTTCTTTATCCATTCCGAGTTTCAAGTCACCTACTTGAACTTATCGCTAAAGGTTCTGATGCCTGTAATTTCTGAACTACAAAAGTGATGATGATAAAATTTGTATGGAATAATCTTTAAAGAACCTACTTTCTAACAAAGAAAGAATGAATTAAATCGGACAACGCGTTAATGAATTATAAGTAAATACACATTTTGACGTTGATGCCGTCTTCTAGGGAAACCATGATGAATTCCGGGACAAAAAGTATCCTATGTCCTACCTCGGGGTATGAGCTATAATCATGTCAAGTTTCATTTAAATCCATCCAGCGAATTAGCCGTGATGCGCGGTCGTGAAACAGACAGACAGACAGACAGACAGACAGACAGACAAAAATTAAACAAATTACAGTTTTGGCTTCAGTATCGACTAAATAGTGTCCTCCAACAATAATTTTCAAAATATCTTCAATGTACAGAATTCGACCCTTTACAGTTTTATTATAAGTATAGATATAAGTATAGATAATCTAATCCAAAAAAAAAACATTCCTTAATAAATTAGGACTTAAAGAAAAAAGTTTCTTAGAAGCAAGTTTTGGGTCGCTCTCGAAAAGACTCGTGGATAAGTAAAGCGATTTATTATAAAAGCATATTGTGTTCAGTTTCTTCCTAGTTCTTCTCTGCGCGAATGAGTATTCTATAAACATAACAATCAAATCTTTGATACATAAAATCAATATACATAGATAGAGGTGTAAACAGACAATATCAATCATTTGACAATTTGTGCTAAAAATATTTAAAATAATAATTTAAACTACCTATATATACTCCTATAATAATAATAGTTAAAGATATGTTTTCTGTGCGGATATCACCAAATTATTAAAAAAAAAAGAAAAAAAATAAAAAGTAAGACAAACAAAGTGCGGAAAATCATCATCAATACATATAATAAATCTGTAGAGGTCGAATTTCTGTACAAATAAAAAAAATGCTAAAAACGGAGTCAGGGGGATGTAAGAAGTGAAATAGAACTAATTTAATTTTTTTTCAAATTTTTTGTTTCTGTTTGTCTGTTTGTCTGTCTGTTTGTACGGGCTAATCTTTGAAACGGCTGGACCGATTCCAATGAAATTTTGTGTGGTGGTAGGTTATGTCCCTGGTCAACATATAGGATACTTTTCATCCAGGTAAAATAAATTGTTCCCGTGGGATAGTTAAAAAACTGCAATTAATTTAACAGCTTTGTAAACAACAACTAATGAACTTAATTTAGTAAAATTTGTTATGCTGATACCTTATGTTGCCTCTTTAACAAAATATATATAGTAAAACTTATTAATCCAATCGAGTTCCCGCGGGAAAGAAAACATTACAAAAACAGTTAGCAGGCGTCGTTCAAGTAAAGGATTTAAATGAAGTTTTATGATCCTACTTTACTATATATATAGCTACTCGAGCTGATTCACTCACTCACTCACTGATTGATCACCTCTCCTGAACAATTTTGTATGAAAAATTTTTTTTTCAAGGATGGGGTCGTATAGAGGGGAAAAATTAATGAGGAGGAAAAATACGGAGAGAGCTGATGATTGAGGATTTCGGAGACGGGTAAAGAGCACGGTGAAGGTATTGAAGATAGGTGGGGGGTGCTCGACCAAATGTCATTTGAAACGTCATCCAACTGCCAGTGAGCTGAAAAAAAAATCAAAATGGTGGATTCAAAATGGCCGCCATACGAATTTCGCCGATATCTCGGAAAGTATAAAAGATGGAAGAATGGTTTCTTGACAAGAAGTGATCAGGACACGAAGGTCTATTTGATGGAAAGAAAAAAAAATGAAAATGGCGGAATTTATTTTTCCATAGAAAATGTATGGGGAATGTTGGAGACTAATAGTTGGTAATTATGCAAGGTTGTGATGCGGTTTTTCGGAGAGTTACTAGAGAAAAATATGGAATGAGATGATGATTGAGGGTTTTGAAGACAGTCGAGGAGCATGGGCAAGGTATTATAGTTAGGTGGGGACTGCTGTAACAAAAAATACTTGGAACGTCATGTAATTGGCAGTGAGCTGAAAAAAAATTAAAATGGCGGATTCAAGATGGCCGCCATACAGATTTCGTGTAGTTCTATCTCGGAAAGTATAAAAGATAAGAGAGTGGTTTCTTAGCAAGAGGTGATCAGGATCTTAAGTTCAACGGGATGAATAAGAAAACTAAATGGAGGAATTTATTTCTCCGTGGAAAATGTACATGCTACAGAAGTGATGATGATCTAGGATTTGAATGATGGTTGAGGAGCACGGTCATGGTTTTAAAGATAGTTAAGGTCTGTTCGAGCAAAAAATACGCTGAACCTCATATGATGAGGTTCAGCGTATATTTTGTTCGAACAGCCCTTAACTATCTTTAAAACCATGACAGTGCTCCTTGGTTATTTTTTAAGCCTACTGCCAATCGGATTCCAATTGGCGATGGAGATGACGGCGATACCTTTATAGGCGGGAAGACTGCACGCGGGCCACATGTGGCCCGCGCACTCACGCGCCCTACTAGTTATATATATGCCCGGTCAACATTTAAGATACTTTTCATCCTGAAAATTTTGAGAGCACCCGTGGGATGTTTAAAAAAACCTATAGCTACTTATCTACGTAGCACAATCAAAACGGGGTCGAAATATCGACAGTTTAAATCGTCCTTTCGATCGTGCAACTAGGTATAACTATACAAGATAACCTGTACGTAGCAGGAACGGGTTGCTACGTACACAGCAGCGCATCAGAATGCTTAATTACAATATCTGGGCGTTGGTATCATCTCAGAATAAGATAAGTTTGGTTAGTTTAGATATTACAATCCACGATGACACGCCCCACTCTGTCTTACTCCATGCGAATTGAGTAACATAAGCGATTTCGATAGAGTGTATAAGTAGAGGAAGACCAAAAAAGATATAGGTAAATTGTGTGAAAGAAGATAGCACGTTGACAGGAGAGATTGGAAGAAGACTCCTTTACGGGTCCATCGAACCCAGGGACCACTCATTTATCTTGGGAAAAATTAAGAAATTCCACGGGAAACATTTTTGTAAAAAAAAACGAACTGCACGCGGGTGGAGTCGCGGGCAACAGCTAGTATTATATAAAGGCATTGACATATAAATCTATGTGAAGTAGATAAACTATACTTTTATGTTTGACAATAAACAATGGCGATTGTGTTTAAAATCATATCATGTAACGTGTTTTTTTGTGACATAACTGCGATAATAAGCAAAAACAACAAACCGACAATGTCGTAAAACGCTGCGGAAAGTGAAAGGTTCTATCTTCATTGCAGTTCCTCCATAATTATTATATTATACCTTCTCCAATCTTCACCGTCACATACCAGGGTTTCTTTCTCTTTTTATTCTCTTTGCCTCTTATACTGACTGATTGAAGGACAACCATTGATTAAACATAGTTACTGACGTCATGCATAAAATTTTAGGCTCCGCCCTGAAGCCGGATTTTAATTTTTCAAAACTATTTGAAAACTATAATATTAAGTAGAGTTAACAAAAGACTGTGAGAATTTCTAGACAAAAACACCTAATTTCTAACAGATTTTGGCTCTGAATCGTGCCCAGCCTAAAATTATCGTACGTTGCAGAAATATTGCTGCGACATGACAAAGATCTCCAACAGAAAGTAAGCCACATGTGTTTTAAACTTTTAACACTGGATTCGCTTATGAATAAAATAATGGGTGCGAATTTTAAATGCAAATATATGCGTATTGGGTTATATAATTTGAACGCTACATTCATTTCCTTTGAACACCATATTATTCGGATATTGTTAATTTAAAATGAAAGTCCACAAAATGTTAATTGAATAACCTAATTGTGATCGTAATTTCGTAGATGAATTCTTTGTAAATTTTAATGTAATAAAAAGGTATGCTTAATATTTTAATTTACATAATAATTTAATCTTATTTAATAAATCATCAATATTATTAAATATCGTTGCATTAAATATATTAAATTATAATACATATGTTCAATATCTACACTGGCATAATAAAATTATATGCGTTTTAATTAAATGTGTTTTGTCTTTCATTCAATTTGTACAAATTTTAGAAGCAATGATAGAGCGCAAGCATTGAGGTGCAAACACACGTCCTTCAACTTTATTCCTATTGATTACACGGATTAGGCTCAATTGTATTTACTTACTAATATAAACATTTTAAATAAAAACATATTTCCCGCGGTTTTCAAATAAATGACAAAAAAGGTTGACCAAATTTTGCATTTGACAGTTAAAATTCCAGACACTGTTGATTTTATCGTGTAATTTTAATAAATAAATGATCCCAATTACTTTGCGACACATCCAACGTCGATTTACTCCTTATTTGTGCATTCAAAACAAAAAGATGACTTTCCGTTAGTAATGTGGGACAAACTATAGGTATTATAAATTAACTAGCTCATAGCTGACCCGACAAACGGTGTTTTGCCATTAGAAATCATAACTATAGCTATCGGTTGATCCGTTTCGGAAGAGTTTCGTAACAAATACGAGAATTTTATATATTACAGAATTTTATATATTAGAGTTGATCACAAATTATGTGACCCTGCAGAGATTGAAATAAACTAAACAGGAGAAGGCGTTATCACTTTCATTTCACTTCGTTGTCAAATGAAAAGTTTGCCAAACGTTGTATTTCAAACAAGAAAACACCGTGTTTCTCACATGCCGCCAAGGCGGACTAACGAGCTACCATCGAGCCAAATAAAATCGTCGATTGCGGCCGCACTTGACCGCATTTACGCCGATGTTGTAGCGAATTTATCTTTTAAATTATTCCGTGAATTTTCAGTATAGATAATCGTGACAATTGGAGCGTAATGCTGTGAGTGGCGTGCTCGATAGTCGATACTATCGAGAATATTGAGTGTGTATCGGCTATCGGTGCATTTATAATCGATTTTAGGCTGCGAGCAAACATCAGGTTGCGTGCGATTATACCGTTATTACCGCATCAAATTCACAATGCACATGCTGTTATTATGATATTACAATCTATGAAACAGAAGTCCTCACTCTTGAAAGTGAGATGGCACTTGTTCTTTTCTTTAACGTAATATGATTACCAATGAAGATGCTGCAAAGTTTCGCGTGAATTTTAGAAAAGTCGATACTTAATTTTCCGGAAAAATAAAAAGTTTCTGAGGGGTTAAAAAAGTACCTACTCCATTCCATCCCTTTTGGGGATGAATTTTCAAACATAATTTCTTAGTAAAATAACTTCAGTGAGTTCTTAAGACTATTAGTTTGTACATAATGTTATTATGTAGTAGTATTTGGGCCATCAGTCTATGTTTGAAATATCTCTGTTGTATGAAAAGCTACTACACAGTGATTTATCAAAAACGCTACGCTACAACGGTTTTAATAAAAAACTGCATACCTTATTTAACTAATTTAGCCATTTGTAACTTATCGATTGACACATCGATTATGAAATGTTAACCATTGCGGCATCGCATACAAAACATCTTTGCTAACGCTAGTGAATTGCTCAGGTGTAAAAACTCGTGGTCAAATGAGAAGTAAAATGTTGGTAAGTTTTATGTAATTTGCATCGTGACAATCAACGAAGTAAGATAGAATAAATAATAGGACAGGGTAGTAGGTATTATCAATATTTGAGAACTATTTTCGGAGTATCTCTACGTGATCAAATCAGAAATAAGGCGATTCGAACTCAGTAGACAAAACAAAGTCACCGACATAGCTCAATGTTCCTATTGCGGAGCTGAAGTGGCAATACTATATATGTTACGCTCAAAGATCGAAAACGCTCATTGAGCGGAAAAATAGCTCACAACGCGATGTGGTCACAGTAAAACATCCACATAGCGAAATTCGTGTTATGGCTCTTATGAAAACGCGCACGACGCGTTGTGGCATTCAAAGAAAGACCAAATAGCGAAATTCGTGTCGTGGCTTACATGCTATTCGATCTCAACGCGTTGTGGCCCGGCCACATCGCGATGTGAGCTATTTTTCCGCTCAATGAGCGTTTTCGATCTTTGAGCGTAACATATACATACTTAGGTAGTAGGTACCTACCACTGATGAATTAGTGTGGGACCCAAAGTGCTGGAATGGCGACCCTGTATGGGAAAGCGCAATGTTGGCAGTCCTCCGACTGCAGGGGTCTGATTGCGCAAGAAAAATGTATTCATCGTCATAGTTATCGCTAGCAAATTCAGCCCCGCGATTAGCTGACGCAAATCAGGGACCCAGGAGTGCAGGAGTCAGTACCATGTAGGTTGGAAATCTGGAGGGCTTTGTCTAGAATTAGATGTCCGTTGACTGAAACTTCTAGTAAAATATATACTTTGAATATGCTTTTTGCTTCATAATTTGTTTTTCTGGGTTAATAATAGCCCACCATGCCAATCGTCAAGGTCGAGGTTTTTATTCACGCAAAACCTGAAAGAATGTGTAGGTACCACAATTTAGTACCCGTGATAATTATAGTAGGTATCTACTATACCTACCATGGTTTATCGCAGTTGCCACATTGTTGAAAATGTTAATAAAATCCATATCTTTCAGATAGGCCTAAGACCGCCTAAATAATATGAAAAGTCAAAACTCTACCACCAGGTTCAGAAAGGTTTGCACCGAGAAGAACTGACACGAAACTCTGCACTTGTTCTTTTCAAAAAGGTCATTATATGTATATATACAACTTTTCTAACATAGCATGAAGAAATGTGAATAAAAGATAAAAGCATAAAATTAACTAGGGCTAGATGTCATTTATACCTGTCACCCTGACTGTTCGTATCGGCTAGTTAAAATTTACTTTAATAAAAGTGAGCGTTGAAAGAAATAAAAATCCTATTACAAACTGCAAAGTAAAAATGTACGGAAGACGCTGGGCGAGGTCTTTGTTATTGAAATCATTCTAATTGGCCCTCAATTAGCATAACCTTAATTACAGGCCGGCTAAAAATACATTATTTCTACTGTTTCAAAGGAAATGTAGGGTCGGTTTTAAGGGTTGCTTGGTAAAATAACAAAGAACCATTGTAGTTTTGACATGTCCGTTTGTTTGTCAGTCTGTCCGTGGCTAGCAAAAAGACTCTTGTTATAATATTATTGTGAATTTATCTCACAACAGGAGTCTTAACTCCGCTGTCCGTAAGTCCGTATATTTTACAGGAAAATTAATATAAACTCTCTATGTAGTACTTTTTGGTAGTAGCAATAAATCTCAAGAGCAGTTAAGTTTGATTAGAAAAGTGATTCTGGTTTTACTTTTTTGTAGTAGTAATAAGTACGGAACCCTCAGTGCGCGAGTCCGACTTGTACTTGGCTGGTTTTATTATATTTAAATGTACCTACAGAACTGCTTGGCTCGTTCAAATCAAGAGTCATTAGACATCTCCTAGACGAGCGCGCTCCACGTTAGACTGCATCATCACTTTCCATCAGGTGTGATTTAGTTAAAAAAAAACTTTTCGTGCGAGAGTCCGTCTCGCACTTGGTTTTTACTAGTCGAGTTGGTTGGTCACCAGTTTTATGCTTATAGCTTAACGATGACGATGATGATAATTGATAAGCATAATTAAAACCCAGTGAAAGTGTTTATAATACTACGTAATGATTAACGTGACAGACATTAAACAATTACGAGCAAGTTTAATGAGCTCGCTGTCACGTAATAATTATCTGACGACGTGTCGATTAATTGCAACTAATTACAGTTAAATAGGTGCGCTATTGTTGTTGGGCTTATCTTTAATTTAATCGGAGGTTTAATTGAGCGTAAAGATATAAGCTCAAAGCGTCCATAATAAATTATTCATTAATAACTTAATGAAGACGTCTTTGTTGCAGTTGGCGGTACTTGGGTTTGATTCCCAGAACGAGACAAAAACAGCCCTTCACCAATTTGTTAGTTTGTCTTTCAATCACACTGTAAAAGTGAAATAAACATTAGCAGGACAGATTAATTTGTTTTGCTATAATCCGCTACTTGAAAAGATTCTGTATGGTACAAAATGCAGGAACACTACCCACATGAAACACGACACACAATTTTCTAACACTATCTTCGACGCACGTTTCGTCCCGACACCGGGACATCCTCAGGAGATGTTGACTTCAAAATGCGAAATCGTAGAGATCTCTTCATATTGTACCCACATTGTACCATAGATAATCTTTTCAAGTAGCGGATAATCTGTCCTGCTAATTATGCATTTTTTTTTGAGTAAATTTTTAGGCGAATCGAACATATTTGAGATGCCAAAAATACTATTGAATTCGCAACATCATTACCGTTACCGATACCAAAAATATTTAATGCGCAAAAGGTCCAAAACGGAACCCTATTACTCAGGCTTCGCCCGCCGTTCACCCGTCAGCAGGCGGTATCTCTTGAACCGTGTACACACTTGAAAATATCATAGATGAATGTATTTCCGTTGCCGATATGACAACAAATACTAAAAATAGTATAAAATAAAGATGAAAACGTGATTTTTTGCTCGTTGATCTAGTATATCAGGGGGCACGGCAGTGCCCCCGCCAAAGTCAAAGCGCGAAGCAAAACTACCGTACCATCTTTACAGGAACCATTTCGCCGCATTTTCGGGCTCCTATTTGAGAACCTCTGGATAAAACCAGAACGCTGAAATTTTCGCTATCCAGTAAGCTATAATCACATACTTAAAACCCAAAATTTCAAGTCTGTAGGTCATATAGTTCCGAAGTTATGCGAAAGCAAAGTTTCGCATTTTCGACACTGACTGACTCATGATCATCAAAATAGAACTAGTACTTCCCATAAACTCAGAGACCTGAAATTTGGTACAGAGTTAGGGTTTAATGGCCACATAAAGGGAAAACTATAAAAACTAGGATAATCGAAGATCTGGAGTACCTGGTGATCACTGCATAAATAACTTTGTAATTCCATATAAATTATATGAGATTACAAAGTTATTTATGCAGTTAATGTATCTAGAAAAACGGACAGAAATATTTTGTAATATTTTGAAGTTTCTACAAAAAGAAGTGAAATCCCACCAAAAACATTCTGTAAAAAACTAGCCAAAGTCAAAATGGAGCTGCTTGTTTATCTCTAAAAAGTACTGAAATCTAGACAAAGTCGTGCCAAGTCTAAGGTTCCTTACTGCGATTTCTTTATTATTATAGTTAATGTTGTGTGACTTGGCCGTTGAAGACCAAGAACCGCTACTCATTGACGATGAATTCTGGCGACAGATTGGTGCAATGGTGTCATGGAGCACCTGGTTTGAACCCTTGTGTACCCTTCAACGGCCAAGTCACGCAACATTAACTATGATAATAAAGAAATCGCAGTAAGGAACCTTAAGACTTGGCACGACTTTGTCTAGATTTCAGTACTTTTTAGAGATAAACAAGCAGCTCCATTTTGACTTTGGCTAGTTTTTTACAGAATGTTTTTGGTGGGATCAATTATTACTCTACTTGTATAGTAGTAGTAGTAAGTACGAGTAAATGGGCTTTCTGACTTCTGCATCATCATCTCGCTACGTTATATATATAGTACGGAACCCTTCATGTGCGAGTCAATCTCGCACTTGGTCGACTAGTTATTATTTAGACAAAAATGTGTAACTGGGGCTTACGCATCTACTCATAAAAATCTCGTGTTTTCTCGTCAGATCCGCTTACGAAGGTATGGGATTCATTTTTGTATTCATCGAAATACATTGCCGGAATCCACTTGTGGTCTAGAAAAGTGAACTAAAAAAATTTTCATCCTGCGTGATTTCTAAAACATATTGAAATCCATGACGGCAAACAGCTGGCTTTACTTATAATGAAAAATATATCGTTCCAGGTCTCAACCAAAGCAAAGTGTGACCTAAATAAATAATGGTTCTTATTGAATATCGAATTCTGCGGCAGACTTTTATTTGCCAAAGGAATCTTTCATATCGAGTAGGCACAAGAAAAATAATTCAAGGATGTCTAGATCCGTAACATATTTCAACGCCTGTAGGTCCTTGAGTAGGTAAGTGCCTATAATAAATCAAATTCTGCACAGTTCAAGTATTTCTCTCTTTGATATCTAACAAACAGTTGGGATTAATGGTTATGAAATCCACCTCTTATAATCGGATGTTGGCAGTTCAAATCCTAAGTAGGTATCTGTGATATTCTGGTATTGTGTTTGTGGCAATTCAAATAATATTTTGCTTAGCAACAAAGGAAAACATATTGAGGAAATCAGCTCTCAATGAAGTTCTTAAAAGTGTATGAAACCTTTCAACTCCCGTTATGAACAAACACTTCTAATATTGACAGAAACACTGGCTCAAAGGTGGTATTCAAAGAGAGTTTGAGATGACTCTATTCTTTTGCGTGATCTTGCTGCCCGAGGTGCAATAAAATACAAGAGCTGAACGGTGCCTGTAACCCGGCAGGCCTGCCGAATTGACCGTTAGTGCATCAGAGAGAGCAACAGGCTGTTTGTTTTTATTGCCCCGCGAGCAGCGAGATAGATACTTATTGCAACTAATACCGATAGAGCCCCTGTACTTAATAGGTGTTTTATGGGTTATTTGCCTGACTTTCTGCACCGCATCACATAGGTAACACATTAATTATGGTTAAGCAGAAAAAAATATAAAAATGCCTCGTAAGTGCCCTACAACAACACATCCATAGTTGTCGTCATATTCTTAAAATAAATATTATGGGAAAACAAAATTCCTTTTATTAAGGATACTAAAGACTCCAACGTATAATTGTAAAATAATAAACGTAGAAAACGTAGAATAGAGATAAAATAGTTATTCTTTGTTTTGTCTTCAACCTTCGAATTTCAATATCTATTCCTCCGCTATACAATATGGATTTTGTAGGGCCCAAACGACTGGAAATGTACCTAGTCAATACTACAATGATTCGTCTCTCCTTTGATACACTAAACTCCACATAAATGATCCTTTTGGGTCGCTAAAGTAGATAAAAGGTAATCTCACCATAAAATAACGCAACAAATCCGATAAATAAAATGGCACAGACACAAAATAAAATACGCCGTTGAATAAAAACAAAACATGGGTAAGTATGTACGAATCGATAACCTTGTTTTTTTATTCGGAAAGTCTCTGGGGCAAGCCGTTCTCGCTTTACCTTGTTCGTTACACGGTGGAATACATAATAGTACTAATGGTTACACAGAAAACCTAGCCAGACACCTAACTTTGACCACAAGTACCAATAGGCTGGTTAAATGGAACGCACAAACGGAACGGTCAAATGAGCACTGAAATATTTTAATGGCTTTAAAAAAAAATTAAACGAAACGTAAACGAAAAGGCCCGCAAAAGATTTGATATAATGCGCAGTAGGGCTATTCACTAACATGCCTACCCAATATCAATCCTTCACTTAGGTGAGAGCCCCCAAAAAATTGACATAATACGCAGTAGGCTATTCACTAACTTGCCTACCCGATATCAACACTTCACTCAGGTAAGAGCCCCAAAAGATTTGACATCATACGCAGCAAGGCTATTCTAACTTGTCTACTCGATAACAACACTTCACTCAGGTGAGAGATTACTTACTCGGTATTAAAAACAACTACGGTCACATAAAATAATATGTCTAACATGACAATGACTACCGCTCACGCAATCAAATAAAAAAATCTTTACATAGCACTACAGAACAAACACAATATATAAATGAGGGGATCGTAAAAGAGCGTAAGGAGTGCAAATCCGATGCATAACGGCTATCCCATCACAACTGCCAAAAAGTTTAGATCATAGTAATTATAACTCTTGTATCCTGTAAAAACCAGCAATCCAATAACAATAGCAATAATATCATCTATCTTCGACCGTAATAGAAAACTGTCGATCGTTTATACTATAACTAATTATATTATGGAATGATTTTCAAAAAAAATTATGAGGTCACGTGACCTGACCAACTTGTTGATCGGATTTATGTCATTCCCATACATTTTTAGGGTTCTGTATCAAAGGGTAAAACGGAGACCCTATTACTTCCATCCGTCCGTCCGTCTGTCGCCAGGCTGTATCTCTTGAACCTAAATTTTTACACGTCATGATGTATTTCTGTTGCCGCTATTACAACAAATTCTAATTATTTAATGGGACTCGCAGACAACAACCGTGATTTTTTGCTCCTTTTTAAATTTTGTGTGCAGGGGTGTTTAGTTTACCTACTTTATACGTACTATTACAAACGTGTCTTGATAGTACAGAACTCTCAGTGCGCGAGCCTGACTCGCACTTGAACAAATAAAGTACTCGAGTTTCGTTCCATAAACGAAATGTGCTATCATAGATAGGTAAATCGTATCCCTAAGGCCCAAGGGCGTATCCACCATAATGCTCATACAGACCAAAATATTACAATTAAAACCCCTAAAAGCTCCAGGCTCAGGGGTACCACGGGCAAAAAAAAATTACCCGTGGTACCTTTTGGGGGATCACGTGGGGTACCAGCCTAACTCGCACATGACCAATTATTATTTGAGTTTTGTTCCATAAATGAAATGTGCGATCGTAGATAGGTAAATCATATCGCTATCGCTACAGGGGCGTATCCACCATAATGCTCACACAGACCAAAATATTAGAATTAAAACCCCTAAAAGCTCCAGGCTCAGGCGTACCACGGGCAACAAAATTACCCGTGGTACCTCTGAGGGGATCACGGAGGGTACTACGGGCAATAAACGTATATGTATTACCATCTACGCACAATAAATACCAACCAAATACCAACCACAGTTTAAACACTAATCAGTAGGTAACTGAACATGTACGGAACCAACGTACCGTGAAAGTTGCAAAGGCCACCGCACCGATGGAGACCGACCGCGCTACTGTCGGCTGGTACCACCACCACCTGCTGTTACGACACCGTGCGGTAACGACGATTACCAAATGACCGTCGTTTAAGTTTGTCGCTAATCAAATTATTTACTATCGGCATTTGATTCACTGAGTGTACACTGTACAGTAGAATAGGATTGCACTAATAAACTTGATCCAATTTGTAACTTTATCCTCAAGGGAAAATTTTTTCGCCCATTGACTTATTCAATCTCACCTGGTGGTAAGTGATGATGGAGCCTAAGATGTTATCGTACGGGAACTCGTAACTTGGAAGGGGTACCTACCTAAGCACCCCCTAACGGTTTCTACACAGCATCGCGCCGGAAAGCTAAATCTAAAATTTTCTTAGTTAATCACCCAGTGCGAGTTGCTATCTAAAGATACAGAATTAGCACACAGGTCTTTGAACACTTTTTTGACGCACGATTCGTTCCGACACCGGCACATCATCAGTAGAAATTGACTTCACCATGCGAAATCGAAGAGAATTCAAATTCAACAGCTGGTTATAGCAAAACAAAATAATCTGTGCTGCAGACTGCTGCCATTTATGGATGTCCGCAAAAAACGCCTATTCAATAGTTCCTCTTACGTCTTATTTAGCTTAATCACAATTAGGTATGATTTCGACCTCATAAGCTATGTACAGCGGACGAGAAGAGGTTAAATATTACATAACGTTACGTCACATCCGCGTAATGACATTGCGAGCGGGGACTTTCACTCGCCGAACCTGATACATAATAATTATTGAATTAAACTGGAATCTGGTGCTATAACTGGTGCCCGTCGATCCGCATTGGAGATTAATGGAGGTAGTTTACTTTTCTATGAGATAGAAAGGTGTGTGATAGGTGTGTTTTTGGGGTTGCCATATCTAAAATTTGGCAACCAGGACAAGGCGCGTGAAAACCCCGGATACTAGAACCCAGACATAATAATAAACAGATTTTTTAAACATTAGGTTAGGATAGATATGAACTTGAGGATGAACCTATCGGAACATAATATAGCGTCAATTTTCGTCTTACAAGAAATAAAAATTATTTTCAAAAACCGAATTCAAATGCCACTACAAAGAGTAATAGTTATTTGTTATGCAAGGGCGCAAAGTGGATTTTTGGGCCGAGTGTCAAATTTGAATGCTGAGCATAGCGAGGCATTCAAAGACACGAGATCCAAAAAAATTTGCGCCCGTAAATAACACAAAATTTTTCATCTCACCACAGCGAGGAAAATCACCAGAAGAACACTTTAGATCGACATTGCGAGTTATGTTAAATGTTGTTCTTAGTAACTCTGAATAATTTCACTTACTGAAACCATCGCATCATCATTATTTTAAAGTTGAAACAAAAAATAATTTTATAAATATATTAACAATATATACATAAACAATGAGAAAAATCAAGGATTTAATTAGATTTCTTTTATAATTAAAAAAACTAAATAAGAGTAATTATTTTAATTGATATTATAAGAAAAAGTAAAATTAAAAAATAACTAATTTACCTATACAAACTTTAACGAACGAACTTTGTTACTGATCGTATGTGTTATTAAAAAAAAAGTCTTCAGCTTTGACATTGACATGACACGTAATACGAGTTTGACCACAGATAACTCAAACAAATTTGACTTTGGAAATGCTTTCGAGCCTAGGGCCGGAAAGGATTTTCATACTACTTTGTCTCCCGTGGGAAAAATGTAAATGCTTTGGCAGCCTAGGGAATATAATATCATTTTCCGCCCGCATTTCGGGCATTAAATATCGCTTTTCCGAGCGGGTGAGATGAAAAATAATTTGAATGTAGTAATTTGTTTGAATTTCAGTCGGACGTTGTCTACAATATTTTCGTCGTTTCTATAAGCACATCGAATTGGTATTACTTACTACGTTAGTAATATTTATATATTCGTTGGTATTACGAAGGACTATGATTGTAACAAACATCGTCTGACTTCAAATTGGTGTACCTCTACATTAAAACATTCACAAGAAAAGGTACTTTCAAGCTCTCATGGAACTGTTTTAATACCAATAAATTTTGGTGTGCTTTTGGATGTTACGAATTTTTGAATTACGAAACTCAGTCCGTTATCTGACTGCAATAAATATAATGAGTATTCACTACACGTGCTTGGGAGCGGAACGGGTATATAGATACAAGTAGCAAATGAGTAGTGGTTTCCGAAACAAAATTAGCAGTAGGTACCTATGTCGGAAGAGACAGAGTCACGTGAAAGGAAAAGGTTAAAAAAACCGGCCAAGTGCGAGTCGGACTCGCGCACTGAGGGTTCCATACCATAAAAGAAGTTAAACATTAAAAGAACTTTGGTTCATGAATTTACGAGTATAATTTACATGTAGGTACTTTTATTGGCAAACCGCAAACATAACTTTGTTTTTGCTGGTTTATTGTTATTATCTAAAAAAGTATAATAGTTAGAGAGTTGATTTTATTTTTTCTGTAAAATATACGTTAGTACCTATTGATCATAATTATTTCAGATTTTTCGGCCGATAAACTTCGGAGAAAAGGGGGGGGGGAACGGTATTTTTTTTGACAGTTTGCCCAATAAATCAAAAACTATCATGCATAAAAATAAATAAAAATCTGTTTTAGACTACACAAGTAACGCCCTTTCTAATGATACCCCACTCAATATTGTTATCTCATTATGAAATTTCAATACCCCCGTTTTCCCCCCTTTTTAAATAAAAATAAAAACAATTTTCAAATTTTACGATTGCTATGACGTCGCGTCACTATTTCCTATAACTATTCTAAATTTCAGGTCGATAGCTTGAATAGTTACTGAAATAATCGAGTGTGACAGACGGACGGACGGACGGACGGACGGACGGAGAAAGTCTCACCATAAGGGTTCCATTTTTACCATTTTGGTATGGAACCCTAAAAAGCAGTGGCACCCCTGTATCTGTAGCCAGAATATCTTTAAACTGTGCTCTAGGCTTTAGCCAGATGTCTTAGCGTCGATCGGTGCAGAAACCCGACTATGGACAGAAAGATGCTGGCGGTCGCAAATGTCAAAAATCTTAAAAAAAAACCGGCCAAGGGCGAGTCAGTCTCGCGCACTGAGAACGATAAAATATTGTTAAAAATTACCATTCCTTCAGTTGTTTGTTTCTGTTAGTTAACTAAGAGTATGAGCTAGTTTTTTCGTTGCGAAAATACAACTTTTTCCTCATAAAAAATTTATAATAAGGAAAAATAGATTAAATAGAGTTTAATCTTCTGATTCTGTGACGTCATTCGGTTTGCGCGCGGTGAATGGATGCGGATCCCGATCACATACTTAATTGCAGGATCGACTCGATTATCGGACGTATTGTGTGTCTTTGTGTTAAGATAAACGCTTGCTCTTTGTTAGATTTTCAATTATGTAGCTTTGTTGCTAAGCTAACCGTTGTTTCCGTATAAATTCTTGTTTTACATTATATGAGATTGCAGATAAAATTATAAAATTAAAGATTAAATTATTTTTCTATAATCCCCTGTGTGAAAAGAAGCGGTAAAAATCGAAAATCGAAAATCGAACAAGCAAATTCAAGCATGAAATCCCAAACAAGCATGAAAGCCAAGCTCGCAAGCGACCACGCAAAGCGAAGGAGAAGTTGATTTCACAATGCGAAATTGCATAAAGTCTTTGGTTTTTTTATTGCGTTATTACGACGTGTTGGACCATACAGATTCTTTTTGGGTAGCGGATTGTAATAAAATTATTATGACCTTCAGCAAAAAAAACGCCTGTTCCTTAATATCTGAAATTGGAGTTCACAAAACCGTGAAATCCATTTTCAGTGCAGTTTTCATCGAATATGCTCATAAGCAAACCTCAAAAATGATTTTCATACAAATTATATTATTTTCTATGATAGTGGTGCAGTTTCAAAGAACAGTATGTTATTTCAGAACTAATTAAACATTACAAAATAAAACTGGCAATACCACAGGTCGCAACTCACAATCTACTGTGAATTTTGGAAAGTATGAGGAAATAAAATTAAAAAGTTTCGCAAGTAACGCTCATGTAGTCAGAGCGCTGAAGGACCAAAACTGTAACAGTTCTAAACAGAAGAAAGGTTGACATTTTTAGGCAGCTCATCGCTCGACCGGAGTTGCCGGCACACGTGACTCCTGCTCCCGCTCCGTTATGAGTCATAGGGCACGATAATATTTGCACCGAAATCAAGCTCGCGAAAGAGTTGCACAGTCGTTTAGCTAAAATGTTTTTAAGATAAGAAAAAAACTACTCAATTGTATGGTTGCAAAGTGATATAGATATATTTTAAGTGATGAATATATAAACTATGTTCAATGATAATTTTGTTTGAGTTTTCATACTCCTAATCTTATGTATTTACGGTCAAAGCTGCCATATATTTAGTGTTAAGTTCGATATTTCATGCAGTTGATGACTAATTATAAAAATATCAATTCTTATTCAACAAATTGTGGCAAACTTGTTTGTACAAAATAATAATTTTATAGTTAGAGAAAAAATACATAAAATAGTTTTTTTTTGCCAAAAGGATATTGTTGGGCGTTTCCGAGCCGTAAATGGACATCTTCCTTTGCAGCTTGCAAAGCGTTGCATTAGCATTCATAGACAACGAGGAGATGAGTCATATCATCATCAAAGCCGCTGCGCTGGTCACGATAGATAGGTCAAGGCATCTCGTAATGTCAAACAAAAAAAAAAAACTATGTGAAACTGTCGCAGTTTTGGTCCCTTACCTCTCAGACATAATATGGCGCTGCAAAGACTTATCTATTCCGCTCACGAGAGGGCGGTCACATCGTGCCAGCCTGTGAGACCCGCGTGCTTAATTAACCCTGTCCGAGACAGCCCCTGTCTCACACAGTGGGCAAACAGGTTCCGCAGAATGTCTTGTTATTATGTAGCATGTACTTCCTTCATTATATTGGGTCAATAGCTCGACTCAGATGCAACGCTTCGACTTTGATTGACGGAAGAATCATTTATACACTAGAAAATATTATAGACACCTACTTAATCGTCAGTGGATGTCCATGAAAAAGGTATAACAATAAGTATTGATTATTTGATAAAAATTCGCAAAGTAGCTTTTTGGGCCGACGAGGGTCAAAGTGTAATGACGAGAAGCGACGGATTCTCGAGTTGAACCATTTGCGTTTGTGGTACCTAAGAATCCTTCGCTTCGCTGGTTTAAAGAATAGAATCTTGGCGTAGGGAAGCCTCTAAGAGACAAGATGTAACAAAATTGTGGTCCTACATGCGAGTTACACATAATTTTTCATGTCACTAGTCAATACAGCGAGAAAAATGTCCAGAAGAAAACTTCGGATCTGCATTGCGAGTATGGTAGGTGTTTGTTTTCAGTACCTCTGCAGTGTTAAATTCAAAGTTAATCGCTGCTGAAATCACTCATCTCAACACTCACTTTCATTGAGTTATTTGACTGGGATAAACACAGAATTTATAAAATGAAAAAAAGTTATTTATTACGGAGTTATAGTGCCGAAAAATTCCTTCGAGGACTTTCTCCGCGATTAAGAGCCTCAACTGATGAGTGTTGACAGAAGGGCTGGCTTATTTTTTGCGCAAAATATCAGCTTAGCTGTTCAACGCGGAAATACAGCCAATTTGCCTTCAAAAAGCAGCGATATGTGTGATATGACGATATGGACAAATTAAAAAAAATCACAATAATAGAATGACAGTTCAGCGATTCAGCGATCCGAATTCAGCGATCGTATATGTCATTCTCATAGATTTTTAAATTTTAATTCCATCGATATTTTAATTCTATTAATTCCGTACTGCACACTCACCAGCAGCGATTCGCTAGGAAACAATATGAAGTGCCACCGGTGGCGTATAAGATGGCGTCTCCTAGGGTAGTATCTAAGTAAATTAACATTTGACACCAAATCTTGGCTTGGTACTCATCAGTCATCATAGCGCCGCATATCACGCAAGTCTTGGCTAGAATGAATAGCACATCTCCATAGGTTTGTTATCACTGTGGACTGAACATATACATAGATTTAGACGCTCGCATTATGATAATTTGGCGTTAATGTATGTAAATGCGGGTATAAGGCCGTGACTCTATCAACACCATTATAAATGCAACAGCGACACTTTGCCGATGACGGCTGGATCGGTCCCATTCGGCCTGTAAGCCGATTTCGATAATTGACAGTATGGTGTGCCCCTAGAGGGGGACGTGGGCCGATAAGTGAGACGCCCAAATATGTGGCAAAGCTTTTCCGTTCCATTCAATGTTTCTCTGTTTGACATTACTGTTTGATTTAGATACATAGCTATAGATCTAATCCATTTCAAGTTCAAGTTGAAATCATTTATTTCATATAGGCCCTATTTACAGCACTTATGAATAGGAAATACTTATAGATAAATAGTGATAACCATACGAGTGTTTTTACGCGCCTTGACCTGAGAAGAAGCCTGTATCAAACTCAGTCAGGTATTTTTAGGGTTCCGTACCCAAGGGTAAAAACGGAACCCTATTAATGAGACTTCGCCTTTCGTCCTTCTGTCACCAAGCTGTTTCTTTAACCTGATGTTATAGTTTGTATGTTTGACTTTTTGTCACTCAATCACGTTGCAACTACAGAACCAATTTGGCTATTTAAACGTAGATAGCATAAGGCTAGATTTACATATTATATAGAACAATACTGTAGCTATATTATGTAGATTTCAATTGTAAATAAACATCATTAAAAGAAAATTCATATGTGCAATGAAGTTTATGACAGTAATCTGGGAAAAAGTGCAGAAGAAGGCGGTAAGCGGTGATTCTTTCGAGATTTGTAAAAGACCAAAATTCACGCAAGTGCCGATAAAACCAACTTACAAAAAATGGTAAACACAAAAGTAATTCAGTCTACTTTTGTGACAAGCATCATTTATTCCAACCAAAATTAACACCATCATAACGCCAAAGGCCACAACAAAACTTAAACTTAACTACACATAATTTTATTTTATATCTTGATCTAACGATAATAATCACTGAGTTATATTTAGTACGTGTGCACTGAATAAACCATTAGTATCATAATAAAGGCCTCATTACACAGAGCGAGCTAAGAATCATGTTATTTAGTTGGTTAGAAGTGTCATTCGCATATGAATTGAAAAGTTAAAATTGTCAAACATTAAAAAGCTTCAACGAAATCGGTTAACTTCGTGGACGGACGTGGATTTTGGACGAACACATTCCTTCATTTGCCTCTAAAGATTTTTTTACGTATATGTATAAGTTTCAAAAAACAAATTAGTCAACGTAATTTTTCAAAAATTGACATTGAATTGAAATAGCAGTAAAGCAAGTTTATCGCAAGCAAAAGTGACCTCTAGGATGTAAGGTAAAAACAATAATCACTTAAATTATATTACTACTACAAATAATTAATGAAGTGACTAAAACCTTGTCAACTATACGTCAGCAACTCGTAGAGTGTAAGGAGGCCTTAAGCACAAGGCTGGTAACAAAACCACCTTATTTATAAGTTTGGGGCCAACGCTGCTATTGCGAGAGCAGGGTTAACCTATTCTAAACTCTCGACTAGTTGGGACTATGAGGTTAATTACCGGGTTTGGTTATAACGCGTATCGTTAGTAGGGTGTTCATATTTTTGAAAACCATGGATAATGTAGTAAAACCAAAATAATAAATTTATTAAGATTTGTTAACTATCTAGTTACAATATCTGGTTACCGAGTTTTGCTCGGTAGTATTACAGCTACTCACCAATAGATGGCAGCAGTTGTCTATTTTTTTTACTTACCTTTACTGTAATAGTTTTAATTTTCGCCAATAGATGTCAGGCAGAGTTATATTTTTTGGTAAATACGACATTTTTCTAAATATGAATCCTAGCTAGATCAATTTATCACCCCCAAAACCTCTGTATACTAATTTCTTTATTTATTTTATGAAAATCGTTCGAGCCTTTTCCGAGATTCAGATATGCACAAAGAAAAAAAATTTCAAAACGGTCGCCCCAAAATTTGACACACCCAAAATCCGCGAACCTAGCTAATTAATTGAAGCATTCATCAGCTAATCTACCAAACTGCTTCCATAATCATAAAACGGCATGGCTTTATCTCAATCCCCTACAAGCGATGAGCAATTTGCACGGATTACGGGCAAATTGTCTCACAAAATTCTCGAGATCTAAACAACGGAATGGCCTACTTCGAGATTATGTTTGCTTGTATTTGCATTTAGGTGGATGTCAATTTAGTTGGCGATTTAATTCATACTCGTAGCGCTTGTTTTGGATATATGTGTCCGGTGATAATAAGGCAAAACACAGAACTATTGCATTGATTAAAAAGGCAAAAAAAAATTATATGAATAAAGATAATAAAATATATTATGTATGAACTATGAATTAAGTATTCCATTATTATAAATTATTTTGAATATACAAGTACCTTGAAGGCAAATCTTTGTGTCGGGAACAAAAAACTTCAGGTAGCATTTATCTAAGCCAAAGATTTAATTAAATGAGCTCATGCCTCATCTGAATGTTATATTTATACTTTTTTCATACAAGCGAAAAGTGGTGCCACTTATGAACATTCCTATGAACTAACACAGAGGCCTTATACCTGAATAAGTTGGTGTCATAATATTGTCGCGCGCAAAGATTTAAATTGCCAGATAAGCCCTAAAAACGTCCACGTTTTTGTCTTGTGTGCGCGACACGTCGTCATCTTACACACGCAGCGACATAAGATATGGTGATATAACGAGACTTACTCTTATACGAAATTTTTTCTTGCGTTATCTGTCACACAATCACACACTACAACATGTTTGTAGACGTTTTTGATGTGCGCAATGTAGGCTTAGTGCGTAGCTATCCACTATCCAGATTTAAATCTTTGGTCGCGCGTTTGACGGGGTCCTGCATATATTAACGTCTAATAATAATGTAACGCATGGTCTCCCTACAATCTAAACCAAACACTCGTACACAAGTTGGCGCGCCCGTAGCGCGGTATCGGCAAGCATTTCATCTCGCGAGTTATGTTAAGCTAATTTCCGACTCCGCTGAGATGTGGGCGATCTCTTCTTGAACAGCATCCGAGGGCGTTGTCCTCCGGAGATTAACATGTTAGTTCGGCCTAAATCATTTTAAGCTGTAAGAATAGATATATCATACACAGGACCCGGCGAACCGCGCAAAAAATGTCACCAGTTTACTGGTGTCAAAAATTTATGTTGCGCCAGGTAGTACAGCTTACTGCAGTATTGTTTATGAACCGCGGTCCACAGATCCACTAATTACTTGTAATTAGTACGCACGCGCATTTCCACAGGGAAGGTTTCCGCCATATTGTAGCGTATTAGAGGGAAAGGAGACGTTTCATCAATGTATGAGCCCTGGGCCAGGTCTATGTACGGTATACTTGGGTGGTAGCCCAGATCACAAAAAACAGTTTACCTACATATTTTCTTTAAAAATGTCTTTTTCGGTTGTAAAAAACAAATGTTTCTGCATATAATTGTAACACTTAACAAAGATTCAACATGGGGGTAATAGGGGTAAACCATGCTATTGTTGGCACCCCCTCAGTGATTGGCACTCTGATTTAAAAATTCAAATAATAAGAGACAATTTGTTTTGTTGAGCATGTTGTTTTTTTATAAAAAAGTTTAGTACTGGAGGATAGAAGTGCACGTGAAAAGTTGATTTTTGGGTAAGTTTCTACAATAATTTAGATTTGATTATGTTAAATAAGTGTAAATCTTGCTATTTTTATCGTTTTTAGTGTTGAAAAATAAGCGTGCCGGTAATTTCATTGGTGCCAATCACTGTATTTTTTTTTGTATTGTGGTACAGTGATTGGCTTAAATGCCAATGATTGTACATTTAATTTTTTGATGACATGTGTTAAATTTCACAGTTAAATGACATTTCCATCAATATAGACCGTATTGGGTTGCTAAATAAGGCTGTTTTTGCTTATATTACAATTCATAGCACTGCCAATAATTATACACTTTTTAGTGCCAATGACTATACCCATCTAAGGTTTCCTCTCCTTCTGCATCTCTTTCAGATACCTATCTACCCGTGTCTAAGATGCCGAAAGTTACGGATGAAAAAAATATACAAAAACATATACAGAAGAAGATGTAGAAAAAGCCTTGCAAGCTATAAAAAATGGAATGGGTAAGAAAACTGCTGCAAATAAATTTAATATCCCACGAGCAACTTTGCAGTTTCGCCTATCCAACCAATTTGTCAAAAGTCGACCTGGTCCAGATACAGTTCTGTCTAGTGCAGAAGAACAAGAGATAGTTAAATGGATAATTGCAGCTTGTAGTAAAGGATTTCCTCGGCGTAAAGAGGATGTCATAAAGAGTGTCAAACTGTATTTGGATGAACATCCCAAACCAAACAATTTTATAGATAATACACCAGGCGAGGGATGGTATAAACTGTTTTTGAAGAGGCATCCTGAGCTTTCTATGCGAACATCGGAGGCTGTAACTTCAGCAAGCTCAAAGTTGTCAGAGAAGGAAATTAGAAACTGGTTTACACAAGTAGAAGAATATCTGAAAAAAAATGATCTCTTTGATATTTTGAGTGATCCATCTAGAGTTTATAATGGGGATGAAACGAATTTTATTTTATGCCCAAAGAACACCAAAGTTATCGCTTTAAAGGGAACCAAAAATGTGTATGAGGTTGATCACGCTCAGGCTAAATCATGTGTTACTGTAATATTCACATTTTCGGCGGATGGTGTAACAACACCACCTATGATTATTTACCCCTTAAAGAGAATGCGACTTGAGATTCAAAAGTCTGTGCCTAGCGATTGGGGTATTGGCCTGTCAGATAATGGATGGATGAAGGCCGAGCTCTTCATCCAGTACATACAGAATGTTCTGCACCCAGCGCTGGTGAAGATGAATATCACTTTTCCTGTAATTCTTTTTTTGGATGGACATAAAAGCCACACAACACTTCAGCTTACTCAACTGTGTCAAAATCTTGGTATAATACTTATAGCTTTATACCCTAACGCGACACGGATTTTACAACCAGCAGACGTTGCGGCGTTTCGCCCAATAAAAGTAATGTGGCGTAAAGCAGTCCTAGAATGGCGAAGAGACAACTTAACAAAATCCTTACTAAAAATAGATGTTGCACCTATATTGGAGAAGCTTTTACCCAAATTAAATAAGACGACGTTGAAGAACGGCTTTAAAGCTTGTGGTTTGTGCCCATTTAATCCAGATCAAGTAGACTACACAAAATGTTTAATGCCCTATAAACCAGTCCAAGAAATTTTGGATGACAATTGTTCTACAAGTCTTAACTATGAGACATTTGAAGAAATAGTTGGAGCACAGTTAATCAGAAAGATGAAAAATCAGGTGGTAGGAAATTCAATAGAAGCTAAAAAGCTTCACGAGTTGTATAAATATCTCGTACCAAAAATTTCAACACACGAGTCATCTTCGCAAAAAATAGAAACAACTTCTAAGGAACTAATGCAACACAAGGACAGGAGTAATTTAAATAAACAAAACACCGACGGTTCAGAAGATTTGACCACAATGGCAGCCCTCAATGAATTAACGACAATGCCAACAGAAGTAGAACGTTTGCCAAATGAACCAGAACTGTTAACTCATGAACCTCAATCCAAAGACACTGACACTTCTAAAACAAACACGATGATTGACAATTATTCAGGAACCTCAGGACACGAAAAACTTCTAAATGTTGAACTTCAGCATCAGGGGGTTGAGGAATTACCTCCTCATTCGTTGGCATCAGTAAAGAGACAAAGTATAAAAGATTTTTTAAAGTTACCAAAGACTCCAATTAAAACACAAAAAGCTGGTATAGAACATCGCTCTTTTGTTTTAACGAGTAAAGATTGGGAAGCTGTAGAACTAGAAAAACAAGAAAAAAAGATGAAAGAGATACAAGAAAAGGAGAACAAACGAATAGCAAGACTAGAAAAAGCCAAAGAGAAACGCTTACTCAAAGAAAAAAAACAAGCTGAAACTATTAATAAAAAGAACAAAGCCAAAAATTTTAATTTAATTAAGAAAAGTAAACCAAATTCTAATAGTATAAAATCAAAAATTGTTATCCAATAAAACATCTTAATTAAACCTGCAAATAGAATCTCAACTGATATTGAAGAAGAAAGAGAATATACAAAGGAAATAAAAAAAGAACCTATGAAAGAAGTTAAACCTGCAAATATTACTGCCCTGGAGGAAATAAAAAACGGACCAATTTTAGATGCAGTTGAAAGAACCTTTAAAGAATCGGAAAAAGTACAGATGGTCAAAAAAGAATTGAAGGGACCAATTTTAGATGAACTTAAACCTCCGAACATAACTTTCCGAGATTCAAAGGAAACTGGAAATGATAAGAAGATAAAAGTTAAAGTAAATAGATTAAGACCACTGTCAGATGAAGAATTGTTAAAAATTTTGGAAGATGATCGAGATTATTAATGGACCTAGGCATGTAGGTGTGCCTACATTGGTAAATACAACTGCCAATCGTTATACCAAATTCACTGTGCCAATAATTATACTTCAGTGCCAATGATTGTGCAATAGCATAGAGCAATTAATTTTATGTTAGTTTTTAAGCAATAAACATTTTTTTAAATACCAATGTGAATTATTGTAATCTATACTATATACCTTTTATTTGATAAACATTAGATAGGATAAAAAATATTAATATAACAAAGAATTTACTACTTATATGTTGAAGGTCATCTTAGAGTGCCAATCACTGTACTGTTTACCTATGTAAATTCATTGTGAATTGACATTTGATATTGACAGATTGAGTCGTGGTTTACGTCAAATCGTACGACACCAGCGACGCCCTATGACTAAAGAAGTAACGCCATATTGAAAATAGATCATAAATAAATAATCAAAAAAAGATATTTTTGTACACCGAAAATACTCGTTTTAACTAAATAATTTTATTTTTCCCGTGAACAACAGATTTTTCTTGATTTTTAAGATACCGTACAAGACCTAGCCCAATTTGAAATATCTCATTTGACAAATGGCGCTACTGTTTCCTTATAGAAAAATTTTACGTAAAATATTCGAAATTATTAATTATATAATATATAATATTATTTAATAATATTATTATTATATAATATTTAATATTCTTTAATAAAGAGGTTTACGTAAAATATTTAGATGGGCTCATCCTTACGTCATATCGGTGGCTGTAAGCTAATAATAGGCCAGTGGTGAAGACCTTTTCTTACTCTAGAGTAAATAAATAATAATAAATCAAAGAATAGGTATAATGTTATGTATTTTAGTTTGTTATTATATAAATTTTGAATTACCAACTGATGCGGGCAGGACAACGTTTGACACTCGACCATCTTGTACCTAACTAAATATGTGATGCTACGAGTAACGATATTAAATTATCTGAAAGTCTAGACCTAATTATTTCAAGGAACTAAGCTCACTAGAAAATTATTGCAGCTATAAAATATCTTCTCCGAAATCAAGACGTAGTTAATAAATATTGTTTTACAAAATGAAGAAGGGAAAATTCAGTTGAGAAATATTAAATGGACCATAATAATTATTCTTCTTATAATACGCCAATGTTTCCTAATGCTAAAAGGTCCTATCAATCATATCAGTCAAAATTGGAAATACATATATGTAGGTAATAGTCAGAAGCGAAGATTTTTTTGTTTTGTTTGCTACCATTAACTGTATGAAGTTATTAACAGAAAACAGTTGTGAAGTCGAAATCACAATCCACAGATTTTTATTATTTTACCTATTTTGCTTAATTTATTTAAATGGAATTTTTGTGTGGTTTATTAAATTTTCGACCGTAGGATGATTGATAGATAATTGATGATTAAACGAACTTACCTGTAAGTGAAGTTCTATCACAATTATGTGAATACATTTTATTCGAAAATAATAATAAACACAATCAGGTACACTTTCATTGTACTGGCAATTTCGCACTTTTATTTATTTTGTTTTTTAAAACTGACCACCCTGATGGACACGCTCTCCCAGCCTACGTCCGCGCCATGCTTCATTCTTTAGAGAATATTTAACAAAATTTTCGTATTATACTCATGGGTTTTGGGTATGGGAGGGACCTTATATTATTATTTTCGAATAAAATGTATTCACATAATTGTGATAGAACTTCACTTACAGGTAAGTTCGTTTAATCATCAATTATATTTCATACATTTTATTCTTCAATAATAATAAACACAATCAGGTAGATGTTTAGAGATGAAAATTTTTGTTAAATTATGGACATTAACAGATAGTAAATTGTTTCCTATTATAATAGGAAATAGGTCCTCTTTATACCACAGAAGTATTTAATTAACACAATCTTTTCGTTCAATTCCTGGATCAATAAACCAGTCACATTACAAATAGGTTTAATTTATATTTAGATAGATTATAATGATTAATGATTAGAGAGCAAAAGAGCTATTGCGACAGAAGCATCATCGCTCAATAAGAGGTTATAAAACTTAGGTAACGTCCGTAATGGTTGTTACCAGCAGACTGCTTTTCTGATGAGGTCAAGCAACAAACTACGTGCTCGCCGAGGAAGTGTTGCGTACTTGGTGCTGAGTACGCTGAAACGCAGACCTCTCTCGTGAGAGATTATATTCCTCGGCAGACACGTTCTCACGGTGGTCTGCCTGCAGGCGACCTTATGAGGTCGCTTCAACATTATCAGGAGGTTGTCTATTATATATCTTGGTCTAAGATTTTGTAAACGACATATCGATTTGTTTTTCAAAGCTGTGGCAAATTTTTATACTTTCTCTTCAGTTTTGATTATGGTATAATTAAAACTGGTTCGCCTTGAGTAGTAGCTGGCGTTGTATAAACTCAATAATTCCCTTGAATTATATAAAAACAATAATACTAACTTTAACTAATGCTAATGTTTTCATTCTGTGCTGTGTCTACTGCCTAAAGCTAAAAAAGTTACAAGATCAGCAAAGCAAAGTTACGGAATGAATAAACTCTTATTAAGGCCCATTGAGCAATGTGTTAGCATACTATATTGTGTGCTACTATGTGGTGTTTGATGTTAATTTATCTATTCATTTTCGCAATATAATATATATATAAATTTTTTTTTTTTTTTTATTTGACCCAAAATCATCAGCAGAAATTAAACTCAATGCCGAATGATAACCATTAGTAATCGTACCATATGCTACGTCGTTAACAAGTTGTTCTGTTGGAAATTACGAGGTTGACTTATAATGTACGGATTGTACGGATCTCAGTCGTTATTAAAGCAGTATTGCCACAAAACTTTGTAAATAACACAAAATTTTTGAAACATATAGATTATTAAAAATTCCAACAAAATGTCCTTTTTTTTTTTTTTTTTTATGCCTTCAGAGAACTTCCTCCAGTAATTCCTATGAATTGTGGTATATATATAGGGAAAGACCATATTTATTTATTTATCATCAATAAATGTACTATAAGAAGTAAGTCTTTTGACACCTTATGTAAAAGAAGGAAATCCAAAGTTGTAGAGGTCCTTAGACGATGTATGTCTAAAGCATTGTCTATAATAGTATTTTTAAGCATTCTACCTCTAGAAGAATGTATAGAAGAGCAAAGGTAAACTTGGTGTTCCAAAATGTTCAGAATGCGTCTGTTTCTAAGACGTCTGGGTTCATATTGATTACATTTCGCATTATTGCAAGAAGCGATAAATTCAATAACTGGATTGAACTCTTTGAATAACTTTGAAGTATATAATTTTACAGCGATAGCTTAATCCCATTAACTGGATGTAACTCTTGGTCAGCTTTTGATTATCTTTAATTTCCATATAAGAAACAATTAACCCAATCGTTTAAATGAGGATATTTGATATCCTCTATGCAACTGATGTAAATCATGTGTATCAAAATAGATGTATCGAAAAATATGGCCATCAACTCTGTAAAGAGGTATTTCGATTCATCTTAACGTTAATTATTACAAAAACAAAAATCCCTCTAATGAAAAGAATTAGTCTTCATCTAGACCGGGAAATCGTGTGAATCACTAGTTCAACCTTTTAGGTTTAAGGGAGTTAGATGACTTAAAAAATGTTTTGTAACCACTGGCCATCTGATAGGATAACCGATGGTGGACGAACAGCTGCGTCTAAAGTCTAATTTTTCTTACGGGCTACATTTTTTGTTTCTACAGACGTTCTGTGTAACCCCATCCATACCTAATAGCTGGAGAAGTGGACTTTAGGACTTTTAATCGGAATTAAGCTTAACTCTTAGATGATACAACGAGTTAAGCGTATAATTTTTTTTTTTACAGAATTTGAATTGTTACATAATTCACGTCATAGTTTGCGGTTGGGTAACGATACTGCCATATCGTCAGAAATTAAAATAAAACCAGGAAACTGAGCATGTTTCGAGGGTAGTAAATAACTTTAACACTCTAACACCTAACAAATCTTCATGAAAAAACCGCGGTAAGTATCTGAGATGAGTCACAACTTCTTTATGTATTTTACCAAGGATGAATCGGTACTTTAAAATAAGATTCTTCAGTTCATAGGCATAAAACCCTTTTTAAGTATTCGCTTGTAAGCTGTTCTATGAACTATCAATTTCAAAGGATTTTGAACTACAAATTCATTCAACGCCTTTAAATTTAGAATGTATCTTTTACCACGTAAGATTTTGAGGTTAGACACATCTTAACTATAATCGAACATGCAGTGACTCACTCCCACATTATCTCACCCAAAAAAGAAATGTCGATTGTCAAAGACATTTGTCGCTTTTTCTTTGTTGTGAACGTGTAAGGCGGTACACTGTGTTAGTGTACGATTTTTAAAATGGTATTATGTAATAATAATTTTTTGGAGCTAGTTCCTTAATTTGTTCAATTCATTAAAATATTTTATTGAATGTACGTACATTTGTACACCTAGTGAAAGTCAAAAAATAGTCTTCACTTATTATAACTCCCGAAATTCTAGATCATGTTATAGATCGTAACGGATTCCTTGTCAGTGATATGTAACCAATAAACTTCAAAATGTTGAAGACAACTGGCATATAGGTACCTTAATGTCTAGCGTCGTCGATGAACCTGTTCCTTGTTGTGGCTGATGCTGAAGACTCGCTGCCACGTCGCATCTTCCTCGCGGCTGATCGCCAATACTCAAGTGTGTCACGCCCCCCCTGCTGGCCGAGCCGTAACGAGAGGGGGCCAGCTAGTTTCTCGAGAAACGAGATTGCGCTGTCCCAGCGGTGGGTGTCGATAGCAAAGTCGCCCGCCGCGCCCTGCTGGTTTCTTTATTTACAACACCTGACGATCAGTAACCATTGAAACTAGTATAATGCCCGAAACTATTTCTCCGAAAAAACATCTGGTCCCGTTCGTGAACTTTAATTACTTGTCATTTGTCGAAACAAAATGTCATTTGTCAATACTTAAGCTTCTTCTCAGTTCAGGACGCGTTGTGGTTTAAGATTTTTATTAGTTTCAGAAAGAATTTAACAATTCACTTCAATGAAAATTTCAGACTAATGGTACATTATACATAATATTGTTAACTTATTGAGTTTTGAGCTAATAGTTAAATTATCATCCCATTACACAATCTGAACATTAATTTTCGAAAGTAAGTAAAATTATTTTCCACCACAAAATCTAAACATTATTGTTGTAGGTACATAGTTAGAAAAGTTCGACGCGTTGGTACCCTCGTGGAATTAGTTTTTAAGTCGTGAAATAGTTATCACTGATAAAAGGCTATAACGTTTAACTGGCTATTCATAAGCCAGGCAAGTATATCAAATAAACTATTTGATTCTTTGCAATGAAGGTCGGCTAGAATTTTACAACTGTCGGGACTAACCATTAATATAGTTCTTGTGACTGAGCGCCGATAGCAATTCGGGATCAAAGTCCGGGAGGTCATGCGGAGCCACTTGTAGTGAAGCCGAGAACAGCGCCACACCGACATCGTCCCCCGTTGGTATCCGCAAAGTCCTTTGAGGTTTTTTAAAATCCTTCGTGTTGACCCGCAGTCAACCTCCAGGAGCATTGACGCATCATGCTATGCTTTCGTGGTATCCTCAACGTGATACCCTCCAAGCTAGCTTAGAGATGCCTGGACTATTTCGCGCATCATGCTATACTTTCGTGATAACCTCAATGTGATACCCTCCAAGTTAGCTTAGAGATGCCTTAGGATTTCAATTTTTGGACACACTTTCGTCAGCATTGATATTTGAGTTGATGTGATATCTGGGAAAAAAGGTTAATTTTCACTTACCCTCTTTCCTCGGAGTCTGACGAAGATGAATGCACAATTATATGATTTGATTTGATTTTATTTTTGTTATAATAATAAATTTTACTAGCGTCTAAGCATTATCAGTATAGAAAATTAAGCAAGTTTTAACACTGAACACTTAATTTTTTTTTTTTTACTTTGAACCTAAATTAACAAAAACGAGACGTGTTTTTGTAGTCGAGTGCTCATTGCCGCGCACAATAAAAGAATGAAGCATGGCGCGGACGTAGGCTGGGAGAGCGTGTCCATCAGGGTGGTCAGTTTTAAAAAACAAAATAAATAAAAGTGCGAAATTGCCAGTACAATGAAAGTGTACCTGATTGTGTTTATTATTATTGAAGAATAAAATGTATGAAATATAATAATAATATATACCACAGTACGTCACGTCTTTAATTCCGGCGGCCCAATTTCCTGAGTTGGCTTACTGATATATTTTTAACAGACCCTTATAATAAGCTTCCGTGATATTTATTTAATTTATAAAGAAATTAGTATAACATTAGTTCAGGGTACTACAGGTAAAGGAGCTCAGTCTCAGTTTCAAGTTCGATTTAATGGGTAAAATTTTAAAGTGCCCGACGAGATCGCTTTCAAGAACTCCTTCGATTAGAAACTTCGTAATTTTGAATCGTAACGTAATCTATATAAAATATCCTTTATTACAATGCAATAAGGGCGGCTGATTGGAGATTTGGAACTGGCTTCTTCGTTCAAGTGCTTTTAGTTATATCAAGCGATATTCTATTTTGTGTAAACTCTACTAATTCAGATAAAATCAATCACACTCGCACACATTATTCCCCTCCCGTCACTGCTGCCGGTTCCAACGCTTCTGGAACAGAGCGCGCCACCTTGTCGGCCTGTCGGTGCAATTCAGGTGACGGACGCGGAAGCCCCTTACATCTGTCACCCACGGGTCGGTTGTCACGGTTGCCTGAGGAAGGTGTCAGCACTCTAGCAACCGGTGAGTCTCCTGCTAGACGATTACGCCTCTTTATTATATCCCTCTCGAAGGGCTTTCCAACCTAATAATACGGTTTTGTTACGACGTGGTCTTCCTTCGTAGTGCCCCGAAGGGACTTGTGGACTTTTCTACCCTTGTACCACCGTTTCCTTGTATCACATGTATCATCTGCTGATCAGAGGTACACGCAAAGAAACGTTACACACGGTTATAAATATCCGTTGGTTATTATTTTATTCACAACACTGCAGACCGCACTGCAGAGGGCACCACTCGTGCACTCGTGGAGGTTGCTTGGCCAGTTCTACTGTTTTAGATCATACAGATTCATCCGAATCGAGCAACACAATTATGTGAATCACTTATTATTGACAAATAATGCGTACCTAACACTTATTCCTACTCTACGACATGGAAAATCTTTTTTCACTTCTTCACGTAAGGCTTCGTATATTATTATTGTGAGATGCCGGAGAGTTCACCAAAATATTCTTAGAATGAAGTGAAGGTCTACAGCCAAACCATCAGTGGGATATAAATATGGGTTGCGATGGATTTTATTCCAGTAAACGCTCAATATCGAATCGTGTAAAGGCATCGAAATTCAACTGATTGGATGCAATATCGCCACGTTACATACTCGTGGGTACTCGTAGCAAGTCAGTCAAGTACTTTACAAACATGCGTTGGTTATGTGTCTTGCAAATTGTAATCGTGATGATGTTTACGAGCAAATACTTGATGGGTTTGACGTAACTAAATACCCACTAATTGATTTACTTAAATTCTATTTAACTCTAAAGGAAAACACAGAACATGGTTAGGACTTTTGCTTTGCATTTAGGTCCTCCAGACTTATAGTCACATGTCTGGACCTATCACAGACTAATTATACCTACTAAAAATTCTGAGTTCTGCCAATTATTGAATGTAATTTCAGAAAACCCTCATTAGGATTCTCTGGAAATGTGTTCATTTGTTTTAACTAAAATAATGTAAAACTTCATCAATGGATTGATAACATGCTCACTTGAGTTCTCAATAAGGTTTTCAAGGATATGTGAAGCCTGTAAACCCACACTTCAGCATGGTTGGCTTCGGTCAAACCCTCCTCATAGTAAAAGAAGACAGTTTCCTCACGATGTTTTCATTCAATAGAAAACATTAGTGATAATTAAGTAGTAGTTGCCATAAACACCGACTAGTAAGAGGTGCTTAATTCGCTATCTGTACCCAATAAATGCTGGGTTATAGATGCTCAACTTATTGTCTGGTACCTAAGTAGGTAGGTAGGTACTTCCTGGTTCACAATAATTAACCATTATTTCTCGCCGTCATTTCATTATCTTCCTTATTTCCCGTTTCTAGGAATTGGATTCCCATTTGAAGCAATATTATCCTTGTTGTCTAATGTTCTTCAGTTATTCTCGTACCGAACGGTGTACGTTCAGATATTTTTCTTGTACGATAACGTCCAACTTCCTGTTCTGCAGTAATTTGTATTTAACTTGATTCTCTTCGCTAATGTGAATTCTCGACTACGATCCGTCAGGTCTTTGTTTTGTTCTCTCTGAATAATGGGAAAAGTTTGCTTTCTAAATATATCTCGGCAACGCCGTTGGATTTCGCGTCTGCTATTTTTTTGTCGCAGGCGCTATTTTACGCTCTGAGAGAAACGTAATAATGTATTGTTATTTACGATGTACTTAGTCTTTCGCTCGGTTGGGTCCCTTTGGATGGGTACGTTTTTCCGCTTATAACTTTTGTCTTTACGCCTTTTTACTGGGAACTTCCTAGCTTACACTAATAGCAGCAAGAAAATACTAAATATTTCACCAAAGGAGAAAAATGCATACCTACCTAATATAATATTATATCATATATTTTTCTACTTTCTATATAGCAAACTTAAGCTAAGATATCCATGCCAACCCGGCAAGAAAGCCACGTCTTCATGCACGCTACAATTATATTATTTGTGGTCAAAGCTCTGAGAAGAGGTTTGTATTCCACTATGAATGAACATTATTGATTATTATATAATATGATGATGATTATAATCATAATTATTATACCGTATGAATATACTTGCAAGTGTTAGGAGACGCTGTATGATTTATATTATACCTTCACTGATTCTTTAAATAAAATTCAAATATTAAATTTTTGAAGCATCGTATTTATAGTAAAATCCTAATAAATTTTAATAAGTTCTCCATTAGCCTCTTTTACATTCGGCTCAGCGGACTGCTCAGCCCGAACTTTTAATTAACACCGACAAATGAGTATTTAATTAGTCACTACTTCATTGAAGTGAGTCTTTATTAAGTATATTAAAAAATATGAAGTTCTAAAACGAAAACCAGCGAACCCAGTTTTTAAAAAATAGCACATCAGAAAAACGATTATTTTTATCAATTTTTTTTAATTTCACTTTTTCTTTGAATTTCCTTTTTGTCTGTGATATTATCGTAAATAATTCATGCCGCTCTTTCCTCTTATTCCTCACATTTCTACATACCTTTAAACAACGAGCGATTCTCGTGAAAATGTGTTTAGCAAAAAAAAAAATTATCGAGCAAAGCTCGGTCACACAGATATTTAAATATAAATTATGCAAGCTGAAAGGTTTGTTTTAGTAGCAGGGAACAGTTTATAGTACCTAAACGCTTTAAGGAGGGTTTGTTTTAAAATAACAAGGAAACGATGTGTGCTGTAAGGCCCTGGTGTGTGTTAGAATAAGTAGGTAGATTAATTACGTAAAAAATCAAAGCATCCCACCTTTGTCATTCCATATTAAGATCAAGTTGATATAAGGTCATCTTGATTGTCCTTTAAAATTTTTCATATTAATCTTAATATTAAAAAATTAAATTAAATAAAAGAATAAAAAATTAAAATTAAATAAAAGAATGCCGCTATCTAGCGGCATTCTTTTATTTAGGGTTCGGTACACAAAAGTTAGAAAACGGAACACTATTACTGAGACTCCACCGATCGCCCGTCTGTCATCAGGCTGTATCTTTTGAATCGTGAGGTCACTTCAAATTTTCTCAATACAAAATTTAGGGGCTATATTATCATCGAACGTGATTTTAGCCCATTTTTGGTCGTTGATGCAGTAGACCCAATATTAATTAATACTCTGCTTGTATAGCAGTAGCAGTAGTACCTAGTAGGTAAATGGGCCTTCTGGTCTGCATCATCATATCATATGTTACATCGATATTATGGTACGGAATATTTCGTGTGCAAGTCCGAATCGCACTTGTTTAATTATTTTGATTTAAATTTACTTCAACCCAAAGAGCAGCACATGTTTCATCAAAATCAATTCAGTGATGACTTGTATGTGCGATTGGTATCTTGAACTGTAAAACTCTTATTAATTCATCACACTGTCCCTTTCGTAGTCGGTTAAAATGCCCGATAAAACACCGTTTGGGATGACGTGAACAGAGAAATAAATTCATTTACGGACAATTTAATTCTGAGTGACGTACAATTACGCTTTCCGGTAGAGTGCGCCGCTAAAACTATGGGCGTGTTCCCGTGTGTTGCACCGGGAGCGTTTTTAAAACAAGCTGTTGGATATTACCAGCTTTTACCTGCTTTTATTGCAATTTACTATCTCGGCGGTTCAGTACACATCATGTACCTACAGATTCGGAAGTCGAACCAATCTTTCCAGATTCTGTGATTCACGGTTCGAACCAAAATGATTTTATTTTAGGTTTTTATTCAAGACTAGCTGATGGAGGAGTTTGTTAACAAAAGCGAGACAAGATAATTTATATACTTATCTATTGAAAAGAAAGAACATAAGTGTGTGATATGGTTTTCTTACTAAAAAGTTTCAGTTCAAACTGACACCCTACAGTACACTAATGTAAGATCAAGACAAATACAGGTGACGGATGAGGCACTCTCCGAGGCGCGAGGGCAAAAATCCGCCAACCCAAATCATCACTTGGTGATGAGAACATTTTGACATAATCCAATCCAGGCATCGAATCTGGGACGAACATCATTCAATTACCTACGTATAACCATTTAAACTAATTATTATACGACAGTTAGCATCCTAATTTTGACGACCTCCCATCGCAGTGGTGAGCGCTCGGATTCAAGTGGGAGGTGTGATTCCCGCCACGGGCCGCTTTGGAATTTTATAATTTCTGAATTGGCTCAGTCTGTTCTAGTGGGAGGCTTTGGCCGTGGCTCGTTACCACCCTACCAGCAAAGACGCACCGAAAGTGATTTACCGTTCCGGTGCGATGCTGTGTAGAAACCTTTGGGGGTTAGTTTACTTACACTTTCCATGTTAGTACGATAACATCTACCTACGGCTGCATCATCACTTACCATCAGGTGAGATCACAGTCAAGTACTAACTTGTATAGCTTAAAAAAATGATCTTTAGAAAGTAGGTAGGTATAAGTAGGTAGTGCTAAAAACAATACAATTATAAAACAACACTAAACCGACTTAAGAGAACTTATTAAGCTTGTACTAATGAAGTAATTTCCGTGGTTTTTGATACTGGAAGGTGGTCCTGGAGGGTTGCCAGCTGACCGGGGGCGATTTTCCTCGAATTTCTTTTTATATTGCAATGTGCATTGCAGTGCACACTGGGCAGCGGGAATATGTTTTTGATTATGCCTGTGGCAGAGTGGGAATGGTAATGACTGTGTTATAGTTATGTTCCATTTAATGCGACAAAAGGATGCCAAAATACTCTGTGAACAGAAATGGGTGCTGTATAATATCATAATTTAGGATAATCGGCCAAGTGCGAGCCGGACTCGAGCACGAAGGGTTCCGTACCATTATCTCTAAAACGTAGCGAGATGACGATGCAGAACAGCTGCATATATTGCACTAATTGCAATTTGTCCTGTGAGAATTCATTTGAAACAGGTCACAGTGTAACTGACAATATGCACTCAGTACAAACAGTTCTATCATTAACGTGAAATTGCAAAATATAAGTATTATGCCTGAACGGTAGAACGTTAAGTAAAATTCCTTTAGGATATTTAGGTACTTTTTTTTTTTTTTTTTTTTTTTTTTATCGTGGGGAATCCTCATGGATACCCAGTCGCCCGGGGGAACGGCTGGGTTATGCCGGACTCTTACCGGCTAAACCCCACGGTGTTTCCTCCTCGCACCGTATGACGGGAACACGGGAACGCTTGCGCAAACCTCCGCGAACCCGCCGGTGCCCGGCCGCTTACGCGGCCCCTCCACGAGGTGGAGCATGGAGCTCCCCTCCAACAGCAAGGCCCGCCAGAAACACCTAAGCGGGCCTTACCTCCTCGGCGCCCATCCGTAAGGCGACGGACCCCCCCGGGACCGCCACCCAGGGGCCGTGGGCACGGGTAAGCCGATACCTGCGAAGCTTGCACTTCGCAGGCATCGACCTCCCATACCCCGCGGCGGATCTGATTTTTGGCTCCGCCGCAAACCACCAAACGGCCGCAGAGGACAGGGAGAACGGCAACGACACACCGACACTCCTCTTCCCCTGCGGCCCCGCCGCCGACGCATCTAACGGTGCGCCACCGTTTGGTCGCGGGAGATAGGGCGAGCGGCAACGACACACCGACACGCCTCTCCTCCCGCGACCCCTCCTGGCTGCAGGAGACAGAAAAATCTGTCCCCCGCACCCCTCTTGGACGCATCCAGAGCGGGCCCATCTCCAGGCCTACTCCGAGCGTCCCCTCCTGGATTCCTTTTGGCTTCACCGTGGGGCCCAACCACGGCTACTGAGCCCCTGATTACGCACCGCGCCTGTGCCAATGAATCAGCGGGCAACTGCCGGGCCCATCAGAGCAGGCCAGCGGATTCCCACAGGCGGCGGCGGGGGGGGTCGAAAAGGGCCCACCAAAAAAGGAAATGGCGATTTGCACTGGGTTTTATCCCGCGGCACAGAACGACTTACTACTAGGTACTTACCGGCGCAGGAGACAGCACGCACGTGGAATCCGGGGAGTGTGTTCGTGTATGATGGAATGTGGTGTGTGGTGCCTGCTGTGTTAAATGCAAAGGAACACACTCGCCCTCCTTTGAGGGGTCTTTCGCGGCGGCGGCACTAGATCACGAGTAGCGAGTCCGCGGCGGCGTGGTATCCAAATGGCGCGGGAGCACAAGGAACAGTGTTCCGGATAGTCAAATGGGCCCGCGGCGTTCGAAGGACGCGGCGAGCCAAGGAGCGCAAAATTAGGGCTCGTAGAACTAAAAACGACACGGCGTGGCCGGCAAACTTCACGCGGGCAACGCGGGCCTTGGGTATTGACCGTTTCAGTGGGCTTCTAGAACCGGACTGTTAGGCGACCGCGGACGGCAAGTGACGGCGTGGCCGGCAAACAGCACGCGGGCTACGCGGCACAAATGGTACGCGATAAATAGCTCCTCATAAATAATAAGACGGCACGATGGCGGCGTGGCAGGCGACTTCACGCGGGCGACGCGGCACTGACAATCGACCGACTCCGTCGAGGTTTTACCAAGGACTCCCAAACGGCGCGTCCGACCGCCGGGCGCCGCGGCGTGGGCGGCGGTTCGCTAAGCGCGCGAGTGGACCTTACGCTAATATACTTAAAGACGATCCGCGCAGCAAAAAATCTCCGCCGCACGGACCTGTTAACGAATGTACACTCGAACTGCGTACACGGGGGGCTACCGCGCTGCCCCCGGAGCCGCGCGCCCCATCTCCCTCTCCAGCCGCAGGCGGGAGCGAGAAAGGGGCGTTTGGCCAAAACAATCCCCCCGCCCGTGGGCCCAAGGATTTGGGGTCCACTAACCAATGGGCAAGCGGGATAAGGAAGAGACGGCTCGCTGCAAAACCGAATCTCCGACCATTACCTCGGCAACTCTGGGAACCCCATCGGATCCATATATCAATTTAAGAATGCGTCCACGACGCCAGCACAAAGGCAACAAATTAGGCTCCTTAACTAGGACAAGATCACCAACCTTAGGTGGGTCGGTCTTGTCTGACCACTTAACGCGCTGCTGCAAGAGATGCAAATATTCTAAATACCAACGATGCCAGAAATTTTGGGTCATCTGCTGTAGCAATTCGAAACGAGACAACCGTGAGACCTTCACGTCCCTGAAGGGGTACTCCGGCAGGGCGTTAAGGGGTTCACCAATTAGGAAATGACCGGGGGTTAAAACTTCCAGGTCATTGGGATCGGACGATAAGGGGCAGAGTGGCCGAGAATTGAGGACAGCCTCAATCTTACAAAAAACGGTAGCGAGCTCTTCAAAAGTCAAAATGGTTTCACCTATCACGCGTCGGAGATGCGTCTTTGAGACCTTAACGACGGCTTCAAAGATCCCGCCCCAGTGGGGACAAGCTGGCGGGTCAAAGGTCCAAGTTATCCCCATCTTGGACATTGCCGTGCCGATGCCTACCTTATTTTCATTCAAAAATTGGGCGACTTCCTTCAAATACCTATCGGCACCCTTATAGTTGGTCCCACAATCCGATCGGATCAGGTGCGGATAACCTCGGCGTGAAACGAAGCGGCCTAGCGTGGCTACAAAGGCTTCGGTGCTGAGGGCGCTCACCAGTTCTAAGTGTACGGCCTTGGTAGCCAGGCAAACAAAAACGCAAAGGTAGGCCTTGAGGGAACGAGCATTGCGGAGGCTGGAGCTCTTGACGAAGAACGGCCCCGCAAAATCCGTCCCGACCGCCGAAAAAGGGCGCGAGGCCACGACACGGTCGGTGGGGAGGTCCCCCATAATGGGCTGCATGGTGCTGGCCTTCAGGCGGTAGCACGGAATGCACTTAAAAATGACGCTTCGGATGGAGCGTCGTCCCGATAAAATCCAAAATTCGCGCTGCAATATGGCCGAAAGGGCGTTGCAGCCAGCGTGGGCATTTTTGACGTGGTAATGCGTCACCAACAATTTTACAAAAGCGCTATTGTTCGGAAGCAATAAGGGATGACGTGCCCCATAGGGTAAGTCAGAATTCCGGAGGCGTCCACCAACGCGTATCAATCCGGTGTCATCCAGGAAGAGGTTTAAGCGGGCGAGCGAGCCTTTCAAAGGTAAACCTCGCTTCAGTGTATCAATAGCGGACTCAAAATGCTCCAGTTGAACCAAACGTATCCAAAAGGTCCGGGCCTCCTGTCTCTCCAGGGGCGACAAGACTGGGTTCGACATTTTGTCGCGTGGGTTCCGAGCGTTGTGGGTGAAGCGCTGAATCCAAGCCGTCACCCCAATCAATTTATCAAGGGAACTGTAGCGTTCCTGAAGATAGCTCAGCGGATTGGCTGGCTTATCTTCGACAACTCCGACTCGCAAGCCAGGTAACTCGTCGGGCTCGGCGAACCTACTCTGAGGCCAGGCGGACTCATTCCGAGTCAGCCAGTCAGGGCCCCACCAAAGAGAGTGGTTGACAAGGTCGGAAGCTTCACATCCGCGGGAAGCACAATCTGCAGGGTTCAGGTCCCCTGGCACATGTCTCCAGGTCAACGGGGTTTCCGAATTCTGGATTTGGGAAACCCGGTTGGCAACAAAGACTTCCAAGTTGTGGGGAGCGGCTCGCAACCAACAAAGGACAATTTCGCTGTCCGACCAGGCGTACACGTCCGTCAGGTCAACGATCGATAGGAGGGACGTACGCACATGGTTGAGAAGGCGCACCAAAAGAGCGGCTCCAGACAACTCCAATTTGGGTATCGTCAAGCGTGACCGAATTGGGGCCACTTTACTTTTCGCCAAGACAAGGTGGGTTGCGACCTCGCCGGTGTCACTGACAGTCCGCAAATAGACCACGGCTGCGTACCCCTTTTCGGACGCATCACAAAAGCCGTGGAGACTGGCGTGGCACCTTCCGGGCGGTAGGAAGCAACGAGGCATCGAAATCCGATTAACATTCGGAAGTGAGGCCACAAGGGAGAGCCACTCCTGTAGCCTGAGACCCTAACCTCCCTGAGGCAGTCGACAAAAGTATGGTCTGGCATACTGACTGCTGTAGATCCAAAGGCTCAGGGGAGGTGGCTAGGTGGCAGCTAGGGTGGCGGACACCTAGCGCGACGTGCCTTCACCAGCGGGAGCCCACTGACGGGGGTACTCCGGCTGGGGCGCTGCTAGAGAGGGGGAGGGTACCCAACGTGGGGACCATCCGGCATAACCAACCCGGGGTCGCACCATGCGGCTAGCATCCGGGGCGTGGTAGGGAGCGCCTCGACCTAGCACGGGTGGATGGCGCTCCAGTTGCGTCCACACATGGAGGGGAGGCAAAAACCTAGACGGTTCGACGCTCATTTGAGCGGCCGTCAGACCCCCGTCATAAAAATGCGAGGGGGGTGTGACCCTCCCCGGGGGGTGTGACCCCCCCGGGGGGTGAAGCCCCACCGCCCCTAGGGCGCTGGTAATCAGCAGGGGACCGTTCACCCATTTGGGGCCGCACCATGCGGCTAACGTCCGGCACCCGGTAGGGATCGCCTCGACCTATGGTGGGTGGATGGCGCTCCAGTCGCGGCCACTCGTGTAGTGGCGGCGAGAACCGACGCGGGACGACGCCCAATGGGGCGGACGCGATATCCCTGTCGTGATGACGCGAGGGGTATGTGACCATGCCGCGGGGGGGTGAAGCCCTCCTCCGGGGGGTGGAACCCCTACCTCCACTAGGAGGTTGGTGGTCCACCGAAGAACGCCTAACGGGACTGGTCGGGTGGCCAGGACTAGCGCCCCCGCCCATGGGGGGGGTGCGCGATCGAGCGCCCCCGCCCATGGGGGGGGTGCGCGACCCAACGTCCTGGCGACCGGAACCACTCCGGCTAGCGCACAAAAGGGCCGAATGGGCACCGCCGCAATGTGGGCAGGGCCGCTGGCGCGGGCAGTCTCGTACGAGATGCTGGCCCAGGCAAGAGAAGCACCACTGGCGTGTCGACACGTATTCTCTCCGGGCCGCAACCGGTTTGGCCAGGAAGTGCGGACACGAGGAGACCTGGTGGCCGGGGTGCCGACAATAGGCACAGGGGGGGAGCTTCGTTGCCACGGCCCCGCTGTACTGTGACACCCGGCGACCTTCTCTGGCGTCGGCTCCACGGCCTCGCCGGTTGGGGCCGGTCCCCGTCGAAGGGCCAGTCCTTGCCCCACCCCCTCGGACATGCTCGGACCTCCCAGGGGCCACTCGAGGGCCGGTAACTCCGGAGTTATCGGCCTGGAGGCACTCCTGCTCCAAAAACTTCAGGAGGTCGGAGAAAGGGGGCAGATAGGTTGCACCGTCCCCTCCGAAGCGCTGCTCGAAGCGGAGCTTAAGCTCCGACGGCAGGCGGGAGAGCACTATGTGCAATAACAAGAAGGACCACTGGTCGACGGGGAGATCCAAGCGACGGAGAGCGTTGGTGGCCACAATGCAAGGGTTTAGCAAGGCCTCTCTGAGGCCGGCCACCCCGGTGACGGCGGGCAAGGCGAGTAGCTGGGCTACATGTGCGTCGGCCAACCGGCGCACATTTTCGTAGCGCCTGGCCAGCAATTCCCGGGCCGTGGTGTAGCTCTCCTCCGAGAGGTCGAGGTGCCGCACCACGTCCAGGGCCTCGCCCTGTAGCAAGGACAGTAAGTATGTCAGCTTCTGGCTGGGGGACAGGTCCTTCCTGGCGTGGACCAGACTGTCGAACAACGCCAGGAAGCCCATCCACTCTTGAAGCTGCCCACCGAATTTGGGCAGCTCGATCGTGGGCAGTTTCCCTAGTAATGCCGGCTGTGTGGGCGGTCGGCTGGGGGAGTCTCTAAAAGCGCCACTTCGACGCCTTTCATCAGCGGCGGTCCGGATCCCATGGGCGGCCTCCACCACCGAGTCCATCAGTTCGAAGAACTGGTCGTAATCGGCCTGAGCCGTCCTCAGTACCTCCTGTTCGGGACCGAGGGTGAGCAGGTCTTGGAAGGCCTGCTCCACAGAGGCCTGCCGAGTCCGCACCTGGTCCGCTCGGTGTAATAGGGCGGCGGATCTATCTTCGCGGCCTATCAAACCCGCGGCGGACGTCGCCCACCGAAGCTCAGACTGTATCTGTACAGCTAGCTTTTTGATGTTCGCGGACATTCTAACAAATTAAATATAAACAAAATGCAAAAATAAAGTAATAATAAATTGAAAAGGCGGCCGGCAAGTCGGCGGGCGGCGCGAGTGCAAGCAATAATAAATTGAAAAGGCGGCCGGCAAGTCGGCGGGCGGCGCGAGTGCAAGCAATAATAAAATTAAAGCAATAGTAAACAAGTCGTATCGCGGTCGCGGTCGTAACGTAGTCGCAATGAACAAAGCGGCGCGACCGTAGTAGATACGCGTGTTAAATTACGAGGCGAGCGGGCGGTACCGGCGCGCAAGCAAAACTTAAAATAAAAATTAAACTTATAATTATAATAATCGGAACGCGGCCGAAACGCGGCGTTGACGCAGCGGAACTGGCGGCGATTGCGGAATTTCCGCTAACAGCGCGGCGAACGACACGGCGCGTGGCGGAAAGCGGGATTTATGCCAGCGGCGCAGAAAATGAACGGCGCGGCGGGCAAAACCAGCGCAAAACGCAAAGCGAGGTGTAGACAAACCGCGCTCACTGCTACCAAATGATTACGCACCGCGCCTGTGCCAATGAATCAGCGGGCAACTGCCGGGCCCATCAGAGCAGGCCAGCGGATTCCCACAGGCGGCGGCGGGGGGGGTCGAAAAGGGCCCACCAAAAAAGGAAATGGCGATTTGCACTGGGTTTTATCCCGCGGCACAGAACGACTTACTACTAGGTACTTACCGGCGCAGGAGACAGCACGCACGTGGAATCCGGGGAGTGTGTTCGTGTATGATGGAATGTGGTGTGTGGTGCCTGCTGTGTTAAATGCAAAGGAACACACTCGCCCTCCTTGGAGGGGTCTTTCGCGGCGGCGGCACTAGATCACGAGTAGCGAGTCCGCGGCGGCGTGGTATCCAAATGGCGCGGGAGCACAAGGAACAGTGTTCCGGATAGTCAAATGGGCCCGCGGCGTTCGAAGGACGCGGCGAGCCAAGGAGCGCAAAATTAGGGCTCGTAGAACTAAAAACGACACGGCGTGGCCGGCAAACTTCACGCGGGCAACGCGGGCCTTGGGTATTGACCGTTTCAGTGGGCTTCTAGAACCGGACTGTTAGGCGACCGCGGACGGCAAGTGACGGCGTGGCCGGCAAACAGCACGCGGGCTACGCGGCACAAATGGTACGCGATAAATAGCTCCTCATAAATAATAAGACGGCACGATGGCGGCGTGGCAGGCGACTTCACGCGGGCGACGCGGCACTGACAATCGACCGACTCCGTCGAGGTTTTACCAAGGACTCCCAAACGGCGCGTCCGACCGCCGGGCGCCGCGGCGTGGGCGGCGGTTCGCTAAGCGCGCGAGTGGACCTTACGCTAATATACTTAAAGACGATCCGCGCAGCAAAAAATCTCCGCCGCACGGACCTGTTAACGAATGTACACTCGAACTGCGTACACGGGGGGCTACCGCGCTGCCCCCGGAGCCGCGCGCCCCATCTCCCTCTCCAGCCGCAGGCGGGAGCGAGAAAGGGGCGTTTGGCCAAAACAGCCCCCCCATCGCGACAAGATTGGAATCCATCGGGGGGGAGTATATTTAGGTACGTGTTCATAGAGAAATGGTTAATTTATGCCTACGGGGAATATTTTAAAACAATCGCTATCGTATTTATTTTTTAAGAAAATGCATAAATCTAGCTACATAATTTAAAAAGTTAAAATGAAGGCCTCGGGATCCATATTATGTATTTTAAACCACAATTCAAGACAAGACAATTAAACTAATTTAATCGCAAACTCCATATATATTGACCTTTTTTCTTATGATTAAATTGGTTAAAGTATCACTTAAATTGAATTCGTTCCAAAAAGTTCAGGGTTATTCACTTTGGCAATAACCTGCAACTAAATTCCTTTTGAATACAATTTCATACCATTTGGCTTACTGAATACATTACGCTGCGGTCTAAGGTATTGAAAACTGAGTTTGTCGGCGGTTTTAATCCTAAATCGAAAACAAACTCCGTGGCGCTGCATTGCAGTGTAAAGGCATCATTATTGCAGTTCAACTACGTATAAAATGCTATTTTGGAAAATTAATTTTCATAATATGAGGAAAATGTATTTGAACTCCGGGTTACAAAGAAATATAATTATTCGATATTCTAGATAGAAACGTATATCTAATAATAAGAAGGAAAGATGTTGAACTTAGTATCCCGAGTAACTGAAAGTAAGATCTAACAAGGGTAAAATGAGGACTGAAAACTTTGGAAGAAGTCCGTAAAGGAATTTCATTCCAATAATTATTAATTATAATATCTGTTTATCGTAATCTAGTCCTTAGGTAAGCTTGTGATATAGGTAGTTACTTATTTAACACTTATGGTCGTTTTCACCATCACTATAAGAAACGCCTAAGCCGATAGGTGACAGTTTTCACTTACAACAACTGTGAAAACGAGCGTTAGTACCTACATTTTTTAAACAGCATGAGGTTAACCGTTTCTTGCCTGTTCTTTCCGGTGAAAAACTGCATTCCGAAGTCCGAACGTGGCGGTAGAGTCTGACATGTGAACACACACTGAGTATGTGAAAGAATAATTAATATTTTCATTGTGATTTTATAATACGTCGCAGTGGAGGCAAAGCTTTAATATCCGATTTCCATATTTGATGCATGTTTAAAAACAGCTGTCGGGTGCGCGCCGTTCAAGCAATGGTTTATTTAACCCGCATTACAGAATGTTGCATTTAACGTGAAATCAACGGGTCTGCCCGCGAAATTCAAAATTTTCGTGGTTTTTTGCAATTTGTACGCTAATTAGATATGGTAGGCTTATGGCAATCAATTTGCGAGAATGGCAGTATCATCTTTACATGATTATATCAAAATCTTTGCATAAAAGTGTGTATCCTAGGATATTAGTCCGAGTATCGAGTTTTATGTGAGTAACTCGCAAATCTCGGACTAATTTCTTTAACTCGACACTTTCGAGCAGAAATTTTTATATAAACACGTGAAGAAGATATTGGGATTATCGCAATTTGACGGCCATAAGCCTATTTTGTCTTATTAGCTTAAAAATCGCGAAAAACCACGAAAAATTTGAATTTCGCGGGCACAGCCGTGGTGTGCTCCTTAACCCGCATTACAGAATGTTGCATTTAAAAGCGCAATTTTCCGGATTACTTGATTCGCGTCAACGTTATTATCTCCCCTCCCTTTGACGGGGGGATTTATGTCCGAAAAACGTTATTCATGGGCCCTTCTTTTTGTTTTTCAGCAGTTCGGGCCGGATTTACGGATGGAAGTCGGATGAAAAATGTTTATTAGCGCTTCTTCGTACAATAGTGAAAATAAAAGCTGGTAGTACCTACTTTTTAAAAGTGTTCCCGCAAGGCTCCGAGTCGCTGCAGTTAAAGCAGAGAGTTTATATGGCAATACCTACTATATACGGTATAAGTATACAGGCACAATAATATAAAACTTTAAAAACTACTAGCAGCCCGCCCCGGCTTCGCACGGGTATTATTAGGGTTCCGTACCTCAAAGAAAAAAAATCGGAACCCTTATAAGATCACTTTGTTGTCCGTCTGTGTGTCACGACGCTTTATTTCAGTAACTATTAAAGATATCGACATGAAATTTGGAATAGGTATAGATAATGATGGCCCGCCGTCAGTGCAATCATAAAAAATTGAAAATAGTTTTTATTTTTATTTACAAAGGGGGGTAAACCAGGTCGTCGAGATTTCAAAATGAGATAGCAATATTGAGTGGAGTATCATATGAAAGGACGTTACTTCCGTATTCTAAAGCCGATTTTTATTTATTGTTATGTCCGATAGTTTTTGATATACTGAGAAAAATGTCGAAAAAAATACCGTTCCCTCCCCCTTAACTCCGTATGTTTACCAATCCGAATTATAATATATAATATAATCCGAATGATTAATATGCTTCAATGTATATTTTACGGGAAAATTAATATCAACTCTGTATCTATACTATTTTTGGTATTAGCAATTAATCTCATGAAACAAAGTTAAGTTTGCGGTTCGGTAAAAACGTGATTATTTGGCCTGGGTTCCATCAAAGCAGAGCGGAGTGGAGCTGTGTTTGAGTAACTAATCAGATTTCACCATTTTGACATCTCCGAAACTGAGAGGAGGAGGACGAAAGCTGATTGGTTACTCAAACCATGGATGTAACATAAAGGATCAGCACTAAGTGACGTCACGTATGTATTTTTAGGCTCCGCCCAGAAGCCGGATTTTTAATTTGTCAAAAGTGTAAAATGGCGCTAATGTAAGCGCCCGACAGCGGTACCAAAACGTACGACGCGCGAGGCCATATTTAAGACATTTTTGGCTTCAACATTCGTCACATCTTTCCCGTCCTCTTAGCGTAGTGTATTTCGTCATTGACTCAAACACAGCTCCGGTCCGCTTTGGTGACAACTGGGCCTTATGGTTTAACTTTTTCTAATATAGTACATAACCCTCGGTGCGCGAGTCCGACTCGCACTTGGCCGATTTTTTATTTGTATTATTATTTTTCTTTATTTCTCGACATTGACCCCCGTCCCGTACCCCAGTGACGGCTACATTCTAATATTATGGTGGTAGTCTAACTAAGCGGCGACCATGCGACATTTTTCAAATAACTTACATTTTTAAACTTGTGATATCTTTCGAATGGAATGTCCAAATTGAATAATTCAAAAAGTTATATAATGGTTTTGAAACAGACTTAAATATGAAGTCATTTATTTTGATAAGGATTAATTCCAAAGTATAAATAAAAGAGCTTTTGTAGCGGTAGCATTTATATCTATTTTTTTAAATGAAAAAACACTTACTGTGACATAACTATAGTAGTTAGACATATGCTGTCACGACATTTTTTGTAGATAATTATGTGTTCTGCAAATACGTAGTACATTATTTTGTTCTATAGTCAATAGTTTTCGCAGCGCACGCGATGTAAGAAAGTTTTTTGGTAATTTTTTCACACCTTGGGTTACATTATTGGAGTTTTAGTACGGATCCCTAACTTTTTTCAAAATTTAATATAGCCTATGTTCACCGGAGATAATATAGCTTCCCAACAGTGGAAGAATTTTTCAAATCGGTCAAGTAGTTTCGGAGCCTATTCAATGCAAACAACCAAAAAAACAATCAAATTAGTTATTAGTGTAGATTAGTGTAGATACCATATGGGCTAAATGAGCTTCACAAAAATCATTTATTTTTTAACCACAATTTTAACATTTAAAGCAGTTATTGTGTGTTACCCGTAGGAGATAAGCATATGCTATCGCGGAATTTTTTATAGATTTTGATACGTTCTTTAATATTGTAGAACATTGTTTTGTTCTATCCTCAATAGTTTCCGCAGCGCACGCGATGAAAGCAATTTTTTTTACGACTTGGATTACATTATTCAAGTTTAGGTAAAGATGCGTAATTATTTTTGGAAATTATTATGCCTATGACACTCCACAATAACGTAGCTTGGTGAAAGAATTTTTAAAATCGGTTCAGCAGATCCAGAGATTACCCCTTACAACGTCACAAACTCACAAACATCGTTACGCTACCTCTTTATAATATTAGGCACAATAACGTAGCTTGCTATTGGTGAAATAATTTTGAAAATCGGTTCAGTAGATCCAGAGATTACCCCTTACAACGTCACAAACTCACAAACATCGTTACGCTACCTCTTTATAATATTAGGCACAATAAGGTAGCTTGCTATTGGTGAAATAATTTTGAAAATCGGTTCAGCAGATCCAGAGATTACCCCTTACAACGTCACAAACTCACAAACATCGTTACCCTACCTCTTTATAATATTAGGCACAATAACGTAGCTTGCTATTGGTGAAATAATTTTGAAAATCGGTTCAGCAGATCCAGAGATTACCCCTTACAACGTCACAAACTCACAAACATCGTTACGCTACCTCTTTATAATATTAGGCACAATAACGTAGCTTGCTATTGGTGAAATAATTTTGAAAATCGGTTCAGTAGATCCAGAGATTACCCCTTACAACGTCACAAACTCACAAACATCGTTACGCTACCTCTTTATAATATTAGGCACAATAACGTAGCTTGCTATTGGTGAAATAATTTTGAAAATCGGTTCAGCAGATCCAGAGATTACCCCTTACAACGTCACAAACTCACAAACATCGTTACGCTACCTCTTTATAATATTAGTATAGATAATTTCTAATTTGGCTGGCGATGCTGCATAGAACCCATTAGGGGTTGCTTGCTCTTGCAGTTATTGTATTCAAGGATGTGTTGAAGAAAATGGCTGGAATCGGGATCACTTCAATCGAACAATGGTTTCAGTGGCTGTGGTGGTGTAAGTAATGGATCCAATTTGACTTTTTCACTTGCGCAGCACAATCCAGCCGTTTCTCTTTTGAACTTTAACGCATTGCAATATCGGCATATACTTAGTTGTCATTGGTCCAATATCTAAATTTTCATCATCACTGTAGTTCGCAGTGGGATTCGATTGTATGATGCCAATGATCTTCGTGTGCTCACGCGTTGTCTCAATCGGGAATTTTCTCTTATTATATTTTGTCTTTCTTCGCTTAAGGTGTTGCGGCCCTACCAGCCCGCGAAATTCAAATTTTATTTAGTTTTTCGCAAATATTAGACTAACTACACATTGTAGATTTATGGCAATGCATTTTGCGGACCTACTTTTTATGCATCTACACATTTTCAATAGAAACTTTGCTCGAAAGTTCCCACTCATCTCATATTGGTTCCCGAAAGATAATTTTTTGCAGTTTCCCAGATTTCGAGCTATCGGGAACCAATATGAAGTAAATGAGTATTGTTGAGCAGAGTTTTTGTTAAAAACGTGTAGATACATAAACGTTGTGCCCGCAAAACACGTTACCTTTAACCTTCAATGTATAATTAGCCCACTATGAGCGAAAAACTAAATAAAATTTGAATTTTCGCGCCCGGATGGTACCCATCGCCCTTAAGTTCTGTGAATACACTTGTTGCTGGCTTGAATGTCTTGTGCTGAATGAATGAATGCCGATGTTCGCACGTCGTCCGCTAGGCATTTTGGACTATGGACAGAGTGGTGAATTTAACCTCAAATGCACGATCCACATAATTTACACAGTTCAACTTACCACCTTAAAGACAAATGCCTGCTGTTGAAATTGAATAAAATTTGCACTATACACGTGATTGATTTGATGGTTTCTAATTGAAATGTTAGGAAACGAATAACTTATTTTTTTTTACTTTTTTTCACAATTTCACAGTGAACACAATACCGGTTTGTCACATGAAATTAACTGAGCAGAGAACAATGAGTAGCTGTCAAACAATGAATCACGCACCGGCGCCATCTACTTAAAATATTGGTTTGTAGTACATGCTATGTATCAGAGATGGCGCTGTATGTGAAAAAAGATTTTCCCGCTTTTCTGTTGTGTTTTTCCTGAATTTTCTTTGCTATAAACCTCACGGGGCCCGAGACCTTTCCAACGAATGCAAAACCGTGGAAATCGGTTCGTGCGTTCTGGAGTTATAGCGTCAGGAAGGAAAACCCGACTTATTTTTATATAGTAGACGAGTGTGCCTTACAAGAATAATAAAATTCAAAGTAAGTGAACGTGCTCTTTAAAGTCATGGTAAGTAATATAGGATTACATTAATGTGATTCTATTTTTACAGCAGATTATGAAAATATTTTACACTATGTATAACATATCATAAGCATACAATCATATTATTTTTAACCACCTTAATATCACCTTGAAGTAGCATGGAGGTAAAGTTCTGCCTTCTCTCCTGTCTAGCCTCTTTTTTACATAAAAATGAAAAGATAAGCAGATCTTTCGTCTGATGTTAAGTAAAAGGTTCATAATATGTCCATGTCAGATGCATTGCGTCTCATAATTTTGCATTGCTATATCATAAGACACAATGCATGCATCCATCATCCTGAGATATCAGTTCTTAGTACAGTAAGGGAACAAAAAGGTTCGTCAATTTTTAGACAGATTCGTTTGCCCTGGTCGATTGTTTTGGTATGTTGACATTATAGAATCTTACAGTACTAGTGCAAGCTTATCTATAAGCTAGCAAGGTCTAGAAACAGGGCAAGCCAAGATATCACCAAGTGCGTTGCTATTAAAAACTCCGAAGGTGCTTTAGTAACGGATGCCTCGTCCATTAAGACCCAATGGCGCAGCTACTTTAACGAACTCTCTAATCAGACATTCGGCGTTCCACAACCACCTACACTAGCTCCTAACTTGGGTCTAATACCTCTTATAACACCCGATGAGGTGGCCAAGTCACTGTTCAATATGAAGAACAGAAAAGCATGTGGTCACGATGGTATACCCATTGAGGCCTGGAAGGCTATGAACTCCTTAGGCGTACTACTGCTTACTGAACTTTTTAACAACGTCATGATTTCAGGTAAGATGCCGGACGCATGGCGTAAAAACGTTATAACCCCCTTGTATAAGGGAAAGGGCAGTGTGCAGGAGTGCAGCAACTACAGAGGGATAAAACTCATGAGCCATACCATGAAGCTATTTGAACGGATCTTAGACCAAAGACTTCGCCAAGAGTGCACGGTATCTGAATGTCAATATGGTTTCAGGTCAGGTTGCAGTACCTTGGATCCAATTTTTGCCCTTAGGACGCTCATGGAATCACACATTGAGCATAACCAGCCTCTGCACTTAGCTTTTCTTGATCTGCAAAGAGCTTTTGATTGTGTGCCAAGAGAGATAATCTGGTGGGCACTACGTTCAAAGAATGTACCAGAGTCGTACATCCGTATAATTCAAGACATGTACGCTGGGACTGAGGCCCTGATAAGAACTGCAGTTGGCGACACTGCGACTTTTCCAATCACAGTAGGGGTCCACCAAGGCTCAGTGCTGAGCCCTTATCTCTTCTGCGTCGTCCTGGATGCTCTATCGGCGGATATCCAGAGCACACCACCGTGGCTCATGAAATACGCAGACGACATTGTTCTCATCAGCAAACAAAGGGACACACTCGAAGCAAAGGTGAACACGTGGAGAGCAACTCTGGAGAAAGGCGGCTTAAAACTGAACACGGTCAAGACAGAGTATATGGCGTGCAGTGTGACAGATCAAGGTACGATTTATATAGGAAACGAGGCGGTCAGGAGAACAGAGAAGTTCAAATATCTCGGATCTATACTGCAGGAATCCGGTTGCGTCGACTGTGATGTCAAGTCTCGCATTGCCGCAGCTTGGGCCAAGTGGCGGGAGTTGACGGCAGTAACCTGTGACCCAAAAGTTCCGATACGTCTAAAAGGGCTCGTCTACAGGAGCATTATTAGACCCGTAATGCTCTATGGTAGCGAGGCCTGGCCAACGCTGACGAAACATATTCGGGACCTCAACGTCAACGAAATGAAGATGCTTAGGTGGATGTGTGGTGTCACGCGACTGGACAGAATTCGTAACGAGCGCATACGCGGTAGTCTTGGCGTGAGAGATATTGCCGATAAAGTTCAAGAGTCCCGTTTGCGTTGGTTTGGCCACGTTTTGCGCCGCCCGCAGAGCTATGTGGGTCACAGGTGCCTCTACATGCCTGTCGCTTGACAACGTTCCCGCGGACGTCCAAAGAAGCGGTGGATTGATATCGCACAAGCAGATGCTCGTGCCAACGGACTAAGTAAAGAGGATGCTTTAGACCGCGCAAAGTGGAAACGATTAAGCAGGAAAGCTGACCCTGGCATATGCCGGGATAAAAGCTAAGAAGAAGAAGAAGACAGTACTAGTGCAAGCGAAAATCGACACTAAGGTGACGAACCTTTTCATTCCGTGACTATACATTTTGCCCAGTAATCACGTCAGCTTACAGGGTCGTCGCACCCTTCAAACCGAATCTATGAACCGAAACTGCTTCCCGGACGAATTCCGTACAAGACAAGTCTTGACACTAGTTAAATAGTCCACCATTTGTTAATAAGAGGCTTGTATCCAGCACTGCTGGAAAATATATTAAAAGGTTGATTGATGACGATAAAAATGATTTATACTAAAGTGTCCTTACTTATTTGACTTTCTTACATCAAAGTTTGCCAGGCAAGAAAGTTTTCTGAAGATGATTTCCTTGCTGGCTAAGCCAGTCATATTTATTGCCACGAACGCACATTGGCAAAATTAGAAGTGCATGCTTGGGGTTCAAACACTGAACCTTTATTGGGATCATTAGTTTTGTAGGTAGGTACTTAGTTTACCATTATTCAAAGAAGTTCCACAGACCGGGGCTAGTCGCAGTGGACTGTCAAGAAACTTGTGAAATGCTGACTCTGCGAACCACACGGGATCATTAGGGTTGACACCTACAGCTATAACTTTAAAACGTATAGGAAACTTTGGTGAAAACTCGTTAGTTCGTTTCAACCGATGGACGTTTACAACAAAGTACAAAGACCTCCTGCAATGATTTCCAATCTACATAGTCCAGCGCCACTTGTGTACAGCGACTTTCCGTGACTCTCCTAAAGATATTCGGTTAATCTGGTCGGAGGTCAGAAAACACTTCGCTATCCCGCGCGAGGTCGCCATTTTTTACTCATTCTCAACTTTAACCTCACCTGATGCAGCTAAAGATGTAATCGTACTAACTTGAAAGCGATAAATAACCCCCCTAACGGTTGCTACACAGCATCGTACCGGAACGCTTGGCGGTAGGCATTTATTTGTAGCAACTAGTAGCAACCGAAGCTTCCCACCATGCAAAGGTTGATTGATTTTACCAGAATCCTACTTTATTACATAAATGATTATACAATTTTTATAATGTAAATAATACTTATCAAGCTTTCATTTTTTATCAATAAACGAGCCTTTACAGAAAAATTCTAACTTGACTAAATCTAATTCTTCTTATAAATGTGTTTTTAGTAAGGTCTCTTTAAGCTAGTAACACTTGGGGTTTTTAATTCGGTTTAATTGAAATAAAACGTTTAAAAAATTAAAACCAAAAAGGTTTTATTTTAATGGCAGCCCTGTACTAAACGTGCAAATCGATGTGCCCAAGAAAGCACAACGGTAATTAAAGTTTAGCAAGAGAAATTCTTAGTCGATCTGTTCGCTCTTACCGTTTGCCTGTGCTTTGTATCGCCGCGCTCCCAATTAAGGCGACTATATCCCAGCACTTTAGGTATTTGTCGCACAGTCAGACCCGCTCAACGATACCTAGCGACCATTGCCGTGAGCCGAGAAGTTAGAATGAACTCCGTGAACCTATTCATAAATATTTGCGTCACAGTACTGTGCAGTAGTGTACTGTTACAGCTGTTGGACTATTTGTCATTATAATTCGCTTCACGAAATATATGCTGGAAGTTGCGTTTTTTACGTATATTTTGACTTTTTTATGGTAATCGATAATATCAACCGAGGTATTTATTTATAATAATTATGTATTACTAAAGTAGCAGGATTTGTAGAAATTTTTCTTTTACATATTAGGGAAATGAAGAGTTTTATATTTTTTTTAATCTTCTTTGCTACCGTCCGCATCTTTCTTTTCACAGTAGTAGTTTTGACACATTCTGTGATCACCATAAGAGTGCGGCATTGAGTTTAACAATATCGTTGTGCAGAACTGATATGGCAACGTTTTTAGGGTTCCCAGATATTTTGTGATATCTATACTAATATAATAAAAAGGTAGCGTAACGATGTTTGTGAGTTTGTGACGTTGTAAGGGGTAATCTCTGGATCTACTGAACCGATTTTCAAAATTCTTTCACCAATAAAAATTATCGTGGAGTGTCATAGGCTATAATAATTTCCAAAATTAACTATGCATTGTTACTAAAACTTGAATAATGTAATCCAAGTCGCAAAAAAATTGCTTTCATCGCGTACGCTGCGATTGAGGATAGAACAAAACAAAATCAAAATCATCAAATCAGTATCAAAATCTGCAAAAAAGTCCGCAATAGCATATGCCTATCTCCTATGGGTAACTCGCAATAACTGCTTTTACTTTAAAATTGTGGATTAAAAATAAATAATTTTTGTGAAGCTTATTTAGCCCATATGGTATTAATTTATATCTTTGTAAATATGTTTTTTAGAACGGAAATTTAATGTAGAATAGTTCTGCCCGTTACTCTATACAGTTTAAATACATATCTTCAAAGATATTAGCAAAACAAAAACGCGCGGTATGCAGGAGCGCGCCGCCGCCGCTTCGGTCGTTGCGTGGCGATAGGATAGGCATTTATCATTCATTTATCTGAATGCCTCGCGTCCAGCGCTGTGGGCTGTGGGTATAAGGCCCGTTTTCCACCACAGCGAAGCGGAGCGGAGCTGTATTTCAGTAACAAATCAGATTTCGTCATTTTGATATTTTTGAAACTGAGGGATGTCTAAATGATGAAATCTGGTTAGTTATCCAAACACAGCTCCGCTTCTCTCCGCTTTCGTGGAAACCGGGCCTAACGTGGGACAAAAATATTTCTAACGCGGAACGGAGTCTGCGGGCACTGCTAGTTTTATATATTTCACGATAGCTTTTCTCATTATCATAATTCTTATGTTGGTAAATGTTTTTCGATGTCTCAGGGCATTTGTTTCTGCTGCCAGTCTGCGTAGTTTTTTACAAAAGTTGCGTAATATGTGCTTGCGACACTCAATTTTTTCAACGGTTACATTTTGATTTTCATATGGTTTGGCATTGAGTATCCTTACATATGTCGAGTCGACATTTATCTCCAATCATTGTGTGATCTCCAATGTTGTAAATGAGACCGTTCATCGAAATAGAAGCCTTCTAAAATAATTTCAGTTTCAACAATTAAAAAACACGAATGCCCTGTTTTAAAACGAAGTAATAACTCGTTTTTTACTTTTTAGTTCGTTTTATAACAGGGCACTCGTGTTTTTAGGGTTCCATACCAAATTGGTAAAAATGGAACCCTTATGGTGAGACTTTCTCCGTCCGCTCGTCCGTCCGTCCGTCCGTCCGTCCGTCCGTCTGTCACACTCGATTATTTCAGCAACTATCAAAGCTATCGACTTGAAATTTGGAATAGTTTTAGGTAATAGTGACCCAACGCTAATGCAATTATAAAACATTGCAAATTGATTTTATTTTTATTTAAAAAGGGGGGAAAACCGGGGCTTTGAATTTTCAAAATGAGATAACAATATTGAGTGGGGTATGAAATGACGTTACTTGTATATTCTAAAACTGATTTTTATTTATTTTTATGCCCGATAGTTTTTGATTTATTGAGCAAACTGTCGAAAAACATACCAGCCCCCCCCCCTTATCTCCGAAGTTTATCAATCGAAAAATCTAAAATAATTATGATCAATAGAAATTAACGTATATTTTACAGGAAAAATAAAATCAACTCCCTCACATCAAAACACATCAAAAAGAAACATCACATACATACATACATACATACATACATACATACATACATACATACATACATACATACATACATACATACATACATACATACATACATACACACATACATACGTACATACATACATACATACATACATGAACCCTAAAAAAATTACACTCCTTTTTTTGGGCAGTCGTGTAAAAAGTAAAAAACGAGTTATTTTAGTTGAACAGATAAACAGTAACAGTATTTAAACTGTGGTTACGCGTGATGGTATTTGCACGTGGTGGAATTTACACTACCTACCATAATTTTCTTAGTTCGTATCAGAGTTTCTTCGGAGCTTTTGAGGACTAGGTATTTTGATAAACTCAAGAAACACTTACTATATAATTTTTTTAAATTCTCCTTCGCTTCCTGTCAGATAGTTTTTTTTTCCAGCGCATTTAAAAAATAAATAATTTTAGCGCGAAAGGAGCGTGAGTCGTGAAAACTTGCGCAGGTCCGTCTCGTATGGAGGCTCGTGAGCCACTGAGTACATCGTTTATTCGATGCGTTAGACCATTTTATGACTTCTGTTAGGCGAAATTTTGCAGCAATTTTTTTATTTAATATCTGTCTGCTCAATGGATAGGCAATACAATGAGATTACTTTACGTATAATTTTTATGAAATTTAGTCTAAAGCTTTGGAAATACCATTAAAAAAATGAACAAAAACGACCTGTTTTCAAAAATTTTTATGATCGAGGCAAGTTTAACTTATCGTGTTTTCATGAGGCCATTAGGTATAGAGATAAAGCATGTATCTTTAATATGTATTTTTAACAGTGAAAAAAAAAACAATTTTTTCATGACTTTGAATTGCTTTGAAAAGTGGCGTAGTCGCTAAAAACCGGGATAATGGGCCGTTAAGATATGGAAATGGAAATTATAATATTCTTCTACTTTTACCTTTAATCTTATGGTAATTAAATTGTTGACTTACGGTATCTGCTAATAGATTTTATTTTTATAAAAGAACCGTAGCCCGGAGCTCTGACCGTAGGAAGTCTGGATGTTTCACAAAATCCCGTGGAACTTTTAATTTTTTGCGATAAAAAACTACCTGGCAACTGGGATAGTAGATTGTGGTGACTGTTTCGCTGATCACCATGTATTGATTTCACAGTGTAATGTCATTTTATAGAAATAACATGATTCATTAATTTTTTCTTTGTATGAAATATATTAATACTGAATTTTGAAAATTCGTAGAATAAAAGTTAGTTTTAATGTAGACAACTGCAGACCGAGACCGATATGGTATTTTTTATATAACCCTGTATATTCATCAACATAAATATTCATTCAATCTTTGTTAGGCCATTTTAGCATAAAGGAGTAACAACGAACAAATCTTAACATTTGACTCGTTTCCATTACCTAATTCTAGCACAGAAGCGTCTGCCCACATGTCCACACTGATCACTTATTCTCTACGTTCAGTCCAAGTCATAGAAAATTTCAGGAACCAAGCGAAGTCAAAGCGCTACTGTTAGCATTTCATTCAAGTGAGCTTCTACTCGAACGGTCAAAAGGCAAGTGCAATGAAATCGATACGTTGTTAAACGCAGGTTCAAGCAGGTCTTTGGGCGGAAGAGTATACAGGATGTAATCGCTTCCGAAAGCTAAAATAGGTGACAGTACTTTTAATATATAAAATTCTTGTCTCAGAAACTCTTCCGAAACGGCTAAACCAATTTTTTTATGTTTTTTTTTTGTCTACATTCGGTAGGTCTGAAAAATGGGAATAGGTCCATACCCCTAAATGGCAAAATAACGTTGGTGCGGTCAGCAGCTAATAAAATTTAAAGACGCAAGTAAATTATAAATTAATATCTGACGATAAAGGTCAGCATCCGTCGGCCGCGTCGTCGCAGCCAAACTCGGCTAATCGTGGCGGTGCGGTGGTAGGTAACCTAAGGTACGGTTTTTTTTGTGTGGTATCTTATGATTGATCATGAGTACTATCACCGAGATTTGTTTTCGGAAGCGGTCTCCTTACACCCTGTAGATATTATTTGCAACTCCCTCGTTTGATTAGCGGTGAGCACGTTTGACTGCAAATCACGAGGTCCCAGGTCGGGACAATGAATAGTGTTGGGTTTTCTCCAAAGAAATACGTCTTAGTACTTTGAGCTCTGATTCACCCTCATACCTCGGAGAGTACGTTACGCTGTCACTCTTTTACCATAAACTCTCTCCAGACGTGCCAACGCCACCACATGAAACACAATTTTAGCAAAAAATTCCATAAGTTTATATTCTGATCACAGATAAAGACAAGTTGCGGGACGTATTTATAAGTAGGTAAGGGGTGGACGTACCTAAGCTTCAATTTACATTCATAACACATACCTACTTACGCCATTGCCATGCTGCAATATTAATCCGGGCTTCCCAGAGTCCCCAGGGGCCGAAATTATTCCTTTTTAAATCCCATTCCCGGCAGCCTATGTAAACATTATGCGCTTTCCCGTTGTACGCTATTCTATCATATTTAATAGAATAGAGATTATAGTGCGACAAGGCTATTTTGGCGCGTGGCCAAAGTCTGAACTAACGCCGCTATCTTGTGCTACTGTTTGATAGTTTGCTCTGTCAGTATATCACTATTGTATGTTATGTTCTTTTTGCTTACTATTAACTATTTTAAACTAAAATTGAAGTAAAATTGAGGAGATTTCATTTTATGGCTGCCTTTGTTTTGCAACAGCGCCCTCCTTCAAGTGCCAAGAGAGCCTTGTCGGAGTGTACTATACCTAGTTATAAAAATATAACGGGCCCGTTTTGGCGTTTTAGAGTGACCATAAAATGTAACTTGGAACGAAACTAAATGAAACAATAAAATAACAATTTAATACTCAAAGTGTCAGCTACGTTCTCATCTATTTTTTTTTTTTAATTTTGGTATTGTAACCACATAATTACCTGAATTTCACCAGCTTCATTCGATTTTAAATATAATTGAATATTGTGTAGTGATTTTTATTGTAAAGAATGAGCTTGGCAACACTAATTCTATATTCTGATATTTTCTATATTTCTGATCTTTGACCAAGTGGAACGTGAATGAGTGATTTTTTGACTGAGTGAATGGTATTGTAACTAAAAATATTATATTAAGGACAAATTGAGCTTTCGTATCATTCTGTCATTTCAAAATACCTACAATATTAAGTTTGAAAATCATTTTTTTATATGAATTTTAATTCAATGCAATTTACAATAAGTACATGATCAAATCGATCAAACTTGAATCGATTTATCTTATGTGTTGAGTAGACAGTCGTATGGTTCATCACTAGTCTTGTCGCGACGACACATGCCAAAACGGGCCTAAAAAGTTTTTACAACTTTAGGAATCGCTACGACGCTATTCTATTAAATATACTCGTAGGTTATAATGAGCGTTTGATGCCACTGTATTTTATCGTTTCCACTCGGCCGATGAAACGGCAAGCGCACTGCAATCGAACTTTTTACAGGCAGACGCGATGAACGTTTGGTACATCGGGCTATTGTTCGAAAGCTACATTCAAGGATTTTTAATGAATGATGCGGAAAGTCGTACAGAAAACACTATCTAGCATAAAAAGTTGTATAATATGTCCGTTAGGAAAAAGGAAAAAAACTATTTAATATTTTGGGGGTTATAAAGCGAATTTAACATAAACTATTACATTAATCTGTGCCACGGAATACTTAATAGTACCTAAATCATGTTTTCGAGAAATAATTTACTTTTAGTAGAACTAGACTAGCAGAGCCTATTATTATCAACTCCACTCAATTTCCGAGTATGCCTAAGTAATTTTAGCACGAACAGTGAACTGAACTATGAGTTAAAATCCAATATCGTAATTCGTAGATTAAATTGAACCCTATATTTAGTTGTTTAGAGAATAAGACCTAAACCACACTAAAAACATGTCGCAACTTACGAGATAATACAAAGAAAAAAACATAAATATTATTAATTTTACTAAACAACAAGTTGCATATAATTCTTTGGGTTGTAGGTCCTAGAGAGTATCTTTTATCTAGATTTTCTTCATAGGCTTGTACGTACATCACAATAACCTTGCCTCATGAAAAGCTATGATGAAGTCGGAGCGTTCTTATCTAAAAGAAGAAGAACAAGAAACACTTTATTGCATCCAAACACATTCACAAAAATTACAAATGCCTCCATCAGACTGAACAGTCGCGTACTTTTATATCCCCAGTCTGTTAATCCTATGTCGTACGTTTCCTAACTCACCGAATAATTATTTTTCAATACAGTTGTATGGTATGGCGCACTTTCAGAGGCTGTCATTAGTATTCGAAAGTTAAATCTTACGCACAGGCATCTTTCTTTTACGTGGTCGTAACTTACTTTTACAAGCTCGATCATTACTTTTGCAAAACGTTTGATGCCAAGGAGTTTTCATTGTACAATAAAATGGGATGGACATTGGGATGGTATGGACACAGGAATTTTTTTTTCCTTTTTTTTATCTTTTACCTTTTATCTTTTATTTTTTATTTTTTATCTTTTATCTTTTATCTTTTATCTTTTATCTTTTATCTTTTATCTTTTTATCTTTTTATCTTTTTAACTTTTATCTTTTATCTTTTTATCTTTTTATCTTTTTATCTTTTATATTTTTATCTTTTATCTTTTTATCTTTTTATTTTTATCTTTTATATTTTAGATTGCGAATTCATCTTTTATCTTTTATCTTTTTATCTTTTATCTTTTATCTTTTATCCTTTATCCTTTATCCTTTATCCTTTATCCTTTATCCTTTATCCTTTATCCTTTATCCTTTATCCTTTATCCTTTATCCTTTATCCTTTATCCTTTATCCTTTATCCTTTATCCTTTATCCTTTATCCTTTATCCTTTATCCTTTATCCTTTATCCTTTATCCTTTATCCTTTATCCTTTATCCTTTATCCTTTATCCTTTATCCTTTATCCTTTATCCTTTATCCTTTATCCTTTATCCTTTATCCTTTATCCTTTATCCTTTATCCTTTATCCTTTATCCTTTATCCTTTATCCTTTATCCTTTATCCTTTATCCTTTATCCTTTATCCTTTATCCTTTATCCTTTATCCTTTATCCTTTATCCTTTATCCTTTATCCTTTATCCTTTATCCTTTATCCTTTATCCTTTATCCTTTATCCTTTATCTTTTATCTTTTATCTTTTATCTTTTATCTTTTATCTTTTATCTTTTATCTTTTATCTTTTATCTTTTATCTTTTATCTTTTATCTTTTATCTTTTATCTTTTATCTTTTATCTTTTATCTTTTATCTTTTATCTTTTATCTTTTATCTTTTATCTTTTATCTTTTATCTTTTATCTTTTATCTTTTATCTTTTATCTTTTATCTTTTATCTTTTATCTTTTATCTTTTATCTTTTATCTTTTATCTTTTTATTTTTTATTTTTTATCTTTTATCTTTTCGATTGCGAATTCGAAGTCGCCTTCGATTTCGATCTTCGATATTTTATTTAAGGTAAAAACCAAACAAGATGGAAATTGGCCCCCAAAATCTTGAGCAAACATAATATTATCTCTTTGATTTGTTTTTTTACTAATTCTCACAACTGTATTGAAAAACGTCGTGTGATACACGGGTGTATAGGTTTTTGCAAACTCGTGACATTAAAAACCCTCGCCTTCGGCTCGGGCTTGTTAATGACAGCTCGTTTGCAAAAACCTACTTTCCACCCTTGTATCACAATGTACTATTCTTAATTCAGTTTCTTACAGTATAAACTATGTTATGCGATAGGAAGTTACTGATACTGAATAAAATACTCCGAACATAACAAAAAAAATGTTGTATTCTTTTTGTTCCTGAGCTGATTGCTAACTGACCTAAGGTCTCTGTCAGATTAAGAGATGACGTCAAGGCGACAAATTATCGCTTGTCGACAACGGCATCGCTTGTCGACAAAGCCTCGCGATAGCTAGTCGTGTGCTGAAAAATATTCAGCGCACGACTAGCTATCGCGAGGCTTTTAGTCCCCAGTCTGCTCTAGACCTAAAGTGAACCGATTTAGGTGGTTATTCAGCTGTTTAGGGTATAAACTGCGCTAACACTAACGCGTCCAACTCGCGGGATTAATTTCACATGATTAATTCGCACGCAGGTGTTTGCACACTAATAATATTAGCATTAATATTATTGATTTAATTTGAATATTATTAGTGTATGATTCATTTTCGAGCAAGTCAAGCGATGAAATTGAAATAAACAAATGCAATGTAATGTCTACATTAGGTGGACGAACGACATCAATTGAATCCTGAAGGGGGTATTGTATGGTGCATCATAATTCATAGTATCGATGCTTAGTTACTTTCCTACGACTTATTCATAGGAATAAATAATTTCTAAATTGATTTTTTCATAAATAAGGCTGTGAAGATCCCCCACAGTGGAGCGCCTTCGGATTCAAGTGGCAAGTCGCGGGTTTGATTCCCGCCACTCCCGACTTAACAATTACATAATTTTTAAAATTGTTTATGTCTGGTCTGGTGGGACCGGCAAAAACACACCGCCTAGTGATTTAGTGTTCCGGCTCGATGCTGTGTAGAAACCGTTAGGAGTGAGTAAGCATCATTACTTACCATCAGATAAGATCGCAGTCTCGTACCAATTGTAGATGATAAAAAATTAAAGAGTCAAAGCTCTCCTGATAAAGTTATATATTTGTAGCGTGTGAGTCATTGAATATAAGTTGACTTAATTAGAATTAAGTACGAGTAATATAAGAAGTAAATAACGTTCAACGTAAATAGGTAAAGTACGATAGAAATTGCTGTTTGCACAAACACTGTTTATTGAATAGTTAAAACAAAGGAAAATGTTTACGATTCTCTCGTATATAAATGTGACAATATCAGCTGAATTACTGTCGGCGTAATAATTATTATTCTAGTGGTTTTATGAATGAGTAGTGCAGTTAGAAGCTTTTTGGTTAGGGTGTTTCGGCCCTACTAGCCCGCGAAATTTAAATTTTCTTTAGTTTTTCGCAAATATTAGACTAACTACACATTGTAGGTTTATGGTATTGAATTTTGTGGGCATAATATATGCATCTAAATGTTGTACCCGAAAAACTCATTGCCATAACCCTACATCGTATAATAAGTCCAGTTTTAGTGAAAAACTAAATAAAATTTGAATTGTAGGTACCCATCTCCTAAAACTTCCTAGTCTCCAAAGAAGGTTCCGACTTGCGTCCTATACTTTTCACTTTTAGTATTAAAACAAATATGCCTAACTTTACAGGCTCTTATGATCAAAACTCTACCGCCAAGTTCGAAAAAAAGTAGGTTTTTACTGAGAAGAACTGGCAAGAAACTCGGCACTTGCTCTTTTTGTTTAAAAAAATTTTAGAGTTAAGACTATTTACTTCTGTAACTAAAGCTAATTAGTACGATTATTATTATTACGATAATGTCAAGGTTAATTAAGCGTAAGGTTACTGAGATTGCTGTATGTGATGCGTGCCAACCCGCATTGGACTGGTGTGGTGGGCCCGAGCTCTTCTATGATATTGATTTGTTTGTAGCAAGGAGACGTCGATTGATTGGTTAAAGTGAAAAGTGTAATAATTACCATATTGGTAACTATAGTAATTTAACTAATTATTAAATACTTTATTCAATTCATTGTTAAATTCGTGTTTGTTTTTCTACAATTTCAATATTTTAATAAACACAGTACTGAAATTATGTACACGCGACATCAAATATTAGCACAACCGAAATCAGCCTTTACAACCATCGAACATATACCCACTAGACCAGTATGACAAAAACCTTAAGAAAAAAATCCCGTTCACGCTTCTCAAATTCAAATTATCTTCTTTTGTATCAGCTTCAATAGATAATAAATCTATTTTAAATCATCTCAGTCTAATTTTCTTAAGGTCATTATTTTCAAGAAATTTGAGGTTGGACCCTGAGTTGTACCTTATTACAGGGAAATCACCAAAAATCATAAGTTCAGTTCTGTGAGGGCACCATCGCATAATAAAAGACGCAATCCCAGTCTGTCCTAAGAATAATCTACACCATAATTCATTACTTCAATGTTGCTGTTCTATAAGCTTAAAGAAATTCACAAATAAATAAATAATAAAAAATGGGAAATGCTTTCCAAAAAACCAACTTCAAATGCCACTACAAAGAGTGAAATAATTTTTAATGTAGGTGCCTACACCAATTCGAAGTCGGGCAATGTTTCATACAATCCCTAATAGTCCTTCTTACGAGTACTTACTTCATGTGCGAAGAAATGACGAAGTCATAGACAATCGCCCGACTTCGAATTGGTGTAGGTACCTACATTGAAAATTATATCACTCTTTGTAGTAGCATTTGAAGTTGGTTTTTTGGAAAGCATTTCTTTACTTTTTACTTTTTATTTTTTACTTTTTAGTGGAAAACAATAAAATGCACAAGGCGTTGTAAAAATACCCAAATCGCTTGAGGTGTGTTCATAAAATCAGAAGAGATCCCTCAATTTCACCAAGATCCCATCATCAGACCCTGACTTGATGACTTTAGTCATCAAATCAGTATCTGCTAGTAAATGCACCAGTAACTATAAAAAATACCCAACTCGCTTCAAGTATACTAGCAAAATTTGAAGAGTTCCCTCGATTTCACCAAGATCCCATCATCAGACTTGATGACTTTAGTCATCAAATCAGTATCTGCTAGCAAATGCACCAGCAACTATAAAAAATATCCAATTCGCTTCAAGTATACTAGCAAAATTTGAAGAGTTCCCTCGATTTCACCAAGATCCCATCATCAGATCCTGACCTGATGACCATAGGGTAACTTGGAAAATATTACTCTTTCAAATAATACCCAAATTTTTTCAAATGTCCATATAAAATTTGAAGAGTTCCCTCGATTTCTCCAGGATCCCATCATCAAATCCTGACCTGATTAAAATGGGACCATCTGGAAACAAAACCCTTTTAAACAAAAAAAGAATTTTTCAAATCGGTCCACGCGTCTTCGAGTAATCGGTGAACATACATAGATAAAAAAAAAAGATTCCGACGAATTGAGAACCTCCTCCTATTTTTGAAGTCGGTTAAAAATAAAAAAGGCTTTCATTTTTCCGAAAAATACCATAACCATATCACAATTTAAATATATTCTATACTACCAATCGCTGGCTTATTCCACGATACAATTTCACAGCCGTGTTTTGCGATATCGCGATGAATTTTATCAGTAAGAACTAGAGGTCTATCGTATATGCGGTCATGTGACATACATCATAACAAAGAGGCACCATGTGTGAGTTAGAAGGCGGAATTATTTACGTTGTACAAATAATTATTATATTATAATATTCCATAACAATACGCGTTCATTACTTTTTTTATTTCCTCTTTGTGTTTCTCTTTTGCTTTATATGATGTATTCAATATCGGTTAGAGCACAATATATTATTTATCTGTACCTACTGTGCCTACATAGTACATAGGCGTAAGTTTCTATCCAGTTACAATTAGTATAAGTGGATATATGTAAAGTAAATAAACGTGAATTTAAACAAGTTTACTGAACCTAAGACAAAAAACCTGTACAAAGTATTCCACATGAAATATAATCGGATATGAAACGAGAACCTTTTAGTAAATAAGAACGAGATTAATTCAGAACAAGGAACTCGTGTAGGTAGGTATTCTTGATTACGTATTTCATAGGTATCTAGCTACGACTTCTAAAGTTATTATAGTAGGTTATGGTACAAGTGAGTAAAGTTGGTGATTACCGCTGAAGCGCCATTGGTGACCCGAGCCGTTAGGTGAGGGTCTTAAGATAGCCGAAGACGGTAATCATCAATACTCACGTGTATCATACGACGTTTTTCAACACAATTGTGAATAAAATAATATTAAATAGTTATTTGTTATGCAAGGGCGCAAAGTGGATTTTTGGGCCGAGTGTCAAATTTGAATGCTGAGCATAGCGAGGCATTCAAAGACACGAGACCCAAAAAAATTTGCGCCCGAACATAACACAAAATTTTTCATCTCACCACAGCGAGGAAAATCACCAGAAGAACACTTTAGATCGACATTGCGAGTTATGTTAAATGTTGTTCTTAGTAACTCTGAATAATTTCACTTACTGAAACCACCTTCAATCATCATCATTATTTTAAAGTTGAAACAAAAAATAATGAATAAAGCCAAAATAAGTATTAGTAAACATAGACAACTAACACTAGATCAGAAAAAAAAATTGAGAAACTTTTTTTCTGTACTTTTACTTTGAATGCGTTCTGAAATAACAATTTCTAAGAACCAAAGATAATATAAAATTTTATAAATAGGTATATTAACAATAAATACATAAACAATGACAAAAGTCAAGGATTTAATTAGATTTCTTTTATAATTAATAAAACGAAATAAGAGTTATTATTTTAATTGATATTATAAGAAAAAGTAAAATTAAAAAAACTAATTTACCTATACAAACTTTAACGAACGAACTTTGTTACTGATCGTATGTATTATTAAAAAAAAGAAGTCTTCAGCTTTGACATTTGACATTGACATGACACGTAATACGAGTTTGACCACAGATAACTCAAACAAATTTGACTTTGGAAATGCTTTCGAGCCTAGGGCCGGAAAGGATTTTCATACTACTTTGTCTCCCGTGGGAAAAATGAAAATGCTTTGGCAGCCTAGGGAATATAATAGAATTTTCCGCCCGCATTTCGGGCATTAAATATCGCTTTTCCGAGCGGGTGAGATGAAAAATAATTTTATATAGTATTTATAATATTTAAAAAACAATCTAACTCACTAGTGAATAATATTAATGACAAAGTCACAGTTTGCGATGAGCAAGTGTGTTGAAAAACTGTCTAACTCACTAGTGAATAAAAGTGATGAAAAATTCACAGTTTTCTATTATAGGTGTCATTATGTGCGCGATTGCGGTGAATCTAGGGCCACTTTATGAGCAAGTGTGTTGAAAAAATATTATTAAAGTGATGTGGGTCCTCACCATGGTATTGAAATGTGGACACTAACAAGCTGCTTGATTCACAAATTCAAGGTCACTCTGCGTGCTATGGAACCTGTTGGCTGTTGGAACCGTAAAGTCCTGGAGTGGAGACTGCGTACAAGTAAGCGTAGAGTGGGTGGCTGGATGAGGAAGGCTGAGGAAAGGGTGTGATGGCGAGTGGGAAGACCGCAGGCTGAGATGATGATGATGATGATGATGATGATGAACGTGATGTTGCTCGTTAGAGTGTAATAAATATTGATAGCAGAATTATTCATTATAATGAAATGACAATATTATTATTTTTGGTTTATAGTTACGTCCCTAAAAGGCATTAGAAACTAAGAAAAGATCTATCATGTTCAGCATCAGCAGCAGAGGTGTGCAAAATTTCTTACGCAAGAATTTTCCCTTTACTGTCTTAAATGCAAGTGCCCATTTAAGAGTCTGCTGACCCACGGTGTCTCCCATACATTCGTAATACCAAAATCATTTGTAATTCGTGCAAATTTCGATCATGTTGTGGTGTTATTAGGGTTCATACAGTAATAATCTATGCTCCTGGTCATATCTGGTTCCGAAATACTTTTGTTAAACGAAATTGTGAACGAATTTAGTTTTGCTTATTTTTATGTCAAAGAGGACATGCTTTCTGCTTATTTGTTTTGTAATAAAAACAACTATATCTCACGTCGCATTAGTTCAGGAGCACAGTTTTTATCGTCCAGCTAAAGAAAAACACCAGTTAATAAAGAAAGTTACAAGTGTTCATTCATAATTTTTGCTATTACGGAACTCGACCGAAGTTATGAAAATTTTGATCAAAATTGATTGATTGAATTATTATTTCGTTTCAAAGAAGTATTTCCGAACCAAATATGGCCAGGAGTATAGACTATTACTATATGAATCCGAATAACACCACAACATGATCGAAATATGCACGAATTACAAATAATTTGGTATTTTGTATGAATGGAGATATCGTGGGTCAGTAGACTCTTAACAGTTTTTATTGGTATGCCAAGACAAATTCTTTCTTCATTATTTTAAAAATACTTGAAAAAGAGCAGAAATTTGTATTCGTACATTAATAAAATTATCGCTCTTTCCTCGCTAAAATCATACACAGTTATTATTGCAGATCCATTTTCAATTCCGTTAAATAAAAAAAAAAGTCCGAAGAGAAGTGGAATAAATCAAAAGTTCGCCTTAAAACTGGGACTTATCGGTAGTAGTAGGAAAAGTAGGAAAAGTTATTTTTATATATTTCATACTGCGACCTCGCTCCGAAGTTCGAAGCTAAGTTAGCTGGAAGTCCAAGTGTGACATATTCACTGTGTAAGTATTAAAAGTTCCTCGTATTTTAGAATGACTATGTATGTATATTAATCATCGATGTACTAATGCAACTATGTATATCTCCTACTTAAATTGACGCCATCAAAATTCAAACTTAGAGTAATTTTACTGTGCTCCGATTGGTTGCAGACTGCATCAGTCGACCAATCACGGCTGCCATGACACTTATCGAACCAGTCATGAGATTTTTGGTGTTTTTAGTTCCTGACCAATTATTCAGTTCTTTAAAACACTTTTTTTTACGCTATACAAGTGAGTACTTGATGGCGATCTCACCTGATGGTAAGTGATGATGCAGTCGAAGATGTTAGCGTACTAACTTGGAAGGGGTAAGTTAAGTCACCCCAACGGTTTCTATACAGCATCGTACCGGAACGCTAAATCGCTTGGCGGTACGTCTTTGCTGGTAGGGTGGTAACTAGCCACGGCCAAAGCCTCCCACCAGACTAGACCTGAGCCAATTTAGAAATTATAAAATTCCAAAGTGGCCCGTGGCGAGAATCGAACCCGTGACCTCCCACTCGAATCCGAGCGTGCGTCCCCTGCGCCACGGAGGTCGTCACACTAAGATATTATCTCATTTATTTTCATTACAATCCAGTCATAATTATTTTAACAATGTTTTTAAAAATAAAAAAACACTCCAAAAATTGAGTCCATTACCGCCAGTTGCGGAACTTTAATGACCAAAGCCACCGGTGGACAGTTTTCCAGAGGAACCTCCTCACAACGCGTGCCGTCTCCAGGACCATTCCTTCATTCTTTGCCTTCTGTATGCGGCCCTTGATCCAATAGCCAAGCGAAACCTTCTTTAGATATTGGTCGAAGTTTATCGCTATACGACCGTTAAATGATACGACTGTCGGAACAATCATCGAGGACTCTACATATTGTAATTTTACGAGCAAGGTCTAAGTACTTATCTTATTTAATCCTCCTAAGATGACTTTTCCTTCTCCGTTTTCACGAGATACCCTTCATGAAAAATTCAAAATTAAAAAAATTATACTTAATTAAAAAGACTCATTTAAATTTAAAATTAAAAATTCTAATTTCAATCACTTACGAGTAAGTATTTAATGTTATTCTTATTATAATTAGGACTAAAACTACTTAGTAAAGATACCTGCTCAAATTAAAATTAATTTTGCCTCTTAAAATTACTTTCCCATTCTAGGATAATAATTAATTAAACGACCCTAAAGAAAGAATGGGTAATGATATCCTTTGAAGAAATCCTCTTCAAAATTAATTTATTAATTTTCCTCACATTAATCTTTCACAGAGCGGGTCGATTCATTTCATGCGAGATGGGGTGTGAAAACCGGGATTTTACCTTAAAGCCTGTGTATAATTATTCATTATAAATCAGTTTATTATGTACAATATTTTTTGCAGAAAAACATCAACCGAATTCAACCTTAGTTCATGTTTTAATCTCTGTCTCTACACTAAATTAAAATAAGAACGACTAAACACACATCTTTCAATGAAAGGAAAAAAGCTATCATCAAATATTGAATGGAAGCAAGCGTTATTTTGCGGAAATCCATAATTAGTGGAACAGATTTTTTTTGCTATAATCCGCTACTTGAAATGATTCTGTATGGTACAATATGTAGGAACACTCTGCCCACATAATTCCACACAAAAATTTCCAACACTTTCTTCGACGCACGTTTCGTCCCGACATCGGGATATCGGGACATCCTCAGGAGATGTTGACTTCACAATGCGTAATTGTAGAGAGAATCCACGATTTCAATATCGAGTTTGGATAGTTTAGTTTAGACACCATCAGGGACTAATAAGTACTGAGTAAGGTACAATGAAGTCAGTCAGTCAATTTCCTGAGCTTGCCCACAGAGAATAGCAAGTCAATCTGATAACTGATGAACAAGTACAAGGATCCTGATGACCTATCCTGAAACTTTCAAACACTAACTTTCAAGTTCGCGGTGTACGTAGGGTTGCTACAAAGCTTAAAATAGTAATTGGCATCTCTTAGAAGCACAGCAATGATTTGTATTATTGTAAGCTGGGTTACGTTTGGAACTTACTGGAAAGAGTAACGAGTACAACGGAGTCAGAAAGAGAGAGAGTCAGAGAGTTGGTAAGTCGAACTGATAGTAATAATAATTGATTGATGAACAAGTACAAGAATCCGGATGACCGTCTTGTCCTCAAACTTTCAAACACTAACTTTCACGTACGCGGTGTGCTTAGGGATGCAAATTTAGAAAATAAACAGACGTAGATATCCAAGTCCTAAGATTTTCACTTGAATTTATTGAATATAAAACTTTATTATAGCATTAGTAACTTAATTACAGCATTAATCAGGGGGCACGGCAGTGCCCCCGCCAAAGTCAAAGCGCGAAGCAAAACTGCCGTACCATCTTTACAGGAACCATTTCGCCGCATTTTCGGGCTCCTATTTGAGAACCTCTGGATAAGACCAGAACGCTGAAATTTTCGCTATCCAGTAAGCTATAATCACATACTTAAAACCCAAAATTTCAAGTCTGTAGGTCATATAGTTCCGAAGTTATGCGAAAGCAAAGTTTCGCATTTTCGACACTGACTGACTGACTGACTGACTGACTCATGATCATCAAAATAGAACTAGTACTTCCCATAAACTCAGAGAGCTGAAATTTGGTACAGAGTTAGGGTTTAATGGCCACATAAAGGGAAAACTATAAAAACTAGGATAATCGAAGATCTGGAGTACCTGGTAATCACTGCATTAATAACTTTGTAATTCCATATAAATTATATGAGATTACAAAGTTATTTATGCAGTTAATGTATCTAGAAAAACGGACAGAAATATTTTGTAATATTTTGAAGTTTCTACAAAAAGAAGTGAAATCCCACCAAAAACATTCTGTAAAAAACTAGCCAAAGTCAAAATGGAGCTGCTTGTTTATCTCTAAAAAGTACTGAAATCTAGACAAAGTCGTGCCAAGTCTAAGGTTCCTTACTGCGATTTCTTTATTATTATAGTTAATGTTGTGTGACTTGGCCGTTGAAGACCAAGAACCGCTACTCATTGACGATGAATTCTGGCGACAGATTGGTGCAATGGTGTCATGGAGCACCTGGTTTGAACCCTTGTGTACCCTTCAACGGCCAAGTCACGCAACATTAACTATAATAATAAAGAAATCGCAGTAAGGAACCTTAGACTTGGCACGACTTTGTCTAGATTTCAGTACTTTTTAGAGATAAACAAGCAGCTCCATTTTGACTTTGGCTAGTTTTTTACAGAATGTTTTTGGTGGGATTGTACTAACGCAGCACAGCAGCTTTAGTTTTGGGATTCCTTACCTCAAATGAGAAAACGGAACCCTTGTAGAATAACTTTGCTGCGCTTTGTTCGTCTGTCCTTAGAATCCTGGTATAGGATGACAGTGTTGTCCGTTGTATCTCTGTCCTTTACTTTCGCCCCTTTTCATAGGAAATAAATTCTATAGTTGTTATGTTAAATGATAGCCATGTTGGATGACAACTGATTTATTATTAAAATACCCACAACACCTTCCCCATAAATGAACAATTTACAAATAGTGAACACCTCTCCCAATAATGAAAAAAAAAAAACAAAAGTTCTTAACAAAAAATTGGCTTAATTGAGAACAACAAATAAAATATGCAAACTTACTTTCGAACACAAATAAAAGTTTTATAAGTATGTTTTAACATCGAAATGTAATTTTTTAACATTTCTCTTAGGCCTAATAGTGACATTATCTTTTTTATCCATGACATTCGATATTTCCGGACTGCAAGTATCAGTGTTAGGAGCACTACTTGTGCTCGGTTGAGGAAGGGGTTCAGAGCATTCATAATGATTTTCAGGTTCACATTTTTTTAAATGTCGCCTGTTTCGGCGATAAATTCTGCCTCTATTATTTTGCACTATACATATGAACGAGGAGTAGGGGCCTTACTTATAACTTGGCCTCTCATTTTCCTGTCCCGATCATGAATGATTACTCGATCCCCAACATCAAGTTCCGGCAGCTTTTTACAATGAGTGTCATAGTAATTTTTACTTTTTATTTGTTTATTAATAAGACATTTGTATTCATCTTTGCTCGTGACTTTAGGTTCCAATAAACTCGGATGAACAGGCAATCTACAATTTAATCTTCTACCCATTAATAACTGTGCAGGAGAACTCAAGTTCGTATCGCGTGGTGTATTTCTATAACTTAATAAGTTGAGATAGAAGTCACTATTGCTGTGGATTGACTTAATGAGTAATTTCTTTACGGTTTGCACAGCTCGTTCACTTTTACCATTTGACTGGGGATAATTAGGTGATGAAAACACGTGATTAAATCCCCATTCATTTGCAAACTTTTTGAAGTCTCTGCTTGTGAACTGAGTAGACCCGTCACTAATTAATGTGGAAGGTATTCCGTACCTAGAACAATTCTCTTTAATCGCTGTTATTACTGACTTCGAGCAAATATTTTTTAAAGAACTAACTTCTACGAAGCCTGAATAATAATCAACAAGGATTAAATAATATTGTTTTCTATATTCAAAAATATCAGTTCCAACTTTATTCCATGGTAAACTAGGAATCTGTATCGGTATCAAAGGTTCTTTGCTTTGGGAATTTGAATTCTCCTGACAAACTTCACATCTTTTGACATGAAGCTCAATATCACGTGTAATACCGGGCCAAAACAACACCTCACGCGCACGCCTCTTGCAGCGATCTATTCCAAGATGACCGTCGTGTATTATATTTAACATTTGACTTCTCAAGGAATTTGGAATGAACACTAATTTATTTTTAAATATTATACCATCAACCACAGTTAATTCATCTTGTAAAGACCAAAATGGCTTCAAATTATCAGGAACCTCAACCTTACACTTCGGCCATCCATCGAGAATATATTTACACAACTGAATAAGATCTTTATCTTTCGAAATCTCCGTACGCACTAAGTTTAATTTACTATCAGACATCTGAACATGATCAAATAAAAGTTTTACTTCATACATCAATTTTTTATCAAGTTCGCTTTCGAAAGATACTGGAAGTGGCGCGCGCGACAGGGTGTCTGCAATGTACATATATTTACCAGGTACATACCTTATAATCAAGTCATAACCCTGCAGCCTGAGTAGCATGCGCTGTAAACGCAACGGGTTAGACACTAACGCTTTCTTAAAAATACTCTCTAACGGTTTGTGATCTGTCTCCACTACAACAGCCTTTTTTCCATATATATATTGATGATACTTTTCACATGCATACACTATGCTCAAAAGCTCTTTTTCTATAACCGCATACCGAGTCTGTGTGTCCGTAAGTGTTCGCGAAAAATATTCAATCGGGTGACCATCTTGCAGGAGCACACCGGCGATCGCGTCCCGGCTCGCATCCACAGAAATAACTACATCTCGTGTGACATCATACAAAGCCAACACCGGGGCACTGCTAATTAGATTTTTTAATTTTTTGACGGCTTCGTCGTGAACATCATCCCAATACCACGCTGACTCCTTCTTGAGTAATCGCGTTAGATGGACAGTATGACTTGAATAATTGGGAATAAATTTTGAGAGATAATTAGTAGCACCCAAAAATCTTTCTAAGGCCTTCTTATCCTTAGGGATAGGCATATCAATAATGGCTTTGATTTTCTCCGCATCAGGTTTCATACCGTCCTTGTTAAACACATGCCCTAAATAAACTACTTCATTTACACCAATTTTACATTTTTCTCTGTTAAACTTTAAATTGATTTCTTGTGCTCTGTTTAATAATGCCGTAAGCCGCTGATCATGTTCTGTTTTACTCCTCCCCCAACAGATAATGTCATCGATGAATAAATCCACCCCATCTAACCCTTCAAGTAATTGCTTTAGTGTTGAATGAAACACTTCAGAAGCACAGTTTAATCCGAATGGTAATCTTAAAAATTGATACCGGCCAAAAGGCGTATTAAAAGTGCACAAGTCCGCGCTTTTATTATCTAACTTGATAGCCCAAAAACCAGAGTTAGCATCTAAAACCGAAAAATATTGCGCGCCCTTCAATTTAGAAGCTATTTCATTAATAGTCGGCAGCTGAAAGTGTGCTCGCCGAATAGCACAGTTAAGCGGACGCGGATCGAGACATAACCTTATGCCTCCATTTTTCTTCGCAGTTATTACCAATGAATTCACCCACTGAGTAGGATGAGTAACTTTTCTGATAACACCCGCCTCAATCATCTTATTTAATTCATCTCGCAACTTATCCCGCAAACTAAACGGTATCTTTCGCGGTGCGCACACCACCGGACTCACAGACTCGTCTATAACAATACTAAATGTACCAGGGAGGCACCCTATACCGCGGAACAAGTTATCGTACTTTGACAGATTTATTTCGTGTACACGTTTTAACAACCCTAACTCGATACAAGCTTGCCTACCTAACACACTTTGACATTTAATACTGGCAATCACACACTCCAATGTAAACAATTTATCTTTGTACCACCATTTCAAATGACAAATTCCTTCTATAGGGATAATATTACCACTGTACGATTGCAGTTTAACTTTATTTTTAGTATTTATTAGTTTTGTATCATATCCTAACGACAAAAACCTCTCTAAAGATATTACGTTCACATCCGACCCGCTGTCCAGCTTAAAGGTCTCATCGCCACACTCACCAGATAATGTCTCGTACCATTCATCAGCACCGCGGCGCGATGCATTCGCAATCGCAGATATATACAAGGAATCATTCTCATCACTCACGACATTTGAATCTCGCTCACAATCGATATCGTACACTCTTTTAGACGTCGACGCACGATTCATACAAATTCTCGCGAAGTGGTTGAGCCCACCACACTCAAAACACCGAGCACCACGGGCGAAACACGATCGCGGATCACAAAATTTTCCACATGATTTACACGGCGCTGGCGGCGACGAATCCAACAAGCGCGGTCGTGGCGCAGGATTGGCGCGTTGGACCCCGCGCGCAGCACGACCTCCACTGTTGTTCGCGTTCCATCGTCGATTCCCGGCGCCTCGGGCCTCGCCACGCGCCTTCAACGCGTCGATGGATGCTCCGCTCGAACTTCCGGCACGCATTTCTAGCTGTCGCGTACCATCCATTGACACTTCATCTGCTTGGCAAATTTTTATCGCTTTATCTAATGTTAAATCGTCCGTTCGAAGCAAGCGATCTCTGACGACACTACTCCGGATGCCGCACACGATCCGATCCCTGATCAATTCTTCTTCTAGCGTGGCAAACACACACGTTTTGCTCAACAATTTCAATGCCTTTACATATTGATTTATCGTTTCTCCTTCTGTCTGATTTCTAGTGAAAAAATTATAACGGGCTAACGTGATATTAGGTTTCACGCCGAAGTAGCTGTCGAACTTTTTGAACAACACCGCGATGTCATCACGATCCGTTTCTTTCTCGAAAGTAAATGTTTGATAAACATCAAATCCATCCGGTCCTATTAAATTAATCAAAAGGCTAGCCTGCACCGCTGGATCCTCCTTATGAACACCGGCCGCCTTTATGAATAACTCGAACTGCGTCTTCCACTTTTTCCACGCGTCAGCCCGGCTGACGGGGCTGCCATCCACACTGAGTTCTGGCGGTGGTCTTGCGTGTTCCATCACGACTTTTGCGCAAAACACCGAAAACTACTTTTGGCACACAAAATTGTAACAATATCTTTGCTAAAACGCCATAAATTATTTTATTACAACACCGCTGCCACCATGTTATGTTAAATGATAGCCATGTTGGATGACAACTGATTTATTATTAAAATACCCACAACAATAGTTATTTTAACACGTAAGAAATTAACCTTCAAAGTCAATCAGGCGAAGTCTCAGTCATCACTTTAGGGCATTTTCCAACATCCATTAAATCATAAAAGGCAAGAAGCAAAGTCTTCGGGAGCTACTTAATTCAAGCGGTGCCAGACGGGCCGGTTTGAGATCCTTACGGGAGCATAGGTGGTGGTCAGTGGTCACTAGTCCTACATCGTCTAAAACAGACATGTAATTTGGTTGACAACCCTATTGGTTCAGGTGAAGACGACGGTACTCAAGAAAGCAAAGGGGTAATTAAAGTTTCTGAAAGCTTTGAATTCCCAGATGATCTGCTCTCGTCGACGTACCCGTGCTTTGTATACCTACCTTTATGAAATTGTAACTGTTTGTAATATGTATGAGTTTATTTAAATTTATATATTAGATATATTTTATTTTTGGTGAACATTGGCCCGAGCAAATGTTCTCTTTACTCTTACGAATATGTTGTGTGGTTGAGACAGGGTGCATTGTGCGTCAATATCGTGCGAGGCGGCCTGTGTGTTGACGGGGACACCGCCCTGGGATTTAGATGCCGCAATGCTCGCAGAAATGTACTGGCAAAGGGTAGATGCCTGTCTCCGGGGGGAACACCCTACGCCGGTTCAGATTCGTGCGTGGCGGCGGTCGGCGGAGGCCGAACTTGTCGCTCTCTGGCGGGAGCAGCTTCTGGCGCCGTCGGCTGGTCACCGCACGATCGAAGCGATCCGGCCTGTCCTCGAGCTCTGGACGGGCCGAAAGCATGGGGCTCTCTCCTTCCACCTCGAGCAGATCCTTTCGGGGCACGGCTGCTTCGGGAGGTATCTGTGCAGAGTCGCGAGGCGAGAGCCCACCGAGGTGTACCACTATATATATTATTAAAATATTGAAATTATAAAAATTGAAAACTGGGAGCAATGTTTGGGAAAGCTAGATATCGAGAGAACTTAATATTTACCTATTTTGCTGTTTAAATTGAGATTTTTTGACGAATTTCGAAGTGAATACCTACAGTACATAATATTATGTTTTAAAGGAATTGTCTGTAAGTAAAGAATTTCACCACATAATAGTCACTTTATAATTAATTAATTTAATTCTGAATTCCTCAGCTATTATTTATTCACGAATTCATACTACTTACTCATTCAAAAACTGAATCATAATAATAATACACTACGCTCAGCATTTTGAATTATTCATTAAAAGCGTCGAAATAAGCGTTGTGTAATATAGTGACGCCATATGTCGGCAGGTGGCGAAAACGAAGTTAAATATAAATTATTATACGAACACAAACTCTACTAAATGTTCAGCATTAAATTACTATAAGATGACGATAGTATTTTAGGGTTTCAAAGTAAAATAAGAGAACGAACCCTTAAAGTAACACCTTTTTGTCCATTGGTCATTTTTCGAGGAACACGGGGTGGTAGAGCTTTTCTATAATTGTGAACGAATACTGGAATCACAGCCCCTAGATTTTCATCGTTATCGTAATCATTGTTAATTGTGCCCGCTGATTGGGTTCCTGATTTGGGTCAGCTAATCGCGGGTCAGAATTCGCTTGCGATAACGATAACGATGAATCTATTTCCTTACACAATCACTCCCCGTTGTTCAAAATTTACAGCCATTAAGCTTACTAACTATGGGGGTTACTTTCCATTGTCGACGGTGGTTTTTATAAAGCACAAATTAATTCACTTAACTGCAGAACCCAATTTTAGTTGCATAATGAACTTTTTTTTAATACACAAGCGCTTGGCTGATGGTAAGTGACGCCTAATTAATTGTAAGTGGTTTTCTTCAAAGACAAACAAAAAGTAAAATATAAGTAAGTGCTACAAAAGAAACTTACAGATCGGTATCTGGACTTTCTTAAACTTTAAATACCCCTTCACTTTCTTAGGTAGGTACTCGTACTTTGGTCTTTACCTGTAGTAGTAACAGGGTTGTCAAAATTGTTTATAAAGAACTGCAACCAAGCGAAGTCGTCATTTACATTGACCTTACGTGCTGTTTTTATTTTAAAGCTATTGTATAGCTTCTATCGCGGGCCTTGAGCGTGGAGACCGAATCCAGAAATTCCGTAACAAAAATAACACCCCCCACGGTCGGAGTGGGATAAAAAAATAAGTTGATAAAAAATGCTAATGCAATAGCTTTACCGCGGCAGTCTCCGGGTGCTACACGTCTTTTTAGGGTTCCATACCAAAATGGTAAAAATGGAACCCTTATGGTGAGACTTTCATGACTGAATGTATAATTCGATTCTTCTTTCTTTTTAAAGGTCTGGAATGCCCTCCCAGGCATTGTCTTTCCCACCACATACAACTTGGGCCGTGGACGCCTTCAAATTAAGACTGAATTGGCATCTCCTAGGCAACCGCACGCTCCACCTTAGACCGTATCATCACTTTCTATCTGGTTTGATCACAGTCAAACGCTGGCCTATATAGTTAAAAAAGAAAAGAAAAAACACGTGCCAACCCTACCCGTACCAAGTGGACTGTGAAGTTAGCATTTTGAAAGTTTCATGACAGTTCCCAAGTAGAGGCACAAGATGGCCATCGCGATCTTGTGAAACTTTGTGAAATACTGTTGGACGACAAAGCGTCTGTTCGACAAGATTATATTAGATTGACCCAATAGCTCTGAAATATGAATTAGGTACTAATTAGGTAATTAGCTTTGAGTTCGCCTTTGCCTCGACTCAGATATTACAACCAATCAATGAGTCAAAGGAGCTGGAATGACAACCCTGCACTAAAAAGCACAGAAATAATATAAATCCAACCAGGAAGAATAAAGACAAACATAAGAGTTATTTATTTTTTTTTCACACTTTATTTGTACACCATAAAACATAACTAAGGAGTAAAAAGTAATTAGTGCAAAAGGCGGCCTTATTGCTAAGTAGCGATGTCTGCCAGGCAACCTATAAATTAGGAAAATATAGAGGAACTATAAGATAACTAAGGGTCAATTTACACCGCGGCGGAATGGAATTCAATGGAAGAGTTAATTTCGCCTCATGACGCGAAAAGGCGCGCGAATTCGCTGGAATGCTTGAGTATTCCAGCGAACTGTTTCGTAAACGCTTGGCACCACACTGCTGTGAGTTGTGAGTTTGTGACCGACCCAACCGACTCTCCGTTCGCACCACTTCCCGAGGATTCCACTGATGGTGCCAACAATAGCTAGGGGAATTCTCGAGAATGTGCCAGTAAAATCTGTGGCGCCAGGATTCCCCGGAAGATTTATATGTTATACAACTAACGTAAAGTTTATTATGCAATGTGCATTGTACAATTTCGTTGCAATAAGTCGCTTCCATTCCATTCCGCGGCGGTGTAAATTGACCCTAACAGAGTTTGGGAATAAATGGACACAAGCGAAGCCTTTCTATAAAACTGCTCAAAAAACTATTTTTAAAACACACAAACTATAAAAATTTTATTAATCATTTTAAATCCTACTTTAACCTTATGTTGCTTTAAAGACCCTTGTAATAACAGCAGTTTATAAACTACCACAATATTATACTGGGAATATGTTATTCTATTACTCCGCTGCATATATAGATGCCAAGTTCCCCCTACCAAAGTGCTCCGGCGAAACTGAATAAAATGACTTACTAACTTCCGATAGTTCGTAGTTTGTATGAAACTTGATTTATTCCGATACTTTATAAACATTTTTTAGTTTTATTACTTTTGTTATTTGAGTTTTGAACTGTGTTTTACTCTTGTTAAGTACGGTTTTGTTCGCAGTGCAACTTTTTATGGCATTATTATTTTTGAAAATATAGGATGTTTTATCGTTAACTGATAGGTATACTTAAGTTATATTTAGTTTCCTGGTGATATATTGGAAAATAAACTGTTTAACTCTCTTTTTGGTCTTATTAGGGCTCCGTACCAAATTCGTATGTTTATCAATCGAAAAATCTTAAATAATTATGGTCAATAGAAACGTATGTGTACGAGTACAATAGTTTTTACTTCTTCTGCAGTACAGAACCATCAGTGCGCGAGTCTGACTCATGCTTTGCTGGTTTTTAGGGTTCCATACCAAAATGGTAAAAATTGAACCCTTATAGTGAGACTTTCTCCGTCCGTCCGTCCGTCCGTCCGTCCGTCTGTCACACTCGATTATTTCAGTAACTATTCAAATTATCGACTTAAAATTTAGAATAGATATAGGTAATAGTGACCCGACGTCATAACAATCGTAAAAATTTGAAAATTGTTTTTATTTTTATTTAAAAAGGGGGAAAAACCGGGTCGATAAAATTTCAAAATGAGATAACAATATTGAGTGGGGTATCATATGAAAGGGCGTTACTTGTGTATTCTGAAACTAATTTTTATTTATTTTTAAACCTGATAGTTTTTGATTTATTGGGCAAACTGTCGAAAAAAATACCGTTCCCCCCCCTTATCTCCGAAGTTTACCAATCGAAAAATCTGAAATAATTATGACCAATAGAAATTAACGTATATTTTATAGGAAAAATAAAATCAACTCGCTGACTAATATACTTTTTTTGATAATAACAATAATCCGCCAAAAACAAAGTTACGTTTGCGGTTTGCCAACAAAAGTACCTACATGTAAAATTATACTCGTAAATTCATGAACAAAAGTGATTCATTCAATATTTTACGTCTTTCATGGTATGGAACCCTCGGTGCGCGAGTCCGACTCGCACTTGGCCGGTTTTTTTAACGTTAGCGCGTTTGGACAAAATTTTGTAACTCGATTAGTTTAATCTATAACTACATAAATTGTTATCCAGGTGTTAAGTTATAATTTCTTTAATATTATATTTGTTACATGTTTAAGTATCTTTAGTGATTAAGTATTTATCTAAAATTTAGATTGAGATTTTTGACTTCAAATAACTGTGGTTCTAGAACCGATGGATTTCCTTTTTTTCCTTACGCCGCGCCGGTACGTTAAAATTTCCTTTAGTTGAATTAAAATTTTCCACAATAATTTCTCTTTCCTTTGTGAAGTTCCATCGGTGCGATGAAAATGGAAACCCCAGAAGTGGGTAAATGCATTTGAAGGGAAAAATATCCGCTGAAATATCACTGCGTTCCGATAACCTCGAGCCGATTGATTCATTGCACTTGCCGTTTGACCGTTCAAGTAGAAGTAGTTGAATCAAACGCTTGCAGTTTCCAGCCATTGATAGGTAGTACAATGGATGGGGTTATGGTGGAATGTGACGTCATAATGGCAGACGGTGATATTATGGCGTATGATGACATCAAAGTGGATCATGACAATGGACACAGGACCCGGCAAACCGGCGACATTTTTCCACGCGGTATGCGTGGAAAAATGTCGCCGGTTTACCGGTGTCAAAAATGTTGACACCAACAACGTCAATAGGTAACCGACCGCAGTATGGTGTATGCACTGCGGTCCACGCTTCATATCACTATTAGTACTATTAGTCCGCAAACGGGTTTCTACAGTGACATTTTCCGCAATGTTGTATTAGCGACAATAGGCTATTTGACAAAATTTTGAAAATGATTTTAAAGAATTTATTACTACATATTAAGCACATTACATTGATATTTCGCGGAAATTTAATGTAATTCCCTTTAAAAACCACTTTTAAAATTTCAATTTTCAAAACCGCGCCAAAAACGCCAATTTTGTAATGGCGCTTGTCATCTGACTCGTGACGTCACACATTGTCAAACGCATATAAACAGACTTCAGTACCGTACAGTTTAGTTGAATTTCTTCGCTTTTCTTTAAATTTAATAAAAATTAATATATTTTAACAGAAAGAATGGTGTACAAATGCTGTGTAGTACCATTATGTACAAATACCTCCATAAATTGCCCTCAAAAAGTGTTTGTGTCTGGATCAGATATCAGGCGAAAAAAATGGTTACAGTTAGCTCGAAGAGATCCAAAGGCCTTTTAATCGCATTCAAATGTTTTTATGTGTGAAATCACTTTGATGTAAGTACCTACCTAATAATTACCTTTTGATTTAATATTCAAGCTAAATATAATATCGGTTCTTATTAAAAAATAAGTTATATAACCTAACATCTAAAACTAACCCCAATTTAGGTAATATGGGTCTAGCATTTAGAGTCTCTTTGTGTATTTTAACTACCTAATATAATATATTCATAGCTGTTATCTCTTAAGTTTATTATCTCAAGTTTATTATGTTTCTTGGAACATAATAAGTAGGTATGTCTTCACTTGCTAATATCGGTGCTGTTGAATTGCAGATGAAAAAAGTAAATAAAGGAAGGACTAATATGTTCGACGCGGTAGGTACTTACATTGCTGTTTTTATGTTTTTCAGTTCCGCGCCATAATAATCAGCATTATTCTTAAAGTAAAATGCAACCATAAAAGCATCTACCTTAGGTAGGTTGCTATTATCAGCTCGCACAAAATTTGATTCCATTCTGCGATTTGAAATACTTAATTATTTATTTCCTTAGTATGTTTAGTTATAAAGTTAACCAGAAAATTACTGTTTAAATAGCTAAAAGATAAAATAAAACGCCCGCCAAACAAAACACTCAGAAAAATCAGTACAAAAAGCTGTTGTTTTCCCGCAAATTTTCGAGTGTGACGTCACCAGAGTTGCAACCAATCACAGGGCGTTCCTGTCACAGGTAAAATATCAAAAATTATAACATTTTTAAACTCTTATTTTGCTGAAAAATATACATATATTTAATTAAAATAAAGTGAAATATGCTTATTTACGTTGTTATTAGTGAGATTTACCACAATTTCCGGTATATTTTCATTGTTGTCAAATAGCCTATTTTGACAGATGGCACTACTTTTTAGGGTTCCATACCAAAATGGTAAAAATGGAATCCTTATGGTGGGACTTTCTCCGTCCGTCCGTTCGTCCATCCGTCCGTCCGTCCCACTCGATTATTTCAGTAACTATCAAAGCTATATAGCTATTTGATATAAATGACCACCAATATATTGGCTGCAACTAGGCAATAATATTTTGGCGCTGGCTAAGTAACCACAGTACAACCGCTGTAATGCGGCTCCAGTCTTCGGTCACGTAACCGACGTTAATTCAGTTAATCTCCGGGGAGCGATATCGCTGAAAATTCTTTTTCTCACAGTTACGTAACTGTTTAAAACGTATAAAAGAAAACAGGAGCAAGGTCGGGCGTCGCAGGAATTTCTATTTATTTGGTTTTTTTTGACGCTTTTGTTACGTTTGTGAAGTCTCAAAAATTTATATCATACACAAGCTTACCTGACAACCTTTTTTGCCGTATAAATTATTTCTCAAAGCAACCCTTGGCGGAAATCATACTCGCGACCTGTCACTCGAATCCGAGCGTACGCCACGATGCCAGGGAGCGATTATGCTAAAGTTTCGGATCTATTCTGTAAATTAAAATATAAGTAGTGTAGGCGCCGCCCGCCCAGAAGTGAAGGGAGCAAGCTCGAGCGAAACGCTAAGTGACATCCTTGAAATTTTGCCATCGCGTGTTCCTCAATTATTCAACAAATCTTTCTCGTGCATTTTGAATAATGAAATTTTAATGATTCCGCGCTTTATGTCAGCACCTATTTCGCTCGAGATATTTTTGCGCCGGGCCCATCGACGTACGATAATGGTATAGACTCATTTATGTTTTAGCCATAATATGAACTACTCCAAAATACTGAGCAGAAAGTCCAAGCTCACTATCTACCGGACCTGTTATAAATTATTTATCATGATGCTTTGATACGACTTGAGACCATCGTTAGGTTTAGTAAGGCACAACGCTTGAGATGGGCGGGCCATCTGGAACGAATGTCAGATTCCAGGGCAATGAACAAGCAACTCTGCAAAAAATACCAAAACACAGACAAGATTCAAGATTGTTGGGCTCATGGCGATGGCGTGGAAGAAGACCTAAGGAGCAAGGGTAAATACACTAACTAGGGAGTCGAAGGACCGCGACAGGTAGAGTAAGTCATATATCTATACTGTCACTGTTCACAATCATATTCATGACTGACCCACATCGGTTGAACAATTTAGGCCTGTGAGCCACACTGGCCTCTGCATCTACATTCGTACAAAAATCCTGTACTAACCCTACTGTGATCGTAAAGCTAGGAGAATGGCGTAGTCATTTTTGAAAGTCCAACTTGGTAGTGGGTAGGTATTTCTTACCAGAGTCCAGGAAACCTAAAGGAGAGATGCTTCTTGTGAGCAAAATTTTAGATCGTAGTTACACGTTTGCAAGACTGAGTCTATTTATTTATCATACGTCAATGTGACCTTTCACAAGAATATTTTCTGTAATAATATATTAATATCTCTTGAGAAGAAGCGTAGAGGAAGATGATCAAAGGACTTTTTTTATTGTTTTAATGAAATGCTTCGGTATAGTTAGAACAAGTGCTAATTATTATTTGTTTTCTATTTTTGGATCCCTTAGAAGTCTTGAGTAGTTTTTATTAGCTTTTTAATTTACAATTAACATTTGTCTGGCCTGGTCTGTTGGGAGGCATTTATTTCTCAACCTTTATTCTTCAAGTATGGCTTTTAAACATGTCCGAACGACGAGTCGATATTTGCCAGATTACTGGAAATTTCGTAATGTTTGGATAAGCTTCTCAGAAGCTGTGAGAAAGCAAGACTTTAGCGTGAATTATCAACTAACTTTCAATAATTTAGATTAGTTTGTATTTACTTCTCTAAAGGTATTTGCACCTACTCAATATTAATCTGTACTATGCAATCATGTAGCATTATGGGGAATTTTCATTAGGTAAAAGGATTCGATTGGTGTAAGATAATAAATAAAAAGACTGTTGTACTAATGAAAATTTATTTATGTAATTTATTTTAATTAATTTATTTATTATTTAATTTATTATAAAATTCTTCAGTTTACACACATTTGGTTTGTTTTACCTAAATACAAGTTTCACGTAAGCTTTTCAAAACGTTTTAATCATACTGTGGTTTGCGGCTTGTATTCGCAAAAGTTTCGTTGTATATTATGAAAGATACAATAATAGATCGTGTATCGGTTAATAAACTGAAATTAATTAAGAGTTTATTAAAGGCGAAAGTAATAACACAATTTCGTTCTAAGATCGTCATAATTGAATTAAGCAAAATAGATCTCCAACAAACGCAATACAGAAAGTTTTGTGAAGTTTGTACCGATGATAATAATTTATTCATACAATTAGGAATCTTCGCTCTTGAATATTATTCATAGAAATGAAATCAGCAGTAACTTTTTTGTTTTTTAAAACTTGTATTTTATGACCACCGTTTTTCGACACTTTTTCCTAGAAAATTGATTCATCTCTTCGCAATTAAAAAGGGAACTAATTTTTTGAGCTGTTATTTAAATATTCGAGATGTTATTATGATCAGTTGGAAAACATATTGAGCAGTTATTTAATTTAATGGCGGTTGATTAATTATTGCGACAGTAAAACATGAACAGTAATAAAGAATCAATTAGTCGGTTATTTTATCATACAATATCAATTCTAAAAATAATTTAGCAGTCCAATAACTGAATGAGCGGTAAAAATGATGGAATGAGCGGTTCCTTTTCTCTTAAAGGTTCTCTGAAGTACGCAGTACCTCCAGTTGAAGCTAAAAACATTCCACTCGGACAAAAAAGGAAGTTTTTGTCCGAGTGGTATTTTCACGAAAGTTTTTTATGTAATACACTTCACAATGTCACTAGCTTTCGTAAATAACTCAAATTAACGAGAAATAATAAGAAAAATTATTATTATAAATCACATTTTTTTAGGTTATGTTTACGTATTTTTTGCCAGTTTGCTAATATTTTTACGAAAGATTTGTATCACACTGTCACTAACTTTCGTAAATCACTGCACAAACGACTTAGGGTCCAGGAGCGAGCGAAGCGAGCTCGGGACTTGAGGGCACCCCGACTCGGCTGGGTTAGGTGACGAAGAGGATGGCGGGGCCTGCAAGGCCCCGCCATCCTTCTGAGTGGTTATTTTCTTTTATGACCACCCAGAAATAGGAGCCCCGCGAAGCGGGCTCCGTCGACTGGCCTTTAAGAAGATTAAAGACATAAATAATGAGAAGAGGTGAAGATTTTTTAATTTCAAAAAAATATTTCTCGAAAAGTATTAGGCCTCGTACGATTTGGCTTGGGGGGTAGACTCCCCCTACCCCTCCCCTCCCCCTCACCCCCCTCCCATCCCCCCCGCAACGGGTCCCGTGTCCTAGACCTACCATTCCTTCAGTCAAAGCAAAAGTAATTTAATTTTTCATTACTATTTAAGTACTGTTTTTTTTATTGTATTTTACCACCTCATTGTTTATAGAATTGCTTAGAATGAGATTTCTTACCGACAAATTCCGATTTCTTACTGCCCACGCGTAACCGCTCGTTCAATTTTTTTTACCACCCATTTAATTATTTTCCTGCTCAATTATATATTCACTGATCCAGTTCATTATTTTTTATTACTCATTTTTGTTTACTTTACTGCTTAGTTTTAACTGCTGAACTAGGTTATTAAACATGCCATTTTTAATTTTTAACTTATCAAAACTGCTATTTAGAACTGCCTCTTTAAATCAGTGCCAATTAAAAATATCTCCAGGTATATGTATGAGATTATTTGGTTGTTACAACAAAAATAATTGACATTGTTGTTTAAATAAAAATACAATGGAAATTTTTCATAGGTATGCTAAAATGAATTAAAGAATATCTAAGATAGCGTATCAATTTTTATCACTATCAAGTGTGAGTGAGATATGCATGAAAACTGTAAAGTTTTTTCATTATTATTTGCTGATATTTTACAGGTTCGTACAAACTTTTACTAGCTGGCTGTTACAAGCTATTAGTGGTAGTTACAAATTCGAAAGTTTTTGGAGCGGGTTAGTAATATTTACACGTAAAACAACACAGACATAGTTTATTATATATACTACGTAAACCCCACATAAAACTAGTTCTCAAGATTAGCGGAACTCAAAGTTAGCTGTTACGTGATTACCATTATACAATAAACACTTCAAACTTGTAGTTCTCCCGAGTCTTGAGTGATGTGAGCACCTATACACATACGACATTACTCCAACTTACTCACTGGCGCAGTTGGGGACCACGGTTCGATTCCTGGCATGAGCCAATTTGGCAATTTTTGGAATTTTTACCCAAAGGGTAAAACAGGACCCTATTACTGAGACTTCGTAGTACTTACGAGACTAGTTCTACGTATGACAGTCATTCGTAAGTACTATTATGTATTCCGTGGTAGCACTCATAAAACCGCTCTGTTTTTTTTGCTTACTGGAAACTATGTTTTTTTAGTAATTAGGTAAAACGTCTTATTTCTGTAATATAATTTCCTCTTTAAGCTGCCTGTTACCTCCCACCGTATTCGCAAGGGTGAGGAGGATTATATAAAATCGAACTACGTTTTACGCTGGTGGTTGATTACACATTGATATTAATAGATAGAAATGAGAGAAGTCGACGGAAATACCGTAGCACATACGTAGCACTCATGTGTGCGCACGGGTTTTCCCGGGCTTTGTTAGACACTTCATACTCTGTGCGGTGCACAATGCGATTAATCTTTAGTTTTAATTAGCTCTCACACTCGTACAACTTCAAGCTCATATCACAGAGAGCTTTTGCGGGGCAACTGTCTTATCTCATGTACGAGACCTACTTTAGTACTAAGAAGATGTATAACGCTATTTCATAATTAGATGGATAGCATCATTAATATCTCATGATACTAAATACGATGGATTTTGCGGATTGAGTTTCGGTTTTTCACTAATCCCACAGAACCAACGATTTTTCCGGGGTAAAAAGTAGCCTTTGCGTTAATTCAAGGTATATAATCTATTTATATTTCAAAATTCAGCAAGTAGTGAAGGAGAAAGAAACATACATACGTACACACATACAAAGTTTAGCTTTTGTGATAACGGATAGGTAGGTACGAGTACATAACAGTTTATTTGCCCTAACCGAACATAAATAGATCTTTTATTTCATTGAGAGGGAATTTACACATTTAGTACCTGGATATTCGAATTAATTTGAATTGTATTCGGATAATTTCAATATTACTCGATTAATTTAGGCCATGTGTAGCATTTAGTCAGAGTGGAATTCGGTGTAATGAACACTCAATTAGTGAGGGATTCCCTTTGAACACGATTTCGGCTGTTGGCAAATATTAGTAGAGAGGCGAGTTTCAATTCACGTAACAACTACTAAAGAACTGTGAATGTGTCAATATGACAGACAATTATCGATAACGGAAATATATACATACATAATCTTATTCCTCAGGGCATGTGTGTTCTATAAATCATTAAATGTGTCCGTATCAAAAGTATTAAACTTGGACCTCGGTAGGATTTGAACCCAGCTATCGTGACTGGGTCTCTGCCACTGAGCTACGGAAGCATAACCCACGAGACCAAAATTTCGAAACAAATTATCAACTAAGCTTAATTATGTGATATTCTAAGTAACAAAAATAACAATTCGTGATTTCGTAATTACGAATCTATCCTAGTGTAACCAATGGGATATATTCGTAATTTTATTTATCCCAGGTACCTACTCGTATATAGTTAAGAGCAAGGTGTCTTTCTCCACGTTCAAATAGGGTCATTTGAAATTGTCAACCTTTGGAAGAAGATTGAAATAAAACTAGAATCTTCTTACTAGAGTATCGTTGTTCGTAGATCTGAGTTACGAGAGAATTTTTAGGGTGCTTTGAATATCTTAAAAATATTCAGTTACAAGTAAGTAGTACTCATGTAGTACTTGACTGTAATCTGAATAACAACTCAGACTAAGACATCTTGAGATCCATCTTAAAAGATCTTTAACCCCTGTCGGTTGCTATAGAACATATTGCAACGGCACTCATTAATCTTGGTCTGAAGAAGAGTTAATTCGAATTAAAGGACTAACTTTAACTTTGAAGGCGCCTAACACAGTAATTATTTATGCGTTTTCAGACAAGAAATATAATTATATGTCTGAGTATATAACTGCGTAATGACATAGGATTAATTTAAGATTCTCTTTGAACGTTGTATTTGCGTAAATAACAGAGGAGGAGCTTTCGTGGTGATGATAATCACAAAGTCATTAGTTGCTTACATAATAATGTATGTAACGTCAATGTACTGATGCGATACTGAACCTACTGATGCGATTTCACTCGGTCGTGAGCCTGATATCGAGTAGGACAGATAGAAAAGAAGCTGAGGCTGAGGAAAATCTACAAATCTTATTACTGTTAAGAAAATATAGATACAATTGAAAGTATTTCTGACGTGATAACTAATGCACGATTTTACAAACTTCACTCGATAGAAAAAAAATGCTAAAGGAGCCTCTGCAAATACATAAATCTGCATTTTTCTCAGAAATGCTAACATTATTTTTTGTAAATTATGTTGTTGTGTTTTGTGACAGAGATAATGGCCGTTTTAGATTTTTAAATTACGTTTGCATTTTTTTACTTCCATATTTTCTTGTTTTTCGAACAAAACCTGCCATGCGAGATCCTTGTATCTCGTAACAAAATAGACAGTGACCGCAAATACACGAACCATTTGAAGAAGGACTACGCATAAGCATCTTCATAAAAATAATGTTGGATTATTATGTGGGTGTTATCATTTCCATAAGTCTATCATATGTAGCCTTAGTCTCCTATTTGCGAAAAACTAAATAAAATTTGATTTTAAAAACCTAGTCTATTGTTTTAACTGTTTAATTTTAAAATTTTTACGTATGTGGGAACCTTATCTACATGTAATTTTGATTTTAATCCATCGGTTGTTATAATTGACCATCAATTTCGATTCAACGCAGGTTTCCTAATTAATTGCGGTCGGAATTACGGCGTCATTGAATTCAGTTGCTTTGTTTCCTTTGACCGTTACCTACAGTTGGAAATAATTATTGATATGAAGACACATTAAAATTATCTTATAAATTGAAACTGGAAAAGTTCTATCCTATCCTACCCAACTAATATATAAACGCGATGGACGGATGGATAGATTTTTGCTACTTGTTCACGCCACAACTACTGAACTGATTTGGCTGAATTTTGAAACATAGATAAACCGGATTAAGGCATAGTCTATTTTTTATTCCGAAAAATCCATCGTTCCCCCTACAGCTAATGAACAGCTAATGAACACAAAAAAATAAAGGAGGATAATATGTTGACCTAAAAGTTAGCTATAGCACGGAATACATAATTAGTAGGTACTAAAGGTACAGAAGGCTCACTCGGCAAGGTGATTTAAAGAAATAGCGACCTTAGCGCTGACACGAAAAAGTGCAATTCAGTTTGCAATAGCGCCTGGCCATGCTCCAAAAAAGAACTTCTCTTTCTATCGCGTAACTTTATCGCATTCGACTACCCCATCGTACGTACGTACGTACGTCGTCCGTACGTACGTACGTACTAGGGCTACCCCGTCATCGGGCGCACGCAGCGCGTGAAATAGGCCGTACCCGAACTAACACGAGCAAAGTATACGGCGCGTGGTGGCCATCTGGAATTAGTACGTCGAGACGTCTACCTGTATTTTCTAGATCACGTGATAAGTGGACCTGGCCCCTGTGTTATGGGTGCTAGAGAACTGATAAATTAATTGATTTATTTCATTGCACACACACACTGAACATATAGATAAATAAATAAATAAATAGTGGACAACATCACATGCTCCGATCCCTTAGTAAGTAGCTTATGCACTTGTGTTAAGAAAATCAGAAATAACGAAGTTACCACAACACCCAGACCCGAGACAATGTAGAAAACTTATTTTTTCTATATTGCCCGACCGGGGATCGAACCCGGAACCTCAGAGATGGCGGCGCCTTGAAAACCGGCACGCTAACCACTCAACCACGGAGGCCGTCAGATAGAGAGACACAATATAAGGGAATACAATGAGTGCAAAGGCGGCCCTAATGCTTAAGCAATCTCTGACACTGGAAAATAATGCTGTACATCACACAAACATTTTCCAGATCCATGACCTCCGAGCCCAACTCCATAAGGAGGAACACTAAAATACACGTAGTTTAGAGTTCTGTGGGTACTTGACCAAGTTGACTATTACCTGAACTTGTGACTATAAGCAATGAATCTTGAACCAAACATCCAATATTGTATTCAGTACATTATCTTCCACATTACATTCAAATATTGTTGTCACCTGATCTTATACACACATAACGTAGAGCACCTATTTTTTCTATGTAATTTCATCTGCATGAGTAAACAGTGTGATCAATAATATTATCTTTGGAAGAAGATATACACTAGATGTTTTTGACGAAATTCGATGAACGTCTTTCGCTATTACCAACCGAATTACCTCATACGGATCCTATTACGTAAATAGTTTTTGGGAATTTAACTAATTAAAAAGTTTTATATATGAGTACCTGTTTCTTTAAAAGGAATTTCTTGTGGAATCCTTACAGGAGTAAATATGAAATTGTACAGTTTATCCTTAAAAAACCCTCGCAAACTTAGTTTTAAGTCGTTAAATAGTTATCACCAACGATTTGTTCTTTAAATCGTTGGTTATCACTATTTAATAGCTTTACAAAGTGTGGGTTGATTATATAATATAGTGTATATTAATATATCGTATATAGTGTATATTAATATAGATTATATAATATAGTTTTAATATAGCGTATAGTGTGCCCGCAGGTAATATTTTAACTTGATCCTAGAAACACATGAACGTGATAAGAAGTGCCAATTACTTTGTTTTCAATACAAAATTGAATCGTTGAAAGCAATAATGAATAAAAAGGAGTGTTTTTAACAGAACACCCTGCATAAGATAATATATAACCAAACGACACGTATCAGGAATCGAACCCAGGCACTCTCACTTAGACACAAATTAACAACTGCGAAGGATAAATAAAATCTTCATGCGCAACTTGCAAGACTATAAAAAGCCATACAAAATAGTCTTACGTAAGACCATAAAAAAGGTCTTACGATTATAAAGTCAACAAAATGGATCCAAAAATACCACAGATTATATATTTTTAAAATTGTATTTCGCCCGTAATTTACAAGGGTTAATTAAAGATAATATGTACATTAAATGCCATATATTCCAAAGACTATTTGTTCCGTCATGTCGAATGCAAGTCAAAATTTCGAGAAGTGTATTTCACGAAATGTAATACATTCTGAACCTCCAGTGCGATATCGGCAACGATAGCCTTCCGGGTAGCGATTCAAATTTCGAGAATGTTCTTCGATAAATCTCCGCCTATCGGCACCGGGGAAGCCACTAGGATATACCTTATTTCCCCTCTCCGAGTAACTTATAAAGGGTTTTGAACAAAGTTTTTATGGCTGTTTTTAACACCTGTTAGCGAAAGAATACGCGGCTATTGGTAACGAATTGTGGCGTTTAACTTTTATTACCGGGTTAAACTTTTATTAAAGGGGTTGGAAGTTTATTGTGTACTTGAGTTTCCAGGAAACCAGAAGTGGTAAATGTTGATATTTATACTGCATTTGGGAGGGATTAGAACCCGCGTCTTTCATATTTTATCGCGGTTGGGTATTCCAGCAATTGGTCATACTACCTGGTTTTACCTACTTATTCGCTTAGCGTTAATTCAAGTTGATTAAGAAATCAGTTCAGCACAAAACTGGCCATGTCGGTTGTGTGCTGAACTCTGGTTCTTGACCCACTTCGAGAACGCGCTTCTCGTTCGATGGTTCGAGCCTTTTTAATTACTCTCGTTTTACACTGAGAACTTATTAATTGCTGTAAAATTACGTACATTATCGTAAAAAGATAAACTTACCCACGTTATTATTATATAGATTTTAGCCTTATTCAAGGATCAAAGACGTAAGTCTATTAATATGTAAGATACCGCGATAAAATTTTCGATTTTTGGTGCTGATATTCTGATCCAGTTGATAGAAGATAGTTAAAGGTTAGTACAAGTTTTTGTAAGAATTTCGAGTCGACTTTGTAAATGTGAAGTTGTAGAGGAATTGGATTTGTTTGTGCAATGCGAGTAGATTCGAAATTTAACCCCTCAGAGGGGTTAGTATAGATTTTGACTCCACTGTAGCTAAGTGCAAAATCAGATGTACGAGAGTTTTACCCTCCTTCTTGAAAATAGAAGAAGAAGAAGAAGAAACACTTTATTGCATACAAACACAATAACATACAAAAAAGATACAAAGAAAAAAGATAATAGTGATGGTATGCAAAGGCGGCCTTATCGCTGCAAGCGACCTCTGCCAGGCAACCTTTTTTTGGCAATGGGAAATAAAGTGTTAAAAGTGGGATAGGGCTGAGGATAAGGAAGATGAAAGCAAAAAAATAAAAATAAAACTAAGATGATACAGTAATACTACGTACAACAATACGTAATAAGTATATATAAAAAATAAATAATAAGTTTATAGAAATGCAGTAATACAAGAATAAACTGTGAAGCTATAAATAATAAATCTTTATATTAATAAAATACAACTAAAACCCACAACAAACCCGGTAGTCAACAGCAAAGTTACCGCATCAATTGAGATCTCAGTAAATTCACGGTTTTCACTATTCCCTGAAAATAATGCTCAATTGAAGAGCACCGAAGGAACGAGCGGCGTGCTCTGTAAAATAGGTCAAGAGCCATTGCTCAAAGTACGAGTAGCTACATAATTAACCTGCGCGAAATACTGACAGACACTTCCTTACTTACTTACCGATGTTCCAGGAATAAGACCTTTGATTTTAACCCAAATGCGCTTTATGGTTCCAATTCAAAAACGAGCAAGACATCACGTGTTTTGTATGGGAGCCCTCTTAAATATTTATTTTATTCTATTTTTTAATATTTGTTGTTGTAGTGGCAACAGAAATACACATCTGTGAAAATATAATAACACGGTTCAAAAGATAGATGGACTAGCCTGATGATAGACGGACGGATGGCAAAGTCTTAGTAAAAGCAATAGGGTCTCATTTTTACCTTTTGTACTCTGCAAGGAACATTGACTATTGAAATTCTTCAATTTCCTAGGTCCACACAATGCTGGTATTACAAATATTGCAAAGCTGGTTCAATATAGGAACTCGGTACTTCATAATTAGATTTTAATGCACGCTCGTAATAATTATTGGTCGCTTCGATTCGCTTCCATTAATTTGGATTCAACTCGATTAATTTCGGCTGGAAATAGGACTGTCATTACGCAACGAGTTTTAGATAGCCTTCGAAAGGTACAGTCACCGTCGGAAAATCAAGAATACAAAAACTAAAACTGTGAAGTATCGCAAGAAAATTAATAAGAAAATCTTCTCTTTTCAAATATTAGGAACAACTTATAGGCTTTTATAAAAAGTCATAGACTCTACCGTCACGTTCGAAAAGCAGGATTCCTCAGGAGGAGAAGAATGGACACAAAACTCGGTTCCAGCTTGCACGCTTCAAAATCCAAGATTTACAATTTGGGTTTTTTAAAAAAACGCTGGGTTTTTGCTGACGGATCTAGTCAGCTAAAACCCAGCTTAGGTTGAGCTAACATGAAACTAGTTGAAAACTTTGTTTTCAATAGAATTTTCAGTGTTTATTAAACAAATATTTCAATAGGTGGTTAATGATTATATAAGTTAACATTTTGTCATCTTGTAAGCAAATTCTCGGAAGCGAATTCTCGATCAAGGGTTGCTTACTCGACGCGTATTACTTTAGAGTTAAGGTCTGGAATACTTTCTCAAAAATATATTAAAATAGTACCCAACCATTAATAGCAATACTACTACATGATTATTTTTCCATTTAATTTTGAAAGTGTTAAAAAGTTAAAATTTAATTTAAATCTACTTTTCTGTACCAATTTTTTATTGTTGAGTGTACATGAATATTTTAAACAGCCTTTTGTAAGCGAATACATTATTGAATTCGAATGAGCTATCAATACTCCATTACTTCAAAATGGTTTATACAAATCTCATGAACACGCAGTTTTAATATAAAATTGTACAATTACTGCGTGGTTGAGTTTGTTTTGTTGAGTTGAATTGCTACAATTTATGGCTTCGTTGCTTTATTAGATGTTTTATTATGACTGTAGATTGTCATCGTCTCAACCGAAAGATGTATGTACGTACTGCTGCATATATGTGTCAAAAGGGAAACTCCAACCTGCATTGATTCGTGCCGTTTGGCTCAAGCCCCTCTTTACAACTCCTTTTGTCTTACTTCATTGGGACTTGGGAATCTGCTAATACGAAAATTCTCACTACTGCATATGCAATGGTGCGACCACGTAGACGCAACTACGTCATGATCATCCTCTTTGATCTAAAAAATCGCTAGGTCGCTGATCGTCACGATTACTGAAACGATTACAGACGATCATCAGCGATTACAGTGATTTAGCCCAGTACATGATCGTGCTCGTATGCTATCGTCTATAACTCTATTAGTAACCGATTATGGAGAGGACCTTTTCAATAACCTTGTTTCAAATCCATTTTGAAAACATTTACCACACAGAGACTTTATTATCTTCATGCAATGCAGGATTCTGGACGAAAAGATAATGTCGAGCTTCCTGAATTCGATTCGTTCTATTGGACCGAAGGCGTTTAACTGATTCGCGTTTCGAAGTCATCTAACCTGTGCATCTACAGTTTTATTATCTAGTAAGTTACAGATAAAAAAAACTTTGATTTAACCAAGCTATCATGTACATTTTTACAACAATATAAGATAATCTAGAATAGAACTATAATTGGTGACTTAGGCGCTTAATGGCGCTAGTGGCCTTGTGATTCTATAAATTCAAAAATAAATAGAAGAATTAATTAGGGCTTAGCTAAATTAATGCATCTCCAAAGCTTTCTTATTCCATCTTTTCCTAGTATTTTTAGCAATATTTTGGGCATCATATTAAATTAGATTCCATTAGGACTATTAGAAGCTTCCGAGCAAACAGTGTTACATAATGTTGACAATCCAATCACACAAAAGGGTTTAATCAATAATAGTGTAGATCCTATTCTAAGTGATAAGCAAATATTGTCATCAGTGTATACGAGTACCATACTACCAGTTACATAGACTATTACACTAATGTATACTTAAACGTAACTTGTATGTCAATTTATGGCTAAAAATATTTCCATTCTATTTTTACCTTTTATTATTACCACTTCCACCAACTTCTGCCACCTAACTTCCATTATCTGCTACCTTTGTCAACTAAATTATTTGACAAAGGTAGCAGATAATGGAAGTTCTTCTTCTTTTCTATCTTTTGCCCATACAAATCTGTGAAAACTTTTTTCTAGCTTTGAGATAATTAGATTTAAGACTAGACAGTACGATATATCTGTAAGTTTTCCTTAATAAGTAAAATAAAATTACTACAGCGTTTGTAAAACTTTCTCTGATCAAGTAATCGTTTTAAAACTAAACGAATTCTAGATTTTTATACAATACGTGGTAGCGTAAAAGGAAAGCTTTCAACGATACCAACAGTTTCCAAAAAGGCTTTTAGAAGGATTACAATAATATTCAGCGGGTTCTAGAATCAGAACTAATCCATTAAAGAAATACTTGAAATCGAAATAGATTGAAATAGTGCATGTCTGAGGTTCTAGAACTAGATTTTATAAGGCCAGCTAGCTCTTAAGCCACTAGACCTGTGTACTGTAATGTTGTCATTACAACCCAATTGAAAATTAAAAAATCCACTCTTTATAAAAGTCTTGCATTCTATCAGTGGCATTGATTGCTTACGCGAGAAAAAAAAGTTGCTTGTTAGCTTTTTAATTTTTATTTATCCCTAATTTAGTAATAACTTTACTAACAGAAGTTTGTATTACCTACACTTACTGGCGTTCTTGTACCTGATTATTATCATAATTTATATTACGTCTGTCTGGTGTACATGTACTATATTTTTATTTTTTATTTTTTTTTTTACTTCTACGTACTATTATTATTTATGAATATGATTATTTTGTGATGTACAATGACGAGGATATAATATTCTAGTAATTCATTCACACATTGTAAACAGTATACCTAAGTAGAGGTTTTGCGTAGAATTTTACAGAAGCCAAACAATCCTTTTAAATAAACAAGCCAGAAAACGGCCAATTTACTTTTCATTAAAGCGCCTTCTGGTGAAAAACAACATAATTTTCATTCGGTTGAGGCGTTCCCTAAAAAATAATGAAATCCACACCTTCGGAAACCCCCAGAGAGCATTTGAGAAGCTTCAACGTGCCTTATTTTGCGAATAAATAAACGCTTGGTTAATTATTCTGGTTGCCCGCCTAATTGAAATAAATACGGAATTTCAGCCTTCAGAAGAGTTTATGTAGTGTTTAATATTCTTGGAAATTCGTACCTACACTCTTTAATATTATTTAAATAAACCATTTAATTCAAATATATAAGAGTGATTCTGAAAAGTATAAGTAAAGAAATGGAAAACAATAGCTCGGTAAAACTTCAGCATTAAGAGATACGAGTAGGTATATGAGGGATCGGAAACCGAAGTTATGTACTCTTGTAGGACAGACGTATCCTGTGGTAGCTACTAAACTAAATCTAACTTTATTAACGCTTAAATAGAACACAGCGAGGTAAAATACATTTCTGGTGGTTCTCTATGATGTTCCCAAAACTGTGTGAACACTGCTAATCCGCATTTGGTCTGAGCGGTGAGTTTTGTTAAGAGTTTTGCTTTAGTTAAATCCTACTTATTCTGAAAGTAATGCAGGAAGGCATCAAAAAGGGGTATAGAGAGGGCGTAAGCGTGAAAGCCATCAAAAAGGGGTATATAAAGGGAAATAAAATAATACGTAAGGCAAGTCGTAGCACATAAATTCTCGGATTAAAATACCGCGTTTATATCAATTAGCCGGAAAGGCGTTGTCGGAATTGGGCCTTCCGTTTAATTAATGCTTTACACAGAGACTAAAGAGAAATAATAAATGGGATTTTCTGTAATAAGTACACCCATTTATTTATTTATATTTACACCTTAATCTCACACTATAGGTTTCCGTAATGCTATAGAAAACAAACCCTTCCTACCAAAATTCCTACTATCAAAATTGCTTGTTTCATTCGATTCATATTGACTTTACACACACAGACACAGAGTATGGGGCGCGTCATCATGGATTGAAATATCTATATATCAGTTAACATCAGGTGAATGTATTATTTATCCCATTATTCATTTGTAAAAACAAAATTTCGTCCTTTCAACGATTTCTCCTTTAATCTAAGCCGCGGGATAAGGTCTGGTGAATATTATTTTAACTACGCTCTAGGGTGCATAGCTGCGGAATTCTTTTGTAAAGTTTTCATCTGCCGTTTTCCACGTGGGAACGTTGATTACGTCAGAAGGTATTGCAGTGTTAAGTGGAAAAGGAATTGCGCCTGTTCTTTCAGTCCTCTGTAGGAATGTTTGGTTTTATTAAACAGCTGGTCGGACTTTATTGTCTTATTGAAAGTTTATTCAAGTTCTTTATGTTTGTTTTACCTATAAAAAGGGGACGAGAAAAATAATAAGTTGCAGAGAGTTTGTCTTTTTTTTCAATGATTGTAAATTAAAGCAAGTCCTGTTCGTATGGAATGGTGCCAAGAATACTGGCTACATTTCTCAAAAGCCAGGTTGACTCGCCGCGCGAAAAATAATCCTGTAAGGCGATTTAGATTTCAGAACCAGTAACGATTCTGATCGATACGATAAGAGTGCGCCTTACAGAAATCTGTGCGTGGCCAAAATTGGAACTAATACTATTTAGTTGTAATAATTAAAAAACAAGAAGATTACAATAATCTTCGCTTGCATGCCATAACACTTGATCTTAAAATATAGTAAATATTTTAAATTATTTTGTTAAATTATTTATTTTAAATGAACACGAAGAGTCGCAATAAAGATTTGAGTTGAATAAAATAAATTAAGATCCTACCCTAGATCCCGATTTTTAGTATGTGCACTATGGATATCGATCTCAAAGTAAAAAAATTTAGAAATCAAATAACTATCAAATGTTCTGTATTTTCATTTGGGGGACTGCCCTTGTTTATTTCGTAGATTTATTTTCTAATATTCAATCAAAGATAATTTGGGTACTAATCGCATCTAATAGTAATCACCCTTGCTGTTATGGGGTTGAGTGAGTGCACAGAGCATTTAATAGGTATCTATTATTTTACTGAGGGCCAGATAATATAAAACCGATAGATAGGACTCCGTATTTTTTTGGCAAGAAACTGTAAAAATCAACGAAAATCATAGTTTACAATGCTGACTTCCATTACACAAGATTAAATCGGAGCGGAAAACATGCCAATAACTTGAACTCAATACAAAATCATGAAATATTCATCGAAACACCATGTCGGAGACCCGGTCGTATTTATTAGCATTCATAAGAAGCGCCCAAATGTAAATACACGATTTAGCTGAAGTATCACATTATTTCAGTGATTTTAGTCCTAACAAGGCCAAGTCGCCGAATTAATATACTTAAGTTCTATGTATCATTGATCTAGCCATGAGCAAAATGAAATTATATGAACTGGGGTCTGATTATGTAAGAAAAAAGTATTCATCGTTATCGTAATCGTTAGTAAGTTCTGCCCCCCGATTGTCTGTCGTAAGTATGGATCCTATCAGCAGGCAGAATTTGTTAACGATTACGATAGCGATGAACACGTTTTTCTTACACAATCTAGGGACACAAAAGGACAATGACCATGGATGTATGGATTCCCGTATCAAGCCCAACTTGAATCAAACCCAAACTTTATTTTTATAGACTACGGTCTCCACATTAACTCGTACAATTATTACTTTTTTTAATTAATGTCCGGATTCAAAAATAATAGGCAAATAAACAAGTAGTACTTCTCAGTAAAATCAGTGTGACACAAAATGTGCATCGAAAAGAAAGTAACTTTTTGTATGGAAAATTAAATTCCGGATATGAAAAAGAAATTCTTAGTGCCAACAATTCTTTATAAACCTTATTTTATTTTCCTAGACTATTTTGGTTTTGGTTCATGGGAAAACTTGATACCACCTTTGGTCGTAAATCTAGGTACTAGGTTATCGAACATCTTCTTACACACATTAATGTTATGCTTAATACGATATTTATTATTAGAATACAATTTCTTGCCCAACCAGAGAATCGAACCCAGAATCACACGTTCAACAAAAGAAAAATAAATCGAAAAGGTCATAAGTTTCAAAAAAGGTTTGTGTACCCAATCGGGTATAACTTGGGAACTTGTAGTAAACTTCTTTTATAACTAAAGTCTTTTACGCCTGTACGGGCTTTGTAAACTTGTTTTCTCGCGTTTGTGCGTTTAAGGCCCAGTTTCATTGCTGGACGGATATTATAAGTAGATCTCAGTATATAAATTGATATTTAAAAAAAATATCTTCGAGTGCCATTAAAAGTTCTAAATTAAATCAATGTTTTGTAAGCCAATAAACGTTTTAATAATATCTAAAATTGTTCATAAATCGTAGCGCCTTATGTTGTAGTTTTGACGCTTGTAGTGATAGAGTGCCTGTGTTTCGCTATACATTGCTGTTTTAAATAAAATGTAAAACGAAAATAAAGTTTTGATGCAAACCTTCGATGGATGAAATACTTAATATTTCATACAGGTTCAGTGATCTGCAAATTTTTAAAAGCGAGTTATCTAAAAAAGCCCTTTATTAAATTCAACATTAATAAATAGAGATCGGTATTTACAATCAATCTTGCAATATTAGATTAACAGAAAAACAAAATGTGGTCTTTGACCCACGTACATAGGATATACGTGGGTGAAAGACCACATTTTGACCTCCGTTTCGTCCGATCCGTTTTGGGTTAAAATAAATCAGATTTTGTGCATTCTCATGTGCAGCATTCAAATAGGTCCTTAATACTGTGGTTCCAAGTTCCCGCGGGGGTTGTTTTTGCTTAAGCATTTTGTCGGATCAGTCTTCAGTATGAAACTGATATTGGAATTTCAAAACAATTTTCAAATTGAATTAGTTGTTGGAGCGAAATTGAAAAGAAATACTTAGGTTGCTTAAGTTTCCTTTTGGCGTTCGCAAATTGTATTAGTTATATTAATGAGTGATGAAATCAATTATTACCTTTTGTGGGGCAATGAAGGTTTTATGCTATACCACTGATTACTAACCTCAAGATATGGGCATCCGAACGATTTATTTCATACAAGCAAAGAGTCAAAAATACCGCTACCACCGCTGACCGAACTACCGCGTGGCCTTAAACTCTTGGTACTAATGACACCCATAAACTGGCGAAATTTTAAACGCGGTTCGCCCTGTCTAGAGAAGATGTCTATTTGCTAGACATAAGGCTATCGTAAAGAAAGGCCTTGAAATTAGTGAAATTGGTCACAGTCTATCGTATTGAATGGAAGCAGGCGTTATTTTATGGTAATCCATAATTAGGAGGACACATTTTTTTTTGCTACAATTCGCTACTTGAAAGGAATCTGTATGGTCCAATATGCAGGAATACCGCCCACATAAAACACCATACATAATTCTTTCAACACTATCTTCGACGTACATTTTGTCCCGGCACTGGGATATCCTCAAGTGATGATGACACCACAATGCAAAATCGTAGAGATCTCTAAATCAATCTCTAGATCGTAAGTAGTAGAGATCCCTACGATTCTATTTCGCATTGTGAAGTCAACATCTCCAGAGGAGCATTTTTTTGATAACGGATTAAAACAGAAAAAAAATAATTTGTCCCACAGTCTATCCATTGGAAGGTTTAGAATTTTGATTGTGATGCTGTGTCTCTATCGACATGGGTTGTATCCCGTTCAAGTTACTATGTTTACATATTCGTCTGTAACGTGCTAGATGTCGTCTGTCCACCCTGTGAAGAGATTAACAGTGCTTCCCGGTGGAACTCTTGAATTTTGTCCATTCTGCTGTAAATTAAAATAAGTACGGTCGAGACATAAGCTATTATTGGATTACGCATCTGGGGCTAATGACCATTGAGGTGGAGTTAATGATTTTTGGCCATTAATAATGTCAATTAGGGACCAAATAAGTTTACAAATATAATACTTATTTCTATTAAGAAATAAGTATTATATTTGTAAACTTAAGGGATTAATTTAATGCGTGTCGTTATTATTTGCTAGCTGCCGCCCGCGAAAATTTCGGTTTTTTGCTAATCCCGTAGCAACGATGGATTTTCCCGGATAAAAAGTAGCTCATGTGTTAATCCGAGCTAAAAAATATCTATGTTCCAATAAATATATCAATTTTAGCCAAATTGGTTAAGTAGTTGCAGCTTGCAAGAGTAACAAAGATCCATCTATCCATATACAGTTTACAAACTTTTGCATTTATTAGTATAGGATAAGAAGGATTAACAGGAAAAGGGTTTTATTATTTAAAAACCATTGTTATTAATTAATTTAAAATTTACTTCATCATTTATTATTTTTACCAAAAAAATGTCCTCGGGTTCATGGGTTTGAAATACCGGACGAGAGTTCATAATATTTGAGTGTATTTATCCCGAGAAATCTAGATGTTTGAAAACAAAAAAAAATACCAAACAATGTTTGAATCAAAGCATTGAAATTTGTACAAGGACTCAAATCGCTATTGATTATGCGTTCCGAGAGTTTGCAAATAACCTAAAGCTAGGGATTCAGGAAACCTATAGTGGTGCTATTCGAATACTAAACAGACTAGAGACTAGGAGGTCCACAATAATCTAGCAATCACTTTTGGGTTTTATTGTTTGTTGTTTCTGGGCTAAGATTTTTGTAACAAAAAGATGTTCGTACGTTAAACGTTTTTGCTTTGGAATTTAAAAACGATGCCAACCATGTGTACAGAACCGAAAATGTTTCATTATAGCCACTGATTACTTACCTCAGGATATGGGCATCTGATCGATTTATGTAAACCTTTTTCATAAAAGCAAATTGCAGTAACGATATTTTAATACTAGTAGGGCGCGTGGGAGCGCGGGCCACATGTGGCCCGCGGGCTGTCTTCTCACCTATTTAAGAATCGCCGTCATCTCCATCGCCAATTGGAATCCGATTGGCAATGGGCTAAAAGAATTACCTCGGAGCACGGTCATGGATTTAAAGATAGTTAAGGGCTGTTTGAATAAAAAATACACTGAACCTCATCACCGGGTGAGGTTCAGTGTATTTTTTATTCAAACAGCCCTTAACTATCTTTAAATCCATGACCGTGCTCCTCAATCATCATCCAAATCGTAGACCATCATCTCTTCTCATACTTTTCATAGTTTTTCATAGGCCTTGTTTATTGTAGCATTCACATTTTCCATGGAAAAATGAAAAAAAAAAAAAAAAAAACGTCTTGCAAAAAAATCACTCTCTTGTCTTTTATACTTTCCGAGATAGAACAACACGAAATTTGTATGGCGGCCATCTTGAATCCGCCGTTTTGATTTTTTTTTCAGCTAACTGCCAATTGGATGACGTTTCGAGTTACATTTGGTCGAGCACCCCCACCTATCTTCGATACCCTGGCTGTGCTCTTCACCCGTCTCCGAAATCCTCAATCATCAGCTCTCTCCATATTTTTCTTTAGTAACTCTCCGAAAAACCGCATCACAACCTTGCATAATTACCAACTGTTAGTCACTTCAACATTCCCCGTACATTTTCTATGGAAAAATAAATTCCGCCATTTTGAATTTTTTTTCTATCCATCAAATAGACCTTCGGGTCCTGATCACTTCTTGTCAAGAAACCATTCTTCCATCTTTTATACTTCCCGAGATATCGGCGAAATTCGAATGGCGGCCATTTTGAATCCGCCATTTTGAATTTTTTTCAGCTCACTGGCAGTTGGATGACATTTCAAATGACATTTGGTCGAGCACCCCCCACCTATCTTCAATACTCTTGGCTGTGCTCTTGACCCGTCTTCGAAATCCTCAATCATCAGCTCTCTCAGTATTTTTCCTCCGAATGAGTTTTTCCCTTATATACGAAATGGCCATTGAAAAAAAATCGCGCACCGCGCGAAAAAATGTCGCCAGTTTATGGGAGCAAAACCCCCCCCTCCGGCGTCAGTAGTAAGCTGTAAGCCGACGCAGTATTTCGCAGGAGTTTCGACACATGGCTCTACATTTTCTTGTAAGAAGAAGGTTTACGTAAAATGTTCGGATGGGCTCATCTTGATGTTATTATCATAGACCTCATCATGTTGTCTCGTACCTCATATGAACAGCACCAAACCCCCTAGAATGGGCATTTTATCCATGGGAAAAATACCCATGTGCCCATACTCAGAGAATGGACAAAGATGTAGAAGGCAAAAATATTTAACGCTTTCTCCGAAGACAAATATTTCCGGCCCGAATACATGGAAAAGAGATAGATGGTTGTCATTGCCATCACACATTAGCCTGGTGTTTGTGAGCTAGAATTAAAGATTATTTATAATTCAAGAGAAAATTAAAATGACTGAAAACATTCACAACAACGCATAATTTTTCTTTGACAAAATTCACGGCATAATTACTTATGCGGAGTTATTCCGTTGTTTCAGAGACGGCGGCGCGTCTTGCATACAACGTTGATAATTTCTCTCCGTCAAGTGTTCAGAATACTCGGGATTTTAGACTTTCTTCAACAAGCAAGGGATTAAAGACGCTTTGCGATTTGCATTCTTTGAGGTACACCGCCGGAGAATTCGGAATTTAAAACGGTGGACTGTAAAATAAAAGGAATTCCTCGAGTGGGTTCACAATTTAATTTTACGTAGGTAATACAACTAAGGTATACGTATTTTATGAGTGAATACACCCAGAAAAATCTGCGGGTCCTGTGAAATACCGCTGTAGCAATCTGAAAAGTATAGTTTGACATCCTTCAGAGCAGGTTTAAAGATTGGAAATGGGAACGGGAACGGGAATAGTTTTTATCCAAGATACTTTCAGAATTTAAAAACGCAATCAAATAGTTTATTTTAAACAAATATTTTAACATTTTCGTGCAAATGTATTCCAACATGATAGTCTGAATCATAACGCAGATTTTACTTCGTCGATACTAGAAATTATACTAGAATTTTGTAGATTTCATTCAAGAATTTTATTTTATCCTTGCACTATAAATTTTAGTAGCACTTTGTATTCATAAGGTGAAGTGTGTTACTTATTATTTTTGTGAACTATTGTTTGACTCGGTCGTGATAACAATTTATTGTGTACGACTATTAAAATATAGACTGCACTGTTTTGTCTCTGTGCATTGGGTTATTAAAATTCAACTTCTATATAACGTTGCCCTCGATTCAATTTTTTTTACGCTATACAAGTTAGTACTTGACTGCGATCTCACCTGGTGGTAAGTGAAGATGCAGCCGAAGATGTTAGCGTACTAACTTGGAAGGGGTAAGTTATGTCACCCCAACGGTTTCTATACAGCATCATACCGGAACGCTAAATCGCTTGGCGGTACGTCTTTGCTGGTAGGGTGGTAACTAGCCACGGCCAAAGCCTCCCACCAGACCAGACCTGAGCCAATTTAGATATTATAAAATTCAAAAGTGGCCCGTGGCGGGAATCGAACCCGCGACCTCCCACTCGAATCCGAGCGTGCGTCCCCTGCGCCACGGAGGTCGTCGTCAATAAATCAAAAATAATCTCAAAAAGTCTGACATTATTATAAAATAATTGATCAAAATATACTGACTCCTTTACGAGCAATTTTCGTTCGAATGGAGAAAGTTCGAACCGCCCCTGATTTTATTATCTTCGGCATTCCCGTTTCGCTGCTCCAGTATTTCAATTTAGCACCAACAAACATAAACTATCGGAACAAAGTAATGGGGTCTTACACTACTTTTGAATTTGATAAAAAATATTACTTTATTATAAACTAGGATAAAAATAATAACGTGCAGTGAAAGAAATATTAAAATCCAACGAAGATTTACAAAGTTACAGGCGTTTAAACTTTGGAGTGGGGGGATCTTCTATCCCTTTCTCGCAAAACGAAAATTTGTATGAAGCCGCACGAAGCTACTATGGCATTGGTACGGTGTGACGTCACAATTTCATGTTGCTATCTCTGTCTAATCACAAATCTTTAAATGCTTATAACTTTTTTGTTATTTGATCGATTTAATTAGTTCTTTCAGTGCACGTCATTATTTTAATTCTACTTTATAATAAAGTAATAAAAAAATTGGAGTCAAATACCCTATTGCAACCCCAGGCGGGTTACAATTCTTAATTACCAGCAGTGGATGCTGACGTTAATCTGCCTATGTGAGCGAAAGTTAACCAGTTAATTAAAACTTTTTAGACCACTTTCCCGTCGCGGCTTCATTAGGGGATTTCTGAAATTTTATGTAATAACGAAACTAGCGAGATACTGAAAAACTAGGCATTACAAAATATGAAATTAGGATTTTCAAAACAAAATGTAATAAATAAAGATCCATACAATATGTTCAGATTTTAGAAGTCGTAAAGACAATAGCGAAATTTCAGCGAAACCGAGTTATGCCTGAGAACCACGTGAGGTCAAAGCAGATGATGTCAGAAGTTATAATATTACTAGCTGACCTGGCAAACGTTGTTTTGCCCTTAGGGGTAATAAAAAATAGATAAATTGAGATTTAAACTATCCTATCTCTCAAGTTGGATCGAACTGCACATGGTGTGCGAATTTTATTATAATCGGTTAAGTGGTTTAGGAGTCCATTGAGGACAAACATTGTGACACGAGATTTATATATATTAAGATATGTTCAGATTTTACCAGTCATGAAGGCAAAAGGGAAATTCCTCTCTAGACTCAAGTTATGCCTGGGAATGCTGTGACACTAGGAGTTATTTTTTAGCAATGTGAGCTAATGAGTAATAAACTGGTTCCACGCCATCTATGAGCATCTATCAGAGAACTATAAGATTACAACGTGTAGATTAATAGTCATCGTTCGTTCGTTCGTTTCAGCCGACGGACGTCCACTGCTGGACATAGGCCTCCTGCAATGATTTCCAGCCCGCACGGTCCTGCGCCACTTGTATCCAGTGCCTTCCCGCGACTCTTTTAATGTCGTCAGTCCATCTGGTCGGAGGTCTGCCAACACTGCGCTTTCCCGTGCGGGGTCGCCATTCCAGCACTTTGGGTCCCCAACGTCCGTCGGTCCTACGAGCTATGTGCCCCGCCCATTGCCACTTCAGCTTCGCGATACGTTGAGCTATGTCGGTGACTCTGGTTCGTCTACGAATCTCCTCATTTCTGATTTGATCACGCAGAGAAACTCCGAGCATAGCTCTTTCCATCGCCCGCTGAGTGACTCTGAGCCTTCTGATGAGACCCATAGTAAAAGACCATGTCTCGGATCCGTAAGTCATCACTGGCAACACGCACTGTTCGAAGACCTTAGTCTTCAGGCACTGAGGGATATTGGACGAGAAGACATCACGAAGCTTCCCGAACCCTGCCCAACCGAGCTGAATTCGGCGGTTCACCTCTTTCTCGAAATTGGACCTACCAAGCTGGACTGTATGTCCCAGGTATATGTATTCGTCTACAATTTCGAGTGCAGAGTTCTCAACTACTACAGGGTGGAGCGGAATGTGAGAGTTAGACATGATTTTCGTCTTGCTCATATTCATTTTAAGGCCCACCTGTTGGGAAACTCTGCTGAGGTCATTGAGCATCGTGTTGAGGTCTTCCAGAGTCTGTGCCACGACTACGATATCGTCGGCAAACCGAAGGTGAGTGATGTACTCGCCATTGACGTTGATGCCATATCCCTTCCAATCCAGAAGCTTAAAGACGTCTTCCAATGCATATAGATTAATAGTCATAATTAGCCGAAAACCTAAAGTATGGAACGATGGGGACAATAAGAAGATAAGTAGGGGACGATTTTATAAAGTTATTCCTTGGTCTATAGATGGTGTATAGATGCATGAGAAAATATTAAAAGAAGTGTAGCTCATATCCTGAGGGAACTTTAGGGAGTTCAAATATGTACCATACATTTTGATAGGGACTTCTTATCACGTTAATATGGATAGGATTAAATTATTGGGTTAGCCTCAGCTGCCTATATAAATTAACCCACACCTTGTAGATCGGAGCTCAAAAATAGAAGCGGAAAAAAAAATTCACTGACCCTTTCGAAGTTAGGTAAGTATGTCCATACCAGACCACTTAATATCATTAGAACAACGTCAAAGGAAGCTCTGGATGTCTGAGAGACCTCTACAATGTTTTCGAAGTTGGGTGAATCATACCGTCTTTTGGTCTTGGCTAGCCTATTTGATAACAGCTAAATCTTTCGCAGTCTAAGTCGAGTAGTGAATCTAAAGGTTCAAATGTCTTACGATGAACGAGAAAAGACTTATAATGAAAGAAAGGATAATACAGCACATTTTATTCTGAGAAAATTCTCAGATTTACCCTGAGTTACCCCGGCATCAGTTGAATAGCTTTCTTATTTCGAGCCTTCAATCATGATAACGCCCCGAAACACTTCAAAACTGAACGGATCATCCGCTATAAATCGGCGGCTATCAGACTAGAGAGGTCGACCCGTTGAACGAATCAACGGACGAAACTATGTTCTACTGTTAAGTCTGGTGGCACTGATATAAGATGGTTTCACGAAGTTTGGCTCTGTGTAGAATTGGTTAACAAAGTCCCAAGTTTGGTTCCCGAGAAGGACATGTCAAATTTCAAATTAGCTTACTCAAATGAATAATTTATTTATTTCTTGAAAGCCTTACTTACTTGTAGGCTCTCATCAATAGACAGTATATATGATAATGGTTATTATTAGTGGTAACTATTTTAATGCTCCCGACTAAATAACCTTTCAAACAAAATCAAAACACTAATAATACCCCGTCGTTTTTGCGTCGGCAGCTAAAAACCCAGAAGCTAGTTTAAAGTTCTAACTTGGATGTGGATGCAACATGTATGACGACGCAAAAGCGTGCAAGAGCTCAAATGTGCAATAAACGTCTCTCAAGCAGTGACGGAATTCACCACTTGTAACAGACGCTGCGGAAATTTGAGCGCTTTCTAGTTCTGGCAAATAAATTAGATGAAAGACACATTGCTCTTACTAAATCTTTATTATAGTGGTCGCAATATCTTGCTTCTCATGGTGCAATAAAATCAGAAAACAGGACAGCCTCTGTTGCCTTGCAGATTTGTAATACCTGCGATAGAGAGTGCAACAAATGGTCTGTTACTCCGTGTTATTGATCCACGTGCAGCGAATAATTGCGACCAATATAAGTGGCTAGCTTTTGAATTCGCCTATTTAAAATTTGGGTTCAAGCTTCGAGTGCAAGTTAAGACTCATAATATGGTGATAATGAATGCAGGTTTCCTCACAATGTTTTTGTTCACTACAATTTTTGTTTTTAATATGTATTTAAAATATTTTTCAATGCATTAAGAAGTGTTCATCATAGCATGCCATCAGGCACAATTGTCGTTAAGCGCAACCCTAACTAGGTACATTTTGAAATAAATAATTGACTTGACGAGGCACTCCGGGAGTTCTGGAAGAAGAAAAAACTTGACGAATTACGTATGGTATCCGTTAGAGTAACAGTGTGAGGTGTCGGTTACGATGTCGTGAGTTCAATGGTTTTTTCGAATTGCAAAAAATGCCCAACGCGCTCAAAGAAGTTTTCGTTTTAAAAAAAGATTATGGCGAATGACAGCTCTGAAACAATAGGCTACCAATGCATATACTCGCAAAGCAAGTATAGTGGACCCCTGGTAATCCGACAAACCTTTTGCAGGGCAGTTTCGGATTGACGAATTTGTCGGATAATAGAGTACTGCGTAAAGATCACCTACAGACCGGATTGTTTTAAAAGGAGTGCATTATAATCCGACAGATTACAGATCAAAGCATGATAGGCATGGCGGATTACAGGGGGCACCGGATTATACAGGGTGTGAAGAATCGGTCGTCTAACTGTAATAAATAAAATAAATTCATCCATATTCACGGCTATCGATCTTGGTATCAGCGATGGTAGTCCTGTAGCTGTCACTTCCCCGGCCGCTCCGTAAGCGGATTTTGATATATCGCATATTGCCTCTCAGACCGCAGTTCGAGGAAATCTTGTCGTATATAATAATGCATACAACTTGCAGTAGCAACTACGAAATAAACGTTTTTTGTGCTCGTAAATGTTTTTTGATAGGAGTTTTGCAAAGATTCAATACAAAACACTTTCTTCGACGCTGGTTTCGTCCCGACACCGCCGGGACATCCTCAGGAGATGTTGATTTCACAATGCGAATTCGTAGTGTCTACGTCTTGTACTGTACAGAATATTTGCAGGGGCGGATTATAGCAAAACAAATTAATCTGTTCTACTAGTTGCAAAAATTGTTTAACGTAGCTTGATAAGTTTTTAATTCAAAAACCTTGATTGTATTGACATGTGAATAAGAAAATCTCGGGGTTCGAATGAGACGTCTTTGAAAATGTGAGAAAAGAGTTCAAAGCAAGACCCAGCCGCTCATGAAAACGCATCACATTCTTCAATTGACTTGAAATGTGTGCGCATAAGCCGTATAATTAGTACTTCAAAAGGTTGCAGGAGCGTTCTAAGACCTCTTTCAGATGCGACAGAATCCAAGCTCGTTAAATAAAAGCCTAAGGTATGAATACAAAATAAGAATTGTATGAGAGAAACCCTGAGTTGTATGAACCAAATTAAAAAATGGTCAGTAGTACTTGAACTTATTTAATCGTTAAATTCCATATATTTTGTGACACTTTTAAAGAAATTATTTCGAGCAACATTGCATTTCATCCGTTGAAATGGAACGTTGCTCGAAATAATTTGCGCATGAATTAGAATTCACACAGCAATAGAAAACTTAGTTACTAAACAACATCTTTAACTTGAATAAAATATCCTTTCGTAAATCTGGGTACAGATTAAATCTATCATAATTCTTACTGTGACTGTACCCCGGTAAGGTAAAAAAAAATATCATTTATTCATAAGAAAGCAGGTACATTAGATGGTCAGCAATAACAATTATTATCCTTATACATTCTGCCTTATGGCGTATGAATATAAAAAAGTAAATGTTAATATTTGTTTGATTGAATTTGAAATTATCATTTTTCATAATATTACAATAAATGTAAGTCAGGATGTCAATGACTGTAAATTAATAATTTATCAAGTCAAAAATTAGAAATTCAGAATGTCAATAAATGTTCTAAATGTACAAAACATATCGCACTTCCACAAAAATTAAAAGCCATCCGCGGAGCGACTAACAAAATATATAAATCACAATTTTCTAAACGTACAATCATAATAATTTATACGCCTGTACTAAAATAAACCACGCTATCATACTATTTCCGATACACAGGGCCCTCTATATTTTATCCCCTTAATATCATAAATAACGTTCCTGTTATGATGACAAAGAGAGCGTGGGAGATTTGGAAGAGGTGTTATTACAGTAAACGCAAAAAATCTACCCAAATAAATAACTTATTAATAACAAGTGACCTGCGAGACGCTTAATGTACCTAAGTACCTAGGCGAATCAAAGAAGGAGTTCTTGGAATTCATTCTTAGCATATTAGCACAAAGAAAAATAAGTAGGACATAATATAATCAATCCCTGAGTACCTACTATACAATATAAGACAGCTTTATACTTAATTCTGCTCTTATTTTTCGTAAATTGGAGTTATCGCCATACAAATGTGACAAATATCATAAGGACCTTTTACAAGCGCCTGTATATTAGGCCTATGTGAAATTAAGATATTTTGAATAAAAGTTCTTCAAATCTTTCGTGTCCAGGCCATGTATAAACTAACGTTAATCGTTTGCGGGTTTTCCCACATAATTTCCACATTCATTTTAATATAATATCAGACCACGTAATGGACAGCATAATTCTTTAATTAACTATTGCATTTATTGTTACCTAAAACACAGTTGATAGGTACATGTTCATGTCCCTCATCAATGTAGATTGTAGAATAGTAAATGATCTATAAGTGACTCAGAAAATGAATGCACATTGCATAATGCCACGTTCACTAACAGGGTGACAACACCCCTGTAAAATATTTCGCGCTCTCTCAACACAAAACGTTCCTGTTATGATGTTTACGCAAAATGTGACCTGATTCAATCGCTGATATCGATTGGAGGTTTTACGAGCAAGACGGTAACGAGACCCGGTATTATACCGGGTATTCCAGTAAATAATAATGTAAACCGGCAATTCCTATACGATGTCAGTTTAGCTGGTGGGAATTTTTTATAATAGGAACACGCTCAGGAAACATGAAAAGGATCAGAGGTTCCTTTCTGAAGAAAATAATAAAAGCAGAATATGCCAGCCACAAACCTTCGAAGGTTGGTTGAAGTTTTAAAATAAGTATTTATTATTTTATCGATATCGTTAAACGTTTAAATACTAATAAAAAGGATGTGATAGTAATACAAGACCATAAAAATTCAAGAATTTTGTTTGATATGATAATCTAGCTTAGATATTGGCGTAACAAAATCAATCGGAAAATGTAGATAACAATTAACAGGAAGTTAAAAGCAGCAACTAGTACCACCACCATTCACATTCACACCACCTCAAACCCTCCCAAAACTTGTACTTTATTTTTCAACCTCTTCTTTCTCTCTCTCTGTTCTAAGCTTAATACTTTTGCTTTAATTCCTTGAGATCATGAAACATAAAGAAGGGCAATTATGACAAACATGATATTTTCAGAGTATTCTTTGAGGAATTGTCATACCATTTCAACGACTCTAAATAGTTGTCTCGGAGGCTACTCCAGTTTGGCTTTACAAAATTTAACCTGTCAGATTATTGGCTACTTGCCTCGTTAAATGTGTTTTTTATGAAACACAAACTTTAATTAATATCAAATAATTGCAAAAGCTTCTTAGGTCGATGAACTGTGGATAAAAAATGGGAAAAAAAGAAAAATTTATACACTAAGAGAGGAGAAAGTGTATACACTCAGAAAGAGGTTAACGCACACAGAATAATGAACAGGGCGATCTAAGACAAACCAGAGCCTACCGAAATTCATTACGTGGATAGAAATAATGTGTACAGCTAAGAGCCTCCTCCGTGAAGCGGGGCATAAAGTTAATTTCCCCCTTTCATACGTATTAACACGTCATTGACTCCACGCCTAACTTTTCAATTATGTACGTAGGATGGCTTCGCGGGGATTGCCGACAGGATAGATTTTATTTCGGAGCAAACAATTTATTCAGCACGAGTGTAAAATAAATGTTTATTCACCCTTAACCTGCTTCGAACGTTTATCACTATAGATGGCAAGGCAAGTAGATTTTTCGTGGTCCGTTATCAGACTGAGATTCTTGCCAGTTCTCTTTACGAGGCTCTTTTTCAAACTTGGCAGTAGAGTTAGATTTTTTGAAGACCCTGTAAGTTATGAGATAAATTGAAGATTTTCAGACGTTTGTTGCTATATACGAGTGCCTGTATAGGCCTATTACTTGAGACGATTTCAATAAGCCTGTCCTCATCCTGAAGATTCCTGTTGACGCATTTACATCAGATCAAAGTTTCAAATCCATCAGAGCTTTAGAAGTTGGTCATATCCTTTCATCAACTAGCTAATGAACAAGATTTTTATCTGTTTTGCTCGATTAATATCGACAGGTACTGGTGGAGTTACTTAAAAAAAAGTTTTTATCTTCGAGTTTCGTACCAAAATGGTAGAATGGAACTCTTTAATATGAAGCGATTTTGTCTTTCTGTTTAATTTGTCATTTCATTTATTTGCTGGCTGTATTTTTGTATGCTGTTCGGGAGTGTCTCGTGTTGTTCGGGAGTGATACAAATATCGGCTTAAGGAGCACAGCACGGGTGTGCCCGCGAAATTCAAATTTTTCGTGGTTTTTCGCGATTTTTAAGCTAATAAGACATAATAGGCTTATGACCGTCAAATTGCGATAATCCCAATATCTTCTTCACGTATTTATATAAAAATCTCTGCTCGAAAGTGTCGAGTTAAAGAAATTAGTCCAAGATTTGCGAGTTACTCACATAAAACTCGATACTCGGACTAATTTCCTAGGATACACATTTTTATGCAAAGATTTTGATATAATCATGTAAAGACGATACTGCCATTCTCGCAAATTGATTGCCATAAGCCTATCATGTCTACTTAGCGTACAAATTGCAAAAAACCACGAAAATTTTGAATTTCGCGGGCAGACCCGTTGATTTCACGTTAATGCAGCGATTGTGCGTGAACTATGGCGGTCGTTAGGCCGCGACAGGCCTCTTTGTCGCTAATGTGTCGTAAACGGAATGATTGCAGGGCGCTCTTCTATTAGTTTCTATTGGATTTTCGTTTACATATCTATCTGCTACAGAAGCAGCTGTTTGAAAAACAGTTGTGGTATACTTAGTAGTTAATTGATAATAATATCTAATATAAAAATTTAAATTGTATTCAATGTATTGTATCTAAAATAAAAATTTCATTTGTATTTAATTTCTAACGTTCAACGAACAAACATTATTTTTATATAGCGAATGCGAATGTAAACACACATCTGCGCATGCGGCCGCGCAGCCGCGCGCCGACCGCAGCTAGCTTCGGTTCGGCACCCACCAATAGACACGCGAGGCGATGCGCTTGCGCACTACGTAATAAGATTTTTGCATTGTAATGATATCGACTCGTGCGGTGTACCTAAACTTGTTGTACTGTTGTGTCTAATAAACTTTTCTCTGTTCTTCATTTATTAGTGGTTTAAATCATAAAACCCGAACATTTACCACTAAACAGTCTTCAGTGCCTGAAATTTGTTTTCCGGGCTAGACTGAAAATTCATGTCCTAGAACGTAAAGCGGTAAAATAAGTATGTTAATCCATTGTTTTTTGTGAACACTTAAGCTAAAAAAACCGAGTTGTAGAATTTATTTAAAGTAAAAGTATTCCGATATTTCAAATGAGTCCCAAAGTAGTACCTTATATCTCAAATCACACAAAATGAATCTAAAAGGTTGGTTTTTACAAGCTTATGTTTGTATATGCGTAGGTATTTTATAATAGGTACTTAGGAACACAAATATTTTCCCTGAAATATATGGAAGCCGGAGTCACCGTAAGGGTGCCATTCGTACCATTTTTGTATAAAACCCTTAAACATCATAGTTTATATTACAATAATTAAATATCTATACGTGCATTTCAAATGCGGACACTTAGCAGTAACATTAATAATCTAAGTTATATTGGTTGTTATTAACCTAGCACGATGACAAACCTTAATGCCTTTGCCTCACGGTCGGGTTCATAATAACAAATCACTTGTCATTAATAGTTCTTATGGCGCTGGTGGCAATTGTAGCCATACCTACCTTTTTTGTAGGAGTTTAGTAAAACTCGGCTAGACCAACTGTATAGAATTTTCTGTGTATGTTTTCAGAAAGGTCTAAGCCGATATGTGACAGTTTTCACTAACAACAACTGTCACCTAAGAGTTTAGGCGTTTCTCAAAGTGTTGGTGAAAACGAGCATTCTTTTTGTATCCTTAATGGCAAAGCAGTAATGGCACCAGATTTCAATCTATCTTTTTCGAAGTATAACTTTGTTTTAAATTATAAAGCCCTGAAGGTCGAGAAAAGTTTATCAGACGTTTTTGCGAATGGGACGAATAATTTAATCAGAACTTTGTTAAACTTTCAGTAGACTCTTATTATAAAAACTTTAATATGTTTCTTTTCAAATAAAATAAGTTTTCACAGTTAAGTAAAATATTTATCTACGTACAAAAGCTATAAAATCTTTTCAAAGAAATTCGCTATTCACTTGCTAATATAACTTAATTATACAGGGTTATATAAAAAAATACCGAATCGCCCTCGGCCTGTATTTGTTTATATTTTAAAAATGGAAAATTCTTTCCAAAAATTCAACTTCAAATGCCACTACAAAGAGTTAAATAATTAGGGTTCCATACCAAAATGGTAAAAATGGATTATGGAACCCTTATGGTGAGACTTTCTCCGTCCGTCCGTCACACTCGATTATTTCAGTAACTATTGAAGCTATCGACCTGAAATTTGGAATAGTTGTAGGTAATTGCGGCGCAACATTACTGCAATCATAAAAAATTGAAAATCTTTTTTATTTTTATTTAAAAAGGGGGGAAAACAGGGTTGTCAAAATTTCAAAATGAGATAACAATATTGAATAGGGTATCATATGAAAGGGAATTACTTGTGTATTCTAAAACGAATTTTTATTTATTTTTATGCCTGATAGTTTTCCATTTATTGGGCAAACTGTCGAAAAATATACCGTTCCCCCCCCCCCCCCCCTTATCTCCGAAGTTTACCAATCGAAAAATCTGAAATAATTATGATCAATAGAAGTAAACGTTTATTTTACAAGAAAAATAAAATCAACTCTCTAACTATTATACGTTTTTTTGATAATAACAATAAACCGGCAAAAACAAAGTTATGTTTGCGGTTTGCCAACAAAACACCTACATGTAAATTATACTCGTAAATTCATGTTTAACTTCTTTTGTGGTATGGAACCCTCGGTGCGCGAGTCCGACTCGCACTTCGCCGGTTTTTTTTTAATGTACCTACACCAATTCGAAGCCGGTCAAAGGACTATTAGTGATTGTACGAAACATTGTAACAGTCGGTTAAAAACTAACAACTTTTGTTCGACGACCTTTTTTTCATACATGTTCATATCAGATGCAGTGAGTCCTTGAGTATATGAGTGCGTCCCATAATTTATTGCTTTGAAATATCATACGACACTTCACTGCACTTATCTTCCTGAGACATCAGTTGAGTGTCATTTTGCCCAGTATCAGCCTATAGTTCCCTTCAAAACACAGTAGTTACTGTTTCACGGTAGAGCCTCAGACTACAGTAGAACTTACAAACACTGCGGTGGTATCTACTGGGACTAACTCCGCAAGAAGAGTCCTACTACCAGTATACGCGTACAGTAAAATGCTTTTTCATCTCGCTATGCTCAGGATTCTATTCTTTGAACCCCTCGCTGCGCTCAGGGTTCAACCCTAGAATCCTTCGCCGCTCAGCATTCAAATTTGACACTCGGCCCAAAAATCCACTTTGTGTCCTTGCATAACAAATAACTATTAAATATTATATTACCCCATTGCTTATTTTATGCTACGACTATTTTGAAAAATCTCCTTACTCACAAAAAAAGTATCGTAAGCAATCTGAGTCGCGTCGTTTTCCACTTCTGCAAATAAAAGACGACCTTTAATAGAAAAGTCGAGAAAAAAACGGCAATAGAAGCGGCGAGCGCCGGGTATTGTGCCCCGCTGTGGTACAAGCGAAGATGGCTTTTTAACGAATATAACCGAGCATTATTTTCTACCCTGCCATACTCCGTGTACAAGATCAATAATAGTATTACTATTGGTAAAGCATTTACTGTCCTTCTATTTTTTTTTAAATTTAAAAACCAAAGTTATCTCTTCTATGTTTAAGAGTCTGCTGACCCACGAACATGTTTCCATTCATACAAAATACCAAATCATTTGTAATTCGTGCATATTTCGATCATGTTGTGGTATTATTCGGATTCATACAGTAATAATCTACCTTCCTTGCCATATTTGGTTCGAAAATACTTCTTGAAAACGAAATAATAATCAATTTTGATCAAAATTTTCATAACTTTGGTCAAGTTCCGTAATAGCAAAAATTATGAATGAAAATTTGTAACTTTCTTTATTAACCGGTGTTTTTCTTTAGCTCTACAATAAAAAATGTGCTCCTGAACTAATGTGACGTGAGATAGTGTTGTTTTTATTACAAAACAAATAAGCAGAAAACATGTCCCCTTTGACATAAAAATAAGCAAAACTAAATTCGTTTATAATTTCGTTTAACAAAGGTATTTCGGAACTAGTATGGCCAGGAGCATAGATTATTACTATTATATTAACCCTAATAACACCACAACATGATCGAAATTTGCACGAATTACAAATGATTTTGGTATAACGAATGTATGGGAGACACCGTGGGTCAGCAGACTCTTAAGTGCTTTACACGGTCAACAGATTTTTAAAGGCACTTCATATTATCTGAAGTTTGAAGTTAGCTTGACAATTATGTATTGAGATCAATTTCAAGCCAATAAATAAATGCATCAGGACATTACACACATCGCAATCTAGCCCAAAAGTAACCGGGATCTTGTGTTATGGGTACTAGATAACATTTTCCAATTGCACGAAATACTATAATAGAACCTCCACCATATGGTCGTCAAATGACTAACCGAGTGATCAATGAAATTCTGAAACCTGATAGACACCCCCATCAGCGGGGTTTATTTTTAAACTTTCAAGAAAAGTACCTCACCAACAATGGTGAGGTACTTTTCTTGAAAGTTTCGTACTGTGTACCTATTACACAGTCGTGATCGGCCAACCTAGTTACGCCGGACAGGCCATCTTGGCTGAGATTGCTAGGTGGAAGTTACGGCGTCCGTAATTCGTATTTTAGCAGCGGAAAACTAGTAGGTAGATAAGTATCTAGATTTGGAAATAGACACCTAAGATCAGGCAAAGTTGGTAAGATTTATTTGAAAGCGTGAGTAAACCCAGCTAGATATAATTTTAGGCCTCCAGTCAGAACGTTGTTACGAAGCCCTAAATTGTTCTTTTCCTATTTCGTACTAGAATAATGGAGTCCAATTTGCACTTAATCCGCTTGTGTTTGAAAAAGAAAATATTATTAATATTTTTGTTTTTAGTTTTCTTATGAGGTTAAATAATTCCAGCATTTAGTTCCTGAGAATTTAAAATCTTTTGAGCTTTTCATTTTACTTCATAAGTTCTTTTTAACATCGTAAGCAGCTGGTCGTATCTCATTCTACAAAGAACATGTCTGAAAGCGTCCACCTTAAATGGAAAGGTTGGAGAAAAAACTAAAGAGATGCGACTAGATAAAGAATTGTACTGACTGCCTGCAAAGCCAGTTGCATAAAGATCAGGGAAAATATTGTAAAGCAATTTTCCTACTATGACTCGTGAGGCTTAGTTGTGATAAAAACTGTCCTAGTGCGAGTCGGATTTTACTTCGACAGTTTTTAATTATTTTATTGTTCGTTGACTCTTTGTCAACATATGAGTGTAAATAAAGTACTGTCTGAAACTATACATAATTAGGTATTAAAACATCCGTGTGATCAGTATCAAAAAAGTAGAATTAAAAAACTCCCACTCATGTTTCATAACCGCCCCCTCCCCCCCATTATGCATATTATGCAACCGTTTCATAAACTACAAATTAATAATGATTTGAGAGATATTATTCAACCAGCCTGTTTTAGAATATACTCGAAGAACATTCTAGGATCACATACTTAATTAAAATATTTATGTTATCATTTTTCAAGTCTTTAACTACAAAACAAAGCAGCTACTCGTAATATGCAATTACTTCGTTATGAAAATGAACGAAGCATTTTGCAGCGCTATGCAAGCGCTGTAGAGAACAAGCGAGCATGTGTTTAAAATTAGTTCCCGTAGCGCGAGTGAGATAGGAAAGCGATAGGAAACTAGATCTACGTAGATTTAATAATAATAAATTATGATGAATCTCTTCACGATTTGAAGCGTACTACAAAAAGCCCGACTGCCAGAGCGAAAACTCTAGTCAACCTCAATGAGTAAACCACACTGGTTAATTGCGGATTAGGGTTCATACACTATTTTGTTTTACTAGGTCTCAAGTATGTTTTCCTCATATTCATTTTATTTTACTGTACCGTCATAGTATGATGTTGACGTATAAGTATGAATTGTGAAAAATAGAATTTCTGACGGAACTTTTAACTACTGGGCGTTACTTTAAAATCAGAGTAAAGTAGGTAAAATGTTAAATAGGTACGTTTCCCTGGTAATATTTTAGTAACTAGGTGGGCCTAATCTTTGGTGCTCTAGACTGAGTTTGTTTGAAGCTTCTTCTCAAATCAGGGTGTGTAAGAACCCTCTTAGTTTTAGGCGTTAAATAGTTATCACTATTTAATAGCTGTATAAGTATGTGACTATTCATAAGTGCTTGTAAAATGAGCCTGAATGAAATAAATCATCTGAATTGAACTTGCGTTCAAAGAAAAACTCCATCAATACCTCTACGTATCAATTACTTTAATAGAGAGCTTAAAAACTCTTGTTAACATGAATATGAAACGCAATTAATGAAAATACATGCGAATATTTTTGCCATACACAAACACCAAAATGGCGGCAAACCGCTGTACGGCCCACAATTTCATAACGCAATATCGTTACCTACAGTTAATAACTGTTTCATAAACATCCAAAACGAACGCTCGGAACTTCGGCGGCCATTTAAAAAAACGGTGTTCCCGCGGAAATATTATATTGGCAAACTTCGGGTTTAATAATGCGAGTAATACTCTAAGTTTTATTACTTACGCTTCTTTATTGCTCCCAGATTTTATGAGATTAGGTCTTATAAAGATAGGGTTATATGAAAAGATTCACCTCATAAAAGAGTAGACATGCACCTAGTTTATAAATCAATGCATGCACTCTAACGCTCGTTTTCACCAAAATTTTAAGAGACACCTAAGCCTAAAGGTGACAGTTGTTGTAAGTAAAAACTGTCACCTAGCGGCTTAAGCGTTTCTTAAAGTGTTAATGAAAACGAGCATAAGAAGGATGGTTATGAGAGCAGTAATGGTAAAGTGGTTACGTCAAACTGAATCTGAGAGTTTTCCATTAAGGTCGCTGTACAAAGCCTTTTATCGGACAGGAGACCAGAGTATTGTCCAGTAGTGGGTGGTGTTACATAATATAATATGGACCACAGGACAGGCCCAGGCCCATCTTAAAAATTAGTGTGACTATTTTTAATCTGTCAAGTGGCGCATAAGATAGGTACAAAGATTTGGATAGGTGCCATGGATAGGTGTACCTCTATGGTGTACCTACGTCACTCCATGTCACTCTGTACATGAACAGTTGACAACCATACAACAAATCTTGGCGCTCACAGAGAAAAGAAGACCAGTTAATAGTTATTCCCTGGTCTGAATTGGCGCTCACCATGGCGCCGCATGTCATGCAATTTTAGGCTAGAATGAATGCCATCTCCATAGTTTTTTGTATCTCTATGTGTAATATTTCGTGTCTGGTTTAAAAAAAAAACCTTCTTGTCCATGGACACACAACCCACAAGACGTGTATCATTAAACTTCAACAATAAAAATAGTAAATATATACTGAAAAAGTAGCTCTAGTAAAATGAATGAAGGTTGATGATCATTTTCGCCAGACGGTCATGACGGTTTTGCCAGAATCTAAAAAGCGAGAGCGTCAACGAAAGGTTTTAACGTTCGTATTTACTTTTTACTACTGACTACCCTCATTAACCGTTTTAGATAACTTTGGATTATAATTTGTTACTCTTATGTTTATCTGCCTATAGTATATTTTTATAATTTCCATATCACTATTGTTTAGTAATGTTTGTCTAAGTGTGTTTTGCTTACTTATATGTCCTTTAAAAACTAAGCGGCAGCGGCGACGCAAGGTGTACAAAAAACCTCATAAGAGTTTATGACTACACCTTTTATAATTATATAACTCTATGGATTTTTTTTATGTGCCAATAAAAAAATATCATCAGATCATTGTCCATACATGAGTCATGCAGGTAATAGTAAAAGTAGCTTTACATTTACATTGAAATTATGCAAAGCATGCCTATTCACGGTATAAAACACGTGTCGAGCCAACAATGGCCATGTGTTGACGTCGAATTCGGTATGCTAAGTCATACCGAATACCGTTGTACAATGGACATCGTATTTCGGGGGCGAGCGGCCGAGTCATTTATTTGGCATGCATCAAAAGGGAATTTAATTAGAGTCGTATTTGATGTGCCGCGCTTAACATTGTATTGACACGGTACAGTGAGCGTTTTAGGGTTAATTTTAAGCCGAAGCTTTGTTTTCCTACTACCAGAATTAATTAGCGCATAGATTTAAAATAGGTGTCGTCGCTCGCGCTCCGACTAGATAGAGCTCTACGTGCGTGCTATAGTGTGCGTGAAAAATTGTGTATTGATGGCTCGGGTTTGTCAATTTAGGCGGAGTATTTTTTGCCGCACTTTTGAAGTCGAGGGCAGCCTCTTAGACCTTATAATGTATAACGATTGTGCTCTAAATTCCTCTTTTTTGAGACGCTTTTTGCAGCAGCGCGTCTATAAACTCCATTAATCCCCCCTATATGTATTATGTAACCAAAATAACTTACATAATATTTAAAATATTAATATATAACATAGTAAAAGTGACTTTGGATGGATTGTATGAAAGATGATTGCACGTTGATAGCTGATAGAGAGAATGGCAGAGAGAATGAGACTCCATTACTGGCCCGTCGAACCCGCCAGGAACTTTCACTCATTTATCCCACGAAAAATCAAGGAATCCCACGAGATTTGAAAAAAAAAACCGTAGTTCACGCGGGCGGAGCCGCGGGTAACAGCTAGTAATAAATAAATTCAAGAAATGCGTCATATATTTTTTGAATTTTATTCCAAAAGTCTACCAAAGCAATAGTAGAAATAGAATAGTTATGTCTGATGGCTAGGGCTGCAGGTCGGGCATAGTGGGAGGGCCATCTACGAGTAGTTATGAGTACCACCATCAGGTAGCAAGGTAAAATATCAGAACCGTAGACCAATCGAAATTATATTATACCAGTAAAACGCAGATGCAATCAGCGATTTAAAATATTCGCTGTTATTCTTTTTTATAAATATTCCGATGAGCTCTTTTTAAATGAAGCTCGTCCCACGTCTGAAACAAAGGAACTTGAAATTAAATTATGAAAACGGACAAAGCGTTTTGCAAAATTAATACTGCGATAAGTAGAGTGCAGTGAATGTGCTTAATAAAGGCCTATTCACATTGTACCAGTAGCCTTCCAGTAAAGTGGTCTAATCCAGCACAGAGAAAGAACTAATAAGAATGATCATTCGTCTCAACCACACGATCCTTCCGCACTTCCCGTGACTCTTCTAATGTCGTCCTGGTCTGAAGTTTGCCAACACTGCTCTGTCCCGTGCGGGGTCGCCATTCCAGCACTTTAGGTCCCTAACGTCTTGTTCTCTAATTCTTGATTTAGGTAAAAAAAAATGGAAAACTGTATGAATATCTCTTTTTTAAATAATGATATGGTTCTTCTTATTACTAACCCTTCATATATGCAAGCATTCGGATTGCTGTTCCCGAGGGATCAGTGAAAAATATAATCACATAATTTTAAATTTATATTACAGCAATGTTACAAAGGTCAAAGTTTTTATTTTATGTAAGTACTAGCAGATACCCGCGGCTTTGCACGCGTAAATTTTAGTTTTAACTATTCTACGGGAACCATCCATTTTCCGGAATAAAAAGTACCCTTTGTGTTAATTTACATGAAATCTATCTTCACTTCTACTTTAAACCAAAAATTTTCAGTAGTTATGCGTGAAGGAATGAATTTTCTCCCGCATGAATATCTGTTTTTCCCTATTATCACGAAAACATAGGATTTTCCCGAGAAAAAAGTAGATAATTCTAGGATATAATCTATCTCCATTCCAAATTTCAGCCCAATGTTGAGAAGTGACGGCACGATGGAGTATTTCTCCCGCATGAATATCTGTTATTTAACTATTTTCTTAGAAACCATGGATTTTTTTGGGATAAAAAGTAGCCTTTGTTTTAATCCAGGATAAAATCTAACTTCATTCCGCATTTCAGCCACATCAGTTCAGTAAGTAAGGCGTGAAGGAATATTTTTCCCGCGTAGATATCTGTTTTTCACTTCTATCATAGAAACCATGAACTTTTCCAGGATAAAAAGTAGCCTAGGTATAAATTCAGGATATAAACTATCTCCATTCCAAATTTTAGCCAAATCGGTTCAGTAGTTGCGGCGTGAATGAATATTTTTTCCCGCGTGGATTTCTGTTTTTCACTATGATCATACTCGGAGAAGTCATGAAATTTTCCGAGCTGAAAAGTAACCTACGTATTAATCCAGGATAAAATCTATCTTTTTTCCGAATTTCAGTCATATCAGTTCAGTAATTACAGCGTGAAGTAGTATTTTTACCGCGTGAATATCAGTTTTTAAGTTTTCCCGCGGACACCATAGATTTTTCCGGGATGAAAAGTAGCTTTTGTAATAATCCAGGATATAATCTATCTTGATTTCAAATTTCAGCCAAATCAGTTCAGTATACGGCATTAAGGAATATTTTTCACGCGAGGATTTCTGTTTTTCACTATTATCATAGAAACCATGTCATTTTCCGGGATGAAAAGTAGGCTTTGTAATAATCCGGGATAAAATCTATCTCCTTTCCGAATTTCAGTCATATCAGTTCAGTAATTACAGCGTAAAGTACTTAGTATTTTTCGCGTGTGAACATCAATGTTTCAGGTTTCCCGCGGAAACCATGGATTTTTCCGGGATGAAAAGTAGCCTTTATATTAATCCAGGATACAATCTATCTTTATTCCGAATTTCAGGCATATCAGTTCAGTAATTACGGCGTGAAGTAGTATTATTCGCGTATGAATGTCTGTTTTTCTTTTTTCCTGCAAAAACCATGGATTTTTCCGGGATAAAAAGTAGCTTATTTATTAACCCAGAATATAATCTATCTCCATTCCAAATTCCAGCCAAATCGGTTGTGCACTTGCGGCATGAAGATTTTTTTCCGCGTGAATTTCGGTTTTTTACTAATCCCACGGGAACCATGAATTTTTTCGGGATGAAAAGTAGCCTTCGTAATAATCGAAGATATAATCTATCTTTATTCATAATTTCAGCCATAATAGTTCAGTAATTACGGCGGGAAGTAGTATTTTCCCGCGTGAATATCTGTTTTTCCCTTCTCCTGCAAAACCCATGGGTTTTTCCGGGATGAAAAGTACCCTATTTATTAACCCAGGATATAATCTATCTCCATTCCAAATTTCATCCAAATCGGTTGTGTATTTGCGGCGTGAGATTTTTTTTCCGCGTGAATTTCGGTTTTTAACTTATCCCACGGGAATCATGAATTTTTTCGGGATGAAAAGTAGCCTAGTTGGTAATGCAAGATATAATATACCTCCATTCCAAATTTTAGCCAAATCGGTACAGTAGTTGCGGCGTGAAGACGTATTTTAACTTGATAAAATCCAAACTTCGGACCCCCGTTTCACCCCCTTGGAGGGTGAATTTTCAAAAATCCTTTCTTAGTGCACCCCTAGACCGCATAAGGTACCTGTGTGCCAAATTTGGAGTCTCTAGACCCAGCGGTTTGGGCTGTGCGTTGATATGTCAGTGAGTCAGTCAGTATCTTCTTTTATATATTTAGATTTAAAGGAGGAAAAACTATGCTGAAACGTTGAATAACACACAGGCTACCTTTTATCCTGAAAAAAAAAATCATAATTCCTACGGGACTTATGAAATTCAAGCAGTCGAAGCCGTGGGTAGCTGGGTCATTTCTCTTAGAAAATTAGGTGATACTTTTGGTGTCTGAAATGTGATGAAACTGCCTTATTATTTATTTTAAACATATTTTTACACATAATACCCACGATTCTCAGTAACCAAAATGTTTTATAATGTGCTGTTTTTACTTTAAAAAAATCATCGTATCGCAGAAAGGGTTCTCATATTGATAAAAGCTTTTAAAAATAAAACTACATTAAGTCTCTTATAACGTACTCATGATCGTAATATAATGGAGTTTGGGTTGAATAAAATCATTCAATATATCTTTAACTGGATCTTTGTATTTTATACCTGCGTAGTTATCAGACAAAAATAGCTATTCTGTTTTGGAAAATTTTATTTATAATAATTGAATTATTGAATTACAGACAGTTTTTTAATTTATTATATCATTTTTAAAAATTGACTCAAAATAAAATTTGTTTTGGAAGACGGTAAAATTAAAAAAGTTGGTAAAGTATTACATCATTTCATTTTTTTTTAAGTAAATAGTATATACCCAGCAGAGAATATTATATTCGGCGTTTTAGCGGAACTTCTCGCAAAGTTTTCCTCCAAGTTATGTATTTACACATTAGTTTAGGACGAGAATAATTCTGAATGCTGGATGTTATGAAAGCTAGATAGCATGAGTCATCATCATCATCATCACATCAGCCTGCGGACGTCCACTGTTGAACATAGGCCTTCCCAAGCGAGCGCCACCACACCCTGTCCTCAGCCTTCCTCAGCCAGCCGCTTCCCGCCACCCGCTTAATGTCGTCGGTCCAACGAGCTGGAGGGCGCCCCACACTACGTTTACTTGTACGCGGTCTCCACTCTAGGACTTTTCGGCTCCAACGGCCATCGCCCCTACGACACGCGTGACCTGCCCACTGCCACTTCAGCTTGCTTATATGGTTTGGGCTATGTCAGTAACCTTGGTTCTCCTGCGGATCTCCTCATTTCGGATTCTGTCCCTTAGAGAAACTCCTAACATAGCCCTCTCCATGGCCCGCTGCGTGACTTTAAATTTGTGGATCAGGCCGTGTGTGAGTGTCCACGTTTCAGCACCATAGGTGAGGACGGGAAGGACGCACTGGTTAAAAACTTTTGTTTTCAGGCATTGAGGAATTGACGAGGAGAAGACTTGACTCAATTTGCCAAATGCTGCCCAGCCCAGCCGTATTCTTCTGATGGCTTCTTCATCGAAATTATTTCTGCCTAATGTGATGGTAGCATGAGTAACTAGGTAATATTATCTAATAGTTCTCGGTAAGCGAAATTCATCAAAGTGTACTGCTGATTTTATTATATGCGATTCTCTGATACGACTGGAAAGCTAAGACAAAAGGATATAAGGCGTAACAAAATCTCATACACTCATGGTAGTAGGAGTTTACTTGCAGAGTCCACCATCACACGTATTCTGTATCTCGGTGCCTATCAAAAAAATGTTGTTTATCATCCATTGAAGTTTTGCTACGAAAACTTTATTTTTATTTCATAGAAAACCTTCAATGGATACAGAAATGGGTGCAGGACAATATATGTATAATATACAACAGCAGTGCCGGTTACTATGCCTAAGTTTTCATTTGAAACATTGAAATATAATACTAAGGATTTCGGATCAGCGCTAAAAAGTGTGCAAATCTAAAGACATCCAAACGCGAAAAAAGTTCCAATCGCACTTAAGGAAAATTAGGCTGTATAATAATGGTTTAAGACATAAATTACAATGTTTTAGTTTGTTTATAAAAATACACATATTGTACCCTCGTTTATATAAGTTGTCTCGGGACGCTTTTTCGTGAACTGTGTACACCCGGGGTCCATAGATTTATATGCCAATGATTTGAACCAACATTGAATAAGATCAACAGAATGTTTTTACTTGAGCTGTTGCAACCAGGCCACACCTCTTTCTTCTAACTGGAGTGTTGGGTAGGTACACACTAACTATTTTTGTTCCGACAGTTCCACCATCAAATTCTGCGCTAATTAAACCACATTAGGGTGGAGCCTCGACCTTATATCCAATAGACAAATAGTTGTTAGAGGCGGAGGGTTCTTTTCAATATAAATTATCAAAGAGCTGTGATTTGTGGTACAACAGTAGTAACACAGGTACACGAAAGAAACAAACAGGTAGACGCGATGGTAAGATTTTTTTAAAATCAGGGTAGGTGTTATGGAATATGTCTATGGCTAGGTAAATAAATTATTCTATGGTCAAATGATCAGCGATGATCTAGAGCTATTTCATTATATACGGCCAATTTCATTATATACGGCCATAGACCAAAGATTTGAATCGCTAGATGGGCCCTAAGCCTACATTGCGCACATCAAAAACGTCCACAAATATGTTGAGTGAGTGCTCTCAACATGCTATAGTTTCACTAATGTGTCAAAGAGAGTGACAACGTGTCACACAAAACAAAAACGTGGACGTTTTTGGAGGTTTTGGGGCCCATCTAGCGATTTAAATATCTGCCATAGACTTATAAATCTATTCGGCACATACTAAGCGGACTATAGGGTCTTGGTTGTATTACGAAAAGATATATCCATCGAAATAAAGTTTGGCGGTCAACTTGCAAAAAGTTCCCCTATTATCGCCTTGATCTACCGGGCACTGAGAGACATCTTCAGGAATAACTTAATATCATGTAAATGTCGTGCTTTGTAAAGGGTTGCGTCTACCGGGTACATGGTCCATAGGTTGGAAGCATCCCGCATGAGTGAGTCGTTGTCGGCCGAAACAGCGCGAACTATTGTTGCCATTCGCGTGGAAACTAATTGTAACATCCCATTTTATCGCCGCACTGTTCGGGTGTATCGTTTAGTGGCTGTTACACGTGGTTTCCGTTACATAACGATACGCAATTATCTATGAACAGGGTCCGCAAAGCTTCTTCTTTTTAAACAGCAAGTGCCGAGTTTCTTTCCCGTTCTTTTCCTTACAAAACAGCTTTCCAATCATGTCAATAGAGTCTGATAATCATATGGGTCTATAAGCTAGGCCTATGTAAACGAATAAAGTTGAATTGCATTTCGTAGATTTTGGAGTGGTGAGATCGTGTAGCTTTACTTAATTTATCTATTTTCTCTGTTAATTTGTTATTATACTCGTAGCTGTAAGTTTTCCTATTAAATAGACAAAATAAATCGGGAATTACTAAGATATTATTAGGGTTCCATACCAATTTGGTAAAAATGGAACCCTTATGGTGAGACTTTCTCCGTCTGTCCGTCCGTCCGTCCGTCCGTCCGTCCGTCCATCAGTCCGTCCGTCCGTCTGTCACACTCGATTATTTCAGTAACTATTCAAGCTATCGACTTGAAATTTAGAATAGTTATAGGTAATAGTGACGCGACGTCATAACAATTGTAAAAATTTGAAAATTGTTTTTATTTTATTAACTCTCTAACTATTATACTTTTTTAGATAATAACAATAAACCGGCAAAAACATAGTTATGTTTGCGGTTTGCCAACAAAACTACCTACATGTAAATTATACTCTTAAATCCATGAACCAAAGTGATTCTTCTAATGTTTAACTTCTTTTATGGTATGGAACCCTCGGTGCGCGAGTCCGACTCGCACTTGGCCGGTTTTTTTTTAACTTCACCTCACTAGAGCTGATGTTCAGCGTTGCTCTACGTTTCGTACCAAACGGAATCGGAATCGCTTGACTTTCATCTGATTTTACTGCTTATGGAAATTAAATATAATAAAATTCCAGAAACTCATGGAAATAACATATTCAAGGGACCATTTGATTACGTGACTTTCCGAATATAACTGTCATTCAGATACATAATTTGAATTACCCACATAGATACGAAATAATTGTTTGACAGATATACGACCGTAGATATGTTATATAATTAAGGCTGCAGATCTGCTCAGCTGTAGGATATAAACATAAAAAATGTTTGACTATTAATGTATTAAACCGATATCCTTCATATCCTTCACACGTAAAATGAGACGTAACAATACGGTGCGTTTCGGCCTATGCAATATCAGACACAGTGATAATATCACGGCAACAGGGACGCATTCGCACAATGCCGGCTGTAGAGTGTGGAGCAGTGGGGCGGTAACGTAAAACGGAATGTTTTAATTAGTTCGTGAGTGACACGCCACATTGTCGCGTTTCGGTTATTCTGAAGCGAAACTCGTTTCTGTGATATGCGTCAAAATGAGGTTTAATTAGCATTGCGTAGCTCCACACATTCCTACAAACATAAGCTTTCTACGTCCTTATGTAACTTTTGACCACCTATTCGTACCTGCATTTCTGCAATTTTGGGCAGTTTCTTTTATTAATTCTTCGCCCAGCTTCTATAACAAGAGCAGGGGAAATTTTATCCATAGAGAAATCTAAATATTCTCCCTCTTTGGAAGGGGATTTAACATTTTTATCTACTCTGCGTGCATAGGCGACGGGTGAATATAAAATTCTCCGAGGTCAAAAAGAACGCAAAGATAACCTGGTATTTATGTCACTTTGTCCCGTTTACTTTCTTAGTTTTTTATCTACGGGGGAAAATATTAGTCATATTCAACCTCATATTCAACAAAAATAGAGCTGAAAATGTTATATGTCTACGTGGTTTGTAAAATGGCAACAAACCCTTTTTCTTTTTGCTGTGCTTTGACCGACGGAGAAGATAAAATCGGGGGATAGAATTTTTATCCCATGTTTTATTCTAGGAGGTCTGGTCGTAGGGGGTGCTTCAGGCGCGAATTTAGTCTCTACGATGCGATCTAACGACTATTTTTATTTCAGTAGCGAGCTATAAACACCTCAGCCATCATTACGGTCTTGCCAAACTTCTCATAACATATTTTGAAGCCTTAGATGCCATTAGTAAAAGTCTACTTACGAGTACATTAATCTTTCCCACGACTAAAACCCCATTCGTGTTAAAACTTCTAAGCAAAGTGAATTAAAAAGTATAAGCCCAAACGAGATTGTAATTATCATCACCCATCCACTCCGGCGCTCGTGTACAACAATGAAGACATATCTTTTGTCACGGGCGCATTGCACAAATTGCGATGGCGCATTACGTAATTATATTTGACTTGGAAGTTGCGAGCCGGTAGTACACTAATGCGGTGCTGAAACTTCAGCTGTTGGTCGGAATTTTGTGAGCGTGGCTCATATCCGTATTGATTTTGTATGGAAGTTAAAAGGCTCGTTTTATTTTTATTACCAAATGGTCATTCATATTGTAACCTACGGGCTTGGCAGTTCAATTGCTTGTAACCCATTGATCACACGAAGCGAGGTAACTTGGATAGATTTTCTCTGGCCCATGTGTCCGTCCATATTACAGAGCCTTATAACTTCTTATCTGAACAGGATTACTTTGAGCTCAGAAAATAAGTGTAAACTGTCGGTGTGCCTGTGGCAAATGGGGGGCAAAAATATTTTTAATTTTTAGGCCTATATTTAGTTTTAAGGTAATGTGTATGTGTAGGATATCGTGAACCTTTTGAACAGATTTTTTTTATTAAATTTTAATTTAAATATTTACGATATGGATTCTGAAAGTATTTGTTTTTAGACATTATTTGTCCCAGCGACGTCTATCTCATTTTATTAGTATTCTAAACTTGAACGAGAATGCGGTAATCCAAAATAAGTATTTTTTTGTTTTTAATATTTTGGCTGCAATATAGGTAATCTGAAATCAACAGGTTTAATCTGGACGTTTGTAGGTCAGTAAATAAGTAAATAATTAGCTGTGTAAGCTATATCTTTCCCAAGTAATGCTCGTTAATCACCATCAGCTGAAATAAAAAACAAAATATTAGTTACAGGAACAGTTTGCTTAACAATCTAATTGTATAAGCATCCCGTCAATTTACATAATGGGTAATATTATTTTATCCCAAAGCATTCTGTTCCCTGCCTTATCTTTTACTCGTACTTTGCGAAATTAATCTCCATCTTAGCTTGATTCATGTAAGTTAATCTCAGGTTTCCTTAAGCCATGTTTTCTCCTAGCTTACCTCTAACGATGTTTCTAATTAAATTCTTTATTGGTGTGTTTCTTTGTGAAGAAAAAATAAATGAATTTTTAAATTTCTTTGAATTATGTTCTTTGAAGGCGCAAGGTATATTGTATGTGTATTTAAACGAAACATTTCACGTATTTTTTACTCGCCTCATAATATTGGTACTTTTTGTGATAATTTAAACCTAGCATTAAACAGTAAACTTCTGATGAAACTCATAAAAGCTTTAATTATACATCGAAAATCACATACCGACAAGTATGTGATTTTCGATGTATAATTAAAGCTTTTATGAGTTTCATCACAAGTTCGAAAACTTTGATTTATAACAAAACTAACATTTTTATTGGGACCATAGATTAAAGATCTATCTTATGAATGAGACTGTTCCATAGATCAATATATATATATTGATCTATGGACTGTTCAAATCTCATGGTTCAAATTCAAATCTTGTTCAAACAAAGATATTATAGATCAATATGTTCAAATGCTTAGATCGGCAACCATGGAGATACCATATCGGCAACTTTTCTGATCTGTTAGATTTCCATAGAGATTGTAGAGCGCCTAAATATATGCTAAATATTGAATGCTAAAAACATGCTAAAAATGCTAAAAATACTTCATGGCTCCTATCAATTTTGACAATAGGAAACACACATATACTCGTAGCTCATTAAACTAATCTCATCGAAATAATGATTTACTGGATTAATAACAATCAAAGATGTCAGTATGGGACGACCTTCATGCGATAGACGAGTTCTTGTGCGTCGATTTGAAAGTGGGATCTATAATAATAGCTGTGCTTGGAATCGCATACGGCTTAGTTGGATTCGTGCTATTCCTATCATTTCTGATAAACTTTGCCGAATGGAGAGTTTTATACGAGAAAAAAACGGATGAGCTTGCGTATTTTGTGTTTATATTCTTGATAATCTCTATCATATTCATAGCAAGTTGTGTTTTACTGGTTGGTGTTTTAAGGGGACATGACTTGTTAATGCTTATATACCTTTGGTGTGCTTCTGCGCATGTGACCTTAAATTTTGTGTCTAATCTATGTTTTTCTTTCTACTGCGTTTGGACAAACAGCTGTTTTGTGTACAAGCCTCAGGGCTCGACAATCGTGTTAATTGCAGTGACTTTGTTCTATTCAATTATTTGGATTTATTTTATTGTAACAGTGAATAGTTTTAGAATAGATAATATTTAAATACATTTAATCTGTTCAATTTAATTTATGATTGATATTATTCTTCACAAATAAAGTGGCATTCGAAGTATTTTCCGGGATTAATATTACCCCTTTTAATAATAGGCTATTATGGATTAACTGAGAATTAATTTTAGACTCTTATTCAGTTCAGTTCAGTTAAGTTGTGGCATAAATGAGTATTGTTATGTACTTAGGTAACACACATTCATACTAATACATATAACTTTCGCTATTAAAGTTAACAGTGCTCGAGCACAGAGTTTTTAAGTTAAAGCATCTTAAGTGTGCAAAACACTATAACAAAAATAATATATTGTTTACACTAGCTAAATAAAACGTCTTGGATCAGTTTCTTAGTTTTTAATTAAAAATGTTTTATTTAACATTTTATGTTTCAAGAGATTCTGATGAGCTGAGAACTTTTCTATAAGCTTGTATCAAAAATATATCATGACATATAACAGCTGAAAATTAAATAGAAGTTGATTATTTATTTATAGTTAAAGAAACTGAAAAAGGGCTTGATCTAGGTGATAAAGCTTAAAATAGGTTTAACTAAAAATCAATCATATTGAAATCATCACAATGTATAATATTAAAATTGAAAACCCCGTAAATACTTATATAATTAAAAACAAACGTGTACATTTTTTGCATCCATACCTACCAATAAAATAAAATTTAAGTTTAAATAAATATATTTATTACTGTAATAAAAAAAATTAAATAGGTAACTGAGAGTTCTGATGTTCCGCTCGATTTGCGAGTATGTAAGGATACTTGCGCAATCAGCAAAATTAAATACGTCACAATTATCTCAACAAAAATCTTTACGAAAATCCAAATATAAAATTTGCACTGAAACTAAACGACGCTCTACTTCCAAAAGAAAATGAAACATTCCATATTGCAAGGTAAGACTTACTGAAAAGTGATATCGCCAAAATGGCAAAGAGTAAGGCTAAGGTAAAGTGCATTGTCAAATATCCGGTCCGGACGAAGTGTATTCCGCCGGTGACTCCCAGTACCGTGTTATATGAGGCTATTGCGAGACAGAGCCAAAGTCCGACCACCAATGCCCAGATTTTCTCCTGTAAAAAGTGTTATGCCCGTTTTCACCGACATAAGACCTTAGGTGACAGTTGTTGTAAGTGAAAACGAGCTAAGGGCTTAGCCGCTTTGGTAGGTGTTCCTTGGAATTCAGCGATTGTTGATGAAAAAAAAAATGATTTAAATTAACAGTTATATTTATGATGTTATTATATGATCTTTAGGCGCGATGAGAAAACCTTTTTTAGGTGCATTAGGAATTTCTTAGATGGGTAAAACCATTGAACTCATTGCCATAAAGTAACTACTCTTGGCGGTACCACATCTAACCAACCGTGGCCAAATTAGACCAGATATGAGTCAGTTTAGAAATTAGGTATATGAAATTTCGAACTGGTCCGTGCCGGAAATTTATCCCGGGACCTCCTGCTTATATCAGATGTGATAGTTGCGCTTCGGAAGTCGTCAACGTAATCTATATGATGTTTATTTCGAAATTAATTGCAAAATTTTGATTAGGTCTATCCTAATATTAGTGTAATTTTTATCTGACGATACGACTGGCGATATCAAATGCAGTTAATCCCAGAGCATTGCAATGCAGTGTCATATGCAACGCTCGTCATTCTATATTTCCAGAAATGTATCCAGATACAGCACACAGTTACGCAATTACAATGAAAACTTTCTAACACTGCGATGGTACCCATCCAAAGGAACTTTGCAAAGTAGAGTATTAGTATGTATCGGCTTTTAGGCTCATACCAACGAATATATAATATTACTAACGTAATACCGTCAATGATACTCCAATTTGAGTGTAGGTTAGCGAGTGGTAGCACAGATTTAAATATACACATACTTCCAAAGCTCCTAGAAAGAGGAGCAATCCGTTCAGAATTATGAAGGGTATGATCGCCAGTATCATGTACTCTATAACTTTAGACATTTCTCCTTTGCCGTAGCCGCTTACGAGGAAGTAGAGAAAAACGTAGCACGTTACTGATACCTGGAAAATGAAACTTGGTTTATAAGATTGTATGCGAAAAGGATCATGAATGGGAAAATCCGTGAGCACCAGCCCCTTGATTCTTAAAAAATATGTTCATAGTTATCGTAATCGTTTACTAATTCTGCCAGCTGATTGGGTTCCTGATTTGTGTCAGTCGATCGCGGGGCAGAATTCACTAGCGATCGCGATAAAGATGAATACGTTTTTCTTACGCAATCAGGCCCCAGAGTTACAAAGCTCATTGTGTTGAAACTGGCAATAGGCGACCGAAAATATCTCGATGTTATGTGTCGTCCCAAGATGCTGGAATGGTGACCATGAGCAAGGTTTTCTTCTTGTACGTGATCAGTTTTAATAGACTTATAGCTCTATAAGATGTCATCAAGCCAGGTGAACTAAAGCCATCAAAGGGGTTGGGGAAAGTCTTTAAGTTCAGGTGCCGCAAGGTAATTTACGTTGCGTTATTTTCATGAGTATATAGTTCTCTCGAGGATGCTGCTGTGTGTATGTGTGAACTTTGTTCGAGGTTGCTTTGTTTGCTTGGTAGCCCGTTTCTTTCTCTTCTTACTTTTCCGGGAAGGTTAGGCGGCATATCTACTTTGCGGACTTTGTTGGATAATAGTAAAATATAACTATCGGTTTCTTTTTAAACACTTTTATGGTTACTGACTACTGAACCTTGTGATGCCTTTTGTTTCTGATTATGTTTAAAAGCTAAAGTGGAAGCTATATCATCATTCTTTTATATTCATATTATATCGTTCAACCACTAGTAACATAAGTATAACTTTAACATATACTTACTACTAGTACTTACTACCAGTATCTCTAAGGTCTATATACTACCAACAGACAGGAAACCTTATAGTGTACGTTCTAGATTATTTTGGAGAAATTAATTAATTAAGTAGTTTGTAATAAACACTCACTAATTTGATCCATCCTATACAAATAACGGCGTCCCTCAAGGCTTTCCTTCTAAAAGCCAATTCGTCTTGATCTATCGGTCTCAAGTCAGTAAAAATTATCATATTATCTCCCAAGAAAAGACATTTGTTACGTTTTCAAGCAATAGTAATTTGATATATTATACTTAATAAAAATTACGATATCAATATTTTTACAAATATCTACATCTAATTTCACCATAATTTTGCCATAATTACACTCATAACATTTGGAAATAATCTGACATTCATATTGTGACAGCAATTATAATAATGGAAAAAGATAAAGATCTATAGATTCAAAGTTTATAGCAACGTTTTTAGAAAAAAAAAATTGTGCAGAGTACATATTTTAAAGGTACATTTTGTATCTGTATCTCAATTCTTAGCATTAATAGACTGGCCCCGCTTACAAAATTTGCGTGACTATTTTTAATCTTTCAAGTAGCGTATCAGATGGCGTCCCCTGGGGTAGTAACTCAGTAATTGAACATTTGACAACAAATCTTGGCACTCATCAAGACGCCGCATGGCACGCTCAAATAAAAAAGTCTAGGCTAAAATGAACGAATGGTTCATCTCCATAGTTTTGTTATCTCTGTGCTTGCTAATTGCTTCTATGAAAGTCTATTATATGACCAACTAGCTGTTGCCCGTGGCTCCGCCCGCGTGAATTACGATTTTTTTACATATACCGTGGAACTCCTTGGTTTTCGCGGGATTCTGGTGTGATGTTGTACCTGTCACCATCTACTTAAAATATTGGTTTGTAGTACATGCTGTATATAAGAGATGGCGCTGTATGTGAAAAAAGATTTTCCCGCTTTTCTGTTGAAATTTTTCCTGAATTTTCTTTGCTATAAACCTCACGGAGCCCAAGACCTTTCCAACGAATGCAAAACCGTGGAAATCGGTTCGTGCGTTCTGGAGTTATAGCGTCAGGAACTAAACCCGACTTATTTTTTAATAGTAGAAAAAAAATAACATCAACAATTAAACAGGCAAAGTGGCGGTATAAATTCTAGAATATTCTGAGTAATATCATTAGTAGTTACAATTACTACAAGGCAAGCATTATATAAGAAAAATATCCACCAAAAAGTGCAGATTTTTTTTCTGTGTGTTATGTCTTTACAATGCACAAGTATATCCCAGAGTAAGACGATAAAATAATAGCGGAAACTACTTCTACAAGTAGCAAGTATCAAGCTCAAGAGCTTAAGGTCTCCGTGAACATTCCTAACTGTTATGTTTCAAGCGAACTCTAAATCTAAAGCAAACGGGCACGGCTAGTACTTGGAAGACAACTATGCGCAGTATTTATTGCAACTAGCTGCCAGAACTTTAACAGGGTCGTAGAAGCCACAACAAGGCAACGTGGACAAACTATATAGCGTCGTTTATGTGGAGCCATGACTTTGACCTTTAAGAGCAACCTTCCCGGTAGATTTTCCATACAAACGATCGTACGCGATTATGACGTATTTTCTTGAAATATTTATAAACAAGTAGTTACTTTGCACACTATATATATCTATGTTTGTATAGAAACAAAAATTTAAATTTATTAGCAACGAATTCAGTACCAGTCTCAAAAAATTTGCATCCTTGCAGAAATTTTACATAAACTTTGGTCAGCTCAGCTCATATTGAAAGTAAGTTATTATATTAAAAGTTAAAAAATCAACTAAATAAAAATTCGTAAAACTAATGGAGATTCGAAATAACAAAGATTATCTACACATACTTGAAAGACTTTTTCAAAATCACTTGTTTCCTGGAACAAGTTTCATGAAAATCTTCCGCAATTTTTTTTCTCGACCGACGACACAGGCGTTATCGTTTTTTTTTGGCAGTGCATTTTTTTTCTACGACGACCTTTGTAAGAGAAATCTTACTTAACAAAGAATAAAGCAATATTTATTAGGCACTCGGTCATACTCCCATCATATCCTCGACCCACATATTTTTTAGGGTTACGTACATCAAAAAGAAAAACAACGGAACCTTTGTAAAATCATTTTGGTGTCCATCTGTCGGTCTGTAAGTCTTTAATGGTTCTTCATTTCTGGAAGACCGAGTTGAAGTTCAAAACATTATACTGAGGTCTACAATTCTTGAAGCTGTATAAAAATCAAATAAAAAATAAATAAATTACTCAATAAAAAAAATTACTAGTACAAGAAAAGTGTTTGCCACGGCATCTACTCGTACTTTTATGAAATAGCGTAGACCGTTTTCATTAATAGTACATTGATGAAAACGCTCTACGCTAGTTCATATAAGAAGATGCCGTGGCCCACCATCTATATCTGAAGTGCCTTATGTATTGGCACCATCTTGCGACATTGCTCTCGCTTTTTCTTTACGTATTGAAGTCTAAGAAAATATCTTCCAAAAAAAAAGTGTTATGTTATTAGCCTCGTAATACTGCTATTACTACTGTGAACTAGACTGTACTGTAATTGTATACTAGAAAACTGTTTTTAAATGTACCTAACTTTAAGTAACCGACATCTTTACTCTACTAGGTCGCCTTTAGATGTAAATCATATTATGTTCCAATAGTTGTAAGACTAGTGATTCGTCTCAAAAATACGAAAGTTATTTTGACGTCAAATGCTTTTACTTGATCAAAAAGGTAAGATTTTGATATTACTTAGTGAAAATCATTGACTACATGTGTGATAGACTCCCAGTAACAGGCGAGAAGGGGTGTGATTCTCGATAATAAACGTTAGTGATTTAAGAAAAAAACCGACTTCAACTCCCATCAAACTACTGCTACTATATCCTTTCCAATTAAAAATTTAAGACTTGTCACGGATAGCATTATCAGAACTGGACTAAATTGAAATGGAAAACGAACTCCTCCTTTTTTGAAGTCGGTTGAAAATAAAATTGTTTATCAACCATCCATCGCCGGTAACCGTAGCAACTCAGCCATCACCAGCGAATTGGCGCCTTGGACGCACAATTGATGCAAACACGCCTGTGCCTGTGTGATTCGAACATTTTTCAGAATCGGGGGGCTGTACAGTATATTATTATATATTTATGGTAATAATATATCTTTGAGCTACGTGTCTATTTCGACTAAATATAGTACTTATCTTCGCTTTTGTAAATACGTTGATATTTTTGGAAAATAAAGTCATGACGACGGCACTTTGATAGATTTAATACGAGTTACCAAAATAAACTTTTTGGCTTTTTCAAATGTAACATGATGATGATCTTTTGCGTGATGGTGAAGGGAAGGTGTCTAGCAAATATTGTGTCAATGGTGCAAAGCAATTACGAGTATAGTCGGGTGGATTTATAAACAATTTGTAAAGTAGAATAAATAGTTACATCAGACAGCGAAGACTATTATAGAAGCAATACCTTAAGTACTTGATTACATTAAGTACTCCCCCAACAGGTGGTGACTTATGATCATAATTAAATTTTTTTGCAAAAAATTATGCGTAGTTTCAAGGGATGTATCATTATATCTGTGAATGGCGTGGTATGCTTGGTGAACAAAGAAGAAACCTAAGTTTCTTTGCAGGTTTTTGTCTGAGTGTGATAAATACATAATCAGGAGGCAGGTTTATATGATAAGCGAGTGTGCCTGCCAATGATATTAGAGGCATTTGACAGAATGAGGCCACTCCTGTTGGCAGGATTTTTAATGCTTTAAGAGGATTAAAATAAAAGTTCGCACTTATTTTAAGTCGATACTTAGGTTGTGTCTAGACAAAGCAAAATAAACTAAGAAGGTACGAATAAAGTTGGATGTTTTAAACGGGTACTTCTAACCGCGTATATTACGAGTGATACTCGCAACTTCAAAAAAACACGAGAGAGTTTTACAACTACATGAAAATATCATAGTTAAATACTATAAAACTTTCTTTTTTCTTTCATTTATTTTAGTGAAATGGATCTGATATGAATGGGACAGATGGACAAAAGAGAATTAAAACAGGTTACAAAACGAATTAAAAAAGACAGTAGTAGAAAATATTACTTAGAGTTCTACAATAAAATACTGTTAACCTGTTTTAATTCTCTTTTGTCCATCTGTCCCATTCATATCAGATCCATTTCACTAAAATAAATGAAAGAAAAAAGAAAGTTTTATAGTATTTAACTATGATATTTTCATGTAGTTGTAAAACTCTCTCGTGTTTTTTTGAAGTTGCGAGTATCACTCGTAATATACGCGGTTAGAAGTACCCGTTTAAAACATCCAACTTTATTCGTACCTTCTTAGTTTATTTTGCTTTGTCTAGACACAACCTAAGTATCGACTTAAAATAAGTGCGAACTTTTATTTTAATCCTCTTAAAGCATTAAAAATCCTGCCAACAGGAGTGGCCTCATTCTGTCAAATGCCTCTAATATCATTGGCAGGCACACTCGCTTATCATATAAACCTGCCTCCTGATTATGTATTTATCACACTCAGACAAAAACCTGCAAAGAAACTTAGGTTTCTTCTTTGTTCACCAAGCATACCACGCCATTCACAGATATAATGATACATCCCTTGAAACTACGCATAATTTTTTGCAAAAAAATTTAATTATGATCATAAGTCACCACCTGTTGGGGGAGTACTTAATGTAATCAAGTACTTAAGGTATTGCTTCTATAATAGTCTTCGCTGTCTGATGTAACTATTTATTCTACTTTACAAATTGTTTATAAATCCACCCGACTATACTCGTAATTGCTTTGCACCATTGACACAATATTTGCTAGACACCTTCCCTTCACCATCACGCAAAAGATCATCATCATGTTACATTTGAAAAAGCCAAAAAGTTTATTTTGGTAACTCGTATTAAATCTATCAAAGTGCCGTCGTCATGACTTTATTTTCCAAAAATATCAACGTATTTACAAAAGCGAAGATAAGTACTATATTTAGTCGAAATAGACACGTAGCTCAAAGATATATTATTACCATAAATATATAATAATATACTGTACAGCCCCCCGATTCTGAAAAATGTTCGAATCACACAGGCACAGGCGTGTTTGCATCAATTGTGCGTCCAAGGCGCCAATTCGCTGGTGATGGCTGAGTTGCTACGGTTACCGGCGATGGATGGTTGATAAACAATTTTATTTTCAACCGACTTCAAAAAAGGAGGAGTTCGGGATAGTTTAGAAATGTAATTTAACAAGTCATTACTTGAATTACCTTTCCGTCACCCTGCTCTCAAAATGAGAAGAGTTTATGTTATAGTCTATCACGCTTGTTAAAGTGATAAACACAATATAAAAACCTCGCGACTGGGAGTCAAATACTGTACTCGTATACCGCAAAATATGGAGAATCGAAGTCTCTAATTTGGATACTTCTGACTATCCAAATCAAATACATTTTCCCAGTAGATGCTTAGTCCCTTGGCGCAAAAATGTGAGGAGACCCGACCCCAAGTAACGGGAACAGGGAAAGACGAAGAAGAAGAAGAAGCTTAGTCCCTTCGCACACGTCTCGTAAGCTTAAGCGTAGCGTAATCAGTACGTTCACGAATATTTTCAAACATATGTCCGGAGACGAAGCGGTGTAGCAGCGAATCGCAGGAGGCGTGTCATTTTGTTATGCGTAGCGTCATAACGACACGCTTACGCTTACAAGCCGTGTGCGAAGGGCCTTATACTACCTAAACAATAATTTATACGAAATTAATGGGCATGATGAAATAGCTGACTATTATAATTAAATTGAAAAAAAAAAGCTCATGGCTCAGTATTACGAAAAATCAGTTTATTTCATAATTACAATTTATAAATTATTATAGTCAACTAGTTCATCATATTGTCCTGTAATTTCGCATAATGGATCTTCCTACCTATCCGGCCACGAGTAGCCAAAGCATCACCAATCACCATTTACCTACCTCTTCTGTTGATTTTAGGAATTCAAGCAGTCCTAACAGAAGCATGGTTGACGCCAGTTCAATTAATAAGTCTTGGGACTGAAGTCCAATCGGCAAAGATTTGCATAGTGCAAGCGACTTGCGAACAGACCAATAGGTATTTTAAACTTTTGCTTCCGCTGGCGTTTGGAATTGCTTTTACTCGACTGGTCAGTTTGATTTGTTTGCGGAGTCACAAGCTTGGTCTCCATGGACGTGGAAGCTAGGCGAAGGATGATTTCTATAGTCTCACCAAACGAGCTTTCATGTCAGCAGTTATGTTTTTTTGACTGTCATTGTTTTGCAGCAGATTCATGAAATACGTATTTGTAATTCAAAATTTTTTCAAAGATGAATTTGAAGTGAAACTTATGTTCGTTTTCACCGAGATTTTAAGAGACACCTAAGCGCTTAGGTGACAGTTGTTGTAAGTGAAAACTGTCACCTGTCGGCTTAGGCGTTTCATAAAAGTGTAACGAACATTAGTCGCATTCGTATTCGCTGGGAGCAAAATGTGTTGCTAGAGAATCCATTGTGTGAATCAGTACTCTCAACCCCTTTTTTATGTCCCACTGCTGGGTACGGGTCTCCTCTCAGACTGAGAGAGGTTTGGCCATAGCCCACTACGCTGGCCAAGTGCAGGTTGGCGGGCTTCATACATCTTTGAGAACATTTTTTGTGAACCCTAGGCATGCAGGTTTCCTTACGATGTTTTTCTTCACAGCTAAGCAAGTGATATTTAGTTTCGTAAAAATGCACATAACTCGGGAAAGTCAGAGGTGCGTGCCCAAGATTGGAATCCGCGACCTCCTTATGAGAGGCAGATGTCAAAACCACTGAGCTATCACTGCTTAAATGCTGCTGTTTATGCTAAGCTGTGAGGGATTGATGCGTCCAGACCATTACCAGTATATTCTCATTTAAAGTAATTTAAAAAGGATAAAACTGTTTTAAGATTTGATAGATTGAGGTACACCAGTTTATGAAAAAGCGTACCAATATTTAACTTCCTGCAATATTGTACCTATTTATGTAAGTGTATAAGTAATTAATATTGTATTGAAAATAATAGCTAATTCTTTCTGCACACAAACATTTTTCGCCTTTTCCGTACCAATCTCCATTATTACACTTTCCATCCAATTTTTGCCAAAAATACTCACTGATCCGTCATTGGAGTGGCTCTTCAGTAAAGTTTCTCTATCAAGAGCGAACTTCGAATATCTGAGTTATCGGAATAACGAATTTTAAGACTCTTTTACTCCGTTGAGTTGGAAAGAAGTTTAATCATATATATTATATTTTCATCTTGGCTTATAATCAAGTTTCATCCAGTTTTCTCCATGACTTGTTTACCTAATAACCATATTTTCTAAGATTCACTAGCAAAGATAAAAGTTTGAAAACTTACAATTATGGCTTTTATATGGTAAAATAGCATAATTTCACTAAAGAGGCACTTTCGTATTCATAAATCAATGACGTGATTGCGTAAACATTAAAATATAATTATTACGTTTGCAAACTGTATTTACAAGTACAAGATATTTTTAATATAATGAATGCGTGTCCTTATTGTGTTTGTATGTGTCTATCAGCTTTTTGTTGCTTCTTTACACTGAGTACTTATTTAATGGATTTGGCTGTCAGATACTCTGGAATAATATGCATGTTTTCCGCGGGATCTGTGAAAAACCGAGTTTCATGCAGGAGCTGCGAACTCAGACTTAAGAGTCTTAATATTCTCAGATACTACGGTATTATTAACATCTGAGTCTCTATCCACACGTGTTTGGCTCCATACCTAAGCGGGACTTACACAGCGTTTGCAGAGGCGCCTTGCCAAAACCCATCGGCCCTATTTCATACAGACAGTATTTTAAGAGCGTGTGTCTTAAAAGCTTCCGTGGAGTTTACGAGTGGAAAGCTATCAAGTTTCATTAGCTGGAAACCTATGGCTTTAAGTTAGCAGTGGCACATTGGCCTCGCTCCATGTCCCTATCTGTGCAGACGATAAAAAAAAGACAGTGTAGAGTGTACACTGAAGAGTCGGTTGTAACTTTTTGTTTGGTGGAATTTTCCCGCTACGATACCGTTATGTTTTACGGTTTCCTATATTTTCTTTCTGTGAATATATCAGTGCACCTGAGGTTTTTACCTGACTAGTGTACTAAAGAAGGTTGTATTTAAGACTAGCTTTTGCTCGCAGCTTCGTATTCGTGAAGTTATATTTTTCATAAAGCTTTTGTTTCCGGCAAAAAAGGGTCTTTGTTTTTTCATTGGAATTGGAATTGCAATCGGTTTAGTAGTTACGGCTACATAAAGAAACATACACACAAGGACATACAATTTTCCTTTCATACTTTCATGTCATTATTATCTTTATTACCACACTAATGGCACACCTAATGTGTTGCAAAAAAGGCAAAAATTATAGTTTCCCAAAAAAGTCTGTTTCCTGTGGGGTTCATGGAATTTAAACACGTGGGCGGGGCCTCATGAAAATGCTAAGTTTTAATAAATTAAGAATATTGACATATCAACAGACTCGGAGTTCCGTTAATTATAACATTTTGAATATAAAACTTTTGATAACAAGAGCTCATTACCGTTTACTCCAAAAGGAAACTTTTAAGTTTATTCTTTGATTTGAATCGGAGTAACTTCGGCAGTTTGAAATTTTGGATGTCCTTTGAATATTTGAAGACGTTGTTGAATTCAGAAGCTTTGATCAAAATTATGATAACACAATAACAAAGTAAATAATTACCTCATTTAATAGTAGTACACGTGGAATTGAGATCTCGTATCATTTTCTGGACAAAAAGTACTTTAGTACAAATAAACTTTTAACATTTTTCGATAAAAAAGAAAAAAAATGTTACTTGAAATGATGATTGAAAGCAAGTAAAATTTTATGCGGAAAGTACATGTAAAAAATAATACGATTTTTTTAAATATCTTTTGTATACAGAAGAGTATAACGTATGAAGTAGATACCTATAGTTGAGTATGGTCTTTGGTTTGAACTGATTTTCTTAGGTCTTTTATTCCTATTAGGCTCACATAGAGCTGGGACCTGCAAACTCTTACAGGTACAAAGTTATCTACTGGATTAAAATTTCATACCAGGGCATAGCAATGACGAGTCCTTGAGATTTCAAAACTCATCTCAAATACGGATGCTTCAACCTGTTCGAGATTGGTTTGATCTGTTTTATTGCTTGATCTCTGGGAAAATTAATTAAGTTCTTACATTCTCGCTGCGGGGGACTGAAGAAAATTTATGGTAGGTTGATTTTAATACGAGCTTCGGTATTGAGTTTTTCCTTATCATTTTGTAGGTCTATTCGTATGAGCAGCAATTGCATGATTAGTTACCAGAAAATGTCACATGCATATTGCATACGAAAAGTACACTCAAAATAGAAAAGAAAAAAAAATGGTTATTTTGATTCGTATAATATTTTAACGTTATAATGTCATAAAAACGTTGGAGTGGAGCCACAAGCTAACCGCTTATAGGCCGATACCCAGATTCATCTTGGAATGTTCATTGCAGTGTAAAAATATATTATGTCTGAAAAAGTAAATAATTTAAAAATTAAAAATCATGACTACCCAGTGCTAAAACGACTTTTTCTAAAAACAAATGGCTATGTTACTCGGAATGATGTAGGGATTCTAAACGATACCTTATATAATGTCCAAAATTTTTTAGCCGTTCAGAAGTTGTTGTGGTATAAAGAAACTCACATTCATGCATACATATTTACATAAAATATACATACATATACGAACCCTAAAAACATTGCACTCCTTTTTGTACAGTCGTGTACATCATTGCTTACCATCAGGTGAGTTCGCAGTCAAGTACTGACTAGTATAGTGTAAAAAAAAGTTTTGAGAGATTTTATTTGTGACTGAAAATGTTGTAGCAAATAATTTGTGACAGTTATTTACAAAGGGCTGCAAAGGCTGTTTTCTAATCAGCTCAGAAATTGCCAGACCGCGAGGTTGTGAGATATAAACAGTGGCTATTGTTAAGCCGGTATTTGTAGTAATACGAACGGACGTTGTGCTGATGAATGAGAATGAACGAAATGAGTGAATGCACCGCGGTTCAAAAGGGACGTTTGATTGGAAATACGCCGGTATAATTGAAAGGCTATCAGACTAGTGGGTTACTAGAACTTGATGGATTCCGGATTCAAACTCGATTCGATTTTATCATACAACCTATATGCGGGAGGTAACCGATGACACTATCGAGTTCTTAGCATTATTGTATCACTAGACACTAGATACTGTTGCCCGCGGCGTCGCTCACGTGAATTTTGATTTTTTGCTAATTCCGTGGAAAAGATGGATTATTCCGGGATAAAACCGACCAGTTTGGTTTATGTTTTTTAGTTAAATGCTAATAACTTTTGCTGTTTTTCCAGACCTTTTTCATTTTTTTTCAAAAATCATCAAATATAATTAAAAATCATTATTTACGGAGACTGTTGAAAAATTTGGCTTAAATAGCTCTTGTTACTAGACTAATAGGCATACAACGTGTAACGAATCAAAATCTGATGCGAAATCATCTTGTTAAATATTGAATAATAAAAATGAGCATATTAATATTCCCTTATCGTAGGAAAATAAAATAAGCATTTTTATATTTCCTGTATGGTTCCCTTCATCTGCTCACTTTGAATTTTTTATAGTAATACATATAAATTTAAAAAAATACTATTGTATATTTGTTTATAATACCGATTAATCAAAAGGCTTCTTTATTGAGACTTTTCCAAAGGCATACAAAATCATCTTTACGTATTAATCCGTTCTGGTATCATTCGTATCCATCCAATTTTTTGTAATCTAATTCCCGGAAGGTTGGAAGGTTTTTGTGGGATCCTCAACTCGACCGAGGAGTTGCAAAAACATTCTGTATCCCCTTTTTCTATTTCCGCCAATTAAATTTACTGCAGGGTGTAGATAAAATAAAAACATAAGAGGATCATTGGTTTTTAAAAGTTAATAAATATGAATAAAATCTTTTCAATAAAGAGTTTTATGGCCACCATAATATACGGTACTATATACGAACCATACTACTGGGGTACTGTATAACATAGAGTCTGGATTTTCAATATCCCTTCTTAGTGCTTTAATAAATCTTAAACACTCTTAGCTGTTATTTGATTAGATCAGACATAATTTCTCGAAATGAAGCAAGTAACTATTTGGTAAAACACTCTATCAACATCTATCCACCACACAGTTTGCATTCCCAGACAAATAAGAAAGTTAAGCTATATTGGTTTATTTCGCTTCATTACAGAACACCGGAGCAAAATAAATAATAATCTTTGATCGGAACTTCATCAAGGCGTATAATTTACAATTAAAAATTTTTTCTTGCTACTCAAATAGGGTATGATGTGTTTATGAGATTCATAAAACTTATTTTAATCTTTTAAATAATTTTATTATTTTTAAAAAATATGTCTATTGTCCAAAGTTGAATACAAGAATGTAAAGCAACCGATCTAAAGCAATACAATAAAAAATTGCATTAATTGGGCGCAATGAAAAATTGCATTAATTGTTACAGCAAATAGAAAACTTGTAACGACCTGCACTGTAAAGCAAACAAAAGAAAACCGTAGGTAAGGATTATTTCATAACTAAAGGTTTTAGAAAATATTGTGAGGATTTGAGGCATAAAATAAGTGTCATAGACTAAGTCAATGCTTCAAGTCTCTTATCATAGAGCACGTATGATAAATTGAAAATTTTTAAAAATTGGAATATAGGAATTGGCTTTAATTTAACGGCTTCCTATTATTTAAATTTATGTCCATAATGATTTAATAAACATTTTATGTATCTAGAAGAACCTTTAAAACATGTTTTACGTTTCCGTGAATGTGTAAAATATAAAGTTTTATATTAGGTATCTAATTTTTACAAAGTTTTTACATGTGGACACCACCAGCCATAATATAATATTGTCATTGAAAGTATAGTTATAAATAGCTAAATCAGTCAGTTATGACTCAAGAAATAGTTTACCTTAAAATAAAACCATACACATTACATATAAAGCACCCCTACAATAAAGGCTTTGTTAGTGTCAACTATGGGTAACAATCAGGACACGAAGAGTAATAAAATAGAGATATACGAGTAGGTCTGTCATTACCAGTATCGAGCGATGTCAGTGCACAGCGTTCATAATGAACCAACATGATAAATTGTTTTGTATAATCTATAATTATAGCTTTTGCTTACGACTTTGATGCGACACGGCACGACATAGACTACTTAATGTTATATATGAGCCGAGTTACCGTTTGTTTTCCCGGGAGTAGCCACTTCATTCAAATGTTCTCACACAACCATCACAAATCTTTACCAGGACCGGGATAATAGTAATTTCTGGATCAGTATCCATCTCAGACAATTTTCTAAACCATGTTACTTATTAAAATTCTTTATGTAACAAGGTGTGATCGTGCATAATATTGGTAATATGTAAAACTTTGAATTGCTACGTTATGCACAATAAATAGGCCTTATATTTTTAACAATACGGTCTACATTCGTTAAACAAGTGTTATTTTTGTCCGGATATGACAGTGTATGATTTAACCGGACCCCGGCAGCAATTATAAAGCCGGGTAATACCTTGGGTGGGTCATAAATTCTGTATTCTTTAGCCCTTGTATGACAGTTGTATTGTGTGTAATTGTTCTTTACATTTTGACTCAATCCGCCATTGATGCGCACATTTTATTTTCTGGTTTTGTTCTCTTTTTGTTTGATGTATTTTTGGAGACTCAAATATTGATGATGTACTTATCTCATTAAAGTTATGTTATAATATTATGTAACCTTTGAATCATATAAAATAATTATATAGAATGTAAACATTTGGATTTTTGAACTTTTACTCCACGCCCTTACTAGCTAAGCCTTTGTATAGGTTGCTAAAATAGTAGAAGTGGAGGTACCGCCGTTTATATAAAGTTGATTTTGACACTTTTTAATGAATGAATGAATGAATGAATGAATGAATGAATGAATTTATTTATTTGTCCACATTACTTTACATAAGTACTTACAGGTAATTTACTATTATACTATGATATATTAATGTGGGGTCTGGTGCTTAAGCTAAGCAAATGCCTGTGTTTCAAGTCACCAGGCCCTATCCCCGTAATACAAATATAACGACACAAAGCTTTTTATTGAGTTAACAAAACAGATACTTATTTGAGGCCCTAGGTCATCTTTTAAAATAAGTCTGTGCCTAGAGAGTAGAGATGTTAGTTCTATATATTGTGTGCTCCAACATTTCTTCAGAAGCGAGTGTTCTACAGATGTGTTTGAGTTGATTCCAGTGTCCACTTTTTCCGATTGCACACTGCAAAGAGTTTTATTTTAACTTAACTTATGGAAGACATACCTCCTGCTTCAACCCTGTATGCTAGATCTTTTACATACAAATACAAACAGTGGAATCAGCTTTCTCTTCCAGTGGTTTTAAAAATTACAATATTCCGTATTCATGGGACGGACAATGTAAGATAGTGTAAAGTAGGCAAGGTAAGGCAGCTGAAAATAAAAGGAAACGTTATGCGATAAACATTAAACATGTCATATAAGGGTAAAGACCAGAAAATTATGACGACCCTCAGGTATTATGAGTTTTAGGCCTTAATTGCTCCGGAACATCGCACGGTCCGGATATACGAGTATATCTCACGCCTGTATTACTAGCATTCACACCTTCGTACTACCTACGTTAACATTATTAACACATATCTTTTGGCTTAGGCATAGAAAGACAGTACCAAAGTAATATCTTCTGACTTAGGGCCCAGTTTGTATTTTTTTTTATTTTTTTTACACCTTTGCACAAGTCGTAAGTTAACGGCGTAGAAGGTCGATCGGACGGTCGTGTTAAGCGATTTTTAATGACTTGCAGTTTAAAAATTATAAACTACATGTTTTTTGGGTCTTTAATCTAAATTCGTTGGAAGCAGAAATACATTGAAGTCAGCAGTTCAGTACCAATGGGTTTGAATTTTTTATGCAGAGTTATATGAAAAATACCGAATCCCTTTCGGACTGTTGTTATTTACATTAACATTAACAACTTTTGTTCTACGACTTTTCAAATTTCAGTATTAGTTTATTTCACACAAAAAGTGTTATTTCTGTAAAGTGACATCACACTGTTGCGGTTTCGCAACGCGCCATTTCCACTTGCCGATGTAACATTACAGAGAACAAGTAGAGTATCTCTGTAAAATATTGAATATTTGATATTTCTCAAAATATCGAGTAAAATAAAAAGTCGTCGACCAGAAGTTGTTAGTATTAATGCAAGCAAATACAGACCGAGAGCGATTTAGTATTTTTTAACCGACTTCAAAAAAAGGAGGAGGTTCTCAATTCGTCGGAATCTTTTTTTTTATTTTTTTTTTTTATTTTTTTTTTATCTATGTATGTTCACCGATTACTCGAAGACGCGTGGACCGATTTGAAAAATTCTTTTTTTGTTTAAGAGGGTTTTGTTTCCAGATGGTCCCATTTTAATCAGGTCAGGATCTGATGATGGGATCCTGGAGAAATCGAGGGAACTCTTCAAATTTTGTATGGACACATGAAACTATTTGAAAATTATTAGAAAGAGCAATATTTTCCAAGTTGTCCTATGGTCATCAGGTCAGGATCTGATCATAGGATCTTGGTGAAATCGAGAGAACTCTTCAAATTTTGCTAGTATACTTAAAGCGAGTTGGGTATTTTTTATAGTTACTGGTGCATATGCTACCAGATACTGATTTGATGACTAAAGTCATCAAGTCAGGGTCTGATGATGGGATCTTGGTGAAATCGAGGGAACTCTTCAAATTTTGCTAGTATACTTGAAGCGAGTTGGGTATTTTTTATAGTTACTGGTGCATTTGCTAGCAGATACTGATTTGATGACTAAAGTCATCAAGTCAGGGTCTGATGATGGGATCTTGGTGAATTTGAGGTATCTCTTCAGATTTTATGAACACACCTCAAGCAATTTGGGTATTTTACAACGCCTTGTGCATTTTATTGTTTTCCACTAAAAAGTATAAAATAAAAATGGGAAATGCTTTCCAAAAAACCAACTTCAAATGCCACTACAAAGAGTGAAATAATTTTTATTTAAATTTTAGGTACCTACACCAATTCGAAGTCGGGCGATTGTCTATGACTTCGTCATTTCTTCGCACATCAAGTAAGTAAGAAGGACTATTAGGGATTGTATGAAACATTGCCCGACTTCGAATTGGTGTAGGTACCTAAAATTTAAATAAAAATTATTTCACTCTTTGTAGTGGCATTTGAAGTTGGTTTTTTGGAAAGCATTTCCCATTTTTATTATATATAACCCTGTACTCTATGTTACAGTAACAGAAGGAAAACGTACCTGAGCTATACTTTTTGTGCTCTACAGTTGGCGATTGATGTGAATGGTGGATGTGTTCCACTTTTCAGTGAAATTGCAAGTCCGTCGTTGTTTTGTATTTGTTCCTACAAAGCCCTTTGTTCGTGTCTACAATGAATCAATATCTATAGGTTTATTCAGCTACGAAAATGCCATGTAAAAATAAAATATCTGGGTGACCGAGCTTCGCTCGGTGGCCAATAGATGGCAGCAGTAGTCATATTTTTATTTTTTTTGGTAAATTCGACATTTTCTAAAAATGAATCCTAGCTAGATCGATTTATCGCCCCCAAAACCCCCTGTATACTAAATTTCATGAAAATCGTTCGACCCGTTTCCGAGATCCAGATTATATAGAAATATATATATATACAAGAATTGCTCGTTTAAAGGTATAAGATAATGCAACATTCTTTCACAATGATGTGACAATCAACGCGAAACGTTTTTTGCTATTTTTAATAGTCCTATTACCTACTCAAATGGTATGATGGTAAAGATTATTATTTGATTTTGATTGCTTAGGAGAAACAGAACCGAATGAAATATTTTTGTAACAATTGCCATTTCCAGTCTCAAAAATTCACTATTTTGTAACCTTAGTATGATGTCTTTTATACTCAGAATACATATTTAATAATTTTTTTTAATGTATTCAGAAACTATAAAATTATACTCTTCTGTCATGAAAATCACTTGAAAAGGTGTCTAAGTCGTAAGTATGAAGTCAGTTAAGGTTTGTGCCAAAATAACTTTTTTTAAGTGTTTGTGGGCATTAAAAGCAAATCAATGGCTTAATGGTGTAGGAAAAAAACAACATCCGGAAACCTGAAATTTAGAAGAATGAGAATTGGATGTCTACAGTGCGACAAGGCTATTTTGGCGCGTGGCCAAAGTCTGAACTAACGCCGCTATCTTGTGCTACTGTTTAATAGTTCGCTCTGTCAGTATATCACTATTGTATGTGATGAAGTTTTTGCTTACTATTAACTATTTTTAACTAAAATTGAAGTAAAATTGAGGAGATTTTATTTTATGGCTGCCTTTGTTTTGCAACAGCGTCCTCCTTCAAGTGCCAAAAGAGCCTTGTCGGATTGTAAATTGACCGAAGTACAGAGTTCTATTTCGGAAACTAAACTACATGGTTTAGTAATTTGTGCTTTCTGTAAACAATGTACCATAATCTATACTTATAATAAAACTGTAAAGGGTCGAATTCTGTACATTGAAGATATTTTGAAAATTTTTGTTGGAGGACACTATTTAGTCGATACTGAAGCCAAAACTGTAATTTGTTTAATTTTTGTCTGTCTGTCTGTCTGTCTGTCTGTCTGTCTGTCTGTCTGTCTGTTTCACGACCGGGCATCACGGCTTATCCGCTGGATGGATTTAAATGAAACTTGACATGATTATAGTTCATACCCCGAGGTAGGACATAGGATACTTTTTGTCCCGAAATTCATCATGGTTTCCCTGGAAGACGGCATCAAAGTCCAAACGTTTTTTTAGTTATAATTCATTAACGCGTTGTCCGATTCCATTCATTCTTTTTTTGTTAAAAAGGAGGTTCTTTAAAGATTATTCCAATATGAATCTTATCATCATCACTTTTGTAGTTCAGAAATTACAGAACCTTTAAGTTCAAGTAGGTAGGTGACTTGAAACTCGGAATGCACAAAAAACCTAGGGCTAGGACGTAGGGCTCAAGTAAGACTGGAGTACCCTTACAACCGTAAATAAATAGGCTTAGCAGATTTTGTATGTTTTAAAATTTTTCACTTTTAGGGTGAACAAAAATCATGTAACTGGCGTTATCGCTACGTTATACCGTATAGCGCCATCTCTACAGTTTATGTGGAATTTGAATGTAAAACTCTGAGATAGGTACTACCGAATTTTTTTAAATAAAAATTAACTGTCATGTTATTTACTGTTTCCTGACTTTATATTAAGATGGCACTGTTAAGACAGACATGAACAGATTTAAACTTTATCATCCGCAATATGGAAAGGGTAAGATAATGGTTCACGAATATTTTTAACTCTTAGGTCTTATCGATCCTAACCGACTGACTGTCATCTAAGGTCTTTTATACGTAAGGAAATATATAGCCATTGTCCATTCTGATGTTTTGGATTGTATTGAGATGAAGCAAAGATTTTTAAAAGACTCTTATATTATGTTGGGCTGGGGAATATTGTTAGTAGAGTAATTTATCCCAGTGGTACCTACCCGGCCGAACTCTGAAAGAAGAGTACAGTACAACCACCAGTACAACTTTTCACATGGTTTAATAATTTTTGACATATTTCGTGGTTTCAGAATAAAAATCACAATGAAAAGGACGATTTTAACTGTCGATATTTCGATACATTGGTACAAGTCGTGGTCACGTAGTGACCACGACCTGTGCCACTGGGTCGAAATATCGACAGTTAAAATCGTCCTTTTGATCTTTCAACTACGTATTAATGAAACTTTATATTTTTATTAAGAAAAAGGAGTTTTGAAAATCACCACAAGATAACCCGTGCAAAGTAAGAACAGGTTTCTGTACAACATCACACCAGAATCCCGCGAAAAATCAAAGAATTCCAGTAGGAAGGTATATTATGTAAAAAAATCGTAATTCACGCGAGCGGAGCCGCGGGCAACAGCTAGTATTGTACTATATTTAAACAATGAATACTGGGTAATGGGTACGTAGTCGGAGATTCATAATGTAGTTTGTAGATTGCGACCGAAATAAACAAACATACAGTGAGTTTGTGTAGTACTTTAAGTTTCAGGCTTGTATAACTACAAACAAGATTCAAACTTGAGTTGATTGTAGTGGTTAGGTTTAAAATATTCCTGAAACTGTTGTGTTTTTAATATTCGTTCACATCATTTTGAAATTCTACGGAACCCACAGTGTGCAGTTTCGCCACATATTTAATTGGGTTTTAGACATGAAAACTAAAAAAATAAAAAAAATATAGGCTTAGCAAAGGATATTCTAACACGAAAAAATAACACAACCAGGATTCCGTAGGTTCCCTCTACGAATGTGGACCTACTCGTAAAAGGAAAAGAAAATTTTGTTTGTCACTTCTCTTAGTACCTAAGTTAGTTTTATAAGCTGTAGATACTTTGATAGGTAGAATCAATTATATCGTTTAGGACTCTATAAGATATTGTGTCTAAATTTGAAATGTAAAAACCGCATTTGAATCGGTCGGTTACTCGGATACAAATATAGGTACTCACAGACTTAAGAGGGATAGGTACCATCCCATCCCTAATGGTTTACTTGTACATATCGTATTGTAGCTATAAGTCTACAACATTGTAGACTTATAGCTATACAATGTTGTAGACTTATAGCTATGAGTTTTGCGGGCACAACATTTATGCAACTACATGTTTTTAATAAAAACTCTACATTACTTCACATTGGTTCCTGATAGCTCATAATCTGGGAAACTGCAAAAAATAATTATCTTTCGGGAACCAATATGAGGTGAGTAGGAATTTTCGAGCAAAGTTTCTATTTAAAACACGTAGATGTAAACCTACAATGTGTAGTTAGTCTAATATTTGCGAAAAACTAAATAAAATTTGAATTTCATGGGTACCATCCGGGCGCGAAAATATTTAGTTTTTCGCTCATAGTGAGATAATTATACATCGAAGGCTAATGGCAATGAGTTTTGCGGGCACAACATTTATGCATCTACACGTTTTTAATAAAAACTCTGCTCAACAATACCTACTCATTTACTTCATATTGGTTCCCGATAGCTCGGAATCTGGGAAACTGCAAAAAAATAATCTTTCGGGAACCAATATGAGATGAGTGGGAACTTTCGAGCAAAGTTTCTATTAAAAACATGTAGGTGCATAAAAAGCAGGCGCGCAAAATGCATTGCCATAAATCTACAATGTGTAGTTAGTCTAATTTTAGCGAAAAACTAGTAGGGCCGCAACACCTAAAGTCACAACTCCTGATTTCGCGCCTTGAGTTAGAAGGGGATGGAGCGGTACTTATGGGGGAAAGAATGCTCGCATTACTAAAGTTGCTCCAAATACCAATAAAAGAGAACGCGGGCGCGTCGCAACATGCCTGCATGAATATTTCATGATATTGCATTGACTCCCAGTTAACGTGGTCCCGTCTCACCATTCAGTACCTACTTAGTTCACAGGACAGGAATCTTTTTTAAATGAAAAAAAATGTAACATGTTACATAACATGATTATGTTATTTCATTTGTAAAATACAACAACAACAACACTAATATACTTTACAGTCGAATTGTTAGTTCGTGCTTCATATAGCAATGGTTTGTATATTGAAAATCAAGCCTGTCATCAAAAGCCCTCAGGATGACAAAAAAGGGGATAATGGAAGTCTGCAATGCTGATGCGGGGTGATGGTGGAGCGCAAAATACACATTTTAGATTGTAATTCCGTCGGGATCTACAACACAGTGATGTAAAAAGGCTATTGCGAAAACTTTGGTTCAGGCTTTAACTATTTTTTTAATAATAATCCCACTAGTATTTTTTTTCAATATCCTTCGTGTTCCCAGCCAAGTACAAAATTAGGATTCAGTTCTTGTTGCAAAACGCTTGAAAGAGAGTTTTAAAGTATCCTAAAGAGTATAACTTTATACATGTCTGCAAAAAAAGATAAGATTTTTTATATGTATGTCTTTATTATTCCTGTTGTCAAAGTACTTAATGCATTTCACGAGTCACACCGCTACATTAGTGTAACTGGTTCCGTATAGCTTGTTTGTGGTAAAATACGGTGACTTAAATTTTGAGGTATTCTGAGGAAGAAAGGGGGTGGGAACCTTTGTTGTTTGCAAACTAGCTGTTGCTTTCAATTTTGTTCACGTGGATTAAATTCCGTAAAAACGTTTGTGTGTGTAAAAGTATCCTAGATGACTTCTTGTGAAATTTATTTGTTCTATGAAAATCGCATTATAACCTTTCGGAATATTATTGATAATGATGAACTGATAGGCTCACAATGTGTTAAACCGATAGCGAATCAAATAAATGACCACATTCATGTACCCATAAATATTTTGTAATAACGAAAAATGAATTATTCACTCTAATTTTAAAAAGACGAATATGCACAAACGTGCATATGCACGTAATCAATACATATAATAAATCTGTTGTTTGTCTGTTTGTCTGTCTGTTTGTACGGGCTAATCTTTGGAACGGCTGGACCGATTCCAATGAAATTTTGTGTGGTGGTAGCCTGTGTCCCTGGTCAACATATAAGATACTTTTCATCCCGGTAAAATAAAGAGTTCCCGTGGGATAGTTAAAAAACTGCAATTAATTTAACAGCTTTGTAAACAACAACTAATGAACTTAATTTAGTAACATTGGTTATGCTGATACCTTATGTTGCCTTTTTAACAAAATATATATATAGTAAAACTTATTAATCCAATCGAGTTCCCGCGGGAAAGAAAACATTACAAAAACAGTTAGCAGGCGTCTTTCAAGTAACGGATTTTAATGAAATTTTATGATCCTACTTTATATATATATGCCCGGTCAACATTTAAGATACTTTTCATCCTGAAAAATTTGAGAGCACCCGTGGGATGTTTACAAAAACCTATAGCTACTTATCTCCGTAGCACAATCAAAACGGGGTCGAAATATCGACAGTTTAAATCGTCCTTTTGATCGTGCAACTTGGTATAACTATACAAGATAACCCGTACGTAGCAGGAACGGGTTGCTACGTACACAGTAGCGCATCAGAATGCTTAATTACAATATCTGGGCGTTGGTATCATCTCAGAATAAGATAAGTTTGGTTAGTATAGATATTACAATCCACGATGACACTCCCCACTCTATCTTACTCCATGCGAATTGAGTAACATAAGCGATTTCGACAGAGTGTATAAGTAGAGGAAGACCAAAGAAGATATAGGTAAATTGTGTAATAGAAGATAGCACGTTGACAGGAGAGATTGGAAGAAGACTCCTTTACGGGTCCATCGAACCCAAGGACCACTCTTTTGTACGGGAAATCTTGGGAAAAATTAAGAAATTCCACGGGAAACATTTTTGTAAAAAAAACGAACTGCACGCGGGCGGAGCCGCGGGCAACAGCTAGTTCGTATATAATATGTCTATGTTTGTCACCCTTCACGCTGCTACTGCTGAATTGATTTGGTTGTCTGGAAAGGAGATAGCTTCTTTTATTACGGAAAAATCGGACAATAGTTAGTTGTTGATATTCAATCAAGCATCCGTTCACTTGTCAGCGTGTAACATCAATTATTGTAACTAATCGAGTTAGTACCGCACTGTTGGATCCCGGTACACCGAGCCACAAACCACGTGACAAAGGCAATCGGCAAATCCATGGCAAGAATGAATAACCGACAGTGTCCAATAGTTTCAATCAATTCCATGTATCCGCACATATTTCCGAGTCACTAAGGTGAACGCACATATAATAAACTTTTTATATTTGCTATTTTTAAATAACAGAAGTAAGGCGTAGGGTTTTTCTGCCAAGAAAATCTTTTATGTTGGGCCCGTGTTTTTCTAGTATCTTATAAAGCAGGCAAAGCTAACCAGATGAAGGAATTTGTGTCTTATTCACACAATCATTAAATCCACCGATCGATCTTGAGAAAGTCTGTTAATTTGAAATAATGAAATAGATTTCCTTTAAGACTTCCATTTAAGCATACCTGCATCTGATTGGGGCTTAAAAAATTACAAAATTATTGCACTTTAATAATTCCTAAGAATAGCTTGTTAGTCACTGTACATGTCTCGTATGTGATAGTTTTTTCAACGGATTTTTGGGTGCTTGTTAGTCGGTCTCAACTCGCACAACAAATACTGAACTGATTTGGCTTAAACTTTGAATGGAGATACATAATATTCTTGACTAATATACCTTTCACACCGGATAAATCTACCATTCCCACAGAATTTGTGACAACTCGGGCAAACCTGCAGGCAAAGTCCTTGTATTGTAAATTGGCTGTGTATTATTTATGCAACGTTTCTAAGCGTTCAAATAACATGAGTAGATCGAGAATTTGGCGGTATATAACACGTACATTTAGGCTTATTTGTTACATATTTTGGTGCGAACGGTGCGCTGAAAGTGTGCGATCAGCTTATTAAAGCTTACAATACTTCCAATGCATCCGCATGCAGTAGTTTTTTCGGAAATACAAACGTTCGAATAAATCCAACAGATTTTGTCTGTTTGGAACGAGCCATACAATTTTTTAAACAACAAAGACCAAACGAACTTTGGAGCAATTTTGAAATAAATTATAATTTTTTTTGAATTTCGCATGCAGAAAGATTTATAAAATAACCTTTGATTAAATCATTTACATTGCATGTATGTACGTTTAATCACAGTGACGCTAAAAAAACGTTAATCTTGTTACTCTTGTTTATGTTTCTTTTTGTTGCTGGTCCCACAATAAACATTATATTTCTTATTTTTACACAGCTTCTTAGGTTATTGCAGTGAAACAGCCATGAGCTATGTGATTCTGGTCAAGCGAAAATCTAATATCAATAAAAACCGATACGTTATTATACCAAATAACATTATGTGCAGCATTTTTTTCGCCCATTACACCCTCGAGCCCTGTTATCACAAGCGGTACGATTTCATATGAAATCGTTTCATTTCATGTTTTATTTCGTTTCATTTTTCACTTTTGTTTTCGCCGCTGTTCGGTCTGGTAGGTACGTATCAAATGGGCCTCGTTTGCTGTGTCTATTGTAATGTCAATTTCAACCAGTTTATCTTTGTTTGTGAGCGGCAAAAGTTGTGATCGCCGTATTGGGTAATTATTTTGCTTCGATATAAATAAATAAATAAATATATAGAGGACAACATCACATACATTGCTCCGATCCCATAGTAAGTAGCTTATGCACTTGCGTTATGGAAATCAGAAACAACGAAGGTACCACAACACCCAGACCCGAGACAATGTAGAAAAGTTATTTTTCTGCATTGACCCGGCCGGGGATCGAACCCGGAACCTCAGAGATGGCGGCGCCTTGAAAACCGGCACGCTAACCACTCAACCACGGAGGTCGTCAAAATTCGATATTTTATTTTGAAGTGAATATAATATCTATGTACTTCGTATTTCGCTTCCAATCTACTTGACTTTAATCTCGCGTAATGGAAAGTGACGATGTAGATATTAAGGTGGTTCAAAGATTATAAATCGCTAGATGAGCCTTAAACCTCCAAAAACGTCCACGTTTTTGTCTTGTGTGCGACACGTTGTCACTCTCTCTGTCACAAGTGAAACTATAGCATTATGAGAGCACTCACTCAACATGTTTGTGGATATTTTTGATGCACGCAATGTAGGCTTAGGGCCCATCTTGCGATTAAAATCTTTGAGGTGGTCTATCTACGCTAGGCGAATCGAGCACGAACCGAGCACGAGCGGAGCCGTTTCGCTTCGTCGTTCGCGGCGTCAAGTGTCACGTCAGTCAACGATCACTGTCCTCCAATCTCTTTGAATTCGTCAAAAAACCAACAACAGGCGGAACGCAGCCGATCACGAACGATATGCTCGCAGCGCGCTCGTTTGAGGCTTGTAAGTCGGTCACTACTTGTAGTCGAATTGTGTTCGGCTCGTGCTCGGCTCGTGCTCGATTCGCCTAGAGTAGACCCACCTTTAGAATTTCAAAATGCTGTGAACAAATATTAAAAACACAACAGTTTCAGGAATATTTTAAACACTACAATCAACTCAAGTTTGAAACTTGTTTGTAGTTATACAAGCCTGAAACTATACTACACAAACTCACTGTACACTACACGAATTGTGTTCGGCTCGTGCTCGGCTCGTGCTCGCTTCAGAAGGGGTAAATAACCTTAAATGGCTGCTACACAGCAACGCTCAGGTATGCTAAAGTCTTCACTGGTAGAGCAATACAAACATTACTCTCAAGCAAATCTTTATCCTTATAGCTCATTCAATATACAAAATAGAACTAGTGGAAAGCAAGAAAATTGCCGAATAATTTGAAATAAGTGCTCGTTTTCATAACATCGAGATATTCCATCATAAAGTACACGAAACGCGCGTAATATAAAATATTCTCTTCAGAAGTCTATAGTAATAATGCCTTTAACAAATTCCAGGGCAATTTTTTATACCAACCCACAATTTTTTGTTGGAGATGAAACATTTTATCCTAACGTAGGATCAAATACATTGTAAGTACCTACCTACAATATATATATACAAAAGTCTGATGCGAATTTGTTCAATTTGTGGGCAATATAAACGAGCAAGAAAAATATTAAAGATTTTCTAAAGCGTTCTCTTTAAAATTTCTCTGATTTTATTACAAAAGTGGTTTTTAATAAGATGATAACGAAATTATCGTGTCAGCAGTATTCGCTACCATAGCTCAGTTGGAAGAGCGTCCACTCGCGACAGGTGGTGGTCACGGGTTCGAATCCCGTTGGCAGCGTTAATTTTGATACACTTTTAATTTATAAATAATTATTATACCTAGTGTGTGTAGCACTATAACAAAAAAGTAAAATGATATGGAAAGTTAACTAAGCTTTATCCTTGGTAAGTTAAACTGATACAAATAGAATAATGGGACTTGGATTTTGGAAAAGGTTCTTTCAATCCCTTATCCTTTTAGCTACAGAAAAACATCATTTTTACCAGTATAGTATTCACTGATTTTAACAAAAGTATGGTCAGCAAAAAATAAGCAGTTTACATTACAAACGAAGCCAATAGAACTCTGCCTCTCAACTCATTGGGACCGACTGAGGTATAGGAGTACTAAAAATATATAGAGTATCTCAAAAAAATCAATGGGGTCTTACACTACTTTTGAATTTGATAAAAAAATATTACTTTATTATAAACTAGGATAAAAATAGTAACGTGCAGTGAAAGAAATATTAAAATCCAACGAAGATTTACAAAGTTACAGGCGTTTAAACTTTGGAGTGGGGGGATCTTCTATCCCTTTCTCGCAAAACGAAAATTTGTATGAAGCCGCACGAAGCTACTATGGCATTGGTACGGTGTGACGTCACAATGTCTCTGTTGCTATCTCTGTCTAATCAAAAATCTTTAAATGCTTATAACTTTTTTGTTATTTGATCGATTTAATTAGTTCTTTCAGTGCACGTCATTATTTTAATTCTACTTTATAATAAAGTAATAAAAAAATTGGAGTCAAATACCCTATTGGTACATTTTGTGGAAACTATGTAAGGCTAGTAAAAACAATGCGCATTAAAATGATTGCGTTAGTTCTCTCAGTTAAGAGGTCTATCCACAAGAGTATAGTTAGCAAACAGTTACTAATTAAATTAAAAATGTAAAACAGTTTTCTCGTATTTTTTTTCTTAGCATAACGGACGCGTGGAATTAAAAATGAGAGAGAGTCTGTTTGAATATGAAATTTTTATTTTCCAAGTGAAGACACTTAAGGCACGTCTGAGGAACGTCTAGAGAGTTGTACTGGTGCATTTGTTTGTTTGCGGAAATATGAGGTACATTTTATATTCATATTTGTGCATAATTATAACTATAGAGGGCACCGTAGCTTTGCTAGCGTGACCTCTATTATACTTTTTTAAGGGTTCAGAAATCCAACTTCATAATATTGCTTATCTGTATATAAATTAATACCAATAATTATTAATACCAATTTTATCCGCCCAAAGGTTTTACCTGTGGGTTGATAAGTCAGTGAGTCAGTCAGTCTCCTCCTTTTAAAAGTATAAATTATTGCGTAGTGGTTAAGAAATACATCGTGAAAAAATGCCTGTATCCCTGAGTGGAGAGATGCACCAATGCAATTTAAAAACCAAATGTTCTCAAGTTTGTAGATATAATACCATATCAGCGGATACGTTGCAACTTGCATTAGATGTAGAACCAAAACTTCGGTAAAGTGACGCTATCCATTTCGCATAACAAAAGGCATTTCTTCATGGACTCATGCTACAATATGTGACTGAAACTTTTAGTAGGTTTGTTCCGAGTTCTTCTTAGTTTTCTTAAAGTCGTGTAAAGCCTGCCAACCCCTACTATACTAGCGTGGCTACTTTTCTGATTTTGAAAGGACATGTATTGCCTTGGTTGGGCTTGAGACATACATTTTATTCCCTAGTTTAATTAGTCTCACAATCGAAAATATTTTATTTGTAAGATTAATAAGACTAGCAATACTTACAGCTCAAATTCGGTGTCGGTTTTTAATCACAGCCAAACAATGACGAATATAATAACATCGCATTAATCCCCTTTCAGGTTATTAACTTCTAAATTGCCTTTGACGCCGTAAGCAAAGACAATGAGAATTTAAGCGACCACTCAGTAATAACTTTGTAATAACTCAGGCCTTGAACGTGCATTTGCGAAAGTTGAAGCGGAGCGGCATCGGCATATAGTAGCGGAAACAAATCAGCGTGGCGGGAACTTTATACTAATAAAAAATAACTGACCGGGAAAACAGTACAATTTTTGCTATATAAAATTAAGTAACCAAAATCCTCAGCAACGGCTCGATCCATTTTTATGTAATTTTTTGTCTACATTTAGGTTTAAAAATATGTCGTAACCTAAATATTTTGTGTATCCGTAAGTAAGAAATAACTTATATGGCAAAACAACGTTTGCTGGTTAGATTAATTAAGACACCGACGTCCGATATATCTCAACGTGTCGCAGAGGCGAATCAATGTGCGGAGCTCATAACACTTAGGGATCTAAGGTGCTAATGTACTAGATAACGAAGTGTTAGACCCGAAACCAGGTGGACTGATGACATTAAGAGTTGAGGGAAGCTGCTGAATGGTGACACCCTATGCATACTATGCGATCTGTATGCGCCGCATCACGCTACGCTCCACGCTCCGCTCATGCGCTTAGCTTCGCTAGCTCGTGGTTGAGGCCTCATTCGACGGCGAGCGGTGGAAAACACTGCGATTAAAAGTGTAAGAAATTTTAATTAAATTGCTGTGGGGATACTCGGGTTGAAGGAACTAGTAATAATTCAACTAAACAGTTTTCTTTAAAACATTAAAGATTTTTAAGATTCAACTTTTTAATAACAGTACTGAGAACCTATCAGTATAATTACAAATCCAAGAAAATTCTTGCTAATTCCTTATTTTACTTTTGCTTAGTAACACGTATCAAGTATGTGGGTAACCTTAGTTTAGTAGATACACACGAACGACACACCTACCAAGCAAACAAGTGACTTGTTGACAGTGGAACCACACAGAACTATGCAAAATCGTCACGATTCGTGATTCGTGATCGAACTATTTGAGCTATCCACGAAGTGATCCAGAGCTATTCTGTGACGTAAAAGCTTTACGGCGAGCAAGGTAGAGTAAGTAAAAATTTAAATAAAACGACATTACCTATTCATCCAATATTAAAAATGAGAAAGATGAGATGAAGATTAATGTTTGTATGTTTATACTACACTAAGCCGATTTGGTTGAAATTTTCAACGGAGGCAGCTTCAAGTTTCAAGATACACAGCTTAATTTTAAACCCGAAAAATGTACAGTTCACGCGGCATTTGAAATTATCTTCTAACTAGCTGTTGCCCGCAGCTCCGCCCGCGTGAATTACAATTTTTTTACATATACCATGGAGTTTCTTGATTTTTCGCGGGATTCTGATGTAATGTTATACAGAAACCTGTTCTTACTTCGCACGGGTTATCTTGTGGTGATTTTGAAAACTCCTTTTTCTTAATCATAATATAAAGTTTCATTAATACGTGGTTGAAAGATCAAAAGGACGATTTTAACTGTCGATATTTCGACCCAGTGGCACAGGACTTGTACCAATGTATCGAAATATCGACAGTTAAAATCGTCCTTTTCAATGTGATTTTTATTCTGAAACCACGAAATATGTCAAAAATCATTAAATCATCCGAAAATTTGTACTGGTGGTAGAGCTCTTCTTTCAGGGTTCGGCCGGGTAGGTACCACTGGGATAAAATACTCTACTAACAATATTCCCCGGCCCAACATAAGAGTCATTTAAATATCTTTGCTTCATCTCAATACAATCCAAAATATCCGAATGGGCAATGGCTATATATTTCTTTACGTATAAAAAGACCTATGACATTCAGTCGGTTAGGATTTGTGAACCATTATTTTACCCTTTCACTATTGCGTATGATAAAAAAAGACGCGGCACTCCGGGAATGTCGACAGAAGTGAAAACTTTAATCTGTTCATGTAATGGTTCATGTCTTAACAGTGCCATCTTAATATAAAGTCATGAAACAGTAAATTACATGACAGTTAATTATTATTTTAAAAAATTCGATAGTACGTATCTATCTCAGAGTTTTACATTCAAGTTCCACATAAATTGTAGAGATGGCGCTATACGGTATAACGTAGCGAGTTTCATGATTTTTGTTCACCCTAAAAGTGAAAAATCTTAAACCATACAAAATCTTCTGCTAAGACCATTTATTTACGGCTGTAAGGATAGTCCAGTATAACTTTAGCTTTACGTCTTAGCCCCAGGTTCTTTACCCATTCCGAGTTTCAAGTCACCTACTTGAACTTATCGCTAAAGGTTCTGATGCCTGTAATTTCTGAACTACAAAAGTGATGATGATAAAATTTGTATGGAATAATCTTTAAGGAACCTCCTTTCTAACAAAGAAAGAATGAATGAAATCGGACAACGCGTTAATGAATTATAAGTAAATACACATTTTGATTTTGATGCCGTCTTCCAGGGAAACCATGATAAATTTCGGGACAAAAAGTATCCTATGTCCTACCTCGGGGTATGAACTATAATCATGTCAAGTTTCATTTAAATCCATCCAGCGGATTAGCCGTGATGCGCGGTCTTGAAACAGACAGACAGACAGACAGACAGACAGACAAAAATTAAAAAGAATACAGTTTTGGCTTCAGTATCGACTAAATAGTGTCCTCCAACAAAAATTTTCAAAATATCTTCAATGTACAGAATTCGACCCTTTACAGTTTTATTATAAGTATATATATATATATATATATATATATAGATTATCCGAATCAAATTATAACAATAATATCCTTAGAGAATAGCTAACATGTGTGATACTCCTCGTATTACGAGCACGCCTACCAAACAAAGTGTGAAATATGAATTAAATTGTTGTTATTGCCAACACTGGTTCAAGTGGAATGATGCGAAATCGTCACAGGTCGTGATCATAGTATTATCACATGCGTACAGAAACGCAAATATTTTTATTTTTTTAAGTTTATTTTTATAACATAACTCGTAGCTAACGAACGTCATTGCCTTGCCTTCTGATCGGCGCTAATGAGAAGATTGTTTAGTATGTATACCGGGTCCAATTGGACTGGGATTTTAGCAATTATATTATTTACTCCATTCCACTACGGGTGGGCTATACTTGTCTACTCGTATATTCACATTGATTGCCGCCATAAGGGCGTACTCTACCTTGTGAACTTCTGTGGACTCCACTCGCCCATGGGCGAAGGCGAAGGCGAAGGCGAAGGCGAAGGCGAAGGCGAGGCGAGGTATACAATAGGACACTATTGTAGCACGCGCTCGGATTCAAGTGGGAGGTCGTAGGTTCGATTCCCGCCACGCTTTCTCGGCGCTTTGCTCTGTAGAAACTATTAGTACAATAACATCTTCGGCTGTATGATCACTTACCATCTGGTAAAATAGCAGCCAATTATTAAGTATGAAAAGAGTCTTTGCTATAAAATGTATGTATGAAAACCGAATCACAGACAGAGGCGCCGATTTGGTGTTTGCTAATAACAACATCCCGGGGCGCCTTTTCGTCTCTACAGGATGGACGGTTCCAGCGATGTACCAAAACATCAAACCCAAGTACAAGGGCGTAGTCGCTAAACGAGTGATAATTGATGGTCCCGCAGACCCATTGCCTGATGTACCCGTCTCATTCAATGACATAGGGTGTGACAAAGACAATTGCGTCACTGCTGGTATGCTAAATCGACCATTTAAAAAACTATCCAGGTTAGTTTTAGTGCTGTTTCTTTAATGTTTTTCAGTTTCAATTTTCGCTTTGTCTTTTCCCTTATGTACTTAGTACGTGCCTACTTTTGGGTTTAAAATCCGTAATAGTCATCAGTATACGAGTATAAATCAAATAGGAATTTATCAACGGCTGGGTAGATATTTTAATTATGTACTCTTTTCTCATAGGAGAGCAAAAGATTACAGATCAAATACCCTTCAGGCTTCGCTTCTGTAATCTGTAGGTTACAGGCGGGCTTGGTTTAACTTATCACCGCGTTTATTATTATTATATTAAATGTTACGTTCACTTTATTATTATTAACGGTAACTTTATCTTATAATGATTTATTAAATGTGAGGATGCCAGATTTGTTCTAAAGACTTCACATCCTTGTCGCAAGTTTACAGGTACCTTCTATAATTTTTCCTATTATTAAATCGGATTCTATTATTGGATTTTATTACATTTTACAAACTCTCAGCATTCTTATTACCTTAACTCTTACTACAGTTAGAGTGCATGTACATCAGATATCAATCATATCTGATGTACTGCGTTACTGTGCTATGTTTTGTGTCTCTCATGAATCACTTGATTTATAGCATGATTTTCATAAGCTATGAAATGAATTATTCTTTTGCAATCGTTTGTCACAAAAGGTAGTATAGCAATGCAGTGTATGATTCTATTCAATATAGCGTATTCAATGTAGTGTATCTGCTTGAAATCGAGCTTTGGAAGATGTTTTAGGATATAGTTTTGCTTTGCTTTTGAATTATTTTCCTTTGTTCATAATATCTTATTCTTAAGTGTTCCAGACACATCTAATAAAGTCCGATGTGTATCACCGTAGCATACTATCGCTGATAGTCGTGTGCGAACTGTGGTCTGTGAAGCTGAACTATTCTCAGTTGACAGTCGAGCGCGATAGCAGTGATCGTTGATTGATTGAACCGGGAACTATAGAAGGTAGTAAGCATTTTATGTTTGTTTTTATCCCTATTTGTTTTATTATGATCCTTTTATAATATTTATCAGTATAATTACAAATCCTGTGGGAATAGAGGATTTTTACTATGTGGATATTCCGGAGTGATCTTAATTCCCAAACAAAAAAAACATCCAAGTAAACATACTTTCGCTTTAATTAATAATATTAGAGTGATATGGTTCAATAGTTAATAATTTCTGCACTAATTATACAAGGCTTATGGCATCGTAGGCTTATGGCAATGAGTTTAACGGTCACAACATTTACGCATCTACATTTGTTTTTAATAAAAACTCTGCTCAACAACACTCATTTACTTCATATTGTTTCCCGATTGCTCGAAATCTCGGTAACTGCAAAAAATATCTGAGGTGAGGAACCAATATGAGGTGAGTGGGAATTTTCGAGCAAAGATTTTATTAAAAACATGCAGATTCATTAACATTATCCCCGCAAAATTCATTGCCATAAACCTATAATGTGTATATAGTCTAATATTTGCGAAAAACTAAATAAAATTTGAATGTCGCGGGCTGGTAGGGCCGCCAACACCTTAAGAAATCATACACTTAATCGGAAATATAGAGTAGTGATAGTAAATCACGAATCGCCAAACTCCCAAAGGTTCCTAAGTAAGCATAAGTATGAAACGTCATTCCAAAAATAGAGATATTTGATGGAAAATAAAGTAACAGGCGTCTGGATAGTGACAGCCCACTCTCACTCCGTATGTGAATCATCAATCATAGTTGTGCCAATTTATCAGCCTTTGCGCCAGAGTTATGTATAGATCGGAAATCGAAGTAAGCGCTTTTTCCATGTTTTCAGAGTCTTATTACGTAAGGCTTACGGAGTTCTATATGTTGGTATACTGGATATGGATGAACCATTTTAGGGTTCGTTCGTTTCAGCCGACAAACGTCCACTGCTGGACAAAGGCCTCCTGCAATCATTTCCAGCCTACATGTTTCCAACGCTTTCCAGCGACTCTTTTAATGTCGTTCGTCAATCTGGTTTGTCGTCAGTCTATGCGAGGTCGCCATTCCAGCACTTTTGGCCCCCAATGTCTCTCAGTTCTACGAGGTTTGCTATTTCAGCTTAGCGAAACGTTGAGCTATGTCCGGTGACTTTTGTAGATCGACGGATCTTATTTCTGATTTAATCACGCAGAGAAACTTAGCATAGCTTTAGCATAGCTCTCTCCACTGACTGAGGCCAAACTAAAAGGGTAAAACAGGGTACCCAAAGCTAAAAGTAGGAAAAGAAAATACTCCGCCCGATATTAATGTTTTTGCATAGATTTTAAAATAAGACAGCTGTATTTTCGTATTTTCAGGGTTAATTTATGAACGTGTGTAGGTGGGGTGGTATTTGACCATAATTCTAAACGCCTGAACCGATTTCGATGTATTTGATACCGTTCCGAGTTCATAGCGTAGGTACTCCAAACACCGATTACACCGTACGCTAACTATATTGGAAAATTGAGAGATAAGTATCTAGTACCAGTGTACTAAAAATTTGAACGAAAAAAATTAACCTTCAAGTTTTTTTCTGAAAGATGATGATGATAATATAGCCTGTGGTACTTGTAAGCATATTTAGTAAACTGTCGCAAAACTTGCTACAATAAGTGTTTTGAAAACATCTATTCATAACGTTAGATACAGTTCTACGAAGGTATACCCACAACTTAGAAAGATATTTACCAACAGTAACTTACTCTACTCTACTTATCTTAGTACTACTATAACTAAGATAACAACTATTATATATTACAACTATTATATATACTATTATATTTCGATAAAAATTGATATTTTTAAAAGGAGATTAATACCATAGAAAGCCTTCTTACAGATTGGCAGCCACATCTCTTAGAATTAACAATCTAATTTTGTAAAACAATAAAGCACGTACAAAAATAAGCTCATCGTACAAAGAGGCTAAAAATACTCGAACCGAAATTTGTTTTTTTTAGTCAGAACCCCTTTAAAAATGTTTACGTGCAAATGTTCAAAGGGTCGGGGGAAACTGAATTTTTCACGCTTGCGTGCAGTCGATTGCATAATGGCCGACCGATTTCAGCGTTGAATTAATTGTACAAAAGCGAAAACTTGTGCAGGTACGTTTTCGTACCGAATTACGTGGAATTGTGGAATTCTCGATGACCGATTTTCGAATGCCATGTCTGGAATTCGGACTTGTTTTAACTACGTTAATTTTTGCTTTCTAGAATACTGGAGAGGTTTGAAAGTTACCTAAACCGACAAGATGTTGGTCAAATTGGATACATGGAGTATTTCTTAGCTCCTGATATTTTATTTTTAGTTCTTATGTCTCACTAGTGGACAGTCTTTCGGTTAGTTATAATCCCGCAGGAACCGTGGATTTTTTTGGGATAAAAAGCAGTTTATATTTTAATATAAGTATCAGGGTACCTATAATATAATCTATCTCCAATAATTTCAGCCAAATCAGCTCTATACTTGCTTGAAGGAATTACAAACACACTGCACACACACACACACAAGCTTTTGTCTTTATAATATTATAGTTTGATAAGGTACTAGGCTAACACTGGATACAGATATATAGACGCTTAATACACGTAGAACATTGAATATACCTAAACGAAGAACGAATTAGAAGATACGATATAAATACGCGTAAAAGTTGAGTGATAGATGGGAATGGTGATTGTATATAGTGAAGAACTCAGAAGGAAAGAAGTACGAGAAATGTTGTCTAAAAAATGTGTAGAGAAATATAATACCTAAACTAATAAGTAAACTTAATTTAACTACCATACTTTTTGCCATGAATTTTTACACGGATTTTAATCTACAAAACGTTCTTTCAAGCTGACATCTTTCATCTTTCTTCTATCATTGCTTATAACATCAATATTTTCAATTTTTCATATTATCATTGTTTTCAAATATATTTCGCGATGATTTTGTGTTTATAGTAATGTTTTGTTTGTGGAACAATTTATGTATGTGATAACACAACTGACCTTACTAGTTCGAGAAATAGTCAGCTATAGAAAAATAATAAAAAATGGGATCTTCGGTCAGTCATTATTTGTATGGCCGTAAGGAGGTGAGTTTTAGTTTGTTCAATTTACTCGTATATATGTGGCCTAGTATATGATTGATAGGCTAGCTATGGCCCAGAAGGCATCATCATTATTACGCATCATATAATAAAACACTATTTTTATTGCCTTTTCGACATTGATCGGTTGTGAAGTTGAATCCAGTTGTATGAGTAGGACCGCTTGACGTAGGCGACCAAAGACACTGGGAAACGCACTGTTGGCGGACTCTCCATCAGGTGGACAGATGCCATCAAGGAAGTCTGGAGTTGCTGACTTCAAGTGGTGTACGTGTACAATCGTCTTGTTGGCCGATTACTCTAAGAGGCCTATTTCCATCAGGTAGATGTTCATCGGTTGAGACGATGATGTCTTTTTGGATGCCTTTTGAATTCCGATCGCGAAAAACCATGCATAAATTTAAGACTTCTTACAAATTTCACAAAATAATATAGGTATATAGGGCTTCACGCCTACCATATTTTCATACTTGATCAATGAGACGAGATATGGCTATTCTGCACAGACTTGTACACTAAAGACAGGGCGAATAGCGCGAAAAAATGTCGCCAGTTTATGGGTGTCATTAGTACCAACAGTTATAAGGCCACGCTTTAGTTTGGTCAGCGGCGGCGGCGGCGGGTATTTTGACAGATGACGCTACTGTTTGCTTGTATAAAGAAGGTTTACGTAAAATGTTCGGATCGGCCTATCTGTACTATTTTATCTATTATATTCTGACAAAAACTTATTATACCAAATAGGCTATCCATTGCCAATTCATCTTCGAGATTATTGACTACCTCCTAGATATCTAGTTTGATGATATTTCTGGCACAATGACACGCACTCGGATTTAAATGGGAGGTCACGCATTCAACTCCCGATGTTATAATTTCTAAATTGGCTAAGGTCTGATCTGTTTAGAGGCTTCGGCTCTTAGGCTAGTTACTACTCTACCAGCAAAGACGCACGACACACGCGATTAAAAGCTCCGGCGCAATGCTGTGTAGAAACTCTTAACCTTACCCTCTTCATAGTTTGTAAGACATCTTTGATTCCATCGTCACTTACCATCAGGTGTGGTCGCAGTACAGTACTAACTTGTAGCGTAAAATTAATAAAATTGGTCAAGTGGGATTCGGGTTTGCGCACAGAGGGTTCCGCACTATCAAGACCAATTCCAATCACCTTTACCCATCAAATTTAAAACAAGCAAATTACGTTTGTTGTATGGGGGCCCCTTAAATATTTATTTTATTCTTTTTTTAGTATTTGTTGTTAAAGCGGCAACAGAAATACGAGTACATCATCTGTGAAAATTTCAAGTGTCTAGCTATCACGGTTCAAGAGATACAGGCTGGTGACAGACGGACGGACGGAGGGCGAAGTCTTAGTAATAGAGTCCCGTTTTTACCCTTTGGCTACAGAACCCTAAAAACAATTATTATTCAGTCTTACTTATCTCGAATTGTTTACTGTTTCATATCTCCTTTACATAATTAAATCTTCGAATGTTTTATGAAATAAAGGCACGTTTCTCCGACGGAATCCCGCCTTCGTAAGAATTTCGCAGAGATGAAATCCTCAGGGGCCTGAAGATCAAAGGTTCTCCAAATTGAATTTTTCTGTTTGTTTGGTACTTTTTTCTCTCTTTAGAGCCTGGGAGTGCGTGTATTGTGTTCGTAATCCCCTTGATAAATATATTGTTTATTAAAGTATACAAGGAGATACGGCATACGAAAAACCGCAAACATTCTTAAACGATCCTTTAAATTCCACGAGTGACGCGTTCGTAGAGGGCTTATTCATCTAATCTAACGGAAGAACGATTTTTTTAAGAATTTAAGTGATCTAAACATTACTTATTGTATGTTTTTGTGTATCTGTAAAAATGTAAGTGCGTAAAGTACTACGCTACGCTAAGGGGACGGAAAATATGTGACGTATGTTGCAACCAAAAATTTTTCAAATATGGCGTCGTTACCACCCGCAACATATCGGTACCGCTGACAGCACAACGTGTTGTTATTTAAATTAGCGCCATTTTGCAGTTTTGTCAAATTAAAAAGGATGCTTCAAGGCCTAGCCTAAAAATTGAGCTAAAATACATGCGTGACATCACTAAGTGCTGTTCCTTTATATGTTTAATCAATGCGTGCACGTTACTATGACGTGTGCAATGTGAATTTGTGCGTACGTGGATCTTATTAGATCTAATTAGCATTTATGGATATATTATGAGTTTTTTGAGTTTCTCAGTACGCCATAACTACTAAATTGATGTGGATAATATTTGAAATAAACTCTTGATCGACTCATAGGCTACTTTTTGTTCCGGTAAGTCGAAGGATCTCACGGGAATTTGAGGAAATGGCAATAGGTACGAGTCAAGTTATTAGTTAAAGTAATTGCTATACGAAAATTTAATTGTACTCGTAATTGGATTGGGAAAGGGAGTGAGAACAGGAACAGTGATAGAATATGGGTTAAACTTACAGTTCATAAAACAAGACTAGAGAAAATAAATAAATCATTTACAGGCAATGGGATACGCTTTTACAACAAACTCCCTAATGAAATATTAAACTTATCCCTCAATAAGTTCAAAGTCGCTGTAAAACGAAAGCTCATTAATAAAGCTTACTATAGTACTAGCAGAAACCCGCGGCTTTGCCCGCGAAAATTTAGTTTTCCCTACACACGGGAACCATCTATTTTCCGGAATAAAAAGTAGCTTTTATGCTAATTTAGGACGAAATCTGTCTCCATTCCGATTTTCAGCCAAAAAATTTCAGCAGTTGCGCCGTGAAGGAGTAGGTGTATATCCCGTATTAATTTTTTTTCGCTATTCCCGCAGTTAATCTAGGATATAATCTATCTCCATTCCAAATTCAAGCAAATCTATTCAGTAATTACGGCGTGAAGGAATATTTTTCCCGCGTGGATATCTATTTTTCATGATTATCATAAAAACCATGGATTTTCCCGGGATAAATAGTAGTCAATGTATTAATCCAGGATAGAATCTATCTCTATTCCAAATTTCAGCAAAATCAGTTCAGAAATTATGGCATGAAGAAATATTTTTTCAACGTGGATATCAGTTTTCCACTATTATTATAGAAACCATCGAATTTTCCGGCATGAAAAATAACCTATGTAAATAATCCGGGATAAAGTCTATCTCCTTTCCAAACAGTCATATCAGTTCAGTAATTACAGCGTAAAGTAGTGTTTTTTTGCGTGAAAAGCAATTTTTCAGTTCTCCCGCGGAAACCATGGATTTCTCCGGGAGAAAAAATCCTTGCTTTGATCTATCTCGATTCCAAATTTCAGCCAAACCAGTTCAGTAATTACGACATGAAGGAATATTTTTCCCGCGTGGATTTCTGTTTTTCACTATTATCATAGAAACCATGGAATTTTCCGGCATGAAAAGTGCCTATGTAATAATCCGGGGTAAAATGTATCTTCTTTCCGAATTTTAGTCATATCAATTCAGTAATTACAGCGTGAACATCAATTTTTCAGTTTTCCCGCGGAAACCATGGATTTTTCCGGGGTGAAAAGTAGCCTTCGTATTAATCCAGGATATGATCTATCTTTATTCCGAATTTCAGCCATATCAGTTCCGTAATTACGGCGCGAAGTAGTATTTTTCCCGCGTGAATATCTGTTTTTCACTTTTCCCGCAATAACCATGAATTTTTCCGGGATAAAAAGTAGCCGATATATCTGATACTCAGGATATATCTGATACTCTGTCTCCGTTCCAAATTCCAGCCAAATCGGTTGTGCACTTGCGGCATGAAGATTTTTTTCCGCGTTAATTTCGGTTTTTTTACTAATCCCACGGGAACCATGAATTTTTTCGCGATGAAAAGTAGCCTTCGTATTAATCCAATATATAATCTATCTTTATTCATAATTTCAGCCATATCAATTCAGTAATTACGGCGGGAAGTAGTATTTTTCCCGCGTGAATATCTGTTTTTCCCTTCTCCTCCAAAACTCATGGATTTTTTTGGGATTAAAAGTATCCTATTTATTAATCCAGGATATCTATCTCCATTCCAAATTTCATCCAAATCGGTTGTGTACTTGCGGCGTGAGATTTTTTTCCGCGTGAATTTCGGTTTTTAACGTATCCCACGGGAACCATGAATTTTTTCGGGATGAAAAGTAGCCTATGTAATAATGCAAGATATAATATACCTCCATTCTAAATTTGAGCCAAATCGGTGCAGTAGTTGCGGCGTAAAGACGTATTTTAACTTGATAAAATCCAAACTTCGGACCCCTGTTTCACCCCCTTAGATGGTGAATTTTGAAAAATCCTTCCTTAGTGCTCCCCTAGGCCTCATAAGGAACATGTGAGCCAAATTTGGAGTTTCTAGACCCAGCGGTTTGGGCTGTGCGTTGATATGTCAGTGAGTCAGTCAGTCAGTCAGTCAGTCAGTCAGTCAGTCAGTCAGTCAGTCAGTCAGTTTCTTCAGAAAAAGAAAAAATATAATCTATCTTTAATCCGAATTTTAGCCATACCAATTACGGCATGAAGGAATATTTTTCACGCGTGGATTTCTGTTTTTCACTATCATCATAGAAACCATGGAATTTTCCGGGATGAAAAGTAGGCTTTGTAGTAATCCGGGATAAAATCTATCTCCTTTCCGAATTTCAGTTATATCAGTTCAGTAATTACAGCGTAAAGTAGTATATCTCGTGTATGAACATCAATGTGTCAAGTTTCCCGCGGAAACCATGGATTTTTCCGGGATGAAAAGTAGCCTTTATATTAATCCAGGATACAATCTATCTTTATTCCGAATTTCAGCCATATCAGTTCAGTAATTATGGCGTGAAGTAGTATTTTTCGCGTATGAATATGTTTTTCTTTTTTCCTGCAAAAACCATGAAATTTTCCGGGATGAAAAGTAGCCTACGTATAAATACAGGATAAAATCTATCTTTTTTCCGAATTTCAGTCATATCAGATCAGTAATTACAGCTTGAAGTAGTAATTTTACCGCGTGAATATCAGTTCTTCAATTTTCCCGCGGACACCATAGATTTTTCCGTGATAAAAAGTAGCTTTTGTATTAATCCAGGATATAATCTATCTCGATTCCAAATTTAAGCCAAATCAGTTCAGTAATTACGGCATAATGGAATATTTTTCACACGTGAATTTCTGTTTTTCATTATTATCATAGAAACCATGGAATTTCCCGGTATGAAAAGTGGGCTTAGTAATAATCCGGGATAAAATCTATCTCCTTTCCGAATTTCAGTCATATCAGTTCAGTAATTACAGCGTAAAGTAGTATTTTTCGCGTGTGAACATCAATGTTTCAGGTTTCCCGTGGAAACCATGGATTTTTCCGGGATGAAAAGTAGCCTTTATATTAATCCAGGATATAATCTACCTTTATTCCGAATTTCAGCCATATCAGTTCAGTAATTACGGCGTGAAGTAGTATTTTCGCGTATGAATATCTGTTTTTCTTTTTTCCTGCAAAAACCATGGATTTTTCCGGAATAAAAAGTAGCCTATTTATTAACCCAGGATATAATCTATCACCATTCTAAATTCCAGCGAAATCGGATGTGCACTTGCGGCATGAAGATTTTTTTTCCGCGTTGATTTCGGTTTTTTACTAATCCCACGGGAACCTTGAATTTTTTCGCGATGAAAAGTAGCCTTCGTATTAATCCAAGATATAATCTATCTTTATTCATAATTTCAGCCATATCAGTTCAGTAATTACGGCGGGAAGTAGTATTTTTCCCGCGCGAATATATGTTTTTCCCTTCTCCTGCAAAACCCATGGATTTTTCCGGGATGAAAAGTACCCTATTTATTAAATCAGGATTTAGTCTATCTCCATTCCAAATTTCATCCAAATCGGTTGTGTACTTGCGGCGTGAGATTTTTTTTCCGCGTGAATTTCGGTTTTTAACTTATCCCACGGGAACCATGAATTTTTTCGGGATGAAAAGTAGCTTATGTGGTAATGCAAGATATAATATACCTCTATTCCAAATTTTAGCCAAATCGGTACAGTAGTTGCGGCGTGAAGACGTATTTTAACTTGATAAAATCCAAACTTTGGACCCCCGTTTCACCCCCTTAGAGGGTGAATTTTGAAAAATCCTTTCTTAGTGCTCCCCTAGACCTCACAAGGAACATGTGTGCCAAATTTGGAGTCTCTAGACCCAGCGGTTTGGGCTGTGCGTTGATATGTCAGTGAGTCAGTTACTTCTTTTATATATTTAGATTAAGGATTACTTACATGAATCAAATCCTTGGGGATGAATGAACTGCTGTAATTATACTAGCTCAATTAGTTTTAAGAGCTTTTGTGAAGTGGTGATAACAGAAAACAAAACCCGGCTGAGTTTGTTGTGGGCTTCTTCTCAGTGCAGGGCGCGTTGGAACCCTCGTAAACTTAGTTTTAAGTCGACTTGGAGTTATCGCCATACAAATGTGACAAATATCATAAGGACCATTTACAAGCGCCTGTATATTAGGCCTATGTGAAATAAAGATATTTTGAGTTTTTTGAGTTTTTTTGAGTTTTTCTTTAATTCTGCGGGATTTGTAAAAACCAATGCGGGCAATATCGCGGGAATAAATAGATAAATAGTGGACAACATCACATACATTGCTCCGATCCCTTAGTAAGTAGCTTATGCACTTGTGATAAGGAAATCAGAAACAACGAAGGTACCACAACACCCAGACCCGAGACAATGTAGAAAACTTATTTTTCTACATTGCCCCGACCGAGGATCGAACCCGGGACCTCATAGATGGCGGCGCCTTGGAAACCGGCACGCTAACCACTCAACCACGGAGGTAAATGCCACACCGCTCCTACTGGACTCACTCTGATCCCTGGGCTGTAGACTTGGGTGTGATTCGGAATGATCCAGGTTCTTTTTAATATTTAAAAGACCACGTTCTCATAAAGGCCTGTCGCATTTTTTTATACACTACACAAGTTAGTACTTGACTGCGATTGCGAGATGGTAAGTGATGATGCAGCCGAAGATGTTATCGTACTAACTTGGAAGGGTAAGTAAATTCACCCCAACTGTTGCTACACAGCATCGCACCGGAACGCTACACCGCTTGGCGGTACATCATTGCTGGTAGGGTGGTAACTAGCCACGGCCGAAGCTGAGCCGTCTGGTGGGACCAGACCAGACCTGAGCCAATTTAGAAATTATAAAATTCCAAAGTTGCCCGTCGCGGGAATCGAACCCGCGATCTCCCACTCGAATCCGAGCGCGCGCCAATGCGCCAGGGAGGTCGTCAAAATCAGTGGGATCGGCAATGCAACTAACTACTAGAAAATCGACGCAGAAGAACCTGCATGCAAAAGCTGAAGCGGTATTTGAGTCTGTAATATGTGAGCATGTATGAAATATATATTGGTACGTGACCCAATTTCTGTGGCGTTTTGGCTGAGCTAAACTGCTCGCAAAGGATTTCTTCACTAATTACCGTCTTCGGGTGCTAGCCAAAACTCAATAATATTAAGTACGATTGGCGAATAATCAAATTTGGCATTACTATTTTTTTTAAATAAATGATATAGTAAAATAAATCAAAGGATGGGAACGTTGCAATCACAGTTGTGTCGTGGACCACTCGGTAAAAAAAAGTTTCGGACAACACCTAAAAACTTCGCTTTATATTTATATGTGTCACCCATAGATCCATAGATGGAGCAGTCTTTCGTGTGCTCACGCTTATGAGTTCGTTATACAAATCTCTATACTTGATTGTTTATAAGTGCCCATTATGTTGACTAGCAAGATAAACTTTCATCCTAGACTTTGACTTTTCGACGAAGATTTTCGTAATTGTTTTCGTGACGGGATTTTCGGATAGCAATTTTTTTTTCACCTATGCGCGATACTGTCCAAAGAGAAACTGTATTTCGTGAATATTATTTTGCATCCTCTTACAAAGCGTGTCGTTTCCGAGACTATTGAGTTTTCGTTTTATTATTATTATCTAAAGATGGCAAACAAATAATTCTTGCTTAGTACGAAGTAGGTAATCGCTACGGCGCTGGCTAGCACCACTGGACACGTCGTTGAGTCCTGTGATTAATCGACAAAGTTGGGAGCTAATTTTTTGCGCTCGTCCCTGGAATATATTACTTGTACGACATTTATAATTTATTTTTTATATTATTCTGTTGGAACCAAGTTGGAACTTGGCGTAATCCCAAGTTTAAAATAGATTACGTGACATTTTTAATTTGTGACAAGCAAATAATTTTCTAAAATCGCCATGATAGTTTTATAAAGGTGAAAGGTTTTAGTCACTCAATGGTTATTACTCAGTGGTTACTATACAAATTGTCTATACAACTGTTATACTATCAGATTTAAGTTTACACACTTTTACACACAAGGGCTAAAAATAATTTTAAAGCCCTTTTACATCAAGCATTAACAAACTCTTTAAAAATGTGACAACTAAAAAGAAATTTTTTTTTGCAGCCTAAACAAGAGAAGATGAAGAAATACAGCAATTTGAAGTATCTCCCTTTGTTGTTCTTCCAGCTGCTACTGATGGTTTTGTTCTTCGTCTTTGTCAAATACGAAGGACCAAGTCATGCTAATCTGCAAGGTAAGTTCTAATTTTTATTAATATTTCTCTACGTACGTTTCGTCCCGGCACCTGAATATCCTCAGGATATGTTTCATTCACAATGCGAGATCGTAGAGCGCTCTACGAAAGTGTTAGAAGAATTGTGTGTGGTCTTTCATTTGTGTTGTGATCCTGCATTTTGAAATATACAGATTATTTTCAAGTAGCAGATTATAGCAAAACAAATTACCTAATCTTTCTTGCTCGCTTTTATTACTAAACAAGAAAAAAGGTATACTTATTAGTCTTTTATACACCATAAGTAATAATAATTAATAACTATATTTCTTCAAGAAGTCTTGACGCACATGAAAGTCTTAAAAGCTTGAAGCTAAAAAACTCGTTTTTTTGTTTAAATATCTATCTATAACGGATAGTAACGGAACTTGCCAAACCAAAACTAAATCCCTCAATTCAGGTCTGTCAGTACTGGATCCAAGCAGAAACTGTCCCTAACAAAGTTTGCAACAATCGCAACTGTGTCAATTAATTTGATCTAATTTTTAACTAACGCAAATACATACAATTAATCTAAATATCCACACATTATTAATTGGTTAGCCAGAGACTAACGTAAGACGATATTAACAGGCGAGATATGATATGCAACTATTAAATTGTCATAAATTAAGAGAACTGGTACAAATTCTTCAATTGCACTGTAACAAGTAAGGAATGCAAGGCGCCTCTATACTTCTTACTGCAGCGGCTACCAAAAGAGGCAATGCCTAGTAGTGGACATGACTTATATACTAGGTGGTTCAAATATGAACCGGAATTTTTGAATAAACGCGCGATAAAATTTTGTGTTGTAAAAGTGACCGCCTAAAATGTTAGATTGGTCTGTTACAAAGCGTATAGAACAGTTGGGACCGAGCAACCTCGCTTTTTAGTGTAGTTATAACCATAAGCGAGAAAGATGTACCATTGTCTCTTGCGCAACGCACTATTTTTAGTTTTTTGGTCAAAGAAAATGTAAAATCCGCGGAAATTTATCGAAATTTACTGTAACAGTTTGGGGATGAGACCTTCTCTATGACTCAAGTGTACGAATGGTGTCCCGCTTTCCAAAAAGGTCGAGAAGTGATGGCAAACTTGCCACTTGCGCGGTGCCCTTAAACAAGTGTTACTGATGAGAACGTCAGCGCTGTAGAAAACTCATTTTGGAAGACCAACGCGATATGGCTGAAATATTGGGCATCAGCGTAGGTAGTATTGAGCAAATAACTCATGAATGGCTTGGTTACCGAAAAATTGTCAGCCAGATGGGTGCCAAGACTCCTGAATTTTGAGCAGAAATTCACATGCTGGGAAGTTTGCTCGCTTACTATGGAAACATTCAACGAATTGGGTTGGGCAACACTGGAACACCCTTCTTATAGTCCCAATTTGTCGCCATGTGACTATTATTTATTTGGTTCATTGAAAGAGGCACTTGGCGGACTGCGATTTGAAAGCAATACTTAATACATTTCTCAACAAATTCTCTACAGTAGGGAGTGCCTGTAATTTTTAAACGCTATAAATAACAATCTTGGATCCTCCTAAAATCCTAAGATCTCGGGGATAACCTATGCCGGCAACTTCCAGGAGTTGAAAAAACCAACCTCGGAAGATGACTGGGTCAGTCATAAGCAGGCGAGGTGTTGCGCAAGGGAGCCTCCAAGCTCCGGTGCGTTCATATGAAATTCCCGGAGGCTTCCAAGATATTATGGTGAGCATGCCAATTGAGTGGGTTTTAGTGGGTGAGAATCACACATAATCCCAATCTTCTCACTATCACAATAAATTGGTTGGATATCTCAATGAAGATTTCCTCAAAACACGACGTGCAAGAACGGTATAGCTCGACTTTTAACTTTATGCGTCTACATACACGTATCTACGGAATCAGTGGAAAATGTACACATGTAGAAGCCTATTTTTTTACCGTTTTCAAGTATTTTCATTTTATTTCACTGTTGGAAAGTTTTAAAAACCCCCACTAGCAATCATGTTACAATACACACAAAATCCCCAGTTCCTTTTGAATGGGAACGACTATTCAAAGCGTACCATTCAAAAATATAAAGACCTCCCATTCAAACGAAGAGGGTAATCACGTAAGCTTGAAACTACGTGGAATAGGAGTATTTTGTTGCATTATTCATTATTTTTAAAGAAATACGTAACATTTGAAAATGTACTTTAATGTACGTTTTGTTATTTTATGATCGAACGTGCCTACTAGTGAAAATAGATGTTGATTGTCCTGTTTTCGTTATAACCAGGCTGGTTTGATCATATTATAACAAAACACTGAGTTAAGTTGGTCTTGATTGGCGAAGAGATTTAATTTTGTCTTTACATTTGATATAAGCTTAGGATTCAATTTATAGTAGTACAGAAGCCCTTACATACATAATATCTTGTATTGTCTAGTGCAAGATTAAGTCAGCATATAATTCCCAATCTCTTCTTCCTAGAAAACTGACATTACACACAGAGTTTTACTTTGTGAATAATTTCAGATAGGGAAGGATTTTTGTATTCTCATGGCCCACGGGTGCTTCGGGCGAAGCAAGGATGGATGAACTAGTATATAAAATACATCAATTAGGTCTATTCTGCGATCGGACATGTCATTTCCATGTCATTCCATAAGTGAGAACAAGACGAGGTTTCGAAACTCAGATTTCTAGCATGGAAAAAAAATATTGAACCATCGGATTATACTGCTCAGTTAAACTAGTGTATAAAATATGTGTAATAAACTGTAAATTAAAAACCAAAATCCAATAAGGGGTTTTCTAAAACAATAGAACCTTAATCTAAAGCTTTGAACACACGAGTAGGCGAGTATTATTTTACGATACACCTATTAAAATATAGATAGAGACTCTGAATAATGGGAGACACGAAATTATTCTGAAGAGACCCGATACCACTTTGTCATGGATACCCTTCAAAGGCAGGCTTTGTGGAACAATCGTCCCTTACTGGCGTTATACGCTCGTATCTTTCACGGACCACGCACGGTAATTCCATCAAGGTAACGGTATTAAAACCGGTTGAATGAATGATTGAACGGAATTACATTACGAACGAGATATACAGTTTCATGTTTCGTGTGCAAACGTGGACGGTAGTAGACACTTTCTGTTGTTGTGTCCAATGTCAGCAACCGGTCATAGTTACGGAGACATAATTACTCCACGGTTACCGTGACTGTACACTGGACAGTTCAGGACCTATTGATTTTTTATACACATTGAAGTACACTTTTTTACTAGTTTTATAGGTCGTCAAAAAATATTTAAAAAAAAAAAAACAAGCTAATTATGTCCTACTACGCCGCGAACAACGAAGCGAAACGGCTCCGCTCGTGCTCGGTTCGTTCTCGATTCACCTAGCGTAGACCCACCTTTAGAAATTTTGACAGAATGGGCCGCGTCTTCGTCATTGATCTATACCTCGTTGGTCTTCGTGGATTGAAATGTCTATTGGCAATGTGCGCTACAAAAGTGTTGTACCCTGCGTCATCGAAATTTTGAAAATAAATACGACTCACAACAGTTTGCATTTAAGTATAGGCAAATCATGTACCGAATATCAAATAGGCATAGGTAGCGGAAGAAAAAAGCTATTTTCTTTATATCTCAGTTTGTAAAATAATTCGGTATACTGTATTGTGACTCTCACGATTTTCTGTGCGGAGGCATTGCCGGTTCAGCAACACTCCAGAGGCCTATTATCTGTTATGGCACGATTTCGTGGGCAATTTTTCATTCCGCAGTTTTGTTTTCACAATTGTTATCCGCTTATGTAGAACGGCTGTGTGGATTATGGACATCATTTGTAACTTGAATTTGAAATTCATCGGGTTTTGTTTATTGAGTTTTGGGAGCTTTTAGACACCTTTTATTTATTTATTTTCTATTTTGTAATTACTAATATTTACATGTGACTTGCAATAAAATATTAAAATTTTTGATGTAGGTCATGTCAACGATTATTAATAATATCTCACTTAAGACGAATGGTAAAGCAAAATGCGTTTTTAGACGTCTTTTAGGCGATGTTTTTCAGCTAAATTACAGATTAGAGAACTACAGCAATTTTGTGTTATTATAAAGCGTATCTTGAAGTATCTTGTTGTGTTCGATATTTTTGGTGATCTTTACTCACTAATCAGAAAATACAATTTAGAAAGTGCTATGACTTGCGTAAGATGAATATCTTAAGATGGATTTTTTTTTCGTTTGGCTAATCCGTTTATCATGAATCTTTGCATACATGTTTCTTTATTTTGTATCTTGTTATCCAAGTTCCATTTGTGACAAACAGTATTGCAAAATAGAAGTTATATCATAAAAGCTCTTTGGTGCCTACTGTAAATCAAACTCCACTAATAAAGTATTTGCTCACAAACTTAATCAGGCGTTTAGTTACGGATGCAACGTTGCCAGTTCGGCGCAACTCATGCCGCGTTGCCGTTCCGCGCACAGGCATTTTGGCAGTGCGCGCGTGTGTTATGATTTGACATCACAGAGTATTTTTTGTACATTTTGACATTTTGGTACCGTTGTACTGTGTACATGTCGATTGTTGTGTGACTAGGGTTCGATTACGAAAAAAAGTGAAAAATATATTATTTCTTCTTTTGATGAGCTGTGCAAATGTGAAATAAGGTGAAAACTAAAAATTTTATGTAAATAAAGAAATATTGTGTTCATGATTTTACGAGTTAAATCTAAATATATAAAAGAAGAAACTGACTCACTGACATATCAACGCACAGCCCAAACCGCTGGGTCTAGAGACTCCAAATTTGGCACACATGTTCCTTGTGAGGTCTAGGGGAGCACTAAGAAAGGATTTTTCAAAATTCACCCTCTAAGGGGGTGAAACGGGGGTCCAAAGTTTGGATTTTATCAAGTTAAAATACGTCTTCACGCCGCAACTACTGTACCGATTTGGCTAAAATTTGGAATAGAGGTATATTATATCTTGCATTACCACATAAGCTACTTTTCATCCCGAAAAAATTCATGGTTCCCGTGGGATAAGTTAAAAACCGAAATTCACGCGGAAAAAAAATCTCACGCCGCAAGTACACAACCGATTTGGATGAAATTTGGAATGGAGATAGACTAAATCCTGATTTAATAAATAGGGTACTTTTCATCCCGGAAAAATCCATGGGTTTTGCAGGAGAAGGGAAAAACATATTATATTCGCGCGGGAAAAATACTACTTCCCGCCGTAATTACTGAACTGATATGGCTGAAATTATGAATAAAGATAGATTATATCTTGGATTAATACGAAGGCTACTTTTCATCGCGAAAAAATTCAAGGTTCCCGTGGGATTAGTAAAAAACCGAAATCAACGCGGAAAAAAAATCTTCATGCCGCAAGTGCACATCCGATTTCGCTGGAATTTAGAATGGTGATAGATTATATCCTGGGTTAATAAATAGGCTACTTTTTATTCCGGAAAAATCCATGGTTTTTGCAGGAAAAAAGAAAAACAGATATTCATACGCGAAAATACTACTTCACGCCGTAATTACTGAACTGATATGGCTGAAATTCGGAATAAAGGTAGATTATATCCTGGATTAATATAAAGGCTACTTTTCATCCCGGAAAAATCCATGGTTTCCACGGGAAACCTGAAACATTGATGTTCACACGCGAAAAATACTACTTTACGCTGTAATTACTGAACTGATATGACTGAAATTCGGAAAGGAGATAGATTTTATCCCGGATTATTACTAAGCCCACTTTTCATACCGGGAAATTCCATGGTTTCTATGATAATAATGAAAAACAGAAATTCACGTGTGAAAAATATTCCATCATGCCGTAATTACTGAACTGATTTGGCTTAAATTTGGAATCGAGATAGATTATATCCTGGATTAATACAAAAGCTACTTTTTATCACGGAAAAATCTATGGTGTCCGCGGGAAAATTGAAGAACTGATATTCACGCGGTAAAATTACTACTTCAAGCTGTAATTACTGATCTGATATGACTGAAATTCGGAAAAAAGATAGATTTTATCCTGTATTTATACGTAGGCTACTTTTCATCCCGGAAAATTTCATGGTTTTTGCAGGAAAAAAGAAAAACATATTCATACGCGAAAAATACTACTTCACGCCATAATTACTGAACTGATATGGCTGAAATTCGGAATAAAGATAGATTGTATCCTGGATTAATATAAAGGCTACTTTTCATCCCGGAAAAATCCATGGTTTCCGCGGGAAACTTGACACATTGATGTTCATACACGAGATATACTACTTTACGCTGTAATTACTGAACTGATATAACTGAAAATCGGAAATGAGATAGATTTTATCCCGGATTATTACAAAGCCTACTTTTCATCCAGGAAAATTCCGTGGTTTCTATGATAATAGTGAAAAACAGAAATCCACGCGTGAAAAATATTCCTTCATGCCGTAATTACTGAACTGATTTGGCTGTAATTTGGAATCGAGATAGATTATATCCTAGATTTATACAAAAGCTACTTTTCATCCCGGAAAAATCTATGGTGTCCGCGGGAAAACTGAAACACTGATATTCACGCGGTAAAAATACTACTTCACGCTGTAATTACTGATATGACTGAAATTCGGAAAAAAGATAGAATAAATACGTAGGCTACTTTTCTTCTCGGAAAATTTCATGACTTCTACGAGTATGATCATAGTGAAAAACAGAAATCCACGCGGGAAAAATATTCGTTCACGCCGCAACTACTGAACCGATTTAGCTCAAATTTGAAATGGAGATAAATTATATCCTGGATTAACACATAAGCTACATTTTATCTCGAAAAATTCAAGGTTCCCGTGGGATTAGTTAAAAACCGAAATTCACGCGCAAAAAATTATTCACGCCGCAACTACTGAATCGATTGGGCTGAAATTTGGAATGGAGATAGATTATATCCTAGAATCAACTACTTTTTTCTCTGGAAAATCCGTTGTTTTCGTGATAATAGGGAAAAAGAGATATTCATGCGGGAGAGAATTTTTTGTTCACACCGCAATTACTGAAAATTTTTGGTTTAGAGTTGAAATGAAGATAGATTTCATGTAAATTAACACAAAGAGTTCCCGTAGAGAACTAAATTTTTTTAAGTTTAAACTATTTTTTTTAAGTTAAAACTAAAATTTACGCGTGCGAAGCCGCGGGTTTCTGCTAGTTTACATATAAGTACTTTTGTTGGCAAACCGCAAACTTAACTTTGTTTTCGGGGGATTATTGTTATTAGCAAAAAAAGTATAATAGTTAGACGGTTGAATTTATTTTTCCTATAAAATATACGTTAACTTCTATTGATCATATTTATTTCAGATTTTTCGAATGCTAAACTTCGGAGATAAGGGGGGGAACGGTATTTTTTTCGACAGTTTGCCCAATAAATCAAAAACTATCAGGCATAAAAATAAATAAAAATTGGTTTTAGGATATACAAGTAACGCCCTTTCATATGATACCCCACTCAATATTGTTATCTCATTTTGAAATTTCGGCGACCCGGTTTTCCCCCCTTTTTAAAGAAAAATAAAAACAATTTTCAAATTTTTACGATTGCTATAACGTCGCGTCACTATTATCTATTACTATTCGCGCCTTCATACTGCAAAAACGTGCAGTCAGAGTCCTTGCCAAAGTGTCGCAGGATACCTCAGCCCGGCCCTACTTCACCAGTTTGGGTATCTTAACGCTGCCATGTATACTAATATACAATACGGCACTGTATGTCGTCCACCACAAGGATGAATTTAAAACACGAGGTGAAACACAGTGCCGTAGCATACGATACCCAAACAGACTACGCTAGACTAAGTAAAACATCCAAAACTGCGAGGGGTATGGGCGCTCAAGTTTTTAACCGAATACTCACCATCTGAAATGCACCTAGTGTAATGATTTTCAAAACCAAGCTGAAATCTTGGCTTGTCGAGAGGGCTTTCTATAGCTACAAAGAATTCTTGGAATGCAAAATTACATAATGACATAAAAACCTATTCCTTATTTTTATTACCTGTATAAGTGTTACACATAGGTATATCTACCTATAAAATATTTTGTGTAGAACATGAAACTGTATAAAAAATATGTTGACTTGTATGAATTTAATACCAATAAATTGACTATTGACTAAATTGACTATTGGACGGACGGACGGACGGACGGAGAAAGTCTCACCATAAGGGTTCCATTTTTACCAAATTGGTATGGAACCCTAAAAACGAACATGTCAAGAAATCTAATTGCCTTACCCCGACACCACGCAGGCTTGTTTGTCCTACCCCTAGAGTGTTTTTTTTTAAACCGGAGGCACGGAGGGAGTGCATCCCCCGGGCGAGCCGGAGCGGCCGAGGCTGGTCGCCGAAGGCGACCAGCACGCCGGGGCTGCGGAGGTGAGTGTGGGTCATGGGTGCCTGTGCTTTGCTACGCAAGGGCGAAGAGGCTGCACTTCCCGCAGCGCCGGAGACGTCACAATTCCGAATTGGTCCCTATTTTAGAGCTATCTGTCAAAGTAATTATTTAAGTTATCATAATTAACCTCAAAATTTTTGAACTTTAAATATTTATTTCTCGAAAACTATTAAGATTCTACGGGTTTGGCTTGGGGGGATAGACCCCCCCACTCCACCCTCCCCTTTACCTCCCTCCCACCCCCCTCCGCTACGGGTCACCAACTAAAGACCACCCTGTTTTTTAATCAAAGTTTTGTAATATTTGCTTTTTTGTATAAATATAACCTAAAGTCTTTTCAACGAAACGCGAGACCAGACGTAAACAAAAGCCGATCATTTAGTAGTAGCGACGACGGAACAAACAAAATATGACTATCTCTTTCTATCTTGTTTGTTTGCTATCTGCCGCACCGCTCACGACTTTCGCTTTCAAGGTCAAAGCATGTCATGGGGGTTATCGTAAACATTTGGATAATATTTTATATTTTATTTTGTTCCCCTAATCATAAACCTAGAATAAATATTTTAATTGACGCGTGATATTGACGTGTCACTTGTCTCAACATTCGAAGCGATTGTATAGAATAGCGTCCATTCGCGTGGATGGCGTGGCGCTGCATGACCTGACGTGCCACTCAGCGTGCTTCTAGTGAGGCACTGAAGTGGCGCGTAACACGAAACTTTCACTTATGTTAAATCTAGTTTCAAGATATCATTAAAAAAATTCAAACAATACGATATTATTGTCAAAACATAAATTTATTTTAAATTTGAAAAATTAGTATACGTTAAAAAGGTTGCGCAACCCTGCTTAAGCGAATGACCTGGCAGTCGGTTTGTTTACGTCTGGTATCGCTCGAGATTGAATAGACTTTAGCTAGATATATTTATCGCCCCCGAAACCACCCCCAGTCCAAATTTCATGAAATCGTTTGAGCCGTATTCAAGATACCTACATATAATACGGGACATACATGTTATAGGGGTTAAACGGGGATAAAATAACGGGGATAAAATAAAAATAAGGTAGGTATTCTATGTATATTTATTTACAATTCGAAAAAAAATGTAGGTATTCTCTTCGTTATTACTCTGTCTGCCCAACTCGAATAAATCGCTAAATGCGCCATCTAGCGGTAAGACAACCGAATGCAGTTGCACGCTACATTGAACTACTAATCATAAATAGATGGCGGTAGCTCCGCGTCCAAATGCCCAAGGTCATTTGCTTGACCATTCGTCTTAAGGATATGTCTTCTCTCTCACAAACGAAGAGAGATTAGCAATTGAATAGACAATCACTCAATATCACGTGATCGCCTAACATTTAAAAATGACCCGTCACGCGACATCGAGTGATGAAGTTATAATATCTCTCGCGCAGATGGTAGTTATAGAGATTTCAGTTTGAGATGTGCATTGATCGATAAGTCAGCTATCTTTCCGTTTTAAATATTCAGACCTTAATTTTTTCAGGGTTCGAAGGCACCCACGTGATGATCTTCGTCGGCTTCGGTTTCCTGATGACATTCCTCAAGAAGTACTCCTACAGCGCGTTGGGTTTTAACTTGTTTCTTGCGGCTATCGTAGTCCAGTGGGCGTTCCTGTGCCAAAACTTCTACCATATGAAAAACTATACTATCTACGCTACTAAAGCAACTGTTTTGGGTAAGTCCAAACCAATAAAAAGTAATCAGCAGAAGAAAGATGAAACGAGCTAGACCTTGACGCCTGTGATTTATTATTGTGACTTCTTACCAAAACGAAGTAACATTATATTTTGAAAAAAAAAAAAAAAACTACTAAAATATAAAATTATCGTGTCACAGTGTTTGTAGCCAACCTTTTTGGAAATGGCTTGAGCGATTTTGATGAAACTTTTTGCTTGCATTCGGTAAGTCTGAGAGTAGGTCGTAAACTATTTTTCACCCCCCAAGGCGAAAAAACGTTTAGTTAGCAATTTTTTGCCATTTGGTCCAATTAATGCAGTGTTAACGGTTAAGAACCAAACACTATTATATTTTCTACAAGTCTATTAATCTCATTGTGAAAAATGTACTACCAAGGTAGATTTGTAAATTACAGATTTTTATTGACACTAGTTGTTATAGACTGCTTCCGTTGTTGTAGATTGTAGTGGAGTAAATAGTACACAAGAAAAGTTTAAAAGGAATTCCATTCTATTCAAAATTGAGCGCAAATACTGAGTACAAATTTTAGGTTTTACGAAGCGCTTAAGAGAGCTTGTTGCATAATATGGGGTTATATAATAGTTATATGCAAAAAAAATTAAAATAAACTTATACCTGTTACTACACGCGTTTTCGCGTGTTGTGCACCAAAAAATATACTTAACGATATTTAGAGCAAACTACAAAATTGGGTCACAAGTTAGGTTAGTCTCTACAATAATGTAATGTTTGAAAGCATTAAAAGTTTTCCATTAGCAAGCCTTTTCCATTTAGCCACTATCAAAATAATTATAACGATGTGAATTTTAGAGTTAAAATGCTTTTAGCAACATGCATTAATGTATGATAAATAATTAATGTATCGTTTTGGGATAATTGGTTTTCAAAACGATCAATAAGTGTTTTTGTATTAATTTAATTTAGTAGTAAGTACCTCATTCTAAAAGGTCGTCTTTCCAGCACTTACGCCTTTTTTAACTCTTTCATTTAAGTACATTTTAATTTTACATTTTCTTTTACAGTCGTTTTATCAGAAATAGGTAAATAGATTTTTCGCCGCAATATTTAAAAAGACCCACTTTTCTATCATTCAGAGTGATAGTCTCATACTATTTATTAAGGTATGAGACTATCACGCGATATCGCGTGCCAGATTAAATACATGGTATCATGCCACATCACGCAATATCGAGTTTATTGGTATGAATTTATTATTAAGCTGTGGATGATGATAAGATCGACCACTAGTTTAGTTGTGGTGGATGTTGCGCTTAATAAATTCACTTTAGTTAATAACTTCCAACAATTTTGACACAGAGGCGGATATAATGGCGGCGACAGTGCTTATAACTTTCGGCGCATTGCTGGGATTGGCCAGCGACTTACAGTTACTCTTCATCGGCATTATCGAAGTAGTCTTCGCGTGCGCCAACTTTTACGTCGTTGCCGATAAATTTAAGGTAAAGTTTAAGCCTTAATATGACAGCAAAATGGCACCAACTCGACTCACAGTGCTAAGGTGTGGACTTTCGATGTGTCTATATTTTGTAATAGATTTTTTACTAAGTTACTGATAAACTACGAAGAAAATTCTGTCAAAAAATCATCTTTTTTCATGTTTCTAGGCAGCAGATGTAGGTGGTTCAATAGCAATTCACGCGTTTGGTGCGTATTTTGGACTTGCAGCCAGCTGGGCAATGAGGCCTCGCAAGAAAACCGTCATTATCGATGCACCAACCACTACCGCTGCCGCTGTTGATTTGAGCGGACCTTCTTACGTCTCTGATACTACTGCTATGATAGGTAATGTATAAGGAAAAATGAAAATTCTGACTTACCACCACTCAGCCCCAACCTTTGGATCCAGAAAATTGGAACTGCATCCGTGAATTTTAAATAAACCTCTCATTAAAAAAAGATCAAAACACTTATGAAAAATTCTTGCAAAATTTATTTAAAAAAAGTAAAGCCGTTCTTTATAAACATAACATCGTTTTGTATGTGAAAGTTTGGCTTTGCGATAGTGCACCAAATTGGATTAATTTGTGACTTATTCTAAACAAACAATGGTAGTTCATCAAAGAAAATGTTCCGATATTTTGTTGTATTGATTGATAAACATCTAATAAAAATCTGAGTATTTAATCGTAAATTGAGCAAAAATACGTTTATAATATTTTAATAATTTTCTAGGTACTCTTTTCCTGTGGGTTTACTGGCCGAATTTTAACTCCGCTCTCACCACAACCAACAGCGAATACAACAGAGCAATTATCAATACTTACTTAGCGCTTGCTTCAGCTACCGTAAGTAATGCTCTTTATTATAATAAGTTAAAATATTTTACTATGATCGAGGCCGCTCACATAGTTATCATTAAACCCTGTGTGATCACTGTGTTAGGGAACGTTAGGTTAGGTTAATGTGTAGTTACTAGTCGGGTTCAAGTTTTATCCTATTCATTTCACAACTGAGTTGGTAGTCACTATTCTGTCATTATAATAGCTATAAGATACACTTTAAGAATGATCTTTAGTATCCTTCTTATAATTGAACCACACAACAAGCGACGGAGAGAGGTAGATTATTACAAAAGAGAGGATAAAGTTATCGATAGCTCTTGAGGCCTTTGTTCTATTAAATATGAAATGAAGGGATTCATAAACAAATCCACATGAAAAGATTCTACTATATTCTACTGATTCTACTAGATCACTATACACTAATCATCAATTTGGTGATATCGGTGATCACGCGATATCGCGTGATTCAAAAAAATCGTGTCAATGAATCAAGGAATAGACACTTACTCTGGACAGGGCGAACGGCGCGAAAAAATGTTTACCGGTGCCAAAAATGTTTGTTTTGACACCAACAGTAAGGCCACGATGTAGTTTGCTCAGCAGCCACATATAGAATTTTGACATCTGATTTCTGTTTGCTTGAAGATTCTACTATATTCTACTGATTCTACTAGATCACTATACACTAATCATCAATTTGGTGATATCGGTGATCACGCGATATCGCGTGATTCAAAAAAATCGGGTCAATGAATCAAGGAATAGACACTTACTCTGGACAAGGCGAACGGCGCGAAAAAATGTTTACCGGTGCCAAAAATGTTTGTTTTGACACCAACAGTACGTGGCCTTACTGTTGTTTGATAGACCATATCCTCAGGTTTTTATCGGTGTTCCCAGGTGACAACGTTCGTGATGTCGTCTATGGTGAGCCACCACCAGGGCAAGTTGGACATGGTTCACATACAGAACTCGACGCTGGCGGGCGGCGTGGCCGTGGGGTCCGTGTGCAACATGCACATAACACCCGGCGGCGCGGTGGCCATCGGCATCGGCGCTGGACTCATTAGTGTACTGGGATATAGGTATTTAACTGTGAGTATTTTAGTCGCATAGTAAACTTTATAACTCATTGAAGATCATTTATCTTTCTTCAATGATCTTTAAGGGGATTTATTGAATTTATTTTTGCCTTTGTCACTCTCACGGATACGTTGATGGTTTTTTCGTTTTTTTTTTACATGCAGCGTCGCGGAAGAATATAACAGAAAAACAACTTTTTACCTAATTACTCAAAAACTAAGCCAGTTATCAAAAATCTGTTTCTCGACGTTTTTAGATATTATTACTACCAACACATTATAACTAAAATTACAATTTCATCTATTGTAGTTTCCGATAAAACTGAGATAAACTGAGATTTTGGAGCAACTTTTGGGAGAATTTTCTATCGAGAAATTTTTATCCAATCGTGTTTCTGCTTCTCAACGATTTTAGATTAAAGACCCAAAATACATGTTTAAAGAAACTAACTGTCCTTATAGTTTTTTAACAAAACTTCACTAAATATAGCGCTTCTACGCCGTTAACGCATGTTGTGGTTACATCGAGTAGGTTACAATCTCGATTCTCAAATTAGTTATAGGCCAAAGACACCTATACTATAGACCCGGCGGACCGCGCGAAAAAATGTCGCCAGTTTATGGGAGCAAAACGCCCTCCGGTGTCAGTTGTAAGCTGTAAGCCTACGCAGTATTTCGAACGTACACAACAACGTAGGAGTTACGACACATGGCTCTACATTTTCTTGTATGAAGAAGGTTTACGTAAAATGTTCGGATGGGCTCATCTTGATGTTATTATCATAGTTATAGGCCCTATAAGCTACTGTATGATTGTAACCAGTTTTGTAACCCAAATAAAAAAAAAGTCTTGCATTCTCGTACATGCAAATTGCTCATATGACCCAGTATACAAGTAGATAGTGGAACTCTTTGATAACTTTTGGTACTTACCGACTTAAGAGTGTTTTTAGTTACTTATTTAGAGAAAAAAGAAAGTCTGCCTTTTGATTGAAGTACAGGCATGGAATGAAAATATTCGTCAATTAATTCGTTTGCACTAAGCGATTGTTTTGATATGTTGACATTATGGACTCTTGCAGTACTTGTGCAAGGAAAAATGGACACTAAGGTGACGAACCTTTTCATACCGCGATTATAGAAATAACATGAAAAAACACATTTAATGACGTATCATCACCAACCCAAAACTTCTCGAGAAAGATAAAATTTTATGCAGTTTCCAATTATGATGTAGGCATAGGATAAATTAAACTGCCAGTGAACCCACAACAAAATAATATAAAGAAAATTTTAAATATAGCAATTGTGTGATCCCAAAATTGGTAAAAAGGTCAACATTAGGTACGTCCTGGATAGTTTTTAGCGGTTGAGAGGGCAATAGGGAAATTTCCCTCCAGGCAGGTGTTGTGCCTGGGGACCGCTTGTGATCCGAGCGTGTGACGTCAGAAGTTGTATTTATAGAACGCTCGTCGAATGCTCTGTCAGCGTGTGCTATTGCGCTAGTTACGCCATCTGTCGTTAGCTATCGAAGACCGCTACAAGTTCAATCCACGAAGACGCACCCTACTCCTTGATAATCGCTTTATGTTTCATGCGATTCTGTGGGAGTAAGCAGTATATATAGTTAGTTTTTTGTGGCAGTATCGTTTTTAAGCGGTTTGAAATGTATTAGGCGCGTCTTCGTGGATTAAACTAACTACGTAATATAATATGATTTTTAACGTGTTAAGAATGCGGTTACCTATGGGCTACGATGTCTCCATACATTCGTAATACCAAAATCATTTGTAATTCGTGCATATTTCGATCATGTTATGGTTTTATTCGAATTCATATAGTAATATTCTATACTCCTGGCCATATTTGGTTCGGAAATATTGCATTAGTTCAGGAGCACAGTCCAGCTAAAGAAAAACCGCAGTTTGTAAAGAAAGTTACAAGATTTCATTCATAATTTTTGGTTTTACGGAACTCCACCGAAACTTTGATCAAAATTGATTTATATTTCGTTTTAGAGAAATATTTCCGAACCAAATATGGCCAGGAGTATAGATTATTACTAAACGAACCCGAATCACACCACAATATGATCAAAATATGCACGAATTAAAATGATTTTAGTATCACGAATGGATGAAAACATCGTAGGTAAGCGGATTCTTAAGAGGTATTAATTATTTTCAGCCATGGATGACCAAGCGTGGTATTCGAGACACGTGCGGCGTCCACAATTTGCATGGAATGCCGGGTGTATACTCAGGGCTTCTTAGCGTCATATTCGCTTTTCTGGCGACTGTGGAGATCTACGGGCTAGACCTAGCTGCCGTGTTTCCGGCTATGGCAGGACCTATGCGCTTAGATGACGATACCCCGGTGAGTGAAGAGTTAGTAAAACACCATATAGGTGCCAATTCTGTTATGCCGAATCTCTAAACTAATTAAATATAGTGTTGTCCTTTTCAAAGTGCTCTCAAAGAAAAAGTATAGAACTTTTATTTGAACGCTTCAAAATAGTTTAGAGATTTTGCACAATAGAATTGTCACTATTGTCCGTGAACTTCTACCAACGAAGCCCCTATTTTAGTAACTATTTTTATTTTTATGGCGTAAGATGTATTATGTACATGTATGGTGTAAGTTATATTATGTACATTTCGTAAGAGAGAAATACAAAAAATGGTTAATTAATGCTTGGTGGAATTAAACCTTACTCAATATTTGATAAATCAGCAAAATAACTAAAGAACAGCTAAAGTTAGTAACGCAGTGAAGTTAAAATATAGGTAATTTAAGCGGGGAAAATTTTTAGGATCAAAGTAAGGGAAAAAATAATAATTTTTCAGTGTCAAAATAAGGGTTGTTCAAAAAAAATTATAATTAAAATTAAAAAAAAAATATTTAAGTAAGTATGCGATAACACTTCATCAATTGTTTGAAATCTCACGGGTTTATTTTTAAATATGGTATATCGCTTGTTCTAGCCTGCATCACCTGCGCCTGACGCAGCTGCGAAAACTGGGATATCGACAACATCACAAGCTCTCAACCAACTGTACGCCACTCTCTGCACAGTCGTAACAGCGACTGTTACTGGTGTCATTACTGGTGAGTACAGCTGCAAAAACTGGGATATCGACAACATCACAAGCTCTCAACGAACTGTTCGCCACTCTGTGCACAGTCGTGACAGCGACTGTTACTGGTGTCATTACTGGTGAGTACAGCTGCAAAAACTGGGATATCGAAAACATCACAAGCTCTCAACCAACTGTACGCCACTCTGTGCACAGTCGTGACAGCGACTGTTACTGGTGTCATTACTGGTGAGTACAGCTGCAAAAACTGGGATATCGCCAATATCACAAGCTCTCAACCAACTGTACGCCACTCTCTGCACAGTCGTAACAGCGACTGTTACTGGTGTCATTACTGGTGAGTACAGCTGCGAAAACTGGGATATCGACAACATCACAAGCTCTCAACCAACTGTACGCCACTCTGTGCACAGTCGTGACAGCGACATTACTGGTGTCATTACTGGTGAGTACAGCTGCAAAAACTAGGATATCGAAAACATCCGATAGACAAATTGATCAGTGTCTTATCGATCCTTGATAAGTGTTATGGCCGCCATAGACGTTCAAGTAATTTGATCAAACAGGCTGGATCATACCGTTTTAACAAATTGGCATGAGTGTCTGTGGTAAAATTTGATCAAATTTAATGAGTAATCAAATTGTTTGAAGAAATATGAATTTTCGTTTTTTCATTTGATAAAACGGTTTGATCCAGCCTGTTTGATCAAATTACTTGAACGTCTATGGCGGCCATTAATTACCCATAAGAATGTAATAAAGATAATATTAACTTTATAATTTTTAACTAAACCTTTATACTTTTTACTATCTATATCTCTGTGTGTGTCTCAAGTCTTGATCGCGACAGGCGTGAACTTGATATTATTTCCTTAAATAAAAATTATTTTCTCACAAACATAAATTAAATTTTTTTGAGGAAAATAAAAAAGAGACTGCTTCTCACAAACAACTTGTGATTAATCGTCCCACTTATTATTTTTATTACATTCTTTTAAGAGTGACTTGACTTAACTTCTAAATAATAAAAGAGAGTAAGATAGATGGGAGCGCCGCTCGGAAGGCTTTTGTTTCGATTTCCCCAAACCTCCCTTAGTGAAAACAGTAAATTGATACAAAGGTCAATAACGGAATTAGATAAAGGACGTTGTTTATCAGACCCTTTTCGGCTGTTGTATGTAGGCGTTTAGGGCAAAATGGAAAAATAAATCATCAAAGTCAAGCACCATTTTGTCAGCAAGGAGTTTAGCAGCCGCGGTTAAAGCCTTGCAGTAAGCTTGAGCCAATCTAAAATTTTAAAACTATGTTATGCCAGATAAAGTGTACCAGAAGAGGTTATAGATACACAACCAATTTTTACGGGCAACTATACAGTAACCCCCTTATATACTGTATAGTAACCCCCTTTTTCGTAAACATAAAATGGCGGTGGAATTATTATTGATTGTTTTGTCTTTTTCTGTCGAATGTCAAATCACTGATGACAAACAAAGAGAAAACAGGTAAGAACTGTGTGACTACAATTGCACGTTTGTAAATAAGGCTGTAAGAATTTCCTGATAGAAAAAACCCAATACTATTTATCAGACTGACCCGCGGATCAAACCGAAGACTTTGTGTTCTGTAGTTTAACTTACCACTGGAGTAATGAGTTAGTTCATACGCGTATATTGTGTAGCAGGATATACGAGTATATTATAAATACAATTCCACGTGTATCGCTATTGAATCATCTTGGATTCAATAGCGGAAAGGTCGTTCGCTGATCTCGAGTGTATCGCGTCAATTGTTTTGAGATAACTCACTCGATCTACTCCCAAACGATTTACAGACAAACGGAAAATACTGAAACAATTGCTTGGTACATTTTCAACTGTTCCAACTGAACTTTTGTAGATTTACTTACATCTGTAGACTACCCGGTGCGAGCTAGAAACTGTGATTATTATTAAGTAAGTAATTTCAATATCTGTGACGTCCCGGGTGTGGTGGACACACAGCGTTGGTTATTGGCTGTCGGTTTAAGTGGACCAACGGCTAAAAATCAGAAATATTATTTTTGGTTTTTGTTTCCAGGTTTGCTTGCTAAAATGCGGTGTTTGCCGTCGCTCAAAGAAAACGAATATTACGATGACGCCGTCAATTGGGAGCTGCCTGGGTGACGTCACAAGGAGTTCTAATGACGTCAATTAAAGGTGGAGTCGTGGCAGTACCATAGTATTATGTCATTTTAAAAATAACAATGAGCACCAAATGTATAAACAATTATGATTATATAACTTTTTTTGTAATAAGTCTTTAATTATTTATTTCTACTTTGAATTCGAAACTTATTTTGGTAGCCCTAATTCAAGAGTATAAATTATGAGTTCTGGTCGTGCTTGTTGAGATAATATTCACTCTATGCTTTATCATTATTCTCCGATATTCGTACTTACGAGTACGTATGTGATTATGTATGAGATTACGATAAAAGTTACGTAGAGTCGTAGGTAAGAGGCACAAGAGGTAGGTAGGTAAGGTATGTATAGAAAAAGGAATAAGTACTTCTATTTTGCGTAGTGTAAAATAATGAGTTAAGAAGTACTTTCTTTTTAAATTTACTCGTAAGTACCTACCTAGATTTTACTACTTAATGTAGTGAGTTGGTTTGCTATACACTAGGCTATTTTTAAATCTCTGTTAAAGGAAATAATATCAAAAACCCATACCGAATTTGAATCTGTCAGTCTGAATTTTTGTTTTGTTACCACCTGAGTTCTTGTAACGGATCACATTGACATAAAAGAGCTTTATCTTACTTATGTTAAAGTTCAAAATTATTTGTCTTCGAAATTTTCGAAGCATTTCTCACTAGCTGTCACGACGAACAAAAGTAATGGCATTCTGTGAAAAATATATCGACAGTATTGTTTATGCATGGAAATGATATTATAAGAAACAGCTGTTTACATTTTATAGTGAAAGTATAGGTAGGTACATTAATTCAAATTCTTACTGGGTTGCTAGAATAACTATTTGTTTTTTTTTTTAATTATATAAGAGATTTGCGAGTTATTTACTTCTAACTAGATACTCGGACTTTTTATTAAAATGGGCATTTAATGTAAATTTAAAATTTAATGTAAAGATGACACCTACTGTTATTTCCGCAATTTGACTGCCATTAGCCTATTATGCATACAAATCGCAAAAAACCACGAACATTTTGAATTTCGCGCGCAGACTTATTGATTTCACTTTAACGAGTGTTAACGAAGCATTAGAAGTTTTTAATATACCTACCTAATAGAAGAGCCATGTAAAGGTTTCTTTTTAATTCAGTATGATCTGACTGATCTGGTTACTGATCTCAGCCTAAATTAAGTAATGACTTCATAAGTATTTGATTTACACCGATACAAAAAAAAACTATAGAAAAATTCTGCATGCCCTTGTTATTCTTGCAAAAAATGTTTTTCAAGAAGTATGTGGTTGATAAAACGACTGGCCAGATGTGGTCTCTGCCCCTTGAGTCTGTAAGAAAAATGTATTCATCGTTATCGTAATCGTTTACAAATTCTGCCCGCTGATTGGTTCTCCGATTTAAGTCAGTCAATCGGGAGGCAGGTTTTGATAACGACGAATACGTTTTACTTACGCAATCAGACCCCTGGTTGACTGACTGACATCCAAGCAACCAATAAGACTAATGTAAAGAGTCGCAAGGTTGTACGCCATAATATTTAAGTGGAATAAATGCTTTTGCTGTTCACAAATTAAATCGGTTTGCGGATGATAGGAGATCATCGATTTTGATGGATGGTGTAAATAGGGTTAGAATAATAACATCATTTGCATGGAAAATATACGCCATAACCGAGACAATGTATCTGATGACACGAAAATATTGGTGCTCGGGGGAGAAGCTTCAACCGTGTTTATGATACAATATTATTAAATTGCGAGCACCAACAAAGTTGCTTCGAAAAAGCTTTTTGCATTTTGATGACACACTTAGGTTAGGTATATTATTATGTCGAGCTAGGTCTTTACGAGAATTAGCTGGTTTTCTTATATTACAGAAACAGGCGAGTTTCGTCAAAATTACATTTTTTACGACTTTGCCTTGGAAACAGCTTAGAGATTATTTATTTAGGAGAAAATAGTACCTACTTTTATATCGTAATAGTTTCAATGTACAATAAGGTAGAAATACCTATCGTTGATCAAAATATATAACTGACAAAAATAATAACAAACGCTTTGGTTAATGGTTGTCGGTAAGCGATGACGGCAAATGTTTGTCCATTATACCGATAATATGAGCGAAATGAAAACTTTATCGGTCGATGTGGGCATATGTTCAAAAGCAGTTCTTATTGTGACAAGTCGATAAGTTGTATCTATGAATTGGTGGGGTGGTCCTTTAATTGGACCACCTACGACACAGCCAAAGTTGGCCAAAGTATCGGTAATCGTTAAATATCGGTTACCGTCATGTGAACAGACGACTATTCAAATGCATGAGCTTTAGATATTGTACTTATACGCAATACGAGATTACGTCTTGTTTGAATTTGGAAATACTTTTCTGCCCTAGGGTTTAAAATACTCTCCCGCCCCAAGGAGGAATGAAAATGCTTTTGCGGCCTAGTGTATATAATAAAATTTCCCTGCAGCTCTTTTCCTGATCGGGTGAGATGAAAACACAATTTTTAAAGCAAGCTTCGCGCTTAGTTATCCGTAAAACTGAAATCAATTAGTCCTATGTCATGCGAAATACTCCTTTTATACCAAAAAAATATTCAAAGCAGAATAAAAGCAATAAAAAGCCCGTTCTATCACTATTAGAGTACTAAACGATGCCACGCTAACTGGTAGTCAATACAATATCATGAAATATTCATAGCGGAATGTTTCCGAACGGTTGCGATCGCTTTTATTGGCATTTAGGACAACTTTTTTAATGCCTCAGGACGTTTTTTAGATTTCCGATGCTGGTAAGTTTTTTCTGCTAGTTGTATATTAGTTGCCTACTTGTATAATATAGGGGCGTTTATGTTCTTGTATTCAAAAGGTTAAGAAAACATAATATCTATAACCATTATTTTATTTTACTTGCTAAATATATAGTATATACCCTGGTTTATAGTATAAAATGAAATGAAATAAAATAAAATTCTTTATTTCACATAAAAATAGGCCTAAATAATAGGCGCCCATGAAATGTCAAAAACTCTACCGCCAAGTTCGGAATGCAGGTTTGCACCGAGAAGAACTGGCAAGAAACTCGGCACTTGCTCTTTTCAAAATGTCATGATATACAATTATTCTTATATATTATGAAAAGTTATAGAAGATATATAAAGACTTAAGTCTTTTATACTACAAGTTAGTTAGATTCGACGATAGATTCTGGAAGGCTAATGTGATTGTTACACAGCATCGTACCAGATTGTTTTTTCAGTGGCTGCAGCAATCAGGTGGTCCACCAGGATCCCCTAGAATATCCCCCAGGGAATTTTGCAGCCTCCCGCAAAGAACTGCGGGATTCCGCGGCAGGCCTTTAACATTTTAAAAGTAACTATAACTACTATAACTAGGTACTACTCGCTACAAGTAGAGTAGTATTGGGTCTATTGAATCATGTATCAAAAATGAGCAAAAAGTCACATTTGTTGTATAATTTCCCCGTTTTTTGGTATTTGTTGTTATAGCGGCAACGGAAATACATCATGATTCATTTGTGAAATTTTCAAGTATCTAACTATCGCGGTATAAGAAATACAGCTTAAAATTAATTGCTCATTTTTATATAGGTACTTTTATTTACTTAATTGCGTGAAAATGAAAAGTGAGATTAAAACTCAATAATAATTAACAACAGCTAATATTGTCTGTGTAGAAATTGAAGTAAAATAAAAGCTTTCTGTAAGCAGCAGCCATGTTACATTATGTATTTTATTTCTGGATGGCTAATACAAGGCTAATAGAACAAAATAAATAATGTATAGGGGTGACATTGGGGTGACAATATTACACGATTGACAAATTAATTAGTGACTTATCGACGTCAATCAATATGAATCTCATAATACCATTTCAATCTCGGTCCAGAAGCATTCGTAGATATTTAAAAAAAAGATGAAGCAGAATGATTGCCCAGAGAGATTTTCTCATTAAAAAATCAAATTGATACCGTGATAAGAATCTGTGTGCATTTACCTTTACGGTAAGCAGTAAGCCGGTTGAAATGAATGATCGAGAGCCAGATAGCCCCGAGTCAGGTAAGATCTTACCTTCGTATTAATCCGAGGAGATTTTGTATTAGCCTTGCGAATAATACCGGACGACGGCCGAACGGAATTTTTCTAAGGTATCAAATCAATTTATGTGTCAAAGAAAGGAGGCAAGAAAATAATAACGTTATTATAGTTTTCGTGTAATCTTCTCGTATTATATTATTGGGTAAAGAATTTTCCTCACGGATTTTTTAATAGGTTTGTTCTTGATTACAACCATGTCTGATAGAAAGCAATGTAAGGTCTAGGAGAAGTTCTTGCCTAGAAAATGCATACTCACTCTTCGGAAGCTGGAAGGGTGTTCCACACCTTAACATTTTCTTATTTTTAACGAGGAATAATGATTCGATCAAGTCGTTCACCTGCAGATGTGCCCATTTGTGTGATATTCATGTACTGCACACTAAATCCCCTTCAAGAATTGTTAAAATTCTAAATGACAATATGGCTACACTGAAGTATTTTGCCTGTAGGGTTAGTACAAGTTTTTATTTAGAGTCAACTCGCTTCGAATAAACGGAACGGATTTCTCCATCTTCACATCTACAGCTAGCGCCGTCACCGCCAAAAGCTTAGTTCACAAATCTCAATGTTTTTGCTTTCGACGCTGGCTAGATAGGTAGATGTATGGAGAAATCCGATCCGTTTGTTCAAAGCGAGTGGACTCGAAAGCTGTACTCACCCTATTTTTCGTGAATGATCGTAAATGAATTATGCCCACCATGCAACGTAAATGAGGATAATATAGGATACACTGATGCAATTCGGCAAAAGCAAATTTTATTTCCATTTGCGTATTATTTTCCATTTACATATTATTTAATTCTACTTTTGTATTTTGCTGATATTTTTTTTCATCCTACATTGATTTGATTTTTTTATATAAAAATTGCCGTACTGTTATTGTGGTTAACAAAACAGTAGTTTTTGGAGTGGTGGGTAGGTAGTGGTAGAGAAGGTCAAAATATACAAAGAATAATCAAAGTAGTTAAGAGTCCTGTGAACTACGATGTCTCCGTGTGAATTTCGTTTAACAAAAGTATTTCGGAACCAAAAATGGGCAGGAGCATAGATTATTACAATATGAACCCGAATAACACCACAACATGATCGAAATTTGTACGAATTACAAAATATGATTTTGGTATCACGAATGTATGCGAGACATAGTGGGTAAGCGGACTCTTAATGTTCAAAATAAAAATGAGTAATGTCCCTTCCTTTGGAGTCGGGAATACATAGTCCCGAAAAAATCATAATATTTTGTAGCAAAAATCTCGCCATAAGCTTTGTGAGTGAGACATAAAGGTGTACACGGAAAAAATGAAAAAGAAATCCTTTAATGGCTCACTTCTCTTATTCATAAACCTTCGCGTGCTACGAGCGAACAATTCAACGCGGCCTTGTAGGGAAGCGCCCGAAAACATCCGCCGAAAGACGAAACAAATAATAAATTAAGCGCCTAAGTGGCTACGATTATCCACTTCTACCTTAAGCAGTCTCACCGGGCACACAAAAATACTCCTTAATCCCTGTAAGCTATAGTTCAGATTACGGCACGCAATGAAGCTTAAAAGGACTACATCCATTAGCCATCCTCTTAAACTTAGCAGATCCTTTATTCCCATAATGCAGAGAGCACTATACGGCATCGAAACAGCTTGTCTTAAAATAAAATAGAATATTCCTCGGCTGGCCACATCTTATCTGGCGAGCTCATACAATATTTATGCGTGGGGAACATAGAATGTCGATTACTGGCAAAGAGTGCAAAGAAAGCGTTGATTTAGGGTTCAAAGATACACAAGTTTCTTTAAAATATAACCCCACGTCTTTTTAGGGTTACTTTCAGTCTGAAATAGCTTTTTGAATTCTCTACTATACACCATTATAGCCCGAAAGACGTAGATCAGACTTACCAAGATACAATAATGTTAACAGTTATAGTTAAATGTTTTCGGTTAGATACTTTCCATAGATTGCATGGTGAAACGAAATCGAGATTCGATATATTATCCAACAACTTGTATTAACCCCACAGATATTTTTACACTTCATTTTATTAAAGTAGCATAATCTAAGAAAATGTTCTCGTTCATTCGTTTCAGTCGATGGACGTCCACTGTTGAACAAAGGCCTCCTGCAATGATTTCCAGCCCACACAGTCCTAGGCCACTTACTTCCAAGTTCCATTGACTCCCTGCGACTCGTCTAATGTGTAACATCAGTCCAGTCAGAAATGTTCTCAGTTTATTTTAAAATTAAGATTGACGAGACGAACAACACCTGAACTTGTTTCCATGTTAGATACAGTGCGTCCCAATACTTTGAGACGCAATTTCCCGCGAAACTTTGACCTGCACCCCGTTCTAAACCATCATTCTACTTTATTCTTTCGGCATGTCTATATGTAAAGATGTAATATTTTCTCTGGCTACTCTAGTGCCTTTCAAACTGAAACACAGTCTTACGCGGCAGAATATCTATGGACTTCGCGAAAAAAGTCCTGCGAATGGGGAACGATCTCGGTTTTTCTATATCGTTGTCAGTAAGCGATAGTATCTCGTCGGTACGTGGGTGTTTAATCCGATTATTGCTTTACGTCGTGGGGAGGATTTTTCGCTGAATCCTTTTTTACATTTATACCGATAAATCCCTCAATTTTATCTAGATTAAAAAAAGACCTTTGTTACTGAGGATTAAGAATTGAGAAGATTTATAAAGTTTTCTTTCATTCGGCCTCAGATAATGTATCAGTCTAATGTATTTTTGCTGCTTCGTGAAACTCCTTTTCACCAACACAGGTCTTAATAAAATACATTCATCGAAGTGTGTTCATTATAATCATCATACTCTTAAGGTTATCTATTTCATCTACAAAAATGCATGATCTGCAATCTATACGCGCAAACTAAAACTAGCTTACCGGTGGAGAAAAAATATGTCATGAAAATTGCCGCCTTTCTGTCAAAGGCGTGTGAAGCCTACAAACTTGCACTTGGCCAGCGTATGGCTATTACTGTGGAGTAAGAGAGGAGATAAGGGCAAAGTATAAGAACGTAAAATGTTGTTGAATTTGTTCAATGAACAATTTTTGGATATACCAAATCAATATTACTTTTTCTACTACTACTAGGCTACTTCCAAGCAAAAATTTCTCGTAAAAAGCATACTTAGTCACAGTTTGATACGGCTTATTAAATTAAAGTAATTGCCTTCTGAATAGTAATCTAAATATAGTTCAATTCAGACCTCTAACCATTGATAACCGAGAGGGGACCCGTAATGTTAATTTATCGTCTCTCAACAGGGATTACAAAGGCCCTTATTTAAGGGTTCCATTACAGGAGGTGCTTCCTAGCCTTTGAGCGTTAGATGTTATGATGCGTTAACTTTACTGTAGTTGGATAGTTCGGAACCGCTTATAGATGGTTAACTTTATACCAATCGCATTCCAGGGATCTAATCTGGAGCTCATGGCTTATGGAATCATATCTGGGTGACCGAGCTTCGCTCGGTGGCCAATAGATGGCAGCAGTAGTCTAATTTTTATTTTTTTGGTAAATTTGACATTTTCTAAAAATGAATCCTAGCTAGATCGATTTATCGCCCCCAAAACCCCCTGTATACTAAATTTCATGAAAATCGTTAAGGCCGTTTCCGAGATCCAGATTATATAGAAATATATATACAAGAATTGCTCGTTTAAAGGTATAAGATATGGAACTAAGTGGTCGGGTCAGGTTCAATTCTCAATACGGACCACTTTGGAATTATAGAATTTCTGAATTGGCTCAGGTCTGGTCTGGCGAAATCCTTCAGTTAGTTACCATACAGAGAAAGTTAATTTAGCGTAAGTATAAAAAAAAAACTAACTGTAATACTGTTAACATGTAAAATACACTTAGGTGTTCCGTTCTGCATGCCTGAAATGTGTACTTGCAGCAGCTGATTTTAAGAAGGAAAACTTTAGTACAGCTCTCCGATCGTGTACATATTATTATGTACGAGTATCAATCCCCGTGTTTATAAACTAGTGTCATTAGTGACATAAACTTATGGCTAAATTCCATATCAAACGAGCAACTAAAGCTCGTACAAAATTATGAGGACAGGGATATCTACCATCTACAACTGGATAGACGAACTGAAAATTGTGATAGGGAACCATGTAGGCCGATGTATCTACATTACGATTCGTTTCAAAAATTTGTCCATTTTTTATACACTCCAAGTTATAGAACCTACTTGCCTGCGATAACACCTGATGGTAAGTGATGATGCCGAAAATGTTATCGTGGAATTTGCAAGATGTTTTCATCCCAAACTTGGGATTCTGAACGGTTGCTACCCAGCATCACACCGGAACGTTAAATCACTTAGTATTTGCCGGCGGGATAGTCACCAGCTGCGGCAAAAAACCTCCCGTCGCGGGATAATTAAAACATTTTGCCAGGATAGTCAGCCGCCTGGATCACACACATGAAACATGAACATGAACATGAATATACTTTTGTTGCACACCACAAAGTCAAACAAAGGACAACACAAAAATTACAAAGAATAGGTACACAATTTGGCGGCCTTATCGCTACATAGCGATCTCTTCCAGGCAACCAATGCTGTAAAGGATTTTTGTTGCAGATACTAGAGGTAGGTGGTGCAAATACATAATAAAAAATAACTACTTTTTATCCCAGAAATATTTATGGTTGCATATTATCCATAACATAAATACCGTAAGTTCAGGTGAAATCGCACCTTATAACTTGTGGTACAGAAAAAACAAATAATTTAACGCTGCGTATAAAATTGAGTAAAAACATGATTAATGGCACATCACTTACTCGCAGAGATACCTCGAACTCGTTAACGATTTGGGTCAACATAATAAAATGATTCCATTTGTTTTACACTGGCAACATTTTTATTCGGAAACCATATTTTATTTTTCGTATACATAATTATATCAAACAAAAGTTAGTCAATTAATTTTAATTATTGTTTAGGCCATGTTCGTGTTTATTTATTTGATAAAGTTGTGAATTATTAATTTTCGTTTAGTACCTAAATAATTATTAGATCACATTTTCAAAGAAGTAATTTTAGCTCGTTATGCACCGTACTTAGATAGATTTCAAATCTAAAGCACAGAATACCGTTACGAAGATTTAACAGAAGATTGTCGTTTATAACCTAAATGGTGATTTCTCTTTCTGGGTCAATATTTTATCTCCCATCTATCTCTTTCCAGCTCGCTACAAGGCTCCTGATAAAACCAGCTGAGTGGTCAGCCAGCGCTATATAGGTGTCGCTAACGTCGCTTTTCAAATTGATTCGTTCAACGAATCGTGAGCACATATTACTTTTTGAAACTATGTTACATATTATGTTCTGATCTTGGCATTATGGACTCTTGCAGTACTAGTGCAAGCAAAACCCGACACTAAGGTGACGAACCTTTTCATTCCGTAACTATACCTACAGTGCGAGTGAAACCCAATTCATATTGTGTCATTTCTTTTAAATATTTAATCTATGTAGTGGAAACTTTTCTCTCTTAGGTGGTTCCTTGAAAATTATTACCTTAAATTATTATTATTAAATTCTTATTTCCCTCTCCCTTCCCTTGTCTACATTATGTTCTCTGCGTTCAAGTTAGTGCATGGATTTAAACAGAATTTTGATAGGTCTGTTTGTGGCCTATCTGTTCATGAGACATCCGAAAGTTTGCCAATAATAATATAGTTGTCAAAAGTACCGTGAGATACATAAAAATAAAAATGTCTCCACTCAGACCTGATGTTAACAGTATGCAGAATGTATTTCTTTGTTTCCCGCACCTCCGCATAAATATTGTCATAGTGTTATAACAGCTGGCGATAAAGAAAACTTTTATACTCTAACCCAGCGCCGCTTGGGAAAACTGTATTTTCTGCTCACAAAATGAAACGAGATGTGAATAAACCCAATATTATCTCTTGTCTCCATTGCTGGTATAAAATTGTTATAGTCTAATTATTTTAGTGCTTCATATACACTTAGGGAATCAGACTAAAATAATAAAGGCGAAAGTTTGTATGTGTTTGTTTTTTACTATTTATAGTTATTTGGGTACGGAACCATAAATAAAATGGAAAATTCTTTTAAAAAAAACCGACTTCAAATGCCACTACAAAAAGTGAAATAATTTTTCAATGTAGGTACACCAATTCGAAGTCGGGCGATTAATACGAAGGACTATGATTGTACGAATTGCCCGTTTGTAAGAATTTTCCATTTTATTTTTTACTTTTTAGTGGAAAACAACAAATGCACAGGGCATTGAAAAAAATGCCCAAACTTAAAGTGCGCTTATAAAATCTGAAGAGTTCCCTCAATTTTTCCGAGATCCTATCATCAGAACCTGACTTGATGACTATAGTCATTAAGTCAGCATCTGCAACCAAATGCACTAGTCACTATAAAAAATACCCAAATCGCTTCAAGTATATTAGCAAAATTTGAAAAGTTCCCTCGATTTCACCAAGATCCCATGATCAGATCCTGACCTGATGACCATAGGAAAACCTGGAAAATATTACTCTTTCAAACAGTAACCAAATTGTTTCAAGTATCCATACAAAATTTGAAGAGTTCCCTCGACTTCTCCAGGATCCCATGATCAAATCCTGACCAAAAAAAAAATGGGACCATCTTGGAAGTATACCCTTTCAAAGAAAAAAAAGAATTTTCCAAATCGGTTTACACGTCTTCGAGTAATCGCTGAACATACATAAAAAATAAACTAAAAAAAGATACCGACGAATTGAGAACCTCCTCCTTTTTTTTAAGTCGGTTAAAAAGAGCGACCAAGAGAGCTGACGCCTCACTCTTGCCTCTGGGACGTGCAGCGTGCTACTTGAAAAATATCAGTTATTGTCTTACTTGTATCGCCATTCTATTCCAAACAGTTCTACATCTACATCAAAAATAAATCCAGCTTCATAATAATAATCATATGCGTCCTTATTTTAAGCAAACAACAATCATTTAAAGTTATATCTAAATGTTGGAGACTCAGTTTTCGCTACACGTGTCGACGCTCTACAACGCTTTTGTCATGCCTTTTTATTTTGAAATCCTTTGTAACTCGCGACACTCGTGAGTTGTGACGAGATACAGATTAAAAACTACTAGCTTCCTGGTTTTAAGCTCACTTTGATAGTAGCGCTTAGATGGTGTCTTATGTCTGGTGTCTACCACTAAGTAGGAAATACAGTGGTGTCATCCAAAAAAGTGGTAAATTGCGATCTGGGTTTCCCAATTTTAGGTCGCAAACGAAAATAAATTCACAAAATAATTGAATAAACTTAAAGATATGAAGTCTCAGTATATTTAGTTAGTTGGATGAAATTATAGATCAGTCAATGATAATATATACTCATTGTAAATTAAAGCAAATATTTAAGGGTTTAAAGTGATTTCTTGCTCGTTTTTAATTTGGTGGGCAGGGGTGTTTAGTTTACTTTTTATATTATGTATAAATGAAAATTCTGGTCTTGATATCACTAGACCCTCAGTTTGCAAGCCCGACTCGCACTTGACCGTTTCTTTATTAGAGATGTTGTCGCCCATGACTAGCGTGCTTTGTTTAAGGTTGCGCAGATGGCAGCATTGGGAAGGAAGCGCCACTTACGCGCGCGGCGGCGCCACTTACGCGCTCGGTGTCGCCACTTTCGCGCGCAGTGGCGCCACTTCCATTTATTTACTTGTACAAAGGATAGTACGAATGTATAAAAAGGGCGAAACGGGGAGAACGAGGCAGTCTTCTTTTAGTCTTGATCGAGTCTTGTTTTAGTTATGGCAGTCTTGTTTTAGTCTTGATCGAGTCTTGTTTTAGTAATGGCAGTCTTATTTTAGTAACGCGAGCAGTAACGGTTAAGTAAAAGTGCAAAGTGAGAAGTCAACGTAGTATCTCGTAATACAAATCACATATGAAATGCCGGAACCAACCAATATCCGATGTGCCGTCAAAATTTTTGGAATCATCGAAAAATATGCGTACGCAGCTCAACCCGACCCAGAGAAACGTGTGTGGGAAAAATGAATTGGTATCAATCATTTGTTCCATTTTTGGCGAGTGGCAACATCTGTTGGTACATTTATATCGCGATATTTCAATTTTTTGCGTACGTATTTACTGATAGACGATTTTTGTCGATAACGTCAATATAAATAGAATTTGTATTCTATCGTTTTGCTGAAGTGAATATTTATAAATGTTTTGTCTGTGCTCTCCGAGGGAAATTCCCCTTCGTTAAACATATTGTATGAACACGCATAAAATATTTTACTTTTCGGCAGAAATGGCACTTGCTTTGTCTATGCTCTTCGAAAGGTTTGTACATTTTACAACACGGACACAAAACTAGTCAATTTATAACTAAATTACATAGAACAGTACACACACTGCTTTTCACTTTAATTCCCTTAGCTTTTTTTTTACGCTATACAAGTTAGTACATTTAACTGCGATCTCACCTGATGGTAAGTGATGATGCAGCCGAAGATCTTAGCGTACTAACTTGGAAGGGGTAAGTTATGTCACCCCAAAGGTGATTCACACAGCATCGTACCGGAACGCTAAATCGCTTGTTGGTACGTCTTTGCTGGTAGGGTGGTAACTAGCCACGGCCAAAGCCTCCCACCAGACCAGACCTGAGCCAATTTAGAAATTATAAAATTCCAAAGTGGGCCCCGTGGCGGGAATCGAACCCGCGACCTCCCACTCGAATCCGAGCGTGCGTCCCCTGCGCTACGGAGGTCGTCATACGGAGCTTATTTGCCATTAGGGATACAAAAAATAGCATACGACCTACTCGACACTAGGTCGAGACGTTTCAGAGGAGTTTAGTAACAAAAACTGGCGTGAGAAATTTATATATTAGATGGGATTATTTTTTATGAATAAATACATCTTGGCTATATACGGGTAGAAACAAGTAGGTATATCTTACCCGCACTTTCGAAGCAAAGAGCGCCTCTTTCAGAAGCTCACAAACTTAACATTATTTGCTCGACGTAACGTATCGTGTAATAATGTAAATATAAGCTCCGTCAGCTCGCTTTTATATTATGAAACAAGTTCCCGCCGAAGTTCATATTATTCAGTATAAAGGAAACCGCTAAAATGTTATTTATGATTATATTAATAATCTAGGAATTGCTTGTGATGATATTGTGGTGTTTGTTGTTTGGTTCAAAGTCATCTTTCCAATGATCTAATTATAATACTAAGACAATTTTCCAGTAAGTATTTCAGGCGGGCAAGATTGTATAGTAATTAAAATAAGCTAGTGGTAAGTTTTATTGTAACATTTCCAAATTAAGTAAAAAAAATACCAGTTTCTTATCTCCGAAGTTGACAAATTTAAAATATGAATATGGTCAGTAGAAGTTTATGTAACCATTCCAAGAGCAAATTTGGAGATGAATTTGGATTCCAAGTTGGATAGAGAATATTTTTTTTTGTGAATCCATAAAAATAAATAAATTTGAATGCATGAGTTTGCTAGTTTGTTATTTAATCACGCCATCGACAAACAAACGGATTAAATTTTTTTGCAAAAATATAGTTGTTGGCGCTTAGAGAAGCATCTTTTGAAGTAGGAACGCATAAAAAATACGAAGCTCTTGGCGCTTGAGTCTTACTCGCACTTCTTTTACCGTAAGTGGATGCTACCGTTGATATTGGATGCCGAATCTGTATCAAAACTGTAGGTAATTATCTCAAAATTAAAATGGATAGCTTGCTTTTGTTTTATACATCTACTATAGTGTAACTACTCGATATTCAAAAGTAAACTGTGCTTGAGTAAAGCCAAGGCTTGAGGTTTAGTATACAACAAGTAGTGTAACAACAAGTGTGTAACTATTGCTTTCATGAGATGCTCTTAATTTCTTTTCGACAATTTGCTCAATAAATCAAAAAATATCGAGCATATAAATAAATAATAATTGTTTTAGAATACACACCGAATACATACCGCAAGACGCCGGGAGAAGTGGCATCCTTATGTGGTTGATCCAGCAAGCTCGAACGAAACGATTTTCATCCACGTTTCTGATACGTGCCGCTAAGGTGTGGAACACCCTTCCAGCTTCTGTGTTCCCAGCCAAGTACAACCTGAGTGCCTTCAACAGAAGAGTAAATAGGCATTTTTTAGGCAAGCGCGCTCCATCCTAGACCTCATCATTTCTGTTCATCAGATATGATTGTAGTCAAGCGCAAGCCTATCCATAAAAAAAAAACAAGTAACGCTCTTTCTTATGATACTCCACTCATTATTGTTATCTCATTTTGAAGTTTCGACGACCTGGCTTTCCCCCTTTTTAAATAAAAATAAAAACGATTTTCAATTTTTTATGATTGCACTGACGGCGGGTCATCAATATCTACAACTATTCGAAATTTTGTGTCTATATTTGATGATTAAACGAACTTACCTTAAGTGAAGTTCTATCATAATTTTGTGAATTCCTGTATGAAGATATTAACATGAACACTTATTAGGTATTTACGCCAAGTGATAGCCATTCAGACACTAAAGTTGAGAGAAAAAATAAAAAATTTCAACATTTTTCATTACGATATCTCACGCTAGCAACACTGTGTCTGTCCTTTCATTTAGTTCAGAGTAATTATTATAAGAGTGCCTTTGTGCTTCGATAAGCTCGTCTTGGTAGGAGCACTACAGAGCACCCAAATATGTATCATATACCTAATATATACATAACTACACAATATTATACATAACCACACAATATTATATATGTAAATATAATATATATATATATATATATATATATGTGGGTTATGTTGTCTTCAATAAATATTTATTATTATTGTAATATGTACATTTTCTATTTACAAATTCATACATGGGTTTTTCCACAAAACAGGGGCGGGAGGGTGTTAATATCTTCATACAGGAATTCACAAAATTATGATAGAACTTCACTTAAGGTAAGTTCGTTTAATCATCAATTTTGATTCATTCCTGTATTCGATATTAACATGAACACTTATTAGGTAGATGTTTAGAGCCATGACATTTGTAAATAAGAAATGCTTTTAAATTAATAGAATAATAAGCATAATCGCTTAATATTGAGCAAAAAAATAAAAATAACAACTTAAGTTGATATTCAAAGCAAATTAATAATTAATGGCATAATTTTGTAGAAATATTAAAACTGTAATATATAGTAAATCAATATTATTAGTATAATATATTAATAATAATATATGTACAAAAACATATATTTTTACATGTGCGAATACCAAGGGTATATTAAGACTATATTCTAGCAGTACTGCTCGTATGTAGTCTTGACGATTAAAAGAGGTTTTAAACCTCTTTCAACAAGCTTGAAAATATTTGTATCAGTTAAAACTTTTAAATGCAACACTTGATTAATCGTAATAAATTGAGCTGTTAATATGCAACCATGAAATATATATTTTAAACAGTAAATTGATCACGAATATATTTTTATAAACTTGAGTAGAATAAATATTACCGAGACATATTATTTTTGGAAAGAAAAAAAAAATAAGATCAATTTATTAATATATAAGATTAATAAATCTATGGGTTGCAGAGAACTAGTTCGTAAATTTTTGTTCATCTTGACTTCACTTTACGAAAATACAGGAGTAGGCATTAGTATTTTCGTAAAGTGTTGTTTAATTTTATTCATAGCTTTTTAGAGTTATTTCTATTAAAGGAGTTAACAATGATATTTTTATTTAATTTCCATAATAATATTGTTATTTGGGTTTTGGTGTAGGTACAGCTTTAATAAGGTCATTAAGATTTAAAGTGACCTTAAATTATATTTTTAACTGAATAGGGTGAAGTAAGAATATTCTCAAGAGATTTTGAAAAAAGCCATAGAGAAATCATCTTATAAGCCTATTTTAAAGTTGATTCTGAGACAAAGGCTGATGAAGTAACTGTATCTACTGTTTATTCCTGAGTTCTAATAAAGTGATAACAATAGAAACTTAAGATAGTCTGAAAAAAGCATGTTTTCTAATATTGTCAGACAGTAAACATCTTATACAATATAGTATGTATAAAACCGTGTTGAGTTTCTCATTTCACATAATATTAAAATTTTAACTGAAGGCATAATTGTTATTCTTATTCATGTTATAATAATGTTGTTTAATATCATTAATTGTTATTTTAACAGTCACCCCAACACTACTATCGCTGTTGTACTGGTTAGTTGTAAACAAAAAACCACATATACAATTGGAAAACAAATATTAGACAATACTTTTTAAGTTCTTCAGTTTCTGCATCAAGACCATTTTTTAATTTAGCAGTCTTTCAGTTTAAAAATGTGATCTGATTTTTCCAAGTTGATAATCGCAAAAATCAACGAGCAAATATAACATGTAAATAGGTAGACATGTCGAAATGTTATTCGCGATTGTTCGCGATTAATGCTTTGTAGACTTGTTGCGACGATGAAAAAAAAAAAAAATTTTTTGTCACTTACCCAATAATTCCACTGTCATCACAGGAGATAAGTCTCTAATCTTCGTTTAATAATAATCAGTTAATTACATACCACAGCTGAAGTACTACTGTACTGGTATTCAAGTTCCTAGTGAAGCAGTGATGACCCAATTTTCAATTATCATTTGACCTTGGTCAGTCATCATCGAGAGCTAAATCCTTGCAGCGGCGTCATCCATCGGCATGAAAGTTAAACAAAATATTAGACTTATTTAATAATGATTAAATACAGAAAACATAAAATGTAGGCTATGTATCAACTCTAAAAGAACAAAAAAAAAATTATGATACATGCAAGCCAAAATTATGAACCATCATTGTTCATATTATCATAAATCCAATGAAGTATTTAATGATTCTATGATCTTATATATATATTGGTAATTTCCAAATCCTTTAACATTTTTGATGCTTAAATAACCATTAGTTAATTAGCGGCACGATCGCCTGAAAATAAAAATATTTGATCTAGCAAAAATTAATTTGGTCTTTAAATATATTTTCCATTGCGTTACGTTATTCCTAGGTATGGATACCGATATTCCTGTAGATACAGGCACAAGGATACCTAAAATAAATTTAAATAAACATATCATCGATTGTTTTATAAGGACTCTACATTTTCCATATTTAATATTCATTTAAGAAATTTAAGAAATAGTCAATTATAGAAACTATAAATAACTTTGATATTCAAAAATATTGCATTCTTTTAAAAGCATGCATCCTAACTCAGTTAAAGCATTGATAAATTTGATGTAATATCTAATACATCGAGTTACGATGAAAGAATGGTTGTATTAAAAACATGTATTTGTAATGGAATAACAAAAAAAAATTAAGTATGTTATCGAATAGGTTGTCTCATATTCAATTGTATGTGAACAGAATATAATAGCCGAGTTTTTTGCCAGACCTTCTCAGCGCAAACCCGTTTTTCAGATTCAAGCTTTCATAAAAGCCTGTAAATCAAGCCCATTTGAAAAAAAAAATCATTTTCATTTTTAATTACTTAAACATGAAAACTAACTGTAATGTTAGTGGTTCAATAGTTTATAAATCTTCATAATATAAAACCTTTTGTATAAAAGTAAATTATTATGAATGAAACTAGGATAGTACCTAGATATCTAAAGTGTCATTGCACTACATGCGAACTAAAGAAGAGAAAAAAAATACACATTAAATTCTGTTCATTGTTTTGAGAACATAAAGAGAGAAAAAATAAATTTTCCACTCATATTTAAGCACGATAAAATAATATCATCAGGCTCGAATATTTTATGAATGCGGTTATTCTATAAGCTAAGCGGCAAACGTACGAGTAAGTAGGTGTCGTTTATTGCCCGTGGTACCCCCGATGGTCCCCCCGGGGTACCACGGGTTGCCTTCTTACCCCGACCCGACTATATGCGAACATGCGCGAGTCCGCACGAGGTTCGAAACAGCGCAACGCTCCGCCAGCACTCCGATCGGCGGCCGCGCGGCGCCTGACATGACAGGTCGACGGAAATGTCAAAAGAGGACATCGATAAGTACTTGCAAGGCTGTTTTGCTCCTGGTGCTGTTCTTGTGGGGAAATCAAGACTCTTCTGTCCTGGGTAAATCTTCGAGAAAAGTCGTCGCAAGAGACGAGTGCTGTCCTGCGATTTGGCCCGTGGGTCCACCATGGACCGACAGGTGGATTGCTCAGATATTCCTCCAGTGCCAGTTAATATTGGATCTTGATTAACTGTATTTCATATTATTGATAAAATACATAATATACACAGAAGTTATTAGAATATTATATTATCAAATAAAATTTTTGTGTCTCACTCGTACATTTCAAATTTTGAGTAGTACCTATTACTAGTTGATTTTGTAAGACGTTGTCAATGGACTTTTTATTGATGTATCTATAAATAATGACCACAACAAGAAACGATTCGTGCGGAAGACTAAAATAATTGTAAATAGTGCATTTGATTGCGGGTACTTTTCAGACCTGGTCTAGTAAAGTAATCTTGGTTCATTTAAATTAGCAGACAGTAAAAGAAAATATTGATATGAGGGTATATCGAAATAGTTTCTAAAGGTAATCGTTTTGATCCTTTATATCATTCCAATACAGTTGGTGATAAAAAAAAAAACAGCATCGCGCGGTGTTCCCAGGTGGTCACCCATCCAAGTATTAACTGCGCCCGATGTTGCTTAATTTCGGTGATCGGACGAGAACCGTCAACCGGTGTTTTCAACATGGTATGGGGGCGTTTAAGCACCAATTTGCTATTTTGGAAGTTGCTTATAAGATAATCTTGTCATTTTTGGGAATGATTAATCCATAGGCGTTGTCCCAATAACCATCCTCAATGTATATTGTCGTGAAGGTCACACTCTCTAATGAAGTGTACCCAACACTGAAGCATACACTGCAGAATATATTATGTTGATTGACTTTTTTGCAATTATTACCTAATATAGAGACGATAATCTTATTAACTCACCCTCATATGTATGTCGTCGTGATGATCACATCCTTTTATGCAGTGTCCTCAACATAGATGCTTTGCAATTATTTTTTGCAATTATTAATACAAAGGCGATAGTCCTCAGGTTTTTCACCTACCAACTACCCTCAATGTATGTTGTCGTGAAGGTCACACCCTCTTAATGAAGTGTACCCATCACCGAAGAATGCATCTTGATTAGCTCCTCTTGCAGTAATTAAAACAAAGGCGATAGTCCTTCCAACTACCCTCAATGTATACTGCTGTGAACGTAACACCCTCTAAGAGGTGTACCCAACACTGGAGCAATATGGATTTTCTGAACTAATAATAACAATTCCGTAGATTTCACAATTCGTTTTGACGATGAATCCGATTATTTTGAATATTTCTTTTCGGATACTTTGATTTCCGCAAGAAATACTTATAATCACTCACTTTTTTATACGAGTTTAATAATGTTGTGTTGAACGGCCGAGCACTAGAACGCTAATGGAAGGACAGACACAGTGTTGCTAGCGTGAGATATCGTAATGAAAAATGTTGAAATTTTTTATTTTTTCTCTCAACTTTAGTGTCTGAATGGCTATCACTTGGCGTAAATACCTAATAAGTGTTCATGTTAATATCGAATACAGGAATGAATCAAAACTTCAATAGTTACTGAAATAAAGGGTCGTGACACACAGACAGACAGACAGGCAGACGGACAACAAAGTGATCTTATAAAGGTTCCGTTTTTTTCTTTTGAGGTAGGTACGGTACCTCAAAAAACAAGACTGCATCCAGTTTATAATGAGAGTATGCTCATGAAAATAATGTACCGTCAGAACCGAACGCTATTGTGGTGAAAAGTAATTTAGTTTGAGTCTCCCATTGCTCCGCGCTGCACACTATACATCTTTTGTATACAACCAGCGAACTACTACGTTTAATTTAATGTACCAGAAGTTTTATATACCTAGTTCACATTAGCGCACGTGTTTTATGTTGCAGCTAGTGCCGTACATTTTACGCTGAAATTGTCTTCAAGCGGTTTTATTTTGACCCGGCTTAAGCTGGGGTATTCTTATTGTTTAGTTACTAAATAACATGATATTTGAATACCTTAATTTTTCGGGGTAAATTGGGTTATTATTATTAGTAGACGATCCCAAGTAAGGTCGACCTTAACCGAGCTGTTTATTGGATGAAAAGTATTTTATATCCAATTAAATATGTCAATAAATATATCGCAAGTGGTTTGCCTAAAAAATTTTAGTCCAGGATATGATTAATTAAGAATTAAAAAAAAATCCATTGTAACATGAACTCCTATTTGTTAGAGTTCCGTTGACATCTTAGTTCAAATTAGATTGGATGAGCGGTTCAGGTCGCAAATTGCAATTTTGCTTATTTACCTACGATTTTATTATCCGTTAACTTTCTTTTGCTTAAAAATATAGAGCAGAAATACTTTCCTCAGCCAGGAAAGTATTTCTGGCAAAAAGCACTATTTATATCATCCAATCTAATTTGAACTACGATGTCAACTAAACTGTAACAAATAGGAGTCCATGTTACAATGGTCTTAATTCTTAATTAATCATACCCTGGACTGAATTTTTTTAGGCAACCCACTTGTGATATATTTATTGACATATTAAATTGAATATAAAATAGTTTTCATCCAATAAACAGCTCGGTGAAGGTCGTTGTATAGCGGGATCCTAGACCATATAGCCTATTTTGTGTCAGTATGTCAAATGCATCATATCATAACCAAATTTTTCTGTGATGGCGTCAAATTTTTATGCCTCGTATTTATTACCGAACTTTCTTACACTAAAAATTCTCTTCGTGCTTTTAATTAACTATGAGTATGCTACCATTAATGTATTCCAAATTTACTTTGTTACAACTATAATAGTGTAATACAAATAGTTAAATAATAGGAGTTACAAATATATACAGAAGCAACAGAGTTCATTTGAAACCGCTAAACAAACAGCGCGTCACTCACTAATTGCTTTCAACAGTTTGTTTATTCCCATACCAAAGTTATAGTTGGTTGACATTTATTTAATACGCAAATTGTATGTACATTACTGTCACAATCGAAATTAGTTATGGAGATACATTCAGAGTGTTGTGTTTATCAGCATGAGGCTTTAATGTTTGATGTAAGAGGAGAGATTATGCGAAACTTGCCAGCTGGAGATTTAATTTTGGCATAATATATCCGTATAATTAAGTTGTGAATTATTCAGCTAAATAAATGAATCTTTGTAAACACTCATAATTATTAACTTGAGTGTTATTATTTTGCAATTACATGCAATGACGCGTGTAGTAAGTAATGTATGTTTACCTATAGCACAAAATTTATTACTATTATTTTTATATAAAAAATCTCATTCACAAAGAACTATTAAACACTTAGGTAGCGTATTTTATGAAAACTTAAATAAACGATCTTACACAAATACAAATAAACAATCAATTTCTGGAATACTATTGAATCATTGAACATGTAGGAGTACGTATATCAACGTTTTCCTGAACTCAATAGAGAAGAAATTCAAAGTAATGAAGACCCAGAAAATTGAGCAAATGAGATTCAAGGAACACGATTACGGACACTCCGATCCGAGTTTCGAAATTGTATTTCGTAATTCTAAATCGAATAGGACGGGGATGTAGAGACGGTACGGTTTTGTACTGATTTTATCAGGGACATGTGCCTATTTGAATGTTACGAGTATTAAGACCCTCGCCTCGATCCAAATGACTGGTAAAATAAATGAATAGTAAAACATTTTTAAAAACAAGCTTTTATAGGATACATCAGTCGTCTTCTCAACAAGTCTTTCCATTTGTTACCCATATTGTACGAGTGTATTAAAGATAACTAATCCACCATCTTAGGTGTTCCGCTGTATGGAAGAATTTTGAATAACGTCACCCAGCTGACAATGCATTTTCATCCAATTTTAAGGTATTCAAGCTGAACTGGTTGAAAATATCTGCTTCAAAATTGAACTGCAAGATTTCCCCCGAACAAACATAATTTCATGCGTACATTCCAATTTAAATAAAACCACGTATCTATGCATCTATGTGTGCAGTCACCATCGTTTTTGTCTTGTCTAGCCATAAATATTTTCTCAGAATAGGATGGGTTTGGCCGTAACCCACTATCAACCACTATGCAGGAGGGCACGTTCCACATTAGTATGGAGATTTTTCAGATGCATACAGATTTTCTCTCCATGTTTTCTTTTAACGCGAAATAAGAGGTATTTTGCCGCAAAAGCACATTCAATCAGATTTAGGTGCTTGGTATTCGAATCCCAGGCTCCCCGAATTAAATGCCAAAATCTTAACCACTCACCCATTGCTGTTGTTATCAGACAGTAAAGTGCGGTTTTTTCCTCGAAAAACTTTTATTCCACAGCAATAACTCAGTCAATCATCCGCCACAAAGTTAACTAAAAATAAAAGAAGCGCAAAGTTTTTGTTGTCTCTCAAGAAGAACGAGACAAATTTTTACTGCAAATATCTTTTACGAGTGCGAATTTATCCCACGGGATTAAAAGTAGCGGCACTTAAGGCTACCTTTCCATCCAAAAACTGCTTAGTACGGCGAGAGACTGGAAAGCTTAGCTGTGAAAATAGTACCCCATAGATAAATAGATAAAAATAGTAAATATAGGCCAATCAGAATATTTTACGTAAACCTTCTTCATACAAGCAAACAGTAGCGTAATCTGTCAAAATACCCGCCGCCGCCGCTGACCGAACTACCGCGTGGCCTTATACTGTTGGTACTAATGACACCCATAAACTGGCGACGTTTTTCGCGCTGTTCGCCCTGTCTTTAGTATACAAGTCTGTGACCCCATATAAATAATCCCTTCCTATAATACAATCTCCGTTGTATCCTGGATTTGGAATTGGATTTGGCAGAGGCCAGTTTAGTTTTCAATTTCACAAAAGTTTATAATTTCAAATCGGAGCAGCACACGTAGCCATATGAAAATGAAATCCAAAAAAAACCGGCCAAGTGCGAGTCGGACTCGCGCACCGAGGGTTCCATACTATAAAAGAAGTAAAACATTAAAAGAATCACTTTTGTTCATGAATTTACGAGTATAATTTACATGTAGGTACTTTTGTTGGCGAACCGCAAACCTAACTTTGTTTTTGGTGGTTTATTGTTATTATCAAAAAAAGTATAAAAGTTAGGGAGTCGATTTTATTTAAAATCCTGTAAAATATACATTAATCTCTATTGATTATAATTATTTCAGATTTTTCGATCGATAAACTTCGGAGATAAGGGGGGGGGGCGGTATTTTTTTCGACAGTTTGCTCAATAAATCAAAAAAATATCGGGCATAAAAAAAATTTTTTAGAATACACAAGTTATGCCCTTTCATATGATACCCTACTCAATATTGTTATCTCATTTTGAAAATTCGAAGTCCCGGCTTTCCCCCCTTTTTATATAAAAATTAAAACAATTTTCAATATTTTATGATTGCAATGGCGTTGGGTCACTATTACCTAAAACTATTCCAAATTTCAAGTCGATAGCTTTGATAGTTACTGAAATAATCGAGTGTGACAGACGGACGGACGGACGGACGGATGGACGGACGGACGGACGGACGGACGGATGGACGGAAGGACGGACGGACGGACGGACGGAGAACACTTTGTTGTCCGTCTGTCTGTCTGTCTGTGTATCACGACCCATTATTTCAATAACTCTAAGATGAAGACATGGAATTTGGAATTGTTGTAGGTAATGATGGCCCGCCGACATTGCAATCATAAAAAATTTAAACTCGTTTTGATTTTTTTTAAAGGGAGGAAAACTGGGTCTTCGAAATTTCAAAATGAGATAATCTGTGGAGATAGCAATATTGAGGGTATCATATGAAAGCGGTAACAGTGTAACACCCTTTCAACATGTGTATTCTAAACTCGATTTGTATTTATTTTTATCGACTGTTTTTGTAGCTATATGGCTGAGACTGCGGGTCTGCAGGTCTGGTCATTAAATCTGATGGTCCAAGACCTCTATTCACATAAAATTTCAAATTTAAGTATTTAAGTATCTAAACTTTAAAAACGCAACGCGTATTTCCATAGGTGGAATGAAAGCTTAAAAGTAGCTGCACTTAAGACGTCGCCAGACGACTGGCGTGAACTTTGAAGTTTATTAATTTAACCACTCGGCGTTGGGATAGCGTATTTGTGGTGAGATTAAAATACACAGTTACTTAGCGTTTGATTTTTATAGAAGTTGCCAACTTTGCGTGATAGCCAAAAGTACTTTGAAATATGTTTTAGCTCACGTAAAATTTCAATGGATGTGTGTTTAAAAATTAATTTATCAAGTCTTCAAATTATCTAAATTTGTAATAGTATTAAATTTTATGGAACATAATTGAATTAAATACGGTTTTGCATTTGCTTGATATTTAAAGTATTTTTATAAATATGGAACTAGATTTGTTTGTGCTTCCGTTATTGGAGCAGAAATTCCCTTATGAATGTTGCGTGTCAAAGTAAATAGACGCTTAGTGCGAATTATTTCCAGGATTACCGCAATATCCGAAGGGTCTATTTATAAAGTAGCCGTGGCATACTTACCCTAAGGGTTCGGAATTGATGAACCTTGGAAAGGTCACGGACAGATTCGATATCCTAGATAGATATAGTACCAAACTAACTTTAAATGAGTGCGTTTATATTTTATATATAGATTCAGTTATGTTCGTTACAGTTTTCAGGACGACATAAACATAAAATCAGATACAAAACACTAATTTCTTGTTGAAGGAATCAAGTACGGATAAAATCATTAAAAATGCTTTGATTAGGTATAGTAAAAATGATTATGAAGATATGATAGATGTTTTGTGCTAAAATCCCCCGACCAACATTCCTCTGTCTTCAAAAAAAAAAACAGTGTATTCATAGTTATGTTTGCTTTCTTCAGTTTATGATTTCTTATTACTATGCCAGTATGCCCGTATTTAGAAACTAGATTTTTAGAGGGTGCTCGTAACAGGGTCAACAACAAACGGGCCTAAAACTTTGTTTTACGATTTGCTAAGACACAAACTCTCCTAACTCTAAAATTCGCAAATGTTTATTAATTGTTCCCTTTTCTATTGTAGGATACTTCTTTTTTGAATTGATTCGGGTAAAAACCACTGAACTATGTCGTAATTATGAAAGTCGTAATGAATACTCGAAAAAGAGATACATGTTTGAAATAAAAGAAAACGTTTCAAATTAAATAAATTTCACAATTTCTATAAATAAAAGTTTATTTTTCCCCAGAAACAATTTCATTTGACTAATATTTGCTCACGACACACGTATGTTTTCTCAAATATAACGCTATGCAAATGTTTCCCGTTGCGAAAACTCTTGGGAGCGAGCGCAAGTGCATCCGATATTGAGACGCGAGGATCCTGCCTCTTTACGGGGTTATTATATGAAACAATACGAATTTCTCATGCCTTCGATCCTATATATAATGAGGACAGAGATATTGATCTATATACTACTACAGTTTTTCTGCTATTTGTTCGGGAAACGTTTCATTGAGCCAGAATGAGAGCGTAGTATAACGCTACTGATCGATATTACTCACCAAGTGAGCAATATCTAGCAATATTGAGCAATTGCTCTACAAACGGATGGTGAGGTTCTCAGTGTACCAGTAAAAGTCAATTGCTATAGATAAGGCTACAGAAAAGTCTACAGAAAGGCGTAAGTTTCAGCACTTCTGAAACTTACACTTTTCATACGTACAGAAGGCCACATAAACTAAAATTCCCACAATATTACATAGGTACATCCCAACCTACGGGTTATATTGTTCACTACCCTTTTATGCTCTTGTTAAGATAATTCAGGCTACTACTGTGTGTACTCTTACTCTTAATAATACAGAAAGATTTGATTGGATGTAGGTAATAGGTGATTATAATAAAATCGGCCATCAAAGCCGACTCAGCGCCTAAACCACCCTAACAATAATCGAAGGTCTCTCAAGAGGTCCATATAAATCGTCGACTAAGATGGGATCAGCCCCAATCAAATCAAATACCTTTAATCCGTCAACCCGTCGTACTCAATCTAAAGCGATCTCTGTCTCGGAAAGTTTTAATATAGCGGAAGTAGAAAAAACTTGGGATATTATGGTATTTTCTATCCGTGCTGAGCTAGGTTGGATGATAACAGAATTTAAAAAAAAAAGAGAAAGGATTTAAAAACGTATGATTAACGACTTTATAAAAATTAGATTACCAATTAAACACGTATGTTTGTGATTTTAGTTGTAACTTCAAAATATTTAGGAACATACTCTTTTTATGCCAAGTTTCATATTATATACTCGTGTGTTGTGAATATAATAATTCATGTGTAATGTATGAGCTGTATATAGCATAATTTTCCACTCATTTCGCAGAATCAATTGATTGGACAATATCTTTCTTTTTTGTGGGCTTACATAAACTTCAGTTTAGAAAACAGTCTTTCATCAAAAAGTCTAATAATAGGTACTGACATGCAAAGAAAACTATGTCGTAACGTGATAAGTGCTGGTTTTAAAAACAAACCCAACGCAACGTGGGGGTAAGAAAGCTAGGAAAAGCGAAAGCGGTTGTTCTCGGAAAACCTTGATCAAAAACCGAAATAACAGTGTTAACTGATGTTAATTTACAGCTAGAATGTTCCCAGCGCCGTTGTTACTGCACGGCAGTTGAGTTACAACAAAGGCTCTCGCCGAGTCATTGTCTGAACCAAAGTGGCTGTTAAAGCTAAATTTCATATTCATTTACAGCTGCTGAAGTTGCGTACACTTTACTGCCCGTTCCGAGAATTTCGTTCGCTTCTTACAGCGATTAGGCTAGGCGTATGCTGAGACGCAGGCGACGCAGGTCCACGCAGGGCAGAGCAGAGCAGATTTTGTAAAGCATGGAACCTCATTGAACTACGTACGCTCCGGCGCAGGCACATGCGACGCAGACATGTGTTTTTCCTGCTCTGCGTCTCGTTGTAGTGCCGGCACAGTATTCTGCGCGACGCGTGCACGTTGAGACGTGTTCATTAACAATATTTTATAATTTTGTTGCAATTACAGAACATTTAATTGAATTAGTTCCTTGTGAACCTTATTTCATAATCAGACTCTGATTCTGAACTCATTTTGTTCGTCAAACGTCTATTCCTTGTACCTACTAGCTAGAAATCTAGGATGCGAATGTCAGTTGCGTTGCGTCGCAGCATGCGGAGGGGGCACATGTCTGCCTCTACTGCCGTGTCCTGCACTGTGCTGTGCTATTTCGCCTGTGTCTCAGCATACGCCTAGCCTTATTGTGTTCAGATTCACGTATCGCGTTGTGTAAATTTCGTGAAGTGAAATGTTTAAAAAGGTCATGCCATTTACGTATACAACGTGTAGATTAATTGCCCTAATTAGCCGAAAGCCTAAATTCACTCAATCCTTGTATTAGCAAAAAATATTGAAACTAAACAAAGACACCTATACTATAGACCCGGCGGACCGCGCGAAGAAATGTCGCCAGTTTATGGGAGCAAAACCCCCTCCGGCGTCAGTAGTAAGCTGTAAGCCTACGCAGTATTTCGCAGGAGTTTCGACACATGGCTCTACATTTTCTTGTATGAAGAAGGTTTACGTAAAATGTTCGGATGGGCTCATCTTCATGTTATTATCATAGAAACTAAAACATTTTTTGCGAACATTGAAAAATAAATTTTACGGCAATAGTCGTAAAGCTGTTTACTTTTACTTATTTTTTCAAATTAAAAACAAAAACGCGATTTAACGAACAATTAGAAAACATCACCGAATAAATCTCGGAAACAAAGGTCTTGAGTATTTAAGCTAGCACGCTTTAACGTGAAATCGATGAGTCTGCCCGCGAAATTCAAAATTTTGGTGGTTTTTAGAAATTTGTACGCTAATTACATATAATAGGCTTATGGCAGTCAATTTGCGGGAATCATTATCAGGCAGTATCTTCTTCACATGTTTATATCAAAATCCTTGCATAAAAATGTCTTTCCTAGGAAATTAGTCCGAGTATCGATTTTGAAGTGAGTAACTCGCAAATCTCGGACAAATTTCTTTAACTCGACACTTTCAAGCAGAGATTTTTATGTAAATACGTGAAGACGATACTGGGTTTCCCGCAATTTGACTGCCATAACCCTATGTGTTATTAGCTTAAAAATCGCGAAAAACCACAAAAAAATGAATTTCGCGGGCACACCCATGGCATGCCCGAAGGTTTTTCGGGATTTATTACGTAAGTGGAAAGTTTTAAAATTAGTTGTAACCTTGCTGAACTTACGCTAGAGAAGTACAACGTTTTTATCCAGTCTTCCTCAAAGCTTCCACAAAGTATCGTCACTTTTTAAAACCTGTTACCGTTCTTACAAAGTAACTCGGAGTTTGTAAAAGTGGAACAAAGGTTTGTGAATTCACTTTTCAACTTATTTCCTATAATTTTTTTAACTTTGTCACCTTTGAAATCGTCATCATCATCACCATCACACACTAACCTTTGCTTGAAGTAACGAGCAGCCGCGTGCTATTCTGCAAAAATACTTAAAACAGCGACGAGCGTGCATCTCTGCATCTATGAATTTCTCAGTTGTAATAGAGTACAATTTTGCATGCCATCTTCGGCTTGGCAGCTGTCTGGCAGCTGTTTCAGAGATGCATATTTTTTAGAATAGCACTGCAGGAGTGGTTCGGTTAGAAGGTTGCGTGACGAAGACATTTTGCGAGATTAAGTATAGACAGTAATACCAAATTATACCGAACCTATTAGTCACTCAGTGAATTTTAGAATTAATTAGAAGTCCCAGATATTATAGTATCCTTGAAAAATAAAAAAAACAAGTACTTACTCATTTTCATAAAAGCCTTATACGAGTTGTTAGATTGTTTAAAATAATACTTGGATCTACGTCGCCGAGAAGGTTTTACTATAGTAAATAATTGTTAAATTAGTTTTGGCAATTGAAACTTTTTACGGATGTGATTGGCCCTCTTTTTCCGTGATATATTATGTACAGCCTCAACAGCATTTCTCTTTTTCTTCAGCTCTGTCGAATCGAATTTATTTCTTATTCTTCTGTAGCTATACTTCTCTAAAAGTTGTTTATGCAATTGATAACAGCTTGGAAATTATCCCCAGAAAAATTTTTCTACGTCCTAAACATCTTTTACCAAAAAATTTTTTTCTTGGGACTGATCACACTCTAAATTCCTGCACTTCAGTTTGATTATCAACCAATCGTGTAATCGTGTAATCAGACCAATCGTGTATTCGCTGATTTCCTGCAAATCGTTATAATTATGATGCAGAAGACTAGACCAGTCTCCATATATTTTAATTTACATATATTTTCAATTTGCGAATATGTATGCGCATATCTAGTGACCCGAAGACCTCTACTAATCTTGGTAAGAATCATTAAGTAACCATTTGGGTCAAACTTATGAATAAAAAGTTGTGTAATTGCGCTGAAATTAACTTGCTAATTTCTTTCATAAATTTCCGTAAAGAAAAAGTCTATTTTAAAACACCTACTAACGATTTTATAAAGCATACTATTTTAAATTGTTTAGAACTAGACAGCTGCTTTGTGAATACAGTATCTGAGTAATTCAGTCCCGACTGATTCGCTCCCGATATAAATGAAATGTGACATTCTTTTGTGGTTTGCACAAAGCATAGTTAGTCAATGTTTTCACCACCACACACAGCTTTTTATTAAGTGTAACCACCCATTTTAAATTCCATAAAATGGTAGAATTTTGTACAATATTAGGTGAGTAGAAACTTGAAATATAAAAATATTAACTAACAAGTTTTGTAGGTACTTAAACTTACATTTATTTTTATAAGTATTTAATTTTTATATTTCTAGCATAACACAACGAAAAGATATAGATTTCATGTTTTGCAAGTTGTACTCTTGGTATCTGAAATTTTAATTCTGACGTAAGACAAAAATATTGTCGCTTGTAAAAAATGCCAATAAACGATTTAGTGCAATGGAATAATTGAATTGCCTAATCTTTTAAACACAAAAAAACATCGATTCATGCAAAAAAAAAAAAAACTCTTGGATCGCTAAGCCATCGTAAGTAAGTAAACAAGCATTTTTCGAACTAACAAACCCTTAGACCCTCTATTTACATATTGAATACGCTTAGCTCCCGTCACTACCGTCTTAGTTAACTTGAAACATTCCGAAAGCAAACGGGGCTAAATCCAAGTTTTTACGACGCCCAAGGGTGGAACTTTAAGACTGTTTTAATTAGCCCACTTTATTTGCCACGCCATTCTGCTGGGATCCCTTCGCTCATACTGTAAAGGGAGAGGTGAAATAAGTAGTTAAATTTAGAGCTCTCTCTACAAACTTAGTACTTTTTGTTATTACATTGCTCTAGATTTGACGACCTCCGTGGCGCAGGGGACGCACGTTCGGATTCGAGTGGGAGGTCGCGAGTTCGATTCCCGCCACGGGCCACTTTAGAATTTTATAATTTCTAAATTGGCTCAGGTCTGGCCTGGTGGGTGGCTTTGGCCGTGGCTAGTTACCACCCTACCAGCAAAGACGTACCGCCAAGCGATTTAGCGTTCCGGTACGATGCTGTGTAGAAACCGTTGGGGTGACTTAACTTACCCCTTCCAAGTTAGTAGGCTAACATCTTCGACTGCATCATCACTTACCATCAGGTGTGATCGCAGTCAAATACTAACTTGTATAGCGTAAAAAAAAAAGATTTAACTGGTCATGATTCTAACTACTTAAAAATCCCTGCCTCAAATACATCCGGTCATGAGCCAAAGTACTTCCAAAACTTACTGCAGAATAAATGCAGTCATGAGTAAAACCATTTCTTAAACTTGCGTCAAAATAAATCGGGTTATGAATTAAACTAGCTACTTCTTGTATTTCTAGATAACACCGATCACGATTCAAGTTACTTCTAAAACCTGCTTCCATATAAATCCGGTAATTATAGCTTGGTAACTTCACGCGGAACCCTCCTGCGGGGTGACAGACGGCCGGGGGACGCGGACGCATACATGCAGAGAAGTGTCCCCTTCCCCGCTACACCGCCCGCTAACCGCTGATATCTAAGTTCCTTGCCTCCCCAACCGTCTTTCACCCCACAGGAGGGTCCCGCACGAAGTTGCCAAGCTATAGCTAAACCTACATTGTAATGGATTTGCAAGCTGCAGAATTATTGACATAATTCTCACTTTTGTTTGGACGCTTGAATTTTTTTTAAAGCCGTAAGGACAAGGATAGATGAACAGACAGATAAAACGACTATGGGTTCCTTTTATTGAAATTACAATACTTATAAATGCATTTTCATTTTTTTTTTGTTATATACTTGAATTTTGTCTCACAAATATCGTAAGAAATATTGTCAAGGACCCATTTTTTATGTGTACGAACAATCCATCATACTCCGGGTATTCACAAAAAATTGGATAGCTTCTAAATTATTATAGGTTATTTGTCATTTCCATAAACGGTTTTATGTTTCTTTTTGTAAGGAATCCATGGGATGAAGTTTATATTTACTTTTCTATTTGCTTATATCACGAGCTGTGATGCCTGTAATTCAGATTTCAATATCCTGTAGTGATCGCTTTCAGACATATATTAAAAAAAATTATATTAAAATACAGAGCATATCATTTCTATTAAAAACCAAATCTCGTCTATTCAACATACCTTTTATGGAAAAAGAAGAACAAATCAATTTAAAAACAAGGAATATAAAATATTCTTTATAATAAATTGAAAGGATAATAATTTAAATTAAATTACTAAGTAAATTATTATTGGTAGTGGAGCATCAAAACTTGACTTTGCAACAATGTTACTGCAAGGAAATCCGGTCAATACAATGTTTTTGTAAGCTTGTTACAAAGTGGATGAGGGAGCGTTATTCTGTATCACCTAAAATGAAATCTTTGCTATTCGGTGAACACAAGATCGATAAAGAGCTTAGCTCATATGTAATAGACACTGACATCGAGAAAATTATATTTTTCAAGATTATCGTTTTAGTATCGTCATCGCTTCACGATTTTTAGCATATGCAAGTACTATTATGTATTCCGTGGCATATGGTAAAATTGAATACTTTTGGAGCAACTTCATTCGTCCGTTTGTCTAGATATACTTAAAATGTGTTTTTCTGTTTTGTTTTCTATATGCCGTCTCATTGGATCTTAATATAGGTTTGAAAATTAATTGAAATTTTTGCAACGAATATATTATAATACTCGTACTAATCAATACGTTTTTATGCTCGTTTTAATGAAAAAAAAACCCTAATTTTACCAAAAATTGCTTAAACTTCTTGGTTATTATAAAATATATAGTTATATTTTTTTATTTACATAATAAATACAATACATATACTAAATAGCCAAAAATGACCATAAAAGATATGTTGATTTTTTATGGTCATTTTTAATTTAAAAGGGACGCAACTAATTTCATTATATATCATGAAAATGGTAATACGAGAATTAAATTTAATGTTCTCCAGAATAAGTCCCTTTCCTGATCTGTAGGCAGACTCGTCAAATTACGCCTTCTTAATATTATTTTCAAAGAACTGAATTTGTTCTAAAATTCAGTTCTAAAGTACCTTGTAATTATTACCAAAAAAGTTATTGAAAATCTCCCACTTTAAAGAACATATCTTGTTTCAAAATAAATAGGTACTTAACAGAGTAATTGTGAATTAAAGTAAGTATAAAAGATACGCAAGTAGATCCTTTATAGAAACTTAATGTACGTTTATAATAATACCTATACATTTCACCATGTCTCTAACATCTAAGCTATCCAAACGGAAAAATTGTTCCTATTTCTCCGGTAATTCCACCCACATCACTCTCTCTTTGAAACGCTTTCAGACGGGTCTATATGTTAGCAATCTATGAATGCAAATTCAAAATATATTTCAGAGGGAACGATATAATAGTTATTTGTCATGCAAGGGCGCAAAGTGGATTTTTGGGCCGAGTGTCAAATTTGAATGCTGAGCGGCGAAGGATTCTAGGGTTGAACCCTGAGCGCAGCGAGGGGTTCAAAGAATAGAATCCTGAGCATAGCGAGGCATTCAAAGACACGAGACCCAAAAAAATTTGCGCCCGTCCATAACACAAAATTTTTCATCTCACCACAGCGAGGAAAATCACCAGAAGAACACTTTAGATCGGCATTGCGATTTATGTTAAATGTTGTTTTTGGTAACTCTGAATAATTTCACTTACTGAAACCACCTTCAATCATCACTCACCTTATTTCAAAGTTAAAACAAAAAATAATGAATAAAGTAATAAAAATATTAGGTATTTTCATTTAATCACGATTGGAAACATAGACAACTAACACTAGACCAGAAAAAAAAATTGAGAAACTTTTTTTTTACCTTTTTTGAATGCGTTCTGAAATAGGAATTTCTAAGAACCAAAGATAATATAAAATTTTATAAATATTTTAACAATAAATACAACGAGGAAAAATCATGGATTTAATTAGATTTATTTTATAATTAATAAAACTAAATAGGAGTTATTATATTTATTGATATTCTAAGAAAAAGTAAAAATAAAAAAAATAATCTACCTATACAAACTCTAAGGTCGAACTTTTTTTACTGAACGTATGTGTTATTAGAAAAAAAAAGAAGTCTTCAGCTTTGACATTGACATGACACGTAATTCGAGTTTGACGTTGGAAATGCTTTTCGGCCCAAGGGCCGGAAGGGATTTTCATACTACTTTGTCTCCCTTGGGAAAAATGAAAATGCTTTGGCGGCCTAGGGAATATAATAGCATTTCCCGCCCGCATTTCGGGCATTAAAAAACGCTTTTCCGAGCGGGTGAGATGAAAAAGTATTATGTGTACCTACGTTCTTTCTTCTTAGATAAATGGTATTCTATCTTTACTGATGCTCTTAAACAAAAACCGGTCAAGTGTTCGTCGGGATCGTGTCACCAGAAATGCTTTATTACATTTTGTTAATATACTCGTTGAAGTCTTAATATATGTATTGTACTATCCAAGAACTTATATGTAAGGTATAAGTATTAAATACTATAGCACTAGTCTATAGAAGTTCTACCACTCGTGGTAGTAGATTTTTCCACGTAGATCTAGTTGTCAGCATGCTCACATGCAGTTATGGAGGTGCTGGCTTGGCTTCGAGTCCCGTGTTTGGCCCGAAAAGTTTTAGTCATGATAATCCATAGTACCTAATTACTACCCCGAAGTTTTGAATTGGCGATGAACCATCCCCATTCCCCATACCTCTCAGAACACGTTAAGGGGTTTCGGTCCAAGTGGCCCGCTAAATCCAAATTTTATTTAGTTTTTCGCAAATAATTCGGCAACGCATTTGCAGTTCCTCTGGTGCTGCAAATGTCCATGGGCGGCGGTGATCGCTTACCATTAGGTGACCCATCCACTCGATTGCTCGCGTTAACTTTAAAAAAAAATTAGGTAATTATACATCAATAGGCTATGGCTATGAGTTTTGCGAGCATAATGTTTATGTCTTCATACATGTTTTTAAAAAAAAACTTAGCTCAAGAATTTCCATTCACCTCATATTGGATCCCGAAAGATTATTTTCTGTAATTTCCCAGATTTGGAGCTATCGGGAACCAATATGAAGAAAATGAGTATTTATGAAAACATGTAGGTGCATAAACGTTATGTTCCCAAAACTCATTGCCCTAGGCCTACGATATTAGTCCACTATTTGCGAAAAACTAAATAAAATTTGAATTTTCGCGCCCGGACGATACCCATCCACCTTAAACAATCAATGTTCCGCCTGATCATTTTCTGGTGGTGTTGAGCTACGGTTCAATTGGATTAAGAGAGTGCGGGAATAAAGAGTATCAGTATTTGCGTTTGAGAGTATCAGTTTCACCAGCGTACCTGACGAAATCTTCGTGCAGATTATTATTTTATATGGCCAAAATCGATCAGGGGAGCGTTACTAGTAACGATTTTAGACTCGCTAAATTAAGAGACTCTACACCGAATATAGCCTATCAATGTGTTAGCGACATTTGAAACTCTCAAATGTACCTTTCCAAAAAAACATACTCTGATAAATTGGTTTATCAAACCGACTGGCCATTCCCCAGCGAGTATATGGACCGGTACGTCATCGTAAATCCCATTAAAACTGCAGATCGGTTTTACTGTCAATAAAAGTTAGAGATTTACATAAAAACTGATATGGAACTTTATATGGAGCATTACTACAGAGACTGTTTTATTCATGCAAGTCAATGATGCAAGTATACAAATTTGAAAAATAAAGTTACAGGTCGTCAAATTTAAAAATGAAGGATACATTTTGCTTTCAACGTGTGAGAATACGTAAACACGTGGAGGGGAGTCCATTTTTAAATTGTGCGACATATACCTATTTACCACTATACAACCGTACAAATATCTTATACCTACCTTTAAGCGAGCAATTCTTGTATATAAATATATTTCTATATAATCTGGATCTCGGAAACGACTCGAACGATTTTCATGAAATTTAGTATACAGGGGGTTTTGGGGGAGATAAATCGATTTAGCTAGGATTTATTTTTAGAAAATGTCGAATTTACCAAAAAAAAAAAATGTGACTACTGCTGCCATCTATTGGCGACCGAGTGAAGCTCAGTCACCCAGATATTATGTTTAAAGTGGTGTTTCTGTTACACGGACCGGACAAATGTTGTTAACCAAACCGAATGTAGACAAAAAATCATTGAAGTCAGTCAAGCTGTTTCAAGCGATCAAGAGTTTCGTAGGAGTTTGGTTACAAACATTGTGATACGAGAATTTTATATATTGGACTAACTGACCCAGCAAACGCCTGTTTTGCCATAAACTTAGTGGTATGAAAAATAGTGTAGGTACTTCACATTCTCAGACCTACAGAATATAAACAAAAAATTCGTAAATATCTGTCAAGCATTTTTGTTACAAACACTGAGTATATAGTAGCGATAATAACTTAGCGATATTAGCTTATTCTTGAAAAACAATAGAGAAACTAACCGAGCAAACGCATGTATAGATGCTTATTCCGTGAAATCTTGATAGCGATAATAATATAATTAAGCGTTAAAAAGTACGACCTACGCAAACGTTACGTGCCCGCACCCAGTCACGGGTAAGTGATTCCGACGAAAATGGCCGTGATTTTTTTGCAAATGAGTGCGGTGAAATTGCTTATTTCGTGACCCGAAAGTGGGAGTTCGTATTTGCACGTCTGCGAGCGGGGCCTATAATTCGGCAAACCCGGTTGGTAATGTTGAATTAAATTGTTATGTTTGCTATGTAGAAATCCCGCTCTCGAATACCTCGCCCCAAAGTATGTTGTTAATCTCTGATAAGATTGCAAATGAAGCAATTTACGAAATTTCAATCTAAAATGTCTTTGGTTTTAAATAGAAATTATTAAATTTTCAAACGTTGTTTTGCAATATAAATTATTTCTCTTTTCAGTGCATGAAAAATAGTTTACCTATTTTTCTCAGGAATACTGAACATGCAAAAAAAAAACAGACACAATACACAGTAAAAAAAATCAGTTAATCGTTTGTTAAGAAATTTTTAACTCTTCGTGAAAGTGTTTCAAGTAATTTAATCAGATCCTTTTACTATGATATAAAAACGTGATTTTCAAGGAGAAAATAGGGCTAACTAATTAAAATAGTTAGCCCTAAAGTTTGAACTTTGGAAGTTGTAAAACTTACGAAAGTTGTAATCTATCTTTAACATTTTAAGGTTAACGAAGCTGCGTCTGCGAGTGATGGCAATTTAAAGTAAAATAGCTTCAATACTTGCTATACCTAAAACATAACTCAAACTCAAAATATATTTATTTCACATAGGCGTAACGTACAGGCTGTAAAACGAAAATATGATATTCATCGCATGTGTATGGTGATAACTACAAGTCGACTTAAAGCTAAGTTTACATGGGTTCGAACGCTAGTTCACTATTGATTAATTTTAACTGAAAATAATCTAGGTAAAGAGATACACGCTTGACCTATATACTCTGTACTTGATAGCCCTATATCAGCTAGTTAGAGCACTTGTTCATAGATGAAAGGCTATCTCTATTAATACTTACCTAAGTATCTAACTTTAGCTGGATACAGGATAGGTAGACTTTATTATATCATTAAACAAGCAAGAACAAGAATATTTGTGAATTTCATAATATTAAATGATTAAAATCCCAACTTTACAAAAACCATTTTCATGAATTTCTATAATAATCACGAAATCACTCATAAACAAAATTACGAAACTAAAGTTATCTAGTTTTAGATAAAATCACTGCCTAACTCCGCGTACGAAATCGAAATTGACCCTCATGTAAGGTCGCAACCTCCATTATCATTACAAACTTAGTTTTCTGCCCTCGATTTGGTCCCTTAATTTTCTGTGTTTAACAGGGACCTTCCGATATGGGTTAGTTTAGATGAATACCCACTCAAATGAAGAGATTTATAGCGGATATTGAATTTCACAATCACTTTTCCAGCTGCTCTATTTTCTATTAAAATAAAATCTTCTTTTTACCCTTAAGTTTGATTCATTACGCTGCTCCCATTTTGCAAATTTATCAACATAAAGTGGGCGTCGTCCTCTACTTACTAGGTTTTTAACTCGGCTCTACTTACGTGAATTCCAGGTTATCACAAATCCAGCGGGAACCGTGGTGGTTACTATGATCAAAAGTAGCCTACGTATTAATCATATTATGAGTACGTTGTATTCTGCATAGTCCTCAGTTGTATCGGTTCAGTAGTTATATTAAGAAAGAGAGGCAAACATCCAAAAATTCAAATATTCACATTTACGATTTTAGATTCCTCATTAGATTTATTCACTTGTCAACTGTTGTAACTACAGACAGGCACTTTACCATAATATTTTATCATTAAATCCCCTTAATTTGATTAAATATGAAACATGTATGTTATTTTTATAATGAAATGTAGGGATTTGAGTGCAACCAATTATTATTAACCTCAAATGAATGGTTTGACTTAGCGTAAGAACACGATTAGGTGATTATATTTGTTAACAATTAATATACACGAAAAACAGATTTTCTTGTCAGGTTTTTTATACACAATAAATCCTCTGATTTCGCGGCAATCCTCTCCAACTGCCAAAGAGCGAGGAGCGAGGTAGAATAACACCTGCTATTGAATTATTTATTTAGGTCCGGTACACCTTCGACCCGCAAGGAAATTTATCTCGAACGAAAGGGTAAATCTCCCCAATTATACCCTTATTTGTGGCGTATCGTCTAAGGGCATGTTGGCTCTGGGATAATTTTTAGAAGCTAACAACCCATACTTTATTTATGCCTTTACAAAATTTCACACGTAACTTTGCCTATGATTATCAGGTGGGTGGCAACTTTACTTTCTATTAAAGAATCTGGAAACAAGCGAGCAGGCAGATCATAAAGTTCACCACCACTTATGGGCATTTGCTGCCAGTGTGTTTCTAGCTCTCTATTCGTGCCTTGAATAACCTCATATAACCTCTAATTTAAAAAATACTTGCGTCACAGTATTACTAATAACACTCTACCAAAACGGCTTGAATGATTTTTTTGTGTATATTCACTAGGTTTGACACCAGCAGGGCGAGGTTGCGCTCGTAGAGATATGTCTCCCTGCTTTTTTAAAAACTTCTGCTTCTTCTTGCTTCTGCTTCTGTTTCTGCTTGCTTTAAAGAGATATATCTCTATGTGCGCATGCTGCATAGGCAGGACGTAAACTATTTTTATAAATATTAAGTTAAAATTAATGTGCTAAAATTTCGTGTGTCTAGTTTAGACATACGTCACAAAAGTTGGTCCTCTCAGTAGCCAAATTTCTTTCTCATTTTGGGAAAATGCCCACGCCTCAACTGTGATAAAGAAGATCTTGGATGATAATAACTGATAACTGACAATAATAATGATTGGGTTCTAACTTTCACGAAATTATACTTACTCCTGCCCTCCGATAGCAAAAGTTTAATAGTTGAAGTGTCTTCATGTATCTGTCGCCATATCGATCTCACCTTCGGTTCTTCCAAAAGCCACTTCATGGATCTATTTATGTTTGAGATTGGGGGTCCCGGGATCGGTTCCTGGTTGGTTTGTGTTTTTTTTATAAAATAAGTTGAAGTCTAGCTTTGGAAGCTTCGGTCGCAGCTAGTTACAATCCTACTGGAAAAGGCAAACTAGAAAGCGATTGCACTTTCTTGTTATACCTATATCAACCGATTAGCATTTTCTATCCATGACAACTCATTGCCGTATATTAATTTTTATATCTTATCACTGATGGTAAGTTTTTAAAATAAAACAGTTAATATCCTATATAATTTTAATACGTAGGTACGTAAACGACCATTTTCAATTAAATAAAAATTATAATAAATTATTATTATTTTCTATAATAAAATCCCATCAACTTATCTTTTAGAACTATATTTACAAAATACATTTATTTTCAATATCAAAATGAAATTCTCGTATTTACACAATCTTTTCAATATAAAAAAGAGAAAACTGACTAAGTCAGTGTAATAAGTTACATTTTGTTCAAATTATTAACTGAATAATTGCTCTTTAAGGAAATAGTTTCAATTTAATAATAGAGCAAGGGTTTTATTGTAGAATACTCGTTAACGTGAAATAGAATTTCCGCTCTGCCGAAGTCGCGGATATAATATAAGAAGTACATAATATCTATATTTAAACAATCATTTTTCTTTAAGAAATATCAAAATCAACAAGTATATTAACTATATTAATTTTATTATTTATTAATTAAAACAATAATTTTATATTTACTTACACTTTATATCACATTTCTTTACAAAATTCTTTGTTATATTTACAATAATTACAGCATCATAATAATTTGTTTGTATTTTTAAGTAGACAATAACTTTACGAATACTGTTTTATCGAAATGAAATAACCTGTTCTTAATAAATTCTTCATTACATCTATTTGGTTTGTAATTGGTACTTAATATTACAATACTATTGGAAATATGAATCTTAATAATTGGCATTACCATTATTTTATCGCAAAATGAAAATCAGTGAATAAACAACTCCAGGATGAGAAATAATAATATTTGAATTGCAAAGGGTTTCGAAACACTAAAATGCAATTTCACAAGCAAGTAACCATAGTTGACAGCATTTTTGTATTCTTATTTTATTTCTTTTGGAAAATCAATTAAAGTAATCATCTAAGAAAAACCATAGAAAAACTGACAACATTCCAATGTTTACATATTATACATTAGGTAATAACCTAAGCGGTGAAAAATACTCGCTGAAAAAATACAACGAAAAGGTTTTGCAAATATTTTTCAATACAAACTTAAAAACCAATTACCATTAAGTACAACAACAGTACAAAAACTAAATGATTCCTATCTAAACACAGCGCAGATGAGTGTATTAGATTCCTGTAATCCTTGGCTTCGTTTTGCGACGGATAAGTGTAAGTGCGGTCCGTAACACTCTTTACTTCAGCCGGGCAAGGGAGCAACTCGACCGGAATTTGTAACAACGTCCTCTCATTATCCGCCTTTACCTTCTTCGGTTCATCGAGGTATACATCATCAACATCCTCACTCAACTCATCAGGACCGTCTAAATCATTCCTCATCTTTTCTATCTCTTCCAAATTATTACTCGGACTCATTCTCTCGTAATAAGTCAGATGAGAACTAACAGCCGGATCAGAATTGAATTTGCAAATGAAATTCTCTAAAGACGTTCTCACTTTGATACTTTTAGCTTCATGCCTGAGCTTGTGCATCCATGCCAGATGGCAGTCGCATTCGAACTCGTTCCCTGCAACAATCGTGCCTTAATTAATCTTTAATTGAACTAATAAAGTCCAGCATCGAACTAATTGACTTTTGTATTTAAATTAAAACCTTTCCAGAGGGGAATTTAGAAAATGGGGGAGCCTTTTCAATAGTTGTAAACGATATTACGTTTGTATTATCGAGTAAATTAATTTCGCTGATTACTTGGAATGAGAGCGAAATTAAATTGAACATTCCATTTACTTAAGTGAAATTCCGTCTAGATTAGAAATATTTTACATGAGAAGTTTTCCAACACCTTGGCATTTAAAGGTATGATTTTCTAAGCTTTTACCCTCTGATGCAAAAAATAGTATTTCATTTTGTTTCTGTTTTGTTTTCTGCGATATCGCAACTTCCAAGTCAAAATTAATTCTGTCTCCGGCGATTACAATAAGCTATTTTGCTAACTAATGTGTTAATCTTAAGGTATAATAGTGTGGCAGTGATTGTTTTAGCTATAAAAATTTCATTAATATTCATAAGCTGATTATAGGTTTTATTTATCCATCACTAGGCATTATCAGAAATTCACAAACCATAATTATTTTTCAGCATTCAAACAATATCACGTATGAAACCACATATATTTGTATGTTTGGAATGTTTGGTATAAAATAATTTTGCTGTCACTAAATTTAATTCCATGCCAGAACAATATTGTGTACCAGTAAAATGATAGAGTAGGTATACTCTCTATTTTTTTAATTAATAACGAATACATTGCTCAAATCACAAAAGTGTGTTTGTTTATTGATTTGTCCTTCGCGTTTTTTTTGTAGTTGATTCGTCTTAAAATAGTGTTTAATCTTTCTCACCTTTAATAGAAAAATGAATGACATTAAGTCTTTATCAACGATAAATTAATGGATTTAAAATAAAACACATTTTTTTGCAAACTAAGTCACGAACAAAAACTAATTAGAAAATATACTCAGATTTTTCTACGTACCTTCCAAATAGATGAAGCTTTTCTGCATTTTCAAATTATCATAAATTGGCCTTAAGTTTTCCATTGTAAACCTTTTTAATTTGTTATGCCTCAGATCCAAAGCCGATAATCCTCTTACGCCTTCAAACAGTCCATCCGTTAACGTCACCAACTTATTATGGCTTAAGCTTAGTTTCTTCAACTGAGACAATCCATCGAAAGTCCTCTGAGCAAGTATATAAATTTCATTATAATCTAATAACAACTCTTGAAGGTTCCACAACTCAATGAATGTAAACGAATTGAGCACGCCAATTTTGTTTCTCCTTAAATCTAGGCGTTTTAAATTAGCGAGTCCATCAAAGCACTCTTTCTTCAAATCACTTATATTATTCCTATCCAATTCTAGTTCTAACAGATTCACTAGATGCCTGAAAGCACCGTCTTCTATAACACTTATGTTATTGCTAGTTAAAAATAGTTTTTGTAAGGCCGGTAGTTCATAGAAGGTGTCCGTCTCGAGTTTTCTCAATCTATTTTCATCCAGTGTCAGTATCGTTAGATTGGGTAGGTTATAAAAGGCGTGTTTGCTCAGGACGACTATTTGGTTCTTTGTTAAAGTCATCTCCTGTATCGAGGTGAGGTTGACGAAAGTGTTGCTCTCGATTTTGAGTATCGAGCTGTACTTTATGCTAAAGTGCTTCAATTTGCGTAAGTATCTTAAGACCTTGGTTGGCACGAAGCTTAATCCCCCGTCCGCTCGAACGTTGAAAGCTAGCGTTTCTATATTTGTCTGCGAAGTAAAACTGGGCCATAAAGGATCCGTCTTGTCTATACCGCCGTTGAACACCCAGCATTCTGTTTTAATTGCCTCGTTTATTTCAGGGCTGTTTTCACAGTAGCAGTGCACTTTGGAGTCTCGATCGCTAATGTCGCAAATGTTTGTGGTCGTTTGTATGATTTTCTCCTTCTGCTTCCTCCTGTTGGCGTGCAAGGAGTTTATTGCGAACAGCAACAGTAGCAAGGCAGCGGGTATCTTGTGAGCCCGCATACCTTCTACCTGAAACAAGAAATGTCAATGTTAGGGAATTTATAATATGCATGTTCAGGACTTAATCTTTGGGCTAATAAAGACTAGTATGAACCCTTTGATAGAAAAGTACATAAGTATGTTAAAAGTCCACGGTTTCCCATGGAGAATACGAATCGATTGGATTAAATACTATCTAGCTTAATCTACACTCCTGGCACAATATTTCTTTTTTTTATGAACCCATAAGTATAAACTGGTACTAGTTGGGTAATTAGTAAATACCCAAATCAGAATGTCAGCTGTGGTTATATTATAAGCACTATATATTATCCAAATATACAACATAGTAATTACAGTTATTCGTACCTTCATTTAAAGCCAGGCATAATTAATTCCATTTGGCAATAAAAATATGCTAACTAAGTCGTGACCAAGTCGTAAGTCCGAGAATCAGACAGGAATAATAAACAGGACCTTTAGAGGAATAAAATAGGCTTAATTGAAGATTTTTAACGGGATCTAATTAAAGCTTTTAATTGAAACACCTTAAAAACAATGAGAATTCCCTTCACGCAAAACTGTTTTTTATTGCGAGGTAATCATCAATTACCTTTTTTAATTTGGGTTGGTAATGGTAAGAATTAATCTGAACAGATGTTTAGAATGGGAAATTTACTGCGACTTAGAAGTCTGTAAATGTAAAGGTGACCTCTTTTGTGTTTTAAGTCCTTTTCCAATTTGTGCTTGTATGAGCACCAGATGTTTCAGTAACAGTTGTCATTGGTAACCCGCCATGGGTTTAATCTCTTATAAGTCCTGGGATCTGATTGCGTAAGAAAAACATATTCAACGTTATCGTAATCGTTAGCGAATTCTGTCCCGCGATTGGCTGACGTAAACGAGAAACAAAATAAGCGGGCAGAATAAGTAAACGATTACGATAACGATGCATACGTTTTTCATAGACAATCTAGGGGCAGACCTAAGCCAAATTAGAATTTCAAATTGACACACTCACACTACAAAACAAAGATGCCGCTCACGGAGCTGTATTGTTAGGGCTCTATCTAGCCGGAGCGCGACTACCTATTATAAATCTATGGTCGGCAAATAGAAGTTTTCGTTCAATCAGTTAATAAACAACAAACAATCAATCATAGACAATCAAATTCAAATAGAGAATTAATAACCCTAGTCGAGTTTTCACAAAACAAGGTGCTTCAAGCTTGTATACCTACTCGTAAAATTCCCTGGAAACCTCAAAACTGCTGATTGGCAGCTCTCTTGCACCCCTCTTTTGATTGTTCCCCAACTTTGGTAGTTCCGGAGTTAATTAACGGGCCATTTCAAAGTTAAATAGTTGGTTGATGTGCAAATTTACCCGATTTTGTATAATGAATTGAGTCGGACAAAACCGTGTCATTAGTAGGATTCAAACTGTGACTAACTTTTGTATTAGCGAGATTATTTCAGAGAGGGTCTAGTGTTGGGATGATGATGCAAAATGGCTGCCGTGAACTGAGCTAAGCTTAGTGCGTAGTTATTTAGCTTACAGTACTTATTACTATGTAGCGGTCTTCGATAGCTCACGATAGATGGCGTCACCAGCGCAATAGCACACGCTGACAGAGCATTCGACGAGCGTTCTATAAATAAAACTTCTGACGTCACACGCTCGGATCACAAGCGGTACCCAGGCACAACACCTGCCTGGAGGGAAATTTCCCTATTGCCCTCTGCACCGCTAAAACTGCATTACTTCAGCTAATCTGAAGCTATTACCATAAAACATATTATTATTATATCTATGTGAGTAAGAAGGATAAATTTTCTCACTGACTCATCAATCTCAATGTCGTAGTAAGTAGAAAATTGAAGCTTTCAATACGATTTTTCTAAAATTTAAGCAAAGAATAGGGAAGGATTTTGCGGTATTGTACCAGAGCGTAGCAAAGACAAGTCATTTGGCTAGCTTCAAGTAAAATATTGGATATTATGATTCTGAAATGCATGTTTTATAAAGAATTTTTTGAAAATGAAAATGTAAATCCTAATTTTTTACATAGGCCTAATATAGGCCAGGCTCAAAACTCTACCGCCAATTTCGGGAAGCAGGTTTGCAGCAAACTCTCAGCTGGCAAGAAACTCGACTCGTTCTTATCAAAAAGTCAGCATACATTTTTCAAAAATAATAATATTAATGTATGATATTTTGTCAGCAGACGGAAGCGTAACCCTAATCCCTATCCATATCATTCTAAGAGTTTTTGTTATTTAATAATTTTTTAATGGTCTCTGGAAATAGGATTCCACTGAGTCTACATCGCGGGCCAAAGCTAGCTTCTCGTAAAATACTTGCTCACCTTTCTGATAAATTTCGTCGCCGAATCAAATCGCATGATCAGCTAAACGTCCACATTACCGTCAGCCTGTGCTTAGATCGTAAAATCCGATGGTACGAGTATTAGAGCGACCTAACCCGTTCATACAAAATGCAGGCCATGGGACGCATTGCGACGCCGTGGCTCCACTGTGTATTAGGGTACGGGTGAATAGTTTGATGTTTTTGTAACTTTACAACGGTCCGGCGTAGTAGCAAATATATTTGGTGTTTTTTCATCGTTTTTTTTACTATATTTATTTTTTGTCTTTTTCTACAGCCCGGTACGTTGCTGACCTATATGTTCCGTGTATTCCGCTATAGTCTACCTACATTACACGTATAGAGTATTAGTACTTAAATGTTGGAGTAGTTATCAAAATGAAAAATATGCGCTCTTACGTTATGAAATAATCCACAAAATATGTGAAGAGAAGTGCATATAAATGTACTTAAGAATACAATTACTTATTAGTTGTAGGTACTTAAACCGGAAATACCCTGAACAACTAATGTTAATAATGTAACTTTCTACTGATATAAGTGACGAGACTATATGTTGCATAATGTATAACATTATGCAATACATTGCACTACCGTCGCTGGTCATACTGATATACTTGTAGCACTTCTTAAGTCTCATTATACACAGTAATCGAGTAGAGTCCTTAAACCTAAAACACAGTAGGTAATATTGCGTCAGTAATATTGTGTATTCGGTACTAATATTTTGTGGCAGAAAATTCACTGCGGTGGTCCGCATAGTAATTTGCGAGAAGAGTCCTGCTACCAGTATTCAAGACCATAGAGGTTGTGTTAGTAAAACGAACTTGCCATTATAATATTCAAGTTAAATTTTATTAAATATGACTAAAGTGAGTCTAAAATCTGCTCAACGCTAATTGTATGGAGACTCGCGATAAACTTTGCTTATTAATGAAGCTCGAAAGTTTGTAGTTTAGTAGGTACTAGGTAGTTCAGATCGAAACTAATTTTCGTTCGTCAATTTTTCATTAGTAAAGCCGTCTACTCATCCATCAGTGTAAGTATAGTATGGGTTAAAATTGATTGCGTTGACCTAAGGATAGGGTTATGTTACTAAAAAATACTTACGAGTATGAGGGGCTCCCGTGATACAATAAACGCGATTTGTTGCTCGTTTGTGAATTTGCAATATGCCCACGCATAGTGAGAGGTGTTTTCGTTTTTTTGAGCTTATCATTTTTCATATTATGTTATTGGCTTAGCTTGCACCGTGTACCATAATACAACTACATGGAACTCCTCCCGTGTCCTACACCCGGCTCCTGGGACCGGAGCATGTCGCAATGCGTCGTCCTGTGTTTACCGTTACCGGCTACCGCGCTCTAATATCATCCGATTTTACGAGCTAAGCGCAACCTGGCGGTAATGCGAACTTTTAGCCCACTGTAGGATTTACCGTTCCTCCCATACAGGGTTATATACAAGTAAATAATTTAAAAATTAAAAAAAAACCGGCCAAGTGCGAGTCGGACTCGCACACCGAGGGTTCCATACTATAAAAGAAGTAAAACATTAAAAGAATCACTTTGGCGCATGGAGAGCCTCGACGACCACGTTCGCCGCCTGAGCACCTCGATGTTCGCGCGCGCCGACGGAGCGCGGTCCCAGCATCTGCGGGGCATCGCGCCATACCATCGGCGGCCGCCGGATGTCAGAGGTCTGCCACGTGACCTGACGTCGACGTGACACCACAACGCTTCCTCGCCGCTGGCTGACGGGCGCCCACCGGGACATCACTGGCGGGCAAGCTACCACAAGGACTTACCCTCACTCCGCTGCGCTCGCAGATCGCTCGCGACCTCACGCGGGCTTGGATCGCAGCGCGGCGGAGTCACCGGACACGACACCACGGACCAGCAATGGTGGACCCAGTGCCCCGCCTGTAGTTGCAGGCGGCGCCGACACCATCGAAAGGGGCCTCGCCCCGAACGATTACCCCGGGACCCTTAGGGGTCCGCGTGGACGACCCGACAGGAGTATCACTTTAGTTCATGAATTTACGAGTATAATTTACATGTAGGTACTTTTGTTGGCGAACCGCAAACCTAGCTTTTTAACCGACTTCAAAAAAAAGGAGGAGGTTCTCAATTCGTCGGCATCTTTTTTTATTTTATTTTTTTATGTATGTTCACCGATTACTCGAAGACGTGTAAACCGATTTGGAAAATTCTTTTTTTGATTGAAAGGGTATACTTCCAAGTTGGTCCCATTTTTTTTTGGTCAGGATCTGATGATGGGATCCTGGAGAAGTCGAGGGAACTTTTCAAATTTTATATGGACACTTGATACAATTTGAGTATTATTTGAAAGAGTAATATTTTCCAAGTTGTCCCATAGTCATCAGGTCAGGATCTGATCATGGGATATTGGTGAAATCGAGGGAACTCTTCAAATTTTGCTAATATACTTGAAGCGATTTGGGTATTTTTTTATAGTGACTAGTGCATTTGCTTGCAGATGCTGACTTAATGACTATAGCCATCAAGTCAGGTTCTGATGATAGGATCTCGGAAAAATTGAGGGAACTCTTCAGATTTTATAAGCGCACTTCAAGCGATTTGGGCATTTTTTTCAATGCCCTGTGCGTTTGTTGTTTTCCACTAAAAAGTAAAAAATAAAATGGAAAATTCTTTTCAAAAAAACCGACTTCAAATGCCACTACAAAGAGTGAAATAATTTTTCAATGTAGGTACACCAATTCGAAGTCGGGCAATTCGTACTATCATAGTCCTTCATATTAATCGCCCGACTTCGAATTGGTGTACCTACATTGAAAAATTATTTCACTCTTTGTAGTGGCATTTGAAGTCGGTTTTTTTGAAAAGAATTTTTTTTAATCGCAAGTCCGACAAGCAATTGGTCGGTTACATTTTGCCTTTTAATTGCAGACCACTGAGTCGATTTTTTTTAAGTTTTTGTTGTTAGTTTCACGTTTTCAATTATTTCTTCGTATGTTCGTTTGTTCGTATGTTAAATGATACGAAAACGTCAAACTACTCTTGCGTTCTACAACCGGCTCCTGCGACCGAAACGTGTCGCATTGCGTCTGTCGGTTGCATTTGCTGTAAACGGGTTAGTCCGCTCCAATATTATCCGATTTCACAAACTAAGCCAACTTTATTGTAATATGAACTTCAAAAAATTGTATCATAAAGTAATTACAAATCCTTCTCAATTTGAAAAGAAACCTGTCTTCAACAATGACGAAATACGCTACGGACTCCAATAACACGCCAAAAAGGTTGAGAGAATAAAACTAATATTATTGTAATTTTTGTAAAGTACATTTCAGTCAATATTTATTTAGTTAATAATTTATTTTATACTTGTATCAGAAGAGAATTCAAGCCATATTATTACAGTAACGTTATTTTAAAACTAAAGTCAACATTCCAAAACCCCGAAAGCAAACAATTTTTAAATTCACATATAAAACAAATAAAAAATATAAGTTTCTGGTTTATTTCAAACATTATTTTTGGCTTCTATTTATTTTGCAAGCCCGCATTTAAATTATCTGAAAGCAAATAAACGAAGCGCGTTTATAGTAGAATACTAGTAGTAGCCGTTGTAGTAAATTGAAAGACTTATTAAGTACTAAAAATTAGATGAAAGCTCTAGCCTGCTATAACAGATAACCAATAACTCCTGTGTTTCCAATTTCCATGATTATTGCTTCAGTTCTTAAAGAGAGCACTCCAAAGTGCCTTAGGGTCTAACAATATTTTATACCATCTAAAATTGATGAATTAACCTATAAAGACAAATTCAAGTACTTTTCAATGTAAAATTTTTACAATACAATCTAGAAGGTACAGATGCATGACCAAAGTATCTCCCCCGAGATGGTTTTATATCTTTATGGCTTATAAAATGGCAGCTACGAGGCCAGGCGAACAATAAAACGAATTACAGATTTCCGAACGAAGTATATATCAAAAAATATTAGCGTAAATCCAATGCAAAAGCTATGCAAACCTCTGCTTGAATCGGCAAAGTTCTCGAAACTAAACCAATATTGGATCTATTGCTCAATAAAACTAAAACTTATGCCGTATTGTGTACTATTTGTTAGCCGGTTCATATATTATGAAACTTGTGATTCGAAAAACGTCATATTTCTTTATAGCAAAAAAAAGAGAAGATACGAGCAAGAGTGATGTTGATGGACTAAAACTGTTGTTACGATTTTTAGTAACTTGAAACACAATTAGAAAGAAAATCTTGGTGTCACAAAAGTGGGTCCGTAATCTCAATTTTTTCGGGTTTTATATTAAACTACAATGGTTTTTTGTATTTTTTTTCATTTGTGTCGGTAAGTAGTAATAATTTCCAAAATCCCTCCGAAACATTTTGTGTTAAAGTGACGTTTTTCTGTCATATACCACACAATGCTTCCTTGAAATAAAATCAGTGTGATACGCCTATACAATTTAATTCAATGCATTGAAGGCTCACTGCACAGGTCTCATCATCTTGAGACATTAGTAAGATCCTCCAGCGCCATTTTGTCCAATTTATGACAAAATTATAATTGTCATAAAAAGAAAATGGTATGGGAATTACATATTTAACCGACAAATTGATTACGTGAATTATTATCGAAGACACTTGCAGTCATTGTAATACTTTTGATCACCTACATTTTTTGAATTATGATCCATATAGTTATAAAATGAACGTTCGATAGGTTTTTGTCCATAAGTAATTATATGGCTAATACTGCAAGAATATCAGCATTATTAAGAATCGCATCGCATTGAGTTTACGTAATAAAGAGGCAGCATATTTTCTGCAAGAAATAATATTATTATAATGTATTCAAGATATTAAAATAGGTTATGAGCTATGATATTTTCACGAATTATTATGCATTATACAGTATACAGTTTTATTAAGCACGTAGTAATTTGCTGGTCGTATAGTTTGGTAGTTTAAAAGCGATATAAAGTTTAATGGCATTTTTATTTGATGTGCAGTAAACGGTGCGTCTTATGTTGATACATGAATGCGGTATTCCAATATAGAAAGAGTAGTCGTATTTTTTAAGTGATGAAAGTATTTTGTGATCATGACTTCCTGATGATGTAGTACGAGTAGAAAGATGAACAAGAAAGATCAACCAAATAGTTGAGTTGCGGTGTGAAAGAGTAAAAAACACACTTTTGCCTTTATATTAGGTGTGATTACTTTTTTTAACAGGGTTGTTCGTAGACCTAACAATTCTTGGTAGACCAAGCATTTTTATCTTTACTTATATTATAATGCAAATAGCTGATCGTTGCTTGCCATGTTAATCAGTAAATGTAAATTATACCTCATTTAGGTAAATATTGGTATAATAGCAGATACCCGCGGCTTCGCACGCATAAATTTTAGTTTTAACTATTCTACGGGAACATTCCATTTTCCGGCATAAAAAGTACCCTTTTTTCCTGAGATTTTCCCGACAAAAGAGTAGTTGATTCTAGGATATAATCTATCTCCATTCCAAATTTCAGCCCAATCGGTTCAGAAGTGACGGCACGATTACTTCCGCATGAATATCTGCTATTTAACTATTTTCTTAGACACCATGGATTTTCCCGGGATCAAAATTTGCCTATGTATTAATCCAAGATAAAACCTATCGCCTTTTTGAATTTCAGTCATATCCGTTCAGTAATTACAGCGTGGAGTAGTATTTTTCCCGCGTGCATATCTGTTTTTAAATTTTCCCGCGTAAACCATGGATTTTTTTGGGATAAAAAGTAGCCTTTGTATTAATCCGGGATAAAATCTAACTTCATTCCGCATTTCAGCCACATCAGTTCAGTAAGTAAGGCGTGAAGGAATATTTTTCCCGCGTAAATATCTGTTTTTCACTTCTACCATAGAAACCATGAATTTTTCCAGGATAAAAAGTAGCCTAGGCATTAATTCAGGATATAAACTATCTCCATTCCAAATTTCAGCCAAATCGATTCAGTAGTTGCGGCGTGAATAATTTTTTGCGCGTGAATTACGGTTTTTAAGCCCACGTTTTAATCCCACGGTAACCTTGAATTTTTTCGAGATAAAATGTAGCTTATGATATAATAATAATCCAGGATATAATTTATCTCCATTCCAAATTTGAGCTAAATCGGTTCAGTAGTTGCGACGTGAACGAATATTTTTCCCGCATGGATTTCTGTTTTTCACTATGATCATACTTGTAGAAGTCATGAAATTTTCTGAGATAAAAAGTAGCTTACGTATTAATCCAGGATAAAATCTCCTATCCGAATTTCAGTGATATCAGTTCAGTAATTACGGCGCGAAGTAGTATTTTTACCGCGTGAATATCAGTTTTTCAGTTTTCCCGCGGACACCATAGACTTTTCCGGGATGACAATTAGCTTTTGTATTAATCCAGGATATAATCTATCTCGATTCCAAATTTCAGCCAAATCAGATCAGTAATTACGGCATGAAGGAATATTTTTCACGCGTTGATTTCTGTTTTTCACTATTATCATGGAAACCATTGAATTTTCCGGGATGAAAAGTAGGCTTTGTAATAATCCGGGATAAAATCTATCTCCTTTCCGAATTTCAGTCATATCAGTTTAGTAATTACGGCGTGAAGTAGTATCTTTACCGCGTGAATATCAGTTTTTCAGTTTTCCCGCGGACACCATAGATTTTTCCGGGATGAAAAGTAGCTTTTGTATTAATCCAATATATAATCTATCTTTATTCATAATTTCAGCCATATCAGTTCAGTAATTACGGCGTGATGTAGTATTTTTCCCGCGTGAATATCTGTTTTCCCTTTTCCTTCAAAATCCATGAATTTTTCCGGGATAAAAAGTACCCTATTTATTAATCCAGGATATAATCTAACTCCATTCCAAATTTCAGCCAGATACGTTTTGTACTTGCGGCGTGAGATTTTTATTCGTGTGAATTTCGGTTTTTAAGTAATCCCACGGGAACCATGAATTTTTGCGGGATGAAAAGTAGCCTATGTGTTAATCCAAGATACAATCTACCTCCATTCCAAATTTTAGCCAAATCGGTTCAGTAATTACAGCGGAAAGTAGTATTTTTCCCACGTGAATATCTGTTTTTTCCTTCTTCTGCAAAACCCATGGATTTTTCCGGGATAAAAAGTACCCTATTTATTAACCCAGGATATAATCTATCTCCATTCCAAATTTCATCCAAATCGGTTGTGTACTTGCGGCGTGAGATTTTTTTTCCGCGTGAATTTCGGTTTTTAACTTATCCCACGGGAACCATGAATTTTTGCGGGATGAAAAGTAGCCTGTGTGTTAATGCAAGATACAATCTACCTCCATTCCAAATTTTAGCCAAATCGGTTCAGTAATTACGGCGGAAAGTAGTATTTTTCCCGCGTGAATATGTGTTTTTCCCTTCTCCTGCAAAACCCATGGATTTTTCTGGGATAAAAAGTACCCTATTTATTAACCCAGGATATAATCTATCTCCATTCCAAATTTCATCCAAATCGGTTGTGTACTTGCGGCGTGAGATTTTTTTTCCGCGTGAATTTCGGTTTTTAACTTATCCCACGGGAACCATGAATTTTTTCGGGATGAAAAGTAGCCTATATGGTAATGCAAGATACAATCTACCTCCATTCCAAATTTTAGCCAAATCGGTACAGTAGTTGCGGCGTGAAGACGTATTTTAACTAGATAAAATCCAAACTTCGGACCCCCGTTTCACCCCCTTAGAGGGTGAATTTTGAAAAATCCTTTCTTAGTGCATCCTTAGGCTTCACAAGGAACATGTGTGCCAAATTTGGAGTCTCTAGACCCAGCGGTTTGGGCTGTGCGTTGATATGTCAGTGAGTCAGTCAGTCAGTCAGTCAGTCAGTCAGTCAGTATCTTCTTTTATATATTTAGATATGGAAAATAGTTTTTACCCTATATGTACTGTACTGTACTGAATATACACAAACAAATTATATAAACCGGTCTAACTGGGATCTTACCGTTTCGGAGGAGTTCTTTCACAATTACTGTCACACAAGAATTTGGTATAAGGTTAGTAGTTGACGCGGGAAACGTTGTTTTGCCATAAAGGGGTATGAAAAATAGCTTACCGAATGACGACGAAAGTTTGATAAAAATTGGTCAAACCGTTTCGGAAATATTCGGTTGCAAACACTGTGATATGAAAAGTTTATATATTAGATTAAGAACGTAACACTTTTTTGACATAAATAGATACTAGATTTCTATCTAGCTCCGTCCGTATTTCGTATTTTCACAAATCCCGCGGTTTTAAGAGGCTTATTTTTTTTTTTTTTGAAACTCAAATCACCAAATATTTAAATGTTCCAGTACACGGATTACTTAGTAATTCACTCTCGTGGTTCTTTTAAATCAATATTCGCTAAAAGCTGAAAGCCATAGTTGATGGCTGGATTTCGTTTTGAAAATATTTTTTGATTGGTTCATTTTTTATACGCGAAAAAGCATAGGGAATAAGAGTTAAATGGAAACTCGTTAAATGTTTCTATAAAAACACGATTGCCCGATAATAAAAAAAAAACATTTTTGCACAGACTTTAAACTCAGTGCATCGTCAGTTCCATATATCATTTTGTGCCTCTGTTCAATTTTGCGTAAGATCACTATTTACCAGACATTGCTACCTGGCTACGAGCCATTTTCGGTTAGTAGAGTATTAGACACTCTGAATTTAGGGACTCTAACCAATTCACTACCAATCAAAAGAAGAATAACCAAAGGCGTCATCAAGTTTTCTTATGAACCAAAACCGAAATATTCTAGGAAAATAAAAAATGTTTTTTGAAGAACCATTTGGCACTAAGAGTTGTTTTTTATATCCGGAATTTAATTTTGCATACAAAAAGTTACTTTAAGAGAAAGTAACTTTTTGTATGCAATTTCCAATTTTCTGTCATACAGATTTTATTGAGAAGAATGTTTACTTGTCTTAAATTGTTTACTTGCCAATTTTGGAATCCGTATATTAATAAAAAAAATAAAAAGGTAATGTGGAAACCATAGTCTATAAATAAAAAAGTATGGATTTCAATCAGCTTGGAACGGGATTATAATTAAAATCTTTAGAGAAATTGAGTTCAGCACAAACAACAACTTTTCATTCTTTCGAACGCAGAAACCTCAATATTAAACCCGCTTTTGTTCGGTATCAAATAATATTACGTTCCACTAATAATAATAATGTAATATGGCCGTCGAAACCACAACACAAAGGGATGATCTCAAGCGTCGAGCATTGCGGACATTCCTCGTGATCGGTTTATTCCTATATAGTACGAGTATTTACGTGGGTGCGTATAGAATTTCCCGGTTCGTGAGCATTTTTCAATAACTCTATCAACAATAGGAAAACCGATATTAAGAGACGAGAGTCGCTTGATCAAATACTTGGACATTAGCGGCTATAAATAGGCTGGCTTTTTAGGGTTCTGAAGTCACATATTAATAAAAATGGGAAATACTTTCCAAAAAACTAACTTCAAATGCCACTACAAAGAGTGAAATAATTTTTAATGTAGGTACCTACACCAATTCGAAGTCATCAGTATCTGCTAGCAAATGCACCAGAAGCTATAAAAAATACCCAACTCGCTTTAAGTATACTAGCAAAATTTGAAGAGTTCCCTCGATTTCACCAAGATCCCATCATCAGACCCTGACTTGATGACTTTAGTCATCAAATCAGTGTCTGCTAGCAAATGCACCCGTAACTATAAAAAATACCCAACTCGCTTCAATTATACTAGCAAAATTTGAAGAGTTCCTTCGATTTCACTAAGATCCCATGATCAGATCCTGACTTGATGACCATAGGACAACTTGGAAAATATTACTCTTTGAAATAATACCCAAATAGTTTCATGTGTCCATATAAAATTTGAAGAGTTCCCTCGATTTCTTCAGGATCTCATCATCAGATCCTGACCTGATTAAAATGGGACCATCTGGAAACTATTCCCTTTAAAACAAAAAAAGAATTTTTCAAATTGGTCTACGCGTCTTCGAGTAATCGGTGAACATACATAGATAAAAAATTCCGACGAATTGAGAACCTCCTCCTTTTTTTGAAGTCGGTTAAAAAGAAACCTTCATTATTTCGTCACGGGGTTAGTATAGATAGGTGTTTGTATGCATTTCGAGTTGACTTCCATGGCACTGGCTGTAAATGTACGGAGGAACCCGGTTCGTTTGTGCGATGCGAGTCTACTAGAAATTCGTAGAAAAACCTGCAGTGCTACAGTTTATAATTTCTAAGTTTCATTGAACTTCACTTCAAACGTGGCTGGTTTCCATCCTACGCAAAAAGGCACACGTCTAAGCAGTTTAAAGTTCCGGTGCGATTCAGTGTAGCAACCTTCAGGTATTTTACTAACCCATCAACATATTTGGCTGCATCGCCAGTTAAACTCTGGTGAGATTGTGGACAAGCTTGCAGTGGAAAAAAAATCATTGTTTAAGAGATACTTAATAATATTTAGAAGGTTCCTTGAAACAGGAAATTGAACACAATAATAATTAAATTCTTCAAAAACTAAAGAATGTTGAATAACTTACTGGTGTGTCTTCCGTTTTAATCTTCAAAAATAATTTTCAAAAAATTAACCAAAGCTTTTTTAAGTTAAAGGCAGGATGAGGTATGGATAATAATATTGTGTTTACTGTAAATTTTAATAACGAACTTCATGCTTAAGTACCGAGATATGCCGAAACACCAATATTATAAATCCCAACGGTTGTAGCCTTAATAAATAAGGTATGTATACTTAAGCCTCGCGCACTGTGCCCAATTAAAATCATTTTCATAAATCACCATTTCATTAGAATAAAGTATCCTTCCAAGGCATAACCCTTTAAAAACAATATAAATTATGCCCTTCTGGCTCGGAGCTTCTAATATAACAAGTTCCACAGACAACGTTATTTACTGGTTAGGTACGTTAAGGGCATAAATCTTGCTCATGGGCCCAAGGTTTTAAAATTATTTCACACGTGCAACATCTTTGTTAAATTATATCTACTAGACTAGCTGAAATCTGATGACTTTTACATTTATTAATTAACAAAAGCTTGAATCTTTTTTACGGTTATTAACCTAATGTTAATCTTGCTTATATGCCCAAGGTTTTAAAATTATTTCACACGTGCAATGTCTTTGTTAAATTATATCTACTAGATGAAATCTGATGACGTTTACATTTATTAATTAACAAAAGCTTGAATCGGTTATTATCCTAATGTTATATAGAAAAAATTAACCTTAACTTACCTACTAATCTAATACTCGTATCACAAGTTCTAGGGCTTTGTGAACTCGTCCAACGAGCACCTGAATAAAACCCATTAGCAGAAGATTTGCTGATGAGTAACTCCTCCCAGTTGAGACGGTCGTGTAAAGCGCTCATCTAGTCAGTACGCCGGTTCAGTTGTACCAGACAAGGGATCCCTTGTCTGGTACAACGAGCCAGACGATCGTCTGAACTGGCAGCGGTACTTACTCAATACTCATTGGCAAAGCTTCTGCGAATAGTAGGGTTATAGCTGAGATTTTAGTATAAATTTCGAGTCGACTTCATAGATAGCGGTGACTGTAAATGTATCGAGAAATTCGAAACGTTTTTGCGAAACGAGCCGTCTCGAAATTTGTACAAAAACCGTTTCTAACCCTTCTGGTTGTAACTTGTAAGTGAACGGCGCTCGCGCGAGCAGGTATGCACCACGCGAGCGCTGCAGTCAGCAGTGTCACCTGACAGTAGCGGTCTGCGTCTGCGCATCACGCACACGTCTAGCACTCACGGCCTGAACTCTTACAGCATAGTTTAACAGGAGGTCCCAGGTTCGATTACCGGCACGGCTCAGTAAGGAGTTTTATAATTTCTAAATTAGATCAATGTGATCTGTTAGGAGGCTTTGGCGCGACTTACCTACTGGCAAAGACTTATCGACAATATAGCGGTAAGCTAAGTCAGCCCAAACACATCAACTCACTTTGAGACAACAAGTTTTGCTCTAAAAGGGACACTTATTTAGCTGCTGAACAAACGAAAGTAACAGTAAAGTATTTTCGCTCATGTTTCGTTCAAGCACGACACAGAGGGGGAGTAGTATGCAGATAGTGTAGTAGGCTTCAATGGAGCGTGGAGGCAACTACTTTAGAATCTTTTCCTCGGCTCGGAGCGTGTATTTTTATTCTGATCACGTGCGCCTGTTGAGACAGACATTAGCTAAATCGCTGGTAAAATTATGGAGTTAACGTACACAATAATATATTCCTTGGCAATCGCGATGAAACAAAGTAAAAAATAATGCTTCTAATTGTGTCATCGGCTTAAAATCACTATACATTGTATTACCTTTCCGAAATCAATTTTATTATACAAACTTGTAAGGCGCCCGTGGCTTTGTTGGCGAAATTTCTATTATATCCCATACCTATTTTCATTTGATTAAGGGGTTTTGAAAATTTATTTCTTAGCAGATACCGTATGCCTACGCTTGTCTGTATCAGTATGCATAATCCGTCTAGCTGTGAGTTGATATCAACTATTACGTCAGTCAGTCAATTCATCTTTAAATTTATCAAAAGTTGCCTTTGCGCTCACTGTGTTCTGTTATTTATTGTGTATCTCTATCTATATTTTCTGTAAGTATGCAACAAAGCTATATAAATGAATAAATATAACAGACTTGATTTTAAAGACATCAGGTTTTTTAAAAATTATATTTTAGCTGCTGTTTACGTTATTCACTTATTACAATTTAGGACTTTCTTTGATGGTAAACGACAATGCAGCCGAAGATATTATATATAGTTTATATAGTTTTAGCACGATAATTACCTTAGTTTAAACAGATGTCTGCATAGTTTAACCCGTAAGTTTAATTCGTCTAGTGGTTTGGGCTTAACCTATACGTTAATAGATCAGTAAGTTAGTTATATTTTCCTTTTACATATTGAACAGATAAGAATTTTATACAATTAATGTTTTTGTTGACTAAACACGATCATGAATGCTAAAGGGTGTATTTACTCTAGTAATTTAGCAGCGATTTAACTAATGCCTGTCTCAACAGCCGTACGTGCCTGGAATAAAAAACCCGGTCTCAGGCCGGGGGTGAACTTTAAAATAGTTCCCCTGCCCCATCGCAACATACTAATGAAAATAATATTATAAAAGTATTTATTTAGGATTGCGGTTTCGATTGCTTTGCTACTATTTAACCCTTTAGGGGTTGTAATTTTTTAAATTTATACCGCCTATAACATAAGCGTGGAATAGCGGTGGAGGAATAATTGTGCTCTGTTCTGTCTTTCTCTATTCTCAATATTAATTATTGAGGATAGAAAAAAATGGGAAATGCTTTCCAAAAAACCAACTTCAAATGCCACTACAAAGAGTGAAATAATTTTTATTTAAATTTTAGGTACCTACACCAATTCGAAGTCGGGCAATGTTTCATACAATCCCTAATAGTCCTTCTTACTTACTTGATGTGCGAAGAAATGACGAAGTCATAGACAATCGCCCGACTTCGAATTGATGTAGGTACCTAAAATTTAAATAAAAATTATTTCACTCTTTGTAGTGGCATTTGAAGTTGGTTTTTTGGAAAGCATTTCCCATTTTTATTTTATACTTTTTAGTGGAAAACAATAAAATGCACAAGGCGTTGTAAAATACCCAAATTGCTTGAGGTGTGTTCATAAAATCTGAAGAGATACCTCAAATTCACCAAGATCCCATCATCAGACCCTGACTTGATGACTTTAGTCATCAAATCAGTATCTGCTAGCAAATGCACCAGTAACTATAAAAAATACCCAACTCGCTTCAAGTATACTAGCAAAATTTGAAGAGTTCCCTCGATTTCACCAAGATCCATCATCAGACCCTGACTTGATGACCTTAGTCATCAAATCAGTATGTGCTAGCATATGCACCAGTAACTATAAAAAATACCCAACTCGCTTTAAGTATACTAGCAAAATTTGAAGAGTTCCCTCGATTTCACCAAGATCCCATGATCAGATCCCGACCTGATGACCATAGGACAACTTGGAAAATATTACTCTTTCTAATAATACTCAAATATTTTCATGTGTCCATATAAAATTTGAAGAGTTCCCTCGAATTCTCCAGGATTCCATCATCAGATCCTGACCTGATTAAAATGGGATCATCTGGAAACAAAACCCTCTTCAACAAAAAAAGAATTTTTCAAATCGGTCCACGCGTCTTCGAGTAATCGGTGAACATACATAGATAAAAAAAAATAATTCCGACGAATTGAGAACCTCCTCCTTTTTTTGAAGTCGGTTAAAAAGATTAGACATTTGAAGGAAGAATACAAAAAAGAGTAGGAATAACTAACTACTCGCAGCTACTCGTATTTTGATTGAAGTCTTTTAATTTTTAGAGTTGGTCGGATTTTCTTATTATACGATTAGCCAGTAAATCTGTATACCAAATTACACTGAGGGTTAAAAGTTTTATATTTCGCTGCTAGGACCAATGGAATCGCTTAAATCAAATAAAGAACAAACGATTTGTATTGGTACCGTTTGACACAAAACCTAGAATAGCAATGAAACACCTCTGGTAGACAAGCACCCCTAATCACAGTTGTATCGTTAACTCGACAATGCTGATTTTGGCAGTTAGACATAAATAGGGGACTACGAAATTTACAAGTGACAGTGACACTTTATGAGAAAACAAAGTTTTGAATTGAAAATATTAATGAACATTTTCTCATTTCTAACAGCACTCCAAACATTATAATATTAGCAAATATTGTGTAATTTTAGCGAAATTTCTCATAAGAATCCGTCCAAGAGTTCACAACTTGCGCTTTGTTGTTTATTGACTCTTATTACATGCGTTGTAAATACGAAAATTGCATGAAAAATAGCTCTATTGTACCTTACTGCGCATATTAAGCATGTGGGAAATAGAGTGTTCTGAAGAGCCCTTTAGAATACACTCAACTTGTCATACGAATTTTAACTGTATAGTTATAAAATAAGGTTGAAAATGAAATGTAGTGACTTTGCTTCTGCATAAGAGTACCTTAACAGTCGCGGAAAAGTAATTCCTTAGAGAATGTACCGAGCATAATAAATAATTTTAAGGTGCGCCCTATTTGCGTTAATGACTTGCGAAAAACTTTTTAATGACCCGTCACTTCGTGGATTTAAAATACTGAGTTAGAAGTTAGACATGAAAAATAGTTTAACTTGAAAAATTTAATCCTCATCTGCAGCATGGGGTCTTTTAAAGCTAAGCTTTTACAAAAAATGGGAAATGCTTTCCAAAAAACCAACTTCAAATGCCACTACAAAGAGTTAAATAATTTTTATTTAAATTTTAGGTACCTACACCAATTCGAAGTCGGGCAATGTTTCATACAATCCCTAATAGTCCTTCTTACTTACTTGATGTGCGAAGAAATGACGAAGTCATAGACAATCGCCCGACTTCGAATTGGTGTAGGTACCTAAAATTTAAATAAAAATTATTTAACTCTTTGTAGTGGCATTTGAAGTTGGTTTTTTGGAAAGCATTTCCCATTTTTATTTTATACTTTTTAGTGGAAAACAATAAAATGCACAAGGCGTTGTAAAATACCCAAATTGCTTGAGGTGTGTTCATAAAATCTGAAGAGATACCTCAAATTCACCAAGATCCCATCATCAGACCCTGACTTGATGACTTTAGTCATCAAATCAGTATCTGGTAGCATATGCACCAGTAACTATAAAAAATACCCAACTCGCTTTAAGTATACTAGCAAAATTTGAAGAGTTCCCTCGATTTCACCAAGATTCCATGATCAGATCCTCACCTGATGACCATAGGACAACTTGGAAAATATTACTCTTTCTAATAATATTCAAATAGTTTCATGTGTCCATACAAAATTTGAAGAGTTCCCTCGATTTCTCCAGGATCCCATCATCAGATCCTGACCTGATTAAAATGGGACCATCTGGAAACAAAACCCTCTTAAACAAAAAAAGAATTTTTCAAATCGGTCCACGCGTCTTCGAGTAATCGGTGAACATACATAGATAAAAAAAAAAAAAAAAAAAAAGATTCCGACGAATTAAGAACCTCCTCCTTTTTTTGAAGTCGGTTAAAAATAGACGATATACATGACAAAGGATTTTTTACCGTCTTAGTTGCACAAGCAACTTGGTTTATACGTATTTGTGTCACAAAGACTTTTAAATTACTTTAAAATCAACTTAAATACTAAAATCAACTTACTTTTACTTTAAAATCAACTTAAATAATTTATCGATACTATACTTAACATTATAATACAGTATACTTTTAACACTTATTACAATCTATTTAGTAATGGGGTCCAAAAGTGGGGCGACGCACATAGGGTTAATAAAGACTACGGACCAAACTATGGGCAAGATTCGAGAATTTTTTGATATTTTTAATGGCGAGATATTAATATTTTTATATTATTGGCAGGCATGAATAATCCAAGACTCATTTATTAATTTTCTTTGCACCTACGTTGTATAGATTATTACGAAGAAATAAATTGAATCTCTGAATAGTAGTTTTAAATGCGGCGAGCTTATTTATCATAAGTTTTCCTGTCAGCTATTCGGTAGTTTGAGAAAAGCTGAAATTTAGCTAGCATTTGCTTGATACAAAATTCCGTCATTTCTCTTTAAATCTGATCGTTATTGGCATCTCATCAACCAGGTTATTCAGGATATTTGGATCTTTTACTCTCCCAGTAGCATGTTAAACGTATGTATAAAATGAAAGTCCATGTTTCTAGCTATTCTGTCTGTATGTGTTTTTGACACAAGGAAAGTAACTTAACTATATTATGGACTGAAAGAGTAATTAAAAAAAGAGCTTCAGGACTAGGCAGTACCCAAATTGCATAAATTAGTCCAGAAGGCTGAATTTAGGGTAAAGAAAAAATTGATTAAGAAAAAACTCTATTTATATGTAATCTTTAGCAAATTCTTAGGGGAAAAATCAGCTAATCAAGAAATAAAATGAGCTACGGTTGAATGTTGGATACGTTTTTTTTCTTATATAATCAGGGGGTTTGTATAACCTTACCAGCAAGAACATACCGATAACCCACTAAACGTTCTGGTGCGATACTGTGTAACAACTACAAGGAGTTGCTTACCCTGTATGAGTTAAATCTTTGCCTGCAATGCTACTTACTATCCGGCAGAATAGCAGTCAATTAGTAACTAAAAATAAAAGAATTTCTCTCTAACTTCGTTAGCTCGCAAGTGTTCAATGTTTACGGTATAAAACCATCTAGTTAGCTTAAAAGCCACGGTGCCATAGGTTTTCAGAATACAGGTAGCAAGCTTTTTGGTTATGCCGAGTAGGGAAAATTGCTTTTGCATATAGGTTTTACGATTTTTACCCAATGCTCAAAGCCTGAAAGGGGTTTTTCAGTTCTTTTCTATTTGGCTATTGTTGCAGCTTTTAACCGTTGTAGACCGTTCCGTGGCCATTGTAAATACTGGTCGTCGTCCATTTTGAGAATAGCGCTTCTCTACGTGGGTATCAACGTGATTAAAAAAGTATATTTGTGGTTATGTGTGGTGCTCTTAAGCACTACGAACACACAATATTGCGTAGGCGTAATGATCACAATGAGTTTATAATAAGTGTGATTAGTTGATAGCCACCGATAATAAACCTTAGGATATGGGCAATGGGCATCCGAACGATATAAGTTAACCTTTTTCGTACAAGCCATCTGTCAAAATTCTATAGGTGGCTGCTGAGTGAACGGTTAATGAGATACAGCCCTCTGACAGATAGACGGACAGACGGAAAGCGCAGTGAAATTGGCATTTAATTTTTGTACTTAATAAATGTCCTTCATAAAGACACCACGAGCATAAGAATTGAATCATTTCTATAAATAAAAAATATTTAAAACCTCGCGAAGGCAGACGCAGAAAGATTTTTCATAGCATAAGTGACAATGGTTCACCCGGAAAATGGCGTCGCTGCTACTAAAAAGAGAAATTAATGTTAGCTTTCATAAGGCATTTTAAAGGCGCTAATAATATTTTTATCAACATTACGCGACGGTTGAAAATGCGAAAGAGAATTTTTGAAAAGGAATGACGGAATATAGATATTTCACCCCATGACGACGCGTCCCACTCTAATAAAATCGCTTATGTTTTGTTCGATTCGTAAGGAGTTTGACAGAGTATGGGATATGGGTAGATTGAAAAATCTATAGTAGGATTTTCATCTAATGTTAAGTGATGAGCCTTCTCGTGTCAAATGCAGTTGCCAACGTCTCTAGTCTTTGTACTGCAATGCCATAAGATGCACTGCAGTGCGCTCGTCAACCTGAGACATCAGTTACGAAGTGTTCAGACGGACTCTACAAAAACAGTTCTACTACCTGGTAAAATCTGTTAATCTCGCAGCAATGGATATTGACAAAATGTTACAACGAGATGATTCTCTTCAAAAATTGTGGATCTTTTTTTTTAGTTAATAAATCCAGAGTGTTCCTTTGAATATTTATAATCGGAAAATCCCATTTCACATTTTTTTCCTTTTTTAATGTTTTTTGCCATCCAATCAGAAGAAAGTGAAGCTATCTTGATTGCACCTTTATCTAGCGGTGACACGTTATATTTTTCACTATGCAAGCCGATGTTTTTAGATTTTGTTTTTACGCATGTGGACTGCATAAAATGCAGGTTTATCCACTTGTTCATAAAAGTATATAATTTTAGTAACTGCCAGACATAGGTGTTGGTAACGATCGCTTATGATCTCTTTGAGTACAGATTATCTTGGTCGTAAATCTCATTTTTTCTTAAACTTACATCGGAATTTAATGTTCGACTAAACTCAAAAATTAAATGTTCGACTCTGAAATTTATTCGCAACTGAAGTGAAAAGCAGGGTGTGTCACACGATCATTTTTTTTTTTCAACTTAAATATCAACCCTCGCCTTCACCTCTGGTGATAAACATTTCAGATAAAATGGATCGTTTTATGCTCCTAAACACAATGTACTATTTTATTTGTTTATCTGATAAACAGAACCAACTTTGTAATATACAACCATAGTATACAATGGAAAAATCTATACGCAGATAACACATATCTATAATTTCTCACACGATTTGTTAGCAATTTCTCTAATCCTCTTCAACAGCGCGCACGTGTTTAGAATAAAAATACCGAATCGGGAACACCGGGAACATCCAGATTCGAGCAACACTTTAAAGTAGTTCCCAATCGCTCCATTGGAACCTACATGGGCATTTGCATACGAATTCCGTCCTTACACAGCTTTATCGAAAACATGTAGAGAAAATCTATTTTGTTACCTACTTTATTGAGTTGCGAGGCTTTATTTGGGATATTTTTCGCATAAAAAGGAAGGTAAATAAATAGACTAAAGTAGATTTAATATTCAATATTCAAGACTGGTCGGAAATGAAGACCACGCAGTGTTTGATGTCAAGCATCGTTAAAATGATCAATTAAAAATTAAAGAAAATTTTGTTTAAACTTCATCTTGACTGCTATTTTTAGGGTTCTTTACCTCAAATGAAAAAACGGAACCCTTATAAGATGACTTTACCTGTCTGTCTGTTTGTCTGTTAAAGATTCAAATTTGGAATAAGTGTAGGTTATAATGGCCCAACGTCATTGCAATCATAAATAAATCCGGCGAAGTGCGAGTCGGGCTCGTGCACCGAGGGTTCCATATTAGTAAAAATAAAATAACCAAAAGAATGACTTTTTAACCGAACCGCACACTTTACTTTGTTTTTTGAGGTTTGAGGAATTACACAAGATACAGAGTTTTCGATTGGAGTTGTTAAACGTATAGAACTGAATATGAAATTTACCAACACAAGGAAAATAACTTACTAAATTGCTATATACCTACCTCTATAAACCTAAGTTTCCGCAATACGTAATAAACATTTTGGGCCCCTCAACTCTTAAGGCAATAGAAGTTTCTCATAATAATATGTTAGGGAGAAACGGGAAATGTTAGTGAGAAAAGGTACTTATGGGTCCCTAGGCCCGACAAACGGCGCAAACGGCCTCCCTTCCAGACTAAAGGCCCTAAATGTGAGTGAGCTTTTTGCGAGCCACTTAAAACATGGTTAATAATATCTTCCAGAAATTCGAGAAGAAAATAAGGAGGCAACGAAATTTCAAGGTGTGGCTAATGCAAAGTGGCTCTTGAGGCGTTTAAAAATTCAGTAATATTGCAAAATAGGCTTAGAGCCTATTAAGCCAAGATCATAATAGTTAAAATTTTGTACGCAATAGAAATTAGGCTAAAAAGTATGAATTTCAGTTCAGCCCCTAAGGCGTTAATGGAAGGTGCTGAATTTTCGGCAGGTTAGTTTTAGATACTTAGATCTTAAAATTTTCATAAAATTTGTAGTCCACTTCAACGACCGCATTTTTTTTAGTACGAGCTTTGTAGCGATGCTTCAACATTGGCTTATCACCATTAGAGCTAGTACAAGATACAATAAAAGCGTAGAATTCGATAGAGATATCCGTTTTTGGTTACTGCCCGTATATAGAATGCATGGCGAAAACAACTCGAGATACGAATAATTGATTTTATCTTACAACTTGTACTAAACCCACTGAGTTGAGCAACGTGCTACGAGCGTAGCGCACTGTACCGCGCCTACGTTCTACCGCTACGAGCTGCTGCTGCTACGAGCTTCAGTATGCTTACTACACAAGTGGTTTGACCTACTGCGGACGAAGTGGATATTAGTATGATAATCAGGGAAATGAAATACAAAAAATAGGCAATTATTGGACCTGAAATCAGTTCATTTTTTGTTCCAAACTTAGTACCCCAAATACAAAACTCATATTCTTTACACCTATTAAATTTAAATAAAGATAATTTCACTTGTAACTCACAAACTAAAGTTCTACTTGCTTAGGTATGTACATTTTTGTATGATTCAATAATACTGGTCCCATTTCAATACGGTCAAGTCAATACTAGAATATTTATTTTCCATTTTAATGTCGTGGAAAATAGGCAAAATGTAAATATACAGCATAAATATTTAAATGCATTGCAATGTAAACTTTGTTACCTAGAGTTAAGATCGGGAATTCTTTGACAATGCTACCGTAAAGAGTTTCCTCACAGCACGACCTCGTGAGAGCAATATGAGTATAATCATTTTAATGTGCTCCCTGTTTACGTTAACGACTTGCGAAAAAGTTTGTAATGACACTTTTGTGTGGAAATTAAGAGCTAAATTTAGAATTAGGTCGAGGAGGCTTTTTAATTTTGGTTCTTTTAAAAACATATTACGGTTTGAAGTTATCATTTAACTCAATATAGTATGATGACACAAGCTTATATAAATATCGTTAATCTGTGTAATGAGTGTTTTTTTAATATAATCGAGTAATCGCGCTCTTAATAAATAAAAGAAGAAACTGACAAAAAGATTAATTCGACACATTTTTTGTGGTTAATAATAATCTGATGCCAGAAAATCTAGCTCATTTTTTTCACGCAACGATTGGGGCTAGCTATGTAGCATGGAAATGCAGCCAGTATTTCAGTTGTTATATGTAGAACAACAATTGTTTGTGTATCATTTTACATCATTTTTAACAGATTTTATTTTAATAAATCAGCTTCTAAAAACTCTTATTTTCTAACACTTAAAGCTCGACAGAATATTTTTTTTAATTCCCGAAATCTACGGGATGCTTGCAAACAATAACCAAGAAGCGCGCGGCTGTAAAAATATATCTTCCGAAAAATATAAAACGTTTAGAAATTACATTGTAGTCAAGATATAACCGGAACAAGAATAGCAAACATTGTAAGGAAAACGAATTAAAATAGAACGAGTATTCCTACCCGTCCGAGCGAGGGCTACATTCATGGTCGAATGCCCCAGACGATGCTCCGTTACTGTTAAAAGATCTCACAACAATAGATGTAAATAGAAAGGAACTGCTGAAAATACGAGTAAATCCGGAGCAAACATCTTTGACGAACAATGATGAAAGAATACAGAAACTCAGGTTTAAGGATTAACCGTATGTAGTCTTGCTCAAACAAAGAAGTATTTAGGGCGAAAAATAAAAAATATATATATACAAAAGATACGGCTTCGCCAGGTTGTAAGAACAAGGGTTTACGATGCTCGGGAAATAAATTGTAGTATTACGTACAAAGTAAAGAACGGGCCGGTTTGTAATTACTTTTGCACACATTGTATACTTACTCTGTAATAATGGAAAAATATTAAATATACTAGCTGATCCTGTAAACGTTATTTTGCCACTATAGGGATATGAAGATGTAGCTTACGAGTCCTACTACATATTCTGAGACCTACCAAACATACACTATTTCACAACAATCGGTCAAGCCGTTTCGGAGGAGTTTGGTAACAAAGATTAGCGAGAGAATTTTATATAATTACTACCTAGACCGGTACTCCACTACTCTCAGACCTTTTTTTGTTATGGGTAATCTCCTGTGGAAGGCACGAGTTATGTGGGATTTATACCCTCTCCGTCACGCCGCAACTACTGAACTAATTTGGCTCAAATTTAGAAAGGAGATAGGAGATAATATTATATTGTATCCTGGATTAATGCACAAGCTTCTTTATCCCGTAGAACCCATGGTTTTCGATTAATGAATAACCGAAATACACGTAAGCCACAAAGTTTATTAGATACAATTTAGTAGTAAGGTATTCTCTGACACGGGGTAAAACACTTCAAAGTACAAACAAAATAATTAAAAATTCTTCATTCATTTCAGGACAGTTCACCCGAATCCAAAGAACAGAATTATTTTTTCATAACTTGTATACAAAGATTTTTTTCATTCAATTTCTGTACGTGATGAAACTCATATTCCGCTATGCAGGCGTTTTATCTATTTATCTGTTCGATTTACCGTTAAATAAACTAGGCGAAAGTATCGCGGGTAATGAGTAAGAAAATACAAATGCAAAGATCTCAAAGGATTTCCATAATTGCCTTAATTCAACTTTAATCGGCCAGATCGTAATTTACGAACGATAAACATCTAACATTTAGAGCCATTGGGAAATAAACTCTATAAATTACGTGGTTCATTTGCTAAAAGTGAACCTGAAATCCGCCGGAAGATCGGTAACGTTGATACCGTATTTCTACTTTCTACCTTGCAGATTTTTCTAATATTAATAAAAATGTACTTGATACCATACTTGTGAATAAGTTCAAGCCTACTTGTTGTTGCTGTCAGTCATTTTTTTCTTTAAGTCCAGAGTCAAATCAGAAATTGGGAATGATTAATTTTATTTATTTATTTTTGCCACATCGGTTCATATTTGCGTCATGATGGAGTAACACACGTACATATTTATATTATTTATGTAATTATAATATTAATGTGATTACTGATTAAACTGGTTTATACTCGTACAAGAATCAAATGTAGGATCTAACCTTAATTTAAGAACATTGATCTTTTTAAAAAGTATCTATTTTAATCCAATTAAGTGCCGCCGAATTTAATAAGTTTTCAATTCACGAAGCTCTTTATAAAGACATAACGAAAGCCTCATGAAATTCAATTATTAAGTCACATAAAAATTGAGGGTACCTCCAAATAATCCACTTAATACTGAGTAGGATCACTCTGAAAGTCAGGTAAGCCCGCTATTAATCACAAATGGGTACAATGTAGAGTTTCAAAGGCCGAATCGCACCCCCCATTATTCAAAACCCCACATCTCAAATCCACTATACACATCCCACTTAGGTAATCACCTCTAATACACACGTCAGAGCTGCCCTTCCGTACGGTACATTGGATTGAATCCCTTAGCCCGTAGATGGATGCAAATTGAATCCCGTAAATATGGATGGGTTACTGTTAATTACTGGAATTAAATGGTAATACGTGTCATCATTTAACCCGTAGTGTACCTATTAATACTATGAGAAGGGTTTTGAATATTATTCATTGCAAAGACTTCCATGTATAGACGCGCTGTGTGGTACTAAATAATTGCTCACTGAATTGCGGTGCATGTCCCGCAATTCGTTTAGTCCACTGCGAGCTAGCGAGGAGATCAATGCACTGTTATGTGAGCCGTGAACGTGGTTTTTACAGGGAGTGACCAATAAGACAGTGAATATTATTTATGTAAGTAGTTTTTCTACGTATTTTGAAGTTAAGTCAGTATAATTTATTTCGTTTTTGTCTAAAAACAAATATTATCGTAAATAAATACACAACTCACATCATGATTATCCATCACGCTTACTCGTTAGTAGAAATACGTGAGAGCGAACGGTACTACCGACACGTTGACAAAGATTATGAGAATTATTTGAACAGATATGTTAAGTGACAAAGGGTATATACCAGTAGGAAAATAATTTCGATTGGTATATAATTAAGTACTTAATTATATTTTTTGTGTTTTAGATACATATTTGATGGACTTAAGAAAATTCCGAATTGCATACTAAGGTATTGCAAAAATTCTTCCAGAAAACTTATAAAATATGACGGCGTAACTTTTCATCAGTAAGTTTATATTACTTATATATTTTTTATTATAATATAATTTTTCATAAGTATTTGTACGTAGCCTTATTTGAGACTTTATTGCACTGCCTTTTTATTCGATTGCGGCGAAATCCAAAAGGAAAGTTATTATATGCTATTAATTATTATTCAGGTTGTGTTTGACTTGTATGTGTGTATGTCACTCGTAAATTAGTAAGGACTAAGTTTTTGCGGTGTATGTCTATCTTTTCCTAATCTGATGTCTATCAGTGTATGTAAATAAAAATACCTAGACCAACAATAAGGTTTATGTAACATAGATTAAAGAATTGGTTGATTTCAATGACAAGTTGTTTTAAGTTTCAATGACAAGTTGTTTTAAGGTTCAAACACACGCTGTGGCCTGTGACATATCGGCGTATAAGCGGGAATTAAGTGATTTTGTGAGTTTGTTTTTAGGGTTCCGTACTCAAAGGCAAAAAAACGGGACCCTATTACTAAGACTGCGCTGTCCGTCCGTCCATCCGTCCGTCCGTCTGTCACCACGCTGTATCTCGCGAACCGTGATAGCTATAGACATGAAATTTTCACAGATGATGTATTTTTGTTTCCGTAATAACAAAAAATACTAAAAAATAGAATAAAATAACAATTTATGGGGGGCTCCCATTCAACAAACATGATTTTTCAGCTTGTTTTTGTTCGATGTTGATAACGGTAACAGGCAGACTTAAAAAAAATTCACAGCATATTTAGTTATATATATTACGTTACGAATATAAATACGTTATTTATGTTACGAATATAAATATACTATAACTTATGTGTGTTTTCTTTTAATAATACATTATAACGCACTGTCAAAACCATATAGTTGTGTATATTTCTTACCAGACATGTTAAGATATTTGTATAAATAAAAATAAATATAAACAATCAATGCAAGATTATCTGCGTTTAATTTAATACTTCCTTTATAATTTAACACTTCCTTCATACACATTCATACAATATCAAATGTTTTAAGGTTTTTTGCAAAGTTCATAATAACTATAACATTCACATAAAAAATTAAGCAAACTTGGAGAAGTTATTGTCTAAAAATCGTAAAGACGTCAGCTCAGAAATGAAACAGTTTTTAATTTATTATTCAAGTTTCATTATGTCAAATATTAAAAACTATTTCAATTCTGGTAATTTATCCTTAAAATGTTATTTATCATAATTTAAAATATCAATGTTTAATGATGTGTAGGTATAAATTATTGCAAGCGACGGCCATATCTTTTGCAATTAATCTTTGACCATACGAACACTCATCGACGTGACGTCATACTTTTGCAAGCAAGTTCCCGCTTTCCAGACTAGATGGCGTTATCAGGTTTGGAGCACAGTTTTTGTTCAACATTGCTTGTCTAGTAGGGATACCTACATAGAAGTCTTTGATTCATTGAACTGCTGGCCAATTAATGTGGATTTGGAGGCTTCATACATCTTTAAAAATATTAGGGAGACCTAACTCTTGCTCTTTTTACGCAGAGACGGATAAGGAAGGTTTTCTTTAAAATTACCACGGGATCACCTGGCTAAATCAGGAGCAAATCAGCTAGTTATTATCAATTAAGTAGCTTCCCATCCACACGAATAACTTCAAAAAGCTGGAAATAAGGAATTTGAATTATTGTTTTTCGACTAGAAGGTCCAAGTCTCAACCAATATAACGCTGCTATTGCTATTTTATTTTTGAAAACTTGAAACTCTTCTTTTTGCACAATTCTATACAAACTGTAAGGAAAATATAGTACACAAATACAGTAGCGTTTACAATATAGTTTATGATAAAACAAAACAGTAGATTGTGCTTATTGGAAGCAATGAACAGATAATACCGACTTACTAACGTGTAACGTGTATGGTAAGCATGAGCTTATTTTTAAGCCTTTGAACTCTCACGAGTTACAAAAACATTTATAAAGTCACTGCCGGACATAATAAAAGTTAAGAAGATCCCCCATCGCGAATCTAATACGAGAAGAACTAAAGTTGAAACTTTTCCAGTTATTCACTTTCCTTAACTCCAAAGCGATGTTCCCTAGCGAATTCTTCCCTATTAAAAGACGGGCCTAAAAGTAACTCCATCAGTTTTCCGATCCATGTTGAAAAAGGATTACCTACTTACTTAGAAAGGGATCTGTACTTTAAAGCTGTCTATTTAGTTCAGGACCTAAGTAAACCCCATAAGCAAAGGCGTATTTTTGAATTTGATGCCCTTTTAATCTTGGCAAACTGATTCGATTTAGTTTAAGTTATAAACTATTGTTTTAGAAGCCCTTTTTGATACATTTCGATAAATGCATACAAACATACATCTTAGTAGAAGTATTTTTTTTTCATCTGGCTTATGGCTGGCTTATATATATATATATAGTGATGGTATATATTTGAGGTAATTTTTTCTTTTAAAACCCGGATTCAACTTATTATTATTTGACTTTACTTTGTTATTTGACTTCTACTTCTTGACTTTCGAGTCTAAAACCTATTTTATTAAAAATCTATGGTTTTAGCAACGAATATATAATATTACTAACGTATTAGCTATCCCCCGTCCCGTTTATAATTACTTAAATTATCTGTACACAACAATACAATACTGTTTTTAAATTTAAATTTAAATTTAAATTTAAATTTAAAAACAGTACTGCTAAACTTCGTGGATTCATTTTTCTTGCCTATAAATCCGCAATATTCTCTCCAAGTTACTTATCTCTTTTATTAATAAATATAATATTTCTGAAAATGTCGTTGAAAACAACAGTTACAGTATCGCCAAACCAATAAAGGGTAAAAGAGTTTAGAGGCTTAGCCGTATTCCTTTGTTCAAACAAAGAAAATATTTGGAGAAATAATAAAATATCATTACACCAAGGAGAAAACGCGAGAGACGGTGGCGCAGCAAAAAGTGGGGTTTGCTACATTAAGTACTTAATCCGCAAGAGTGGCAAAGACGAACCAAAAATTATGATCTCACTTGTCATACTATGAAACTTTCATCTAGGCACCGCGTCAGTCACAAAAATTCAAGTGTATAGAAAAATGCCAATTTTTTTCATAAAGAATAAGAGCCCCGTCATGTCGGCAAGTACTAAATGGGTTTGTTTACGAGCAAGGAATAAATTGCTGTGTTACCGCCTGGGCAAAGCGTTAGGTAGAGTGTAGGCTTAAACTTACAAACACACACGACCCAAGACAAATAGAAAACGTAAAGTTGTTAGAGATTTGTGCCAATTTAGAACTAACGCAGGCCTTATAATGTACCGAACATTTTCCATTACTTCAACGTTGTTAGTGTTTTGTGTTTATAATCTAAAACAGTATCGTAAAAGATTTAGACATTTGATTCAAAATGGGCGGTCCTAAGGTTCTGATCCCAAACATACAACTCTGAGTTTTTACCCGTCTGCAAGAAGGGTTAAAGTCCGGTCAATTTAGACATTGTCGCTTCGAATGTCTAAATTGACCGGACTTTAACCCTTCTTGCAGACGGGTAAAAACTCAGAGTTTATACGCAAATACGCAAATCGGTAAAATTGTTTAAAATAATATAAATTTTTAATCATATTTTAAACAATTTACCGATTTTCAGCTTGGTGGGAATTTATGTAACTTTACTCTTATTTTTTGGTCTAATTTGACCGGGCTATTATGTTTTTCGCGCATATCTTGTATACATATTTGTTGTAAGTTTGTAAATTTTCTTATTTCCTCGTATCTTTTAAACGGCTGAATGGATTTTGGCAGTTAATTAACATAGGATAGGATGTCAGATTTTTTTTTAAGGTAAAATTTGCGGATATTTTGTAAGTTGTTATTAAAAATATAACCAAACCTATCGAGTGGGGTATTCAATCATGTAAATTAAAAGTATATCACAAAAATACATATGTGTCATATACCAATTTAATATACAATATATATATATATATATATATATATATATATATATTGTATATTAATATATATATATATATATATTTCTCCAACTATATTTAAATAAATACAATTTATAAATAATGCATATACAATAATATACTTATACAACTTTATTGATATTTTTGCAGTCGGATTTTGTTAATTTTTTAAATTAAACTTGTTGGGATTAAGTAAAAACTTAAGTAGCTACTAAAGATTATTTATTTGCTCAGTACAGGACAACATCTATGACCAAAGTATCATCGTAAAGATTTCTCTTGGAACTGTGTTTTCTAAAAATAAGTGTTTTCTAAGAATAAATGTTATTTCCGTATATTTTTCAGTATGTATAGGATGAGCGATTTAAAGAGTAGAATTAGATAAGTAATAATTTGGCTAGGCACTTCGCGCAGTGAAATGAGGTCCAGACAAGGTACTTATACCGATAAATTAGATTGAGCAAACCATAATATAATCAATAGATGTTCCAATTAGATAAAAGAAAAGGTAAAACAAACAGAATTTAACAAAGGATCGGTCGAATTGCTTAAATGGCGTTTTAATCATAAATTCATGAGGCGATAACGATCAGCAATTTAGAGACCTCCAAGAAATAAAACCCCGCGGTTATTAGAGTTTATTTCGAAAGATGGCCTCAAGAGATAATTTCGTGTTTAACATCGATATAAAACTTTAGGCGCTGGTTTACCTATAACTAATTGTGGTTTAAAACATGTTTGAAATTATGTTTTACAATACCTGCATTAGTTACAACTGCCTTGTTGGTCGTTAGCATGTTCGTTAGAGGTCCTGAGTTCGATCCCCGGGTCACTATAAATAGTGTAAGGTTTATCTATCTTATATCATTCTTCGTATCAAGAGTTTGGAAATTGTTGTAGGAGTTTTACCTCCGATTAACATTCAAGGAAAGTCGGTCTGAAGGACATTATTTATTATTATTTAATATTACAGTTTTGATAATTTTTTGGTCTTCGTATTGTGTCAGCGTTTGATACTTAAACCTTCTATGCATCCTCGAGCGTACAATATTTCATACAACACATACGAGTATGTGTTGTATGAAAATGGCGTATCTAATGGAAGTTCTCATGAATGGCTTGCCGCAACCGTTTTTTGGACAATAAAGACTCAAGTAATATTTGTTTTTATTTCAGTAATGGCACTATCTTTCCACTCGGTTTGTTTAATGTGATTTTCTTTTGGAAACCTGAGTTCTGTGGTATAAATATTAGGATATTTCAGATATATTATAGAGTATTCCAGCTGACTCAGTGAACATTGTTTTGCCATATAGAAGTACAAGTTGCACTATAGCGGCCTAGTTAATTGGAAGTGTAATAAAAAATGAGTCCACAGTTAAAAGTTATAAGTTATACGATAAAATGAAGTAAAGAAACACTTATGCAGACATTTTATAAGTCTGAAGGGAACTAGAGCCTTATAGTCAAGTTTTTTGTAAGCAAAACCTAAAAATGATGGTACTTAAACCTAAGCACGCTTCAGAAGTCTTTAGCTTTAATGTCTAGGTCTTAGGTACTCGAATTGTGAAGAAGGCTTAGCGTTAAGACTTATAGTAAAATATAAAAGTTTATCGTCCTGAACCCGTGTCCTCCGTCGGTATCCGGGGAGGATATTAAGAAATTCCTGCTAGGTACCTAGTGACATTGAAGGGGAAATAGATTTGTGTCTGAGCTCCGAAAATCTAAAAACATATTAATGGAAATACAAATACTGTAGACGGAATGAACAGTTACATATCCGTGTTGGCCATTTTGCGAATAATTTTGTTATTTATATCTTTTCCTAAAAAAGTTACTAGTTTCAGTACTGTTATTTTAATTTAATTACATTATTAAGTTTATTTTTATACTGTATTGTTGTTCCTTTCATTTTACTAGTTTTAGTGACAGTACAATTAATCAAATAATTAGAGAAGCAGCGCTAAATATAAAAGATTATTTTAAAAAATGAATTTCATTTAAATTATAAAATATATTGAAATTACCTAAAACTCAATTTTTTTGAGCAAAAAAACATCTGAAAGATCTAGGCTGCTTGTCTTGTTATTTTATAGACTTTACCTACATAATAGAAAGATACTGACTGAAAAACTGGCTGAATTATATTTTTGTCTCTCTAATCTATTTACTCCAATTCAGGTTAACTTTCATCTATACAGCAATACGTTGCATAAGAAGATATTTTTTTTAAATCTTAGATCGCGGATATTAAATTATCAGAATGAATGTGCCTCTAGACTAATCGTTTTGAGCTGTGTGCTGTTTGCACATCGTTAGCATTACATGTAGAGTTATATGCAACTTCGTCAAAGCAGGTATAATTTCTTGCTCTCCTGTTGCGTCTGCAGCCTAAAGTTTATAATATCAAAAACTTCGGGATAAGGTAGTTCTTGTTAACTAACTTCAACGAACGAAAAATGGGAGAGGCTCTCGATACTATATATTATGTTATAAACTAAATACATATATTAAATCTAACATCAAAAACTACTCATCATCAGACTTGGCATCACTGCACGTGAGCAGAACGTGTACAGTAGAAAGTTTTTCGTTTATCTAGCTTTAAGTTTTATTATAACACTAGCAGATACCCGCGGCTTCGCACGCGTAAATTTTAGTTTTAACTATTATACGGGAGTCATCCATTTTCCGGAATAAAAAGTACCCTTTGTGTTAATTTACATGAAATCTATCTTCATTTCAACTTTAAACCAAAAATTTTCAGTATTTGTGCGTGAAGGAATAAATTTTCTCCCGCATGAATATCTGTTTTTCCCTATTATCACGAAAACAATGGATTTTCCCGAGAAAAAAACTTCACTTCTGAACCGATAAATTTTCCGAGATGAAAAGTAGCCTACGTATTCAATCCAGGATAAAATCTATCTTTTTTCCGAATTTCAGTCATATCAGTTCAGTAATTACTGCCTCAAGTAGTATTTTAACCGCGTGAATATCAGTTTTCCAGCGGACACCATAGATTTTTCCGGGATGAAAAGTAGCTTTTGTATTAATCCAGGATATAATCTATCTCGATACCAAATTTCAGCCAAATCAGTTCAGTAATTACAGCATGAAGGAATATTTATTCGTGGATTTCTGTTTTTCACTATTATCATAGAAACCATGGATTTTTCCGGGATGAAAAGTAGGCTTTGTAATAATCCGGGATAAAATCCATCTCCTCTCCGAATTTCAGTGATATCAGTTCAGTAATTACAGCGTAAAGTAGTATTTTTCGCGCGTGAACATCAATATTTCAGGTTTCCCGCGAAAACCATGGATTTTTCCGGGATGAAAAGTAGAATATCTATTAATTCTAGATATAATCTATCTCCATTCCAAATTTCAGGCAAAGTTCAGTAATTACGATGTGAAGGAATATTTTCGCTGCGTGGATTTCACTATTATCATAGAAACCATGAAATTTTCCGGGATGAAAAGTAACCTATGTATTAATCCAGGAAAAATCTATCTCCTCTCCGAATTCCATTCATATCAGTTCAGTAATTACAGCGTAAAGTAGTATTTTTCGCGCGTGAATGTCAGTTTTTCAGTTTTTTCGCGGAAACCATGGATTTTTCCGGGATGAAAAGTAGCTTTTGTATTAATCCAGGATATAATCTATCTCGATTTTAAATTTCAGCCAAATCAGTTCAGTAATTACGGCATGAAGGAATATTTTACACGCGTGGATTTCTGTTTTTCACTATTTTCATAGAAACCACGGAACTTTCCTGGATGAAAAGTAGGCATTGTAATAATCCGGGATAAAATCTATCTCCTTTCCGATTTTCAGTCATATCAATTTAGTAATAACAGTGTAAAGTAGTATTTCTCGCGTGTGAACATCAATGTTTCAGGTTTCCCGCGGAAACCATGGATTTTTCCGGGATGAAAAGTAGCCTTTATATTAAACCAGAATACAATAAATCTTAATTCCGAATTTCAGCCATATCAGTTTGGTAATTACGGCGTGAAGTAGTATTTTTCGCGTATGAATATCTATTTTTCATGTTTCCTGCAAAAACCATAGATTTTTCCGGGATAAAAATTAGCCTATTTATTAACCCAAGATAAAATCTATCTCCGTTCCAAATTCCAGACAAATCGGCTGTGCACTTGCGGCATGAAGATTTTTTTTCCGCGTTAATTTCGGTTTTTTACTAATCCCACGGGAACCATGATTTTTTTCGGGATGAAAAGTAGCCTTCGTATTAATCCAATATATAATCTATCTTTATTCATAATTTCAGCCATATCAGTTCAGTAATTACGGCGGGAAGTAGTATTTTTCCCGCGTGAATATCTGTTTTTCCCTTCTCCTGCAAAACCCATGGATTTTGCCGGGATAAAAAGTATCCTTTTTATTAACCCAGGATATAATCTATCCCCATTCCAAATTTCATCCAAATCGGTTGTGTACTTGCGGCGTGAGATTTTTTTTCCGCGTGAATTTCGGTTTTTAACTTATCCCACGGGAACGATGATTTTTTTCGGGATGAGAAGTAGCCTTCGTATTCATCCAATATTTAATCTATCTTTATTCATAATTTCAGCCATATCAGTTCAGTAATTACGGCGGGAAGTAGTATTTTTCCCGCGTGAATATCTGTTTTTCCTTTCTCCTGCAAAACCCATGGATTTTGCCAGGATAAAAAGTATCCTATTTATTAACCCACGATATAATTTATCTCCATTCCAAATTTCATCAAAATCGGTTGTGTACTTGCGGCGTGAGATTTTTTTCCGCGTGAATTTCGGTTTTTAACTTATCCCACGGGAACTATGAATTTTTTCGCGATGAAAAGTAGCCTTCGTATTAATCCAATATATAATCTATCTTTAATTATAACTTCAGCCATATCAGTTCAGTAATTACGGCGGGAAGTAGTATTTTTCCCGCGTGAATATCTGTTTGTCCCTTCTCCTGCAAAACCCATGGATTTTTCCGGGATAAAAAGTACCCTATTTATTAACCCAAGATATAATCTATCTCCATTCCAAATTTCATCCAAGCCGGTTGTGTTTTTGCGGCGTGAGATTTTTTTTCGGCGTGAATTTCGGTTTTTGACTTATCCCACGGGAACGATGATTTTTTTCGGGATGAAAAGTACCTCCATTCCAAATTTTAGCCAAATCGGTACAGTAGTTGCGGCGTGAAGACGTATTTTAACTTGATAAAATCCAAACTTCGGACCCCCGTTTCACCCCCTTAGAGGGTGAATTTTGAAAAATCCTTTCTTAGTGCTCCCCTAGACCTCATAAGGTATCTGTGTGCCAAATTTGGAGTCTCTAGACCCAGCGGTTTGGGCTGTGCGTTGATATGTCAGTGAGTCAGTCAGTCAGTCAGTCAGTCAGTCAGTCAGTCAGTTTCTTCTTTTATATATATAGATTTACAAAATTAGGTTAAAGTAAAATGGAAAGTTTTAAAATACTTAACTTTTTATACAGACAAACCTCTTTGTTCACGCGAGTGACGTCGAAAATTTAAACTAATAAGGCGCTCGTATTGAAGAATCTGTGACGAGTCAGTTTCTTTCTCTTTTATGTTTAGATTTTCACGATCTAAGCAAAATTTAGATTTAGATTATGACCCGCAAAACATTCGTTTGCTGACAATAAGACAATCACGGCTCAATGCTTCATCAGGCTGCTGATAAAATTTCACTGGAAATGCTCAAGCTGGAGCAATTTTATCTGGCGAAGCGAAAATTTGCCGAGTCGTTAGAGATATTGTAGAATTCGTGGGCACTTTACGAAGTTCGCTTCAGATGCAAAGCTACGGGACACTTACTACGTGTATAATTTTATATTCACGGTCTCGTAAAAATAATTAGATACACTCCGATTTGCAAGCGATTTTGCCTGAAGAAAACATACATATTATATGCAGTACCTAAACTTTTACATTAATAACACTACTGTTCCTCCACAACCAGAATACCTGTCAATACAACCTGTCGCCACTAGTAGGTACTGGAGTTAGAAACTCGAACTAGAATATTTTTAAGTTACCATGCAGGTCAGTGTCTTCAGAAGGGAAATCTCAAAAAAATGTTACTGGTGATAGCAACAGTGTAAGTTGACGATTACGTTACGGTAAAGAGTTAAATGGTTTTTCTCCATCTCATAAATGCCCAACTCTTTTTCACTTTAATGTTACATAACATGCCACAATGTGTTTTAATGGTTTTTGCCATCCCAAATATCGTCGTCATTCGTCGTTTAAGCCGATGGACGTCCACTTTATGACATAGACCTCCTGAAATCAGCACCAAACATCACGTTGCGCCACCTGGCGCGCATCGGTCCACCGGGTGTTTACACCGTACTTCCCGGTGCGTGACCTTGGGTCCCCAACTTCTATCAGTCCTACGAGCTATGTGCCCCGCTCATTGCCACTTCTGTTTTGCGACACGTTAAGCTATGTGGGTCACGTCAGTCACTCTTGTGCGGATCTCCTCATTTCTGATTCGACTGCGCAAAGATACTCTGAGCATAGCTCTCTCGCTCTCTCATCGCTTGCTGAGTGACCCTAAGCCTTCTTATGAAGCCAAAAATTGCCATCTCAAACGCGCCTAAAGATTTTTCATCTCAAAAAACTCTTTGGAACTATGATTTACGGTAATATATATCAAAGATCCATTTCCGATTTACAGTGAGATACGCAATACGATGCCGAAATTTTGTTATACCAATTAAAATTTTAACATTCGCCAAACAAGTGGATCTGAGTTCGGTAACAAAGGGTTCCCTATCGCAGTTGTAACTTTGCCTCGTATGTGTCAGAAATTTCCACATATTTCGGATATCGCACGAAATATGAACGGGACGTGAATGCCTATTGGTAACCTTTAGTGTCGGGACCTACCTAAGTAATTTACGTCGCCGAAAGTTCCACTCAATACGCTGGTCAACAATTATATCTTATCTATGGTTTAATTTTTAAGTAATTAAAATTTAATTATTGAAAATTCATCGTTATTTTTCTGCAAATATCAAAATGAGTAGTATAACAACATCCTCTCGACATCCAAATAAATGAGCATACTTTTAACATCAAAAATATGCCTTCTCACTTCCTTGATAAAGCTTCTTTCTGACCGTGTTTTAGTATTATTTATTTTCCCTTCAAGTATTGCGTAAAAAACTATGCCTATGTATAAAGTGTCCCATAAAACTGACATTAAGTGCAGGTGGAACACCATTTAGCCCCTTCACACACGGGTCGTAAGCGTAGATGTATTGTTACGACGCGACGCTACGCGTACGAGACACTGTAAGAAGACTGGTTCTATTTCTACCGGAATATTTTTAGGGTTCCATACCAAAATGATAAAAATTGAACCCTTATGGTAAGACTTTCTCCGTCCGTTCGTCCGTCTGTCCGTCCGTCCGTCCGTCCGTCCGTCTGTCACACTAGATTATTTCAGTAACTACTAAAGCTATTGACCTGAAATTTGGATTAGTTGTAGGTAGGTAATTGCGGCGCGCCGGCATTGCAATCATAAAAAAGTGAAAATCTTTTCTTTTTTTATTTAAATCCGGGTCATCGAAATTTCGAATTGAGATAACAAAATTGAGATAACAATAGTGAGCGAACTGTCGAAAAAAATACCGCTCTCCCCCCCTCTTATCTCCGAAGTTTAGCAATCCAAAAATCTGAAATAATTAAGATTAATAGAAGATAACGTATATTTTACAGAAAAAATAAAATCAGCTCGCTTACTTATCTACTTTTTGTGATATTAACAATAAGCCTCTAAAAACAAAGTTAGGTTTGCGGTTCGCCAACAAAAGTACCTACTTGTAAATTATACTCGTTAATTCAAGGGACAAAGGTGGTTCTTTTAAAGTTTTATTTCTTTGATAGTATGGAACCCTCGGTGCGCGAGTCCGACTCGCACTTGGCCGGTTTTTTTGTTTGATGATTCAATAATTTTTTAGTCATAGTCAAAAGTTATAAGAAATGGAAATAACTAAATTTCAATTTCTTCAGGTGTTTTTAATAGAAAATAATGAAAAGTTTACTTTTTACGCTTGTGTTTTACGCCAGTATGATCAGACTACCCGACTCCGATTAAAGTCCACAGTTCGGCTGGCACCCATAACCTATGGAAAAACACCTTTATTCTCAATTTTCCTCAATTTCCAACGCTTTTTTCCTGTCAACTTCAGTTTAGGCAAACGTAATTTAGCGATACCTTTTAAAAATATTACTTATCTGGATATTCCTTAACAAGAAATGCTTTTAGAGCAACTTCGCTCAACGGCATAATATTTATGAAAATGTTAATGTGACAGGGAAAACGTGTTGGTTTACCGGGAAGTCCAAGTTTGTACTTCGCTTTTTGACTTTTTAATGGAAAATAGCTTAAATTCCGGGATATAATTAATGTTTGTTATTTAAATCAAAAACGTTTGTGTTTAAGAAGCTACTACATTTTTAGGGTTCCATACCAAAATGGCAAAAATGGAACCCGTCTGGTGAGACTTCTTCCGACCGTCCGACTGTCACACTCGATTATTTCAGTAACTATTAAAGCTATCGACCTGATTTGGAATAGTTAAAGGTGATTGCGGCTGGCCGCTATTGCAATCATACAAAATTGAAAATCTTTTTTATTTTTATTTAATTAAATAGGGCGGAAAACTGGGTCATCGAAATTTGCAAAGAAATTGTACGGTTATGTTAGATTACTATAAAAAGGTACCATTTCTGAAAACACTAATGATACGCACTGTATCGAAAAAAAGGATATAAAATAATATTGTAAATGCATTACCAAATAAAGTGGTTTCATAAGTTAATTTCGATTCACCTAATATTTATCCAAGTTCGCAATATTAATCGTACAATACTTGTATAGTAGGTAGTGAAACTGACAGAGGGTTGTATGCTACATGGAAACTTCCACAGGGAGAAATAATGTTCCGAAGATAACTACATCATAAGGCCGAGTTAACGTTACGGACAAGGGACGAATTAGCACGCCACAGTACTCTTGTTTAGTCACCATCCAGATAACAGTGTTATCTAACTGTTGGACTCTGGAACACCCGTTTGAGGACTGTTATAGTTCCAAAATGAGTTAAATACTGTTAAACATGTTTAGTACATACTTAACAACGCATTAAATCTACAGTTATTATCAATTTAACAAACGACTATACAATAAACTCTAGCTAACGTCTGCGACTTGCGAGGAAATAAAATTTGGATATTAGGTCGGCTTTTGCAACCTGGCAGGCCTGTCGTAAAGCCCGTAGGTGCGAGAGAGAACGCATAGGTGATCTGTTCCTACATTTTATTTCCCCACGGGTAGTGACTGCTTGCTACAGGCAATGAGAACACACTAACACACGAACCAATTATAAAGTTCACGAGAAAATGCCCTCGGTGATCTCTATTTTAACAAATATTGATATGAATTTAACAAATACTGATAAAATAAAACAATTTTAACAAATAATAATGTACAGATGATTCTAAGTAACTCTTATAATAAAAGGAATATTATTATAGAAATAAAGCTAATGAGAATGTTTTCCAATTAAACTTCTGAATAAATCAAATAAATGAGACTTTAAATAAACAACACTAAAGTCACATTATAACACAAAACACACATAAACTTATAGCATTAGCTTCGGAGTTATAATTCCTTTGAAAGGTATTTTACAGCGCCAACTACGCAGTTATATAGTACTTATTTACCAAGTTCCTGCTAGGTATAGTATTTACAGCGCTTTTATCTTTATTCTCTACAAATTCCACCCTTTTGTGCCCACCGAGCGAACAATGAGAAATAATTGAAAGATTTTATAAAACCCACGTACGTGTATGTGGCCGCCTTTCTTTTATTGTGTCGCCATTTTCTACTTAATGATCGCGATTGTTCCGCATTCAATGGAGAATTAAAAAAAACCTAATGATAATAATAATTCCAAGCGCACATCTCAAACAATGGCGATACGTACGTGATATTGACGGCCCGATATTGTAAAGGCTCACGTAGACTGAGCATAGAAGCGAAATAAAAAAGCAACAGACCAGGATGAAATAGAAATTATTTCGAGTTTTTTTTTAAGTTTTATTGTGTAACTTTATCTACCTAGTAACTTTTACTCGCGCTTCGTGTTGGGTTAAAGTTTAAAAAATTAAATTAGCAGTAAAAGTAAATAAGGTCACTCCTCAAATGGTTAACTATATGTACGATTTTATGGTCAAAATAGTTCGAAAGTCGTAGAATATTTTGCATGAGCTGTTTTAACCGATTTCTTGCTTAAGCAATTAGTGACAAATTGCTGACTGGCATTTCATGTTAGAAAAATGACAATACATTCCTCATGTCAGTAGACTGCTGGCACGCGTGGAATTGATGACACTAAAAAACGACCGGCATCCGCGTCCCTCGATCCTAAGGGTTCAACACCAAACGGCACTAATGTAAAACTACATTCAATCTTTAAATATGATTTTTTGTGAGTCATGTAATTTACATGCAAAAAGCAAATCTAATGCCTAGAAAGTTATTTCAATAATGCTCTCATTATTATAATTAAATCAAGGAACAAAGAAGGATCGCTTGAAATTCTCTCCGGACCACCGGAACGCTGCATAACTACACAGTTATGCTGTTAATTTTAATTACATAACTGACATTAATAACTGCAACCCACTTCACTGCATCAAATGAATCTAAATAAGTCGGTAAAGTTTAAGTTCACAAACAATGACGTGCAAACCCCAAACTGAAATCGTACAAACTTCTTATAACAACAGCTAGCTAGGAAGAGGGAACTATTCGTGAAATATGACGTCACAACTCACACGGCACCGATAATATGCGCAGCGCCTAAGAACAATTCATTATCCGGAGAGAGACAAAGAGGCTTTTAATAATATTGGAAACTCGCAGTCAGCAAACTTTACTTACGCGTACGATATAATATTTCCATACATTTACAAAACAATATTTTTGTTCGAGACACGATTATGTTTGGATTTATACGAAACAGTAATCATGTAAGAAGATGCTAGATGAAGAATTCATGACTATTAGTATCCCGAAAACTTAATAAATGAAAACGTTAGTGGTTGCGCTCCGTTTTCCCTATTTTACCCCCTCAGGGGTTGAATTTTAAAAATCCTTTCTAAATGAATGACGGGTTACGTTATTAGATCGATCTTTCCAATGGTATGGCTATTTCCTTTTAAATAATGTACAGATTCATATATTAAATGATTTATGAGAGATAACATGAAAGGTTAACTTAACAACTAAGGTGGAAAAGCAGAAGAGGCGCTTCGCCTTTGAAAATTGATTTTAATTTTCAAAGAAAGGCTTGAAGGATGGATTGTTCTTGGTTTCGCCACACTGTTTCAGGATATTTGTATTGATATTGACGAATCTTTGGCGCTTCAAGAAGCCGCACACCCGTATTTTTTCACTCTACCATATCAAAAAAAAATATTGACAGTATTTATTCAGGCTAGGTCTGAATTCTAAAAGCATCCTACATATTTAAATCTACATTCGATATCGTCGATATTGCAGTTTTTGAATTATGAAATAGTTTTATCTGCTACTTCCACCTAGATTTCAATTTGGATGACTCTTAAGTTGAAAGCGATTTCGTCGGAAATATACCTAATTTTAGAAAAATAAATGTCTCAGTGCCGAAGTTTATTTACAGTGTGTAACTACAGCTTATATTCTCAAAGTTGCGAGAAATTCATTTGGAAAGCAGTTTTACCTTTTAATAAATTGTGGCTGGGTACAGTTAATTGTAGTTAAAATGTTATTATCAATCTACTAGTAATCTTCATCGTAATGAATGAATCGCATTTAATCAGGAGCTCACTAATGTCAATAAAATGACCGTTGATGGCCTTCATAACCTGCATATTAGCCATACTCTAACCAAGGTGAGAAGTCCTATTAACAGTATCAGCATCGCAAATAGGTCTATTATCACCGAATATAATATGTAGGTATAAATTCTATTACAGACATAAATCATATCTTGCAAGACGCTATAGGACATTAGTAGAGACAGCCAAACTCAATTTTTATTAGGTATTGCCAAAATTGACATCTAATCTAGACGCGGCGAACCACGCGAAAAAATGTCGTCAGTTTATGGGTGTCATTAGTACCAACAGTATAAGGCCGTGGTAATTCGGTCAGCGGCGGCAGTTATTTTGACAGTTGGCGCTACTGTTTGCTTGTAGGAAAAGAGTTACGTTAATCGTTCGGATGCCTATATCTTGAGGTTAGTAATCAGTGATTGCCAATTTATTTTTACAGTAAGCGTTTATTTAACAAATTTCTCTTCTTAAAGGTATAGTCATTTAGTCATTTAGAAGCCAGAAAATATTTGTTCCAATATGACTTTAAAGTCCGTTTTACTCATACAACTCTGTTTCTGCTTTATATTTCCGTATCGCTAACAGGCCTATTGCAGACATAAATCGTGGCAAGCAAGACATCAATTGGATATCAATGGGTCGTTAGTTTTATATAGCAGCCATTTACACGATATTATAATGATCATTAAATTTAACAAATCACTACTACTATAAAATATGAAAGAACAAAATATAATATTACTGGCTATAAACTATAAATTTTAAGTATAATTACTAGCTGTTGACCGCGGCTCCGCCCACGTGAATTTTGGTTTATACAAAGCCCGTGGGAATCGTGGATTTCCCCGGAATTAATAGTGTTCCCGTTCCAGCTCCCGCTCCCTTTTCTAACCATCATACCTACTTTCAAAGAAATTTACTATAATATTCTGTAGAGACTTTTGGATTTTTCAAAATCCCACGGGAACCGTGATGTTTTTCGGGATAAAAAGTAACCAATGTCCATTCCCAAGCTCTACTCTATCTATGTTCCAAAGTTAATCAGTGGCTTAGGCGTGAAAGCGTAACAGACAGACAGACGGACGGACAGAGTTACTTTCTCATTTATAATATAGAGATAGAGATAGGAATTGTAGCCCTCCAACTTGCAGTAAAGCAAAGTGAAAGGAACTCGTAAATGTCTCTACTGTCAAAGTTTAGGAAACTCACACTTAAAGAGAGATATTTCTCTTGGGGAGAGTTTTCTGAACAAAAATAAATGTTTGAAACTAAGTGTTTGCTATTAGCCACCGTGTCACCAAGGTAAGAAGTACCATTAACAGTTTCCGCATCGCAAACAGGTCTATTGCAGACATAAATCGTGTCGGGCAAGACTGCAATAGGACATCAATAGGTCGTTAGGGTATAGCGACAGTCAAATATAAATTGCCATCTAAATGTTTAGAGGGTATAAATGTCTTCGTTAATTTAACAAATTGCTTCTGTTTTAATGCAAAGTGTAATCAAATGGCGATTCCAGAAAATCTATTTTTAACTTTATTTTCTGACAATTGTTTTGTAACGATTACTTTCGACGATTGTTTCTCGAGACACTTTTATCTTCATCTGAAAATTACTATGAAAATAAGTATGAAATTATGCAAACAAATCTTATAAATAAATTATCCTTGTTTGATTTAAATATTAGTTAAAAACCGTTGTCCGTTGACAATGATAATTCGGTTCTTTTGAATTTATCTGATAAAATGGAAACTGAAGGTGAAAAACTGCTAGGTTATTTTTAGTTTGGTTTATTTTATTCACAAAGTTGTAGTTTAATAAACAAAGATGATTAAATTATTAAATAAGTTTCCGTTTTAGTAAAAAACATTATTATTTTTGCAACAGTTTTTTGTTTCTTCCACTCGGCGAAAGTTAAGATTAAAACCTTATTCTTTTCATTTATCGAGAGCAATTTGCATCGAACAAAAGAGGTGTTTGATTGAAGAATAATCATTTCCGTTTTGTTCCACAATAATTATTACAATGGTGAGTGAGATTAATAAGAAAGTGCTGCATAAAGCGAAGCTGAATCTGCGAGTTTGTAGAAAAAGTAGTCTTTGATAAAGACTGCAGTCTTCTATTGTCTACTCGCTACAGCGAAGTTCTGTTCATGTCGGCATTGACCTGTTTTATGTGTTCCACTGCGAAATTAGGGTATTATGTCATATGCCGGAACCAGACTGCGTTATTTGTTATTCGTTATGCGGCTACGCCGTATTCGTCCAAGTATGTGTTTATGTGAGCAAATAACAAACATGCTATCCACACTTGGTGCTATGTGCCAAATATTGCCAATACGTATCCTTAAAAGCCGACAAGCGGACGGATATGCATATTTGCTATTCGCGCTTATGCGTTATTCGTGCAAATAAAGCAAATATAGACGAATGAACCATCACACTTGGTCTTATGCGGCCGAATAAGGCGCATAACGAATAACAAATAACGAAGTGTGGTGCCGCCATTAAACTAGCAAGCGCCTGTGGCTGTGCCTTCGTGGAAGCAGTGAAATGAAGGGGAAGGTTTGTAAAAAATTCCTTCTTAGCATATGGTTATCATTTGCCTTAGCTATCGTTATACGAAATTGAAGCTCTACGTAGTTTGAACTCTGCGTTTCACAGTCATGCATAAGGACATAAATTTCTTCAGTTATTATAGTGCATTGTTTTTTAGTAAACTTGTGTCAATAATAAAGCATGGTATCGATGCTTGCGACGTGGTTAAAACAACGATGGAACAAGGTTCAAGTAAATAGTGTCAGAGATAAGATATCTCTTGTTTAAGTTGAGTAGTGAAATAAAAACTCGTGAGAAAACTTGCATGCCCGAGAATTCTTCATAACATTCTCAAAGGCGGTCTGTACCTCCCTATAGTGGTCTACGCCTTAGGCCTTTAACTCTTGCTAAGAAGTGGGCTATAATAGTTATTTGTTATGCAAGGGCGCAAAGTGGATTTTTGGGCCGAGTGTCAAATTTGAATGCTGAGCGGCGAAGGATTCTAGGGAATGCTGAGCGCAGCGAGGGGTTCAAAGAATAGAATCCTGAGCATAGCAAGGCATTCAAAGACACGAGACCCAAAAAAATTTGCGCCCGTCCGTAACACAAAATTTTTCATCTCACTACAGCGAGGAAAATCACGCCCGGAAGAACACTTTAGATCGACATTGCGAGTTATGTTAAATGTTGTTTTAAGTAACTCTGAATAATTTCACTTACTGAAACCACCTTCAATCATCATCATTATTTTAAAGTTAAAACAAAAAATAATTAATAAAGCCAAAAAAAGTATTAGGTATTATCATTTAATCACGATTGAAAACATAGACAACTAACACTAGATCAGAAAAAAAAATTGAGAAACTTTTTTTCTGTACTTTTATTTTGAATGCGTTCTGAAATAACAATTTCTAAGAACCAAAGATAATATAAAATTTTAGAAATATATTAACAATAAATACATAAACAATGATGAAAAATCAAGGATTTAATTAGATTTCTTTTATGATTAATAAAACTAAATAAGAGTTATTATTTTAATTGATATTATAAGAAAAAGTAAAATTAAAAAAACTAATTTACCTATACAAACTTAAACGGACGAACTTCGTTACTGATCGTATGTGTTATTAAAAAAAAAGTCTTCAGCTTTGACATTTGACATTGACACGACACGTAATACGAGTTTGACCACAGATAACTCAAACAAATTTTACTTTGGAAATGCTTTCGAGCCTAGGGCCGGAAAGGATTTTCATACTACTTTGTCTCCCGTGGGAAAAATGAAAATGCTTTGGCAGCCTAGGGAATATAATAGCATTTCCCGCCCGCATTTCGGGCATTAAAGATCGTTTTTCCGAGCGGGTGAGATGAAAAAATAATTGTGGAAGATGATGAGTCCCTGAATATAACCATATCGATCTTATCTATACATATAACGAAGGCAAACATCTTATGAACAAAACATTTAAAAGGTACTTGTACTCTTTTTACTCCACTAACTTTTTAACGTTTTATTCTTTCATAATAGCCGGCTAAATTACAAAGTGGCTTTGGCCTGTGGTTGTAATTACCTTGAGACATAAAGAAAGCTAAAAACTTTGACCTTAATTTAAAAAAGTAATAAGTAGATACAGTAAGATGTAGTGCTCAACTCTTGTATTGCTTACTTTTGCCTTTTAATCTCTTCTCAGATTTAGATTGTACATGATATGGATTAATAAGTTGCAGCCTGTAAGAGACTGCATAAAGACAATTTTAGCGACCAACGCAAAATCGACGTGACGGTTTTTTGGAAGATTATCAAACCTATTAATTTTTCATTTTTCCGCTCGGAAATGCGATATTTAATGCCCGAAATGCGGGCGGAAAATGCTATTATATTCCCTAGGCTGCCAAAGCATTTTCATTTTTCCCACGGGAGACAAAGTAGTATGAAAATCCTTTCCGGCCCTAGGCTCGAAAGCATTTTCAAATTTGTTTGAATTATCTGTGGTCAAACTCGTATTACGTGTCATGTCAATGTCAAAGCTGAAGACTTCTATTTTTTAATAACACATACGATCAGTAACAAAGTTCGTTCGTTAAAGTTTGTATAGGTAAATTAGTATTAGATAGCTCGTACATGCATAAAAAGTAGGCCCGCAAAATGCATTGCCATAAATCTACAATGTGTAGTTAGTGTAATATTTACGAAAAACTAAATAAAATTTGAATTTCGCGGGCTGGTAGGGCCGCAACACCTTAAATGATAATACCTAATACTTATTTTGGCTTTATTCATTATTTTTGTATCAACTTTTATGATTGAAGGTGGTTTCAGTAAGTGAAATTATTCAGAGTTACTAAGAACAACATTTAACATAACTCGCAATGTCGATCTAAATTGTTCTTCTGGTGATTTTCCTCGCTGTGGTGAGATGAAAAATTTTGTGTTATGTACGGGCGCAAATTTTTTTGGATCTCGTGTCTTTGAATGCCTCGCTATGCTCAGGATTCTATTCTTTGAACCCCTCGCTGCGCTCAGGGTTCAACCCTAAAATCCTTCGCCGCTCAGCATTCAAATTTGACACTCGGCCCAAAAATCCACTTTGCGCCCTTGCATAACAAATAACTATTGCTAGTGTTTAATTTTTAATTGTAGTATTTTTCTGTTAACTTCTAAACTTATTTTGAATAAACGCTGTTATAATTTAAAATTAATTTCAAACATAATTTTGTTGACAAGATAAATAGTCAAACAACTTTGATCTGAACAATTTTTAACTTTACTAATGAACAGTTAAACATTATTTGCTCTCACTCGAGTCTATTCTGTAACATAGTTTCAAAAATAATAAGTGCTTCCGAAATTTTGAATGAATCAACTTGCAAATCGACGAACCTTTTCATTATGTGACTGTACAGGGAATGTCGATATACAATTCGTCGCATCGTAGTTTTTGAAGGATGACCCGTTGTTGCTTTATTTTTTTAAAAAGATAATATTCTTATAAGCCACTTTTAAAGGTCCTATTGCAAACTTGGAATCAGTACGAAATTCGCAAACATACCTTTTCCTAATGCTGCGGCATCAACATTAAATAACAATTTGCAAGATAGCTCACTTTGTCAAAAACAGGTAGGATGTAGGTATCATTAGGGTAGTGAAAATTAAACTGCTTGTTGTAATGTCAGGATTGTCAGGCAATACAGTGAAAAAAAATCACACGTTGTATGGGAATGTGGTGAATATCAGGCTTATGAAAAGTGGAGTAGAGATTTGTGTAAAAAATCTAGTTAACATTTAGAATTTGTATCATTAGCACTAAGTTTAAACGCAGAAAATCAATACATATTATAATAAATCTGTAGAGGTCGAATTTCTGTACAAATAAAAAAAATGCTAAAAACGGAGTCAGGGGGATGTAAGAAGTGAAATAGAACTAATTTAAATTTTTTTCAAATTTTTTGTTTCTCTGTTTGTCTGTTTATCTGTTTGTCTGTTTGTCTGTCTGTTTGTACGGGCTAATCTTTGGAACGGCTGGACCGATTCCAATGAAATTTTGTGTGGTGGTAGCTTATGTCCCTGGTCAACATATAGGATACTTTTCATCCCGGTAAAATAAAGAGTTCCCGTGGGATAGTTAAAAAACTGCAATTAATTTAACAGCTTTGTAAACAACAACTAATGAACTTAATTTAGTAAAATTTGTTATGCTGATACCTTATGTTGCCTCTTTAACAAAATATATATATAGTAAAACTTATTAATCCAATCGAGTTTCCGCGGGAAAGAAAACATTACAAAAACAGGAAAAGCAGGCGTCTTTCAAGTAACGGATTTAAATGAAATTTTATGATCCTACTTTATATAATACTAGCAGTGCCCGCGGACTCCGTTCCGCGTTAGAAATATTTTTGTCCAGGCCCGTTTGTCCCGCGTAATACCCGTGTGGGTATTATCCACTTATACTTACTCGTAGGTACTTACGTATCGCCACGCAACGGGCGGCGCGCAACCGTTTTGTTTTGCTAATATCTTTGAAGATATTGGTTTAAACTGTATAGAGTAAAGGGCACAAATATTCTACATTAAATTTCCGTTCTAAAAAACGTACTTACAAAGATATAAATTTATACCATATGGGCTAAATAAGCTTCAAAAAATTATTTATATTTTAACCACAATTTTAACACTAAAAGCAGTTATTGTGAGTTACCCGTAGGAGATAGACATATGCTATTGCGGACCTTTTTACAGATTTTGATACGTTCTTTAATATTGTAGAACATTGTTTTGTTCTATCCTCAATAGTTTCCGCAGCGTACGCGATGAAAACAATTTTTTTTTACGACTTGGATTGCATTATTCAAGTTTAAGTAAAGATGCGTAATTAATTTTGGAAATTTTCATAGCCTATGACACTCCACAATAACGTAGCTTCTTATTGGTGAAAGAATTTTGAAAATCGGTTCAGTAGATCCAGAGATTACCCCTTACAACGTCACAAACTCACAAACATCGTTACGCTACCTCTTTATAATATTAGTATACTCTTTACTCTTTATAATATGTAGATATGCCCGGTCAAAATTTAAGATACTTTTCATCCTGAAAAATTTGAGAGCACCAGTGGGATGTTTAAAAAAACCTATAGCTACTTATCTACGTAGCACAATCAAAACGGGGTTGAAATATCGACAGTTTAAATCGTCCTTTTGATCGTGCAACTAGGTATAACTATACAAGATAACCCGTACGTAGCAGGAACTGGTTGCTACGTACACAGCAGCGCATCAGAATGCTTAATTACAATATCTGGGCGTTGGTATCATCTCAGAATAAGATAAGTTTGGTTATTATAGATATTACAATCCACGATGACACGCCCCACTCTGTCTTACTCCATGCGAATTGAGTAAGACAGAGTGGGGCGAATAAGCGATTTCGACAGAGTGTTATAAGTAGAGGAAAACCAAAGAAAATATAGGTAAATTGTGTGAAAGAAGATAGCACGTTGACAGGAGAGATTGGAAGAAGACTCCTTTACGGGTCCATCGAACCCAGGGACCACTCATTTATCTTGGGAAAAATTAAGAAATTCCACGGGAAACATTTTTGTAAAAAAAACGAACTGCATGCGGGCGGAGCCGCGGGCAACAGCTAGTATAAAAATATTTTAAAGACCTATCCAATGACATTATAGGTGCTACAGATTTGTTTTTATCTGATTTCTATCCCTATTTTTACAACATCGCTATGTATAGTTGATATTTATTTCTATGAAAGGTAAAAAAGCTGTATTAGTTATAAAGTACAAGTTGATACCAATTTCATCTACGAGTAATAAATTTATCTTTAGGTTTTTACATTACTATAGAAAAATATTTAATTTCTGCCCAGCGATAGACATTCTCTCTAAAAGGAACTGTGAATAATTTCTTCTGTTATCGGATCCCATTATTTTAAGCTCGATTTTACTTCGTTTTGTGAATTGCCTATCAGTTTGTAGCATTATTAGTCGAGTGTTTCAAATTGACTTCGCTTAATTTTATCTTCTTGCGCCTATTATGTTGAGTTCTTTGTCTAATTTACGTAGAAATTATATCGATTTTATCATACATATCGAAATTATAAAGATTTATTGAATTTCTGTTAATATATTTTTATGGGATTTCAATTAACGACAACCCTTTTCTATGTCTCACTTTTGGGAACCTCTTCTCTGAAATTGTGGGCTGGTGTTGAGCACACGTGGGCTTCGGAGATCTTTGAGAACATTGTACTTGCCCAGGCTATGAACCATCGACCCTGTTGTCTGGCAGACGTTTGTACCAATGGGCTATCACTGCTTTTTATTTTGGTCAAAGATAAGCTATGAGAAAATCAAAAAAATCAAAAACTGTTTTTTTTAAATTCGTTGGCCATTGATTGTACCACCAAAGTTATGGTTTAGCATAAAATATGTTTAACTTACAAACATTATTTTACCTAAGTTATAGCTAAAAGTAATAAAGAGGTATAGTAAAATATTAAAGATGAAATTCGTAGATACTAGGAGTTAGATACTAATCAAGGGTTGTACGTACATACGTACGACTTAACATTGTGAAAACTACATACCTACGACCTCTTAGAGTGAAAGCCCCAAAATTGGTGAAATATTATGGCTTCTATGCTTATGTAAGAGTATTTAATTAACAAGTATTGACGTCGTCCTTGAGAAGACTAACTTAGTCATCAAACATTCTCGATCAAGTCGACTCTCGAATAAGAGCAGTAACGATCTCTCCTCGAAGAAGTTATTAAATTAATAATAAAACAAGAAACAAGTACGAAAATTTACAAATTACGGAATAATTATTTCTTAAAGTTAATCATCATTATTGTAACTTTTCAGCTCACGTATATCGACATGGATATCTCCTATCAAATTTTTCTTCACCGCTAGGTATAAAGCTAACCGAACTTATTAATTTCAGCATTTTGTGTTCAAATTATATCGATACTTTTAAAAGTATCTTGTGACATTATTAATTACAATTTGCGTCATTTTTCTTGTACGGTTTATCGGGCTTCAGTTTCTTTTGGGAACATTGGGACGAGTCTCAAGCAGACTTCCACGTTTTTCTTCACCAATAAGCAAGTGGTATTTCGTTTCCGAAAACGCACATAACTTCCTTAAATTAAGAATTTAGAGCCCGGAGTTCTAACCCCCGCCTAAAAGACAGAGCTCTGATTTTCGGGCTGCAAATACCATTGCGCATTTTTTAAGATAATATATACGAGTACATAATGCTGTTATCATTGAATAATTTTCATGTTTAATAAATTCCATATTGTGGCAGCGGTTTTGGTATAAAAATATGACGACAAGGCTTCCCACTATATTTTGGTATAAAATATGACGACATGGCTTCCCACGATACACGATACCACGAACCCCTATTGTGGGTGTTTTCGGATATAATATTTATCGAACTTTATATGTGTTTTGTCAATAAAAAGATATATCAAACCCACAACACATCCGTTAAACTATGTCACACGTGTAGGCATTAACAATGCCTTGCTGCTTCGCTAACTCCATAAATTTATTTGCATTTATAAATAAACCAGGATTGCGTGGACCGCTTCTTTAGAATATTTCGGCGACAAAACAAACTCCCTACACGTGTTGCCTACACGTGTGCCATAATATTATATTTACCATTTTCTGTAACCTATGACCTTTTAACTTATTCATTGCTAATTTACTTGATACCTTGAGATTCGTCCCACCAACATTATTAGACTTACATAACACGTGGAACCGCGAAAATAAACCAACATGAGTTTTTGGATATTACGTGTATTTAATTTTTTCATGCTTTTGGGTGTATTTCAAATATTTAGTACAATAAAAATTATATAAACTCACACAATTTTTTTTGTTATGAAGACTAGCTTACCCGGCGAGCGTTGTTTTGCCATTTAGGGGTATAAAAATAGATAACAACCTGCTCTGAGACCCGGTGATCATACACTGTTAATTTCATTAAAATCGAAACGAAAAATACGGGTCATCAGTGTATTGATCTACCCCATCTATGGGTCATAGATATAAATCCCATGATACACACCGGCTATTTCATGAATTATCGGATGAGCTTACCCTTAGTACGCGTAAGGTATGTGCGATCGCAAAACACGTACCGATTTCGAGTTTCGCATAATATCATATATTATATTATAATAATATTGCGTTGACTTGTTTCTAAAATAAAATATATATTAACAATTCAGCATCATCATTTTACTATTATCAGTTTTTCTGCGCACTAGACATGCAGAGATGAAGATCTTGCATCCTACATGTTAACAAAAAATCTTTGAGAGTAAACATCAACGAATAAAAAAACGTTTTTGTTAAAGACTAAAGATGTTCCTCTAAATTATTACGTAAAATTAAATATAAAAGATATTTAAGCTGAAATAAAATATAAAGACAAACAAAAAACAAAAAACATACATACTGACTTAAGACTTTACATATTAATGTCACTCGAAAACAATTATCGGTTGGGAGTATATTTTGAAATTTGTAATAAGGGTAGATTACTAATTTGGAATCCATTGGGCTTTTAATCACGTACTGGCTAGTCGATACGTACTCGTATCGCCGGCCACTTTATAAGCCTTTGGTAACCGCGGCGGCTGTAAATCAACTGAAAGTTATATGAGCGTTCAAACGAAACTCATTTACGGTTGTAGAAGTGTGGACTCATGACGTATTTTCGACGCAGTAGTGTTTCTGGTAAAATTGAGATTCCTGTGTTTTATTCCCGGCAGAAACTAATTCCCTGGTTTTTATGTTGTGTACTAAATTTAAAGGGTTCATCATCATCATCATAATCATCCTGTACCATCTTCGAACCGAATTTTAGAGGTCAATTTTCGAAAAGTCCCTCTACCTAGACGCCTCTTTTAAACGCGGTTAGCTTAGACCCTAAGTAAAACCCACCTCGTTGGCCGAGAGCTAGTTTCTAAATTGTAATGCTATTAGGCACACTTCTTTGAGAAAATTATCAAAATAATCAGAATCATCTTCATCCATATACAAAATGAAGCCACGCGAATCTCTTCGCCAAAAATTTAAAGAAATAGGCATTCTTACACTGGCATGTCAATACATTTATAATTGTCTACTGTTTGTACGTCAAAATATTAATAATTACAATAAACGGATAGATATAAGTAACCGTCCAATTAGAAGTGGAGCACATAAGTTAGTTGTAGTGCCACACCGTTTGCGTAAGGTACAAAAGTCCTTTGTGGGGTTGAGTGTACGCTTCTACAATATGATCCCGAAGTCTGTCTTGGACTTACCTTTGCACCGGTTTAAAGATACTGTCAAAAAACATCTAATAAATCAGGGTTACTACACCATTGAAGAATTTTTAAATAACAAAGATTCTTGGAACGATAGTGATATGCTTCCATCTCCTCACGAGATATCTTAAAAATATTGTTTCATACTAAGTACTAAAAATTGTATATTGAGACATTTTTTTGAAAGTACCGAGTTTCTTGCCAGTTCTTCTTGGTGCAATCCTGGTTTCCGAACCTGGCGGTAGAGTCTCGACATTTCATGAGAGCTTATATATAAGCCTATGTGAAATAAAGAATTTCATTTCATTTCCTTTCATTTCATTTCATCACCATCAGAGGTACGTGCCCGGGATTCAAACCTCCGATCCCTTAATGACAAGTAGAGATCAGGGGCCCTACCACCGTGTCTTATAGCAGTAATGCTGCAGTATTGTTTTGACACTTTCATACAAACATACTCGTAGAATGAAAATGTCAAAATAATGAACAACCCTGAACCAATAGAATATATTGGAATGTGGTGTAGCCAATTTAGGATTGTGTAATTACTATAACGATTATCGCGGTCTTAAATATATATTTTAAAAATAGGTAAAAATTTTTTACCATGGAAAATAAATTTTCATATAATATGATGCCTTCTAAACTAAATACCATTAAGCTTTCTAATATTGTCTTCAACTATACATTATTATACTATCAGTTAATATCAAATTCGAATACAGCTGCTCGTTGTTGAACAAAACTTATCCATGTAAAACTGGAGTATTCCTATGTAAAATAGGGACCAATTAAATCGAGCCACATCTTAATATTATTAACAAACATCCTTATTGATGTGGTAGATAGGTACAGAGTACACAGTACACACTGACACAAGATATTCCTCGAATACTTCGCTAACTCAATATTATTCTCGGAAATTGATAGATGAATGAAGTTCCCAGCTAAATTCGTTATCACAAATTTGTCTTGTGATTAATTGCCACTTAGTTATAATATAATACGTTCTAATCAAAATAATAACCGCTTTCGCGTATACGAATTTAGTGCTAATGACTTTGTATTTATAAGACCGTCTTCACCTTGATATTTTTTTTATACTATACAAGTTAGTACTTGACTGCGATCTCACCTGATGGTAAGTGATGATGCAGCTGAAGATGTTACCGTACCAACTTGGAAGGGGTAAGTAAAGTCACCCACAACGGTTTCTACACAGCATCGCACAGAAACGCTTAATCGCTTGGCGGCACGTCTTTGCTGGTAGGGTGATAACTAGCCACAGCCAAAGCCTCGCGCTAGACTAGACCTGAGCTGAATTTAGAAATTATAAAATTCCAAAGTGGCCCGTGGTGGGAATCGAACCTCCCACTCGAACTCGAGCGCGCGTCCCCTGCACCCGCGCCAGGGAGGTCGTCAAAATGGTCGTGATATTGTGCTTTCGTGAGTGTCTGTATTGAAATCGCTGAATCTCTTTAACCTTAATAAGTGTAAATACTTGAATTAATATCTACACAATTTTGTGTGAAGAGAGTAGATAAAGACACAACTTTAATTAGAATTTAATTTTGAGATTACAAAAACAGATAGACAGACAGATAGGCGGATAGATGAAGTCGCACTTAAGGGTTCTATTTTAACCATTTTGGTATGTCATCCGTAATGTAGGATTATTAGTTATTAAAAAGAATCCCATGTGAGCAAAGCCTTATGTTAGAGTCAATTAATGTATTTAGTAAGATACTCAGAACATAGGTAGCGAAAGGGTTAGAAATTTCATCACCCACTTGTACTGTAAAGCTCTTTAATAATATTACAAGAACGAGCTCTTACTTTAACATAATAATACTTCATAGAATCGGAGGCAATCATCATCCCCTTTTTAGAAACGCAGGGACTGAGTTTTCAATCAACATTAATTAATAATGCTGCGCTACAAGTATTTATTCTATATTCTTTTACAGTTGCCAATAATAAATAATAATTATTTGAAAGTTGATTTCATCACTTGTTATTCCTCATGGGGGACGTATTTTCGAACAAATTTTAAACACAATATTATTGTATAACGATTGTATTAATTAGCCAGTACATTATTGCATTTGTTATATATTTGTTTTATTTTAAATAAATGAATGGGACCGACGTCACGAGTAAAAGCGAATGATTATTTTATTAACTTCACCAACGACCCTGTATCTTTGTCATGTTCAGCTCAAACACAATTTGTTACGATTAATGTACCGGCAAAGTAAATATGCGAAGTTGAAATGGAAAGCTTTTAGGGCCTGCCGTGATACGTCGTATCGTGGCGTTTGATAAAGGCCTCTGAATACATTAAAAGTTCGTATTAATAGGCCCCTTTATGTATTAGTTACGACCTCAGGCTAAAGGCATAATTTTTTCTTTATATCGTTATAAGCAAATGCCATTTACTCCAGGCTTGAGTTCGTCATAGTCGCCAGCCAATGACCATTCACTGCTAGATATAGGCCACCTGAAACTATTTGTGCTGCCTGAAGCCATCGACTCTTCGTGTCGTCATTGCAGTGCATTGGGTTTTCGATATTAATCGGATTTTCGTGGTATACGATTTGCTGATGGCGAGGAATATAATCACTTCAACTTTGCCATGTATTTAGCGGTCACTTTGGTTCTTTTGCGGATCAGCTCATTTCCGATTCGATCGAAAAGGTACTTTCTCAATCGCACCTTGTGTGTCGCTGAGCTTTCTTATCCTGATATTATGATCCTTAACTATCTCAAAAATACGCGTACATCTACTTTGGCATTAGTTCTCTTTGCAGATTGCAATGCAGATTATGGACTTGAAGGCCTAGCCATATTACTTGTAAATATATTTCTGCAATCGCTTGCGATTTAGGGGACGATGAATGTACGTTACCGATGTTACTTATGTCACAAGTTCCAGTTTTCCAAAGCTTCTTGGAAATGTAATAAACAGGTAACTGTAGCTAGTCTTCCTTAAATCTGTCCCCAGGTAAAAGCATTTCTTTAATTCCACGCCCTAGTCGCAAATTTACCTAGCTTAGAAGGAATAATTTAGCCCTAATTTTATAAAACTTGTCTGAAGCTAATACTATGACATCTTTGGCTGCATTTTCTGAACGAAAACATTGCAGTCGAGTAGGCACTAACTTAAAAACCAAAAAATGACTGGATGAGTTCGGAACTTTCCAATGGGATCGTTTTATTTCCCACTTGAACACAAAATTAGGCTGTCACCGCACTAGTTAAAAATATTTTGTTTCAAACTTATAGCGGACACTAAATTGCACGAGCGTCCAGCTGCGAAAAGTTAGCAAATTGTTTGCTAGAATTATTGAAACGGAACGCCAGCTCGCTACTGGCAATCCGCGAACAATATGTTGGCTAGGAACTATTATATTTGGCTGTTATAATCGCAATCGAGTGGTTTCAATTTGAAACTATTTTAGAGTTCTTTTGCAAAAGGTTCCGCTATTTCTGCTCGTTGAAATCTCTTGGGTTTAAACATATTATCATGGTAAACGATATAAACTTGATTTAGTTTCTTACACTCTAATGAACCGGAACCTTAAAAACCGTGTTGTTCGGTCCAACAAAAAATATAAAAAGACATTATAAACAAGAATTCCTGCAACCAAAAACCTTTCCGGTGATTTATAAAGGAATATTTCAGTAGGTGCGTACCATTACCGAGCGGATTCTAGCGATTAAATCAGAAAGGAGAGAATTTTATCTCTGCCTCAAAAAGGTTTACCTTCTGGTATTAAATGAGTACAGTCTATAAATATATTTACTATACACTGCTATCTTACAACAAAGAAAAACTTACCCTTTCGGTTTTAATGCATGTTGCTTGGGTGGACATATTATACTCGGATTCGAGTTCCACCAATCTTATAATAATAAAATCCAATATTATAATTTCTAATTTAGTTTAGGTCTGGTCTGGCGTGAGGCTTTGGTCATGGCTAGTTACCACCCTACCAGCAAAGACGCGCCGCCAAGCGATCTGTAGCGTTCCGGCGTGCAGTGTAGAAACCGTTAGGGGTTCGTTACTCCTTCTAAGTTATTGTACAACTACAATAACATTTTTAGTTGCATCGTTACTTACAATCAAGTAAGATTTTAGTCAAGTACTAACTTGTAGTGCATTAAAAAATCAACCAATTTGACAAAACTATGACAAATTATAAAATTTTAACCTTCCTCATGAATAACCCTACATGAAATTGGTGAAAACCTGATGAAAATATTATGTTCATTAGTCAAAATATATTTTGAGTTTATCGTAAACAAAGTGTATGGACATACTGATAGGGTATTCAGAAAATACAGTCCTACACAAAATTCAAATGGAATTTTGGTCCTTCGACCCGGATTTGAACGTCATTGTGGCTACTATACGTCGAAGTACGGATATTAAAGTGGTCGCTACTACTAGCTATCATTCCGTCCCTGTCACAGACTACAGCGGGACAAAAGAAGATTAATTCAACACCGCAGTCGGCGAACGCATTCCCAATAAGTAACCTGCTTCTCTCGAAAGTAATTTAGCGCGAGCTAGTACTGCCATTAGCCATAGAAATAGGTCAGAAGAATGAAACGAGAGCAACGTAGTTTTATAATGCATTAACTTTTGTACTGGAGGATTATAGTATTTTTTTAACAATAGGTTTATTGGAAGAGCTTGAATTGAGTGTATTTTTGTATAAAAATTGATTACATATTGTTTACCTTTTAAAACTCGTGATAAATACAGCTCGAAGGACCGATGGACGTTGAGGACCCAAGGTGCTGGAATCGCGGCCACGCACCAGGCGTAGTGTCGGCAGACAACCTACCAGGTGGACGGACGACATAAAATAAGTCGCAAGGAGTCGCTGGCACCAAGCGGCGGAGGATCGTGGTGTTTGGTGGTCATTTCAGGAGGACTGTGTCAGGCGGTGGACGTCCATCGACTGAAACGATGACGACTTAAAAAAATGTCATCATTTTCGTAAACCTGTTTATTCTCTTCTCACCACAACCACCACTAACACTTACATGCAAAGTCAACATCAGCTGATGATAGCCCGGTATCGGGACAAAACGTGCGTCAAGTTTAGTTTAGATGTGTTGGTGGTGCAATTTCTATGTTGGTGTCTTTGCATTCTTGTTTGTACGTAAGGTACGAGTAAGCGTTACTTATCTTTTACAGAGTTTAAAGGTTTATAATGGTAGGAATATTGTAAAGCATACGAATATGTTACACACATCGAAATACTTAAGAATGGGAATGAATACTCATAAATAAGAGAATACTCATAAAATTGTCTCATTTATAACCCTATTGAAATTCCGTCTAGGTGTAATTCCACTATGATAATATGGTTGGTTGGTTGATCCATACGGCTGGTAGACTGCGTCAGTCTGTCAATCATGGCTGGCATGTCACACAGGACGAACCAATCGCGAGACGTTTGATGATTGAAGTCACAGAGATCCAAGAGTGAGCCCTCGACTTCAAAAGTTCGGCAAAAATACCTAAATTGGCACACAAAAAAGCTGCCGCCCTCACGGAGCGGTCTGTTACAAGGTAGGGCTCTATCTAGTCGGAGCGCGAGCTACGACCTATTATAAATCTATGATTGACATTGGTTCCATTTTTGAAAGACAATTTGTACGTAACAGCTTCCATAATTTATTATTTGACTACTTGCAGGCTACATGCTATAACTCAAACAGCACGATCCGCCCAATAAATCCTCTAACTATTGTGTTTGCGATATGACTGGCCTCCGGGCCTGTCATACCAATGAATTGCTTAGCAAACAAAAATAGTTAGGGAGCGAAGCACAAGTTCAGTTGATATATTACTGTTCGTTTTGTGAGCTCTGACCTCTTCAACTCCGAAGTCAAACAACTGTATGCTTAAATGAAACAAGTTGTAACACACTTGTTCTGGCGAATGTGGGGGTGTTCCAAGGGGTTAGTGAAGTTCTTTACAATAATGGAAGATGGTCGAACGGTAAATTATGGATTTGGTAGAGATCTAGGTCTTAAGGTTTTGGGTTATGATCCAACCACTTCCAAATTAAATACATACATTATTATAATAATACTTATATTTGTGTATTTGTTACTACATATTATTTGTGTATTATTTTGGAGTATTTATATATGGATAATATTAAAAATAACCTTCTGTACAAAATATTAATAAATAATTTTCTTAAAAATATGCTCGGACCTGAATATTTTTTTTCTGCGATCTCACCTGATGGTAAGTGATGCTGGGTAACTGATGATGTAGCTGAAGATGTTATCGTACTAACTTGGAAGGGTAAGTTAATTCACCCAAACGATTTCTACATAGCATCGCACCGGAACGCTAAATCTTGGCGATGCGTCTTTGCTGGTGGCTATGTATACAATATGATTTGTCCTAGTCAATTAATTAATTAATTAATTAAATAACTAAATACTAATTACGGAGATCCTTCAAATAGAAACGATCTAATTGCTACAAATTATAGTGGTCTCTTACAGTAATTAGTGAAGAGCGCCAATATCAAATATTATCTCGAGCTTAGAAGAAAGTGGTTTCCAAGATTTAACCTTTGAGTTAACATATTCATGCAAATATCCAAAACAAAAATCTCTGTAAATACATCGCAAAGTTAATAAAACAATTCCTGAATTACCATTGTTATGTAAATAGCCCTTGGAAGTTGGAAAATGTCTTTTACCTGAAACAAAAAAACAGCAATATGTTACAGAAATACAAACGACTTACAAAGGATGTGTTAACGCAAAAGAAATAAATAGTTTATCGCAGACTGCAGCGAGCACCGCAAGGTCTACAAGAGCTGGACACAAATATGTTCTACAAACTCAAATACTTAATTAACTTTGACAAAATTATGTTTTACTTTATTCACTGTGATGGATGTGATGGGTTCAATTCTCGACGTGAGCTAGTTAAGCTTGCAACTAAGAAAATCGGAGCAACGACGTAACATTTTTGTTTAACAGTACGATTCTGTGTGGCATTGAATAGGTGTCATTCCACTCATTATTAGATGAGATCGGAATTTACTAAAATGATAACTTCGCACCCAAGGAAGACCCGACCAAAGAGTCCAGAAAAACCAAAGCTTCCTAACTAAGTTCCCCATGACATCGTACCGCACGACATTCGTAACGCGTGGGCGACACCAGAGATAAATGGTTGAACGTGAAGATTTTATTGCTGAATATGATATTGTACACGGTAAAATAATGACAAATCGTTCAATATTCAGACAGACAAACGGTTAAACATCCAGCTCATATTCTGGGTTTTGTAGCTGTGTGCGATAAACTAAGATTAACGTACAAGGAAAAATTATACAGACAAGAGAAATAAAGTCGACAAAGTAATATGCCTATAGAGATTGAGTTACTTTTGTTTTGTGCCATTTCCATATCTAAGTTACAAGTTAGGGTTAGTACACCCAAACGTCTTTTACAAGATACGGATTTGGTATAGATTTGTCGTATTTGTCTGTATATATGTGGCATCGTAATTTTGTAACGAAAAGCTATTTGAAAATCGGTTTAAGAATTTTCCTATAGAATTAACTTTCAGTTTTTTTTTAACTGTGCAATAGTTAGTTTATCAAAGCTCATCGAAAAGCAAATCCTATTAAGTTAATAAATCTCATTAATTAGAGATGGATTAGAGAAATCTAAGAGTCGATTTAACTAAGGCTGCGTTTCAGCGCAAGCTGCTAAATGAAATTTGCTAGCCTGTTTCAGACATTAAACGGTATGTACATGAATCAGAATACAATAAAATCAGTCATTAAAAGCGTGATGTACCGAGACACAGTGGAAAATTTCCAGGAGGTGATTGCTAAATAAATAATTAATCGTTCAGTTTGTATTACTATGATTGTCTGCCTTATGACTTTTTTTAATCACAACTCAAATATTTCCCAATCGTGAAAAAAAAGTGGATGAAATTTAAGTAATAGAGTGTGCCGATAATACAGGACTATATTACAAAAAGGGAACATAATAAGCCCTGCCAATTTAGTTTCAGTGCCATTTTTTATTTTAGGGATTTTCGCCTTCCATCTTTAGCATACCTAATATTAATCCATCTTAAACATAATAGAAATAGTTTTTATATTAGAGATCACCATATTAGAGATATTGTAATATGACTCGTCATAAGTGCATATGAACTAGTATGGGTTTAGTAACAGCGGTGTGAAAGAGTAACAAAGATCCATATTACTCTTTCATGCCGTACTGTAGCCATTTGGCTGAAGTGTGTAAAGCTACACAAAGGCTTGAGATGGGCCATGCTTTGCAACGCACAACTGTAGGCCACGATCACTTGGTGTTCACACAATGGCGCATGGCTCATTGCTGCCTGGTGAGGCACTTGCGATGGACGTAGAAGTAGTTACGGCCGCGGCTATTTATTTTCAATATAATTCTTTGTTGAGATTATTTTAAATATTTGTACAATGTTAACTAGTAATTTCAAATTTATTTTGCTAAAAAAAAATATCGCCAACAGTGCACTATCCGTATCAGCGGTCGGTTACGAACAAGCAATGGGCCATTGTGTGAACACCGCCGACCACGCAACGCCACGATTCATTTGATGTGTGCGCCAAAAACCGACAACTTCCCGATCGCACGCCATCGTTGACCATTGTCCGCCATTGTATACCATTTCCCCCTGTACACAATGGCGATGGCCTGCAGTGGGCCAGAATACGCCATTGTGTAGAGGCTACTTAATATAAATAGCTCATAATACGCATTTATACATGGGCTACATTTTATCCCGGAAAAATCCATCGTTCCCACGAGATTAGCGAACAATCTGAATTCACGTGGGCAGAGCCGCGGGCAATAGCTAGTAACTAAATAATTTACTGATAATAAAGTCGTTGCATTAGCTTACAAACAGCATAAATGACAAATCGTGAGTCGTGGTCATTCGTTTAACAAGTTTTTAATAATAACACACACTAAAATAAAAAGTGCATTTTATCAAACATCTTCTCAAAATCTCCCACATGCTCTGAGTCCGTGAGTAGTCGGGTACATTTCGCGATTGGAGAGAACTTTTCTCACATCCATTTAAAATGAAATTCTTGTATACTTTCAATTGAATGCATGTTCTTCATACATGAAATTTTAAAGAACTCTATAATGTTGCCTACATTACTCTAGAATGCGGTTTAACGCATTCCGTTTTTCAAAAGAGCCGAGTTTTTAAATGCTTTTATAGGAGTTGAAATGTCTTTTGTTTGCAAATTTTCTTCAGCAGTTGTTTCAAATAACTCTTACATATACGTTAACACACATAATGACAAGATTTATTTTACATGAGTATGAGACCGACATACTTAAAGATAACATATGTGTTAAAGTTAGTCGACGCCACCGGGCCTATCATTTGTATAGCTGAATTTTGAGTTGAATTTTAGGGTTATATTAGTGGGTAAGGTAATTTATTCCATTGGCCAGATATTCATTCAGTAATTTGTTTTGCGTTGATAACTGATTCGGTCATTTCGTCAGCAAATCACAATTTCTTTTAATAGGCCGTAATATTATAGTTATTACTTATTTCCCTAGGCTATATAATTTAGTATCTACCCGAAAATAGTGATGATAGAACGAAAAAAGCAGTATCATTTTTACCATTTCGGTACGGAAACCTAAAAACATGAGAGTGCTTTGTTTCAAACGCTCGATGTCTGTCCAAATCAAAGGCACGTTTAGGTATTTTCCACCATGAAACAAAAATCACGCGCACTCGTCACAGCTACCGCACTGCGACACTTTGTGGGTAAACCATCATGTTTTGACGTATGTAACACTAAACCTTCTCAATCCTCACGTGCTGTAGGGTTAGTACAGGTTTTTTACAGGTTACTTTCCAGTCGACTCGCTTCGAATAAACGGATCGGATTTCACCATACATCTACAGCCAACGCTCCAAGCGGACATGCGCTAAAAGCTCAGATCACAATGTTTTCGTCCCGTTCTTTTTCTTACCCGAAGGAGAACACCACGCTGCCGTGAGTTGTCCCGTCTCAAACGCTATTACATAAACGCTAAACGCTATAACGCTATAAACGCTATAGGTCTCATGGACCGAATGGCGTTGAAAATCGTGAATTTCTCATTGATATTTTAAATCTAGAAAATACATATTAGCGGCAGTTAGAAAATCTTGTAGAAATGATTCATGACTAATTTTTTTTATAAGGTTTTTGCTTAGTGTAGGTTTCGGTTTCTTATTGGGATGTCTGCACTTCAAATACACACAATATCACAGAATTTTTTAGGATAACTATACTAACTAAGCATTTATTGTGATTTGTATTGGCAGTAATGTTTCACAGTCATTTTAGAATATAATCATATTAATTCTACCATTGTGCTCCCGTCTGGTACTTTTTGGAAAAGGTCTTTTCCATCTGTTTCTGTAAATTTCTGTCCCAAGCTTGTTTAGTCTATGTTTTTCCAGCCACTTCTATAAAAATGTTTTGGACTAATATTTTCTATGGTCTTTCTTATGGTATGGTTTTTCTTTTCATGTGCCCGTTATCCCAGTTTAATATAACTTAAGTTCATTATTTCAGGATTACTGACCATTATTTGTAGTGTGAGTATTGTGCGGTCTATTATCAATTTTTAGAAAATATTACTTCGTTCACAGGAAAACATCGTGAAGAAAGGCTCAAAATTCTACTAAATGGTAAGTTTGTGTAACCTAATCGACCCGAATTCAAGCACAGTTCTTTAATATCCCTTTTTCTAATAGGCCGTAAAGAATCTCTCCAGAAAGAGGACAATCTATAAAACGCTGGAAACAAATTAAAATAATTTATTAATCTACATAATTCCCTACGTAAAGTTGAGTTAAGTTTAGCTAGTTAAGTAAGCAGAACCTGAGATAATAATTTAAACCAAATTGCTTAGTGCTTAGCATACAGGAAAAGCCGCGCAAAGCTATTAGACAACCTGAAACTATACACTATGCACCTTTGCAACCTAATAAAACTTTGCAAAATCCAGCGCAAAACTATCTAACAAAGATTACAAGGCAGAACCGGTGAAATTCGCGGAAATAGTCCGGCTCTGATAAACTAAGCCCGGGAATTTGGGGGGAATTTTAGACAAAGGCTCGTGCGTAACGTTTTAAAAGCTTGGCAGTATTCATCCGTCTGCGTTAATACCGCACTAGCGAAAATCGTAGTATGTAACCTTTTCAAAGTCCCTCTGGCGTATATTAAAAGCTACGAGTATTTTAAAATCATGTATTAATTGAAAAAATTGGTCAAGTGTGATTCGGTCTCACGCACTGCGGGTTCCGTACCATCTATTAAGACTAATTCTCAATAATATTAAAGTTAACTAAACACCCCTGCCCACCAAATTCAAAAATAAGCAATAAATCACGTTTGTGGTATTTTGCTTATTAATTGTAGTATTATTGTTTGTGGTTTAGCATTTTTAACATTTATTTCAACGGTTCAAGAGATTCTGATTCTCGTATAACCTGGTGACGGACGAATGGATGGCCGGCGAAGTCTTAGTAGTCTTAAAGTCCCGTTTTTACCCTTTGGGTACAGAACCCTAAAAATGAAAAATCACTTAAGAAATTTTAAAATAATTGACTTGTAAAATAGAGCACGCTAAGCTTGAAAGCTATTAAAGCGCCTTAGAATTCCAATAATTCAAGCAGTATTACACATCAGAGAGGCCATGACGTCGTCCTAGCTGAATTACGACCACACGGCCAAATGGACCTAGATCCTATAACCCTTATATCCTGCAGGATAAGGTTGAGAATTGGTCAAATACCTCCGCTATACTTCAACTGGATAGAGCAAATTCCTAGAACAGAGAAGCAAGCATAATTTACACAAAGGAAATTATTATTGTTCTAATAAATGTACCCATTCGTGTCGAACAAAATTACGGCTTTGGACAGCACCAGGAAAATTAGATATTTATTGAAAGTGACAGAGGTCAAGTACTACAAAGGAATAATTTACTATGATGGATCATAAAAATTATGATGGCAAAGAAATTGTATTATTCACTTAAAAAAATATTATACTATAGGTAATGCTACGGTTAATTCTAACATTTTGCCTTAAATTGCAATAAATTATAATGATTTTTAGATACAGTACCACACAAAACTTCCTACAGTATTTATTTATATCTACGCATGTTCCGCTTTGACACCAACATCTTTAGGAGAAAGAAAATATCGTATATTTTCAGTATCCAAACAAAAATAAAAAAGATAAATCTGTTATACAGGAACATGTGATGATGTTGCTGAGCACTGAGCTGGCATAATAATTACCTAGCATTTTGACCTTAATATCTGGGAGACCGAGCTTTGCTCCGTAGTTTATCTTTTCACCAATAGATGGCAGCAGGAGTCACATTTTTTTTTGTAAATTCGACATTTTCTAAAAATGAATCCTAGATCGATTTATCGCTCCCAAAACCCCCCGTATACTAAATTTCATGAAAATCGTTCGAGCCGTTTCTGAGATTCGGGTTATATAGAAATATATATACAAGAATTGCTCGTTTAAAGGTATAGGATATGGCTAAGTCGAGACTATGGAAATGGAATTATGGATTTTTGCATTTTTTCTGGAGCATCTTCGTGAACATCTTAAACTACTTTAGTATAAACTAATAAGTAGTTATTTGCTTCATTGAATACCATAGATATTCCCAGTTAAATATCACACCTATGAAAAGGATCCCAAATGAATTATTTCTGTACCAAACTAAAACAAGATTTATTTTTGGATGATTTGTGCCAGGAAAATGTAATTACAAAAATATTCGCTGTAAAATTGGGGCGGTTTTTGGGAGCTTTGTTCCACGTTATTGGACGCTGTTGTTTTTTCAAGAGAATCCATTTATTTCTTTTCATTGTAACTTTGATTAAAATGTGTTCGCTTGAGTTATAGTTTAATATTCTGTACGACTTGGTAAAAGCAAATCAAAAATATTAATCGATACTAAAACTAAAAAATATAAATGCTAAAAAAGAAAATCATTTTATCTGATGTTGATTCCAACCTATAATAATCAAACTTGGGAGGTTTGGAAGCATCTTGAACTGAAAAAGGTATAATTGTTTTAATAGTGACTTTTGCTTGGCGATAATCTCACTTCAAAGAGAATATAATGATATCTAGGTTCTTTAATCTATCTTCCATTTGCCCTACCAGAGATATCAATGTGACACTAGCTTCATACAAATTATGTCAAAATTCTATCTCTAGTAAGGCAAACCATGGATAGATTGAATATTGGGAACCGCCATAAGTCGTTTGGAAGGCAAGTACGGCCAACTTCAAAAATCATACATACCTTAAACTTTAAAGGCTAAAACTAAAACGCTGTACAACTATACACTACAAGCGCCTATATTTAAACATCAATAATATTATCCTTAGGAGAACAAGAGTATTATGTTCAGAATATTTCCATGTCAAAAAAATCATATGATGATTTTTTAAAAAATCTTTAACCTACGTTTATCAAGCATACAGACAGGCACTCAAACTCGATAAGATTTTATTCACTGTGTTTATGATTATTATAATTAGTTCAACATAAGTACTATAAAAGGACATTACACTCAATCCAGATAGTATTAATTATTATGTGACGTATGTACACACTTGTGTTAATGCCAATTAAAAAGTGTAGTATGCCAGTAAGTACATGACGTAATTAACTAATTACTAATTTGTACAAGTGCGAGTAGGTATCAACCGCAGTGCGACATAGCTATTGCTAATTAGACTATTGTTTTTGGAATAAAATATTTAATAACATAGGTACTTATTAAATTACTTTAAAACATGAACACTAAAATAATACATTATGTAAGAACTTGAATGTTCGTTACTAATTTACGCCGCAACTTTTAAGTTGTTTTGAAAATTCCGCGGATGCCGTAGATTGTTCCGACCCATGGGCTATTTTTTATAATTATCCTACGCATTTATTCAGATTTTCTGTCATTATTATCTACATTCCTCATTTCAGTCAATCCATCTTAACAGTTGCAGACTAGGCGATACGTAGGTACAAGGAAAGCGTGTTTCTCGCTATCATAATTATAATTATTGTAAACAAATTCTGCCACCTGATTGGCTGAAATAGTGTTAATAGAATCTGCAAATCAATAGTCAGAACTATTTAGTTTACGATTAAGATAACAATGAATACGTTTTTCTTAATTTACCCACCAACAAACTTTCAATTCGTGGGCTTCTTCTCAGTCCAGGGCGCGTTGGAACCCTCGTAAACTTAGTTTTTAAGTCGTTAAATAGTTATTACTATTAATAAGTATATGTACCTACTTGACCTTTCATGAGTGCTAACAAGTAGTGGCCTATATGAAATAAATGATTTGAATCTTTGAATCTTTGAATCTATTAATATACATTTTAAAGTCATTTTATACGTTGAGCAGTCTCCATTGCTTGCTTTGTGACCCAGAAGAATTGTCACATAGTACCTCATAAGCAGTTAGTAAGCAATAGACCGCAAGTCATACAGACAGACAAAGGCATGAACTGATATTTTTCCATAGAAAGGGGTAGGTGCATGACACGTAAAGGTATTTGCATACATATTACGTGTTACTTCGCACCGAAACCAGGGTTTTATGTCCGGCCCACACATTTCAGTCGCACTGCGGTACATGCCGCAATGTAACGTGTTGTTTTAGAGCACTTTTTAGAGACGCATTAGCTGGGTGATGGATGCTTTCCCTGTTTAAAATTTCCTTTTCAAATATGTGTATGAAATCTTTCGGGAAACTTTTCCGTTTTCCATTTAGCGCTATTTTCATGATATTTAACCAAATCTCTACTGTATCCACTTTACTGTAACATTTATATAGGTATAGGTACTGATCTAGGCTCTAATTTTTATGTTTAAAAAGAAAAATTCTGACTCATTTATTCGTCATTAATTCATTCACTCACTGACTCATTATCGCCAAGCCTAAATAAACTCGTGCCCCAAGAAATTGACATTATGAACAGAAGTTGCCATTATGATATACACAAGGGATAAGAAATGATATTTTTTATGCTCAGCATCACTCGGGTGGAGGAGGAGCAAATGAGTGAGTACTATGAGATGAGCTAGTATAGTAGAGAAAAATTTGTACGAAAGCAGAACTAGAAGCTATTTTTTTTCCACATAGAAATATTTAAACATCATTATTTTTAGGTTACAAAATTACAATCATTGTAGTATACTTGGGTATTTACTAAGCTTGGTAAATCTAAGCATTTACCGCACTCATATTCTTTACAATAACAATGAAGAATGCTTTGTAATTTAGCTTTTAGGATATTATAGAAAATGGTGCGTGGGTCCATACTATAACAGGTATGAGTACATAATAGAAAATTACATAATGTCACAGTTTAGCTAGCTTCCAGTTCGAAAAATCATGTTATTGATTTGGTTTCACACAAAAAATATTACGGCTGGATCTAAGTAGGTGATAGCTTTCTGACCTGATCTAGATTAACTAAATATTTATAGACCAATTTTGAGGCCAGTATACACACACAGATCACAGATCTATTTACAAATTAAGATTAATCTCCTTTATACATTAGTGCGTGCCAAAACTTAAAAAAAATGTACACTATCTACTCCATCACTACTCAGTACTTATTAGTTTCATATAATATAACGTCTCATAACTCATCGCACTACTTTCAATTTCTGACGGAAACGTGAGAATGATATTAATTACTATACTAATAACCCGGAAAGTGATAGAATGGACAGGAATACACTAAAGCAAACTTCTAAGGACCATACATCTAGGAGAATGACAAAGTATCATTTGGGTTATTGCCGAACTGTATGATTGTTAAGCTATGTTATGATGGACTATTATAGCCAAAATTGCCAGAAATGTTTTAAGAGGGAACGTTGGAAACAAATTAGAAATAATAGGGAAAATAGCCATAAAAGGCATAAAAACAATTTTTTATGATATTATTTCACGAGAGATTAGTTTTATCGTCCGTGTAAAAGGCGCGTAAACAGTTATTATTGAATGGGCTCAAGTTTCATAAGTATCAATATAAGTCATACGACGTCAATAAATAGTTTTGTTTCTTTGGAATCTATCTAGCAGTTTTGACATGTTACATTTAAATCGCATTCTACCTGAAAACACATTTTAACAGTGATAATTACAGAATATTAGACAGACGTGTATGTGTATGACCTACAAATGAAATCATACGGGATGAATTTAGAAACGGGATATTAGACAGACAACAGTTTTAATAAGTATGAAATATAAAATTTCTAATACACTGTCCTTCACTTTACTGAGAAATTGCACTTCAGATTAACACAAAGACTTTTTTATTTCCGATTAGTGAAAAATTGATATTCACGCAGGCGAAGCCGCGAGACACGAATTATTTATATTTATGTTATTTTGCTTTTCTAAATCGAACCCCTGGGTATTGAGTTGTGGCTACATTTATGGCATTCACACAGTCCAATACAGACAGACACTTCACACTTTATTACGGTTTTATTTTCGCCACTTGGAATTTACTTTAAAATATTAAGCTATAACCCAAATACATCTTTAGGACGGTTGTAACGGAATTCGGAATTTCTGGACTAGACCCATAAAAGTAACCACTCCTTCCATAATAATTTTGATGCTCTCATAACTTACGCGTGTGTCTTCAGCATAATATTTTATGATATACCCACACCCTGTATAACTTGGGTCGCTCTATTACAGTGATAAAAGCAAAACCGTGTATACGGAGCATTACAAAATTGTTTTACTACTTATTAGTTGCAATATGGAGAGCTTACCTCACTGATATATAATATTTACTAAGGATTTCGGGTCAGCGCTAAAAAGTGTCCGAACCTAAAGAAATCAAAAATGCGAATAGAGTTCCAATCGCACTTAAGCAAAATTAGGCTGTATAATAATGGTTTAAGACATAAATTACAATGTTTTAGTTTGTTTATATATGTTTTCTCGGGACAATTTTTTCGTGAATTTTGTATTAAACCCGGGGTCCATCATTATATGCCAATGGCCTTTTTTTTTTATCGTGGGCAATCCTCATGGATACCCAGTCGCCCGGGGGAGCGGCTGGGTTATGCCGGACTTTTACCGGCTAAGCCCCACGGTGTTTCCTCCTCGCACCGTATGACGGAAACACGGGAACGCTTGCGCAAACCTCCGCGAACCCGCCGGTGCCTGGCCGCTTGCGCAGCCCCTCCACGAGTTGGAGCATGGAGCTCCCCTCCAACAGCAAGGCCTGCCAGAAACACCTAAGCCAGCCTTACCTCCTCGGCGCCCATCCGTAAGGCGACGGACCCCCCCAGGACCGCCACCCAGGGGCCGTGGGCACGGGTACGCCGATACCTGTGAAGCTTGCTCCTGCACTTCGCAGGTATCGACCTCCCATACCCCGCGGCGGATCTGATCTTTGGCTCCGCCGCAAACCACCAAACGGCCGCAGAGGACAGGGAGAACGGCAACGACACACCGACGCTCCTCTTCCCCTGCGGCCCCGCCGCCGACGCATCTAACGGTGCGCCACCGTTTGGTCGCGGGAGATAGGGCGAGCGGCAACGACACACCGACACGCCTCTCCTCCCGCGACCCCTCCTGGCTGCAGGAGACAGAAAACTCTGTCCCCCGCACCCCTCTTGGACGCATCCAGAGCGGGCCCATCTCCAGGCCCACTCCGAGCGTCCCCCCCTGGATTCCTTTTGACTTCACCGGCCCAACCACGGCTACTGAGCCCCCCCCATCGCGACAAGATTGGAATCCATTTGGAATCCTTCGGGGGGGGGGGGGGCAATGGCTTACTCGTACCTACGCCAACTTTTGCCCGTTACTTCTTACGTACGTTTAGATTTTAGTTTTGAAAAATTATGCAGAAACCGTGTTTTTGTTCAGATGAACAGACTGATGTTGTGTTTATACTTAGATCAGCCCGATCAGGGAGTCGAACAAAGGACCTCGTGATCTGCAGTCAAATTTGCTCACCACTAGACCAACGAGGTAGAGATCACGTTGAGATATATACTGTGTTTAGAGGTTACTCCCAATAGTTCAGAATCAGCCCCTAGATTGCATGAAAAAAACGTATTCATCGCTATCGTAATCATTTAGAAATTCTGCCCGCGGATTGGTTTCCTGATTAATGTCAGCCAATCGGAAAGCAGAATTTGCCAGCGATTACGATAACGATATAAATACGTTTTTCTTACACAATTGAATCCCTGAATAGGGGCTTTAGGGGGTATACGCCTAACTTATACTAACTATAAGTTATATGGTGCTTATGACTTGAGTCATTTAATTGTGATCATTATTTCACGACTTTAAACTAAGTTTACCTGGATTCACAAACGCGCCCTGCCACTCAAAGCCCACAACAAAATCAGCCGGGTATTCTTTAATGTTGTCACCATTTAACAACAATAAGTTTTGTTGAAAATGGTAAGTCACACAAGTGTACAAGCCGCTGCAGCAAAGAGGCAGTATTCGCAGACCGGCTAATCTCATCTCAACCCCTTTTTACGTCCCACTGCTGGGCACGGGTCTCCTCTCAGACTGAGAGGGGTTTGGCCATAGCCCACCACGCTGGCCAAGTGCGGGTTGGCGGGCTTCACACACCATCGAGAACATTTTTGTGAACTCTCAGGCATGCAGGTTTCCTCACGATGTTTTCCTTCACCGCTTAGCAAGTGATATTTAGTTTCCTAAACCGAACGAACGATTTGATGTACGAATTGATGTACGAAACGCCTTCAACTCGGCTTCTTGGAGAGAGATAAATCTAGAACTAAGGAAAAGAGATTTTCCAGGGTATATTCAAAACCTGGTCAGCAGTTATCTAGAAAACAGGTTTATAAAACGACACCTCCTACGTACAGTATCGTAACCAACAAAATTGCGAAAATGAGTTTTACAGAATTTCAGATACTTTATAACGTATATTATCGTTTGAACTAATAAAAATAATAATATTTACAATAGAATCCTAGTTAATAAGACTGCAAAATATCGTATGTTCATCTTGAGCGAAGTAATATATCGTATGGTGCGGTTGCCATATAATACGCGGGGGTGGTGGGATCTTTGAGCCGCGCGACCGAATCGTAACTATTAGTACCGATTGAATACGCGGGAGAGGAGCACGCGCGCTGTTGTCGTCATTGTTTTGTAAACTTTTACATTGAATTACATTATTACATTTACAGTGTTAAATAAGACCATTAAGTATGTCATCAGCTAGGTCGAAACGAATGATTGAATCAGTGATAAGACGTGACGAGATCGGATTACAAAAAGTAGAGACCGTCACAAATATAAATTGTAGTGATAATGTGTGTATCCAAAACCAGAGCGTTGCGGATTCTATGAGGATGGAAGGTAAATTATGTATTTTACTAATATATATAACAAAGAAATATGTACAAAAATATATAAATATAAAAATGTATAACACCCATTGTAAAATATCGTAAGTATGAATTACTATATTATACTTTTACTTCAGAGACTTTCCAAATATCGTAAGTAAGCACTTAAGATACTTTACGATGGGATAATAATATGAATGGTCCCCGTATTTGCACTTACAATACTTTACGTCGGAATTTCTTCTTGTTTTTCTATCTTATGTTGTACTTAAGATATTTTACTAGGATCCGGAGACTTACTTACTATAGTATTCTTTTCAAAAGTTTTTAATTAAATGATATTTTTCTTTTTTTTTTGCAGAGTCACCGCTCCCTCCTAACGCAAATATTGAGGAGATAAATCAAATGATGGATTGGTTGTCTGATTTTGAGGAAACACAATATCAAAGTCATTGTGTTTCACCCACGGAACAAAGTAGATAACAGTAATATTAAGCAAAAAATTATAATAATTTATTATTGTTGTGTAAGATTCTTCATATTTTTCTCATAATATGAGTACCTATTTAATAATATGATTATAATTGTTTGTTTTCTTTATAACTTTTAGGACCCGATGAAGAGTTTTCAGCAGTAACTGAGAATATTACACAGCATCCATCACCAAACTATACAATAAATCATGATATTGAGGATATAACACAGCATCCATCACCAAACTGCACAATAAATCATCTAGATTTTGATTGCGATAACCACTTTTGTCCCTGGTTTATCGAAAATGATAATATTTCACCACTACAATCTGTTGATACCAATTGAGTTTATACTCCGCAAGCAAACACAAATTTGTCTTCATTCTCAGAAGCGACACCACAAGCTTCTAGAAAACGAAAGAATAATCAAAGAAAGGACAAAGGAAATATCAGACGTCGCCATGTTGCAGAATGGAAAGACAACAAAAGGAAGATGCTTAGAAACTTGGGCAAGGAGTACGAGAGTCGCGATGGTACTGTAAGGTGTGGTAAATCTTTGGGTCCTACATGTCATAATAACTGCAGATTGAAGTGTTCAATAAAAATTAGCAATGAAGAAAGAATTTCGATTTTCAATACGTTTTGGGGTTTAGGTAACCGTGAAAAGCAATGGGCTTTTATAGAAAATTTGGTTGTAAAACAAAAAAAGGGTTTTTACTGATACTGAATCTAGGCGTAATTTTACTTTAATTTATAGATTGCCAAGAGCTGATTGCTTTTTAGAAGTTGGTCACACCCAAAACGAGGGCGACAGCGTTCACGCCTTAATAGAAAAATCTGCCAAAAATAAACTGATTTACACACCAACTGAATGGTTTTGTTTAGTACGCTGGGCCAAACAAAAAGGAAAGCCTTACATATTTAGTTGAGGAATTACAATACATCGATTTTTTTTAATTACAAAGCATTGTTAAAGGGAAATTGGGTTAAAAGTACTACTGGGGATAAAGTGCAATGGAATAAAATAAGAGAAGTCTTTGTCAAACTTGAAGATCCTTCTTAGTTATTTTATAAATATGATTTAGCTGCCGATGATTATCATGTTTTTTGGTATAAAGGCTTCTACCAGGAGACAATGCATATCGAATGTACGAGTAGATGCACTGTATGAAAATATATTGCCGATTCCTAAGGCAAAAAAAGATGACTTGGTGAGCATGTGCAAGTCTCAAATTATAACTAGTACTCATCATGATTTTTTCCAAAGTTTACCAGAAAGTGGCAATGACCTTAAATTCGATTCTTTTTTTTTTTAATCAAATTTTTTTAATCGATTCAGATTTAGATTGATTATTTTTAAGGTTCATAATTTTTTACTGTTATACTGATTTGAAATTTTAAAGACAGAACAATTATGATTACTCTAACAATTAAGTAAGTAAAAAAAGTTCATTTTGTTTTTTTTTAAATATACATACTTGTTTCGTAGGTTTGAATTTGTTTAATTTTATTGCAAGATTGTGCACAAAATAATAAGAAAGTTTATTTCATTTTCAGAAAGAGATTTTTGTTTCATTGGTTTTAATTATATTATATTTTGCCCAAAATGAGAGGGAAGTTTATTTTATTTTTAGTTTCTGAAAGCGATTTTTATTTAGTTGGTTTCATGACATATTTTATTTGCTGTGACTGTGCCAAAAATGATAAGGGTTTATTAAAATTTCTACTAATATACTACTCTACTGATATTACCATTAGCGTAGTAACATTCATGTTTGATTTTTTGTTTTATATGAGTGACTGATGTTTGGACTGCTGATATTGTGAAATACATAGCATTTCAGTTCATGAAAAGCAATTTCATTTCTATTATCCCTCATGATATTGCTCACGATACGATACAATGATATATTTCTATAGCATAATGTCGTAACTATACTCATTTCACATTATTTATTTTATAAGTATCCATGTAAATTATCGTATGTGTAACATACATCATTTGGTCCTACATGTAGTTCGACGTAAAGTATAGTAAGTACTACATACAATGAAGTACGATTGATATTTTGCAAAGTAAAATATCGTATGAGATTTTCAAGAAAATCTAAAGAAAAAAACAAGTAATCTTTTTAAAAATAGTATTCCACTCATAAAAATAAAGCTGTATGCCAAATTTGGTTCTAATTCGACATTATTTCACTTCATAAAAATAAAAAATCTACTTGCAAAACTTTAAATGGCCGTACTGTAAAGTTGATCAAATGCAGTTACGATATTATACGTAGGAGGTGTCGAAAAGTCAAAGACTGCAAAGGAAGGGAGGACATGATAAAAGTTAGCAGTGGAGTGCCCCAGGGATCAATTCTGGGACCGACTCTTTGGAATATTTTGTACGACGGGGTTTTCCACTTAAAACAAGAGAAAGGTGTCCAACTAGTGGGATTTGCCGATGACCTGGCACTGGTAGTAGTAGATAAAACAGAGAGGGGCCTCATGGCGAAAGCAAATAAGGCGCTCAATAAAATAAACGGGTGGATGCAAGAAAAAAAACTGTCCCTAGCGCCGGAAAAGACAGAAGCAATTGTTTTAAGCGGAAGGAGGAAACTTGACCCGATTACATTTGTAGTGCAGGACGCAATTATTTCCCCGAAAGAATGCATTAAGTATCTCGGGGTATGGGTTGACAAATGCCTAAACTACAAAAAACACATTGATGAGGTAGCCAAAAAAGCGCAGAATCTGACGGAAGCTCTGAACAGATTGATGCCAAGAAAAGGAGGCCCTCGATCAAGTAAAAGAAGGGTAATGGCATCGGTAGCACACTCCGTCATTCTATACGGAGCTCCAATATTTGAGGGAGCAATGAAGGTAGAGCTGTACCGGAAGAAACTAGAAGCAGTGCAAAGGCGTATGGCCATAGGTATCTGCGCGGCCTACCGTACAATTTCCACAGACGCTGTGCTGGTAATTGCAGGTCTTGTCCCAATTGACAAGTTAGTCAGAGAGCGTGCCGAGCTTTTCTCGAATAAAGACTTGACACCAGTCGAAGCGCGCGAAAAAAGTTTGACGGATTGGATGACTGACTGGTCGTCAGCTGGAAAAGGATCTTGGACAAGAGAACTTATTAAAGATCTCAAAGCGTGGCATAATAGGAAATACGGAGAGGTGGACCGCTGGCTCACGCAGGCACTGAGCGGTCACGGGGTGTTCAACACTTATCTATTCGCAATAGGGAAAGCTCCGTTAGAAAAGTGCTACTTCTGTGGAGAGGAGGACACCCCAAGACATGCAATTTTTGAGTGTCCTGCTTGTGCCGAGTTAAGAACAGCGGCACAAGGAGCAGATACCGCGGTAGAGCCGCACAACTTGATACCACGGATGCTGTCAGGGGAAGAAGCTTGGCAGCGATACAGCAAAATGTTGAGAGTTATAATGAAGAAAAGGGAAGAAAGAGAGAAGCAGGAAAAGGAGAAGTCACGAAGAGTGAGAACTAGGGGGCCAACACGAAGTAATGCTAAGCGGTTCCGTGTTGACTCAGAAGACGGGGAGGTCGTTTTAGTCCGTGCAAGTCGGACATACCCTGCCGAAAAGCAGAAGTCCGTGAGGGATTTTTTCCTCCCCGAAAAAAAAAAAAAAAAAAGTTTCCTAAACCGCACATAACTCGGAAAAGTCAGAGGTGCGTGCCCAGGATTCGAACCCGCGACCTCCTTATGAGAGGCAGAGGTCAGAACCACTGAGCTATCACTGCTTTTTTAGACCGGCTAATGTTCCTCGCATACTAAACAGATGATTCACGCAGTGCCACTTGGCACTTGGTTCCTAACACCGATAAAAGCAAAATCGTGTTTGTGAAATTTTCAGATAAAACTATTTGTACACGCGAAACATGATACTTATCTAGAATAAGCAACATGATACTTATCTAGAATATCTAAGCTAGAATAATTAATTGCAGCACTTCACTATCACTCCCAACTATTTGTGTCATATAAATAATCCTTAGGGCCTGTTTCACAATAACCAGATAAACTTTATCCAGCAAATATATTTGATGTTGTGACAGTTTTTGTACTGGGAATCTGTCAAAATGTCTGTTTATTTGTTAGATAAAGTTTATCTGGTGATTGTGAAACAGGCTCTTAATGTTATACAGAGTAAGAATGACCTATTAATGAGATTCTGACAGACACTTTCAACACACCTAATAAATAGACAAATAAGCATCATATCTCATAAATTAATTGTGGAATCAAATAGGAGTAAATCCTTAACAGCGCCCAACTCCTCCTCCATAATAATTTGATGTCCCCTATACGTTTATATATACGTCCCAAGCATAAATTTCGTGAAGGAGCCCCTCTCCTTGGTAGGAACTTTATTATACTCTTAGTGAAATTTCGTATGTGTACCCTACAGTAAATATGGTCTACTAAAAGCTTTAGAATATTATCTTGAAATTATCATCATCATACTCAGTGTGTTCATCCATTGTTAAATGTTAGCCAAGAAAGTTTTTTCAAAGTAAAGAATGCTGAAATACTTCATCTAGTGAACACTAGATTTGAAATGATGCACCTGTCCAAAACAGCTGTGCTATTCTACAAAATGAAAAATTATTTTAAAAAAAATTGAACCGACTTCAAAACCACAAATAGGCACTCAAAAGCGAAAAATAAATTAATATAATTATTATAACCGCTACTACCCACTCATCTATTTTGAAGTCGGTGCCAGCCAATTCAAATAGATAAGTAAATCTTTATAATAGTGCAAAACTACATCCATAGTATGTAGTAGTAGTAAGCTTCGCTGGCACCGACTTCAAAATAGATGAGTGGGTAGTAGCGGTTATAATAATTATATTAATTTATTTTTCGCTTTTGAGTGCCTATTTGTGGTTTTGAAGTCGGTTCAATTTTTTTTAAAAATAATTTATTTTACCCTTTTTAGTGCAAAAAAGTTTATAAAGACAAGCTTTTATGATCTAGTTGCCACGTTTTAACCAAATTTAAAACGGACTATCACAATAAAATGCATGTACAATAATCACGGAAAATCCTAAATACCGATATAGGGATTAAACAGAGAACCTCTTTTTTTGACGTCGGTCAATTAAAACATATATTTCAGTCAACTTGAGAATCTCCTTCTCTTTTGAAGTCCGATAAAATCTACACTGTACACTATTATACCGATCGCAAGCGATTTACTATTTTCCGTTGAGGAGTTCCGCTCTCCATCTCCGAAGATATTCATTAAATCTCGACGAAATTAAAACGAGTCTACCTGTGATGTATGGCCTATCTAACAAAAAAAGAATCATCTAAATCCGTTTTGCCGAACTCGAGATAATCGCGAACAAACTTAAATACAAATATGTCGATCAAACTAAGAACCTCTTATTTTTTAAGTCGGTTAATATACTAAAACCTTCTCCAGAATGTAACAAATACTTTCCTGAAAACCGCATCAAAATCGGTTCAGCCAAACGTGAAATAATCGCGGACAAACATACATACATACACACCCACATACATACATACATACATACATACGGGTCGAATACAGAACCTCTTTCTTTTTTTGAAGTCGGTTAAATAGCTGCCAGACAGCTGCCAACCCGAATATGGCATGCAAAATTGTACTCTATTACAACTGACAAATTCATAGATGCATAGATGTACGCTCGTCGCTGTTTTGCAAAATAGCACGGCAGGTAAAGTAAAGTTTACTTTGTAACGGCATACGACACATTGCATTCCGCTCCTTATTCTGAGTAAAGGGAAAGAATAAATTGAATCCAATACAAAAATCGTCACAGCATCAAATATTATATTCGCTAGATAAACTTTATCTGGTGATTCAAAATTCAAAATTCAAAAATTTTATTCTTTCACATAGGCCTAACTTACAGGCACTTGCGAAACGTTAAGACTCTACCGCCTCGTTCGGAAAGTAGCACTGCACCGAGAAGAACGGGCAAGAAACTCGGCACTTGCTTCTTTTTAAAAAATATTAATTTTGTTTTAAACAATATATTACATTATAATAAGCATCTTGTAAGCAGACGGAATATACACTTAGATCCAAGGGTCTTTGTCATTTTCATTATAAAACATACACTCAGTCTCATCATGCCCTGTAATTTAGTCGGCTACAGTGTCCTTAAAGTCGAAACATATTAAGTCCTTAAAGTGCAATTGATATATTTCAGGGTAGATTAACTGATGCAGATAGGTAAATATTTATCCGATTTGGCTGATAATAATGAAGGTGGCTTAAACAAAGGCCTCACTGTGTTTGATGAACCACAGCTATAGATTGCTATAACAAGCTTACTTGAAATGACAAGTCAGTATTATATCGAAATTGAACGTTTAATATCACTCAAAAACTCTTGTACACGCAATATTAACTTTCCACAAAAGACTTCAGCCTTTGAAGTGTCTTAATTAACGCGGCTCTCAACTCTATTTGGTTATTTGTTTATCTTTCCATTACGCGCCACCAGTTTCGTTGACTTTAGTAATTGTTTTTTGCTTGGTGAAGTTAATTTGGGAAGTCCCGATTTACATTTAAATGGGATTGTTTTGTGCAGCTCGCTCAAGTCGCCTTGAGCCTTTTTCTGAAGACACTTTAAAGTGAACCGAATGGATTAAACGAGAGTTGCGTTGGGAATTGTCACTTGAATTCTTCTAATTCTTTCTTGGAATGATCGACAAGCTGTGTATAAACTTGTAATTTGTTTTCTGTGTCTGTGATGATTTGCAGTAAATTGTTGCATGATATCATGCCCAATAGTCCCTGATGCCTGAAAAGTGCAAGTTAATATACTTTACACACTTTTGAGAGTCATAGGAAAATAACTCCCAGGCATGCAAGTTTCTAAAATATTGTTTATTAAAGTGTGGGTGAAAAGAAAATGGGCGTTTTGGTGCGAAGTATAATTATTTAATGTTATAGATTTATTCAATTTATAACTACAGGATACTTATATTCTGAAAAAAAAAATGTGTGAAGAGTGGTATTCGTAAAAACAGAAGTTTTTAATGGATGAAGCCGCGGACATAAGCCAGTGGGAGATAAAAATAATATAATCTGCTCTTCAAAGCACGATCTGTTTACTTATTCATGAGGAACAAAATGTGACTCGATTCTGATAGAGCTCTGTATCTCAAATATATTGTTCGCAATTCACCAACTCGCTTCCTGCTTTCCCGTATTAAAGCCGTACATGAAAATAAGAGGAGCTTAAACGATCTGTTTTTAAAACATCAAAAACAAGCAAAATAACTGTTTAAATGTGCATTGTTTTATCAAAAACAAAATAATAATATCAGAACAAAATATTATATGTATTGTTTTATTGATTTGTGACAGTATAAGAAATTTTAAGCAGGACATGACCATCGCAAGGCTAAACTTACGATTAACTGCTTGGCGGTTCGTTTTTGCCGGTTGGCTTGGAGCCGTCCGTAGCTGAAGCTTTCAAAAGGTATTAGCCAATTTGTAGGTCCTATACTTGCTTCGGGACATCCTGCATCATGAACAGAGGAGGTCATTGTAGATGAAGTATATAATATGGATGTTAATTGACAAATAGCAAAAGCAGGGTTCACAGTATGCGTATTTTAGGCCGTATACGGATTTTATTGTTATACTCTTACGAATATGTTGGTTGGTGCAAAAGCAGCATTGCGGGAGCTATCATACAAAACGAAGTTAATTCTGTCTAAGAAACTAAGCTAGTTATCAAAAATTCATATCTGAGTGTTTTTTAAATTATTATCACCGACACAAAAAATGCTTAATCCAATTTTGGCGAAACTTTTGAAAAAAGTCCACCGTATGTCTGCCTCGAAGCGAATTTAAAAAGACCCAAAATACATGACGTTTAAATTTGAAAGCTTTTCTTTCTGTAGCTTTTAACCTGCAGGTCACTGAAAATCGAGTAAATAACCGTTTTTGCCCGTTAACGTTGCACAAGTACGTTCTAAACATGTGAACGAGTGTTTCTGCATACTTTGTGCACGCCTTCGCTAAAACACGTCACAAATGCAAAAAGTACTAAGTTTCTTTGCTTGTTGTAGGGGCAAAATCTAAGTTTACGTATCATTGTAGTTGCTTGCAATTCACAAATAAACTGAATATTTTATGCACGAATCTTTTTAAGACAAATGACACCAAATACTTCAAAGGAAGTTTATATTTCTAAATAATAAATAAACATATAAAGCAAAACTTACTATGTTTTCATCAAGATCCTTGTAAGTGTATTTTTACGAGTATGCTATTAACTAACAAATATAATGCTTTTAATTGTGTACTAGATAATCCGCAAATACTTCATTCGGGTGAACTCATGAGAAAACTTCATTATCCCTCGTCTACACCGAACTAAAACACTTGTTTTAGTAAACATTATTCATTTCTTTTACATAAACAGATTATTATTATTTTATAGATATTTTCACTGTTTGCATAATGCATAAAACATTTAATGTTGAGTTTCATCATTCTCATAAATATATCTTGCCTTGTGTTTATTTATTTTGGCGATTTCTTCAATGAAGTATACATTTTATAAATAAAAAAAGGCGTGTGGCACTCGAAGACTGCCGCGGTAAAGCTATTGCATAGAATTTAAAGTTATTTTTAGTTTTGCCATCAATCGAAAAGTAGAACTTTTGGTACCAGGTGCAATTTCACAAACTTTTTAGTTTTTAGTTTGCCATCTATCGAAAAATAGCAGAACTTTTTAATGACTTTTTGAAATATCACGTGCGTGATATTTTTTGATTGATGCTATTTTTTGATAGATTTGCTGGGTAGACAGTCCACTCTGTCACTGAATAATAAAATAATGGTGTACTCTTCAATCCTAAAACCTATTTGGCTTTACGGTGTTCAAATATGGGGAACCGCTAGTAAATCAAACATTCTGGTCATACAAAGAGCCCAGAATAGCATGCTGAGAACTATCGCTAATGCTCCTTGGTTTGCACGCAACACCGAAATCCACGAGTACTTAGGAATGCCCACTGTCATTGATGAAATCAATAAACATGTAGCGAAACACCGGGATCGCCTTTTAAAGCACCCTAATCCTCTGGCTAATAGCTTGTTAACCATGGAACAGAGAAAGCGACTTAAGCGGGCTAATGTGCTCGATACCGTACAGACTTGAGGACCGTACCGTCTTCTCTTCTGATAAAGTCAACTGTATATTTTATCAAATTTGCTTATAGTCTGTCGACTGATCGCAGATAGCTTCACCGGAAAAAAAAAATTTTTTTGATAGATGGCAAACTAAAAATTAAAAAGTTGTGGAGTTGAGCTCCTTGCTTTCATGCTAGCCTAGTACCAAAAGCTCTACTTTAGGAGTGTCAGATTATTTTTGTTACGGTTTTTCTGGATTCGGTCCACCCGTCTAGGCCCGCGATAGAAGCTATGCAATAGCTTAAAAATATAAAGTTCCTTATCATTATTCAGTTGCATTGCCCCAGCGGACAAATAATGATAAGGAATTTCAAATTTTTTGTCTGAAATATTTATGCTTCTTGATGACATGACATGGTTTACAAAGTTTTTAAGTTTTTTTTAATAATCTCGATTTATTATTTTACACATGTCAAAGTATGAGTTAGTGAATGATGTAATAAACTTTGGATCTACTTAAATAATAATAATAAAAACTCTTGACTGGGTAATTAAGTATCATAGTCTAAATATACAGCAACCATATTTTCCAAAGGATAAGTACAACAAGGTATAACGGAAGCCAGAACATACAGAGCCATAATTTAGTCATTCCAACACACAAAAATTAAGAGCTATTAAATCCTTTTTAGAATCCAAGCAAATCGGTAACCAACAAGTTCCACGAAACGCAACAAGAGATTTCGAGTCTCGGGATAACGTAGACACATTAAATGTAGCAAGATTAAAGAACTACGGTTCAGTGTTAGCTCACAGAATTTCCTTCGCTTTTCTAGTATTATCTACCAAGTTCGAGGGTTGTTTCCACAAGGGGGATTAGAGTGCCCATTAAGAATGTAAGACTTACAAGTTTGTATCTTAAACTGTAGGTTAAGACTTCGTTTGGAATGGATGGATTCATTCACTTTTAAAAATTTTAAAAATTTGTATCCGAAAAATAGTTGTTGGTAGGCTAACGCTGTATTTATACAACATAATCAAATCCTTTCATAAAGAAATGAAATGAAACTAGTAATCTTAGCAACTAAATTAGGTATCATAAAATTATTGTACAAAAGTTTATGCTTAAAATCTAAAATTTGGTTATAACATTCCGATTATTATAATTTCTTCAGTTTTTTATATTTAGTTTTTGCTTAAAAGCTACGTTTCTAAAATATATCTTTCTTATTTTATTTAACTGCAAATGAACAAAAAAAACCGGCCAAGTGCGAGTCGGACTCACGCACCGAGGGTTCCATACCATAAAAGAAGTTAAACATTAAAAGAATCACTTTGGTTTATGAATTTACGAGTATAATATACATGTAGGTACTTTTGTTGTTAAACCGCAAACATAACTTTGTTTTTGCCGGTTTATTGTTATTATCAAAAAAAGTTAGAGAGTTGATTTTATTTTTCCTGTAAAATATACGTTTATTTCTATTGATCATAATTATTTCAGATTTTTCGATTGGTAAAATTCGGAGATAAAGGGGGGTGGGGGGGAACGGTATTTTTTTCGACAGTTTGCCGAATAAATTTTTAACTATCAGGCATAAAAATAAATAAAAATCGGTTTTAGAATACACAAGTAACGCCCTTTCATATGATACCCTACTTAATATTGTTATTTCATTTTGAAATTTTGACGACCCGGTTTTCCCCCTTTTTAAATAAAAATAAAAAAGATTTTCAATTTTTTATGATTGCAATAACGTCGCGCCGCAATTACCTACAACTATTCCAAATTTCAGGTCGATAGCTTTAATAGTTACTGAAATAATCGAGTGTGACAGACGGACGGACGGACGGACGGAGAAAGTCTCACCATAAGGGTTCCATTTTTACCATTTTGGTATGGAACCCTAGAAAGGAAGAGGTCATCAACTCTGCACTATTTTAGCATCGGACCCGATGTATGTTTTGCCAATATCAACGATTCTTTTTCATGTAAAGTTTTGATTGAAAACTTCGATATCATATTGAAATTTGATGCAGTGGTAGATTGCCAAACACTGGACGAGGTATGGTTTTAATTTTAACTCATATCGAATTGCAGTAAATGGGACAAGAGTACGACCTATAAACATTGATACATAAACTAAGGATTTCGGGTCAGCGCTAAAAAGTGTCCGAACCTAATGAAAGCTAGAACGCGAAAAGAGTTTCAATCGCACTTAAGCAAAATTAGGTTGTATAATAATGGTTTAAGACATCAATTACAATGTTGTAGTTTGTTTATAAAAATACACATGTATACCCTCGTTTATGTAGGTTTTCTCAGTACACTTTTTTCGTCAATATTGTATTACACCCGGGGTCCATAGGTTTATATGCCAATGCCCATAAACGATAAAAAGCTCCATCTGAAAGCGATCTAGCACGTGCACCGTGCCTAGTGCCATCCAGTACATTTGTTCCCCACGGATGTCGCCGCCACGACCGCTGCCTGCAAGTGGCCTACTTATACCGCATTGTATGGAAATGGTAACCGGATTATTATTCTGGATCTCGTATATTTACTACGTTATGATAGGCGTATAAGGTCGTGTCCGTATTAGCTGGGATTTTCGTAGGTTTTATAAAGTTTTTTTATCTACGCTCATTGCTTAAAGTTCGAATTATGAAATCAAAATGTGTCACATATTGACCTACTTTATGCACAGACTTCTATAATTATTAAAAAGTTATTCATTATAACATAGCTGTACTATGGAAATATCTCTAGATTGTTGAATAATTTCTATTACGATACGCGGCTCTGGGTTCCTGTATTTTTGTGTGTCGTCATCACAGACCAGGGAATAACTTTCTTTTCTCTGTGGTCGTCATAGCCAAAAGAGAGTGTAGAGCCAATCCTCAATTTTTTTTTTATATAAGGAGTCCACAGACAACATTTAGTTGGTAGTCATGATCGACCATAGACAACAATTAATTCACGGAAACAATAATTTTTCCCTGCCTTATATGACTGATTAAAAAGTGTGTTCATACAGAATATTAAAAAGAATTATGTATAATTTTTGATTATTTAATTATCCACTAAAAATATAGTTTATCTGACTTGTATAAATATTTTTCTACTCTTTTTTGTTTCATGACTTTTTTAACAGACTATACGCAGTTTGCAACTGAATTTTGGCGCCATACCTAACTTTTAACATTTCAATGTGTTATTTTTGTTACTTAGTCAAAACTTAGCGCGGAAAAATGTCTAGCAGTGGAACGTACTAAAGAAAATTTAACTCCACCTGACATTTTAGTAATTGCAACAAAAATGACCCACAATCTTTTACCAACAAAGTGAAGGATTTACGACAAACGTTAGCAAGATTTTATGGTTTGGATTTATGATAATTTGAGCGTAGATAAAGTAGTGTATGAAACTCTACATAATTAGGTATTAAAACACTCGTGTGATACTATTAAAAAACTCGCCTGCGGCTCGTTTTTTAAACTCACACTCATGTTTTAATACCCCCCATTATGCATCCGTTTCATAAACTACTATTGTATTATTTTTTATTGAAAATGTTGCAGTACAACCTATTGCTCGTAATATATAACTTTTGTACAAGTCTTGCCCGCATCAAACTGTGCCAAGTTTCAGCGCATAGTCACAAAGTGCAAGAATTCCATCTGCCCATGGTTTGCCTTTATAGAGATAACTTGTATGGAGCTTATGTCACATTGATATCTCTAGTGGGGCAAATGGAAGATTGGAAATATTGGGAATCGGCATAAGTAATCTAGTCAGTCACGGATAGGTACCACTGCAGGACAACAATTTAATTAGAGTTTCGGTTTTAGACAACTATAGTCAGCGACACTATTACACACAGTAAAATTTAGGAGCTGATTGATAGTTCAGGATTACTTAAAAATTATCAAACCTTTAAAGTGTTTAATGTGTATCTAACTTAAAATATCTCAATATCGATAATATCATTTCATTAAAATAGAACAATCAATTTTCACATTATGATAATCCCATTAGGTACGTTACCATCTTTGTGCATTGATGCTAATTATATTATTAATATCTCCTTTATAATTATCAGATATTGTCCACTAATTGAAGATCTGCATTAGTCGTGATAATTAACAATTGGGGTAATTATAAACCGTGCAATTGTTTAATTTATAGCTGATTGCGTTTGGAATTTCTCTATCGAGTGTGGTATTGAAATGAGGTCATTGTGTAATGAACTATAACATGGCTGGAATTTCATCTATAACCATTAATAAATACTGAATTATAATTTATATTCTACTCTTAACTGAATCCGGCATTCTGGTCTCAGGTAGCTACCTCCCTACCTACTTATTGCAGTGGATTCTAGTGGGAGGTTATGAGTTCGATTCCCGCCACGGCTCTCTTTATGATTTATACATTAACTCCAGACCGTTCTGGTGGGGGCTTCGACCAAGGCTAGCTACCACTCTACCAACGATGTAGCGTCACGGCGCGATGCTGTGTAGAAACAGTTAGGAGTAAGTTCACTTATATCTTCCAAGTTAGTAAGATAATATCTTCGGCTGTGTTATCACTTACCATCAAGTAAGATCGAAGTAAAATACCTACTAACTTGAAGTGGAATAAAGGCAACTAAAATTTTAGTTTGTGTTTGTTGCAACTTAATGTAACTTGGTTAGCGAAGACGAAAACCATTGACATATATACTGCATGCTAGAAAATTTTTCATTACATTTGCAAATGTGTATGAAACATACCAACCCAAAGTTCTTGATAATGGCCATATTTCTTTTAGTATGAGAGGAAGGCGGTGACCAGAAATGAGCGAAAAAACCCATGGCTCAATCCGTGTGAATTTTAGTTTTTCACAAATCCCGCGGACACCGTGATTTTTTTTGGGATCAAAAGTACCTTTTGTTTTAATCCAGTGTATATTCATTCATTTATTTCAAATTTGGGCTTAAACGGTTCAGTGGTTGCCGCGTAAAGAAGTACTAAACATACACACAAACTTTCTTACCTCTATAATATTAGTTAGTGTGATGTAAAGCGACAGGGTTGTGCCTTGAACGTAACTCTAACGTAACTCTGCATATCAAAAGCTAATGTTTGAACAAAGGACTGCATTAGAGAAAATTCTAAACAGGTGTCGGGTGCATTCATGAAACAGGCGTCATCTCAGATGCTATACGCGTCGCGGGCTTTCGCCTACATCGGCAACCTCGTGACCCCGTGACACGTTTTTTTCACGTCTCCGTATTTCGTAACACTGGCTTTTAATACGCCCTTCGGTCTGTTCTGTTCGCGAAGTTCCGCGACTTGAGATTTATGTACCACTCCGGTATAAAATACGAGCACCGTATTCCAATGCAACATCTTTTCTTGATGGTAGAGAATTGTCATCATCATTAACCACTTTTTAAGTCTCCTCTCTGTCATATTCGGGGCATATTCATACCTTTACCGTGCTTTGCATACATTTGGGGACATTATAATTAACTCTTGGGCATGGGCATGCAGGTTTTCCTTCACCACTAAGCTTGTTAACAAAAGATTGTTTTATTGAATGGAAGCAATTTTGCGGAAATCCAAAGTAATTAGCAGTACCGATTAATTTTTTTTGCTATAATCCACGTCTATTTGAAAAGAATCGTAGAACTCTACGATTCGGTATGGTGCAGCCAACATCTCCCCCAGGATGTCCTGGTGTCATGATGAAACGCGCTTTGAATAAATTGTTGGAATAATAATAACTGTGTAAAGTGTTTCATGTGGGTGGTGTTCCTGTAAATTAGACATACAAATTATTTTCAAATAGTGGATTATAGCAAAACAAAATCAATCTGTCTTGCATGTTCAGTTTGTGTGCGGACGTCGGGAATAGAATCTCAGACGTTCCACCAAAATATCAAGTTGGAACACCGCAGTAGGTCATCAAAATCCAGCTTAGAAGAGCGCATACATCTCAAAATTTCCAAGGACCGTAAAAACAAGTTACCCCACTAGTTTTGCATTTGGAATGCATTTCGCTAAGTGTGCACAAAGTTTCGCTTTACTGTGACTTCCAAACGGGCCACGTTAAACTAGCATTATATTGTAAACCGCTTTGCAGACCGCTCTTTACTTTGCTATTACTTTTTTTGCAGTTATCGAAAGTTATGCTCTCTTTAAAGTCATGCATGTTAAATAAAATTATGGAAATGCGTTTTTATTTTATTATTATGTAAAAAAAAACAATTATTTTCTTTTTAAAATATACACAAGAATTAACAAAAACAAACATATGCTAAAACAATTTTAAAAATTCCTGAATCATTCATTGAAAACAAGGATTTAGGTATCCGTTTATCAGCCCTCAGTTTATTTCCGTTGATGCCTGCCAACTTGATCTTTTAATCCCTACGAAAATTACTTTTGACATTATTAATGAAACTTTTGGATGAAGCCTGTTTAAAAAACTTTTTCATTACATTTTTTGTTCGGAAAGTGGCTGTTCTGACAAATATGTCAAATTTGAAAATTAATAGGTTTTTGCCCAAAGAACATGGGCAGAAATGTACACAAATAAAGTTTAGCGTCTAGATGTAATATTTATTACAAGACGATTCTAAAAAATAATAGAATTTTTTCAAGGTATCACCGGTTATTGTAAAGGACGGGTCAAAAAATAAAATATTTAAAGAAATTCAATTGCTGGATGCCAAACTTTTCCACTTTTATGATCCATCTTTTTGACGATCGGTCCACTTTTATACGAGAACAACATGTAACAAACTATACTAAAGAAAAACCTATTTTCAAGTACTACGTTAATTCTTAGATCAGACTGTAGAATACAAGACAATAATAACTGTGTCAAAATTCAAATTCAAAATTCAAAAATTTTATTCTTTCACATAGGCCTAACTTACAGGCTCTTGCGAAATGTTAAGACTCTACCGCCTCGTTCGGAAAGTAGCACTGCAGCGAGAAGAACGGACAAGAAACTCGGCACTTGCTTTTTTTTAAATAATAAATATAAATGTCGATTTCAATCGTTCTTTTTTTGCATTTTATTTTATTCGAATATATTTACATAAAAAGATTAAATTAGTTTAGGGGTTTCCATTGCGTTGGAGTAAAACTGAATATTATTTTTACGTGTGAGCCAGTCTCACTTAAATAAACTGTTTGAATATTTGTGATTTTGTAATTCAATATTAATTTATTAACTCAATTAGATTTTTCTTTCAGTCAATTGGAGTTTTTTAATTCCGGCATCTCGCAACATTGTCCGACAGCTACATGATGGCTACATGGTCTCAACTGTCGACATTGACAAATTCTGGGACAAGTGACAAGTATTTATCAAAAAGTATAATATAGTGTATTGTCTATGCTCTCAGATGCTTCATGGCGGAGGTCGCAGTTGTTATAATACTCAGATACAGTATTTTGAAAATAAATATTAATTTTTCTCCACTTTTTTGTAAGAAAAATCTTTTAGCATTGAGTTCAGGCTTGCAGGTCCAACCAAAAAAATATTTTTTCATTTATAGTTGCAATAGCGTAACGTGACCGAAAGCGATGTATGGGCCCGCACCATTGTTCTTTTGCCACTGAGCAATTTGATTCATTTTGATCATCATCATCTATAGAACTTATCCTTTACCTTCCATCAGGCCAAACCAAACCAAACCAAAATTAAAAGTTCTATAGTAGGTATGGTAGATACCTACTATAGAAATTATTATTAAATTCTAAATTTAGAAAATAAATAATTAAATTTAGAATATTTAGCTAATTAGCTCATATCAAGAACCAAAAACGTCTACTGTTCTTCTGTTCGTACCAAGGTAGATACATAAATTCCAATAATTATATTTTATTTATTCTTTGCATCTTTTTATATGAATTTTCACATAAGAGGAAAATTTTAATGTTAAAATATTTATATAGTTAGGTATGAAGGACGAATAAATTCGGGATCTTTATGCTTTACTCATGAATATTCTTGCATAATCACAGATTCTGTATACCGTGCTTGCTAAATAAAACGTCTCGAAAATTCTAAACACAGTGAGACCAAGTTTCTACGTTCCCATTGGTAAATGCAATTCGCTGAGTATGCATGAAGTTTTGCAGTCTTGCTAACCACGGGTTTTATAAAGCAACAAAAGTGTGATTATAAGATTTAAAAAAATATTACTTGCTTTACTTGTCTTCTCTTAACATAATATTATTTTCTACATTTGATTGTTTCGAGATAGACCTGCTTAGTTCTCTTTAAATTACTTATCTGTGTATTACATTTAAATTACTTATAGGTATACTAAATAACTTGGGAATTCCAATACCAATCGCTCGTTTCATCATTTTTTGCTATTAAAAAAACCAATAAGAAGAATAATTAGGAACATGTTATTTCAAATATTTGTGTGTAGCCAAAATATTTTTATTTACAATGTAAATGTTATGTAGACGAGTGTGTACGTAGGATTTTTTTACTAAAGATACTGAAATTGTAAATTAGGACCCATTTTTTTAATACGGGCAGTGAATGTTGCCATCTTGAAAATATATTGCGGTCTTTTATTACGGTTTGGGTCATATGGAAATTTAATAGACTGTATTTTTGATGTACCCTCACTCCGGCACTCGAGAAGGAGTTTCCTTTTGCAGGAATATGAAGGAATTTTTATAAGGTACAGAAAGCTAATAGCTATAGTTATAATTCCCATATTTTATTTAATATCGTCATAGTTAACGGTGGTCATTTCTTAGTTTTAACTAAAAAAGATTCCGACGAATTGAGAACTTCCTCCTTTTTTTGAAGTCGGTTAAAAAGTGAAAATGTGGTATGGGTTCGGTCCCCGGCAGGGGTTCCCTCTGGTTATCATACAGAGGCGTATTTATTAATTTATTCACTTATTTGGTGAGATGTTCAATATATTGTGATATTAACTATACACGGAAAAGGTGTGAAAATAATTTACAAAACAAAGGAACCCTGTAAGGGTGTAACCAAGAAATAGAGGCACTAACTGGTAAGAGATAGAGTATTCCGGTGCGATACTGTGTAGTTCTGAAAACAGGTCATAATCATTTCAAGTGGTTGCAATTAATTAAAGATGTAATCAAATAAATATTATTTAGATATTTATTTTAAATTTGGTTTGAAATTACATAAAAGAACCAAGACAGTAATTGTATTACCATTGTTAGCCATATTTTTAATTTGTAGAGAAATATAGAGTTTTTTGGATTCATCCCATCACACTGCTTTATAAAGATGATACGGATTTAAGCAACAATTTCATACAAAGCATAGATTATTAGGTCAATACATACAAAGGTAGACTTAATAAAGTCAAGGCAAGTACCAATTTAAAATAATACAGTATTAGATTACCATACGGCCAAAGCGGTAATATGGAAGGTTATTTATATTCCACAGGCGGCGCTTCCTCGCGAGTTCTATTAAATAAAGTTTTAAGGATTCGTTGAAGATCAAGCTGCCTTTTATGTGAAAATTAAAACGATATATTACGGTTGTCTTTTTCATATTAAATGTGTTATAAAAACCTCGTATGCCAGTTCAGTCTCACGATATACAAGGTTGCAATTTACCTTGCCGAAATATTTTCGGTTTTATCAGTTACTCTTTTTACTTTTGCTTTTCGTTATAATATGTGATCAAAACAGCTGTTGAATTTTCAGTTACGGCAGAAAGTTAGGCAGACCCATTATCCATTTTTTTTAAGTAACCACTGATGTGAGCCTTTTTTCCCTATTCCTAAAGAGTATAGGAAATTGAAAAAATATATACAGGTCTAGCTGTAATTTATTGTAACCACTTTTACACCATTAACCTAATGACTCTACGAAAGTGTTTTATACAACAAAAAAATAAAACATTGACATTAGGGAAGTGTTCATGGTAAAGTGGCACACATTAATATCTAATTACTCGAGTGTACGACCCAAAAACACGCCATGTAATCCTCTAATGGGCTAGTGTATTGTGAAGTAATGGCCGCAAAATACAAAATGTCCCCACGGGCTGGTACGATAGGTTGCAACAGATTTTCTGGCGTTTTTTAAAGTGCCTACTTCAGAGTTTCCTTTTTTAGGGTTCCGTACTTTAAGAGGAAAAAAACAAAACGGAACCTCTATGTAATCAATTTGATATCAGCGTCTGTAAGTCTATAACGGCCCTTTATTTCAGTAACTTTTTAAGCTATCAGCATGAAAGGTGTATAAGATATTTCGATCTAAGAAGACGAGCCCGAATCTGTCAAAGTCGCTAATGTTTGTAGTCGTATAAAGTTTGATAGTGTGAGGCGCGTCATTGTGCATCAAAATATGATAATAGTTGGTTATAGTAGCCCAACGTCATTTCAATCCTAATATATTGAAAATCATTTTTATTTATATTTCAAAAGGAAGGAAAACGGGGGCGTCTAAATTTTAATATGAGAGAACAACATCAAGTGCCTTATCATATGAAAGAAGACACGTATAATCTAAAATAGATTTTTATTTATTTTTACGCTTGATTTTTATCAAGCGTAAGCCCCTTCGTAAACGGCTCATAAACGTAAGCGTATCGTTGTGACGCTACGCATAACAATATGACAAATACCCCTCCTACGATTCGCGAAACACCGCTTCGTCTGCAGACATCTTTGAAAATGTTCGTGTTCGTACTGCTCTCGTCGTACGCGAGGATTACGATACGCTGCCACGTAAAAATGGCCTAAGCCTACTTATAAGAAAGGAAGAACATGAAACCTCTCCCTTTCTTATCAAGAATCGTCTTATATGGCAGACAGACAGATAGCAAGCATAGTTTAATGGCGGTTCTCAATATTCGATCTATCCGTGGTTCGCCTTACTAGAGATAGAAATTTGACATAAGGTCCATAAAAGTTACGTCAAATTTCTATCTCTAGTAAGGTAAACCGTGGATAGATCGAATATTGGGAACCGCCATAAGTGTTCTTTTTTTTGTGCCACGGATATAACGGAACCCTAAAAATTAAATCATAGTAGGTGGCTTCTAAATTTTTCATTACTCGTTCACTTTTTTAACATGGATATTATATTAGGAATTCTTAGAGTCTTTTATTAAAACTCTCGCTGTACGCAGCCAGAGAAGTTTAATTTGAGCGAAATTTAAGAAGATTGCCTACTTTTATATTAGAAGTAACTTCTATGACGGCCGAAACAAAGGAAATTCCTGTATATCACTGGATTCGTAAAACGATAAATGGAACTTGAGAAAGTTTTTTTTATTAAGACGACCTGATCGTTCCTTTGTCTTACAAATTATTTCTCTTAGGGTGTTAGACGTAAGAATGGAAAATTTTACCTAATTTACATTTTTTCACGCGGTCTGCCGTTCTCTGAATATTATGTCGATTCAGATTGTTGGTCAGACTCGTATGTCCAAACTAGTTTACAACAAGGGCCAGATAATGAATTTGTCCGTAGTCAGTTAGTAGACTTACTTAACTTAAAACTTTTTAAAACTGTGAAACGAATTTATAAAATATTAGAAATCAAACACAACAAGTGTCTTTTGCTGATTTGTTGCTGATATCTTGTAACACCACAGACACATGTTTTAGTACCTAGACTTAATTTGAGTTAAAAAGTAATTCTGTAGAATATCTTAGCTTAGGAGTACTTTTAATTTAGCAGGCTGACCCTTACGACATGTCTTGATATCAAGACAAGTCAGCAGATGTGGCGATCCGATATCGTATCGTATAATGTAGAAAGGCTACTAGGATATAAGTACCTACGAGTATATTTGCCTTATTTATGTGGTTCTTAATATTATCACAGTCACGTATTATGGAGGGCACTCATACAGAAAATAATAATGCAGACGTAGCTTTTCCGACTCTTGCTCTTTGGGAATATATTCTTTTGACGCTAATAACCCTGACCACTGAAATATTTTAAGGATATTTACTATCTACAAAAATTATCTTTTCATATTTAAAGAATTAAAAAATACCTATATTTAACTGTTCCGTCTTTAAAAATATGAAAGTATAAGGTAATTTTTAGTAAATTGCTATAACATTTGCGCGAGAGAAGCTAATTTTTTCCTAATTCCTGATAATGTGAGTATTTAAAAAAAATCTCCCTTATCACTACGTAGTAGTATCGACTGTTGAAAATTTCATACTTCTAGGTAAGGTTCCGGCCTGGACTGGGCGTGAATGTATAAAAGAGTCAAAATAAGTCATTAATCAAATAAATAAAAAAAATATACAATAATATTATACCTATTTATAAATAAATAAATAGAAATGAATAAATATACCTACTGAATTTTGTTAATGCCTAATTTTAGAATTATGATTTTAATATTCATACACAAGTTAATGGTAAAATGTAATCAGCTTATCCAAATATAATTGTAAACATCAGATTGTACGTACATATAATATTTTTGTACTAGAGATGAAAGTGTCAATATTTTATTTATTTATGTATAATATTATGATGATTATAGTAATTATTGTTTCTATTCCTTACACTTGTTTAGCTTCTTTATAGTATTGATTCCATGACAACATGTAGACAACATAATACTAGAAATAGAGGTAATATAAGTAAGTATTATTGTAGTAGTGATTGTATCGTACAAAGTTGCTTAACATGAATTTTATATTGAAAATGGTTAACATCTCCAAAGTAATCTTCTACAACTAAATAACCGCATTGAGTCTCTCGGTGGAGTGAAATTGGGGCGATTGTTCTTGTATTAGATTCTAACGAGCGACATAACGAGGGATTTGTTGCTAATTCCATTTATTTGTCCCCAAATTGGCACAGTTAGCATGATATTGATGAAAATTACCTTTCCGGCGTTAAATAAGGAAATATTGGGATAGATCGAGACGATTGTCTAGCTGAAAGTTTTCAAACAAAAAGCGATAACGTTTTCCTATACCCGTAAATGTGGACTATATTTTCAAAAATTTGAAAAATGTCGCACATGCAATGAAGAACTGAGTCCATACGTTTCCATCTATAGGTACTCGTATTGCTTATCTTACTAGACTAAGGTGTACTGAATCTAATGAGACTAAAATTGGTTAATTCGGTATAGGTTTCGGGGTGAGGGTAACAACGTGATCACTCAAAGCAATACTTGAAGAACAAACAAAAAATAAAAACTAATATTTGCATGCCAAAGCACTGAGACCAAACATGAATGTAATAACCCTGTACGTGTTTTAAGCAAATAAATGATTTATTTATTTATTAAAATGTAGGCCCAGCTCTGTAATTGCAACCCTCTCTATACGAGTATTATTATATACTAGCTGTTGCCCGCGGCTCCGCCCGCGTGAATTACGATTTTTTTTTACATAATATACCTTCCTACTGGAATTCCTTGATTTTTCGCGGGATTCTGGTGTGATGTTGTACAGAAACCTGTTCTTACTTTGCACGGGTCATCTTGTGGTGATTTTGAAAACTCCTTTTTCTTAATAAAAATATAAAGTTTCATTAATACGTAATTGAAAGATCAAAAGGACGATTTTAACTGTCGATATTTCGACCCAGTGGCACAGGTCGTGGTCACTACGTGACCACGACTTGTACCAATGTATCGAAATATCGACAGTTAAAATCGTCCTTTTCATTGTGATTTTTATTCTGAAACCACGAAATATGTCAAAAATTATTAAACCATGTGAAAAGTTGTACTGGTGGTAGAACTCTTCTTACAAAGTTCGACCGGGTAGGTACCACTGGGATAAATTACTCTACTAACAATATTCCACAGCCCAACATAATATAAGAGTCTTTTAAAAATCTTTGCTTCATCTCAATACAATCCAAAACATCAGAATGGACAATGGCTATATATTTCCTTACGTATAAAAAGACCTTAGATGACAGTCAGTCGGTTAGGATCGATAAGACCTAAGAGTTAAAAATATTTGTGAACCATTATCTTACCCTTTCCATATTGTGGATGATAAAGTTTAAATCTGTTCATGTCTGTCTTAACAGTGCCATCTGAATATAAAGTCAGGAAACTGTAAATAACATGACAGTTAATTTTTATTAAAAAAAATTCGGTAGTACCTATCTCAGAGTTTTACATTCAAGTTCCACATAAATTGTAGAGATGGCGCTATACGGTATAACGTAGCGATAACGCCAGTTACATGATTTTTGTTCACCCTCGAAGTGAAAAATTTTAAACCATACAAAATCTGCTAAGCCTATTTATTTACGGCTGTAAGGGTACTCCAGTCTTACTTGAGCCCTACGTCCTAGCCCTAGGTTCTTTGTGCATTCCGAGTTTCAAGTCACCTACCTACTTGAACTTATAGGTTCTGATGTCTGTAATTTCTGAACAACGAAAGTGATGATGATAAGATTTGTATGGAATAATCTTTAAAGTACCTCCTTTCTAACAAAAAAAGAATGTATGGAATCGGACAACGCGTTAATGAATTATAACTAAAAAACGTTTGGACTTTGATGCCGTCTTCCAGGGAAACCATGATGAATTTTGGGACAAAAAGTATCCTATGTCCTACCTCGGGGTATGAACTATAATCATGTCAAGTTTCATTTAAATCCATCCAGCGGATTAGCCGTGATGCCCGGTCGTGAAACAGACAGACAGACAGACAGACAGACAGACAGACAGACAGACAAAAATTAAACAAATTACAGTTTTGGCTTCAGTATCGACTAAATAGTGTCCTCCAACAAATTTTTTTAAAATATCTTCAATGTACAGAATTCGACCCTTTACAGTTTTATTCTAAGTATAGATAAATACATCATTCTTCAAAATACTTTCTTGCGTCACTATAACGAAATCAGATTGGTTATTCAAAATACATATTCTCTCCTCTCATCTCTACTCCGCTTTTCTGTAAATCGGTCTTAAGCAAGAGTGTCCTGCCAAAAAATCATATCCTTTCCAAGATTTTCACTTTGATATACGTAACCACATACGGCCCACCCAAATGTGGGCGAGCCTTTGTAAAATAAGCCACATTTTTGGCTAGTTCCCTATTTTGTGGGCTCTTTTATGAGGTAGCCCATGAAATGTGACCAGTAGTCGTGCGCGCGGCGCGTTAAGTGTTTTATCACCTTTATTTTAACAATTTAATGTCCCATTAGGATATTGTATAGCGTATTTTCGGGCAATATACAAGAGTAATGAGATATTAATGTGAACTCGTTTCCTTTCTCCCTCTTATTGTTGTTTTTTTGTTGGGTTAGGAAAAGAAATACTGAGGTAATTTTTTTTCTCTTCGCTAATAAGACTTTTATTTTTATTAATGCATAGAAAAAACAGTCCTTATATATTGATACGTATACATATATTCATTTATTTATAGTTTCATCAAAATATTGAAAAAGTACCGATTCTGTCGAAGTCTAAAGTGTGTTCTGTTTTAGTGAGTCTAAAAATCTACTATCCCTATCACGGTATGGTTGGAAACAGAACTATTTCTTAAGCTATCCTTTTTCAACAGTGTCGTAGTTAAAAGGATAGATATTTAGATACATTAAATTAAGAGATTCTAAAACAATCGCTACCAGTGGCGGAACAGTGTGAGAGCTACAAAGTCGGTTTCAACTTTACCTTTTAGTATAAGCACTTGTATATCATTTTGGCTGTTTTGGCTGTGATATTATGAGTTTAACTGAATATGATGCATCATTTTTCGGGTTACCAGGTCAACAGGAAGCGGTTAAAAATCGTAAAATTTTAACTACAGAAACGATCTAACAAACGCGGAGTTAAAACATAAGCTAGCAATGAGAGCGTTAATTGGATTAAATTATTTTAACTAGAGACTGACCGGGCAGTGTTACAAATTCGCTGCATAGCTTAGTACTTTAGGCTTATTGTAGAGTTTTTAATATAAAATTCAGACAAAATATAGGTATCTACCTACGTTGAAGGTAGTCACTGTTGCGGCGTGAATCGGAACGCAAGAATACCTATTGGACCACGTAATTAGACAGCTACATTACGTGGATAAACCTGCAAATCCAGGACCAATCATCTTCAGCATCGTCACGGAATAATGGAGGCGCTAACCAATCGCATAAAACGTCATATTCATATTCAAATCTATCACATTGTATAAATTTTTCAATAATTGTAATACGAGAAATACACGCAATAAGTTAACATCGTTGTTCTTTATTTGAAACCACAAGAAAATCGCGCAAACATAAAAGTTGGTCATTCGAGCCACATTTTAACCATAATTCATAATACAACGCGTAAGGATCGTATTTATCGAGCACGAGCAGCAAGTAATAATTAGATCGAGTTCAGGAAGGCAGCCATCATCGGACAAAGACGCGCATTTCGGTACGGCTAACCCATCCACGAACCAATCCTAATTACCAATCCGCAGTGCTAATATTGTGCTTTTCATGTTTCAGTGGGAGATTTGTGCGTTAAACTATCACAGGTAAGTACTCTTTGCATTCTTAGCCTCCTCCGACATAGGTAGGTTAATTAAAATAAAATGTCAAGTCGCGATAAATCTCCACAATTAGGGCTAAGCGACGACAAACTCGACCTTTTAGTTCGCGAACTCATAAAGAAACGCGGCACCCTAAAAGGTAGGTTAACTAAATTCGGAACTTATATCAATAGTTTTGACGCAGATGAAGCAACATCACAAAATAAAATTGATTTAAAACTACGTATTGAGGGTGCAACGAATCTTTATCGCGAATTTAATAGCATACAATCTCGAATAGAAGAATCAGTCAGTGAATCAGATCTTGATGATCAACTCAATCAGAGACAGCTGTTCGAAGATTGTTATTATAGTACATTATCGCAGGCTGAGTTATTGTTAAATAGGTGTGGCAGTACTAGCGGCAGTGGTGAGGTCGGTACTTGCGCCAAAACATGTAGAAACAGCTCACTGAAATCCATCAAATTACCTGTTATCACTCTGAAAACCTTCGATGGTTCATTTGAATCGTGGCTGGAATTTAAACATTCATTTCAATCATTGGTCAACGATTCGGATGAGCTATCAGATACACAAAAATTTCACTATCTTAGATCGTCACTCAAAGGAAGTGCAGCGCTGGTCATCGATTCAATCGAATTTACTCCCGACAACTACCCGATCGCATGGGAGTTGTTATGTGATAGGTATAATAATAACCGGCTGTTAATTCACAATCATGTTAACGCTATATTTAATGTTCCAAAATTAAATAAAGAATCGTGTGTATCCTTAAGGAACCTTAGCGATACAGTTCTTAAAAACCTACGAGCATTAAAAGTTCTAGGGGAGCCGGTGGACTCCTGGGACACGCTTATCATTCACATTATTGTAACTAAACTCGATAAAACCACTGAACGCGAGTGGGAACAACACCGGGGTTCCGTGCTAGCTAGCGCGGAGTCAAAATTAAAGGTCGATGATTTGATTGAGTTCTTAAAAAATCGGGCAGATATGTTAGAAACGCTGCAGAGCTCGCACAACACACATAGTAAGGATGTTAAAAATAATGTTAAGTCACTTGCAACTACGTCACACTCAAAATGCAATGTTTCTAACATTAAGCCACAAGAATCCCGTCGCTTTGCGCCTAGGAAGTGTTTTAAATGCAACGGGGACCATCAATTATATGCGTGCACCTCATTTATCAATTCTGATTTAGAATCTAAATTAAAATTACTTCGCGATCACAATCTATGCTTGAACTGCATGAAAAATAATAACCATACAGCGGAATTCTGTAAATATGGCGGTTGCAGGCGCTGTTCTTTAAAACACAATTCTTTAATTCACGCTGATAACTTAAATCAATTCCCGGGTGATATAAAAACAACAGATGACACTAAACGTTCCCTAACGATGCACACTACGTTCGATGACACGCGGCAATCAGTGAGTGACGACGGCTCGAGCGCAGTTCCCGCGTTTAATAATTCCGCGTGGCAAGTCTTGTTATCTACTGCGCTAGTCCAGGTCCGGACTCGACGCAATGATTATTTACTCGCGAATGCACTCTTAGATAATGCAAGTGAAAGAAGCTTCGTAAGCGAACCCTTTGCCAAGAAACTAGGTTTAAAATTTATACAGTCCACTCATGAGATTAGGGGTGTTGGTAACTCGGTGACGCAGTGTACTAAGTCCTGCGATATTGAGATAAAATCACGCACATCTACCTACACCACTAAATTACATTGTTACGTATTACCTCAAATTTCGTCTCCATTGCCCGCACTTCACTATGAACGAGCTAAACTACGCATACCGAATAGTGTACAACTGGCAGATCCGCATTTTCTAAATTCCCGACCAATCGATATTCTCATCGGCGCAGATACGTTTTGGGAATTAATAAACGTAGGTAATATAAGGTTACCTAACGGACCTTATTTACAAAATACTTGTTTAGGCTGGATAATATCAGGACCTATCGTACTTAATACACGCAACGATAGCATTATTCAGTGCAATTTTTCGCAATCTATTGATACGCAATTACGCCAATTCTGGGAGGTCGAAGAGCTCCCTCGAGATCGAGACACGCGCACAGATGCTGAACGTGCTTGCGAAGACCTGTTTACTCGTACTACGACGCGCAATGACGAGGGACGGTTTATTGTTAGCATACCACTAAAGTCATCTCCCGATCTTTTAGGCGAATCTTACTCACAGGCAGAACGACGATTTCTCGCATTAGAAAAGCGACTACAACGCACACCTGCCTACAAAAAATTATACGTAGACTTCCTTCGTGAGTATGAAAGTCTAGGTCATATGACACGCGTTTCAACCTACGGAACCCCTCATTATCTATTGCCTCATCACGGGGTGTTCCGAGAACACGCAATCAGCACGAAATTGAGGGTAGTTTTTGATGCAGGGGCCGCCAGTAGCACAGGGATAAGCTATAATGACCTACAGTTTGTTGGACCGCCTATCCAAGGTGACCTCATATCAATTATTCTACGTTTCAGGCAATATCGGTACGTCGCATGCGCAGATATCGAAAAAATGTACCGCCAATGTCTCGTAAATGAAAGTCAGCGTGATCTACAGCTAATTATCTGGCGTGAAGATCCCTCACAACCGCTCGGTATCTATCGCCTCAACACAGTTACGTATGGAACCGCATCCGCACCTTTTTTAAGCGTTCGTTGCCTAAAACAACTGGCTATTGAATGTAAAAATCCAGAAGTATCGCGGATAATTAACGAAGACTTTTACGTTGACGATATGATTACAGGTTCTGACGATAAAGATAAATTAATCAACTTATGCAAAGAAACAAGCTCGACATTGCAAGAGGGTTGTTTCCCACTGCGCAAGTGGATTTTCAATTTCGACGCAGAACCTGCAATGACGTCGTTATCGGGAGCAAACAAGCAAATAACCGGTGAAAACACTCACCACAAAACATTAGGTATAGGTTGGCAGAATGATAGTGATGAATTTTACTTTAATACGGAGCTCACGCCTGATATTAACCAACCAATAACTAAACGCTTAATATTATCATACGCATCACAAATCTTTGACCCTTTGGGAATTTTAAGTCCATTTATATTAACCGCGAAGACGTTATTGCAACGGTTGTGGTTATTGAAATTAGATTGGGATGAGTCCGTCCCTGTCGACATCGCGCGCGCATGGAACAGGTTTCTCGAGTCTCTGAGCGTACTAAACACTATACGCGTGCCTCGGTACGTAATGAATTCTCATACTACCCGCTCAGAGTTGCATATTTTTACGGATGCATCGCAAGTCGGATATGGCGCAACCATCTTTGTTCGAACATTAAATGTAAATAATCGCACTGTTACCGTACGCTTGCTCTGTTCTAAGGGGAAGGTTGCACCGCTAAAAACTATTAGTATTCCGCGCTTAGAACTCCTAGGTGCTCTCATCGGAGCCAGGCTGTATGACAAGGTGCGAAAATCTCTTCATTGCGACTTTGATCACATAATGTTTTGGACAGACTCCACAATAGTCTTAGGTTGGCTTCGCATGCCACCACGATTATTAAAAACTTTCGTTCAGAATAGGACAATAGAAATTCATGATCTAACGAAGGAGCTCCCGTGGCGTCACGTAAGCGGGAAGGAAAATCCTGCCGACCTCGTATCGCGGGGGGTTGCTGATCTCGAGGAGCTTTCGTCCTCTAATCTGTGGTGGGAAGGGCCAGCCTTTCTTCGTGACAGCGAATTTGACTGTAATACCGTGTCTCCTTTTTATACGCAGGAGGATCAATCAAGTTTGCCTGAAACGAAAGGCAGTGAAGTAACTGCGCTCGTTGCCCAGAATACCTCGAACCCTGAAGATAAATCGATCATCGATTTCGAACGATTCTCCCAGTTCAAACGGCTTAGACGCTCGACTGCATATGCATTACGGTTTATATTTAACTCACGCAATAAATTAAAAAAGCGGTCGGGTGTTCTTTTTGTCGATGAACTGGGGGAATCCGACAAATTGTTGGCTAGGCTTTCTCAGTTGGAATCTTTTCCAGCTGAGTACAAGTCTATAGTTAACAATCGCTCGCTGCATCAAAACCACAGTTTAAGTAAATTAAATTTGTTCGTTGATGACGATAAGCTTCTGCGAGTCGGTGGCAGATTGGATAACTCTTCAGAGTTCGACTACAATAAAAAACATCCGATACTACTCTCGGGCAAACATTATTTCACGCTTCTTCTTTTCCGTCACGAACACCAAAAACTGCTACACGCTGCACCGCAGGCGCTTCTTTACCACGTTCGCGAAACTTGGTGGCCGATTGCAGGTCGAAATCTCGCAAGGAAAATATTTTACGAATGCGTGTTATGTAAGCGCCTGCGAGGACAAACGCTCACACCTCTTATGGGAAATCTTCCCAGAGAGAGAATTACCCCTACTTTTCCATTCAGTCGGTGCGGGGTTGACTACGCCGGGCCGGTGAATATTTTAAACAGGAAGGGTAGAGGTGCTACAACCACAAAGGCATACATTTGTATATTTATCTGTTTCGTCACTCGCGCTGTCCACTTGGAGCTAGTTACTGACCTCACTACTAAAGCGTACTGTCTCACACTCAATCGCTTCATTTCTCGCAGAGGAAAACCTGCCGAAATATGGTCAGATAACCAGCGGGCTTTCATTGGACTTAAAAATGAATTTGCTCAATTTCTAGAAAGTTGTAGCCCAGAAATCATTGAATACGCTAATGAACAAAAAATTAATTTCAAATTCATAACGCCTTATGCAGCCCATGTCGGAGGGGCCTGGGAGCGAGGAGTACGGTCTTGTAAATATCACCTTCGTCGCGTGGTGGGTAACGCGCATCTCACCTACGAAGAGTTTAGCACAGTATTGGCACAAATTGAAGCAATCCTCAATTCCCGTCCTCTCTCACCAATGTCATCCGATCCTAATGACCTGCAACCTCTTAGTCCTGGTCACTTCCTGGTTGGCCGTATGCTTACAGCGCCTGCTTGCGACAGCTTGGAAGACACGCCGACGCATAGACTTGATCGGTATCAACGAGTGGAACAACTTCGACAACATTTCTGGAGACGCTGGTCGAAAGAATATATCTCCGAAATGCAAGTCAGGACGAAGTGGAGAGAGAATATCGATGACCTCAAACCCGATACCATGGTCTTAATTAAAGATGACAACCTACCTCCATTGCGGTGGCATCTCGGACGAGTAGTCAGGAACATACCTGGCAAGGATGGCATTTCAAGAATAGCAGAGATACGAACGTCAACCGGTCTTGTGAGAAGAACATATACAAAAATTTGTCCTCTGGTGTATCCAGAAGAAACCCAAATTGGAAGCCAAGGGTTCCAAGGCCCGGGGCATGTTGCGGCGTGAATCGGAACGCAAGAATACCTATTGGACCACGTAATTAGACAGCTACATTACGTGGATAAACCTGCAAATCCAGGACCAATCATCTTCAGCATCGTCACGGAATAATGGAGGCGCTAACCAATCGCATAAAACGTCATATTCATATTCAAATCTATCACATTGTATAAATTTTTCAATCATTGTAATACGAGAAATACACGCAATAAGTTAACATCGTTGTTCTTTATTTGAAACCACAAGAAAATCGCGCAAACAGTCACTATGAAATAATTTTTATCATCCTGAAGATAAATATTCATATACAGGTAAAAGATTTCAGAGAGATTTATATCTATATCAATTATCCATACAGATAAGCGAAAGAATAACTTTCTGTATGCTAAACACTCTTTTAAAAATCCACTTCTTGAGCAAATGTCTTGAAAAAATAAATTAATGAAGAATTGATGCGTTTGTGTGCGAATTGCAATTGCGTTCTAAAATTTATCACCAATTTACTTAAGAGAGCTTTACTTAAAAAGCTTTAGCGTAAATAAGCTATTTGAAAGTGCAACTAAAGTAGCCACTTCATAATTGAAAACGATTTTGTGGACGGTCCGCTATAAAGATGAACATAAATGAGACACTTTTTGGCAGTCCCTGGACTCTAGATAAATGTGACCGCTTGTAAACGTAGAAGATAGAAGATTTTTATACGTATGACCCAAAATGGTCGCTACACGGCATCGAACCGGAACGCTTTATCGCTACGGTAGGTGATACCTGCTGTATATTTTGGTATGAAAGTTCATCCACTTGATAAGAATTAGCACTTAATGAACAATAAGCAATGAGCCTCCATTAGAAAGTTCAGCTTTCCACGACGTGATGTGACAACGCAAAAGAACCAAAGTGACCGACATAGCCCAAAGTGTCGAAAAACTGAAATGGCATTGGGCGGGGCACATAGCTCGTAGGGCCGATGGACGCTGGTGACCCAAGGTGCTGGAATGACGGCCATGCACCGTGAAACGCTGAGTCGGCAGACCCCCCATTGCTGGCGCCAGGCGGCGACAGATTGTGGTGTTTGGCGGTCATTTCAGTAGGGTTATATCCAGCAGTGGACATTTATCAGCTAAAACGACGTCGACTACGACGAATGAACGACGATATGACTATACAAACTGCTTTGAATGTGCCCTAAGTTGATTGACAGAAGGTTCGGCGCTAAAGCAACTCAAGCTCGGTTGGTTGAAATGTACAAAACCAATGTAGCAATTACAGTTCATCAAGCATCAGGGGCCGTACCACCCTCTCTTATAGCAGTATTATTGTAATATTGTTTTAAAATGTTCATACCGACACTGTATGAAAATTTCAAAACAATATTACAATAATACTGCTATAAGAGATGGTGGTACGGCCACAGGTCTCATGTGGTAACGATGTGACATTGGTTTCTTGGAAGAAACTTGCGAGCGTAGTGAGCCGTACTTTCTGTGACGTCAATTACGCAATTGTGTACCTTTGTGTAATTTTTAAAAAATGACTTGCACTTAATAATTTAACTTAATTAGTCTCTTCAACAAAATAATAGTCTTAAAAAGAAACTCAGTACTGACTTATCATACAAAAATGGGAACTTACAAAAAAGTCGTTTTAACCTTTAGAAGTTTCAGCTTGATAGAAACACGTAATATAATTGACTTCTTTGAAGTATTTTTGAGACGTCCGTAAGTATATCTACTGCCTCTGTGTAGCAGTAATAACGACAAAGTAGTACTAGTTTTTAGAGCACTACCATTATTATTACAGGTACTGATTATTCATTGAAAAAGTCCTTTTATGTATTTGAAGCTTAAATTCAATTACAAGTAGTTGTATACTGTATTATAATGTCGTAATACCGAGTAATATAACAAATCTCTCACTTAGTACACCTATTGTAGTAGAGCCATTCTGAGTCATTCATTATATTACTATGATCTACATACTCATGTCTCCGTAATGTACAACTCAGGGCGAACTATTTTCATTTAAAGTTGAAAATGTTTCGCGGAAATTTTACTACGTAATATTTAGTGAAATTTTATCACACATCAACTAGAATATAATAAAGCTAAAATAACATTCATCGTGTAGCAAGTTGCATTTTGATTTTGTAATTATGAAAGAGAAAAACTTTTAAGGCTCGATCATAATTAGAAACATCAAACACAAAGAATCGAGTTTTACTCGCTGGCGAATTAAATTATAATTATTTTTATATTGCTTCTTCCTTTTTAAATTTCAATTAGCTGGTAATTTGCTAGTGTAATGAATAAATTACCTACTTTTCTTCAAGTACACGTTCAAGATTTTGAAAGATGAAATATCATAATTCAAAATCTACAGAATCCTCTTGCTTCAGAATTCATCAGTAATAAGAAATAATCTTTGTTAATTTGTTAATGCTTAATTCAGTGGGTTTAGATTGAAGTGCCATTGCCTAGGTGATGTCTATGAAAAATTACCTAAATTACAATTTGCAGAGAACTTAGAGAACTTTTCCAAATTAGGAACGCAAATGGATAGGATTGAATTAGTAGATAGTGAATATTTTCTTATTAGAGAGATTCCCACAGAATGCTTACAAAGTCGCGGCTAACAGCTAGTCATATAAAAAATGGGAAATGCTTTCCAAAAAACCAACTTCAAATGCCACTACAAAGAGTGAAATAATTTTTATTTAAATTTTAGGTACCTACACCAATTCGAAGTCGGGCAATGTTTCATACAATCCCTAATAGTCCTTCTTACTTAATTGATGTGCGAAGAAATGACGAAGTCATAGACAATCGCCCGACTTCGAATTGGTATAGGTACCTAAAATTTAAATAAAAATTATTTCACTCTTTGTAGTGGCATTTGAAGTTGGTTTTTTGGAAAGCATTTCCCATTTTTATTTTTTACTTTTTAGTGGAAAACAATAAAATGCACAAGGCGTTGTAAAAATACCCAAATCGCTTGAGGTGTGTTCATAAAATCTGAAGAGATCCCTCTATTTCACCAAGATCCCATCATCAGACCCTGACTTGATGACTTTAGTCATCAAATCAGTATCTGCTAGCAAATGCACCAGTAACTATAAAAAATACCCAACTCGCTTCAAGTATACTAGCAAAATTTGAAGAGTTCCCTCGATTTCACCAAGATCCCATGATCAGATCCTGACCTGATGACCATAGGACAACTTGGAAAATATTACTCTTTCTAATAATACTCAAATAGTTTCATGTGTCCATATAAAATTTGAAGAGTTCCCTCGATTTCTCCAGGATCCCATCATCAGATCCTGACCTGATTAAAATGGGACCATCTTGAAACAAAACCCTCTTAAACAAAAAAAGAATTTTTCAAATCGGTCCACGCGTCTTCGAGTAATCGGTGAACATACATAGAAAAAAAAAAAAAAAAGATTCCGACGAATTGAGAACCTCCTCCTTTTTTTGAAGTCGGTTAAAAATGATTAGTTATCATAACAAAGCTAGAGTTAAGTATGGTTTTATACCTTGGCAACGATGCAGCCAAATGTTCAGAGGAATAATGAGGAGAAGAGAAGAAAAAAGAAGAAAAGGAGAAAAACAAGAACTAGGGAGGTCAACATGAAGTAATGCTTAGCGGTTCTATGCTGACTCAAAAGACTGGGAACCGACTCGCACGGTCTAAAACTACCTGCCGAAAGGCAGAAGTCCAAGCGGGTTTTTTTCCTCCACGAAACAAAAAAAAGGTATGGTTTAATAAAATTTTTAATTTCTTAGTCTCTGTGTTTTTATTCAGGCAATCCAAGTCTGTAATAAAAACAACCATGAACAATATTAAAACACTGTAAAAGTTAAATAGAGTTTGCGTTTTCCACAACACCTCTCTATCTCACAAGGAGACCACAAACGCAATAGATGTCTACACAGATGGATCCAAGACCAGCACAGGAACAGGTGCAGGAGTGCACTGCTCAGAGCTGAGTATAAACATGGCCTACCCTCTCGGTAAGAACAACTCCGTCTTCCAAGCGGAATGTGTCGGCATCGAGTTAGCGGCCACCGCCATCGCGAACAGAAAGGTAACAGACTTCAACATTAACATACTAAGTGACAGCCAAGCGGCACTGAAAGCAATAGCCAAGAGCTCGACCACCTCAAAGCTCATACTTGACTGTCACAAAGCACTAAAAACAATCTCAAGCACAAACAATGTTACCCTACGCTGGATAAAAGGCCACAGCGGTAACGCAGGTAACGATGCAGCTGACGAACTGGCACGCCGGGCCTCCGCCATTACGGTATCGGGACCAGAACCGATTGTTCCGATACCATTTAGTGAGTACAAGTCATGGCTACACAAGCAAACTTCGATCACACATGCCGAAATATGGGCTGACACAACAGACTGCAAACACACAAAGTCAGTTATACCACAATTAAACCCACAACTCTCAGCACGACTTATACGGCTAGAAAGAAAGAAAATTAGGATAGTCGTAGGAATGATAACAGGACACTGTCCACTGAACAAACATCTTCACATTCTAGGTATCACAGACAGTCCTCTGTGCAGAGCCTGCATGGAGGAGGACGAGACACCGATGCACGTATTGCTCAAATGCAAGGGTGTGTCCGACCAACGCAGAGAACAACTTGGCTCCCCGGCAACTCTCCTAGAAGTCCTAGGCGACCTGGACGGCCTCTTTGGCTTCTGGAGGGAGCTGGGCTGGCTCGAGTGATCCAGCAGGGAGCCGCATCAGGATCTCCCACGTACAACGGAAGACAACTCCAAGTGCGGAAAAGGTCCAGAAGAAGAAAGAAAGAAAAGAAAAGAACACCTCTCTATAATCGTAGATGAGGGTTGAACTCCCTCAAATGAAAACCTTCGCCTATAAAATTGTTTTCCATTTGCCGCGAAATTGCGTAACTTGATTTGCTAAAGAAAAATTTTCAACGAGAAAAAGTATCTGAGTGGAAAATTAACGAGACAAAATCAACGACTTCCATTTATGTTCTGTAATTGAATCAGGGTGTTAACCAATGAGTAAAGAAAATGTTTGCTTTTGCGCGATCGAATCCAAATTTGGCACGTTCCCTGGCACACAACCTTAGAACTTATGATTAAATGGAGAGCATCAGTCCAAATTTACAGAAGGTATAGTCACGGAATGAAAAGATTCGTCACCTTAGTTTCGGTTTTCGCTTGCACTAGTACTGCAAAATAGTGCATTATGCTTACATAACAACATAAATGAAACATAGTCTCAAAAAGTCAAATGTGCTCGTGATACGTTGAACGAATATGAAAAACCGCGAACCTTTTCATTCCGTGACTATACTTACAGTAATTATGTAGAGTCACGGCGTAAAACTAAAAAAAAATAATTGTTTAAGCCGTTAGATGTATACAGAGGTCCAAAATTATTTTTTCAATACAATTGTATGGTATGGCGCACTTTCAGAGGCTGTTTCTATTCGAAAGTTAAATCTTTCGCACAGACATCTTTCTTTTTCGTGGTCGTTACTTACTTTTACAAGCTCGATCATTATTTTATATACTATATAAAAAGTTTGATAGCAAGGAGTTTTTAGTTTACGTTTTTTTCCCCTTTTTTATTTTAATCTTTTATATCTTTTTTCTTTTTTATTTTATCTTTCATATCTTTTTTTATCTTTTTTTATCTTTTTCAATTTTTTTCTTTTTCTTTTTTTTCTATCTTTATCTTTTTTATTTTATCTTTCATATCTTTTTTTATCTTTTTCGTTTTTGATTTCGCCCTCAACTTCGATTTCGACTTCGACTTCGATAGCGACAATGATATTGATATCTAAGGTAATAACTGCATGGTCCCCAAAATCATGAGAAAACATATTATTCTTTGATCTGTTTTTTACTAATCCTCACAACTGTATTGAAAAACGTCGTGTGATACACGGGTGTGTAGGTTATTGCAAACTCGTGACATTAAAAACCCTCGCCTTCGGCTCGGGCTTGTTAATGACAGCTCGTTTGCAAAAACCTACTTTCCACCCTTGTATCACAATGTACTATTAACATTCATAAGGTAGTGTGAATTTTGTTTTTAATTTTATATCGACAGCTAAAAAGGCTGTCAAACTTAGCTGTTTTAAGATAGTTTTGTCCTGGTTCTATCTCTGTAACTCACGTATAATTTTAGTCATATTTAAATGGCGCTGGATGTAAAATGTCTGGAGGAATTCGATTCGTTTGTGCGATGCGAGTCGACACGAAATTCGTATAAAAACCTGTACTAACCCCTCTTTGCTTATTATCGTTTGCGACTGATCATATTTTGTGCACTTTAGTGCATGTAATTTTTAACTGGTTCTTAACTCATAAACAGAATAACTTATAGTCCTGAAACTTATATATTATTTTCCTAATATACGAGCAATTTTGTTACTAAACTAAATTTCAAAAGTAATGAAAGTTAAGTACCCTTCCTTTTCTTTTAAAAGTCTTTGTCGTAGCGATCATATAACTCGTTGCTACGAGCGTAGCTGCGGACTGGAGCACTTGAACTGTAGCGCAGTTACACCGGGTGTGTTATATTTCCGGGTCGGTACAGCGTAGCGTAGCGACTAAACAAACACAAAGATTCATGTTTATGGCTAGCACTAAAGCAGAGCCGTTTTATATAAAAAAAATGTTCTATTATATTGCCTTTCATTTTTTTTTTTTGTAAGTTATATCCATTTTAACACTTTAAAGATAGACTAGACTAGATAGACCTAGGGTTTTTTAAATTATTTAATAAATTTATTATTATTAAATCAAAATACAATTAAAAAACCTCAGTCTAAAAACACGGAAATAACCTCAAAGGTATGTCCTCAGTGACTAACTGCAACGATTTTTAACTAATGGTATATTATATTACTTTTAGAAATAATCAAGTTGTGAATAAAACAAAGGTCAGTACTACTATAAAATGTATATAAATAACGTGAAGAACTAAGTAAGTATGTAACATATTATAATAATCAAAAAAAATCTTATTTTGCTTATCTTTAGGTATTAGGGTAGTTATTGATGTTTACCATTAGACTGTACCAAAAATGCGCTTTTTTTGCATATCGACCTAGTTGTACCTACATATAATGCCTCTGCAGTTATATTTAAAAGAAAGTAATGTATTCACTGTAGAATGTACAGTATATGTTTTGTGGATTTTGCAATATAAACTAATGTTAGTAACACATTTTTTTACACAAAAATTATATATTTATAGAATTCAGAATCCCACTTGTGAAAACTTGTTATTAGCTGTAAGATAATTAGATGTATGACTAGTCTGTAAGATTTAACTGTAAGTTTTCCGTTATAAATAAAATAAAATAAAATAATTACGAACTAATAATAATTACGATAATCTCCCACGCAAATTGTATATACTCGTATTCAGTATAAAAAAAAAGAAATTGGTAAATTGAATCATTAAATCAGTAATCATTTGGAAACGAAATTAGGTTAAAAGACAATATCGCCTTGATTGAGCCGTTATAGCCGCAATTGTATTCGTATTAGAAACCAACGAGGGCGTCACGGGAAATTTGGCACTAATACCATCTGGTTTTATCCGAATCTGTGAAATTGGCGTACTATTAATAAAATTACATTATTTTCATCTGATAGAGACGGCTATTTATTGAGAGATAAGATTCCTTTCGTATAGCAATATTTTGCTTAATATTTCAATATCCATTTAATTCTTACGACAGCAATGTGTTATTTAAACGGGAGATCGCGGGTTCGAATAGTGATACATTTTGTTCGTTATTAGTAAGTTATTAGTCCTGAATTCATAGTCCTGTTACAAATCGATAATCTTTCTACAATCGGTAACGCTTCGAAAACATCTAACTAAACTGGCCCCAAAACATGCTTTATGATATGTCAGAAACCACTACTGATTGAACTTTCTCCTACGTATAAATGAACTTAAAAGGATATTTGTTTGTTTTACAAACATAATATTATACATACTCCTTATTAAACAATAAGTAGAAAAGTATCAATTTCCGCGTATTAAAAAAAACAGTTGAACATAGATGTGAGAACAACTAGATGTCTGACGTGACATCATGAAGCTTAGAAACAAAAGACCGTTTCACGAAAACTCAAATGGAAAATCTCCCCTATGAAACCCTTGCAAAGATGAAAGTATGAGATACCTTTTGAGTAGAATCCTCGTAAGCGAAGCCTTTAAAGAGAACCGCTGGCAAATAGGGGTTCAGAGTCATGAACTCCAGCAAGAAAAGCTACATGTATAATCTGAAAAGTGGATGCCAATCACAATTCTGATCAAATCACAATGAGGTTCTTTCTACGAGATTAACTGACTTTACTTTGAAACTAGTATCGATGTCAGAAGTCATCGCGGGCATATTCACACCGTTTACAAAAGTTTAGAAGTACACTTCGCACGGTTTTTTGTGCATATCTCGGCCATCAAAATTTCACCAAAAACTATACAGCTCCTCGAATTAGTACTAATAATCAATAGAAACAAACCCAAATTCGATAGGTTGTTTGCAAGTTGAGTTATCGCTACGACTAACTTGCTTGCTTGCCTACTCATGTTTTTTGAGGTTTTCTCGCGACTGAAAGCACAAATTTTGATGCTGCTTTCGCCAGTATGGCGATACTTATGGATCTAGCGATTAACCGTGGTTTGCTAGGTAAAAAAAACTGTTTTCGAAATTCAACCAATAGCAAAATAAGTATTCACTCCGGAACGGCATGAATATGAATAGACAGAATTGACACACGGAGACTCTACTTCTAAGAAAATGGCTCTGCCACCGTAAAATTTTTAAACAATCCCGCGGATGCCATAAAAATAGCTTTTGTGCATGTTAATCTATATCCATTTTCAGCCAAATTTGTTTGGAGGTTGCGTCGTAAGGCCATTTGTCCGAGCAGGCGGTGTTGTAGTAGCGGTTATACATTTAGTGTGACCGTGTATGTCCAGTGTCCACTGTCATTTTATATTGATCTAAGCCAGAAATAATCACGGTTCTCGGTGACGGCAGCAGCGGAAAAACGGTCAGGAGTGACATAACAGTACATACACACATATAAAATCTTTCGTCTTTATATAAGTATGATGATGTAACTAGTGATTAGGTACAATCTCAAGCATTGTTTCTAGTTACCAAAAAAATCCATAAAAATTTTAAATTACGTATATTGAGGCAATTAATTATTGTAAATTAAAAGCATCTCTCAAAGCACTTTATCAAAAGGGCTGTTTAATTTTGAACACAGGACCAAACACGGGTCAACCCTTTGAATATTTCAAAACTTCTGATTTGTTCAATGATTTATTTGTTTTTTGGGTTTTGGGCTTTGAGGAGTATTTAAATTAAATTGTGTTAACGTGTGTGTTAACGGTATTAACGGTGAATTGTTTTAACGTTACGCGCTACGAATAATAGCATTACAAAAATATAATTATGGTCCAGTATTCGGTTATTAATATTCAAAATTACTCTTACTAGGATTTGAAAAAAGGGCGTGTTTTCTAAAGCTATTATAGCTGAAGTTATAGCCTATTTTTATTAAGGTAGGTATATACTTCTATTTCTAGAATAGTAAAAATTATGACTATTTCATAAGTAGGTACTCGTATAGTTACGAGAAGCAATCTGAAGACAAATATAGTGTTAGAGCAAATAAAATTTTTGAATCTGTTCGTTTATATTGTTTTTGAGTGTTGTTCTTCTGGATCATGGAATACATTAACTTCTACTAGTTGTGTATACCAGTTGTCTTATCTCAACTCTCTCTCTCTTCTGGCCTTTTCTTGGTATTGTGTTCACTAAAGGAGTGCACGTTTCCTCGGAATGTTTTTCTACACCGTTAATCAAGTTATATTATTTAGTTTCGTATAATGCACTTAGCTCTGAAAAGTCAGAAGTATACGTGGAAGGGAATTGAACCGCCGACCTCCTAGTATAAGGCAGGGATCTAAACTCATAAGCTACCACTACCTATTTATGTAGGTGTATCTATATCTATTACACGTAAATTAACCGGTTTTTGATTAATAATTTTAGTATAGAAAACTGCATTTTCGTTTTTATTTTTTAAACCTTGAAAATATAATAAACTTCGACAACATTTATACTTAACCTTACCGTATCAAAACAAACCAATAAAACAGTTTTATCAATCCCATCAACCACTATCCTCAAAAACAACTCATAAAAGCTCAACCTCGTAAACATTAATTATCATAAAAAGGAGCATCTCAAGTCTCCAGACTCGATAAACGTCACGTATAAGACAATAATACATTCCCAATATAATAAAACCCCATTATCACTTGTACCGAACTTCCAAACAAGGGCATAAATTTCACCATCGTCGTTTTTCCGGCGGCGAAAACACGAATATGGCCTAAAATGGTACAGGAAAATCAGCTAAATGGTGCGAAAACTTACACTTTCCGATTCATCGAAGCTCACGTGAAATTATAAGAGGAACTTCATCACTCACCGATTATTTTTAAATCACATTTGATGCGCTTCACCGGTCTTATGGACGAAGCTTTGTGGGGTTTAAAAGAACACTTTTTGCCGCGCGCACTTTGAGCTCACCGACACATCCGATCTCGTCAAAGGTTCAAATGGAACTGAAACCCTGAAACCTCGCGCAGGCTCCGAATCACATCACGGTACGAAGTGATCTGGGTACCCAAATGTACCCTATTATCACCCTTAAACCCTGCGCACTAAGACCTAAAAGGTTTTGCATGATTGTTAACGCTTCCAAGTTGCTATCCCGTAGCGAAGATACCACGTAAATTATGATTAACGTGTTTATTTAATTAAAATGGCGATATTTTTTTCTTTTTATTCTTTTATGAAACTGCGGTAAAAGGATTGCAGCGATTAATGGCCCGGAACGGAATCGACGGTTAGCAATTTTATTTTTGTTCTAGCCAATTTCCTTTCGCAATTTTTGCTATTTACTTTTTATAGGAGCGAGTGTGAAATCTGATTCAACTTTTTGTATAAAATACTACTTCTTTCAAGTATTGCTAAGATTCCACGTTTTGTATAAAATGCTACTTCTTTCATAATTAACAATTATAAATTATACAAAAATTAATCGAAGGACTTTGCATTAATTGCATAACAGGTACCTACTATCATTTTTACTTGAAAAGATAATTCTATTTTCTCCAGATGAAGGTACATTTGCAGCATTTATTAACGTTATTTTAAACATCAGTTATAATATTTTCAAAAGTAGTAAGAAACATGAAGTTTTTGTTTCCGGAATGGTTAGGTACCTTTTGGAATATCTATCTATTATGCATGAGTAAAATGCTGCACGTACATTATGTAAGTGCTCGGGTAACTTCCAGGAACGCGAGTTATTCCAGGTAATCTACCACTGCTGGGCACAAGCCTTCTCTCTCAAAGATCAGAGAGAGATTTCTAGAACGAACATATATTACACAGGGCATCCCACGGCGATGCTACATGGAGGGGAAGTACATTAAATATTGTAGATAGATCATTTCACTAAAAGAATTTCAAAAACAATTTAAACTGCATTCATAGATTTTTGCAGTACACTAAGTTTGTATTCAACAGATTTGAGCATTCGATTAATTAAATAAATTAATTTGGATTTAAAAGTCGCCTAGTGAGTCGAGTTGTAAAATTTTACAATTATTTAGTCTTCCTTTAACTTTGGTGATAATAATATTATTACAAAAAGTTAACAATACTGCAAAATATTATGTACCGTTCGAACTAGACAATTATATAAAAAAATCTATAAACTATGAATGCACTTTAAATTGTTTTTGAAACTGAAATGACATGGCCGGATTCTGCCCTCCGGCGCATTTAGTTGAAAGTTGTTATGCTAATATTATGTCTCTCGCAAGTTTTCTGATTATAAAAATTAAACTATTGTAAAGACATAATTATAAGCTTTAATATGACGTAGGTACTGTTTGTCACTGGCCATGATTTTTTTTTTCCAGGGCACAGCTCCATACAAGTTTCGGCCATGTCCTTTAGTCTTCTTTCAATGAAATACTCTATCGACAATATTTAATATACTCTCCTCCATGTAACATCGCAGTGGGACATCCTGTAAGTGTATAGGATCTGCCCTCACGCCGTGCCAATGCATGTTGGCAGAGAAAAGACTAATGATACTCCGTAGCAAACTAGTATAATTAGGATGAAACACCATTTTCCTATTTCTGGCAAGTACCTAAGTAATAAGAATATTCCTCAGGAATTAATAGTAGGTACGTGATAGTGCAGCAAAGACATCCGACCAACTTTTCCTTGGTAACGAAAGTAAATTTTACTAAAATGTAATTAATGTAAATGTTCCAATTTAGTCTTTTATAGCCATATAAGACATAATTTAAAGGGAAGAACCTTTGCTCTCACAAGATTAGTCCAAAGTGCTTATTCCGATCCATTAAAGTTATGACAACCCTTTACTTACCCTTGCATAACTTAAACACACTGTAACCCTTCGGCTACTTAGGTCCAAATCATATATTGTTGTTTGATTGCAGGTATCAAGACAGGATGAGATGCATGATCATTTGGATGGAAATATTTGAGAATTTAAAGGTCGGGAATTGTAAATAAAAATGCCAAAATTCCCTAAATAGTTACCCAAAAGTATTAAAGTATTACTCTGTTTCCCTGGGAACGGGGTCGGGCGCTGATGTGGGACGCAACATGCGTTGACACAATATGGCTTCGATTCGTATCAGGGAGACAGAATCAAAGCCGGGAGCCGCAGCTGAAACTGCTGAATCCGGTAAGCGTCGCAAATATGCCTCTCTTTTAGAGAGGCATATTCTCCCGTTTGCCGTGGAGACCCTGGGGCCATGGAGTCATAGTGCCAAAAAACTCCTTAGAGAGCGTTCCTCGCGGTAAATAGCCTCAACTGGTGACAGAAGGGCTGGCTCATTTTTGCGCAACGTATCAGCCTAGCTGTTCAACGCGGAAATGCAGCCAGTATTCTTGGCACCATTCCACGCGGGAAAGATTTGTATAGTAATTAGAATAAGCTAATTATAAGATTTGTATAGTAATTAGAATAAGCTAATAATAAGTTTTTTTGTAACATTTTAAAAAAAAGTATTAAAAATAAAAACTGATTATAACTTACGCTCTCGGAATGTACATTATAACCAGTTCCTTTGTTTTTGATTAGTGTTAGTGTCTTTTGGCATTATTTAGAATTGAGGTTCATATTTTGACAGTTTATTACTCTGTCTTAGGGTACCTCCGATAAGCTTCTTCGTCTTCCAAACACGATGGTAGGCGTAAAGGACTCCACTATGGTGGGTAGATCGTCCCTTCAAAGACCATCCCATCGCGCCCCGCGGTAAGTCCCAAACTTTACACAACGGGCCTTCGCCGGTCGCACTTTGAACCCCTGCTTTTACAGCAGTCTGCATGATCCAAATTCCTGAACAGCCTTTTAGGTCACTGTAGGTATAATCAGATTAGGGAGAAGAGTGTTTAGGGGAAAGATATTTTGTGTGGGATTTGGACCCACCAGACTCTCCGAAAGGGGGGGTGGCGACCGATGAGTCGGTTAATGAAGAAGCCCATTGGAGGACCGATAGATCTACAATGAGTTCGTATATATGCCACATTCCGCTAAAAATATTGTTAGCGCGATGCAGACTATGTTCACTGATTGGTTCATTAGCATGACGCGGGAGTGCTTCCAACAACTCACTCTAGGGATGGCGATTCTTCAAAACAATATTTAATCGATTGATTATTAAAAAGATGGAAACGTTAATAAATACTGACAAGCCGAATCGAATGAATTCCGATGCCTACTATAAACACGCCTTATTTAATTCATAGAAAATGTCTAACACGTACCTTTAGTTTCAGAAATCAAGGGGCTACGTGAAGACCCACCCAATGTGCGCCCACTAAAAATCGTCTGTCGCTACACGGCGCTCACGCCAAGTCACAACCAGCCACCTCAGCACTAGCTGAAGATATTTGTTTAAAAACGTCGATTAAGTCTGCACCCTATAATTCGTACATGACGTCTTTACCATTAAGCTGAATTATACATAATGTTTACATTCTTTGACGTACTAAATTATTATAACTTACTCGTATTGTCACATTTTTGAGCTTCTAAGATCGATTCATCGCACAATATTGATTAAAAATATAAGTTGTTCACCAAAACTCGAATAGTTGATTATTCGTTCTCAGATTGTCATCCCTAACTGATATATCTCGGGGAATACCCGTTTCCTTTAGTAACGGAAGTAGATATAAAGTGTTATGGTCATTTCTTTTTGCGGTTAAAATTAGTTTATAGACAAAGAGACCACAGTCAAATTTTATTTTATTGATTAGATTTTTATTTAAATTTATTTATTATATTGTATTAAATTTTGTATTTAAATTACTGCTGGTGTCGATGTAAAATAAAAAAATAAATGATTTTATTTTCTTGTACATTTGATGTGTTCTTAGGTTAATTATTTCTTGACAAATTGTCATTATTTTAAAAAGAACCTCTGCTTACAGTTAGAAGGCTTTATGATTTTTGTCACTTCAATATTAATTATTATTTCATACCTTTGATTATATTATAAATAGTAATATATTTTACAGGCAAGTTGGCGTCTAGACGCGGCCTATTTTTCAAAACCGATATTATTTTTACTGATAATAATATGTCATTTATTATCTGAATATTATGTCCTAAATACTAAACAATCAATAGGTATATTTTTACTAAAAGTAACCTAGTGCTTATGAAGCAAACTAACAATATTTCGATGAAACTTTTTACGCTAGCTCTTATACACTAATTAATACAAGAGATAATAACCTTCATTACCATGCACTTAAAGTCCAAATTCTATGGTTCAATTTATAAACGAATACGATTGCTGCTGTGTGAGTCATGATTCGCGATAAAAAAACAAAGTGTTATCAACGATTCTTAATTGTTCTAAACAAATGAGGAGCTATCAACAGACGTGCCAACTGCCAACATGTTGGTTGCTGATACCTTCCAACTATACTCCAACCTTTAATTCGATGCAGTAAATGTAGGTTGCCTGGCAGAGATCGCTACTTAGCGATAACGCCGCCTATTGTACTAATTAATTTTTACTCCTTACATATAGTATTATGTTCTGTGGTGTACAAATAAAGAGTTAAATAAATAAATAAAATGATGATGTGAGTTAATTTAGAAAAGTGACGCCTTTTTATGCCTCAAACAACTTATATTTAGACACTTATAGGATGCTGTAAGTTGACCTAGATTGCCTAGAACTGAAATATGGAATAAATTATAAAATTGTCTTATAATATACCAGTAGGTGCAGGGAAAACTATCCATTTGTGTTTTGTTTATGTCTTTTTATATTTTTATTCTGTGGTGTGCAAAAGCAAGAGTTTGTCTATTTTTTCGTTTTTAATTAAATACTATAAAATAGAAATAACAAAAGTTTGTTGTGGGCTCTTTCTGAGTGTTAAAACAGAACACGTTTAAACATAGTTATGAGTCGACTAAAAGTTATTACCAAATACAGTAAAATATTATACCTACTATCACAGAAATCGTTTTGAATTTTTAAAAGGTGCCTGTAAGTTAGGCCGGTGTCTTAAGGATATTTATCAGACAGATAAATTTTAAATTAAAACTGAAATATTGCCTTTTTTCTTACACGGAAATACATACAATTAGATTTTTATTTTTGTCCGCAACTCCGTATGCGTGAATTTTGATCTTTCAATATTCTGGCGGGAATTTGTAGTAAAAAGTATCCAATTCAAGTTTCAGCCAAATCGGTTTATGGCGGTTCCCAATATTCAATCTATCCATGGTTTGCCTTACTAGAGATAGAATTTTGACATAATTTGTATGAAGCTAATGTCACATTGATATCTCTGGTAGGGCAAATGGAAGATAGATCGAATATTGGGAACCGGCTTTAGTATTTTGGCGTGTAAAAGTAGAAAACCTACAGTCTACACATAAACTTTCGTTACTCTATATCTGCAAAATCACTCCTGTAGAGTGATTTTGCAGTAGCACTATTATTATTAAGCAAAAAGTATGTAGGTACTCATATTTTCAAAGAACATAAATCACTAACCAAAGGCACCAAGAACAAAGCGTCGGGATAAAATAAATAGGTCCATTTCCTCTGATCTATCAGCCGATGAACTGATGAAGATTCTGTCAAATGGAAGCTGTGAATAATGACATTTGTGTGACCTCTGCACGCCTCAGTGCTCATAGCATGTGTTATTTCTACCTCCTTGATGTATTAATGTCTATAAACTATCTACAAATTCAAGATTCAAGATTCATAAGTGTATTAAAGTATCTTGTATTATAATATTTGTTACTTTTGGTAATAATATTAGTGTGACGTAGTGTTTAAAGAACATTGTACACCGACTTGATTACTGGGTAAAATTTGACCTAAGAACTGATGTCTCAGGATGATGAGGACAGTGCATTGTGTCGTACGATATTGAAATGCATGATTATGGGATGATTATGGGTTATGGGAAGCCCTTTAACTGATTTGACACGAGCATGCCTGTCACTTAGCATCAGGTGAATGTCTTGGTCGTTTCATAATTCTTTGTTAAATAAAATTATTTAAAAGCAAGTTGGTAGATTTTGTACCACTAGTTTACTGACGATGCCTCAAGGAACACGGTGATTTTATTTTATCTTTAGGTAGCTGCAGAAGTTTAGCCTGCTATATCGATGTCACCTTCACGTAATATATGGCAATGCAAATCAAAACTGCTTCTGCATTAAATATGTAGAGCAATAAACGAAAGGCAAAAAAAACTTGGGATTGCTAATACACATAAACACATACACACGCATACACATACACATATTAAAACAAAATCTCACTGCCCGCAAAATATATTAACACTAGAGTACACGCGCGGCCTACTATAGTAGACCAGGGTTAGTTTTTTTGTCGTAACTTTTTATTTTTGCATGCTAGAAGCTTGCGATTCCAGATAAGCCTCGTCTGGTAGATTCTTCGCAACCTTAGTACCCAACACAATTCCTGCGGAAACGCATGTGCGAGATATTTGGCGCCAAAAGCGCAGGCCTACTAAAGTAGTCCGCGCGTGTATTGATGTACCAAAATCAGGTAAGTAACTTTTCGTGTTTTATCGAATTATAACACTAAAATAATATTCTCCAGCTATGTTATGTTTGTATACTTATACCTTTGTTTAATTATTGTTATTTTAAAATTGGAAAATGTATTTTTTTTATTTTTTTACAGATTTATAACATTAACGTCATGAGTGATTCACAAGTGTTTCCACTTGTGAATCTTTGTTGCTACTTAAGCTAGACACTGATGATGAAGATGTGACAGAGAGTGAAGATGATAAAGTTGAGCCAGAACCAGACTAACAACAGGCCCTAGTTCTGCATGAGTCAGAGCTTCAGGAAAACGAAGAGGAAATGTTAAATGAAAGGTCTGACGAAACATCAGATTCGGATAACACTCCACTCTGTCTGGAAGGTGCAGTCTAATCTAAAAATTGACAAACGGAACCATTTGGCACAAAAATATACCATCGGCAACGCGAACTCGAACCCAAAACCTAAGTATTAGATAAGCAAGCCCAAAAGGAGATAGAGCTAGAAATGCTAAGGATCCATTATCCAGTTTCAAACAATCCGAACCCGACAACATAAATTGAGGATTGGGGCACTTTTCGGCAGCACAATTCAGGATTCCCAAGTATCTAAATCATGATTTGACACCAAAGACAGCACGAGATGGTCGATGTGCACTCTGCGCGAGAGCCCGAAATCGGTCGACAAAAAAGTGGTGAAAGACTTGCTACTAGAATATTTTTCACAATCACTAAGCATGAGTATATCATGAATGCTAGGAAAATGAAGAAAATAGTAATGAAGAGTGGTTTTAATAAAAACAAAAAAAACGGTGAACTCAGTATTGCCATTTTTGTTACTTTTTCGCAGATATTTAATAAATTGCTAATTGTTCACTATTTTAAATATTGTATTTAAATTGTATTGTTGTAATGTTAACTTAAATAAATATTTTCTCCATTCCATTTGTTATTTTAATCAAATAGTTATAAATATACAATTTATTGACTTTTTAAAATGGGCTACTATAGTAGGCCACGCGTGTACTCAAGTAAAGAAAAGAGGCGCGTGTACTGTAGTGTTAAAACATGAGTCCATTACAAATCCGCAAAACACCAAAAAACCATCCGTATCTCGTAACAACAAAGTACAAAACAGAACAACTACAACCGGATAACAATTCGCGTAAAATATTGCCCCCATAAAAGAATCATGAGCCGGCAGAAATATAATATCGTTGAAAGCAATCGCCCTGTTAATTAATTAACCCAAAAGCGACCACTATATTCGATGGTGCGCCGGTCGCGGAGACCCTTATTAATTTTATACCACTTTTTCCACTCCAATCTCTTTATCGATTTTTATAACGAGATTTGAGGATATTTTATTTATACCTCTACGGAGATTGATGAGGCGGTTTTGCTCCTAGTTCATTTTCTAGATGAATATGGACGGAATATATTATGATGGACTATGTGGACTTTGCTTCAAATTACAAAAGAATAATAACAATTATGAAGGATACCTAATCCTAATATCCTTGCTATAATTGTAACGATAAGATTTTCGATTATACTTCTGTCCACGACTTGTTTTAATATTTATTCGTATTTTTTTTGCCTTCGCGAGTTAAAAATTATCTCTGTTTTAATTAATAATTATTATAATCCATTTAAGTGTATATTTATACCTACTTGACTGCAATCTCATTTACCTCGTCTTAAGTGACGAATAATGATTAGTAAGGGTACTAATGTAAAAAATCTCCTGGCTACACAGCATCACACCGATACGAAGCATCAAAATGTCATCTTACATCGCCTAACCAGTCATCGCTCAGATATCCTTGAGCAAGAAATTATATAGCTCTACATAACAAGAAGGAAAGTTGAGAAAAAATTGGTTGTGCCTACTAAAATTAATTATTACGGAAGTTGGACAACGCGATTCCTATTACCTACTTTGTAGAATGCACTTCCTGCAGAGTTCAGGGACGCCTATGTTCCCATGTACGTGTCCCGGGACTCTGCAGGTCCTGCATCCAACAAGTTAATTAAAAAGAAACTTAAAGATGTTTAACATATACCTACAGTTCAGCCATAAATACATAATATGCATTATATATATGTCTAATAAATAATAAGTATGTTAGAATAGCAGTTTGAGAGCAATGGCTCCGTCAACAAACTGCTTTGCAGTTTGACGGATACTATTATTTGTAATACATATTTTGTATTTATTAAGATAAATAAATTAAAATAAGGGTTCCATTTTTACCAAATTGGTATGGAACCCTAAAAATAAAACAGTACCAGAAATCAAGACCTATTAAGTGAATATCAGTAAAATAGGTGCCAGCATAAATAAGCAAGTGATTATTTGTTAATTCTGGAAAAATTGGCCATACTGCATAAGTTGTATAGCTGCAATAACTCAACTAAACGGCCAAATGGGTGTACGCGTCGAGTTAACTAGGTTCCAAAAGTTGGCAGAGTGTGTGTTGATTAATTTTAAGTGAAATAGAGGTTTATAGTACCCACTATTAACGATTTGTGTTACGTTTTGTGTCCTTTTTGGGTAATTTACGCATAAAATCTATAAAACTTGTATGATGTGCGTCTTATCTTTTGGCTGCTGAATTTATTTGTGGGCATTATTTGGAAAATGGATGGATATTTTCCATTGGGACAAAACACGTCCATATATATTTTTTATCACTTATTAGGGAAGATTGCACTCAGTTAATACAAAGTTTTTGTACATTAATACACCACACGCTATGAATTACCCAACCACAATATCAAATAAAGAAAAAAAACCGAAAACTGTGACGAAATTCAATCTCGGATTTCAATTTGGTTTTAATTTATAGTAACTGAATTCAGTAATGGCAGTTGACACTAAATCCGGCGGGTATATATAAATCGACTGACTAAATTGAGACTGTGTAAATTCTTTATGAATAAGTACCTATATCAAAATAATAAAACATATTTTAAGAAAAAATCATAGAGGTCCAAAAGGGAGGCCTGGACTTCAAAAGGACGGCAAAAAAATACTTTGCCCAAATTGCAAATCCGAGCCGTCGCTACACAATTTTTCACGCACACTAGCATCCGCGCACCATACAAATTTCAAATTGACACACTCACACTACAAAAAAAGTTGCCGCACTCACGGAACTGTCTTGTTAGGTCGGGCTCTATCTAGTCAGAGCGTGAGCGACGAACAATTATAAATCTATGAGAAAAAAGTCAGAAATATTGAAACTTATTGTTAACAACAAAGTGGTTCCAAAAGTCAAATACTGAAAGAACAAACTCTAGAAGATAAAACCCACAATATACTATGAAATGAAGTGTATGAGTTTCTATTTTGTAAGTTCTCTTACCCCCTTCCTTACCTCAGATGGGCATATCTCAGAGTGAGATGGGGTTGCCTGTGTCCACGGTAGCCCAGCTAGCTGGCAAAGTGTGTTGGCGTGTTCCGCAAACCATTAAGAACACTGTGGTGAACTTTTTTTTTACACTATACAAGTTAGTACTTGACTACGATCCCACCTGATGGTAAGTGATGATGCAGCCGAAGATGTTATTGTACTAACTTGGAAGGGGTAAGTAAACTCACCCAGACGGGTTCTACACAGCATTGCACCGGACCGCTAAATCGCTTGGCGGTGCATCTTTGCTGGTATTCGGATACTTTTAGGCATGCAAGTTTCCTATAATATTAATTAACCATTTTGTTTTCCCTTGTTCCGAAAATAGCACGCTTATACTCTTAGCGCCATCTATTGGCATTTTCTGAAACAAACAATTCGCGAAAGAGGTATGCAGAATTTTCACGGAGGGCGTTCCAATCGGCAGCGTTAAGGGTTGAGTTGACTAAAGCCTTGACTTCAATCATATTTGATCCGAACCCGAACCGGTAGCTTGGGATACGGTTGCCACAGATGCAAATTAAATTCGAGTCTTTTTAAGACAAGCGTGTTTAATTAAGGAATTTCAGTAGGGCCTTTGAATTATTAAAAAAAAAAAACAAGTGTTAAAAAATTACTTTCTGCACTTCTTCTCCATAAAAATCGATATTGAATTTTGCACACCTTCGTGCTACCTTGGGCAAAAAAACATTGAAGAAGAATTGGAATATGTCGATAATAATAATAACAACTGCTTCTGATATTATCGGAAGCTTGATCTCTAACATGAAAATGAAAATTAATAATAATTAAGACTTCTATATAAAAAAGCAAAGTTGTAGGTTACTATACAAAAAATAGTAATAAACTGTTCTTAAAGACAAAAACAAACAAGGCGGACATAAAATTCATACGATCCGTTTCGCTCCTAGATGCGACAAGGGTTTTATCATAGAACAATACATTGCCAGCACGTGCCTGCCACGTGACGAACGAAACCTTTTCCGCTCTCACGATAAGAGAAATATTTTATCCTGAAATTTCACGCTTCTATTGTAATTCTATGTGATACTAATAATTTCAAAAATAAAATGTTCTATCTTATTTTAATAGTTTGACTGTTTAAACGGTAAAATAATTTTATTTTAAAGACAATAATAAGAAGAAGATTAGAATATTCCAATGGGTCATAATTCTAAATTGACTGGATGCTGCCCGTGGCTACGCATGAATTTCGAAGGAACCATTGATCTCGGAATCTATGAATCCTAGAGGGTGTAAGTATAATCTACCCAAAGTTTAAGCATAGAAGCACAGACAGCCAAAAAAACTTTCGTCTTTTACGATATAAATGTAGATAACAATATGATTTATAGGTACTATCAATACAGTGTCTCTCCTCCGGTAAATCATCCTTCATTTTAAAAAGGAGCATTAAGGAATTGGTCATAATATGTGACAGTCTGAGCCAAGGCTTACGGTGGATATCAGTTAAAGCTCTGCAAAGCCACAATATTGCGATGTACGTCGTCAAAATTGACCATTATTTGGACAAGGTGCTTACAACATTTGGTTTCTATTAACTCACTGGCGAGTACCTCTACATTCATAATATTTAATTTAATTTCTCAAAAGAGATTCAATCTCCTTTGATTTTTCGTAATCATTTGTTAAGTTAACCTAATAAATCTCTGTTATTCTGAGGTTTTAGGAGAAATATTGCCCCCAAAAAATAAGGAGGATATAAATGTAAATACTTAATTGATTTTTTTTTATTTAAAGATTTTTATCTTAAAAATTCTAAATAGCATAATTGTTTCCTTGGTCTCAGTTTACTTTAAGGACGGCATTTAAAAAGATAACAGCTAGGATAAACCGTAAGTACGCAGTGATAATTATTTATCTCAGCCAAGCTATTTGCTTTGACTGAAACCAAAATATAGACGCTTGCACTTCATACAAAAAATGTTATAAATAAATTAACATGGAATGGAAATGTTCAGGACACCTGCTTGGCTTGAGCTTGCGACTTTTTATTTAAACTTTGAAACCACGGTGGTAGATTTATATGTAATTTCAGTGAGGATTTCAAAATGCATTTCTAGCAGAGACAATGTTTTACGTGTAACTACAAATTATGTCAGTTTGGACAGAACTTAAAGTGTACTGAAGTTTTGGTACGACTTACGACGGAGTCTATTAAGTTTTCCGTCTTTGCTTTTGTAAGCAGAGAGATGAGCTTTCATAAACATATTAATTGCAACGATACGTTTAAAAAAGTTGGATGCATTGTTTGGTTCTGGCTGGGTTAGGTAAACAGAAATATGTTCAGATATGATGCTGTGTAGCAAAGCAAAAGAAGTGTGCCACGTGTGATAAGTTCATGCATCTGTCAAAGTACCAAAGTGCATATTATATTTTGTTTAGTACTCGTAAGTTTCCCTGACTTAGGTTCGTCTATATGAAACGAACCTTGCGCATCTCCGAATCTCATGCAGAACTTTCGAAGTTGTCAACCATTAGGCTAGTTAGGTACTAAAGCCTAAAGCAAACACTTCTCAGTACTCAAGTGTCTGTAATGTATTGACAATGCATTTAATTACGAAGGATATACAGAGCCAATGCAAACCTTCCATTTCAACTATCAGACATCAGTGTCAAATGTCACACAAATGTCCACAGAATTGAATCATTGCGCTGGAGCCATTAAACATCCGGTTATACTAGAGTGAAATATGTTGAAATAAAATTTTTCAACCAATCAGCTCAAGAGTCCCTTTTTAGATTTTACATATAATAATCTATGCTCCTGGCCATAGTTGATTCGGAAATACTTCTCTAAAACGAAATATAAATCAATTTTGATCAAAAGTGTTGTAACTTTGGTCGAGTCCGTAATACTTATTATGAATGAAAACTTGCAACTTTCTTAACTGGTGTTTTTCTATAGCTGGACAGTAAAAACTGTGAACTAATGCGACGTGCGATAGTTTTGTTTTTGTTACAAAACAAATTAGCAGAAAACATGTCCTCTTTGACGCAAAAATATACAAATCAAAATTCATTTATATTTCGTTTTAGATAAGTATTTCTTAATCAAATATGGCCAGGAGCATAGATTATTACTATATGAACCTGAATAACACCACAACGTGATCGAAATTTGCACGAATTACAAATGATTTTGGTATTACGAATGTATGGGAGACATCGTAAGTTAGGGCATCCTTAATTCTAGTACAGATAAAAAATTGTCGTCATTTTATCAAACGCCGGCTTGATGGCCTGGATAACAGTTGATTGTATTCCATGCTGCTCGGTGGGTGATCAAATCGGACCCATCTTGCATCAGATAACAAATACGCTACAACCATGTCATTATGTATTTGCTTCTCGAAACGAAACCATTACCTTTGATTCACTAATAGTTACCTACTCAAATAGAAACAATAGGATACCTAAACTATTGCTGACGGTACAAAGTACAAATACTGATACTATTTACAATCACGTACAAACGTACAAATACTGATACTATTTACAATCACGTGCAAACGTACAAATACTGATACTATTTACAATCACGTACAAACGTACAAATACTGATACTATTTTCGATCAATCACTTACAAATACTGATACTATTTACACCAATAAAGGTGGGGCTATAAGATTTCTGCAGCCCCATATATTTTGGAGGTCCAGATTAACGACTGACGAGTGACCTCTGATTTTCGGTGTTATATAAGTTTTTGGTAACTCCGTATCACTTGTTTAGTGTTAAGTAAAAATACTGTGAGTGAAATGCCATACATGATAGTAATCCAATGTTTACTGAGGTGTGTGAAGCCTAAAGACCAGTTTTTTGTGGACTCAGTACCCCTCATCACTGTTAAGCTAAAAGCACTATTTTTAATTATTGGGAGCCATAAAAGGTGATCTTGGTATCAGTAGAGGCAGTGTCTCTTAATGATGCTCCGGAGTTGGAGCAAAACTGACACGTGCTTCATACAGTAGCAATCTAGTTCTGGAAAAACAACTCGCAAATATGCATCATGCAGCGACGTTGAAAAATACAACGATGTAGGAAGAAAAACTCATACAACTCGGTAAACTCGACAAATATAGTTGTTTATGTGCATAAAGAAGCCATAGACCGAGATATTACCATAGCTAGACATACGCCATGTTTTTAAAGTTGCTATAATTTGGTGAGTAAATTTACTTGTGATGAAAACGGAAAGTTTCCAACAGTTTTCTTTTTACAAATCTATATACTTATAATAAAACTGTAAAGGGTCGAATTCTGTACATTGAAGATATTTTGAAAATTTTTGTTGGAGGACACTATTTAGTCGATACTGAAGCCAAAACTGTAATTTGTTTAATTTTTGTCTGTCTGTCTGTCTGTCTGTCTGTCTGTCTGTCTGTTTCACGACCGCGCATCACGGCTAATCCGCTGGATGGATTTAAATGAAACTTGACATGATTATAGTTCATACTCCGAGGTAGGACATAGGATACTTTTTGTCCCGGAATTCATCATGGTTTCCCTGGAAGACGGCATCAAAGTCAAAATGTGTATTTAGTTATAATTCATTAATGCGTTGTCCGATTTCATTAATTCTTTCTTTGTTAGAAAGGAGGTTATTTAAAGATTATTCCATACAAATTTTATCATCATCACTTTTGTAGTTCAGAAATTACAGGCATCAGAACCTTTAGCGATAAGTTCAAGTAGGTGACTTGAAACTCGGAATGGACAAAAAAGCTAGGGCTAAAGAAGACGTAGAGCTAAAGTAAGACGGGACTACCCTTACAGCCGTAAATAAATAGGCTTAGCAGAAGATTTTGTATGGTTTAAGATTTTTCACTTTTAGGGTGAACAAAAATCAAATAAACTCGCTACATTATACCGTATAGCGCCATCTCTACAATTTATGTGGAACTTGAATGTAAACCTCTGAGATAGGTACTACCGAATTTTTTCAAATAATAATTAACTGTCATGTTATTTACTGTTTCATGACTTTATATTAAGATGGCACTGTTAAGTCATGAACTGATTAAAGTTTTCACTTCTGTCGACATTCCTGGAGTGCCGCGTCTTTTTTTTATCATCCGCAATATGGAAAGGGTAAAATAATGGTTCACAAATATTTTTAACTCTTAGGTCTTATCGATCCTAACCGACTGACTGTAATAAGTCTTTTATACGTAAAGAAATATATAGCCATTGCCCATTCGGATATTTTGGATTGTATTGAGATGAAGCAAAGGTTTTTTAAATGACTCTTATGTTGGGCTGGGGAATATTGTATTGTAGTAGAGTATTTTATCCCAGTGGCACCTACCCGGCAGAACCCTGAAAGAAGAGCTCTACCACCAGTACAAATTTTCACATGATTTAATAATTTTTGACATATTTTGTGGTTTCAGAATAAAAATCACATTGGTACAAGTCGTGGTCACGTAGTGACCACGACCTGTGCCACTGGGTCGAAATATCGACAGTTAAAATCGTCCTTTTGATCTTTCAACTACGTATTAATGAAACTTTAGAGTTTTCGAAATCACGACAAGATAGCCCGTGCGAAGTAAGAACAGGTTTCAGTATAACATCACTCCAGAATCCCGCGAAAAATCAAGGTATTCCATGGTAAGGTGCGTTGGGGTAAGTTCGGACGGTTTTTAGTTGTATTTGGAAGATGTTGGTAAAAAATATTTTGCACAAAAGTTACAATATTTAGCACAATAAATTAAAGTGAAAATTGATGATTAATAAATAGGCTTTATATGTTATTTGTTTTATATAGCTATAAATGAAACAACTACTATTTATCAGGTGTTTAAAATGCGAATAAAATTTTAAAACCGCGGGTAAAATCGGACGTTCGTGGGTAAAGATCGGACTACCTTCTAAAATCGCCATTGTGGCTTAGAACACACAGTTCACAGAAAGAGCATATCCGATCTTATACGTCCTACAAGATTATCTTTGGTTTTTTTAAATATTGTAAAAAAAGGAACCTGAAGAGTAAATTCCTGTTTTTTTTTGTTTCGGACGTCCGATCTTACCCCACTAGACCAAATCTCAAATTGCACTGGCTCTCAAACTTTCGCGTTCCTGATCATGATAAGCTTTTCTTTCAATTAAAATTATTTATCTATTGGCAGATTAAAGATTAGATACTTTATGTTATGGATATGAAATAAATAAAACCTTACAATTTATTGCTGATCACAATATGTTTATTGCATTGCTTAATATTATCAATCAGTCATAGGTTTTGAATTTTAATGAAATTATTGTATCTATTATAATTGTAATATCTATCTATTATATTCATAGAATAAATTTAACCGAATTCTCTTTTATTTGAAGTATTTATATTTGCCTCACAATCTTCAGGCAGACAGTCTTAAGTCTTTACGTTTAGGTAATTACTCGTATTTACTGCCGATCGTAGGTAAATCCTCCTTCTAATACGAAGTTGCCCGCAGTGATTTTCCCTTGTATAGACGTGGCATTATGACCCTACAAAGAAAATTATTTTAAGAGTACCTACAGATAGATATTTATAAAACTAAATTATCGATTTAAAATACATAGGTACATTTTATATTTGACCCGTAAAAAGAATCTTACAAAATTTATTAAGTATAACATTTGAATAATTCGTAATTAAATGTAAATACCACAAATACAATATAAAAAACAATTCATAATAAAATGGACAAAATATAACAACTTTAGACTGGTACATAACAATAGATTGTACAACACCAAAGTTCGTAGGTGAAAGTTCGGATTAAAATAAAGTTTGACAACCACATGCATTTTCATTCCGGTTTAAGATCGGATCTTTTTAGTCCGAAATTCACCCATCAATATCTGTATGGGGAAAGTCCGGATCTCAGCCTAAACTCACATTTAGCATATTATGAACAGACATATATCACGAACCACCACATATCTTGATATCTCAAAGATTTATTTTTTGAAAAAATAGGTAATACTTACCAAAAAACAGCAAATTGTTTTTTGGGGTAAATCCGGATCTCGTAAATTAATCTATTAGACGACACTTTCAGTATAACATGCATAACTCACACCTAAAGCGTCGGAACGACCAAGACGGACTCGGACGCGGGGCAATACGAAATAGCGTCCCACACTTTGTTGCCCGATTAGAAAAATATCTACTAATTGGGAAATTATTTAATAAATACGGACTTACCCCATTTACGATCTTACCCCAACGCACCTTATATGTAAAAAAATCGTAATTCACGCGGGCGGAGCCGCGGGCAACAGCTAGTTGGTAAATAAAACTCATTGGTATGTGGGATGAATTTTTAACTGCATTAGAAAATAATCTATATTTTATGATTAACCAGTAAAAATAAATAATGTACAAAATTTCTCCATTTGTTTAAAAAAAACATAAAATATATTTTGGAAGACCAACGGACGCTTTAATGCAAAGATCATTCATAATTCATAATTTATTTATTGCTTCAAACTCGTATAAATAAACAGATGTTATAAACAAAATAGTCTCAGAGTTTCACCTTTAAAGGCATGCAATCGATTAAAAGAATTAATAATTATATCTATCCTTAAAAAATACAAAATACAATGCGTCAGTAAACCGTAGTATTAAAACTTCAAGATCGTGGAGCGAATACTCAGTTTTAACTCACCGCAAGAAGCCTTTGTCAATTTGAGCGTCATTATTGGGAGACAATAATTGGATGCTCAAAGTTGAAGGTGGGAAAGGGTGATAATGATAATTTCTACCTGTTACCGTAAGTCTAGCAGCTATATAGTCTCTAACAAATAAGCTTTTGCTCGTGGCTAGGATATCGTTTGTCATACAATTAGGTACCTGCGTGTTTCCAATGTTTCCAATGGCTTATGTTATACCGAGTTCACACGTACTAGATAACTATTATATAATAAGTAAATAATATTTTAGTAAATAAGTGTGTATATAGTGTATATAATTATAAAATAACTGCAAAGGTCTGGAATGGCAATGACTTTTTCATCACTTACAACACGCTTTCAAGATAAGAGTGAATAGGCATTTTCTAGGCCACATTAGACTGTATCATCACTTTCCATCAGGTGTGATCACGGCCAAGCTCCTATATTATAATTTTTTTTTTTGTAGATAGGCTCGCGCTTGACGACAATCATGCCTGATGGAAAGCAATGATGAGGTCTAGGTTGGAGCGCGCTTGCCTAGAAAATGCCTATTCACTCTTCTCTTGAAGGCACCCAGATTATACTTGGCTGGAAACACGGAGGCTGGAAGGGCGTTCTTACCTTAGCGGTTCGTATCAGAAACGTGGAAGAAAAACGTTTCGTGCGAATTTGTTGGATGTCAACCACATAAGTCATTAAAAAAAAAGTGTTTGTTGTCATTTCCCAGTCAGTCTCACAGCTGGAAACGGGTTTCCTCTTAGAATAAGAAGGGTTTGGCCATGCTAGCCAAGTACGGGTTGTTGGACTTCACACCCATTTCAGAATATTGTGGTGAACCCTTAGTCATACCGGTTTACTCACGATATTTTGCAAGCGGTAATGGTTTCCTATATTTAACTCCAAAAAGTTAGGAGTGCTTGCCTAGTTCGATGCACGTTTATGAAAAAAAAATTGGTTTCATGTAAAAGATGAGTAAAAATCTTTAAAAATAAAAGCGTCATTGTCTATGCATACAAAATAGTTGATTCAAGTTCTGTCTGAGGTTCAAGTAATTTGGACAATAAAACGTATGAATATTAATATTTTACCAAGTATTACAAATACATATACTTAGCATAGAAATTAGAAGCATATCAGTTTTTATTGGCATGTCTTCTGTATTACACGACTTCCCAAAAGGAGTGTAATGTTTTTAGGGCTCATGTATGTATGTACGTATGTACGTGTGTATGTGAGTTTCTTTATTCCACCGTAAATTTTGACAGGGTATCGTTAGAATCCTTACATAACTCCAAGTAACAAGGCTATATTTTTTTGGAGAAAGTCGCTTTACCACAAGGGAGTCGCGTTTTTTAAATTGTAAATTATTTAGGTACTTGTTTAAAGTCATGGATGTAACATCGTATTTCGTCATTGGTTTAAGTACATGTTTGGCACTTTGAATAAACACTGACTGCTTGTGTTGGAACACAACACTGCTTGTGTTGTGTTCCGAGTATTTGATAAGGGAGTATCCTGTTTAAATAATGTAACAGCACGTTAAAAAGAACTCAAACATTAAATTTGACACTGCTATTTATAACATAAATATTACTACTGATACTTAGTAATTTGCAACTTTGTAATATTGCTTACATTAATTGTGCGTCAAAATATAAGTACTTGTTAGTAATCCAACAATAAGAAAATATGGAGGACATATTATTTAATTGATTAGATAAAATTATAATATGTATACGTTAAAATTATTGAAAACTTCTGTTTCTCTCTTAGCTGTATATTCATACCACAGATTCATACAAACATGAACTTGAGCTGGTGAATGGCCGGATGTTTTTCTTTTACTGAAAAATTCATTCCTGGTTTTCTTGTGAGGACACAATTGTTTTTAAAATACAAAAAAACTGGCCAAGTGCGAGTCGGACTCGCGCACCGAGGGTTCCATACCATAAAATACGTTAACCATTAAAATAATCACTTTTGTTCATGAATTTAAGAGTATAATTTACGTGTATCTAGGTACTTTTGTTGGCAAACCGCAAACGTAACTTTGTTTTTGGCGGATTATTGTTATTAGCAAAAAAAGTATATTAGTCAGCGAGTTTATTTTATTTTTTCTGTAAAATATACGTTAACTTCTATTGGTCATAATTATTTCAGATTTTTCGATTGGTAAACTTCGGAGATAAGGGGGGGAACGGTATTTTTTTCGACAGTTTGCCCAATAATTCAAAAACTATCGGGCATAAAAATAAATAAAAATTAGTTTTAGAATACAAAAGTAACGCCCTTTCATACGATACCCCACTCAATATTGTTATCTCATTTTGAAATTTTGTCGACCCGGTTTTCCCCCCTTTTTAAATAAAAATAAAAACAGTTTTCAAATTTTTACGATTGTTATGACGTCGGGTCACTATTACCTATAACTATTCTAAATTTCAAGTCGATAGCTTGAATAATTACTGAAATAATCGAGTGTGACAGACGGACGGACGGACGGACGGACGGACGGAGAAAGTCTCACTAAAAGGGTTCCATTTTTATCATTTTGGTATGGAACCCTAAAAAAATCAACGAGACTGAACGTAATTACACCTTATTATGTGTGGTGTCTTCCGATTGTTCAATACGAGTGATTAAGGAGCACAACACGGGTGAGCCAGCGAAATTCAAATTTTTCGTGGGTTTTCGCGATTTTTAAGCTAATAAGACATAATAGGCTTATGGCCGTCAAATTGCGATAATCCCAATATCTTCTTCACGTGTTTATATAAAAACCTCTGCTCGAAAGTGTCGAGTTAAAGAAATTAGTCCGAGATTTGCGAGTTACTCACATAAAATTCGATACTCGGACTAATATCCTAGGATACACATTTTTATGCCAAGATTTTGATATAATCATGTGAAGATGATACTGCCATTCTTGCGAATTGATTACCATAAGCCTATCATGTCTAATTAGCTTACAAATTGCAAAAAAACACGAAAATTTTGAATTTCGCGGGCAGACCCGTTGATTTCACGTTAAAATAAAATTGCCCTGTGTATAACTGCTTGAAAACTGATTTTGTACCTTTAGCTACCTATGAATAATGTTCATATTTGGAAAGTATGAAGGTCTGTTTGACGAATGCGAGTATTCTTCAAACAACGGGATTTATGGACTTGTCAGTGAAATGCAATTAATTCAATCGATTAAGGTCACAAGTAGGTACGAACGTTAAAGGAAAAGCTTTTAAAAAGAAATTGCTATGCTTGGCTGTCCCAAACCAAAACCTAGTAAGAGCCATTTTTTTCAAAAACCTTTTTTTGCGACATTCCTTCCTAGAATTGAGAGCCGCGTTTTTTGCAAAAACACCTGTATTTCTATCTCATTAAATACCAAAGTTACATGACCCATCAATCCTAGTAACTCCACTTAGTACACTGCAAAACCAAAATCAAAACCCTAGCATGCAACATTTCCAAATTCAAATACCTCGTAAGTGGTGCTCATACTAGGTATTTGAGTTTTGAATTTCGACTTACTAAGATTTTGAATTTGTAATATGCACTTAATAGGTTTTTGAATTTGGAATTGGCTTTCACTAGGTTTTTAAATTGGAAAACGATGTAGTGATTAATGTAAAAACCTAAAGATTCCCTTTTTAAACACAGCAAGTCCTTGCGAAGTGGGCGTGGTTAGGGAGCGGGGTGCGGGACGGAACGCGCTTGGTCGACCGTTGCAACCGTCGTTGACGCACTGAGATCGCGTCGAAGTGTTATGTTTTGTTTAACTTGGTGTAATTAATTTACTGTGTTAAATGAATATTTATTAAAGTAGAAGTAAATGAATGGTAGCAGCATTTTATCCTGGATTAAATAGTATACATACGCTACTTTTTATCCCCGAAAATTCCATGGTTTCTATAATAATATTGAAAAACAGATATGCACGGGGAAAAATATTCCTTCATGCCGTAATTACTGTACAGATTTAGCTGAAATTTGGAATTGAGATAGATTATATCCTGGACAAATACAAAGGCTACTTTTTTCCCCGGAAAAATCCATGGTTTTCCAGGGAAAACTGATATACATATAGTATTTCAAGTGACGCGGGGAAAATACTACTTCACGCTGTAATTACTGAACTGATATATACTGAAATTTGGAAAGGAGATAGATTTTATCCTGGATTAATACAAAAGCTACTTTTCATCCCGGAAAATTTCATGGTTTCTATGATAATAGTGAAAAACAGAAATCCACACGAGAAAAATATTCGTTCACGCCGCAATTACTATATTGATTTGCCTGAAATTTTAACTGGAGATAGATTGTAGCCTGGAATCTATCGGCTACTTTTTATCCCGGTAGAATGCAAGGTTTCTAAGAAAATGATGATAATCAAATATTCATGCGGGAGAAAATATACTCTAAACTACTGAAAACTACTGAAAATTTTTGGTGAAAGTTGGAATGAAGATAGATTTCGTCTATTTTAACATAAAGGCTACATTTTACTCCGTAAAAATCGATGGTTCCCGTGGGAATAGGGAAAACTAAAGCTTACGCGTGCAAAGCCGCGGGTATCTTCTAGAACTCAATACAGCAACTCAGAACACGAAACAGAAATTGATTATTTGTATGATAGTGATGACGATTTACCTAGTTGCAGATCCAAATTATGTCCCATCTGATACTCGAACGAACTCAATCATGATACTGATTTGTTTACTTTTTGTGATGAAATTTTAGAAGAGCAATAACTTTACCTCATCAGCTCAAAAAAGTTCATTAATTGGTTGCTATGCTCGTGATTAAATTAAAGGATCATTAGCTTGCACTGGATTTAATTATGGCACTTGAAACAAAAATAAACATTGCTGTCTTGTTGCACATCTTCTTAATATATATAAATCTCGTGTCACAATGTTTGTCCGCGATGGACTCCTAAACTACTGAACCGATTTAGTTCAAACTTCGTGAATATCTGTCATTTGGTCCAACTTAAAAGATGAAATAGTTTTTATCCCACGTGGAAGAAGTCGCGGGCATCAGCTGGTATAACTATAATTGTCTTTTATTATTATTAAATATTTTTTTTTCACATAATTTCGTATTATTTACTAATCATATTTTCATCTCAGATTGGAGAAGCTGGTGTCAGTCAAACTTCTACCAGGTTTTTAATGGCGAATACTAGTTCGATTATTCCAATCGTCCAATTTAAATTCCTAGTAAGTGACGTTGCTAGGTTTTTGATTTTGGCTCTTAGATAACGATAAAAATAAAATTGTTTAGTATGTCACATTAAACGGGTATGGGTTGCAGTTTTTAGTATTTTATATTCTCAGTAAGTAAAGAATAATTTATCAACTATTAATCACGAATGTATAGTTCATCAAAGTTCATAATACTTGGTAGGCACATAAAAAAGTTTGTTTTGCTTCTCCTGTAAAATTTTTAGAATGGTTCTTACTAGGTTTTGGTTTGGGACAGCCGTGCTGTTTGTGCATCAAAATGACATTATTTTAATTGGAAATAAAAACTTCCTATAAACAGAATAAAAGAATATATACGGGGGGTCCCATACATGATACACATGATTTATATTTTTATTTTTTATGCCGTTTTTATAGAAAATGGTAATGCGCATGAGTCTTTGAAGTAATTCTGTTCGTTAAATCCGAAATTATATACATAAAATTCTTTAACACGCTAACAGAAGTATCAACATATCAAAGGTCTCAATCATAGGCATGCAGGTTTCCTCAGGCGCTGTATACCTACGGAATATTAACCATGTATTGTTGAGAAAGGCGAGCGGATGACACCAAAGAGTTATAGACCGGGCGTGACACTATAAATATCCCGGGGAAAAAACACAAAAGAAATATACCATAAAAATACCAATTTCTACGAATTAGATATAAACAAGCCGTAACAGCTCAACGGTTAGGCAGGTTAGGATATGGAACCGAAAGATATCACGACGAGAATTATTTAAAAAACCGGCCAAGTGCGAGTCGGACTCGCGCACCGAGGGTTCTATACCATAAAAGAAGTAAAACATTGAAAGAATCACTTTTCTTCATAAATGACATGGCCGGATTCTGCCCTCAAAAAAAAAATATTCATGGCCATTGACAAACAGTACGTCATATTAAAGCTTATAATTATGTCTTTACAATCGTTTAGTTTTTATGATCAGAAAACTAGCGAGAGACATAATATCAGCATAACATCTTGCAACAAAATGCGCCTATATATTTTTAATAGCAATGATTTTTTATTATTATATATATAGGTATTTTTTTCGACAGCTTACCCCACAAAGCAAGCAATATTGTTATCTCATTTTGAAATTTTTACGATTGTTATGACGTCGATTCACTATTACCTATAACTATTCTAAATTTCAAGTCAATAGCTTGAATAGTTACTGAAATAATCTAGTGTGACAGACGGACGGACGGACGGACGGACGAACGGACGGTCGGAGAAAGTCTCACCATAAGGGTTCCATTTTTACCATTTTGGTATGGAACCCTAAAAACTGGCCAAGTACTAGTTACTAGAGCGAAGCTGGGGGCGCCCTCTAGTCATAATGTAAACCAATATAAAGTTATTCCTTGGTCTGTGATGTAAACCAATGCTAAAAAGTTTGCCAAGTTGGTCTGTGATGTAAACCAATGCTAAAAAGGTTGCCAAGTTTATCTGACAACTAAGTTGGTCCGTCTGTCAAAATCATAACGTACTATAATTAAACCTACGCGTAGTTAGCTAAATAGCTAATTAGAAATGTAGCTATGTCGTTTTGCCAACATCAACCGTCTAACAAAACTGTGATAATCAAAATTCTCAAGTTATTAACTAACTAGTCAGACTAATTGATAATTCTGACTTCTGAGTTCAGACGCATTTTGATCAAGCTCGGAAGCGGACACGTACCTATCCACCTATTTTGTTTTACAAAGAACCTGATTACGAAAAAATTTTGACTGTCACTGTTCTTGGTGTACGGATAAGGATTGGTGGCGTTGTAAGGATTATTAGCTGACTATAAAAGCAGGTTTGTACAATGATATTACTCTTTAGATAGGAATATATTTATTTATTCTTATCCTAATATGATAACACTAAAACAGTTTATAATAAACTGGTTGTAAACGTTTTATTTTTTTTCACTAATCCTATTTATTATTATCTATTATTATTCTCTATCTATTATTATTCTTTAAAAACCGTAAATCTACTATTTTGGCTTGAACCGTAATCTGAATGTTTTAATCATGGGCCTTCACACCAAAATACTGAATCGATGTGAACATTTAGAACGGAGATAGATGATACATTAAGTGGATAGATAGATTTTATGGAATTTGATTTATAGATACCCTGAATTAACACATAGGCTGCTTTTTATCCTGGAAAAGTGCATGTTTTACGCGGTATTTGTTAACTAGGGGCTATTCACTTCACGTTTTCACACACTCAGTGATGTTAAAGAAGATAAGAAAAAAAAATAGCACTGAAAAATGAACTTTACTTTTATTGATTTGAAGTGTAAAATTGAATGTATTTGATCCATAGATTTTAATTTGATCATAGGAAATACAATGCTCGACTTTGACGCGTTTAAGTAAATTCATTCAGACAATTATACAGGGTTATAGAAAAAATATCGGAAACCTCTCGACACCTAAATGATATCATTAAAAGTAACAACTTTTGTTTAAATTCGATATTTTGAGAAATATCACTTATTCAATATTTTGCATACATTCTTTCTTTGTAACTACTCTGTAGTCTACTACGTAATATCGGCAACGTCGCAGCGGTTTGGCAACAGGGATAGTCATAATCGCTGATTACCTGTATTTTGTTTCACAGTGTAATGTCACTTTACAGAAATAACATAATTTATTAAATTTTTGTATGACACAAATTAATACGAAATTTTGGAAAGTTATAGAACAAAAGTTTTTAGTTATAATGATATCATTTAGGTGCCGAGAGGTTTCCGATATTTTTTCTATAACCCTGTATAGGTATCATGTTGCGTTTTGATGTACACTCAATTTTGCGTAATTGTTCAGTATTCGCAAAAAATGTTTTGATTTAAATATATCGTCTGCTTATATAAGTAAATGCCATCACCTTTTTAAACATTTCACATCACCAAATGTAGCTGACGCGTTACGTGAATGATATGGAGCAACATCTACATAGTTATTAGTACCCGGCTGAGCTTGTGGGCTTCTTCTCAGTTCAGGGTGCATTGGAACCCTCGTAAACTTAGTTTTAAGTCGTTAAATAGTTATCACTATTAATAAGCATAATATTATGTACCTAGTTAATTATTTTAACTGACATTTCATAAAAGCTACCAAATAATGGCCTATATGAAATAAATGATTTGAATCTTTGAATCTTTGAGTAGCAGTAGAGTGAGAGTAAACATAATTTTTACTAGGGTTCTGTACCCAAAGGGTAAAAACGAGACCCTATTACTAAGACTTCGCTGTCCGTCCGTCCGTCCGTCTGTCACCAGTCTGTATCTCTTGCACCGTGATAGACGCTTGAAATTTTCACATGATGTATTTCTGTTGCCGCTGTAACGAAAAGTACAAAAACTAACGTAATTTTTTGCTCGTTTTTAGTGTTCCGTACCCAAAGGGTAAAAAAGGAACCTATTACTGAGACTTCGCTGTCCGTCTGTCCGTCCGTCTGTGACCAGGCTGTATCTCTTGAACCGTGATAGCTACAGACTTGAAATTTTCACAGACGATGTATTTCTGTTGCCGCAAATACTGAAAAATAGAATAAAATAAATATTTGAGGTATTAAGGTATTAAATATTTATTTTACATATTTATTTAAGGTGTAAATATTTTTGCTTGTTTTTGCTCGATATATAGGTAACGGTAACAGGTAAACGCTTCAAATTTTCAGATAATATGGAGTTACTATGGAACACTTACTGTAGAAATAAATAGTTAAATTAAAACAAAATAAAAAATTAAGGAGGGCTCCCATACAATAAACGTGATTTTTATGTTCGTTTTTGATTAACTGGGCAGGGATGTTTAGTTTACTTTAATACTATACAGAAATATACTCTTGCTGGTACGGAATCCTATGTGCGAGAGCCCGAGTGGCACTTGACAATTTATTTATTATTGAATTATTTTCAGTAGCTGCATTCTGCGCGACGAGCCATCGACGTGACTATGATAAAAATTGATTAGTTATCATCTGCTTTTCTGGCAAATAATACCACAATAATACTATATAAATTATAAGGTAACTAAGAAGTAAGAACTTTGAATTTAAATTATTATAATCTCTGTTGTTAATTATAATCTCTACGAAAACATCTTATTATTTAGTAGGAACTGAATTTCATTTATTTTTAGCAATGTCAGATATGAAAACAAACAATCGTGATGAAAAGAGGGAGTCCGTTATTTTAATAAAAGAACTTATGGCGAAATGGGAGTCAAATAAAAACCGATTATTAGTTTTTGATAAATATTTATATTCCTTAAACAAAAATAATAATAATTATTACATAAAAAAATATGGCGCTCAAACCAAATTTCGGTATGAGAAAATTAAGCCATTGTTATTAGAATATGATGAGATATATACTAAGATAGAAGTTTGGAAATATTCTGAATGTTTTACTATTGATGAAAAAGGTAATAGCATCACTCAACACCCTGATTTTAGTAAAAAAGATATGCTGTTGTTAAAAGAAAGGGAAGAAATAGAAGACCTTATCAATAGGGTTAAAGAACTTGCAGAAGAATATTTAAGAGTAGCTCAAGCTTAATAATTTCCCAACACTTATGATGCAAATATAACTTAGTGATGGCACCGAAAACAATATGTTGCCAACGATACTTACCCCTAGGGGTGCCTTCAGAGGCACCACGGGCAACAAACGTGTATTAGCGACGTAAACGCTGTCGGTCACCTGATTTTAAAAGTCATAGAGTTGCTCGGGTAAAGCTGTAGAATTTTGAATAAAAACTACTCACAAATATTATATTGAAAAATGTTGTCTATGTTTTGAGAGCTTAATTATTATTATTTACTTTTTTTGTTTAAATTTACCTGACGGTTGTTAAAATATCTATAATTTTACAACCCGAGTATTATACACCAATTAATGGATGTAAGAACTGCTGTAAATGTGTTTAAAAACAATACAGTTATAACAGAGTAAACATGAAATAAAATAAAAAAATTCTAACGAGATCGTAAACGTTATTTATTGGAAGTGGTACTTGGTAAATTAAAAAAAAACTAAACTATTGTGTAAGTTAGCACATGTTTAGAGATAGTTACTTTTAAGACTCAAAAATTAGATATAAACATTTTGTAGAAATGATAATATTGTTATTTGATTAAATATGTATAAAAATAATAAGTTCGTTTTATTTGAGTCTAGTCTCTACTCATTCTACTATACATATTATAAACGAGGACCAGTAGAATCATCATCATCATCAAAACTACCACGGGTAAGTATTTACTAGCGAGAGTCTAACAAATATTGTACCCATGTCTATTGTCACTATGTTACTTCAGCGAATTTAGTACCTTTGGTTAATAAAATATGATAGCCTAGCGTTTGTTATTTTGGGGAAGCTGATATCTGGTCCTGGATTTGTGTTCTAGATCTGCGAAAAATTAAATATAGTAAAACCTGGTTAAGTGAGAGCTCAAGAGACCGAGGTCTCTTTTTTTCTTATAGATTTATCTCACTAACCCGAGATTTAGAGTTAGGAGGGCAAAATTACGGGACCAGACATTCACTCTCATTAACAACTTACTCAGTTCTCACTTACTCAGGTAAGCTGTAACCCACTGCATTCGTTTTTAGCACCTTAAGCACCGTAAAAGATAAAACAAGTACAGTAAAAAACCTATCCACTGACCCACAAAGTAATATTTCACAATAGTTCACCTCCGTAATATCTTATTTCTACACAATATTCAATTGCGATAGAATTCCTTCTGCTAGCTGTAAAAGTGGGCAAGTCATAAATAAAATATTTCAGCTTATTATTCTGGAATAATACGGGGTACGGATAACCCGTATATTGAAAACTATATAGGCAACAATTTTGCGAATTAAGTCTGATCTCTCAGGTTACGAACTATAGAAAAAATTGTTTTTTTTTTTTTTACCATAATATTATGTATGTTGAATCATTAATCTATATTAATCTTATGATCCGCCAAATTGTGTACCTATTCTTTGTAATTTTTGTGTTGTCTTTTGTTTGACTTTGTGGTGTGCAATAAAAGTATATTCATTCATTCATTCATTCATTGAAGAAAAAATCTTGATAGTCATTTTCCCAGACATTGCTCCGATTTTTCAAATTTTTAAATTTTTATTTGAAACCGCAGTGAATTTTAGTATTTTTGTATTTGCGTTTTTTATTTAAATATACGCTGAGGATAATTTTTGATAACTGTCTCAGTTTTCTGCGATATAACCATTCAAGATTTTTAAAAATTGCAATCCCACAAAAAATATGAAAATCTGTACGATTTTCAATGTTATACATACAGAAAAATTGTTTCCTTGGTAGAAACTTGAAAAGTTAACAATAATTTAGATCTGAAAGATTATCTAGACTGGTAGGGGAACTAGACTGGAAGGAAATTGTTGAAAAACACTCAGGTGTTGTAACTGGTCAGCACACATTTTTTTTTCTGTAGTATAATTATGATAGAACTGTAAGTTAGTACTTAACTACAATCTCATCTAATGGTAAGTGATAATGCAGTCGAAGATGTTATCGCTCTAGCTTTGAAGGGGGGTAAGCAATCCTTAACAATAATGTACACAGCATCTTGCCGGAACGCAAAATCGCTTGGCGGTGAGTCTTTGCTGGAAGGGTGATAACTAGCCACGGCTAAAGCCTCCCGCATCAAATCAAATCGGAGCCAATTTCAAATTCTTAATAGGCCCGTGGCGGAAAACATAAGGTCCATTTACACCGAGGCAGAATGGAATGGATTGAAAGCGTCAATTTCTCCTCATGACGCGAGAATTCGCTGGAATACTCGAGCGTTCCAGCGAATTGTTTCATAAACGCTTGGCACCGCACCGCTGAGACCGACCCAACAGACTCTACGTTCGCGCCACTATCGGAGGATTCCACAGACGGCGCCGATAGTAGATAGGGGAATTCTCGAGAATGCGCGGGGATTCCCCGGAAGACGCGTGAATTTTCCTTTGCTTTTATTTAATTTTTATGTGAAACAATTATGCTATGTAACATTTCGTTGCAAAAAGTCACTTCCAATCCAGTCCGCGAAATGAAATGAAATGAAATTCTTTATTTCACATAGGCCTAAATAATAGGCGCCCATGAAATGTCAAAAACTCTACCCCCAAGTTCGGAATGCAGGTTTGCACCGAGAAGAACTGGCAAGAAACTCGGCACGCACTCTTTTCAAAATGTCATGATATACAATTATTCTTATATATTATGAAAAATAAATTATGTTACCAGCAATGTAACTAAATCTTCTCGAGGAGGCTTCGCTCACTATCTTAACAGAGGTAGGGAGGCAGTACTGAAGGCCATCAGGGAAATTTATTTTGTACTCGAACGAATGGGCCGCTTGACTCTTATCGCTCACGTTAAGAACTGGAACCACTGCAAGATATAATATACAACTTTCGTTGCGATAAACTCGACTTAGTTTACATATTGTAGGAAGTTGGTGTTGACTTTTTTTCATATAAATATATAGGGTTTTAAGCTGTTGTTGACGTCTAACAAAAGCTATAAAATATACGTAAAATATGGAGGTCCAAATAACAGTGTACTCGATATTATTTTGTTATTTCCAAATAAAGAGATGAACGAAATTAATGTAAAATATATTAAGCTATGACATATTTGATAGTGGATGCTTCCCTTAAAGATTTTTACTGCGTAAACTACTTATTTTAGAAGCGATTCTTAGAATTTATTGACTTAATAAATATCAGTATAACTGTCGTATGATCTACAAGAATTAGTGCCAAGAATGGCTACGATTTAGGATAAGCAGCCAGGCTGATTTACTGCAGAATAAATAGCTATCCCTACCTCTACGTGCCACTAAATAAAATAATATATTAATTAAATACTATTTTCACAGTAAAAATATGAAAACTTACAAAAAATAAGGTCGAAAATTTTCTGCTTTATTTTTATTTTCTTTCTACAAAACTGGTAAAATTTAACTTTAAAATAAAGCTTACACGTGCGCTTCGTAAAATAACAAAAAAATACAGAAACACTGACCAAAGAAAAGGCGGACCGAATCTCGTTAAGATAAACATTAAAGCACAATGCGAAGCGAACGAAAGTATGCAAATAATAATACCAGCATGTAATCGTATAGCCTATTCATAGTGTAAATAGCTGTTCATCGCAATTTGTAAAAAAAAAATTCAATGTAGAATTATGTATATTTTAAGGAATAAACATCGTTATCCTAATATTGTTGTAGTAAGTGCTTCTTATGCAAAAATAATATTTTGTTTAAATTAAATACTGAAACAATAATAACATAATGAAGTTAATTATAAAATGAATCCGTAATCCGTTAATTAGAAAATTGACATAACATTACATTACATTACTAATAATGATAATGAAAATCATTATTAACACATTAGTAATAATGATTTTCTGTCATGTTAAAATTATACGTGTGATCACTGATTGTTTTAAGCCCCTAACCGGTCGCTACTATCAATGGGTCCGCCTATTTTTAAGCAAAAGTCTGAAAAGTTAGTTTCGCTCAGTACAAAGTTGGTGCGAACTGAGAGCAGATTCAATTTCCATGTTAATCTGTGACTACACGGTCACAACTGCAACTCGCTCCTTTGTAGCTTACTACCATTGAGTACTAATACTTGGGAGTGGAAAAGTTAAACCTGCCTTTCTACACATTATAAATAAATAAATAAATAAATAATCCTTTTATTTCACTGAAAAGTTTACATACATATTTCTTATTTTATATTATTGCGAGTACAAAGTTTCACCTTACTTTATATTTTACAATGGATTACAATATTTAGATAGTAGTCGGCACTTATACAAACAAAAATGTTATGATTTATACATTAGGTTAGGCTTTACTTACAGTCTAGTTTCAAATTCTTATAATTTTTTTTTTTTAACAGTGGTATGATATACCTACTAGCAAGTATATTCCAGAAAACTATCATAAACATACAAAGAAAAATAATACTTAGGTAGATACTTTACTAAACATTTATGAATAGAAAAGTGATACATAATATTAACGTTTACATACTTCCTTATTTATTTAAACATCATTTTTTAAAAGTTTTAACATAATTTTGCTAAGACCTGTGAGTATGACTTTTGAATGATAACAAGTTTTACAAATAAAAGTATTGAATTAATAATTAGTATAATAAAGATTTAAATAACGTATTAACGTATACACGTTACGATTCTACACATTAAAGTTTAGAAAAAAAAAAAAACATTGTGTGTTTAACCTCTACACAGATTTTACGAAAACACAGGTTCACTCTCTATTCCTCACTCTCATAATGCGATGGGACGGTAACCCCGAAATGACCGGACGGAATTAGGACTAACGATTTAAATTGCTCTCGGAAGCACAAAGATAATTATATCACGGCCAGTTTTCGAACACCACACTGCAGTGGTATTAAGAAGTTCTTGGTGTTTATTTATGGCAGTGGCAGTGACTGAATTCCGACTTTTTTGCAATGAAATTACCGCTTGGTCTCGGATCGTAAGGATCCGATAATATATATTATACAAAATTACCTCCAGGGGTGTTCTGATATGGCCGCGTCCCTCGCGACTACCAGTTACATTATTGGCGAAGAGCTAGCCCCGTTTTCCTCTCCAGATGGCTGGATATTCTATTTAAAAAGTTATGATTCCTAACATGTGCCTTTGTAGCTTACGAGTTACAACTTAAGTTTTGGCAGGATTTAGTTTTACTAGAGCCAATTTCGGATTCTTTGGTTTTTACTACTTGTTAATCAATTAGTTTATGTAAGATGCAATCATTTTTATTGTTGCTATCGTAGTATTTTATTTGTGTTATTTTATTAAAACTACAACTATATCTATTACCATGATCTAAATAGTCTATGACAATAAATTGTTGCACACATTAATTACTGTAGTCTCTTAATTGAGACACATCCGACTTGTTAAGTGCAAATACAACTAGCCCCGGTATAGAATAAGAACAGCAGACTTGTCATCATAGTTTGTGCCTACAACTTTAGTTTAATTGATGGCCTGTGTTGACGACACACAAAAATATGTATGAGTTTCTTGAACTACTGCGTAGAGGCGTTTACTCAGTAATAAAAAAAAATGACTATTAAATTTAAACTAAAAGACAAACTAGTAAAATAATAAACATCTGATCAGAAATTGGAGTCAATAAATTAACGTTAAAAGCAATGGTTTTGACCTCAGTGGTTTTGACCTCTTCCTATCATAAGGAGGTCGCGCGTTCAAATTCTGGGCACGCACTTCTGATTTTTCCGAGTTATGTGCGTTTTTAGGAAACTAAATATCACTTGCTTAACGCTAAAGGAAAACATCGTGAAGAAACCTGCATGCCTGAGAGTTCACAAAAAAATGTACTCGAAGGTGTGTGAAGCCCGCCAACCCGCATTTGGCAAGCGTGGTGGGCTATGGCCAAACCCCTCTCTGTCTGAGAGGAGGCCCGTGTCCAGCAGTGGGACAAAAAAAGAGATGATGATGGGATGAAATTAACGTAGTGATAAAAAAGTCATTATAACATTTTCAAATAGTAATAAATAAATAATGAATAAAACAAATAAATGTATGTATGAACAAAAGTTTACTGTTGAAAATTATTGTTATCCATTTCCCGATATACGTTGCAGATGTTTCCGTGTAATATCCGGATAATAAGCTAAAATTTAATTAATAACTTGCTTATTTTACGGAGAGGCGAGGATATTTTATCGTTGGAAATGGATACAAAGTATAAAATGAGTAAAGTATTTGTGTGGTCGAAAAGCAGCTAATAATACGAATTATAGTATTGGAGTTCAATATTTAATGTATTCAAAAGCCATGAGGGATATTTATTATCATAGTAGTAGGTATTTATAGTCACGCCAAGGATTTTTCAAAATTAACTAAAGGGGTTCCTCTTTCTCAAAGGATTCCTTCTGATACACACTCGTTGAGCTTAGTGTTTTAGGTAGGTATATTTGTACAGTATTTTGGGAAAATTCTTAATTGTTTCTTAAACTTTTTTGTCCTTATTTGCTAAGAAAGTCATATTATAAAATTGAATTCATGATTTGCTTGCCTGACACTCGAATCTCGAATTTGCATAGGCAACTGAAATAACTGACGATAAAGCGATAAAATAGTACATTGTGATACAAGGGTGGAAAGTAGGTTTTTACAAACGAGCTGTCATTAACAAGCCCGAGCCGAAGGCGAGGGTTTTTAATGTCACGAGTTTGCAATAACCTACACACCCGTGTATCACACGACGTTTTTCAATACAGTTGTTTTCTCATGATTTTGGGGGCCATATTCCATCTTGTGCAGTTATTACCTTAGATATCAATATCACTGTCGCTATCGAAGTCGAAGTCGAAATCGAAGTTGAGGTCGAAATCGAAATCGAAAAAGATAAAAAAGGTATAAAAGATAAAATAAAAAAGATAAAAAAAGATAAAACAAAAAGATAAAAGAAAACGAAAACTGAAAACTCCTTGCTATCAAACTTTTTATATAGTATATAAAATAATGATCGAGCTTGTAAAAGTAAGTCACGACCACGAAAAAGAAAGATGCCTGTGCGTAAGATTTAACTTTCGAATACTAATGACAGCCTCTGAAAGTGCGCCATACCATACTCGTACAACTGTATTGAAAACACGTCATTTACAGTAACTATCTGGATCCCAGTCACGAATAATATAATTTGAGTTTACGAGTAGTAAACTTTAACGCAAACTTTTGTATTAAAAATTGAGCACAGCGCCACAGTGAGCATCAACAGAACTAAAAAAAATTAAACCATAAACCGATGTGAATACTTACTCAATTTGATAGCATAACTTCGTTAAGGGATTCGGGATTTACCGTTTGTGTCATTTCTTGATCTTTGACAAACAAGAGAAGCAGTAATTTGCTGTAAGTAGCCGACAACGGACAGAGATAAGTGGCCTGATTGTTATGTTAATGACGTCATAATTCAGTAAATAAGTATAATGCACATCTTAATCTTCTTGATTTACAAGACAAGCAAGGGGTGTGCTTACTTTATATTCTCAAAACTGCATTTTAACTACGAGTAAGTAAGGTATCTAGAAGCATGCCGTTATATTTACTGCGCCTGGCGTACTTTATATAATATACAGAATTTTTTTGAATGAAAGCAGGCATTTTTTTCGAAAATCCAAAATGAGCAGAACAGATTTGATTGTTTTTCTACAATCCGCTACTTGAAAAGAAACAACACTTCACAATGCCAAATCGTAAAGAACGAAATTGTGAAGTCAACATCGCCTGAGGATGTCCCGGTATAGGGACGAAAACTGCGTCGAAATTGTTTTGGAAGAATTGTGTATGGTGTTTCATGTGGGTGGTGTTCCTGCATATTGGTCATTATACAGATTCTTTTCTAAAAATTATCATATAGACTTTTTACTAGTGCCTGTATGTTAGGCCTATGTGAAATAAAGACAGTTTGAGCTTGAGTTTGAGTTTATTATAAGCGGATTATATCAAAATTATTTAATCTCTACTGTTACACAGGAATATTGACGATCTTCCTGGCGCATTTGGCATGAGCTCCCGATTTGAGCGGGAGATCCCAAGTTCAGTTCCCGATAGTCAGGCCGTTGACGTGCGGTGTGAGCTCAGAATAAGGAATACTTAGTACTTAGGGTGGGAAGTGACTGGTTACTACCATAACGGTATAGACGCATCACCACACCAAGTTCTCATCTATCGTTCGTTCTGATACAACGCTGTGTATCACCTTAATGAACTTAGAACTCTCTAGAAACTACTTCCAATTAAGATAACATCTTCTCCTGTATCGTCACTTATACACACATGAAAATATTGCAGTCAACATGAACAGAACAAAAAAGAAAACAGAAAAAGAACAGAAAAAGGGCGTGTTACTCGTATGAAGAAAATACAAATTGTAGGCTTTCATCATTGTCATAACGCTTATTTTGATATTTCACAATTCGAATATATTCAAATTTCGATTCGGGAGACATTAATGTCATACCTAAAGAACCTTTTATTTTATTTTTGATAAATACGCTCGTATCCGTGGAAGCCACCTGAGTCACTTTGTTGCATTAGAATTAAGACTTCCGTGAGTGGACATTATAAGAAGGAAAAAGTAACGACTATTAACTCACTCGTAATACGCGAGGCTATTGAAATAAACAGACATCCGAATTTTAATCGGGATAGCGGTTGGGCATTGCGCCCGGCGTGGAAACCGCTGATCCATGGCAAGACCGTGACATCCATGGGTCTCGAGAGTGACACTATTAGTTCGGCGTGTATAGTAAACCGTCAAGAGAGCGACGTGCATGGTCTTCAGGAGTCGGAGGCGGGGGGGATGCTTCACAGCGCGCTATGCGCGCAGCGCGTCATTCCGGCCGCCCCGCAGTATAACACGTGCGTCGCGCGCGTCAAATGCCCCTGAGGAAGGACCCCTAATGGGTTCGAAACTGGTCGGGCGATCCTGACCCAAATAGACGTGAGTTAATAGCCGTTACTTTTTCCTTCACTTTGTTGCTTCAAAAAAAAACAAAAAGTAAGTCCAGCAGACGTTAATAACGTCTGAAAATGCAACTTTTCACTTCCGAGAAGAATATCAAACAAAAAGGTGAACGCCGAGGCGCGAATTAATAAACGCCATTCAAACGTCCCATTACGGCTCTTTAATAACTTTGGGGCTGACTGTTTTGTGTTTCCGTAGAAATTCCATTTGACCGCGGTGATGTTTAATCGTTGTATATTCTTTTTTATCCCAAACATAGGCATTTTCTAGGCAAGCGCGCTCCATCCTAGACCTCATCATTTCTGTCCATCAGATATGATTGTAGTCAAGCGCAAGCCAATCTATAATAAAAAATAAAAAAAAGACAGGTGGTATTTGATCAACCGTGAAAACACAGATCCAGGAGGCCGCACGCGACTTCAAAAGTAAGGCAATAACTACTCTGACAAAGTTCGCATACCCAAGCTGTCGCTACACTACGCACACTAGTATCCGCGCGCCATACAAATTGAGACACTAACACTACAATAAAAAGTTGTAACGGAGCTGTCATTGTTAGGTTGAGCTATAAATATTATGTTTCATCCATCATCAAAAACAACGTATTCCAATCCACGAAGACGCGCCCCTCTCTGTCAAAATCGCTAATGTTTCATTCGATTCGTATGAAGTTTGACAGAGTGGGGCGCGTCATCGCGGATTGAAATATCTATACTTGACTTATCATAAACAGAAATGACAGGGATCCTAACCGTACATCTAAAATAACACTAAAACTAACGCTCCTTATAAAACGTTAACTGACAATGAAACTTAGTAATGTTATGTTATAAACGATATTCAAAAGGAACATTCGCCATTTCTCCAAAGTAGGGTACTTTGTAAAACCACAAAAGCATCTCATTGCAATTGAATTTCTCTTCGCTTCGACGTTCCGCGGTGTTTACATTACGAGCGGAAGCGGTTACTGAAGCAGATACTCTCTCGCGACATGACTCGTTCGGCATGTTTTGGAACATAAATTCCTTTTAAAACGGTAAGGTGCAAGGGGCTAGGTGAAAGGAAACTTGGCGTTTTCCGTCAAGAGAATCCCGCCACGAAGAAAATCTACGAAAATACCATAGTCAATAGTTAGAACTCTCATAAATCGCTTATTTTATCCACGTACAAAAAGTTTCCGCTGCAGTATTTTGTATTTTATAATTTCTAAATTATTTTAAGTCAGGTGTTTTGGAGCTCCAGCGGCTGGTTATCCTTCAGCCAGCTATAGACTTACCAACTTTTTCCTGTGCAATGCTGTGTACCAATAGTGATTATATCCCGTCCAATATAGTACAATGACTTCTACTGTCACCTATCTTTAATTGAGATCGCATTTAGCAAAATATTGTCATTTAACAATGAGTAACTTACATCGTGAGTCTGGTAGTAAATCCAAATACACTGACAAAAGCTAGCATACAATACAAATACGAGTATATTGGTGACGACTGAGGCCTCGACCAAGGCAGGTTAACTCCTTACCGGTAAAGATGCACGACCAAGCCTGGTCTGGCTTAGTGGTGTGTCTTTAGCGTCTTTCAGTGGATAGTTACTACCACCAACAGGGGTGTACTGCTAAGCGATTTGGTATTCCGATGTGATGATGTGTAAATTAAGTGTCACTTATCAAATTAGAACGATAAAATTTTTGGCTGCTTCGTAACTGTACAACAGTTGCAATTGCAGTAAAATACTGACTTAAAGGGTGTAAAAATATAAATAGAACAGGTATAAATTACAAATACAATAAATTTCCGCGACCGCTAGTGACCGTGATCACAATAACTCAAAGTCGGCTCGCTATAAATACATTTCCCCTTGTTACGAGCATGATACACGGATGCTCGGTGTATCGAAGTTCGGGCAAAGCTTCGAGGAGTCAATTTTAAACTTCCTCGTAGGCATAAACATGGGGCTGAGCATATAATTACTTTGACTCTTGGGGACTGTTCATATAGCAAGATGTACCTAAATTACGTTAGCCTACGACGGAAATGTGATTTTTGGAGACATGATATTATAAGAGAATATAAGAAACTTATCAATAGAAAATTTCAAAAATTAAAATAACCTATCCATTTGGAATCCACCACCCCTCAGTGCTTGAAAACTAGTCTTTAGTCTTAGGGCCTGTTGCTAGTGATTGATTGATTAGTGGACCTATACACATACAGCCCACTGAGAAGTGGTTAATATAAGAAAATCCGTCATTCAGCGGGCGATGGCTTTCCACCGCCCAATAAAATAGGCTTGTAATATGTCAACGATTTATTCACAAATATGGTTTAAGATCCCGCCATACAACGACCTTCATCGAGCTGCTTATTGGATGAAAACTATTTTATATCCAATTAAATATGTCAATAAATATATCGCAAGTGGGTGGCCTAAAAAATTTCAGGCCAGGGTATGATTAATTAAGAATTTAAAAAAAAAAAACCATTGTAACATGGACTCCTATTTGTTACAGTTTAGTTGACATCGTAGTTCAAATTAGATTGGATGTTATAAATAGTGCTTTTTGCCAGAAATAATTTCCTGGCTGAGGAAAGTATTTCTGCTCTATATTTTTTGGCAAAAGAAAGTTAACGGATAATAAAATCGTAGGTAAATGAGCACAATTGCAATTTGCGACCTGAATCGCTCATCCAATCTAATTTGAACTAAGATGTCAACGGAACTCTAACAAAGCGGAGTTCATGTTACGATGGTTTTTTTTTAATTCTTAATTTATCATACCCTGGACTGAAATTTTTTAGGCAACCCACTTGCGATATATTTATTGACATATTTAATTTGATATAAAATAGTTTTTATCCAATAAGCAGCTCGGTGAAGGTCGACCTTACTTGGGATCCCCTACTAATATGATCTGTAGAAGCCAGTCTAGCCACATGAGTCATGACTCCTTTAACAATTTATATAAAAGAAAAAAATATGTGAGAATTATCGTTTACATAAAAATTATATTTAGTGCTAATACCTAAAGCTTAGGAGATGTATATAGGAAGTTTATTATTTGAACACTGGCGGACGTCAGGCCACACTATACCCTATCCACAGCCTTCCTCATCCAGCTGCTTCCCGCCATCCGCTTCATATTGTCAGTTCAACGGGCTGGAGGTCGCCCCACACTACGTTTAATTGTATGCGGTCTCCACTCCAAGACTTTCCTCCAACGCCCATCGCTCCTACGACAAACATGACCTACCCACTACGACTTCAGCTTGCTAATGGTTTTGGCTATGTTGGTGGCTTTGTGTCTACTGTGAATCTCACAATTTCTGATTCTATCTCTAAGAAAAGTTACCCCTTTTAAATATATATTATAATATTTTTGACTAAATAAATATGGAAAAACACCAAGATACTAGAAAATATTCAAGGTTATCACACATTTTCCAGTTCAACCCCAGCTTCCGAAGCAGAAAGCAAGACTGCTGCACTATTCTGTAGTCAGATTCAAGATTGCAGGTCTGGTGAAGCTAGGTCTTTTCAGAGTTTAGTCCGTACTTTCACCGTTTGACTACTGAGTTTCAAGACAATTAAATGAAAAATCACGTCAGCGGTCACCGTTACCGTCTAAAAGAAAAAGTATAGAGTGAGATTAGAACAATTTACGTGAGCTCAGTTAAGATAAGCGCGTTCCCAGCAAAGAAGTCTCACTTATCTCGACCCTGACAGCGGTAACGGATTTATTTACAACACTAGTGTCGGAAGCCAAGCTTAACCTTATAGTTTAAACTTACCAACAATATTAAAATACTAAATCGTTTTGATTCGAAGTCAATTACAATATTTAATTAAATAAAAACCACCACAGTGACAGTCGGGCTCGCAAAAAAATTATAATCACTTAGCAATATTGCTATATGAAATAAAAAAGGCGTGTGGCACTCGGAGACCGCCGCGGTAAAGCTATTGCATAGAATTTAAAGTTATTTTTAGTTTTGCCATCAATCGAGCAGGGAGTGCAACTTCACAAACTTTTTTGTTTTTAGTTTGCCATCTATCGAAAAATATTTAAAACTATATAATTATATATAACTTTTTAAAATATCACGCACGTGATATTACAAAAAGTCATTAAAAAGTTCTGCTATTTTTCGATAGATGGCAAACTAAAAACTAAAAAGTTGTGGAGTTGCGCTCCGTGCTTTCATGGTAGCTTAGTACCAAAAGCTCTACTTTGCGAGTGCTAGGTTATTTTCGTTACGAAATTTCTGGATTCGGTCTGCACCGTCAAAGCCCGCGATAGAAGCTATGCAATAGCTTAAAAATACCTTACTTAAAAAATATTTCATTTCTTCACATTGGTAAATTTTCTTTGAGACATAATTATAATACATTCATCGGGAATTGATATCTACTAAAAACACTCATGTGACATTTTATACTTTCCAGAAGTTATTAAACTTTTTTTAAACCCTGAGAGTGGTAATCAAGTTGGAACATGAGTTGTAGTAATAGAAACAGTGCTATTCAATCAATCAATCAATCAATCAATCAATCAATTTATTTTATTTTCCCAATCACATATAATTACATTACATTTTAATATTATATATTAAAACAGTAAAAAGTGAGGGAACTGATGCTTGAGCTAGGTGAGAAACCTGTGTTTCAAGTCACCAGGCCCTTTCCCGAACATTTTGACACATACAAAACAATACGGTTTTACACTACGTGGAGTAATTATTGGTATAGACTATTTGCATGCATTATTATTATTTTATCATATTTATTTATTAATTTTTATGATATAGATTTATTTAACATTTCAAATTAGGATTCATGATTACTAAGTAAATAGTCTGGTCCCTGTTTTAGTTAAAGTGTGTATGTGTGTGTGTGTGTGTGTGTGTGTGTGTGTGTGTGTGTGTGTGTGTTTGTATGTGTGTGATCTCCATTTGAGATTGTATGTGTGTGTGTTCTGTTTTATGTACCTATGCTATTTCAGTATTTTAATAAGATTCTCCTGATTTATAGATTGCTATTAGATAATATTATTTATAAAAAAAAATATAGTTTTTAAAAGTCCTTTTCTATTACAAAAAAAGAAAAAAATGAAGTCAATTAAAAATCGTCAAATCAGTGGCCACTGTAAAATATGCAAACTATAAATACGTAAGCTCAATTAAGATAAACGAAATGAAGTCCCGTAACCATTGATATAATGTATTAAGCTCATTGCCCGTAACATCTTGACTTCGATTGATTGACTGGTACCTGACGGATTTATTACTAGTGTTAAAAGGGTTGCTCATAAATGTAAATCATTTTAATAATCAAAGTTTACCATAATTTAACCATATATACAAATGCACCAGATTTTACCAGATAATTTTTATTTTAAAAATTACCAGATACACAGATTAAAATTGTACATTTGTGTAAAAAAGTTAATCCCGAAATAAATTCACTACCTAGTAAAGCTGTAAAAGACCCTGGAAGTCGTGTCAAGAAAAAAACTGGCTCATGAATTTAACAAGCACAACAAATGCGATAAATAGCTATAAAAAGCTTTCACATTTCGTCTTTATTTTTGGTTTCAACATTATTTTTTAATTATTTTTTTTGAAATTTTTGCTATGTTTTCATGAAATTTAGTTAAATAACAAAGCCGCTTTTTTTTATAACTAATAAGGCTATATATTTACGGAAATCGTCCATTAGTCTATTGACAAAATTTTTATATCTGTAGCTATTTTATTGCTATTGCACTTTGAAGCTGCGTGGAGAGTCGAAAATCTATTTTAACTAAATAATTAACCATAATTAAGTAAAAGATTCGTGGCGTCTCTCCTTTTTATATACCACATAATCTATAATAAAGAGACATTACAATTATGATTGTAAATAGATGATGTAATCGTCAAGGAAAAGTTATTGTACTTATTATTATTAACCTAAGGTATTTCAAGATAAACACATTCATTTATTGTTTCGTTGTCGCTTTGGTATGGATTCTCTACTTTATATTTTTACCAGGTTTGACCACCCGCTGGTTTAGTGAGCTTTATTTCGTACGGGTAATTAATTTGTAAGACACTTTTATGGGCGACGATACTTTATTAACATATTTGCTGTGTGGTTTCGTTGGTGTCGCGGTCGATTAATTTCGATTAAATATTGGATTTTTCCATACAATTGTAGTTGAAAATCGAATTTCTACTCTTATATTAAGCATGAAAAGAGCGTAATGGAGCTTTATATTGCGCTCGTTACAATTTTTATTCTAAAAACCTTTACTTTTAAAAAAATCTGATGGTTGTTATCTCAAAACTTTTTACTGCCAAGAGCGAGAAGGCAGAGTTCACACACAGAAAAATTTTTGAAAAACTTAAAAGCATTTGTATTCTTTAATTAAAATGTAATATTTAGATGTTTGTCAAAGATATGCCATTCTCAGTTTTTTTTAGGGTGCGTTAATGTAGAAATAGAATCGATTAGTATCACATGGCTGGAGTTACTGGTAATTTTAAAATATATCAAAAAACAGTGCAACATATAGAACAATTTTTTTAGTGGGCATTTTTCATAGCAACCGGCTTCTAGAGTTTGCGGCGAAACTTTCACTTGATGAAAATAATCAACTGCAGGAATTTCGCAGCAGTGCATCCGTGGTTTGAGCAACGTGCAAGATAATATTAATATTATCTTGATAATATTATTATAAATGAAACCTTAGAAGTGATATCACAGCAATGCGTCGAATGATATGGCAATTTAAAGCATTGGGATGCATTGCATCCAAAAAATGCTTTGGGAAAGCATATCATATTTTAAGTTTAGATGAATTTATTTGTCGTCTTAATATACTTACCGATTAAAAAGCGATGTTTGTCTATATGTTAGCAATTCCTTAACGCCGGCGCCAGCAATTCCTTAAAGAAAAATCCAAGGTTCCAGAGGGATTTATGAAAAACTGAATTTCACGTCGGCGGAGAAAAATAAACATAAAATATATAATATAAGAAGAAAGAAGGGGGTTATAAAAAGGCCCCGGTTGCTTCAACTTGCAATGACGAGACAATGCAATCTAGTTAAACATGGCGCTAAAAGTTGATGCTGAAATTTTCGTTTTCATTATAAGGTTATGTGTTTATGTAAGCAACGGCCTAATTAATACGTAAGAAAATAAACATATTTGCATACTTGAATCTTAAGTTCAAATCCATCAAGGTTTTTAAAGTATTGCAAAAGAGTTTAACCAGATCAAACACATAGATACCTTCTGCAATCAGATAAAAACCCATCCGAAAAATATATCCATTCTTCTACAGTCAGGTAAAAAACAGAAACTGACACACTAACAAGGTAGCTCCGCGAGGTGGCTGCATCGCAACCAATTTCCAATTCCACGTGGTTAAAACTTTTAGTAGTTCGCCTTGTTAGCTGATGGAAACAATTAACTACTTCGCAACACCGCTTGTGCTAACCGTTTTTACTTGTAACTTTTATATACGAGCTTTATGCTACTTGGATTTTGATTCAGTCTCTACGGTTGTAAAGATATACCACCAAGAGATCGTTATCAAGAGGCGATTCTTCCAAGTTAGTAAGATTACATTCTGCGCTTGCAATATCACTTACCGCCAGGTGAGATTGCAGTTAAGAAGTGACTTATAATTGAATTGAACTAATAAACCCGGTCAAGTGTGAGTCGGACTCACGCACAGAGGGTTCCGTGCTAGTATGTACCTATAAAAATGACAAAAAATCCCGTATGTTGTATAGGAAGTCCCAATATTTATTTTATTCTGTTTTTTATTATTTAGTCGTTGTTATTGTGGCAACATAAATAAATCATTTATACTCTTTGGGAAAGGAACCTCAAATTTGTTTTTTCCACACTCTTTCTTTGCACAGTAACAACTAAATGCACTATGGTACAGTTGGCAAATAAATCCAAACAACGTGTTGTTAGGTTGTAAGATAAGGCGAGCTTTTCCCGCTCCAAACATGTTTTATCTTACAAAAGATGCAGTCGATCTTCTGTAAGATAAAACACTCCCCTTCCTCCCTAAACTTTTGGCTACTCCCTATCTCCTGTTAAATCTTCATTTAAATAGTTCCTAAATTACTAGTTAAGCCTATCATTTTTATAACACTAACTTTTTATACAACTACTAACAAAGTTCTCAGTCTACGTAATAAAGACCAAGCTCATCAGGTGCTGGCCATCTAAACATCACATTTTATAATAGTGCATAATATAGTGTGCTTTTAGGCTAGATAAGTAGATGCCATTATCTAACGGGAGCTCTGTATTTGAATTCCAGGCACACACAACTGACTTTTGGGAATAAATGCAAATGTGGAAATTATAATATATTTGTGTCTTACTGATATAACCAAAGACTTCTATGTAGGTATCCCTGATATAACAGGGAATAAAAACATGGAAAGAAATACCTTTAGACTCGAAAATATGACAATACATTGAAGAGATCATTTCTGAGACTTAAAATACAAAACGCATCTTAAACTTAAAATTGCATTTTAATACAGCATCCACAGCGATTTGAAGTGCTTTTATAGCATTTTTATGCGATCACAGTTACGTGACCAAGCGGGGGTAACTGCGGGATTATTCCACTATCAACAACTTTATTTTCTAGTTAACTCCAATGGACAGCTCAATTGATTTCCTCGTCTCCGAAACATCGAATGGATTTTTAGGACAGCTTAAAATTCCACCAAAGCGTTCGTGAAACTAGACGTTTGAGAAGAAAGTAGACTTTTAAAACAAACGATAATTTTTTTCACTGATATTGCAAATCTTTAATCAATATATTTATTAATTTACGTTTCAAATGCAGTCGCACCCAACAACGTATTTGTAAGAGTAAAAAGGACGAAAATAAATTCAGCATATCAGTTTATGTTTTGAGACATTGGTGCCAATTTTGTTGTGCAAAATTTCTTAACTAAACTAATTTAATGCATCTAAAAATACTTTTGTCCTTTTCCAGGAGGAGCATTTCGAAAAGGATAGCAAGGAAAAAGGATAGTACATTAGATAATATCTTTAGACGCGTCAAATTTTGTACTTGTTGTGTAAACCAAATTGGAACCACAAATGTGATAATTCGAAATCAGATCAGACCACACCTCTTTCAGGCCACACCTCCACCGACCTAAAGCAAATTGTGGATATATGTATATTTTGACGGGGTTTATAGCAAAGTACTTTGGTTGGCTGATGACGTAATCAAATCCCGTCAGATGGCGGGAACGTGGCGGGTTAAAATGCGTATCAATAGAATTAAAAGGGGACGCAGTGCCTGCGGCGATGTTTGATAACTTCCTTCGATTACATTACTGACGTGACGGGGAACTAAATTGAATTGATGGACTCAACTAATGGCTGTATGCCTAGTCAATCTATAAACAACAGAGTTTATTCCTCAGCCCAAACTTTAAAGTCAAAAGCTGAAATTTTTGAATGATATGGAGAGAGAAACACTGCCGCCAGATCGCTAGATGTCTTAACATCATCATCACTGTGTAAGAAAAATTGTAAACCATTTTGAAAAGAACAAGTGCTGAGTTTCTGACCAGTCCTTCTCGATGCAAACTTCTTTTCTAAAAACTAGTTGGTAGAGTCTTTACATAAGTGCCTATAAATAATTAAAGACTATGTGAAAAATAAAGATGTCCACTTTCATTTTAATTAGAGTCGCGAGCCCGACTCGCACTTGACTATTTTTTTATTAAATACGTATAAAGAAACGAAAAACACTCGGAAATATCACAGTCTCCACCGCCCGTCCATCCGACCCAATTTCAATAGTGACGGATACCTCTCGTTACGGGAATCTAGACCGCACTCGTCCCCACACTATTATCCGTACCCGAAAGAGTATCCTTAACCTTTGAGTGGTTACATTACACTGATGGATGTCCCGACTCCCGTTACCTTTTTTTTCGGACCGAGTTTAATATGGAAGCTGTGGAAAAATGAGAAAGACGTATTGTGGTCTTGATTCTGACTTATACGAGTAATACAACATCATATTATGTAATACGTATAGGAATCACAGTTACAGACAGACCTTTCTATGGATCAAATAATTAAAAAAAAACAGGATTCTAGCCATTTTAAAAATTTCGTTAACTTAAGAGTAATGTAATGATCGATCAACAAGTTTCTATTACGATCGTAGATAAGCCATATCTGTAGATAGATCGAAAGATTTTAGATACGTATAAGTTAGGCAGGCTGGTTCAGTTAAAAACACCAGTTATAATTAATACACTTTGTAAATTAGCATTCCAGTGCGATGGTATGTAACAGCAAAAGTGGGTAAAGAAGGCCGAACGCATGTAAATGATAACAGATCTAGGGGACGACTTAATTCGTTAAGAAGATTAGATAATAAAACAAAGTTTTGTGACTTTTCTAGGATGTAGTCTTGTAAAAGTGTGATTTAGAATCATAAAGTAACGTTACACGAAGTTCAACAAACGAGTAAAATCATTTTGAAGAAAAACATAGCTGTCCCATTTCCAAAGAGATACAAGGAGAAATTAATCGGTGTAGTTCGCAAACAACTTGATCAATCCTAACGGAGGGTCGCTCCAATCAATCAAACGGGTTTTAGGAGAGAGAAATGGACACGAACGGCTGATGTCGTTGGACGTGTCTGAAATAAAAGGCCTCTTAGGTGAATTGGACGTATGTGAATTTATTAAATGTCACTTCATACGTCCCTTACCAAGGACACCACCGTACCGTTCGAAAGGATGTATGACTTTCCAAAAGGATGTAGGATTGGATCCTACTACTATACACCATACAGTAAAACGACAGAGCTGCCATTTGTAAACTGATCTTAATTCTTTATCTACCTACCTAAAAATAATAATTATATTTCATGATGAATATGAAAAATTGTACAACTCATTAAATTAGGAACACTAATTGTCTTCTTATCATAAGCTTATATAACTGACGTCCATGCATACCCAAGCGAGTAAACTCTACTGAGTCTTCCTCATCCAGCCGTTCCCCTTTTTTACGCTATACAAGTTAGTACTTGACTGCGATCTCACCTGATGGTAAGTAATGATGCAGCCGAAGATGTTAGCGTACTAACTTGGAAGGGGTAAGTTATGTCACCCCAACGGTTTCTACACAGCATTCTTACCGGAACGCTAAATCGCTTGGCGGTACGTCTTTGCTGGTAGGGTGGTAACTAGCCACGGCCAAACCCTCCCACCAGACCAGACCTAAGCCAATTTAGAAATTATAAAATTCCGAAGTGCCGTGGCGGGAATCGAACCCGCGACCTCCCACTCGAATCCGAGCGTGCGTCCCCTGCGCCAGGGAGGTCGTCCCCGCTATCAATTCGCTGGAGGGTATCCTTGCTACGCTTTCTTGTTCGCAGTCTCCACTCAAGACCTTTTCGTCTCCACTGGCCTCTCTACCAGGTTCTACGACAAGAATGCCCACTCTCACTTCAGCTTGGTTTCCTTTTAGTTTACAAGCTCAAACATATAAAGACAACTTATAGACATAATACAAATATTATACGACTAACTGACTGATTCATAAGAAGGCTCAGAGTCACTCAGCGGGCGATGGAGAGAGCTATGCTCGGAGTTTCTCTGCGGGATCAAATCAGAAATGAGGAGATCCGTAGACGAACCAGAGTCACCGACATAGCTCAACGTATCGCGAAGCTGAAGTGGCAATGGGCGGGACACATAGCTCGTAGGACCGACGGACGTTGGGGACCCAAAGTACTGGAATGGCGACCCCGCACGGGTAAGCGCAGTGTTGGCAGGCCTCCAACCAGATGGACGGACGACATTAAAAGAGTCGCAGGAAGGCGCTGGATTCAGTTAGCGCAGGACCGTGCGGGCTGGAAATCATTGCAGGAGGCCTTTGTCCAGCAGTGGACGTCCGTCGGCTGAAACGAACGAACTGACTGATTAATTTACGCACATTTAAACTACTAGACAAATCAGGCTAAAACAGTCACGACAGGTACAATTATGGTATTCCGTAGCGACGGTTAAGAAAGGATTTTTGAAAATTGAACAACGAAGGTGGTAAAACGAGTGGATTGGCCGGCAACGACCTCTAGTTACAAAATAAACATACGTTGAAATGAATACACCTCTTTTTTTAAGTCGGATTAAATTAAACACACCTGTTGTTCAACAACTCAAAACAGCATTAACCCATAATGGAACGAAATGTTTTCTTCAAAAACAAAACCACGTTTCATTTAAAGCAAAATGTTTGGTTTAAATGGACCCGGGATAAATATTCACGAACATATTTTCATCGGGTTAAAGCTGCGTTTCTACTGGCTTTAGTCTATAACTAAAAATACTTTAAAATACTCAAACGGTAGGACAGGACAGATCGGCAAAAATCAAAGCCTTTTCAATTAACTTCTTCGCTTTCATAATAACTGGTGGAATTTCAATAGCGAAATTTTCCAATTGAACTCTATTACAAAGTCAAATAAAAAAACAGATTGCTGATTTGAATGGCTGGTATTTATACGCATTAATTTAACATTATTTAAGAATTACCAAATTTTATTTTTCATTGGGATATTTAGCATGCAAGTTGGCTATACAAACTGGGTCTGGGTCTGGGTTTTACCTGTATTTTTTTATAATACACGGAGGTAGCCTATTCTTGAACCATTAGAGAGTGCTTAGATTCTACATTTACCGACACCATACACTACAGACACCAATTAGACATACATGCTAAAACTTTCGGACTTCAAAAAAGACAGCGCAACGCTTTACATTTATTTCATGCGAAAACAGGAAAATTAGCAATGTTTGTAAAACATCATCAATTCTAAGAAGATTTAAAAAATAAAAAGCAAAATCTTCACTTTACTTCATGCTACATAGAGTACGAAAAAAGTATAATTTATCACTCCACGTCTGCAATAATTCATGAAAGTTATTTACGGAGGTCGATAGCAATTATTTTCTGATAAATGTTTCAATAAACTTAATGTACGATTCGTATTTTAATTTGAAACAATTTACTGCGTATTTTTCTATTTAATTTAATATCATTTTAATTGAAGCTGTAGTTGTTATCTTAACTATTAATGATAATATATTGTAATTATTATTGATTTTACAAATTCTAATTTTGGTGAGTGAATCGACTAAAGCGCCAAATTGCGTCAAATAGCAGGTTCAGCCGTGCTATTCTGCAAAACAGCGACGAGCGTACATCTATGCATCTATGAATTTGTCAGTTGTAATAGAGAACAATTATGCATGCCATATTCGGGTTGGCAGCTGTCTGGCAGCTATTTCATTTTGTAGAATAGCACAGCTGTATGTTTCATTTATACAATTTCAATATGGGTAATCGTGTTAGCTTCAATGATTAAGGACCAAGACTTTTATTTTCGTCTCACTCGCTCTTAAGAATACGTTAGTGATTGCGACATAGCAGCATTGCAGCAAAAACGGAAATACTAAAAAAGTTATAATATCCAAAACAATAGTTATTTATTTATAAAATATCGAAATTGGATTCGGTTTACATATACAATACTAAAATTTAGCGATAATTAATAGTTATTCAAATATAGCTATCAACTAATGAAACCATTACTTGGACACAGTTACCCCTAAAGTTAAATTAGGTGGTTTAAATAGTAAAGTCGCTAAATGTTCCGCTAAACTTGTCCAGTCCTAATTGGCGTGGTTCTGGTCGCGGCTATGTTCAATAAAACAGTTTCCTATACAGTTTGTTATAGAGAGTCGTCGACGCAAAATAGTTTCCAATTTCACTTATTATAACTGGGGAAACTGACAAGTACAGAGCTTCGCTATAAATTTTAATGGAGGCACGAATATTTGGAGTCGACGGTTTTTGCATAAAATTTTCTTAGACTCTTGTTTTTTATTCGCATTATTTTTTCTCTAATACTTTTCAGATATTGCTGCATCAATCAAACAGGTACAAACCTTAGCTCCGCCTGTTGTGATCCTATCATTCTCGTAGTAATTGAATCAAAAAATCACCTTCTGTTTACAGATTTTCGATGAATCAGCGCAAGATATACAAATTACACTTCCGTATTCTAATTAATGATTTATTTCATTGACGATGACGTTGTTTGGCTATTCTTTGGGTAAATGAGACACAGAAATAGATAAGTAATAAATTATTAGTTATCATAATTTACCGCTGTTATAAGTGATGAATCTCACGTGATAGTACAAATAACGTTAAAAAAGAACAGAATAGCTTTTCGCAATCGAGCTGTAAAATACCTTGTTGGTAAGTCTTGTGTTCTATAAGTATGGTGGTAAATAGCCCCCGAGAGACAAATAGAAGACTTTTCGGCAAACTGGACGAAGCAAAGTAATCATAGCTCCATGTAAAATGAGCCACAAAGCTCTGGCCGCACAAATTGACAGTGGAAACCCACGACAACTCCCCCTGGCGTTTGATCGCTATTCGCCGCATTTCAATATTCTATTAACAACTACAAATCTATGATAGTTGCCTACTTTATTGAACATTAAATCTCTGTAAAATATTAATAATCATGTCCTCCAGACCAATCCGGCTACAGCAGTCAATCTCTGACGAGATGTTCCATAAGCATCAGGCATTTTATTATATTGCACAATTAGTGTGTGCGCAAACACAAATGCACTCTCTATTCCCTCTCTCTCATAATCCAATGGAACGTTAGCTATGACACAACCGTGTGGCTTAAAATGTTCTACGAAGCACGTGTGTGAAACATATCCAATCTCCAAACTCCGGTCTAGTACTTGGAATTTCCTGATAGAAAACCCAATATGATATTTTAAGTATTGTCCCAAGTGATTGAACCTAGGATCTGCAGTTGAACTTCCTTACCACTAGACCTACAAGACAGGGTACAAACCATCATCTGTATAATAACTATAATACAGACTTTTAATAATACTCGTACAAAGTAGTTATTCACATTCATACGCCTACATTCTGGTGGTAGGTCACTTCTTGCGGAGTCTGTACCATATAGTGCGGAGTCTGTACCGTAGCGTACAGACTCCGCACTATATCCGCGTATTGTGTTTCTACTTCTCAACGATTTTAGATTAAAGACCCAAAATACATGTCGTTTAAATTTTAAAGTAATAGTCTTTATAGTTTTTAAATTAAACTTAAGATCAATAAAATACGGCTTCTACGCCGTTAAAGCGCTGTCAGCGGCGTGATGACTGCATGACAAACAGACTCATAGCTGTTTTCCATTTTCCTGGCCTAGGTAACTTTTGAAAATCCTTCTTTTAAAAAGAAAACAACTTTGGAAAATACTAAAATAAACTGGGTAAAAAGATGTTGACTATTATTAAGCTATTTTCCGGCGTTAAACCATCTAATAGATTACCAAATATTGCCAATTTGCTATAAAAAAAAAAATTAAAAAATGTACTTTTCGAATATTTTATTTTACCACAATATCAATAAACTTGGTTTAAAACCTTCAAATACCATGAGTATCAACGCCATCTTTTTGAAGCTACCAGAACTACGTCGTCGAATGCAAGCTTTATAGCTCGGTATTCAGATGGCAGCAATGTATACGTATAGCGAAATTTTCGCGGTCCTAATCATGTCTCCTAACTAGACGCGAAGACACGCCCGGACCTTTAGAATTTAGATCATCTAACATGAAAGGTATGCAATAAAAAATCTAAGGCGGAATTGGTGGTGGAAAAACGAGTAAATTTCAAGTTTTTTTAAAGTGTGTCCTTTACCTACAGATTTGTAAAAATTCTGAATCATAAATATCGAATCAATTTAAATCTTCATCTACGAATATTCACATCTAGTTTTCATACTTAGTTTCTGGAATAAAGCTCACTGCCTGTTAGTACACACCAAGGTAATGTGCTGTGTGTTTGTACTTATGTAAAAGTAAAACTTTATTGAAAAGATTATCCCAGCAAAAACATTTTCATGTAAAATGTTGCCAAGACGAGAACATGTGGCTCACACTATCAAAAAGTTATCAGATCTCATGTAGAGCAAGACTTCTAACTCTACACGCCCTAACTCTATAAATCCTAACTTTATAAACTCTACACTTTAGTCAAAATATATTATGTCTTGGCTGTTTCGGTACCGTCACATGGGCGTAAAGTAAAGAATTTATTCACTGTTCAGTACTTTTCTAATAGAGTTTTGCAAGTGGTATAATGGACCATGCAAAATTCAAGAAATTTCACATTAAAATTAAATGGTATCACCATTGTTATGGGAAAAAACTTCCATTTATTAAAAATATCCTCTAAAGCAAAGGAACACACTTTTGCAAAGTGTGATGAAGTATTTGAAACCAATGCAGTTAGTAAAACCTAAGTACAGTTTCTGAGGAGACTCAATACACAGACAGAAACTAGGTATTGTATATCAGAAAAGTACAAAGTCAGTGAATAATATTTTTACTTTACACCCATGTGACAGTAACGAAACAGCCAAGACATAATATATTTTGACTAAAGTGTAGAGTTTATAAAGTTAGGATTTATAGAGTTAGGGCGTGTAGAGTTAGAAGTCTTGCTCTACATGAGATCTGATAACTTTTTGATAGTGTGAGCCACATGTTCTCGTCTTGGCAACATTTTACATGAAAATGTTTTTGCTGGGATTTCACTTCTTTTTGTAAGTTCTTTACGACTATATTTTTTATTTGGTTAATTTCCTTTTCTTTGAGATATCTAACATGAAATTAAGTTTTTATTATACCTATATACTTATGGGAAACCCCATACGAACTTCCAACCCCCTAATTTTATGGATGTGGGGTGATTAACTAAAAATCCTGAAACACGTATTTAATTGTTTATTACAAAGAGTCCCTATATCAATTTTGAGACCTCTAGCATCAATATTTGCGGTAATTTCATACAAACTTCCATCCCCTATTTTAAGGGGTTGGGGGGTTAAATTTCCAACTTTTGGAATTTTTTTGTTGGTTGTGTGCTAATACTAGCTTATATACCAAATTTCAGCTTTCTAGGTCTTCAGGAAGTACCTAGGAATTTTGATGATCATCAGTGAGTCAGTCAGTCAGTCAGTCAGTGACGAAATTTGGGTTTTTTAGACGTCAGTAAAATCTAAAGTATAAGACCTATAAAATTGAAACTTTATAGGTTTAATAAGTTCACTGGCGACATCATTTTCCGAGAATTTTGATTATCTGAAATAATTCAGGCCTAAGTTATAAGGGTTTAAAAATACGGCGAAACACTTCGAGAAAAGATAGGTAGTGCCCTCGCGCTTCGCTTGGCTCGTCTTGGCGGGGACACTACCGTGTCCCCAGATTTAATATTGAAGTAGTAAAGAAGGTAAATCATGATTATTATTTATAGTAACACCTCTACTATCAGCTCTTTCCACTGCTCTGAATTCCTTGTTAAACCATTAGACGTATCTGTCTATGTAGTTAATATTAACTGTAGTAATTCTATAATGTGTAAAAAGAAAGTTCCTGTCATTCACTGACCTAGCTCAAAATCTTAGCCCTAAATTTGCACAGGAGTTCTTTTTATATCACAAAATTTACAAGATAAATTATGAGATAAGGAAGGCTTCCCCAAAATTCTCACGCAGGAGCGGCCACCTTGTCAACTGAAACGTTATTAATTTGAATATAAATTATCTACATTTTCACTACCTAAATGGGGACATGCACGACTTGGCTCGCATATGCACCCTATTAGATCAGTCAATCAGGGTGTCTACTAACAGTGAATCATACATTCCAGTGGATTCATACTAAAAATATGAATACTAATATTAACAACGTACCTAAAATGGGATCAGCAGGCAAACAGGGTTATAATAATACAAGTAAAAAAGTTCATTAACCTATAAAAAACCAATATATCAAATGTAGGTAGAGAAAATCCCAATTGCATAATGCATACGTAAAACTTAAGTAAGGTGGACCTGTGCATTCAATGCAGTTAAACTAAAAATTGTAGATACGGCGAGTATTTCACTCAAAAGTTCTCCACTAAATTAGAAGTGGAAGATCCTTCAAAACCGTCTTTGAAATGCAATTCCCATTCGAGCCACAAATCTTTTGCAGAGAAGCCATAATCCAGGCTCGTATGCGCCTCATGTGCTCGAGTGCGCTCAAAAGCGATTTTTCAGCGAGCGCTGTCTATGCCCGCTTACTCATTAATCTAGCCAGGACACCCTGTGACGAACGCATCGCTGAAGACTTGCAGGGATTTAGAACAGTGCTGGATATAATTTTTTAGAGGTGCACTGAATTTATTTTTGTCTTTCTCACTCTCACAAAAACGTCGGAGGGTGCGACATGTCGCGGAAAAATATGACAGAGAAACGTTTTACCCAATTGATAATTAAAAGGCATAGATCTCGCACTTCCTTACAAATTGTCTTTCAGAAATGGTACCAAAAGTCTACAAAAAATCGCGGTGTCGCCAATTCACCATGACCTACGTGATTTCACCGCACCATTCATTTTAGCCTAGCCTAGCGTGACATGCGGCGCCGTTATGCCTCTTCTTCGCCTCTTTGCCTATCCGTGCGTTCACAATAGCGGTTCGCGAAGTACTCACTGTTGTGGTTTCACTCTCCATCAAGAGAAGAGCCGCAACAAGATTCGTTTTCAAAAGTACCAGTTCATGTACCTAGGTGGCGCCATTTTATACGCTATTTCTTCGAGCCGCATCTAGCATCTATAAAGCACCGACGGGCGACGACCTAGTTCCGAACTGCATGAAGATTGATTTAGTAGTTTTGCGTGTGCAAACCAAGTACTGCGATGGTCTAGGATTAATTATTATTTTTTTCATCCTCATTCTATTGAATGATTTCTCTTGCACTCCCTCGTTTTCATAACTCGCTTTTTATGCAGCATTTAATAGTAACTTACTTTTGTCCGCTGCTTTTCCGACGTACATTTGCAACCAAGCTGGTCGTCTAGAATTCCAGGTGTTAAATCCAGTATAATTCTTGATTTGTTTAAAAATATTTTTTAAGTCTTTAAATGCCAAATGTTTTGCATTTTAAGACAATAAATGACAGACACTTTTGTTTTAATACAAATTATTTGTTAAAAAATTATTAAAACCTATGATTTTATTGAGAGTATTTAAACTCTCAAGATCAAAAAATGATTGAAGAATTTAGAAAGTACTACCTTAAATCAATAATTACCTAATACCCCTCTCATCCAGCCAAACTTAGATTAAGTTATCTAACAGTGGCTGACACGCCATGCATCATACTCGTAGCCGGCTCGTAGCAAACTTGTAGCGACGTAGCAGCCCGTAGCTCTACGCCGTAGAACATGCTTGAAACTATTAACAATAATCATCATCAATGAAATCATAATCTATCACCAGCTATTTTGACTTGTGAGTTTTGACTTCTATAAATATATGTAAGCCTGTCAAACTGAGGTGACTCCTTTTAACCATCTTCAAAAAAGGAGAAGGCGGATTTTTTTACTTAAACTTTGTATAAGATGAAATCACCCTTTTTAAATCGCTTTATATTTTTCCATCGTTTAACAAGTGATTCGTATTCGCGGCAAATGTTAAGTTGTTCAGCTTATCGCAGTCATGCGCGTAAAATACGAGGAGCCGGTTCATTCGCTCCGCAGGAATTATTGCGCCATTATTGTGCAAATTTTTGTGCATTATATGCGGTTTTCGTTTATATGTTATGGATCATAGCGTAAAAATATCAGTAGACTTGAAACTTGTAATGTTGCACGGTTTGGTAGATCTGTTCCTATAAAAATACCAAATTGCGCTCGGCCTGTATTTGTTTACATTACGTAGAACAAAAGTTGTCAGTGTTTTAAATTAAACAACTAAAGACCGAGAGCGATTTGGTTTTTTATATATAACCCTGCATATCTTACAAAATGTGCTTCAAAATACAACGCAGTTACTGCAAGTCCTTTGGAAGTCCAGTGTTCCTATGTCCAAATAAAATAAACTTTTGTGAAAAGGATCAAAATTGATTTTGTCTACAATAAACAAATTTTGTATAATAGTAGGTAATGCAGAATGGTTATTAGGTTAAAGTCTGGTTTAGCATAAATATGTTCTCGGAACATCCTTAGTTTGTTAAATTGTGAAAAATCGAATTATACGCGGACGTAGCCACGGGTATCACCAAGTTGTCCATATTTTTTAGTCTGTGGCATTAACGTTAAGGTAGAAATATTAACAGGAATCCACGCTGATATCTACAAGTGTTTTATTTGCACAATTTAATTTCGCCGTCGAAATAAGTTATGCGAAGATCGTGATTCTCGCGCTACTTCTACTTTTGCAGAGTTTCAACAGTTCTATACTCATTTTGCTAGGCTTTCTATCACACCGTAAACTGATATTACCTTAAAGGCGGGTTAAGTAGTCTACTCCTGATATTGAAAAAAATAATAGGCATATATAGCGATAATTTTTATTATTTTGTATAAATGATAATGACAATGATAATCAATAACCTAATTAAAATTTACTTTAAAGTAATAATATGATTATTATCTTGTTTAAAAAATATTTCGACTGAGGAAATCAATGAAAAAAGTGGCTTAATATAAACTACGAATTTAATTTTTTTTATATCCCCTTTAGAAAAATCTTTATAAGGCTTGCCATTTTGGTATATTTAGTATTCAATTTTCCCTGAATTCTACCAAATACGATATTATTACTATTTTTTTGCTCTGCAGTTTACGCTTTGGTGTAACAAACAGTCAAACTAACTACGAAAAACTTATCGCCTTGGAAGCAACGCTCAGATAATTCCGGTCGCTGTCACCCGGCTGGGCGTTTTGGTTAATTTAATTCCGCGAATAAAAGTTTGCGGTTGCGAAATTCTGTTCGCGCGTGGAATGTCACAACCCTGTCTGTACAAAGGGAATCTGGAAAATTGAGAGTTCTTGTTTAATTGAGACTCATTGGTTTTATGGTTAAGTACCTATATTGCAACGAGTTTTTTCACTCTATAATTTTATTCTTTAACTCAGTTCTTTAACGGCGTAGAAGCCGTATTTAAGCTATCTTTAGTGAAGCTTTGTTTAAAAACTATAAAGAAAATTAGTTTTAAATTTAAAGGTCATGTATTTTGGGTCTTTAATCTAAAATCGTTGAGAAGCAGAAACACGATTGGATAAAATTTTCTCGATAGAAAGTTCTCCCAAAAGTTGCTCCAAAATTTCAGTTTTTCTCAGTTTTATCGGAAACTACAATGGATGTAATTGTAATTTTAGTTTTAATGTATCGGTAATAATAATATCTAAAAACGTTGAGAAACAGATTTTTGATAACTGGCTTAGTTTTTGAGTAATTAGGTAATAAGTCGTTTTTCTGGTATATTCTTCCGCGACGCTGCATGTCGCATCCATCAACGTATCCGTGAGAGTGACAAAGACAAAAATAAACTCAATAAATCCCCTTAAGGGATTAATTACATAATTCTACGCACTCTGTAATTTTTAAGGGGGCATTTGTCAAATTATTTTACATGAATCATCCAGTTTGAGGTTAGGGAGCACTATTTAGGTAGTTTTTGTATCTACGCTTTGACTACTGGTTTGAATATTAGCTATGAACTATGAGATAGTTTCTGATTTTGTTAGGGTCAAACAAAACCACTTTAAAATTGACTAAGTAGTAAGTTACTCTTGTTACGTTATACGTAGACAGAAGAGCCATCATTTAATCTTTAAACTAGGACCATAAACCGTTCCATTAAGATATCTCTATTCCCGCTATTCGACATTCGTACAACAAGACATAAATATTAAAAAGTTACTTTATCTTTCAAGAAATAGAATCGAATTTCAGAAGAAAACTTGCAAGAGTATTACTACCATACCAGCATCTAAATACCGTTCAGTTTCAAAGGGTGAATGAATGTATGCCGTAAATCTTATGCTTCTAAAAATAAGAGCTATTTTACCGGCCATTAGACTCGGACTATCTTTCAATGCGGTCGGTTGTACACTGGTGCAATTTCATAAATATTTAAATATTACACTTCTTGAAGGTTAAACATAGTCTCCAAGCGTAATTGTAGGTTAATAGTATGCAGGCTAGACCGAAGCCTTCCACTAGACAAAACCTAGTGAAAATGAAATGAGGACTTTTATCTTTGAAGCTATCTATGGTCACTTCTCATATAATGAAATGGCAGTCAAGTACCAAGTAATATAAATAATAAAGAAACAAATGGCATTTTGTGAAATGACATTGCATTACAGGTTAATATGCTATAACAAGTACTATAAACAAGAACTTCGTGAAACATATCGTGAATCGAAGTTTGTGGGCACCGAGCCTTAAACTTCAGTTCCGTTGGCACCGGTTGTTCAATAATTTCCAATTCTGCACGTAAACCAGCATCTGGGCTGTTCCAGTTTAATAGCGATATATGCGGGAGGATCCCGCAAAAATACCCGCTGACTTAGACTATAGACGAGAGCATTCCGATTAACCAGTTGCAATTATTATTGTCACTATTTGTAAGTCATCGTTAAGTCTCTTTTTTATATCCCATAGCTGGAAACGGGTCTTCTTTCAAGCCCTCTGCACTGGCTAAGTAAGAGTCTCTGAATACTTTTGAGAATCCATTATTGTGAACTCCTAGGCATGTTGGCCACAACATTGAGTGAGAAAAACGTATTCATCGTTATTGTAAATGTTTACAAGTTCTGCCCGCTGACTGGTTCCCTAATTTACGTCAGACAATCGGGTGCCAGAATTTGCTAACGATTAAAGTTGAATACATTTTCTAACGCAATCAGACCCCAGATTCTCACTATGTTTTTCTTCGTTTGATATTCTAACGCAATAGCTAAAAAAGTCAGAGGTGATTTAAATATAGCTAGAGACAGGGAACTTTCTCTGGCACCGTAGGTACGAAGCCTATAAGTAAATACCGCCGACCGCATAGCGGTTTTAAGAGACCTTCTGTAGCGACCAGGAAACCGATAGAGTGGAAATAAAGTAATGTGACAGAAAGAAAGCACAACGGTTAGGTTAATAAAGCAAGGATGAAGCGATGTTACAATCTGAATTGCACTTTTTTGTGTCTGTGTCTACTATCCTTGGTTGTTTTACATGTATTCCCTGTAATGCGTTGAAAGGTGAATGAATGTACCTAATCCGTACTTATATTTTAGCGGGGTCGGCAATTTTCATTACTATAATAACGACATACCTAATTTGCGGAGAGGAGGCATCGCAAAAATACCCGACAAATTCGACACGTACGCGGGGGAGTATTGCATTTAATAAATTGTAATTACCACTGATTGAATGTGTGTGAATTTGCTGTGAATTTCATGACGTTAACTTAAATAAAAAGTGTTTAACTCCATTAAATTTAGGTAGTAATATCAATAAATAATAATATCAGGTATCAGTTTGGATCTCTTAACACTGTGGTTTGAATTATTAACAGTGCTGTAAATATTTAATTCAGTAATTTCAATTTACAAAATATGGAAAAAAATATTTTGAACCACAAATATAGTCTTATAGATAGATTTTATTATTTTTTTTTATTTCTTACTTTTTCTTTGGATCTTTGGACTACTTTGAGACCACTTTTGTCTTAAGTTGTATACTTTCATTTTAGTACTAGCTATAAAAAAGTATAGTATGTTTTCGAGCTTTGCAAATTTCATTTTCATATAAACAAAAACATCAAAATTTTATCTTTACTTTTTATAAGGTTCGAATACGTTACACATAAAAAAAAGATTATAACATTCGTAGCGGTCAGCTCGATACATTTTTGTAAGGGCAAATCTAGAGGGACATTTCGGGAGGGTAGTTACACAAATTAAGTCATCATAAAGTTCCCCGTCTTATAGCCCTTTTCGTAATTATATTTTATGGGCGAAGGGCGGTACTAACAAGGTAGTTTTTATTTTCCTTGTCATGAAGAAAATAAAGTTCTTACTTTATATGTATACTAGATTCATTTAGGCTGCACCGATAGCTGACTTTTAGCTAGTATAAAAATAATAAATAAGGCAACAACTGTTTGTTGTAATTCATTGAAATACTTCATCATACAAGCCACGCACAAAAGCAACTTGTTTAAGAATAACATTCATTTTGTTATTAAAAAGTAATAAGATTATGTAGAGTAGCTTAGAATGCCCTCTTCAAATTTCAATTGTAATTTCAATAGTAATATAAATTAACAATTATGTTAGCACTTCTAACTAACAAAGAAAAAGGTTAATGACCTGTTTCATCCCTTTTGATTCAAGTATCCGATAGTTCTAATGTAAGTTTCGTCACTTTCTTACTTTATTTTCAGAGACAAAGACAAATATATCGAAAAAGTTATCAGAACGTGATGAAACAAGCATCTTAAATCCTAAGTAAATGATAATAATTTATTTATTCATGTTACACCTCCTAAGTCCTACTATGCATGTAAATACATTAGTTCCCACTCACACAATTTGTGTGAGCCAATCAGAATGCAAGCGCCGTACTGCATTTCACTTTGATAATGCATTCCGTGTAATTTGACTTGAGTTTATTTCGTTCGGATGCAACTAAAGCGTGCCGTCAGAACAAAGCGACGCTAATTTTATTACACTAACAAAGCTAAACAAAACAATTCGCTCATTCAATATATTCTATCCTATTGTTTAGGTTTTTTCAAGTAGTGATGTTACTTAATTAGAGGCTTTACGTTTACTTATAGGTTGCTAAAGCAAACGTTCTTCAAATATCTTAATTTAAATGAGGAAATTCACATTTTCTACACCATTTATGAAAACCTGATATTTTACGCGAGTGGGTTACAAATGCGAAAATTTTGTGACTTTTTAACGAGTCCAAGTTATTTTCGTGAACACTGAAAAATGTATTTTACTACTACTGACATAGAGCGTAAAATTGAATGTAGTTTTAGACGCAACATGGTCGAGAATCGTGAGATAAAACGCTGCACGATAAAGTTGAGGTATTGTATATTATTTCTTTGCTGAAGTACATTAAATTTTACACTCTAAACCAATGAATTACTGTTTATATCAAATTCAACGTCCCCGCTGCGCGCCGGTGATGTTGAAAATATTAATAATTGTGTCCCAATCGCGGGTATTATGCTTAGGGCTACAGCAATTTTTACATTTCCGAGCAATTTAGCAGTTACCTTTGCCGAGGTTAACAAAGGCTGAAATATGACGGGCTTTGAAAACAAAGGGGAAAAAATATTTAATTGTTATAATATTAAAATTAAGCGTTTACCTCACGTGGGGGCTGGGTGTGCTACCTACATTTTGATAGGCAATTAAGGCCTAAGGGCAATGTTTAAGGGTTTGTTTATAAAAAAACGTACATAAGTATATAAAATCATTTCAGTGGTTCAAAAGTTCTTGAATAAAGCTTTTTTAATAAAATAATTTTTTTGTACATAGCCCGTAAAATGTTCTTTTATTAAAAAAGCTTATAAAATTTGGATTAGTTGGCTTCACACACTTTAAGAACATTATGAACAGCACGCAAGTTTATCTCTGATGTTGTGCTTTACCAATTACCACTAAGCTACGGATATAGTGCCAAACATTTTCGCTAAATTCTACTACCAAAAATAAAGGTAACTAAAAAATAAAACACGAAGCCATTTACAAGATTTTCAGCACAAGCGGTGATTTTCGGTGAAAAATATTCGGGATAATCCCGGGGCTCTATTAATTAATGAAGTCTAAACAATGGATCGAACGCCCCGAGCGATATACCACGGGACAATGGAATTGAGTGCATTCAGATTCAGATAATACCATGTGATTTAATAACTAAAACGACACACCTCCGGTTTCAAGTTACTATGGACTAAAGAAATAGTAATATAATTCTTCGTTTTGTTCTTCCATTCATTCCTATCAGTTGTCTACTTGTAACCAACTACGTTAGTACTATTATGTATTACGTGCCCACTCTTTAATAAGCATATCCTTTTTTAATGCCATCCATCCACCTCTATTTTGGTGTTCCTGTACTTTTTCGTCCCTTATATTAGTAGTAGTAATAACTTCTTCCTACTATTTTTGTGCTTGTCTTCGCAAGGAAAAATAATCCCTGTAAGTCTTAGTGAGTACACCTCTTCAGATGTACAAAGGATTTTCAACAAGGAATGAAAGTTTGTGTGAAACTCCGGCATTTTTCAAGTTACATTCATTAAATAATATTTATGGCTATTTGCTAATTCTAATGAACGTACCTTGAAAAAATGTTATAAAACACCCACTTTTTAATTTCATCTGAAAGCTTTTTTGGGTGAAATTAATAAAAATAGGCATTTCATCACAAATATGTCTTCGCTTTTATAATAAGTTAATATAGAACGCGACGAAGTTGTGGCTAAAAGTTAATGCAAATTATTCGTTTAAAAAACTTTTCATCCTAATTTACTAAAACATTCAAATTTCTTTAATTGAATTTCTACACCCAACTCCCACCTCTAAGAGGGTTTTAGTGCATTTCAGTCTAAATCAAAAGTCACATACGTTACGAGCGGGGCAAAACGTGTGACCAAGTTACGGCTAGAAGAGAAGTTCTCTTTAGTTTTCACGACTTATTAGTGGTTAAATTGCGATATTTTGGCTATAGTCATAAAGTGTTAAGTCTTAAATTAATCAAATTACTGATATATTTCTACGGAAATCAGTATAAACGTTGGTTTTTGCATTTTTTTTAATACGAGTAAAGGGAATCCTTCTGAATTTCTCATTCTCTGGTACATTTTACATGATAATTTGAACACAAAAATGATAATTTCAAAATTCTGCCATCAGACATCGGACTTTAACTTTGACCTAATTTTCAATTGAGAGAAGACGTCATGTGAGCAAAAATTAAGTAAATGATGGAATTTAAAAATAGGGAGCTTTGCTGAATTATTCACTATACTGAAAAAAAAAACAAGTTTTTTACATTATCATTATTCAGAGTCAGAGATTCTCTAACACAACTTAGAAGTAAAAAAGTTAAAAACCATGATATTACATGATTTAAAGTACCTACAAAACTAACCAAGAATAAAAGGTTCTTTGAAAAACCTCTCCGTTAAGTGCACATGTATGGTGTGCACTGTTTATTTCTTTTTCTTTTATTACTATGTAATTAATCAGTCCACTACAACAACTAGTCCATATAATATCTTCAAATTCAAATTAAAATGATATATTTCATTTAGGCTCATTTCACAAGCACTTATGAATAGTCATTTACTTATATAGCTACTTATTTAATAGTTATCACTATTTAGTGATAACTATTTAACGACTTAAAACTAAGTTTACGTGGGTAATCTAAGTTAAGTGTATATATCCGCTTTAATAGGTTATTTTGTAACTATAACACTATGTACTAGTTCCAATAATCTTCTCGTAAAATACTTGTGTCGAAGATTGATAGAATTGAATGATTAAAAAAAAGGCGTGTGGCACTCGGAGACTGCCGCGGTAAAGCTATTGCATAGAATTTAAAGTTATTTTTAGTTTTGCCATCAATCGAAAAGTAGAACTTGCGTGATATTTCAAAAATTCATTAAAAAGTTCTGCTATTTTTCTATAGATGGCAAACTAAAAACTAAAAAGTTGTGAAGTTGCGCTCCTTGCTTTCATGGTAGCCTAGTACCAAAAGCTCTACTTTAGGAGTGCCAGGTTATTTTCGTTACGGAATTTTTGGATTCGGTCTGCACCGTCAAAGCCCGCGATAGAAGCTATGCAATAGCTTAAAAATCCATTAGGCATAGTCATGGCATGTAACCGTAAAAGTCGTGTCGTAATACCAAAACGGTCCTTCTATCCCAAAAGTGCAGAAAATGGAAAGAGCGCGATAAATAAAACCGTTCGCAGTGGCTAATTGGAAAGCGGACACATAAATCACGGGGCACTTTGACCGCTGCCAAGGCACGAAAACAATTGCCACTCTAAATTTGCGGTTCACTTGCCTTTTGGCGTCCCCATTTGAATTTCACTTCGGGGACTGCTGTAATTTTGATTCAATATTTTTGCCTGCATCAGTAAGTACAAGGGGATTATACTTGTACTATACCTTAGAGATTGCAATACATTCAGTACTTTGACACATTAAAACTTGGTCCTATATCGTTTTTGATCGTTTTCAATGTTTTTATATACATGTGGTCATCTAAAGAAAGAGACGCAAAGTATAATTAGTAACCTTTACACCCTAAAAGAGGAAATAATTTATATGACAAAATAAAGTTTGACGGGCCAGACAGGTACTTCTCTAAAAATTGTTTCAGGCAACCTACAAAAAAAATCGATTTAACTAAAAAAAATGTAAACATACAAAACAGAGAATAAAAGTTACATTATCTCTTTCTCTTTTGTGCTATTGAAGAGAATAAAAATACGTAGAACATACTTACAACGAACCCTTTATGCGTGATCCCTGTGTAATAAACTAACGGTCGCCCTTGAACTTTCATTCACTCGCCCTAAGTAGGTAGCTGTAGTTTTAAGACCAAGTTGTGGTCAGGGGACCTCAAATAGAGCGGCTAGTTTACTTATTTATGTCATGTGGTGTTCTTTGCTACAAAATTTATATCAACATTTGACTGGCATAATTTAGGTCTTTGTTGAAATTGTTGTGTGTTTACTGTGAAAAGGTATAACACTAGTCTTTTGAAATAGGACTATGCTTTTTACAAACAAACTATTGGAAAAAAATTTGGTCTATTTTAAAGACGCTTAACGGTTAGTAAATTAGAGACTCTAAAACTGAAACGCTTTCTTTTGCTCATTAGCTGTAAAGGATTCTCTATACACAGACTTTTCAAAGGTAACCTACTGTTAAAGATCTAGATGATCAAACATATTGTATGTTAAAAAACACATCCAGTGCTCGGTAACTCATCCCTAGGGCGTAACGGTATAACTCATAAAGGCTTGTGATGTTTAAAAGATACAAGATTGATAAGGATAAAATTTTCTGTCATTTTCTGGTTAAGTGTCTTTGTTGATGATCTGTCAGAATTGAGATAAGATTGTCTTTCGACATAAATGGGTGCCTCATAGTCGTAAGTCTGTTTACCTATAGTAACAACGTCCAAAAAATTTCCCAAACTTGTATCGTTTCAGAAATATTAAAAAAGTCCTAGAAAAAAATTTACAATACGAAATAATTCAACGATTTCACGAAACGGAATCCGTAATTACCTCCATTTTAATTTCAGAGTCGGAAGTGCATTCGAAATCCGTTCAAGGCAGAAGTATTATTCAATATTGACATTGACATAACTTATGCCGCGTAATGTCTGTTCGCTGAACGGGAGCGCAGACTTGAGATAAGACTGTCGTTGGTAGTTTATAATTTTATACTCAGAATAAAGATTTTATATTCGATATAAAACCTTGGAACACTGATCTCTATACTATGGATTAAACATTCTATACAATTGACAGTTAATTTTTTGTGCCGTTTTAAAGCGCCCCCCTCGACCGTCCACCGTACTAAAATGACATTAATTGTTGGTAGTATCATTCACCCATCATCTACCCTGGACAGGGCGGACGGCGCTAAGAATGTCGCCAGTTAATCGGTGCCAAAAATACTTGTTTTGCCACCAACAGTAAGGCCATGCTATAGTTCGCTCAGCCTCACCTATAGTATTTTGACAGATGGCGCTACTATTTGCTTATATGAAAAAGGTTTACGTAAAACGTTCGCATGTCCAAATACTGAGTTTCCTAATCAGTGCTAGAGACCGTCGTTTTGAATGACATTTTATTTTAGTTCACATTAGGATTAATATTCCAACACTAAAAACATTGATGTACATCTTTCATTCCATATTAATAAGTATTACGAAACGATAGAGACAAAATTTTTCAAACTTAAGTTATAAAAATTACAGAAGGCCCTGTACTGAGACAAGCATTGAATCAACTCTGTAATAATTTCAAAAATTAATGTGACTTTTTTAGTATACTTATATTAAATCAAAGATCTATTACATAGTTTGACCTCATAATTTAAGTTTCAAAACTGATTTTTATGATAGTGTCAGCTTATCTGTTTGGCTTGAAGCTTTTAAAGTTTGCACACAAAACAATATTTATTTATATAAATTATTTTGATGTACAGATTTTTGCAATAGCTGCATCCTATACGACTTTAAAACGTAGTGAAATAAAAAATCCAAAAATATATCATTCGCAGTCTTTAATTATTAATTATTCATTCTCTTAATTATTCAATTTATGGTAAAATTAAATGAAAAAACTAGTAATACACATTTTTTAAAAATATCCAGTCTGCAGTTGTGACCTACGTCGTATACCTGAGATGAAAATACTTGCTGCGTCAAAAGGAAAAGATTTGCAGATCCGAGATATGCATTGAGTTTCAAAAGTGGATTCAGTATATGAATGCAAATACTCGTATCATAAAGCTTATAAACTTTATAATATTCTGTCTATAGACATTCAGGGTAACCTACGTAGTAGCAATATCGCAAAACAATCTATTGTTATGTACTTATATACAAAACATTTAAATTTTGGAGTCCTCGCGTTAACTTAGTTTTAAGGTATAATTTTAATTTATCATCATTTAATTATAATAACAAAATATATCTTATTGTCCTTTTCATAAAATAAGGTCCTGTTAACAATGCTATGCGATTTTGTGGTGATTATATCTCCTTAATTAAGCATTTTTTGTGACCTGCAGGTCTGTAAAAAAGTAAAAAGACAATTTCTTTCAAATTTAAACGTAATGCATTTTGAGTCTTTAATCTAGATTCGCACTGAGCAGAAACAAGATTTGATTTTTTTTTCGATACAGAGTTCTCCCAACAATTGCTCCAAAATCTCATTATTTCTAACTTTTAACGGAAACTACAATAGATGAAATTGTTATTTATGTTTTAATTAGTTGGTAACCCATACCCAAAAACCCTCCGAAACGGAATTTTGATAAATGGCTTAGTTTTTTAGTAATCAGTAAACGTCGTTTTTCCGTTATATTCTTCCGGAATGCTGTATATCGCACCCACAATCGAAGTCTTAAGAATGAGGACAAAAAATAAAATCAGTTTATACTCTTAAGAACAAGATGTTGTGTTACTTCAACTACTCTTACCTATGTATTATGTATCAATTAATTATACTTAAATATACTCTTCAACATTTAGTAAGTTGGCAAGCCCAGCACAATACTCGTACAAAACTTTTAACAACCTCCCAGCGATACTTTACGTATCCAGTTAGATGTATTACTATAAGGCAATTAGGATGAATACAGCCTATTAGTACAGTGCACGAGTCGCGAGCAACGAAGCCTCTTAAGAAACCACATTTTCTTTTAAACTCACTAGTTGAGGAAATATGCTTGAAAGTTAAACAAATAAGTAGCTTTGAGTGTTTGTACGAATAAATACTCGGCTGAGTTTGTTGTGGCCTCTTATTAGTTCACGAAGCTTTGTTCATTTATAGATATTTTTACAAGCTTTTATGGAAGACATTATTTTGCCAAAATCGAGTAAAAATAAACATTATAAAAAGCACTAAGTTAACTCTAATAATATTAAAATACCACCAAAATGTTCCATTCAAAACAATAATTCTATTAACGTTCCATTCACAAGTAGTAAGTACCCATATAAATTAATTTTCAATTATTAAATTAACTTTCACAATAGCCAATCGGTTAAGTAATTAATAGTTAATGACGTTGTTAATAGTGCCCAAATAATTGGTCTATATAATTTGCCTGCACTGGGCGGTATACCAAGTATTAACTGTACAGAGAATTTGTGTATTTATTTGCACTTAGTATTTTTGTAATTTTGAAGTATATTGTACCACTTTTTCAACAAAATGCGTTCTTTAATACGCCAGAAAGAGAGATTTGGAATAGGTTAGGTTAGGTTAGGTAAGTTTATATGGAGAGGGAATGCAGAAATATAAAAGCTAAATATGTGTTTAAAAATAATTATAAAAAAAAAATCATTTATTTCTACTTTGATTCAAAACTCGATCTCTAGAATTTGCCCATTGCAGGATTATCTCTGTTGAAAGTACTCATAAAAATAATAATAAATAATGCTCAGCAGAGAGATAGAGACTTTCATAATACTATCAAACATCACATTATGTGAGCTGCAACAAAGATTAAAATAAAATAGCCTAGACGCTATAGCAAAATGAACTTATTAAACATCGTTTTGCAACTGGCTATTAACTTTTTTTGAGAAGCAAAACACCGAAGCCGACACTCGCTTAGTGGCTAGAGGAAACAAGAAAAAAGATTTCGTTACCCATCCCATAACACAGTTAATGACTGGCCTCTACTCGTTTGGCGTATGGAGCAAGTTAAAAGACGGCAGAGGTTGTTTATGCAAAAGAGACAAAAAACAGTACACGTGTATATAAAAGCGAGAAAATTATATGGATAGTACACGTTCACAAAACTATTCACTGCTTATCGTAATTAAAAAATTCTTGCCCACTGATTAGCCATGATTACGATAACGATAAATACGTTTTTCGCACACAATTGCCTAGCTGCTATGATGGGTTTAAATATCATAGTGTGGATATTCTGCCGAAAAGCAGAAATTGAGAAGATTTATTGCATTTCGGCTCGAAGGACACTGTGGCTAGAGAATGCAAAGTGACGTCTGTAACAACTGACGTCTCAGGATCTCGAGCGCCGAGCGCAGTGCAGTGCGTTGAATGGTAAGTCTGAGATGCACTGAATGTCACTGCAGTGTTCCAGGCGTTTCACTTAATATCAAAATATGAACGTCAAGTTCATATCTTTATTATAAACTAGACCGCTATAAACTTGGCCCTCCAATGGCCTACGGAAGCGGGGCGGGAGCTACTCAACCACTGATCTCTGTTTTATGGATTTAATATTCTATACAATTCAGGCTAGGTAGGTAGGTCCATAGAATATGGATCAGTGCACTCTACTAAACAGGTGTCAGAGACTGACGTGAATTATGCTACACACAATGATATTAATCTTGCGACGTGGATAATGATACATTCTCAAAAAAATACCATAGGCGAATTCTTAAGATGCGAGTAATTACATCGTATCGTGTATAGCCAATCGCACACCTGACCCGCGTCCCGCAGACCATGGGAGGGTCAAGTTTATAGCGGTCAAGCTATAATTAATTGATTCGTAGTATGAATTTCTTTAAATAGAAATCATCTTGTGACTTAAATCCGAATCATTTTGTATATAACTTCCGGTTAACTTAAATAGACGCATTTAATGCTAGTCTACGGCCGTCTAGGGATTAACTAACCTGGAAAAGATAACTGACTTTCTTTGTACAATGTTCAGTTTTATTAAATAAAATTAGTTAGGGAACATTAAAATTAGAATTAACGGCTTTTTGAATTAATTTTCCACTAATGCGCCTAATACGTAAAAGTATAAGATGAATAAATAATCTTAGGTAGCCTTGCATTAGTTATCAAAGAATCGATTTTAATTTCATATTGGAAATAATTGATTCTTGTATTAATTTCCTAAAATGACCACTTTTTTTATTATTAATGCACCATACATAAAACTTAACGAAACATAACAAGAGACATGATGTGCAAAGGATAGCTTATCCCTAAAAAACAAAAGAGATCTCTTCCAGCTACCCTGATGTGAGTAAGGTGACGAGAAAAGTTATAAGCAGTAATGTAAATATGTGAAGACGATACTGCCATTTTTAAAGCTAAAAACTATCATATGCCTCATTAGCTCACAAACTGCGAAAAAACAAAACCAGTTTCATCTTAGCCAGAAAGGCCTTGCATGGTTTCCTTGGTTTGCCTTAATGTGTCCAATAGCAATCAGAAGAAGACTTAAGAATGTTTGTCAGAATACTTCAATTATAAGCAGGCCGATACTTTATTAAAATTTCCGATTACTTTATTTTATACTAGCTTTTGCCCGCGGCTCTGCCTACGTGAATTTCACTAATTCCGTGGGAACTATTGACGTTTCGAAGTAAAAAGTAGTCTATGCCATTCTCCAAGAAAATCACCGATATCCATTGCTTCGAAGTCGCCAGACCAGAAATTTATCTCCAAGCCTCTGCAAGCTCCTTTAGTCCCTTCCAGAAATTGAACCCAGAACCTCATGCTACAATACTAGAGCACTTAAACCTATTTTAAACCCAAATAACTAGTACTTACATGAATTTTTACCTAGATAAGGCCGTCATAAAAGTAAACCTTATCAAAAAACGCCTACCTTTACCCGAATGAACCGGTGATTTGAGTGAAGACATAAAGGCAATGAGACACTGAGCGCCGGCCCGTAATCACGATTGTGCAAACGTTGCCTTGTACTAGAATTTAACTTGAGCACGCTTGTATCACAGAGCGGGGTGAAAGGCTTTTACTCCTTACGACACGATATCTCGTTTTCGTTATCAAACCAACTATAATAAACCGAGTGTCTGCAAGAGTAAATTGTTATTATTGTATTAATAGAGGCTACATTGGCATTTTTTAAGGTAAGCTCGCGCCAATCTAGATGTCATCAGTGTTTTCCATCAGTCATACTACGTTTGTCGTCAAATGCAAAAAGAAAATTATCATGGTCTAACAAAATAAATCCCATCAATTTTATTATGTACTCTACTTCACCTAACTATAATAACAAAGCAATATAAATAATAAAAAAACAAGTATGATGCTTTGGTTGATCAACTTATTTTTTTTTCGTTATTTGCATTGCGATTTTATGCGATTTTTATTAACATAAAGAGTGTTTGGTTTGTTTAAGTGTTTGTACTTCAGCCCTACAAGGGGACTCTATGGTTCGAATCCCAGGCCTTTGACTTTCTGTGCACTGGATTTAAGTTAAACTCCATTTCTGCTATGATAAAATAGAACTTTGATTGGTTGTTTGAATTTTATATCAAGGCCTAATCTCCCTCAATATGCCGAGGTTTATAACTCATTTTTTGAGTGCGTGCTTATAATAATAAGCTGCTGTTAAATTTTTGTATTAATATAGTAACGATGATTTCAGTTTACAACCAAAATATCAAAGTCTCTAAAGAAGCAGAACTTCCTTCTTACTTAGAGTTAGTTATGTTTCTGATTGTTCTTTAAGATCCATAATATTGAATTACTTAGTTTATTTTTAATAATACTTTCAGAATTATCCTTCTATTAAAATCGTACAGTATAATTAACATCAAAAGTCACAGCTGCGGTGGAAGCTTGTAATACCGGCAGTGGAGCGCTATCAAAACATAATAGTACGTACTTCGGATGGCTTCTCGATAGATAATTCATTTAAAATAATACTCCAACCAGTTCGATAACAATGATAATATTTTCTATAAAACTTTCTGATGTAATTACTACAATTCCAGCTTAAATTGTATCATCACTTACCTACTACACTCGCGAGCAAGCTAATCGACTCAACACATCAGCGCGCATAAACACATTCATTTTTCGAAAAATGTCCAAGTTTAAAAAAAAAAGCCATATATCATTTAAAAGCTTGAAACCTAGGCTTTAAGTTGATACCAATATTGCCATTTTAAATAAATGCTGTCTGAATGAGAAAGGGCGGAAAATGGGAATTTCGGAAAATGTGTTGTGGTTACATAAAACAAAAAATGAAAAAAAAAAACTCTGACTTATTTATTTTTTCAATATTTTGTATATCCTCCCCTAGCTCTAATCACCGCTTGCAGTCGGTTCTTCATGGATCTTATTAATTTTTTGACAGTCTTGAGGAATTCCGTCCCACTCCTCTAACAAGGCCATCTTCAATTCGTTGATGGTCGAAGGGAAGTGTATCATATTCCATCGCATCAACCGCAGTTAATAATGTGACAGAGGAAGAATTGAGACCGACTTAAAATATCTTAACCAAACCTAAGAAGTTGATTATTATGCTTCTAGATACTGAGGGCTAGAATTACCAATTAATACTCGTAGTTTGATCGATTTGCTTCGATCTGTTTACGTTACGCAACTGAAAGCAGGTAAAACAGTGGTAAAATTTAGATTTTTGTGGTGTGGTATTTTGTGTGGTAGAATTTTGCCTCCGGCTGGAGAGGTTTGAGGTTCAAACTTTAGGCAAAACACAAAGTTTAAAAAATGAGCTTTCATAGTGGAAAGATGATCACTGAATTAGGAAAATAACCCTGAAATACAAGCATGAATAAATGTTATCCAAATTTGTCAAAGTGTTTAATATGATAAAGGATAGAAAGTATATAACAAAGATGTATATAAATAGATAAACAAACACAAAATCGGGAATTGCTTAGCTCCTTCTGATAAAAAGGACACTTTTTTCACTAGTTTCAAAATATAGTTTGCCAACAACTTATATAATTGTAACGAAGTTCACAAAACTAATCATCACAGTCGTGAAACGCCTTAACTAACACGTAAGTGAGTTAGCAAAGTATCGCTCGTTACTTATATCTTATGTAATATAATTATTATAGCTTAAAGTTTGAGCGCTCCGTAAATGGAAAAGGCGAACCATTTATTGTTGGTTATTCCTATTCTTCAATGTATTGTTTTTTTAATTTATTAATCAATACATACAAGTTAGAGAGATCATATTTTTATATCTTGATGTTTTTTGTAGAAATTGTTCCAGAAATATAACATAGTAGGCATTTAGTCTGATTTAAATTTTATAGACTGTTGATAAATAATTTCAAAAAATCTTTAATCTATCGCCTACAAATGTTATGAATTTTGGTCGTTTTAGCTGTAATGATAACTGCATTTTTAGATACTGACTATGATACAACTGGTCTCTATTTTATCTAAAAGCTCAACTCCGCAGACTAGGCCACTCCGGCTCACCCGGGTGCCTGTGCTTTGCCTGCACTTCCCGCAGCGCCGGAGATATATATAGATCCGAACTGGTCCCTATTTTAGAGCTGTATTGCAAACAGCCTTTTTTTGTAAACTGACGGCGCCGTATGTATACGGTGGAATCACATCACAATGCCAGCGACAGACAGATCATAATCTACCGAATAATAAATACGTTAAGAAGTATGTTGCGGTTCACAATCTTTCGACAGCTTACAATCTCCCGAGATAAATTATAATGTAACGACTTTTACGGTGCCATTTACCTACGTTTAAACTTTACGATACAGAGAAATTAGTGTTATTTATAATTGTAAAAAAATTGTATTTCTATTTTGTTTTCAAAATTCAATTATAAAATGAATTATAAATTCAATTATAAATGGCTATCCAAAGGGGCAATGCTGCCAGCATTTTGGATTCAATGCCTCGCTGCCTTGGCTTCGATGAGGCTTTAGCTTAAATTTTTATATCAATTTTGTAAATTTTTAATCTTTTACTGTAATATTTATAATTATAATTATTATAAAATATAACGTCAGAAAATGAAAACTGTATCTATTTGTTTCTATCCCAAAATTAGAACGTATTTCCAATATATATAACTAAATATAAAATATACACAATTTGTATTTCAGTTCAGTTGTGTTCCACTTCGGTATACATTTTAATATTGAATTCAATTTTAGTATTGCGTGGTGTGTGTGTAAATACGATTACTATCCGAATCTAATTCAAACAGGAGTCGGCTATTGTTTTATTGGCTTGTTTATTCTGAAACCATATTATTCCATGTTAAGGGAACGCAATTGATTTGCATATAAATCACTATATATGCATAAGTTCATTGGTGAAATTTTACTCAAGGAAAAGAGATTAATACTTATATTTATAGCTATAACTTTCCTTATAATAGAAAAGTCTTGACTCATTTATTCACTCACTGATAAGTTTTCCCGGCTTAAACTACCTAACCTAGACCTAGGAAAGTAACCATATATTTATCGAAATTCCCACGCAAACGCTAAGTGAACTTACAGTTTTTGAATTATGAATTAAAATTGAGTTTGTTCTATCCAGTCTCATGAATTCGTAACACATATTACGCTGAGCCGTGAGAAAAAGCTAGTATAAATAATAAAAAGTTATCATACACGTGAACATAAAGTTCCGAGTTTCATGCTCGTAAGAAACTTATCTTGTTATGGGATAATCCCCCGCTAGGTGATGTCCGGTGGCTAATAAATAGAGATTATCGAGCCCCTGTGGTCTTTACGACCGTCCCTCGCCTAATGGGGGGTTAAAATAAAGTTCCCTTATTGTTCTGCGGTCTGATTAAACTTGTAATGGTTTATTCATTCAAGTGGGTACCTACCTGCGGCTACTTAATTATAGGGGAGAGTATTTCATTGCGTTACGGAAACTGCTGACTCAGAAATTGCTAAATTCGGATACCTTTACAAATTTAATAGAAAATATTATAACGATTATCTAATTTACCATTACTTCTGGCAATAGATTCATAGTGCCAAGAAATACTGTATCCAGTCCTATTCCGCAACCAAATCGGTTTAGTAGTTGCGGTGTATAGGATCAAACATACACACAAATACAACCGCATAAATACATAAATTGACTCATTATTCTAAAAAGAGTATGATTACATTGTAATGAAGTTAAGGAGCACACCACGAAAATTAAAAAAAATTGTGGTTTTCCGCGATTTTTAAGCTGATACGACGTAATAGGCTTATGGCAGTCAAATTGCGATAATCCCAAGATCATCTTCACGTATTTATATAAAAATCTCTGCTTGAAAGTGTCGAGTTTAAGAAATTAATCCGAGATTTGCGAGTTGCGCACTTAAAACTTTTTACTCGGACTAATTTCCTAGGATAGACATTTTTATGCAAAAATTTTGATATAAGCTTGTAAAGAAGTAACTACCATTCTCGCAAAATGACTGCCATAAGCCTATTATGTGTAATTAGCGTACAAATTGCAAAAAACACAAAAATTTTGAATTTCGCGGGCAGACCTGTTGAGTTTGCCTTAACGCCAAAATCGATTAACGCCAGTGGAACGGAGATATTGTCTTTCGTTTAATTAAGACGTTGACACACTATCTCCAATAAAGGCGTATGTGGGTCCAGCTAACACGTGGCTAAGGGGAGGCCTTTGTGATGAATACCTAAATCCCTAGAGTATCCATCCATACCTACTAGTGGTTAGACCAAATTAATTTTAGAGTAACTTGAGTGTGTCAGTGTGTAAGTTACCTCGAAGTAACCATTATCTCATCAGCCTCCAAAACTTACGAATTGTCATACGTACAAAAAGTGCGTATGACAGTTTATAAGTCTGCGAACTTGGATGCTATTACGCCATAACTAGGTACTGTATTAATTTGGTCGAAATTTGGGATGATTTGGAAAACCAAATGGCAGAGATAAATTTATCATATCATTTATTTCTATATAAATCTAGTTCACTAGTCCAAAGTCCATTTATTTTAATAACCACGCCACAATCTGAAATCATTCATAAATCAATGCATAGAGGATTCAGTTTGGTTATAAATTAATTTGTCCGCAACCAACTGTTCAGCATAGCACGCTTGTAATAAAGGCGCGTATTCTCAACACAATATTTATATCCCAAAATCAGTTTTGAAAAATTTTGGTGCACAACAGCTATATATTTTTGATGCAGTTATACTTCACCGGTGGTTGCGACAATCCAAATAAAAAAAATATTCATTCATTCATACTTCAATTTACAGGATTATCTTGAAGTTTAGGTGAAGACTAAACCCTGTATAAATTAGTAATGGCAACTGGCGATTGTATTTGTACGATTTGTACAATGTCTGAACTCTGAAATATACTGAATACCTCTGGAAAAAAGCTGAAGAGCCCTACTTTCTACCAATGCACTTGTTAGTTCTCTGACATAAACTTGTCTGTTAAAACTTGGTAACAGAAAAATTAAAATATATACTACGAGTATATAAGATAAATATAAAATACAATAAGATTCATAACGAGAAGTTCATTCACTTCAAAATCACATTAAGTTAAATTTTATCACATTTTAGGTCTTTGAATATCTGATTTATCGATTACATTTCGGAAAATAACGTGATATATATCCAAAATCTTATACAGTTTAATTATTATTATCATATTTATTTTAACTCTCACACCCGGCACATAATAAATATATATAAAAGCCAAAGAGATATAATAAACTTACTTAAATACGAAAAATATAAATAAACATACATAAACGTTACACACATACATATATGTGCCGGGCGGAGGACTACACCCCGGCAGGGGAGACCAAACGGCCGGGGGTCAGGGCGACAGGCTAAGAAACCGACGGACTATCCTAGCCGAGTCGAGCACCACCGCCTTCTGCATCTTGGCCGCAAGTGAACTGCCACGGAAACCCAGTCGCCGCAGATGGTGAGCGAGGCTGACTGGGATTAAACCATTAGCAGATATCACGATTGGAATGGTTTCAGTGGACTCCACGTGCCACATGGCGGAAACCTCGTGAGCCAGATCCAGATACTTTCGTTTTTTCTCCGTCTCAGCTCTCACGAGGTTCTCGTCATACGGGATCGTGATGTCCACCAAAAACACCCGCGACTGTGCCCGGTCCACCACCACGATATCAGGCTTGTTAGCCAAGATAGTCCTGTCCGTGATGATTGACCGGTCCCAATAGAGCCGGACGCCGCCGCGCTCGAGGACAGGAACCGGTGTGTACCTATAATAGGGCACCCTCTCATCCAGGAGTCCGTACTTGAGAGCAAGCTCTTGGTGGAGGATTTTGGCTGCTTGGTTGTGCCTGTGCAAATACTCAGTGTTGGCAAGCGCCGAACACCCCGAAAGCACATGTCTGAGTGACTCACCGGGATGGCGACAGGCTCGACAAATGTCGTGAGTGCCATCCTTCAGAATGTACTTTCGGTAGTTCCGCGTCTTAACCACCTGATCTTGTATTGCACAGACGAAACCCTCGGTTTCCCCAAAGAGGTCACCGAAACGCAGCCACTGCACGGACGCTTTTCTATCCACGTGGGGCTCATGAAGAGCCTTAAAAAAGCGTCCGTGCAGCTCCTTCCCCTTCCATACGGACTCCCGGTCAGAGGTGCTAAGCACAGCCGGTCCCCGCCACTCGGTGTTGGCCAAAGATAGGGGAGTAAGTCCTTTATCACATTCTATGACTTCCCGATGCACCGGAGACTCCCTTTTCGTCTCAAAGTATGCTCTGAGACTGGATATCTCCCGATTGTGCATGGTCTTGACGTTGAGCATGCCTCGACCACCACACTTTCGGGGGATATACAGCCTCATGACAGACGACTTTGGGTGGTGCATGCGATGGGCAGTCATAGTTGTGCGGACCTTTCTATCCAGGGCGTCTAGTTCGGTTTGAGTCCATCTGAGCACGCCAAAGGTGTACATGAGGACGGGCATGACCCAGCCGTTATAGGCTCGGACCTTATTGGCACCCGACAAATAACTTTTACAGATCTTTGCCAGGCGCCGAAAAAAGACCTCGCAAACAGACTGTTTCACATCCGCCTCCTGAACCCCTATTGATTGTGACATGCCCAGATACCGGTATGACTCAGCCTCGGAGAGGGTCTTGATGCTCGACGGCTCGAGATTGATCTCGGCCGAGCGAGCGACCCGTCCCCGCTCCACATGCAGGACCGCACACTTGTCTACCCCGAGTTCCATTCTGATGGAACTGCTGAACTCAGTGGTGATGTTCAACAATTCCTGCAGACGGGAAGCGCTGGGTGCCATCAGTTTGAGGTCATCCATGTAGAGAAGGTGAGGTAACTTCGGCCCTCCTCTCCGAAACTGAAAGCCTGTCCCGGAACCCTCCAGCAACGTGCTAAGGGGGTTCAGAGCCAGGCAAAACCAAAGCGGACTCAAACAATCGCCCTGAAAGATACCCCGCCGTATCCTGATTCGGTCATCCGCAGCCGCCAGCCGCTCGCCATGGAGACAAAGGATCGTGCTCCATTGCCCCATACATTCTCCGAGGAAGTCTCGAACTGCACTGTCAACTTTATACAGCTCGAGGACCCTCAGGAGCCATGAATGAGGCACCGAGTCGAACGCCTTTTTATAGTCAATCCAGGCAGCGGAAAAATTCCGACGACTGCGTTTGACCAAATGGCCAGCGACGGAGTCGATGAGAAGGAGCTCCTTAGTACCGCGACTACCACCCCTACACCCGTTCTGAGCCCCAGACATGATCCCGTGGTTGTTTACATGATGGGTAATTTTGGAGCTCAGAACGGATGTAAGTGTCTTATAGATGGTAGTAAGACACGTAATGGGGCGGTACTTAGCCGGGTCAGCGGTATCCGTGGTCTTTGGAGCTAAATGAGTGATCCCGGTGGTGAAAAGGTTTGGGAGCGCCCTTTGCTCAAGGGCGTCTTGGAATTGTCGAGCCAAGGTCGCATGGCAAGCCGAGAAACCCTTTAGCCAGTAGTGATGCAGTCCGTCAGGCCCCGGACTTTTCCAGTTCGGGGCCCGCCTTACCGCATCAGCTACATCCTCCGTAGAGATGGCGACCGGGTTCATCGGCTCAATTGAGGCACATGCTTCCTCTACCGCCGCAATCCAAGGGCCCTCTTCGTGCTCCACCTCTGTCGACCAAACACTGCGCCAGAAAGCGATAAGGTCAGCCGTGTCTGGTCGCTGAGAGGAGGAGCAGACCGCTGGGCACTCCAACTTTTTGTAAAACCTCTTCTGATCACTCACGAAGAGGCGATTTTGCTGAAATCGCTCAACTCTTTCCGAGTACCGCCGAATGCGGTTCCCCCATGCAGCGATTTTCTGCTTCAGGTCGTCGATGCGCTCCGTTAGCTTTTGAGCTATATCGGGCTGGTCTAGGCGAACCCCCAGCCCGTTAAAAGCTATCCTAACGGTGCGCACAATCCTTGGCCTCGTGTTGCCCGACCTGAAGCTTTGCAGTCTGCCAATGAGGCCTCTGGCAAGGGTGATACGTCGTTCTATTCTCTTCTTCCAGGCAGACTCTGCACTGGATCTAGCGGCACACCGTCCAGGTTTCTTGGCTTTGACGCCAATGAAACGATGGACGGCTAAGGCAGCGCCGAAAAGAATAGAAGCCGTATCATCCAAACCAGTGCTGCTCTCGAGATGTTGTGGCAGCATTTGGTTAATGGCCTCAATGACATCCCGCGTCGCTACATTTAGCGAGAGCCGGGAGAGCCGCGGACGATTCTCTAGAGGAGCAATTCGGATTTCAGCAATCGTCTCTTCTAAAATCCTCCTCATCCGCTCTAAATCCAGGTCAACTGTTCCCTCAGTGTCCTCCTCCACAGGCAAATCTTGAGACAGAGTCTCGGTCTCTTCGCGGGCAGGGGCCGCAGGAGACACGATTTGCGCTGTGATTGAGGTTGGTACGTCGGGAACAGCCTCACGTCGCAATCGTTCGAGCTCGGCAGCGCTAAAGATGTTAGAGCGCATTATGAACCGAGCCCGATCTGCCAGGTTTTGCTCCGTGACAGCTAGTTGCGGCTCAAGTAGCTGAAACTCGCGATACATAGCTGCCCGGTAGCCAGTCCGTCCGGTTTCCCCCCCTGTGGCCCTGAAATACGCCCGCATGACGTTCTTATTCATTGGACCTGTCCACTTCATGCGGCGTACACCACCAGCGGCGGGCTCCGATGATTGGGCCCTAGAGGACCCTGCCGGAGCCAAGCCATCTGGTGGGGATGATGGAATTGCCGGCCGGCTAGGTGGTAGTGCCGGCCGGCTGCTGATGTGGCTGGCGGACCGCATGCTGCCACGTCCAGCGCCAGCCCCAGACGCGCCCTGGCGCCCCCCAGGCAGCGACCCTATGTGCGCACTCTTATTAAAATTTTCCATCATCAAAAAAGGGGGGGTGGGTGAGTGATGGTTACATCACCCGGGGTCCACTCAAGTCCCCGGGGAGGCTGTTTTAGTTGAGCCAGCTCGCTCAGTCGGGAGAACCATAAGCCAGGTGAACACAGACTAACAACTCCGTGATCATCCGGCTTAAAGACTTTAAATGGTTCTCCCTTCCCTTAGTCGCCTCTTACGACACCCACGGGTAAGAGATGGGGTGGCAATATTCTACTCTGCCGTTGCCACACGGCTTTAATTATTATTATTTTTATTATTTAATTATAATTCCCATATTTAGATAAACTCTCACACCCGGCACATGATAAATATATATAAAAACCAATGACGAATAATAAACTTACTTACATACACATAGATTAAATAAACATACATAAACGTTACACACATACATATATGTACCGGGCGGAGGACTACACCCCGGCAGGGGAGACCAAACGGCCGGGGGTCAGGGCGACAGGCTAAGAAACCGACGGACTATCCTAGCCGAGTCGAGCACCACCGCCTTCTGCATCTTGGCCGCAAGTGAACTGCCACGGAAACCCAGTCGCCGCAGATGGTGAGCGAGGCTGACTGGGATTAAACCATTAGCAGATATCACGATTGGAATGGTTTCAGTGGACTCCACGTGCCACATGGCGGAAACCTCGTGAGCCAGATCCAGATACTTTCGTTTTTTCTCCGTCTCAGCTCTCACGAGGTTCTCGTCATACGGGATCGTGATGTCCACCAAAAACACCCGCGACTGTGCCCGGTCCATCACCACGATATCAGGCTTGTTAGCCAAGATAGTCCTGTCCGTGATGATTGACCGGTCCCAATAGAGCCGGACGCCGCCGCGCTCGAGGACAGGAACCGGCGTGTACCTATAATAGGGCACCCTCTCATCCAGGAGTCCGTACTTCAGAGCAAGCTCTTGGTGGAGGATTTTGGCTGCTTGGTTGTGCCTGTGCAAATACTCAGTGTTGGCAAGCGCCGAACACCCCGAAAGCACATGTCTGAGTGACTCACCGGGATGGCGACAGGCTCGACAAATGTCGTGAGTGCCATCCTTCAGAATGTACTTTCGGTAGTTCCGCGTCTTAACCACCTGATCTTGTATTGCACAGACAAAACCCTCGGTTTCCCCAAAGAGGTCACCGAAACGCAGCCACTGCACGGACGCTTTTCTATCCACGTGGGGCTCGTGAAGAGCCTTAAAAAAGCGTCCGTGCAGCTCCTTCCCCTTCCATACGGACTCCCGGTCAGAGGTGCTAAGCACAGCCGGTCCCCGCCACTCTGTGTTGGCCAAAGATAGGGGAGTAAGTCCTTTATCACATTCTATGACTTCCCGATGCACCGGAGACTCCTTTTTCGTCTCAAAGTATGCTCTGAGGCTGGATATCTCCCGATTGTGCATGGTCTTGACGTTGAGCATGCCTCGACCACCACACTTTCGGGGGACATACAGCCTCACGACAGACGACTTTGGGTGGTGCATGCGATGGGCAGTCATAGTTGTGCGGACCTTTCTATCCAGGGCGTCTAGTTCGGTTTGAGTCCATCTGAGCACGCCAAAGGTGTACATGAGGACGGGCATGACCCAGCCGTTATAGGCTCGGACCTTATTGGCACCCGACAAATAACTTTTACAGATCTTTGCCAGGCGCCGAAAAAAGACCTCGCAAACAGACTGTTTCACGTCCGCCTCCTGAACCCCTATTGATTGTGACATGCCCAGATACCGGTATGACTCAGCCTCGGAGAGGGTCTTGATGCTCGACGGCTCGAGATTGATCTCGGCCGAGCGAGCGACCCGTCCCCGCTCCACATGCAGGACCGCACACTTGTCCACCCCGAGTTCCATTCTGATGGAACTGCTGAACTCAGTGGTGATGTTCAACAATTCCTGCAGACGGGAAGCGCTGGGTGCCATCAGTTTGAGGTCATCCATGTAGAGAAGGTGAGGTAACTTCGGCCCCCCTCTCCGAAACTGAAAGCCTGTCCCGGAACCCTCCAGCAACGTACTAAGGGGGTTCAGAGCCAGGCAAAACCAAAGTGGACTCAAACAATCGCCCTGAAAGATACCCCGCCGTATCCTGATTCGGTCATCCGCAGCCGCCAGCCGCTCGCCATGGAGACAAAGGATCGTGCTCCATTGCCCCATACATTCTCCGAGGAAGTCTCGAACTGCAATATCAACTTTATACAGCTCGAGGACCCTCAGGAGCCATGAATGAGGCACCGAGTCGAACGCCTTTTTATAGTCAATCCAGGCGGCGGAAAAATTCCGACGACTGCGTTTGACCAAATGGCCAGCGACGGAGTCGATGAGAAGGAGCTCCTTAGTACCGCGACTACCACCCCTACACCCGTTCTGAGCCCCAGACATGATCCCGTGGTTGTTAACATGACGGCTGATTTTGGAGCTCAGAACGGATGTAAGTGTCTTATAGATGGTAGTAAGACACGTAATGGGGCGGTACTTAGCCGGGTCAGCGGTATCTGTAGTCTTTGGAGCTAAATGAGTGATCCCGGTGGTGAAAAGGTTTGGGAGCGCCCTTTGCTCAAGGGCGTCTTGGAATTGTCGAGCCAAGGTCGCATGGCAAGCCGAGAAACCCTTTAGCCAGTAGTGATGCAGTCCGTCAGGCCCCGGACTTTTCCAGTTCGGGGCCCGCCTTACCGCATCAGCTACATCCTCCGCAGAGATGGCGACCGGGTTCATCGGCTCAATTGAGGCACATGCTTCCTCTACCGCCGCAATCCAAGGGCCCTCTTCGTGCTCCACCTCTGTCGACCAAACACTGCGCCAGAAAGCGATTAAGTCAGCCGTGTCTGGTCGCTGAGAGGAGGAGCAGACCGCTGGGCACTCCAGCTTTTTGTAAAACCTTTTCTGATCACTCACGAAGAGGCGATTTTGCTGAAATCGCTCAACTCTTTCTGAGTACCGCCGAATGCGGTTCCCCCATGCAGCGATTTTCTGCTTCAGGTCGTCGATGCGCTCCGTTAGTTTTTGAGCTATATCGGGCTGGTCTAGGCGAACCCCCAGCCCGTTAAAAGCTATCCTAACGGTGCGCACAATCCTTGGCCTCGTGTTGCCCGACCTGAAGCTTTGCAGTCTGCCAATGAGGCCCCTGGCAAGGGTGATACGTCGTTCTATTCTCTTCTTCCAGGCAGGCTCTGCACTGGATCTAGCGGCACACCGTCCAGGTTTCTTGGCTTTGACGCCAATAAAACGATGGACGGCTAAGGCGGCGCCGAAGAGAATAGAAGCCGTATCATCCAAACCAGTGCTGCTCTCCAGATGTTGTGGCAGCATTTGGTTAATGGCCTCAATGACATCCCGCGTCGCCACATTTAGCGATAGCCGGGAGAGCCGCGGACGTTCCTCTAGAGGAGCAATTCGGATTTCAGCAATCGTCTCCTCTAAAATCCTTCTCATCCGCTCTAAATCCAGGGCGACTGTTCCCTCAGTGTCCTCCTCCACAGGCAAATCTTGAGACACAGTCTCGGTCTCTTCGCGGACAGGGGCCGCTGGAGACACGATTTGCGCTGTGGTTGAGGTTGGTACGTCGGGAACAGCCTCACGTCGCAATCGTTCGAGCTCGGCAGCGCTGAAGATGTTAGAGCGCAAAATGAACCGAGCTCGATCTGCCAGGTTTTGTTCCGTGACAGCTAGTTGCGGCTCAAGCAGCAGAAACTGACGGTACATTGCCGCTCGGTAGCCAGTCCGTCCGGTTTCCCCCCCTGTAGCCCTGAAATACGCTCGCATGACGTTTTTATTCATTAATGACGTCCATCGCATGCGGCGTACACCACCAGCGGCGGGCTCCGAAGATTGGGTCCTGGAGGACCCTGTCGGAGCCAAGCCATCTGGTGGGGATGATGGAATTGCCGGCCGGCTAGATGGTAGTGCCAGCCGGCTGTTGGTGTGGCTGGCGGACCGCATGCTGCCACGTCCAGCGCCAGCCCCAGACGCGCCCTGGCGCCCCCCAGGCAGCGACCCTATGTGCGCACTCTCGTAATTACTATCCATCATCAAAAAGGGGGGGGGTGGGTGAGTGGTGGTTACATCACCCGGGGTCCACTCAAGTCCCCGGGGAGGCTGTTTTACTAAAGCCAGCTCGCTTGCTCGGGAGAACCATAAGCCCGGCTTAAAGATTTTAAATGGTTCTCCCATCCCTTAGTCGCCTCTTACGACACCCACGGGTAAGAGATGGGGTGGCAATATTCTACTCTGCCGTTGCCACACGGCACTAATTATAATTATTATTATTATTATTGTCTGCCGTTGCCACACGGCTTTAATTATTATTATTATTATTATTTAATTATAATTATTATTATTATTAAATTATTATTAAATCTTACACTTTACTTCACAGAAACTCTTTAGAGTTCGTCGTAGCAATCGAATAGGGTGACTCGTCTATTGTCGAATTTCAATCATGTATATTCAATATTTACGCTAAGCCCAGTGACGTGAATGCTAAGATTCCACCGCTTTGAACTTGATGACGTCTTTCAGTACTTACTCGATTATTGAAACTTTTTTTGTTATCTAATTATAGCTTAGAGAATTTAAACATAATAAATTATAGCCGTCTACAAAATTAGCGTGACTATTTTTAATCTGTCAAGTAGCGCATAAGATGGCGTAACCTTGGGTATGTGACACAGTACATGAACATTGGACAATAGGTAAAGGTTGGCGCATGGTTGGCACTCATCATGGCGCCGCATGTCACGTAAGTCTAGGCTAGAATTCATGATAGATAAGTCTCCATAGTTTTGTAATCTCTTTGTGTTATAGAATCTAATAAAATTTGAAAAATTATATTTCAATCAAACTTTAATAATAATAAAAAAATCGTTTCAATGATTAAAAGCAATTAACATCATCTTCGTTTTGTAAAACATCATAATGTTATCCCTTTTTGGTAGATAGCTTATGTGATATTATTTAAAAAAGTTTATGTTCATTGTTCATACAATTTCGTCAATGTCACAATGAAAATAACTGCATACATTTTTCACTTTTCTTTAATAAGTACGATAGTTATACGTAATTATACAAGTATTTTATAGGAGTCCTTCCCGGTAAATTCTAGAGCATTCAGCTTTCTTCTATTGAAAATAATTGAAGCGTATTTTTCTACGCTCCTCGTAATATTTGAGTCGTGGTGCACCGCTAGAAAACTCTTACATGTAATCTTATAAGGTTTTGAAATACTTTCTCGTATAAATCAGCGAATAAATAAACAAAAAATATATATTTTGAACTAAGTGCAGCGCTTTTTCAATCATTAATGTTATTTTATCTATGACAGATAAAAAGGTTGCGATCTTGTTTTAAAAAAGTCTGATATAGAGCCGAAAATATTCTCATAACTGCACAAAATTTGAAAGCATTTTATAACCCCTATTGGATATCTACTATAGTACAGCATCACGCTTAATTTTTTTGTCACACGTCTTTCTTACCTGTAGAGTGGAAAACAGTCGTGAAACCTCACAATAGGTCGATCTGCGTCAATTTAGAAACCCAAAGTAAAGCATATATTTGTGTAAGTCATCAAAAACTCATACAGTTATTACCTATATATTTTCTAAAGTGATTTAACAAAAAGTGTTTCCTACTACCTAAATCAGATTAAATGGCCGAAAGTGGTCGCCGTTACTCTTTCTGAATGTTCCCAAGGCACTTAGAGAGTGTCAACTAGGGTCGTAGTTCTTATTTAGTACAGCTTAGTATGTAAATGCATGATGTCTTGTGGTATCACTAGGTGATTAGATACTCCTCTACAGCTCCAACTTCACGCCTCGTTAACTGTAGTCTCGACGTCACCACGATCTGTGCAATTGGGTCGAATATCGGCACTTAAAATCGACCATTTACTCCATAATTGTCCGTTTATCTACCGGTTAGCATGTTTGTTCCTTCAATCAAAAAAAAAATATAGGGATGGGGTTAGTAAAAAAGTTGCTCGCATGGATATTGGTCTTTAAATAACAGTTAATCGGCCAAGTGCGGATTGCACTCGTACACGTAGGGTTCCGTACCTATATTACGTTACGTATACCTACTACTACTACTACACAAGTAGATATTAATAGGTCTATTAGATCAACGAGCAAAACATCACGTTTGCTGTACGATAAAAATTTTTTACCTCTCGGATATATTTATCATTATTTTTATCTCGGAAATACTTTTGGTGTCATCACACTACGGCTTAAAAAGTTAAACGTTAGACACAAACAAGTTCCGCGTTCCTCAGGACGCGGTGGTACGGGGCTCCTTGTAGCTCGTTGATCGTCTCCTATTTATTGTGTGAGTTACTGCCAAAATATTTTTCCAATTCCGGTCGCCGCCGAGGACAGCAGCATCTTGGCTGGAACATACTTGACTTCCTCTAAACGGAAAATAATGCGGTCGGCTTCGTTTACTTTACTAACACAGGATTTGAAAAAAAACGCAATTCACTCGGGGCCAGCAAGTCATGGGTAACAGCTAGTTACAATATGAATCTAGATTGCTGATAGGTACTAAGTAATAGTCGTCATATTGGCAAAATGGCGACCTCCGTGGTTGAGTGGTTAGCGTGCCGGTTTTCAAGGCGCCGCCATCTCTGAGGTTCCGGGTTCGATCCCCGGTCGGGGCGTGTAGAAAAATAAGTTTTTTAGATTGTCTTGGGTCTGGGTGTTGTAGTACCTTCGTTGTTTTTGATTTCCTTAACACAAGTGCATAAGCTACTTACTAAGGGATCGGAGCAATGTATGTGATGTTGTCCACTATATTTATATATATTATATTTATTTTTAATTACAAATTAGGTAGGTAGATTGTAGATACTTAGCAAAGTTAATTCTGTAACTGGATTTGTAAGATGAGAACATAAACTATATTTTATTATGCAAAAAACCATCTTCAGTCCAAAACGAGGGTTATGAGCCCCGTCTGGTTCTGAAATTTAATTTCGCCATTAAAACCCCATCAAGTCATGCAATAGTCCAATTTTACACCCCATTTGATCAACTAATGCCGAAATCACTTGCGACCCTTTGAAACCTTTTCATAAACTTATTTTCCTACTTAAAGGGATTATTAATTCTTAAGGGAGAATAAGGGTTGGGGTGCATTTGAAGAAACGAGTATCTTATTAAATCCGTTAACCCTTGTTATTTACGGTACATTTTTGCACAATAGGAATTCCAATCTGTTTTATTTCCGGTAATCGAACCAAGGACCTTTCGTCAAACAAAAAAAACTATAAAGACAGGTACCTACTTTCAAATTTAAACGTCATGTATTTCGATGTGAAGCGGAAACACGATTGGACAAAAAAAAATTATAATAGAAATTACTCCTAAAAGTTGGTCCAAAATATTTATTGTTCTAATTTTTACCGGAACCTACAATGGATATAATTGTAATTTTGTTTTGATTTCTCAGTTACAATAAGATCCAAAAACGCTAAGAAACGGATTTTCGATAACTGGCTTAGTTTTTTTAGTAATTAGGTAAAACGTCGTTTTTCTGTTATCGCTATGGTAAGTGATGATGCAGCCGAAGATGTTAACGTACTAACTTGGAAGGGGTAAGTAAAGCCAGCCCAACGGTTCAGCATAATGTTAGCATCACCCCAACGGTTCAGCATAAGCAACAGCGTCGCACCGTAACGCTAAATCGCTTGGCGGTACGTCTTTGCTCGTAGGTTGGTAACTAGCTACGGCCGAAACCTCCCACCAGACCAGACCTGAGCCAATTTAGAAATTATAAAATTCCGAAGAGGCCCCTGGCCGGAATCGAACCTGCGACCTCACACCGCGTTTTCGTAACAGTGAGAAGGACGAAAATAAACTCAGTATAGCCTCTTGAGAAGCGATTAGCTATAGACCATAATCCACGCGGCTCCGATAAATTTATAGTAAGGCTTAGTTCTCACTTCAAAAAGGGAACGAGATGGATTCGGAATGAGATCTCAGTGATTTTCGGATCGCATTACGGTGTTAGTGCGAGCTATGGGGCTTTAGATTATTTATTTGCCACTGGCTGTTACGCCTGATCGTTTTATACAGTTTATACACTTCTCTGTTTTATCTTGTCCTTTTCCAGCCCTTTTATATACGAACAACTTTTTGTTGTTTATTTTTAAACCAACTTCATTAAGCTTAAGATTAATGTTATTGCAAATTGAACGGAATTATGAGATTGTACAGAGCCAAGTACCATAGTATATAAGCTTCCTATAGCTGTTTATATCCATGTAGTTTCCGTGGCGTCACCTGAATAACGGTTCCGGCTGAAAATCAGCACTGTATGTTTTTGTGCTTGCACTGGATATACAGTATTATGCTGAGCCTGGACCATTTTTCGGGTTGTGCCATGGGTGATAGGTGTATATACTGTATGCTTGTTATGTGTGGCACAATTTGGAAATAAATGTTTTTTCTTTCTTTCTTTTCTTTCCAAGAAAGTTCGTCTGTGATACAAAATTCTCGTGTCAATTATTGTTTACCAAATTCCTCTGAAACGACTGAACCGATTGTTATAAAATTTTCTGTGTATGTTTAGTAGGTCTGAGAGTAGGTCGTAAGTTACTTTTTATATCAATAATGGCAAAATAACGTTAGCCGGGTACATCTGGGATTCGGAAGCCATACGAAAGAAACAATTTTCCCGTTTTTTGTAACATTTTTCATTGATATTCCGCTCCTTTTGATCATATCAATATAGCCTCAAGCCTTCCTCGATTAATGGACTATACAACGCAAAAATAGTTCTTGAGCCCGTTCAAACAAACAAACAAGTTCTTCTGCTTTAAATTGGTTAGTGTTTCAGGATGACACAGTTCAGTGTTTTGTTAGAACATTGCAATGCAATCCTGACGCCCTGCTTCTGGCATGGACACTGGACATTGAGCAGATGAATCATTTAACATCAGGGAACGCCTTACTCGTTTTGTCATTTTTCTCTATATATGGTATTTACAAAATTACTGCCATCGTTCCGCGAGGTGATTGTGCCATACATATACACTTCAATAGTGAAGAAATTTTAGTCCCCGGGCTTAAAAAAATATTTTATTTTGAAATTAAAAATTATTAAGGCATCGCATCATGTTGCACTAGCACGTACATCAGAGCATACGTAAGTATACAGTTTTGACCTTGACCGTAGACTAAGAGAGTTGACCTTGGATTATTGTAAAATAAGCTTGACTGATGGACGATGCTTATGCAACATGATGCTATGTGTTAATAATTTTTATTTAAAAAAAAAATTATTGAGCCCTGAGACTGAGATTTCTTCACTATTGAAGTGTATATGTATGACTGCACAATCAACTTGCGAAACGATGGCAGTAATTTTGTAAACACCTTATATACAAACCTTCATTCTGCTTGAATTAACAATGTAATGCATTACTACGCTCATTGGAGATATTAAGACCTTCTCTGCTCTGAATTAGGTCGGTGGGCTAAACCTACTAATATAATACCTACTATTACTAATATTCTTGCATAAAATACTATAGGGGTAAATGAAACTACTAGGAACTAAAAAAAATTACAGAGTTATTTTATTCATACAAAAACGCCTCCTTAAATGTTTTATACAATGGAACGCAAGAAATAAAAAATAAATGATCAAAATGTGCTCTTTTAAGGTTAATCATTTAAAATATTGTAAAACTATTGTTTTAGGTACCTGACCATTTGATGAAGAATTAATTTTAAGTGTTTTATGATTTTCATTTATACAACTAACAACCGAAATAACGGCACGCCGAGATCACATTTTGACAGATGACAGATGGTATCAATTAATCGGCCAAGTCACTATGACCCGCCCTTGGCCAGCCACTATAGCTTTTATACTAAGGTGCAGCCAAGTAATGCCGAGAAAACACCATCGCGTATCATTTAACCGATAGGAGTAACATAGAATTCCGTTCATCTCCTGCCATCAGTATTTTTGTATCATATCTGCGTATCATACTTTTCTCGTATCAAAGCGGCGTATCACGAATGCGTATCACTTTACACGTACTGACGCAAATACGCGTATCAAAGTGCTCATATCGGATAAAGTTATATATTATTTTGTCATTCACATTTACAGGGCAATAATTTATAACTAGGTAGGCATTTAAATGTTTCTTATTCTATTTTATGTAACATATAGTTTCGTTTTATTGCCTATTTTAATTTTATTTACATTTTCCAGTTGAGAATATTATTATTGAATATATTTTGTTAAAAACTTAAAGGTTAAGTTTTAAATTAAGCTACAAAAATTATCGGTGGGTATTAATAATTAAAAAAACTTAAGAAAGTAATATTAATCACCCTAAATAAATATTACATTCATATAAAAACTAGCTCTAATCATAACATTTTTAATAATTTACAACATTTATTTTTATGGTGAATATATTACATTTTATATTTCTAGAATTTTTGTGTGCTCACTTATATTTATTATTATTATTATTTATCCTTAAACTATTAAATGCAACTTTTCAAATCGTAAACACAATTTAAGTTATTTTTGTATCCATACAATTTGGTGATTTTACTATAGATACCTACTATAAATTAAAGATAATTATGGAATACTCAGATTGAAAACGCACTATCGCAGACTTTGTCATATTATAAAATCTCATATAGCTAAATCACCACCCAGATAACTCCATAAGTACAAATTATTACAATGGGCAAGCTGTTAAGGAAAAGAAGAATAAATTAACACACACACATAATTTCATTCAATAATTAAAATTACATTTTAAGAATTCCGTGCCAATAAAAATAAGTAATTAAAAAATTAAAAAAACCCGACTACCCTGTTATAAAACGAACTAAAAAGTAAGAAACAAGTTATTTTAGTTGAACAGATAAATTCATGTGGCAGTCGGGGGACCTCTTAGAATAGGACGTGTTCCTCAGAACAGCCTCCGACTGTCACATGAATTTATCTGTTCAACTAAAATAACTTGTTTCTTACTTTTTAGTTCGTTTTATAACAGGGCAGTCGTGTTTTTTAATTTTTTATTTTTTATTTTATATTTTTAGTGATGGTTAGCAGTTAGGTGAAGCAAGGATTCAACAATAACCCATAATAATATTATGTCCAAATCTTTATTTATTCAGAAGTTATGGTAAATGGAAATAAACTTACCTACGTACAAACTTAGACATGCATACAACTCATTTGGACAATCGTATGAAAAAGGTTTTTTGGGTGTGTGTAAAATTATATATTAAATATATATATTTTCTGTTACTACTCTCCAATACCTTCATTTTGATACCCATATTGTGATAATTGAAGAAAAAAATTGTTTTCCAGTTTTGAAAATGGCGCCTCACAGCCGCCATATTGTTTTTTCCAAAAAAATTATAACCTATGTTACTCGGGAAGATCCAAGGATTCTAACAATACCCCATATGTCCAAATCTGTTCAGCCGTTCATAAGTTATGGTGGAATAAAGAAACATCACATAAACCCTAAAAACATTACACTCATTTTTTTGGCAGTCGTGTAAAAAGACGACATTTGAACAAGAATTTTGAATAATCCCAAAGATCACCCGTACTTGTCTTTAAATAAATAAGATATTTATACAATTAATACTGCAAGCTCATAAAAAAATCATGACATACTTGTAATATAATAATATGCTTATCAGGACCCATCAAAGTGACAATCCATCGTCTTTGCCTACCCTTATAGTGACTAAGGCGTGTATGTTTATGTATTTACGTATGCCAAAGCTATGATTAAGACAAAGAACGCTCCGTGCGTGAGTGTGACTCACACTTAGCTATTTATGATACATATTAATCATTCATTTTGAATATTGTATGTACGATCTGATATTAACTTTTAACTTAAAATAAATTGCAATCAACATTTCTGTTAATACTAATTACGGATTCCATTTATTACAATGTACACACGCTCGCTAAGTAAATTTAAATTGCGTTTACAAAATTTAAAGTACCACCATTAAATTGTAAAATAGTCTGTATCTCACTTAAAATTATGACTAGATCAGTAAATCTAACACCTAAGTAAATACGAACACAAAGCAAAAACTCGATAAAACCAAATTTAGCGCAAACGACTTTTTTGTAGCCGCATTCATTTCTTGAAACCGAAACGTCTTCATTTCGTTTTGTATTGGAATGACTGGATCGACCATAAAATGTGGAAGTTCTGTCGTCTTTGTTTCTACTGGACATGGCAATGTTTCAGGCGGTATCTTCAGTATATTTCTTTTGACTCCTTTCTTGGCACCTACATCGCTGAGCGCATCTCTGTACTCATCCATTTTCTTATCTGTTGAATTTGTTTTAGTGAATGTATCTATAGCGTTCCCGCTGTAAAGGTTATCTTGATTTGGAATAACTTCTGGTATCTTGTTGTACGCTGAACTGACTATCGGTGTATCCATCTTGCAAGTGACACCTTCCAAGGAATCTTTCGTGTTTTGACTTTTGGTCTCGTTGCGTAGAGAGTGCATCCATTTCAGTCGACAGTCGCAAACGAAGTTGTTTTCTGTGAACACGACAAAATTGAATATCAGCATTTTGTATTGTGGTTAAAGAATAAAAGTCCTGACACATTTAATCATTCGTTCACTCACTTATTCATCATTATCTAGCCTAAATCGTATGATCTAAAAAACTGTAATTTTGCAAGAAAGTTATTTCCATAATGTTTTAATCAAGGACATTTAAGGATTTTTTTAAATTACCACCCAGGTCATACATTTACCGATCGATTATAAAAGGTAAATTAAAAACGTCAGATTTATCTATCCCTGTCTTTTAAAAAACACAATTCGAAAAATATGGTATGACTTGTAGTTTATTAAAGTCTTTATTACATTCATGTGTATTTTATAAAATACAATGTACATTCTTGTAGAGTTGTAATTTGCCTTATTCCTTTCTGAAGCCAACTTGAATATACTGTTTTATTCTAACGAACTGGCATTAGGAAAATACTCCGACATTCCTACGAATTATTCAACGTAAACAACGCCCGGTATTCCTACCTCTGCAGTTCGCGTGCATAACAGAGTCATTTACATAATATAAGCTGCGGGTTTTGTCTCTATTACAAAGACTAGTGCTCTAGTACAAGTGGCAGTGAACATTGCGCGTCAACAAACTTCCACGCGAGCGTGTACGATAATCGTGGAGGAAGTTCTGTAAGAGTTAAAACACCCAAAGGAATCTGAAAACTGCTTAAGACACCGGCGTAAATGCTATATAATTTCATGCCTTGCAATAGCCATGCTACATATCGAATCTATCGCAATCGCTTCGGAATAGAAGAAATGTACGAAAGTGACATCCGTTCGATAAGTTGTTCAGTGTTCACATGACTTATTGACAGCGATTGTCTTTCACGTTTCTCAGTCAGTTTTCAAAGCAATAACGATTGAAGAGACGTATACTAAAACCATAATTATAAATGTATGAATGAGGAAGTCAAGTTATTTACTTTTCGCATTGACCTGACATATTTGCAGGTAAGCAATAAGAAGAAGAACTGGCAAGAAACTCGGCAATTGTACGACACAACAAAAGTCCTGACTTACTCGCTCACTCACTGATTCATTATTACCAAACGCTTTTTCGTAGAAAGCTGTGCAGTGTGCACAGAGATTTATGATGAAGATATGAGATAAGGGTTTATTATCCCCGCGGATCATTAAGGAAAAGTTATCAATACGGAATATGGATTTAGGTCACACCATTAAACCCGAGTGCGAAATTTTTTAACGTAAAATCATACTTGTATACGGTTAAGTGTGCTTCATAAAACTAAACTTAAGGTACACCATACGCTTATAATTCTATCTAGTTAGAGATTCAAAATGTTTTCGGTTTATCATACCCGTGCGAGCGTTAGGAGGTATTAAATATTCATTAAATTACCTTCCAAGAGTAAATTGCTGCCTGAAGGCTTCAAATTATCCAGTATGGGTTTGATGTTGTCGAAAGTTAGCGCGTGGAGTTCGTTCGAACGCAGGTCTAGGGAGCTCAGGCCCCTGACTCCCTCGAATAAACCGGAGGGAAGCGAAGCGAGCTTATTGTCATCGAGGGACAGCTTTCGGAGTTGAGATAACCCATCAAACGCCCGCTCAGATATATATTTCAGATCGTTCTTCCCCAAAGAAAGCTCCTGTAAATTCCAAAGTTCGGCGAAAGTGAACTCTGTTAAATTGTAAATTCGGTTTTTCCTCAAATCCAACCTCCGTAAATTCGCCAATCCGTCAAAGGTATGCCTGTTTAAGTTGAATATATTATTCTTATTGAGTTCCAGTTCTAATAAATTGAAAGCGTGTTGGAAAGCGCCGTTGCTTATGGATGAAATGTTATTTTTCGTGAGAACCAGTTTCTGTAACTTCGGCACGTCGAAAAAAGAATCTTTTCCGATCTCTAAAATCATGTTCTCTTCTAAGTTCACAATCGTAAGGTTAGGTAGATGAGCAAACGCGTATATCTGAAGTGTTTCAATTTGGTTCTGGGATAGCGATACGTCCTTTAGATTGGTTAAGTTGGCGAACGCGTAAGTGCCAACATCAACAATATTGCCATACTTGATGTTTATAGATCTAAGTCTCTGTAAGTACTGCAACGCTTTGGTGGGCACGTAGCCCAACGCGCCATCGACACGGACGTTGAAAGACAAAGTTTGCAAAGTTGGCTGGGACGCGAAACTTTGCCAGATGAGGTCATCGCGAGGTATACCGCCGTTGAATACCCAGCATTCCGCTTTAGTCGCATTCCTGGGCTCTCTTGTGTTTTCACAATAGCAGTGCACTTTGGAATCGCGATCCGTGATATCGCATATATTCTTTTGAAAGCCGCCCGTTTTCTCTTTGGTGCGCCTCTTGCTATTGTCCCTCGCTTCGACGGCTGTCGACATTTCGTTCACTAGCGTAAATATTATACAGATGTGCAGTAATTTCGCCAGGGTCCTCTCCATTTTTTGTTTGTTTATCTGCAACAATAAAAATAATTCATTAATTTTTTTAAATTACGATGTGGATAGTTTTTTTGGGATCTTAGACATCCAAATGGAGCTGTAAATTGTTAAGTGAATGAAACTTCGGATTTGTATTCAGAAACTGGGTCATATTATCTAACTATTTAAGAGTTATTTTGTGCTAATGGCAAGTATAAGTAACCAATCAGCTTAGGAAAACATCAACAACAAGCAAAACCTATTAAAACTCATTTGGTTAGGGTAACTAATTTTTTATGTTTTAAGGAGGACAAAAAGAGGGGTCATTTACGGTAACAGTGTTGCGAGTTCAATGGTTTTCAATCAGAGGTGTTGGTTACGGTAACAGTCTTACGAGTTCAATATTTCTTTCAACCTCATAAATGCACCGCACATAAAAAAGTTTTCACATCAAAAACTTTGATCGATTCAGAAGCTTGTTGGTAAGACTATCGCGTCGCAAAGTGTGATCGCGTCCTATATACATAATCAGTCTGAGAACAAGCGCCCAAATTACCGATGCGCTCCATACAATTAATCCGTGAGCTATTTTGAATGAAAAAGCAATTTCGGGTCAATAATACGACGCGATTTGAGTTAATTACAAAAAGAAATCCCTCACTCTGCAGTTGACTGGCAATTACCAATAATTACTAGGATTAAGCGATTCATTCCGGGCGGTGATAATGAAAATTCGGATAGACCGTTGAATTTGTAATTTGTCGTTAATGTAATTAATGTGGGACCGCTTTTTTTGGACGACTGTGTACTTTGGGACGTGACATGTGGAAAATCGGCTGTCCCTTTTGACGTCATCTGTGATATCGACTTTCCTGGCATGACGCTGTCGCATTTAAAATACCATTCACAACAACAGCGTTGCAATGACTCGCGTCAAATCGTATGGAGCAAATCCGCATGTTTCTGCAATTTTTTGCCATAGTGTATACAAGGTTAAAAAGTCCGAGAATATTGAAGATTTCAAATTTATTAGCCCGACCCGGGGACTGAACCCAGGACCATGTGGTCTGCGCCAACACGCTGACCACTAAACCAAAGAGGGAGTTATAGTTACGAGAGTTGTAGGTAATATTAGGTATTCGGAGGTACTAGATGAGGGATTCCACTCCAGTTGGTTTTAGTACTTAATCTGTATAATGGATTTATATTATGTCATAATTTATAACTGAAAAGCTACTAAACAGAATCTGCCATGCCACCGGTGTGTAATATAATGCGCTTAAACACAAAATGCATAAATTTCCATAGCGCATGATAAATTTAATATCGCGTAGCAATGTAAATTATTTCAATAACAACATTTATTATTCATTGCCAATAAATTTGGTTTGTTAATGTTCGCAAGTGTGGATTAGCTAACGGACAAAAGCCTATGTAGACAGTGAATGGGAAAAGCATAGAAGTAGGTATTTCAGCTATCATTTATATTAAGTAACTATAACCTACTTGCGGGCGCTGTAGCGCCGTCTGTGAGAATTTCGGTTTTTTTTTCATATAAAAAGTAGTCTATGTATTCTATACATCTAGGGCACAATCTATTTTAATTTCAAATTACAGCCAAATCAGTTCAGTACTTGCGTCGTGAAAGAGTAACAAACATACACACATACATACTTACACACATACTAACTTTCGCCTTTATAACATTATTGTAAAGTGTGATACCGTGGTATAAACTGTTACAAACGCAACGCAACGGTCTGGTGGGAGGCTTTGGCCGTGGCTAGTTACCACACTACCAGCAAAGACGTACCGCCAAGCGATTTAGCGTTCCGGTACGATGCTGTGTAGAAACCGTTGGGGTGACATAACTTACCCCTTCCAAGTTAGTACGCTAACATCTTCGGCTGCATCATCACTTACCATCAGGTTAGATCGCAGTCAAGTACTAACTTGTATAGCAATAAAAAAACAATAGTATTTTTAGTTGATTGGTCCACAGACCACGACTCCACAAAGCAGCAGACACACTACGTAAGTCGGCCAATTACACGGCCCATAATACAAATTGCTAACTGTGATTCGCGATTTAAATTTTGAGTGACTTTGGGATCGTTCTCGATAGACAGTTTTGTAACGACCTTCTATGTTGTAATATATTTTCTTTACCCATTTTTTATTAGTAGTATTTAAACTAAAAAATAGCAATCAGTTTATTTTCGTTCAAACCCTATAATGTATGTAGATCAGAGTACAAAGTTGACATGAAAGTTATGAAGTTCGCAGCAATTTGTACAATGTAGATGCAGATAAGCGTTATGAAACATGCGTCCGTACATTTGGTATTCAAAGCGGGTCAGAATAATATGAGGCTACACACACGTATACGCCGATTTTGTTAATTTCAATTTCAGAATGATCATAAAATCAACTGAGTTTGTTCCGGGCTCTACTCTGTACTGAATACATTGGAAGTAGCGATTTTTATTCTAAGCTGACAGGCATGTATTACTTCTAATAAATAGAATAAAAAATTGGACTCTAAACTTCGTACTCAAGAACTTGTAAGTACTTACAATATATTATAACTCTACGAATGTGAATACGCTAAATTTTGAATTCGAATTTCAAACAAAACTCTAACTCTACTGATGCATCATGCAATACCAAGTCAATACTTTCTATAAGTTTTAATTAAAATCAATTTTTTAGATTACAAGGATTAAAAGAAAACATAAATAAAACGCAAACTCAAACATTCATACCCAAAATTGTTACTTCTAGTTTAGCCAAATATAAAAATTAGACTTTAATTAGTGAGTTTAATGAATGAGATAATGTTTAATTGTTATTATGTCAATCGTGAGCTTCAAGAAAAAATAATGAAACTGTTAGCACCATATAAATGTAGAGCCTCCCTGAGCCGGTGTCACACTATCTGATGCTGCTTACGGAAGTGGGCCGGATTAACAATACGGAAAATTTATAGTTTGACAAATAAAGCGGACCACTGCCGCTTTTAGACTGCGCTGGAAATGCAATCTTGTGGTAGTCGAACATAGCCTACAATTAAATGCTTGTTACAGTTAAACTAACTACTGTCTTTTAACTTATTTTAAGTCAGGAATGCTTGGAGTTATGCCAAAAAAAGAAACTTTAGTTCTTCCCTGCGAATATAGTCATAAGTGAGGTCTTCATTTGGACTGATGCAGTTATGGTGGTGACTGACGTTGTCAGGTCTAATGACATTTCGCGTTATTAGAACGGATAGTGGCATCAGGTTGTTGGCGTTATCAGAGCGTGTGACGTCGTCATGACGAATGATTTGATAAATAAGACTATCACGACAAATACATCTAGTTGTATGCCATTTCACGTCATCAGGGTGGATGATGTCATCAGATTCGATGCGGTTGACGTCATAATTGTGAATGATCTATTATAATATAAACATGCATTCTTCTGCCTAGTTGTAATATTTTATACTGCATTATGACATGTGTGAAGTATTCTAAATTTTTATAGTAAAACAATATTTTGAAAAGAGGCGAGTGTAATTTAGACAAAATTATTCTAAAGCTGTCGAGCGTAACGGGTCTTTATTACCCCTTGTCATAACTTCTCTTATAATTTAATCAGAGCTTGGTTCTTTATATGCGTTGGAGTTCTTATTTTATCAAGTTTATATACTTTTAACTCTTCTTTAGTTTATTAACATTTAAATTTATTTTCTTGCACATTAACTCATCATAAAATTATGAAGAAGGATCAGGATTCAGGATACAAGCGTATTATAACACAAGGTATTTTAGCATAGAAACTAAATATCTATCTACCTAATCAAGATGAAAAGTTATTGTTGATCTCAGGAAGTAGCAGTTGGCTGTTGGATTTAAAAAATTTAGACTACTGTTAATCTGTCTTTCATTATGTCAATAGAAGAAGAGAAAAGTAATAAGACAAATTATTCTCTTCTCATATACTACCTATTATTCCGATTTCGTTGTTAGTGAGCATCTCCACTTTTTACGACAAAATATAATATCAAGAGCCCAATTTAACAACTACAAGTCACAAGTGCGTGTTCAAAGGAACTTATCCGTTCACGAGAGATTTGCGGCAATAAATCTCTTCTATCAAGGACCTTTGGACCCTTTTATCAAGATTTGACGCCAAAAAGCACCGATGGGCCTGACGTTTTTTGTCTCAACTTATCTCATCCCAGAGGACAGTTTAGAGAGGGACAGAAGGTTCCGAGATATTATTTAAGAAGCGATTACGAATGGTTTCAGCGTTTGATTTATTTGTCCGTTTGCGACATGCGGTGTGAAATACCTTGTATCTTGTTTAATCTTTTTATCGGATTATGTATGGGTTAGGTACTTTTTTTCCGTAATTTTTTTACGTGTATTTGGTGGTTATGTTCTTGTGTGTCGGTTTAATGGTTAACATGATCAACTGAAAATTGTAAAATTTATGATTTTATCTTTGGTACCCGAAATTAGTTTTCGTTTAGTAAACACGTGGGTTCGAATTTCAAAGGGATGATCCGGATGTGATTCCCGGCTCAGACAATTTGGTTAGTATTTTTAAATTTGTTCAGTTCTGGTTTAGTTAGTTACAAAAAACGCGCCGCTAAGCAACTAAGTGTAACGGTGCTATACTGTGTTAGGGATTGTTAGAGGTTATTTACCAAGATAGTACGATATCATCTTCGCCGCTGCATCATCACTTTCCATCTGGTGAGATTCTATCAGCACTTATGTATGTAAAAAAAGTAGTCACAAAACTAGTTTTCAACAGAAATTAACCAAATTTAAAATGTATACTGTCTAAATATAATCTAAAGTACTGTGCTTCAAGTGAGGTTAAAATCATCTTAATCTGTGCCTACTTATTAATAAAATGGAAAATTCTTTTCAAAAAAACCGACTGCAAATGCCACTACAAAGATTGAAATAATTTTTCAATGTAGGTACACCAATTCGAAGTCGGGCGATTAATACGAAGGACTATGATTGTACGAATTGCCCGACTTCGAATTGGTGTACCTATACATTGAAAAATTATTTCACTCTTTGTAGTGGCATTTGAAGTCGGTTTTTTGGAAAAGAATTTTCCATTTTATTTTTTACTTTTTAGTGGAAAACAACAAATGCACAGGGCATTGAAAAAAATGCCCAAATCGCTTGAAGTGTGCTTATAAAATCTGAAGAGTTCCCTCAATTTTTCCGAGATCCTATCATCAGAACGTGACTTGATGGCTATAGTCATTAAGTCAACATCTGCAAGCAAATGCACTAGTCACTATAAAAATACCCAAATCGCTTCAAGTTTATTAGCAAAATTTGAAGAGTTCCCTGGATTTCACCAAGATCCCATGATCAGATCCTGACCTGATGACCATAGGAAAACTTGGAAAATATAACTCTTTCAAACAGTACCCAAATTGTTTCAAGTATCCATATAAAATTTGAAGAGTTCCCTCGACTTCTCCAGGATTCCATCATCAGATCTAGACCAAAAAAAAATGGGACCATCTTGGAAGTATACCCTTTCAAACAAAAAAAAGAATTTTCCAAATCGGTTTACGCGTCTTCGAGTAATCGGTGAACATACATAAAAAATAAAAAAAAAGATGACGACGAATTGACAACCTCCTCCTTTTTTTGAAGTCGGTTAAAAAAATAGAAGCGCAGAAATAAGGACACGCAACTGTCGGTATTAACTCATGGCTTAACAACACATTGGCTCGCAAAAGATATGATGTAATATTTTATATATAAGATACTAAGATATATATGAAAAGGTATATAATTTAATAAAGGATTATGATTAGGTACATAATTGCAATCATTTCTCCCGCGCTGATCATTGACGAAATTGCCTTTTGTAACTCGAAGAATTTAAACAGTCAGCATTGTCCCCATAGGTAGCAAAATAATCGTCTTTTTTACGAATTCAAATTTTTAACAATGTTTAAACCTAGTTTAAACATATTTTCAAAGTGATCTAATTGAGAATTCTCTATTAACTTTGTAATGTTGACTCCAATTGATTTGTGAAACTTATTTGTACCGTGTTATCAACAAAGTTTGGACAGAGAGACAGAGCCAATATAAACTCGTTACAAATAATTGAATTATTTCCCTGGATGAGAAAATTACCTTCTTTTGTCTTTTACTCAAGGAAAATTGTTTTTAAATTTAAACGTGAAAACAATATGAAACTGAACTATTTTTTTTATTTTCTAACTCTAAGTTGAACTAATAAAACTTTTGTAAAACTTTTATATGTTCAGTATTGCGTCATTAGTAATTTTGAAATTGGTAAATACATATTTTTTATTTATATATAATTTAGGATAGGATCAAGATTTTAATAAACGATAATGAGCACAAACTCGATAATATCTCAGCTGCAAATTTGTGTTAAGTCCATGCATACATGTAGGTTATTCCATTACCCTTTGGAAAACATCCAGAAAATTCTTCATATAAAATGTAACCGCAGACTTATTAAGGTTAAATATTTTAAATTCAATTGTGAAACCATAACCGTATATTAGGCATTAAAATAAAATGGCAATACATAATAGAAATTATGTCCTGATGGTTTTGGCAAGGTTGGTCGCATCCGCTGCCAAAGTGTAGCAAGTAAAAGATAAGAAATTAATAGTTAAATTGCTCACAATTTATTATTGGGGTCTTAATTTTAAAATTCGTGGCAGGGATTTTTCCAAAGATTTACGATTTACGCTAACTTTATAAAAAATTGGTCTTTTTAAAATTGGCAAGAAAACTTTCTTTACTGACTTCTTGCTGTGCTATGTATCTGAAATATACAAATAACTAAATGCATAGGTATTCCTAAGTACTGGCAACTTAAGTGCTATGAATTTGAGTAGGAATGTAGCACCTACGAATCGGATTATTGGAACTTAATAAGTCAATAACACTAACTTCGGTGGAAATATGTGTATCTTTTTGTAACTAAAACTAGTTCAATTTGTCACGATAATTTTGGTATGTAAAAAAATACAAAAATAAAACGCTAAAGGCCGTTTGCCATATAAAAAAATTTTTGAACCTCTTTTTTTTTGTTCGTCATTTTACTTAGTAAAGCTTAAAGGTATGCCGCCTGCTGTACATACCAGCATTACAGTAAATGCTTGGCACGTGTCATCGGCCGCTTTGCCAACACCTTGTTTGCCGACCGCATGCAATGTGCCGTTGTGTATAGTTCCCGATTCACACACCCGGGCAAAGTGAAGTGCGATATAATCGAAAATGTAGTTAGGGGAGTTTGTTTTGGGAGCCATAAAGTTTTATATTCACCTATTTTGTACGACTCCTCTTTCCCGGGACACGACGTACGTGTCTCGTGGGAACCTTTCTTCCTTGGGTTAAAAAGTTACATACAGTTAGACATAAAGCTAGGTAGCGCAGCTTTGCGCTGTCCAGATATATGTGTTAACCTTTTTAGTGAAAAAATCTTAAAATCGGTGCAGTAGATGAAAAAATAACTTAATCTCCAGACTCTACAGCCTTGAATGATCGAGTAACTATCATCAGAAAAAGTCTACTAGAGTTTGTACAAAACCTGAGAATATGGAAGCTGCGCTATTAAACTATATTTATGTCAAGCTTTTTTATTGAAACAATTTAAAAATCGATGAAATGAATAAAATACTTAATCTTAGAAGACGTGGGTCCTCAACATCATGAAAAGTGTATCAGACTTTATAAAAACCTTGTGGGATAAAGCAAGAAGAAGAGGATAGAAGCAGTATAGAGAAGAGACTATTATTATATCTTATAATAAGACGCCAAAAAAGTAGGAATGACTGATACCTGACTGAACCTGTTTATTATAATAGTTTGTCGAGGCGTGCAATGGGTAAAATAGATACAGTCAAGGACGGCTTAGGATGTTTGAAGAAACCCTCGCCTACCTACACCTCGCATAGCTTTCCCTCGCTACAAGTTTATTAATAGGTTCTGAGAAAATAGCTGCTTCTATTTTTAAAAGATTATTGTTCCTCAAGATTATTAAAACAGATCTTTTAATCCGAAAAGATAATAAATTCTCAAATAACCAGGTAATAATTGGTCAAGAGCAAAAAATATTAAGACCAAACAATAAAGTGATGATAAAAGTTTTCAATCGATTTTGACAAAACGTTCAAAGGCCAGTACAAAGATATTATGGATTGACTAATTCAATTAACGAAGTTTTATCACGGCACAAATGAAATAAACCGAAAGGCACAGGGGTAAAAATGTAACTGGATATTTAATATGAAATCCTTCAAAGCCAATAAACACAATATAATCCACAGAATAGATTCACAGATTTTGTATTCCACACTAGGGTTTATCCCTAAACGATTTGAATATATGCTAAGTCAGCCTGTCCGATCTGTCAGCTATCATTTAGGCGGCAGTTTATTCGGCACTAAAATGCATGCGCCTATTCCTCAGTTTCAATGACTTCAGTAAATCTTATACATGAACTGAATATTTCATGAACGTCAGAGCACCTGCAGTTGGCAACTTAACATTTTGAGAGACCAATGATAGATTATTATAATCAGTCGGAGACAAATTTTATGACGTCTATTTCCGCGAAATTCTCAAAATACAGCGAGGCCTTTGGCCCGTGCAGAACCTTATAATAATAATAATGTAAAATTCTGTATGTTGTAAATATTTGAATTAGTCCAGTCATATTAGGGCTTTCACCTCGGAATGAAAGATAATAAGCTGCAAATTGGTATGAACCTTTGTTTTGTCATTCTAAATGTTGTCTCAAAAGTCACAATCGTTATCGTGTCCGCGTCTCAAGATATTCAAGGTCAAAGGTCACAAAAATCGGTTTTTCGCGAATATCTGGCTTCCTATCGGTTAAATGAGATTTGCATTTATTATAAAAGTTGTAGGCTATAAAATTCCCTACAACTTTTGTTTAAACTTTTTTTTCATACGACCAACCGTTTTGAAGGTAGAGCGCGAAGTGCACATCGTACAGTCATATACGGCCTAATGCAAGGTCAAGCGTGAGTTATGGTTATCAGTACGTTATAAAGTCAATTATTTACTTGGAAATTATAATTATTAAACAATGCCTATTATTTATGTACTAACTATTAATTATTTATATTTAATTAAAGTAAGTAACTTGATTATTTATATATAATTATTCATATTTAACTATTTAAGTATAAAATATTATTAATTCTGGATTATATATTTTAGTTTAGCTCATCAACACATAAAACGTGTCTACTACCAGATTCAAACGTGGTTAGGGAAGGACTTAGAACCTCAAGAATGGGGCTGGATGCTTGAAAATGAAATCCTGGAGCCCATACGAACGTTATTACCTCCAGCACCAGCCGAACTATTAAACGTAATATTTTGCAATTGCAAAAATGGTTGTGGTTCCCGCTGTGGATGCAGAAAATCAGGGCTACAATGTTCTTTAGCGTGCGGCCAGTGCAACGGACAAGCTTGCCTCAACGCTTCACTGTATCCAAGTAATCCCGATGAAGAAAATACATATGATCCCGATATTCTGGAAGGTTTGGAGATGAACATGACAGATAATGAGGATGATGACAGTGAATCGAACATTTTTGAGCGACAAGAAGAAGAAGACGACGAAGAAGAAGAAGATAATTAGCTTCCATTTCCAATTTCATTACAATTAAAATCAACAAAGATACTTTTGATATTTGAAGTCACATTTTGATAAATGTATATTATGCCGTATTTAATAATAAATAAAAATATGTGTAAAATATATACTCTTACTATCATTTTAACTTAAAATAAAACTAAAATATATAATCCAGAATTAATAATATTTTATACTTAAATAGTTAAATATGAATAATTATATATAAATAATCAAGTTACTTACTTTAATTAAATATAAATAATTAATAGTTAGTACATAAATAATAGGCATTGTTTAATAATTATAATTTCCAAGTAAATAATTGACTTTATAACGTACTGATAACCATAACTCACGCTTGACCTTGCATTAGGCCGTATATGACTGTACGATGTGCACTTCGCGCTCTACCTTCAAAACGGTTGGTCGTATGAAAAAAAAGTTTAAACAAAAGTTGTAGGGAATTTTATAGCCTACAACTTTTATAATAAATGCAAATCTCATTTAACCGATAGGAAGCCAGATATTCGCGAAAAACCGATTTTTGTGACCTTTGACCTTGAATATCTTGAGACGCGGACACGATAACGATTGTGACTTTTGAGACAACATTTAGAATGACAAAACAAAGGTTCATACCAATTTGCAGCTTATTATCTTTCATTCCGAGGTTGACCCCTTTTTTTACCTAATATGACTGGACTAAATGAAAGTTGGGACGCATTTAAAAGGCTTTATCCCGAGATTGTCAGGAACTTAGATTAATTAATATAAGTACTTTAAAAATGGACTACCTTTAGTCTTCAAGTATTCTATAATGTGCATCTATCAACAACAAGCAATTATTTACTATTAAAAAATAAAAGAGGTTTTTTATTTATAAATCCGTAGGCGTTAGTTTAATTTTATTAATATCTGCTAAATCCGATGAAACTTCGCATTAAAAACCAGTTCAGTGAATCCATAGATGGTATAATTAATTTTGCGTCTGTCTATTATTCCTATTATTCGAGTGCGCTAATTTTAGTTGCGCACTCGGTTTAATTAGTTTTGAACGTGGAATATAATTTCCGGTTTATGCATTTCATTACTTTTTTTTATAATTTATTTGTAAAGATCCCTACTTAATTGAAACAGATTTCATCTCTGCTGTCATTTAAACTGTAAAGTACTTTAACTGCTTTTACAGACTTTTTCCTCTAACCTCTACATTTATTAACCGACTTCAAAAAAAAAGGAGGAGGTTCTCAATTCGTCGGAATCTTTTTTTGGTTTTGTATTTCACATAATTGCCAATTTTTCTTTTATTTTATTCTAACCAAGATGTTATTTTTTTGTATTGATATGATAACTATAATTTTAATTAGTTTCTATGAAAACTATTTTACTCTCTGTGTCTCTACTTCTATAAATGGGTTTCCATCTTTTACCACATGACTTCGTTATCTAACTATAATATAGGTAAAAAATCATAATATTACAGCCTTATAGAAAAATAGTTGTGGTATAATTTAAAACAATTTGTAGTGTCGTAACAAAGCCTACCTTGTTTCAGGGGAATCCCCCTCGAGTTGTAACAATAACGTTTGTAATTTACCTCCTGCGGGTTCAGTACAGCCTGAGGGAGAACGTGTCTCATGACAAATTGGCTACTTACGCCGAGGAGGCTCCAGTTTAGGCAGGAATAACAAGGATGCAAGGCAAAAGTAATAATCTGTAATGTCTGTTTTAATACCTATCACTGACGTTAATGGATGGAGTTAAGTTAGAATTGTAAAGGCATACGTCTCACAGCGGATCTACTCTCAGATTTTTTTTAACACTTAGCAAGTGATTTATTATTTATTAATTAATTTATTTATTTCGCACAATGAGTACTACAACATAAAACACACAGACATAGAGAGGACATGTACAAGGACATCTTATCGCTACAAATGAGGATCTCTTCCAGATGCCCTAGATGTGGGAGCAATTTAAACATGATATGCGGAGTAGACATAATAAAAAAAACAAAACTGAATGAAAAAGTATGCATAAATTAAGTACAATAAAAATAAGAATGCAAATATATATTATAATTACACACATATTATAAATTTGAATAAAATGTGATATTTTGTATTTAATTTCCAAAACGTAGTAAAATAGGTAAAACTTACCTAGTAAAAGTAGAGGCTATTACTCTCTGTATAATATTTCTGTATAATCAGATTAAATGAACTTTGCTTCACACCTTAACAGTGCCTTAAATTTTATCTATCTCGATAATACAGCCAAATCTATATTTAATACTGTTGATGTTTCTGAAAGGAAATAAATACATTATGTAATTTCTTTATGGCATTATTTATGTCACAAAGTAAATAATCCAAACCCAATAATGTAAATATAGATAGCCATTTGCATTAGATGTAGTTAATCCATAGCTTATACCATATCGTACTAAGATCACTATAAGCCAGGTTGATATTATGTTCTAAATCCATTGAATATTGTTACGAGATTCTGAAGATATTGGTTTGGCTTGAATAAAGGACAAAATTTATTATTCAAAGTTGATCGCAATAATACGGTTAGAGTACGAGATATACGACTAAAAAGTGACTGTAATTGTTATTACTAGAATTTAGATTGTAAAGTTGTTGAAGAAAATTCTATTTTTGCAACCGGCTTCAAAAAAGGTCCTATAGGTTCTTAATTAGATTGTATTTGTTTATGTTTTTTACCTCAGAAATATCGACTGGGTGAATCGATTTTGCTAGTTCTTTGAAAGTTGGTACTTCCTGTGTAGTTCTGATTCATCTCAATTCATTTCAGTTCTGACAGTGGCATCAATAAGTTAACAAAAAGAGTTGCGTTAAGTATGTGCGCGACAAATGGACGAATAACTCAATCACGCTAACCGATTTCGATGATTCTTTTTTATTGGAAAGTATTGCTATTATTTACCTTTGGCTTCTTGTATCGTGAGACTGTTACCTATAGAAGTATTATTTTAAATTCACGAGACATAAATCACGAAATTTGCCCTGAAAACCTTTTTTGGCAGCTCCACGCCCCGCCGTTGCCAAGTCGCCGGGAAATGCTTCAAGTGATCATGGTCTGAGATTCATCAAAAATTATTCCGTACTGAGCTTAAAAGTGGCTGACGGGAATAATAAAAGGCCGGCCACGTGCCCGTTAGATTCATGCATCGAGGATTCCGTACTATAAAGTTGATCATAATTATACGTATCAAAGTTTCGCGCTCGGCGGGATTTGAATCCAGCTATCGCGGCTAGATGCTGTTGTTACTGAACTTCGTGAGTTATATTTCGCCACGATGATAATTCGGATACGAGCGTTCAGATTTTTCGATAGGTAAAGTTTGGAAAAACGAAATAAAACGGAATTTCTACTAATTGACATTCTAAAGCGGTACCCAAGTCTCACGTATCGCGATGGAATTATATGAAGACAATTCTGTGGGGAACTTTGATTCCCTTATGATGCAAAGGCTGAAAATTGGGATACTGTGCCTTATGGAAGAAATTATAAAAATATAAGAAATAGATGGAAGAGAAGAGAGATAAAATAGACAAACAGTCAGTGGTGTTAATCTTAACCTCAGTAAAAAATATAATGTAACTTAAAATCACGTAAAGTGGCACGTGGCAAAAGATTCACTTTAGCCGTGACTGGCCACTCACGCAATGTGTAACAAACCAACCAATCAGACTGAATCACTTATTTTCGTAGCCATGCCTAAATTTGAGAGGAAAAACAATGTTTTCTCTTGCACTGCAAAAATTATGATCATCGGTATAATTATAGTACTTCTTGACGACTTCCCTAGAATATAGTTAGACAGGGGTTCAATCTTCGTGGATTGAATTAACTTTAATAGGCGCGCTCTTAAACTAACTAATTAGAACTACTTGGAATCTAGTCTCGGCACCAGTAAGAGGTCAATCAGGTGGTCCGAATGAATTCTTGATCACATAAATTCCTATCTTGTAGGTATTATTTTAGTCAGCTCCTAATTGAAATCTATGAAACCAGGACTTTCTTAGTTAGCCTTACTAATATTCAGAATATTTGTTAGAGATTACACCCGTAAATATTCACCACTTAAGAATTTCAGCCACTGAGATAGGGATCCAATAAAGAGCGATATGTGATATGATTCAGATCACGCGTTTATCACACGAAACTTGCGATTTCAGCGCCGATCCCTTATTTATAACCCAAATTGTCTGGACACGAATATATCAACCTTCAAAAGTAATTCAATCAGATGTAGATACGAAAATTCACCATAGACGTACAATGTTTAAGATTGATCAGCCAAAGGACGTTGTTTTTGATTTTGTTAAAAGGTGTTTTTAGGGTATAATAACTCAGTTGAGGAAAAAAAATCTTTAAAGGATCATTTTGTTGCCCTTCAAAGGCCTTTTTTAAGGAACGGGTAGAGCTAACAAATTGAAATTAATGCTCAACACTAAAATCTACGGTCCCTTGGAATAATTAAAAGTTCAAACCTTTAAAGTCAACCCAGTTAAAGCGCCCGTTCAGTTTGAACAGGGAAGTTATGGGAAATCTTAAACCATAGAAGATACTAAAAAAACTCTAACAGGAGTATATAGAAATTGAAAAAATGTAGAATTTTATTAAGTGCTAATTTAATAATCAGTTTCATGCGAGGAATATTTTCATTGTAATCAAGAAAAAAGAAAAGAAATATATTGGTCCTAAAATATTTATTAATAGGTAAATAATTTTAGTCTAGACAGTCCACGCTTTCATAAAATGGATAGGCACATTTTATATCTAAGGATTCATATTATAAGAGACTGATCAAAAAATAGCTCAATACAAAATATATCGATATCCATGAATACGGAATTATCGTCTCGGGCAGGGATCGGACGCGACGTGACTGTAAACACAATAAACGATTTATCCCCTACCGATGATGGGTGCATGGTATCCCGGCCGAAGTCCAAGCATAAACTTACCGACATGTGAACTTATGAGATGTGCCGATTTTTTATGCTAAAGAATGAAGAGGCGAACAGTTCGTTCAACTGAGTGATACAACTTATTTTCGAAGCAGTGTACCCCAGGACTTTGCAGTATGCATTGCAATCTCAAACGAAACTGCACTGCGCTTACCATCCTGCGAGATGAACAGCCTTAACTTATCTACGATCTTCATAGAAACCTGTCGAACACTCATTCTATAATGGAACGGAACTCAAAAAATATTGTTCTTTTTTTAAATTCCGTTTTAGATACGATCGACAAATTGATGACGTGACTTTTCAATAGAAAATGCCATTATCATACATTTTTAATATTGTTCCCAATAACTAAGGAATGAGCAAACGACATATTTCTTTGAAGATAGTAGTTACGAGTGAGGCCCAGTTTCCACCCGTGCGGAGCTGTGTTTGAGTGACCAATCAGATTTCGTAATTTTGACATCTCCCGAACTGAGGTAAAGGAGATGTCCAAATGAAGAAATCTGATTGGTTACTCCAAAACAGCTCCACTCCGCTCCGCACCGGTGGAAACCGGGCCTGAGTCTTGTGGTCAGATCAAATTTTTTCCAGCGAGATCGCTATCTACAGTAACCTATAAATCCAAACATAACATAGTCGAATAACATAGCTGACATTATTTTAGACGAGGTTTGTCATAAAAGCAATGGTTTTTAGGCCGGACCTTATTGCTGAGTTTTTCATTTGCAACAAATGTTGTTTCTTTAAAACATCATCAAACAAAAGAAGACTGAAATTTCCATTGTATTGTTCAACTGAGAAGCACTGAAGAGGCTTAAATAATAATTAACGTTAAACAGTTTATACTTTGAGAGTTGTTAATTCATTTATATTGTTCTTGTACCGTAAAAGTTTCGGACTTGCCGTCTTCTATTGCCCTCAGTTTGAAGAGTTTCCGACAAGGCGCTTTATTAATTATCAAAAAAAAGGAATTTAAAACAGATGTAGTTAAATGAAAGATGAAAATAAAAATCTGGTGTACCTATAGTATGATATGAATAACTAGTTTGAATTATTATTTCATTATAAAATGGAAAATTCTTTTAAAAAAAACCGACTTCAAATGCCACTACAAAGAGTGAAATAATTTTTCAATGTAGGTACACCAATTCGAAGTCGGGCGATTACTACGAAGGACTATGATTGAACGAATTGCCCGACTTCGAATTGGTGTACCTACATTGAAAACTTATACGTACCCAAATTGATTCAAGTATCCATATAAAATTTGAAGAGTCCCTCGACTTCTCCAGGATCCCATCATCAGATCCTGACCTAAAAAAAATGGGACCATCTGGGGAGTATACCCAAACAAAAAAAGAATTTACAAATCGGTTTACGCGTCTTCGAGTAATCGGTGAACATACATAAAAAAATAAATAAAAAAAGATTCCGACGAATTGAGAACCTTCTCCTTTTTTTGAAGTCGGTTAACAAATGACTTTTAACCCTTTTTTAGGATTCCATATTATAACATTTTTTTTCACTTATGAGTATGACTTCTTTTTAAACTATACAAGTTAGTACTTGACTGCGATCTCACCTGCCGTGCTATTCTACTAAATGAAATAGCTGCCAGACAGCTGCCAACCCGAATATGGCATACAAAATTGTACTCTATTGCAACTGACAAATTCATAGATGCAAAGATGTACGCTCTTCGCTGTTTTGCAGAATAGCACGGCTGATGGTAAGTGATGATGCAGCCAAAGATGTTAACGTACTAACTTGGAAAGGGTAAGTAAAGTCACCGCAACGGTTTCCACACAGTATCGCACCCGAACGCTAAATCGCTTGGCGGTACGTCTTTGCTGGTAGGGTGGGAACCTAGCAGCAGCCGAAGCCACCCACCAGATCAGACCTGAGCCAATTTAGAAATTATGAAATTCCCTAACTGGACCCTCGTGGCGGGAATCGAACCCGCGACCTCCCACTCAAATCCGAGCCACGGGATGTCCGAGCGCGCGTCCTCTGCGTCAGGGAGGTCGTCAAAATTAATTATTTTGTTTTTAAAGGTATTTTAAACAACTTTAAACTAATGTTACAAATCTATGTAAGTTACAAATCTATGTAAGTTACAAATCTAAGTAGGTATGTACCTAATTTGCTTGAAGAGCATATTAAACAACATATATCATTAATCTAAACTGACTGACTGATGTTATTTTGCATGTCTGAGGTGTTTATAAAGATTAAGCAAGCTTTGTTAGCGGTGCGTGCTTCCGCTAACGTCCGACTTTCGTGCCCACTTAATAGGATCCACTAATTACTGGGTTTTAGACACGAGACCCTTTGTTGTTAGAAAGCGTTTAAGAAAATGTATTTACCTACTTTGCGTTTATGGTTACAGAAAATCACTTAGATATATGTGTAATGAAATGAGTGACATTTCATTCATTTGAATTTGCCGCGCTTCGCGTATCAGCTGTCTGTCGGCTATGATATTGATCTGTGTCTATGATTTAAAATGGCGTGGGACGCGCAGATTGTTTTGTGCATTTTATTGTTATAAAAACTAATAGAAAGAATGTGATTGAGGACTCGATATTTAGTGAACTTTAAATGTCGTTTCTTTGTACTTTCAGGTGAGATAGAAGTGTAATTGTCGTAACTTGATAATAACTTTTGTAAAGACTTGTTAATAAAACAAAACTTTGTACTTTCAGAGAAACAATTTGTTGTTTGTTTTTGGAGATCCTCAATGTCTTACAAAACGACATTTTTGTGAACTAAGAAAATATGGACCGGCTTCAGTTTGAGTTTACGATGATAGCCTCAAATGATGGCAAATCAAATGTATTAGCTATAACCTCAATATCTACTGAAGAAGGAAAATGTTATGTTTTACCCGAGGAACTGAAGCCGGTGAGTCATCATACATATATTGTTAAAACGAACACTTTCACAAAAGTAAAAAATAGCATTAAAAAAAGACGCCAGAGTAGAAAAGTATGGATAAAGTTGGATGAAAATCTAAAGAAGACATATGTAGATGAGGAAGGTAATATGCAATTTTTAGATCAATATTTAGATGAAGTGAGCACAACACAAGCAAAGGACAAAAATGACACTTTGCAACAAATCTTGGAACAATTAATAGAAACTACAACTAAGAAAGAAAGTCAACATAACTTAAAACATATCTCAGAAAAATTTATTATTGAAAAATTCACAAGCAAAAATCCTAATGCGATGCAATGGATAGAAATTTTTGAAAAAGAGTGTGCGCGCTTTAATATAACAAAAGATGAGACAAAAATAGATATTTTGAGGTTATTTTTAGATAAACCTTGTTTGGATTGGTATAGCTCGATGATCATAAAACTAACAATAAATTCTGAATGGAGTGAATGGAAAGACAAGTTTTTAGAAACTTTTAAAAACCAAGGATGGGACATAGTCACATATGCTCTCGCATTTAGGTATAAAGAAGGACAGTCAATTGATTATGCCATAAAAAAAGAACGGCTTTTATTAGATATAAACAAATCTATAGATTCCAAAACAATGATAGATCTTATTGCAACTGGTTTACCTGGATTTATCTTAAATAAGTTAAACAGGGATGAACTCAACAACACTACTGACTTGTTCAACGAGATAAGAAAATATGAAGGCACGATGTATAAGAAAAACTCAACTAACATAAAGAGCAGTACATTTTATAATAAAAATAAAACTTATGAGAAGAAGTCATGTAAGACTTGTGAGTCTTTGGACAAAGGAATTAGATATCATCCAGAGGAGTCATGTTGGTTCAAGAAAAATAAAAATGAACCTGAAAAAGTTCTTAAAACTAAAAATGTAAACAATAACTCCATAATTGAAGTAGACATAAATACTGAGAAAAAAAACTAGTAAGCACACCATTAATCAAAATCAAGCTTTTATTAGAAAATAAACTAGAAGTGAGTGGTATTTATGATTCAGGCTCACAGATTTCTATAATAAATTCAAGATTAATAAAAGTAAAAGAAAAAAAAGATGATGTGAACATAGCATACATGAAAACGGTTAATGGTGTGAAGAAGATGGATGGCTTGATAACAATAAAAATTAAAATATTTGATTTAGAAGAAGAGGTGGATGTATACATAGTAGAAAATGAAGATTTTGATGATTTCATAATCGGATTAGATATGATAAAGAAATTCAGATTAACCCAAAATGAGAACTTGCAGATAGAACAAAAGAAAATAACAAATAAAATAGACAGGATGTCTAAAGATAACAGAAATGAAGATAATAATATAAAAAAATATACAGTAAATTTCAATGAACACATAGAAACAGAGGAATTTATAAGTATGACAGACCATTTAGATAATCAAAAGAAAATTGAGATAGAGAAAATTATAAAGGAATATAAAACAATATTTGCTAAGGACAAGTATGATATAGGTTCAGTTAAAGATTATGAAGCTCGCATAGATTTACAAGTAAATAAATATTGTAGTAAAAGACCATACAGATGTACAATACAAGATAGATTAGAAATTGAAGAGCAAATATCGATGTTACTAAAGAACAATTTAATAGAAGAATCATACAGTCCTTTCGCTGCTCCAGTGACATTGGCGTTTAAAAAAGGTGAAAATAGAAAATCCCGTTTATGTGTAGATTTCAGAGAGTTAAACAAAATAGTTATACCACAAGCTCAACCATTTCCTTTGATAGATGATCTAATTATTAAAACTAGAAATTGCAAGTATTTTACTACACTAGATATAAACTCAGCATTTTGGGCAATACCATTACGGGTGGAAGACAGAAGTAAAACAGGATTTGTCACACAAGATGGCCACTTCCAGTGGACCTGCCTCCCTTTTGGCTTGAAAACATCACCAGCAATTTTCCAGAGAATCTTAAGCAATATTCTAAGAAAACACAATCTCACAGGATACTCTGTTAACTATATTGATGATATTTTGATATACTCGTCTACCTTTGAAGAACATATAAGGCACATTAGAAATGTATTAGAGGCAATAATTAAAGAAGGCTTTAGACTGAAGTTTAAGAAATGTACCTTTGCTTCAGACTCGGTAAAATACCTCGGCCATATAATTCAGAACAATTCAGTAAGACCACTAAAAGACAATTTGATTTCAATAAGGAACTTTCCAACTCCTAAGACGCAAAAGAACATCAGACAATTTTTGGGAAAAATAAACTTCTACCATGACTATATACCAAGAAGTGCAATTATCTTAGATCCATTACACAATTTATTACGAAAAAACGAGAAATTTGTATGGTCAGAGAAATGTGAAGAAGCATTCAATCTGATAAAAAGATATTTATGTTCGCAACCGGTCTTGGAAATATTCGACAAAGACTTACCAATCAAAATCTTTACCGATGCATCTTTGGAGGGCATTGGAGCAATATTAAAACAGACACAACTAGATGGTAAAGACAAACCGGTGGCATATTTCTCAAAAAAATTGAATGAACATCAAAAACGGAAAAAGGCTATATATTTAGAATGTCTTGCTATGAAAGAAGCTGTTAAATATTGGCAGCACTGGCTCATCGGAAAACAATTCACCATTTACTCAGATCACAAACCTCTAGAGAACATGAACATTAAATGCAGGACAGATGAAGAATTGGGTGATCTCACATACTACCTATCTCAGTATGACTTTACCGTAAAATATATACCTGGTAAAGAAAATGTAGAAGCAGACTGTTTGAGCCGAAACCCTGTATTAGAACCAGAAGATAACAGAGAGGAAACATTGAGAATAGTTAATTTAATACAAATAAAAGATATAGTTGGAGACCAAGAGAAAAATGAAACAATAAGAGAAAAGAAACAAAATTTAATACTAAAAAATAATATCTATTATAAAAAAATAAAGAAACAGGAAAAGATTATCCTCTCAGAAGAATTTAGTAAAAAACTTATAAAAAAGGTGCATGAAGATTTATGCCATATTGGGATCAGACAACTGCAGAAAAAAATAAGTTCAATATATACGGCTATAAACCTAACAAAAAATATCATAAATATTTGTAAAACATGTGAAATATGCATAAAAAATAAATCAAGATGTCAAAAAAAAATTGGATTACTGTCACAACTGGGACCAGCCACCAAACCATTTGAAATAATGTCAATGGATACTATTGGTGGATTTGGAGGATCTAGGTCTACAAAGAAATATCTACACCTTTTAGTAGATCACTACACAAGATATGCATTTATTGCGACTTCGAAAACCCAGAATGCATGTGACTTTATAAATTTAACAAAGAAAGTACTAGAGACAGATGAGATTGGAATTATCCTGACAGATCAATATCCGGGCATAAATTCAAGAGAATTTAAACAATTTTTGCAGGAAAATAATATTAAACTAATTTTTACAGCCGTGAATACACCATTCTCGAACGGCTTGAATGAAAGATTAAACCAAACAATAGTAAATAAAATAAGGTGTAAAATGAATGAGAAAAATAATAAGAGAACATGGACAACACTGGCAAGAGAATGTATACAAAAATATAATGAAACAGAACACTCCGTTACAGGTTTTGCACCAAAATATTTACTGGATGGTACAAATGTCAGTATTCTACCAAATGAATTCAAAACGATGGAAAAGGAAGACAAGTGGATTGCTGATAGAAGATTGGCATTAGAGAATACAATAAAATCTCATGAGTATAACAAGAAAATATTTGATAGAAATAGAAAAATGCAAGAATTTAATGTAGGAGACAGTGTATATGTAGAAAATGGAAATAGACTGAATAGAAAGAAATTAGACGAATTAAAAATAGGCCCTTTCAAAATAATAGAGAAAATATCGAATTCCATTTATAGGATTGATACAGGCAACAGAAAAACAGAATCAACATTATTTCATATAACAAAATTGCAACCTGTCATAACAGAGGCTGAAGAAGATGAAGGAGATGAAAATGAATATGAAGATGACTTATAAGTACATTTTACAGATATATTGCTTAGAATTTTCGCTCTTAGGGGGGGAGATGTAATGAAATGAGTGACATTTCATTCATTTGAATTTGCCGCGCTTCGCGTATCAGCTGTCTGTCGGCTATGATATTGATCTGTGTCTATGATTTAAAATGGCGTGGGACGCGCAGATTGTTTTGTGCATTTTATTGTTATAAAAACTAATAGAAAGAATGTGATTGAGGACTCGATATTTAGTGAACTTTAAATGTCGTTTCTTTGTACTTTCAGGTGAGATAGAAGTGTAATTGTCGTAACTTGATAATAACTTTTGTAAAGACTTGTTAATAAAACAAAACTTTGTACTTTCAGAGAAACAATTTGTTGTTTGTTTTTGGAGATCCTCAATGTCTTATAGGGTTATATAAAAAATACCAAATCCCTCTTGGCCTGTTTTTGTTAACATTAAAATAAAAATGGGAAATGCTTTCCAAAAAACCAACTTCAAATGCCACTACAAAGAGTGAAATAATTTTTATTTAAATTTTAGGTACCTACACCAATTCGAAGTCGGGCAATTTTTTATACAATCCCTAATAGTCCTTCTTACTTACTTGATGTGCAAAGAAATGACGAAGTCATAGACAATCGCCCGACTTCGAATTGGTGTAGGTACCTAAAATTTAAATAAAAATTATTTCACTCTTTGTAGTGGCATTTGAAGTTGGTTTTTTGGAAAGCATTTCCCATTTTTATTTTTTACTTTTTAGTGGAAAACAATAAAATGCACAAGGCGTTGTAAAAATACCCAAATCAAATTGAGGTGTGTTCATAAAATCTGAAGAGATCCCTCAATTTCACCAAGATCCCATCATCAGACCCTGACTTGATGACTTTAGTCAGCAAATCAGTATCTGCTAGCAAATGCACCAGTAACTATAAAAAATACCCAACTCGCTTCAAGTATACTAGCAAAATTTGAAGAGTTCCCTCGATTTCACCAAGATCCCAACATCAGACCCTGACTTGATGACTTTAGTCAACAAATCAGTATCTGCTAGCATATGCACCAGTAATTATAAAAAATACCCAACTCGCTTCAAGTATACTAGCAAAATTTGAAGAGTTCCCTCGATTTCACCAAGATCCCATGATCAGATCCTGACCTGATGACCATAGGACAACTTGGGAAATATTACTCTTTCAAATAATACTCAAATCGTTCCATGTGTCCATATAAAATTTGAAGAGTTCCCACGATTTCTCCAGGATCCCATCATCAGATCCTGACCTGATTAAAATGGGACCATCTGGAAACAAAACCCTTTTAAACAAAAAAAGAATTGTTCAAATCGGTCCACGCGTCTTCGAGTAATCGATGAACATACATAGATAAAAAAAAAAAAAAAAAAAAAAAGATTCCGACGAATTGAGAACCTCCTCCTTTTTTTGAAGTCGGTTAATTAACAACTTTTGTTCTACAAACTTTTGTTTTTTACAAATATCAATTAATATTCAATATTTAATAGAGATTACTCTACTTGTTTCTACTTTCTACTCTGTAATTTGACATCGGCAAGTGGCAATGGCGCGGCGCGCGGTGCGGCGGCGCGTGAACTTGCGGCGCGAAACCGCAACAGTTTAATGTCACTTTACAGAAATAACATTTTTTATTATGATATAAATTAATACTGAATTTTGAAGTACTGAATAAGTCATAGAATAAAAGTTGTTACTGTTAATGTAAACAACTACAAGCCGCGAGCGATTTGGTATTTTTTTATACAAACATTGCATCGTCCCAAGCATGTAGAATGTCGCATTACAGCCAGGCTGGGGCTTGTCGTGTCAATAGCTAATTGATTTTATAGTGGCATTTCTAAAATACATGTGGTGCTTGAACGTTAATTTTTGTCTTGCAAACGTTTACTGTCACATCTAATACTTTTAATATTAATACTTAACATCATGTTATAAACTGTTGCATCCTGAGACAGCACTTTATAACTACTCACTTAAATCGCGCATCGTGGTTTCATAAATTCACATTTTTTCTCAAAGTACATTATATTACTTTCTATACGATATTAATGTGCGGTTACAGTGACTGTGGAAAAAATAATAATTAATTAACGTACTTTTGAACATGGAAATGTTAATATATTATAATATTATGCCTCAATAAAGTCAAACTAAGCCTAAACATTGTTTCAACAAAAGCACTTGTATGTAGCGTGTATCGGGCAGGTATTGGGATATTGCAGGGATTTTCGGTAATCCCCAATACTGGTGTAATTATGGCGTATTAACCGACTGCAATTATGAATATGAACTACAAAATAGCAGCTCCTGGAATAGGAGAAGACAATGATATAATTTTAGTTAGGCAATACGTAATTATTATTCATCATAATTTCCTAATATAAAAAAAAATATTTATAACTTATAAAATGCTCGTAATTGTTATTAAAATGTGAAGTATTTATTCATTCATAAACACAAAAATCTAACTTCACAGTTTTTCACAAAATAGTCTTTGAAAAAAATTGTAAATAATTGGTCACTGAGGGTTCCATACTATCAAGACCAATCAAAACACCTCTGCCTACAAAATTCAAAACGAGCTAAACGGACGGACGGATTGACGGACAGCTTAGTCTTAGTAATAGGGTCCCGTTTTTACCCTTTGGGTACGGAACCCTAAAACTAAAAATAAGCCTCAAATAATAATAACTATAAATTGTTATAAATAAACACTGATACTAGAAATCCAAGTTACAAAGATATTTCACAGTCATAAAATTTTCAACATGTGACTATACCGAAAGGGAAAAATCAGGAGAGCGTATCGAGTAGATTGTGGCTATTACTGTAATAGTTTCTAATATTAAATCGGTTTTCGCTGAGTGGACATGACTATTGAATACTTGTGTATGTAATAAAACTTGGAAACCTTCCAAGGCTTCGATGTTCAATAAAACGCACTGTTATTATTATTATTATCGCTCGGACAATTTACGACAATTTTACTAAAGTATTATTGTTGTACTTTTAGTATTATATAAATTACTAGCTGATTCACCTCCGCTATGCTTGGTTAGTTCATCGTTGTCTTCTATCCCGTGCATTACGGATTTAGCAAAATCTTTTCTTATTTTTAAGCTATTGCATAGCTTCTATCGCGGGCTTTGACGGTGCAGACCGAATCCAGAAATTTCGTAACGAAAATAACCTGGCACTCCTAAAGTAGAGTTTTTGGTACTAGGCTAGCATGAAAGCAGGGAGCCCGACTCCACAACGTTTCAGTTTTTAGTTTGCCATCTATCGAAAAAAAGTCATTAAAAAGTTCTGCTATTTTTTGATAGATGGCAAACTAAAAATAACTTTAAGTTCTATGCAATAGCTTTACCGTAGCAGTCTCCGAGTGCCACACGCCTTTTTTTCACTATAAGGTTATTAAAAAGGAATTTGGAACATTATTTTAAACAAATACATTAATACTGGCGACTGCCTACCTACTAACTCAAAAAATTTTGGGCTGGTGGTGGTGGTTTGGGGTGGTGATTAGTAAATCAATTCGTAGTTAAAGTGTCTTTTTAGGGTTCCATACAAAAATGGTAAAAATTGAAATCTTATGGTAAGACTTTCTCCGTCCGTCTGACTCGGTCAGTCTGTCACATTTAATTTTTAACTTGCTTAATTTTAATTTGTCAAAATTGCAGTCCACAGTCACGGAATTAATGACGCTCAAAGTTTAGTACCTACCGAAGTTGACATAAAAAAAAACTTTTTTGGATATTTTTTGTAAAATATTCATATCATTGGTCAAAAGAACATCCGATATAAACTATTAGAGTAATAACATCTAATATGAAGTTCGATTCAGCTGAGTGGGCGCGGCTACAGAGTTTGGCCGGCTTCCAATTTCTACGCGAACCAGCTCGTGTTTTTGTGGCCATCATATCAATAGGCAGTTTTAGTTTGTGGCTCGGATTTTAGGGTTTCAGCTCTAATGATAGAGCCATTGTGCATGTCACACCACTTTGAGCGGAAACTTATGCTAGACACAGCTGGTAGTTTAAAGTTTACGCTCAGCACTTGCCACTAAGCTATTGCTACATCTACTCGTCAAATACCTACTTCCTATACAGCAAGGGCGCAAGTGAGTGTTTGCATTATAAGTCATGTGCTTTCGTGTTGGGTAGTTCACGTTCATCCTTCATATTTCCTGACTGTTAATTCGTAAAGGTGGTAGAAGCCTTTCAACCTAACCTTAACTAGTGTGGTAGATATATCCCATTATTTTTGTAATTCTATTCTAGGCTTAAGCTTGACTACAATCTCACCAGATGGAAAGTGACGATATAGTACAACAAGTTGGAAACATTCTCTGGAGCTAACATTTTCTGGCTCTAAATTAAATTATTATTGCTTGCTCTGCTATATTGATAAATCATAAATTATCTTACCAGTATTACCATCTAAAATATGTCCACTGTCTCTTCAAACTACGCTGGCTATAAAGTTTTGTTTTTACTAAAAACCGCAGTCAACTTATTCCGGACAAAGCCCTACTTTGAAGCAAAATTTTAACGCGCTTTGAGCCTTATTTGAGCCAAATTTATGGCAGCATTTTTTTCATAAAAAGGCTTTGCTATGTGCTTTGACACTAATAAGCCCCTAATACAGCCAAGCAAGCACTTTAAAAATATGGTTTTCCTGAATAATGTTAACATGTTTTTCTTTCAAAATGTTCGTAATATTGTTTGTTTACTTACATTAAATCAATAGTGATAGCACAATGGTTAGACGCTAAAATACTATTTACAATATAGACCTTGTTATTAAAATTATTTTGCATTACCCTAATTTGGTTCATTACATAAATAGAAGCTAAAAACCGTACACTAATTTTAGTTGCTCTTAATTATTTCATTTGTATTCACAATATACGATGCATCTTAAACCCCACTAATAAAGATCATGTTTTACGAACCTATGATCATTTCCTCCCCTAGGGCAAGACTTCATTGGATAATACTTTACCCCGCTAGAAGGCTGTAACACCCCAATTCACTTGGGAAGGTAAAACGTTCGCCTTTTAAATAATTAATAATTTATAAAGAAGAAGTTTAAGGGACAGGATTTATGGATGTAGGGATTTCAGATCAAGTTACAAATACGAAAAAACCTTACCAGAAAAAACTTGATATGTTATATGTTATTTTTCAAAATATTTTTTGTGATCCACAGCAAACTAGTTGTAAACGAACTCCAGTGCTCCAAACCAAATTGAGTAGAATTTAGTATAAACTTAAAGTATTTTTGTTTGTATCAAAACAAAAAATAAGTGGATTATTATTTAGGTAAAATTCTGTTATTGATGCGATTTGTGTACCAATACATAGATTTGTCGTCACTAAAAGACGAATATAATAGACGACGACAATGACGAAGAAAGGAGAGACTAGTAAAGACGGCAAAGTGAAAATAAAATAAAACAGTCATTGCCCTAAAGGACAAGACATCAAACGGTGTAGGCACACAAATTGCATCCACTCTCAATCCTGCAAAGATAGGCAATCTCACGAGAGGATCTGATAAGCCAATTTTACTTGCCCTACGTGATCAGGGAGTTTGTCCTAAATTATCGCGTAAGTTGAAGTGTAAGGGCGGGCGAACATGTACTGTATGAATTTAATCTTTTTACGTGGATGATTTACTAACAGATTTTGAATTTGTAATTTTATAAGTGCTTTTGGAGAAGCTTTCGTTTTGGGTAAAATCGCTGCAGCAATAAATAATGGCGACAGGTGGTGCGACCGAAAAATTTCAATAGATATACTATATCATAGTTATATCTTAAAATTGATCACTTTATGGTGTAACTGACCTTTTCGGAAACGTTTGGGCGTCGTCAGGCTCCGATCTTTTCATATCACTTTATGGTATGGTTGACCATAATATTATAAAATGGTTGCTTTTCTCGAGAAAAAATTAAGTCACTAGGTATAGTAATGAGCGATTTTTTTATAATTAAAGCGTAAATATTTATTTAATTTAAGTGAAAGTTTGTCGCGAGATTGGTGTCTAAAGCCGTATAAATATAATCACGTCATACAAACCTAGTAAAACAAAATATTTTGAATGGGCCGAACCCTTATATTTACGGTTCAGATTATCTCTGGTAAAAGTTATTGGAATTTTAGATTTATTCACCCCAAAAACATCGATAAAATCAAAAAGAATTATAAAAACACTTTAAATGGGTTTAAGTTTTTTTTATCTTTTTCGTATTTGAGTCTTGCTTCACAATATATATCTTCTAAACGAATACATACAATCTGGATTTTAAAATATTGTGTAAAAACTATAATTTGTTTATGGACGTCTTTCAAATGCTTTCCTTTTGCACATTCAGAAGTAATCTTCATAAATTTTTAACTGAATTTACTTCAAAAGATTTTCGGAAATAATGAAAAAATAACTCACAATAAAATGTGAAAAGACTTTAGAGGAAACATAAAAGAAAAAATACACAATACATAATATTATAAAGGCTATATTTTACATTCCATGTAGAAATCCGTTTATTATACGTACTTTGCCGGAAGGTAAACGCAAAAGCCTTTTCGAAAACATGGTTGTACAAGATAGTGAGAAGGTTTACATGATATACCCATCACGTTACATATATTACAAGCTAAGTATATGTCAGTGAAAGCCCAGATTTCTGCCTCATATCTCGGGAACATCAATTAGAATCTCTTGCACCCAAAAAGTAATTTTATGTTTCCTTAAAACGCACATATCCCATGTGCGTTTTAAGAAAACGAAATATCCCTTTCTTAAAAAAGCAAACATCGTAGGAAAACTTGCAAGTCTTGTTCACAAAGCAATCAAAGGTGTGTGAACCCCACCAACTCGCAATAGGCCAGCGTAGTGGACGCATGTGACTTTTTATTTATCTATGTGATCACAAGTAGTACTTGACCACGATCTTACTCATCTATCTATATTTATCTTCTTATGGCAGTCGAAAATATTATTCTTCTAACTTGGAAAAGGGCAGCAGTTCCCTCACAGTTTCTTCACGCCAGAACTCTAAGGCCCGGTTTCCACCAAAGCAGAGCGAAACTGTGTTTGGGTTCCGCCAGATTCCGATAGATTTTTGACATCTACGAAACTAAGGGGAGAAGAGATTTCGAGATGACGCAATCTGTTCGGTTACTCAAACATAGACAGCACCCCTCCGCTCCACTTTGGTGGCAACCGGGCCTTAATTGCTTAGCGGTGCGTCTTTGCTGGTTCTCTCACGTGAACCACTATTAGGGGTTAGAAGTTAGAAAGATGGTTTGACATAACTCTTACATCAAGGTTTTTGTGCGCAGAAATGTCGTACATATCAATGTCCGGATTCAATATCAGAAGAAAGAAGAAAGAAAATTTTCACACCGAAGAAAGAGGAAAGAAATCCGTGCCAGAGATTACACAAATAAAATACTCATTCATTGCTTGCTTACTCATCAAATACTTGCGCAGAGCGAACCGTAGAGTAGAGCCGTAAACCGTGAGTTAACTTTAACTGTAAGTGCATTAAACTCCAACGTTGATTCATTCGCGCGCTCGAGCGAACGTGTCATTAAAATATACACATTTAACTTTACTGGCGCTAGAGTACGTAGTACGAGTACCACGATGTGTATTCTAGCTTGTCTTAAATGTCTCCCGTAGACTTAAATGTCCCGTTTGTGATTTCTTCATCACTCGATGTTTTCAACCGACCTCAAAGAAGGTTCTCAATTCGACTGTATTTCTTTTTATGTTTGTTACCTCAGAACTTCGACTGGGCGAACCGATTTTGATGATTATATTTTTTATTTAAAATCTGATACTTCTGATAAATTTGGCCCAATTCTGACACTTGCATCCCTAAGAAAACCTTTATATAATTCTTAAACTTGCATTAACTGTGTACTATAAAAATGAGCGAATAACAATATCACGTCAATCAATTTTAATGTTTCTTTTTTTTATTAGAAATGATGTATGTAATTCAAGGATAGCTGGAATGGACCTGAAGTCGGTTTTTTTTGTAAAAATTTGTTTCATTAATATGAGTAATTTTACTATTTTTCTATGTAGCTATGGGAGGCGATGCAACCAAGCATTGATAATACATATTATTTAATAGTTTTCTTACGAACCAGTTAGGTATTCAAAAGTCACAGTCTGAACTCAACTTACGCTTCGTGTTACGAATATAATTCTTACATTCGCCGGGTTAAACGGTAACTCAGCCACATTGCCTGGTCACGTAGTGTGCGTAAACTTGCCTTATCAGCTGATGCTCCCTGTAAGAGTGCCCTTCTTCTGGGGATCGGAAATGGATGCAATTTGTTTATAGCGTTTGAGGGGAATCTGCGTAAATATTTCACTTTACGATTATGTTCATGGCCATGCCCAAGACGAATCATGTTCACTCACAAGAAGCTTAAACTAACAACAAAATCAGCTGATCACACTGTTCTCGTAAGTTGCCTTTGTTTTGATTTGTGATTTGTAGGCGTAATTCAATAAGAAGAACTATAATTTTCATATGCAGACAATGGTACCAAAATGGCGTAGCGGTAGCGATCCTACCATCTGCGTCGGACGGAAATCGTGGGTTCGGTTCCCATAGCTGTAAAAAGTTTGTGTGACGAGTATAAATGTTTCAAGTGCTGGATGTTATTCAATATGCCCTTCATTGTCATAGGGAAGGAAAGAAATACACAAAAAATAGTTGTAGAAAATATGTAACTTTAACCCGTTTAATATCATTTTAACCCGTTTAGTAAAACTTAGAAATTTTGTACCTTTTTTGCCAGATGACAAATTATGCGATTTTCAAAATTGAGAGGATCAAAAATATTCCACTTATGCATGGTTAAATAATAAACTCAAGATAATATGAATAAACTCGGATATTAGTTACAAATGAAGCAAATTTAGTCGTTTGCAACTAAAGTACATAGATATCCCAAGATGTTGAGTAGCAATTACGGATCATCAAATGAGAGTACCCAAAAAAGTGTTTCAAACGAATTTCGAGCCCCTCAAAACAAGGATTCCTTGTGGGAGCCGTTAAATGAGAAACGCAATAAAACTTCTAATTGCAATTAATTTTATGAGCCATTCCACTTGGTTTGCACCGGCATAGTTAATTATTTAGCTCGTTGAAATAGTTAACTTTGTTTCTGCTGTATTTATACACTTTCAAAAAGGTGTTTTACAACAAAATACTAACCTCAACTTTGTCTAAACACCTATTTATGGCCTGCAACTGAGGACGTGCGTCCTTCCAGAAATAGAAAGATTTTACATTTATATATTTTACAAAAAAAATTAGTTTTACGGTTTGTAAACATAAGCGCGTTCTACTTTAAAAGTTAAGTTGTACCCCGAGTGTGTGAGTCTGACTGGTATCAAAACGTATTTCGGCAACGATTTCCGATATGTTTCGATATACTTATTAGCGGAAATTTTGAAAAATGTTGCTACTTTTTTCTGGTGTGAAGAGGATTGACGTGAAATGTGCCGTTGGGTTCATCCTCAGGTTCATATCAGTGGGTAAAAATACAGCGCTGGTTTCAGTACAGCCACGCCCTAACACGTCTCACCCGAGTGGTCGCTAACGTCGTGTTCTTGCCTAATGTGCCACACTCGTATTTTTCGCAAGCTTTATGTGTGGAATCTGTGACCGAGATACTTCCGAGATACTCCACTTTATAGCCCCAGTCAGGGCGCAGATTTTATTTAATACGAGGAAACGTGACTCAGAAATACGAAAGTTTAGGGTGGAAGCTCAAATTTATGGTGGAAATTTATAATGTTTAATGTGTGAAATCTGTTCCCAGAAACTCTTCTGAGATGTTTCCAGTTAGGGCCCTGATTGTATTTAAGACGATCAAACATACGAATGTTTTGGGTAGAAATTCATATTTGACGTGAAAACTCATAATACTGAAACTCCGCATATATAACAGGGTTTTTGTGAGTTTCTAACTTGCAGCCAGCAAACCTTTATCCAACAACTTCAAAAATTGTCCTACACAGCTCAAAGACAACCTCAAAAATTTAAACATAATACATTTCGGATGCGCGAATTTTCCCAAAGAAAGTTTCCCCATAAAAAGCATTAATATTTCGCTGTCAGGGCAAACTTTACGCCTTTTGTGTACCGCTCTGTTGACGCCACGGTCTATGGGTAAATAGGTTAGGGGATAAACTGAAGGTTTTTAATGCACGGTTGAACTTAAACACCTATTTTATCTGTATTGGTGTTTACTATTATGACGTGAAACCATTTATTCTGTAAAAATCTCAAAGGAATTTATGGTATCCATAAAAATTACCAAAGATGGTATCAAGGTTTCTCACGATTCTTTAAGAACCATTGATTGGCATTAGGAATTTGTTTTTCATATCCGGAATTTAATTTTGCGAACAAAAAGTTATTTTCTTTTCAGTGAACATTTCCTATCATACAGATTTTATTGAGAATTACTAGTTTATTTGCTTATAACTTTGGAATCTGCATGTTAATTAAAAAAATAAAAATTGTAGGAGTTCATTGGAGACTGTAGTCTATAAAAACAGAGTTTGGATTTCAATCAGCTCGATACGGGATTCCTTACATCCATGGTCATAATCCTTCAATGATGAAACCACTTGTTGAAGTCAATACTTCTTGAAGTACGTAGGACATTTTATGAGGCGGGAAAACCGATTGAACTCGAAACACTGTTAGCGTTACCGACACCTATATAATGATGACTGTTGATATTCATAATGTCAGTTTTCACTTTTGTCGGCATTCAGTGTCACTGTTTTTCTTTTGTGTAAAAAATATGTAAGTTTAACAGAATATCTTCCAAGCCATGTTCTTATGGAACAGCATGGCTGATTCGTTTCCCAAATACTAAAGCATTAACTTGTTAGTATTTATTACTGCGATGAACAGTTTTTTATGAACTTGATATTGCACAAATAAATGAATAAAATTACGTGTTCAGTAACTAAAAGATATCCTTTCATCGATTTTGCAACAGCTTATAAAAATTGTATTCTATGAGCTACATGTTTTGGTACATAGGCGAATCTTGAATGAAACCAAGGCATTAGTACTGTAAAGTTAGTTCAATGTAACAAGTTGTTAACGCTATAACGGTCTATGGATAAATAGGTTGCAGTATAAACTGTAGTGAAGTTTATAAGCCACAGATGCGCTTAAATAACTTTGTTTTCAATGGGTATTTAATATGTTGTAACGTAATAACCATGTATACATATTTTTATTCAAAATAATATTGATGGACATAATGTGAGTATACAAAATACGAAAGACTTTTCAATTATGACTTTAGGATTTTTTGTCATGGAAATTAATATCTTACGATACATTAAATTTTAAAGAGAAATAAACACGAATTTAAGCAAAAATTAAAAATAAAATATTTTTCATATAGACTTTACCTCGGATCACTTTAAACACGGGACTTTACTTACAAGAACTTATATAAATCAACAAGATTTCCAATGCACCTTGCACTGAGAAGAAGCCCGCAAAAACTCTGCCAGCTTAGTTCCTAAAATCACGCTAATAAGTTTACACCTACGTTTACGCAGACACTTACTCGTAACTCTACTTTTTTCTGTGCGATTTATTGATTAGGATTGGCTCAATGTAGTCACCAAAATCTTTAGGACATAAGTATTGTGTAACCTCAATAATTTACAAACTTGAAAGGTAAACATCGACCGTAAAGTAGTTTACGAACGAACTTTTTACGGTTTTCCAACCGAATCGTGATATAATGGTCTCTTTCTTATTTTATGAGGCAACAAGGGAAATTTTATGTTCATTTTAATGTAGTCAACAAACTAACAGTAATCTGTGGAATAACGTTACGGACTAATAGAAAGAAAGAAAGAAAGAAAAAAAGAAAATAAATTTATTGAAAAGAATATTACTAATAGCGGAGTAATAATAGCGGACGCCCGCGGCTCCGCTCGCGTGAATTACTAATCAACGACATAAATAATAAATACTGAACTGACTCAAGATGACATTTAAATTAAACTAAACTCAATGATATTAATAACTCATAATTTTGAAAAAATTGGTGCTCGTTATTTTTACTTACTTAGTTCTTATATAATACAATTTCTATTTCTATTTCCGAGCATCTTTTCGAAGCCGAGTTCGGATATTAAAAACGGTTCGATACAATATTTACGACCTCTTCCGAAGTATCTATGAAAGTATTATATAGTCATGTATTATCGAAGACTTATAGACGCTTCAATATCATTTACTACATAAACTAGGGCACAAAAAGTTCATCACGACTCTACACAACAAAAACTTTTAAATATTAATAATGACGTGGTTACTTACTACATTTGCAGAACACATCTTGAGTTTAATATGACTTGTCTTCAACTCGCCGACCCAGCAAACTTTATTTTATTCACATCAAACATTTATCAACGAGGGTTAAAAAAATTGTTTTAGTAGTTTATGGTACAAGCAACGAATATATAATATTACTAATGTAGTACAAGTGAGTAAAGTTGGTGATTACCGCTGAGGCGATTGAGACCCGAGCCGTTAGGTGAGGGTCTTAAGATAGCCTAGGACGGTAATCATTAATACTCACGTGTATCATACAACATTTTTCAACACACATGTGAATAAAATAATACTAAAAAAATATTTTTTTTTAGTAGTTAAATATAATAAAGCTGTCTAACTCACTAGTGAATAATAGTAATGGAAAACTCACAGTTTGCAATCATAGGTGTCATTATGTGCATATTAATTGCACTTTATGAGCAAGTGTGTTAAAAAAAATTCTCAGACAGAATATAACCTACCTAAAAATTTCAAACAATCGTTCAGAAGTTTAGTAAGAATCATTGTGACACGAGAGTTTTATGTGTTAGATGTAAAAAGGTTTTATTATCAGCTGTCCTTAGTGTTTGAAGAACAATAATACAACAAAAAGGTGGGCGCAATAATTGTGTATGGTGCCAATCATGGCAACATCCTCAGTTGTGAACAAACTGTACAGTATCATTGGTGCCAAATTCAGCCTGGATAAGACGAAACCTAAAAAAGTGATCATCCAAGCATTCAAATGCCAAAGCAAGGCAAATCAAATCAAAAGTCCGCTAATGAAATTAAAATTCAAGACTAAAGTCTAACGAACGGGCATTAATCCGATCCCACCTATGCTGCTGCTCCCAAAAACGGTCAACTCTCCTACAATGAATATTGCCTCGATAATTCAGGGCATGCAATTTCCTCCGTGTCATTTCCACTCCACTGGCTGGCATGTCTAATCATTGCGCTGTACTTTGCACTGATAGAAAGCTGTCCGTCTCTGTCACTTTGCAGTAATTCGAAAGAGAGGTTCTCGTTCTGCAGTGACGACTCTACTTATCGGAACTGCCTTTGACGTTTGCGGTTAGAAGTGACGGTGGTTTTTAATAAGGCCCCGCTCCGTAAGGAAACGATAGATGATGGGGACATAAAAAATATTTTTTCTACAATGTTATTTGGAATTTGCATTTCTTGCAGAAATCAATTGTAACTTTCAGGCCGGTTGTCCACCACAGCCGTCAACGGGACGTCATCGAGAATGAACAAACTATTTCTGGCTGAGATCTATAAGAAGTGACGTGACGGACACATGGTTCATACACGGCCATAATTAATGTAGGTATGACCGCTTTTTCGGCGTCGTCGCCCAATGACGGTAACGGTGGACAAACGGCCTTTTGAACTGCGGGCTGATTGCGTTAGAAAAACTTATTCATTGTAATCGTAATCAGAAACAAATTTTGCCCGCTGATTTGTTCTCTAATTTACGTCAGTCAATCGGAGGGCAGAATTTACCAACGATTAGGGTAGCGATAAATAAGTTTTTCTTATCAGTTTCAATCAGACCCCTGATGTTGGAAAAGGCGTTAAATTAACATGCACATACGCAACTTCTATAATACTTGCTAGATTGTTTAAAATGTGTTATATTTTTCATAGTTGGTAAAGCCGAATAAGTCCCCGATTGTCAATTCTTTTTCGATCAACCGTCGCTTTCGTAGAAAGAACCTCATTGCAACTGACCGAAATAACTTTCCTCCATACAATAATCGTGAAAGTAAGTATTATGAAAAAACTTTTAACAATCCTTACTTTTTCGATTCCTACGTTACAATAGCGATATGTATGCCAAACAGCCCCATCTATGCAGTAGTTGGAGTCAATCAGTCAATCACTTTGCCTTTTAAACACAAACTACCATGTAAGCTGGTACAGTTTTAATAGAATTAAACAAATCATGATCCATTAACGAGCGCATAAAAGTGAAAAGTTACGTAGCCACCGCTTCCGGGGCAGCTTCCTACTTTTATTCGCTACACACGCCCCGAATAAAATGATAATGATCCCAACTTACCGCGTAATTTATGCACATACGGGTGCCAGTTTTGCGAACGTGTTAAATAATTAAAAGCGTAGTGTTTCATTTTAAAACTTTATTACTGCTATTCAGTAAAAATGACAGTTTCATACAGATTCTTTTTAAGTTGGTCTTTAATTGAATGGCATTACTAACCATCATGAATCATACCTCAATGTACTATTATAGTATACTAGTGTTTTTAAGCTATTGTATAGCTTCTATCGCGGGCTTTGAGCGTGCAGACGGAATCCAGAAATTCCGTAACGAAAATAACCTAACAGTTTACCATGTTACCATGAATGCAGGAGAGCGCACTTTCACAAACTTTTTAGTTTTTATTTTTGCCATCTATCGATAATTAAATAGCTTAAAATTCGATGCAGTAGCTCTACGCGGCAGTCTCCGAGTGCCACAGGTCTTTTTTCTATCATTTTCTATTTGCGATTTGAGAGAAGTAGTGTCATGATTTCAATGTTTTTTTCTACAAACTAAGGAAGGTTTCATTAAAAAAAACGAACCGCCCTGTAAAAATATTAAACACGAGTAGAAATAAGCAATTATTTTTTTTCATTATGTATGAAAAAATAAAATAAGCATATCCATTTTGCCATATTTCATGGAAAAATAAATATGCTTATTCAATATTAAAAATTTTACAGGATGATTCGTTATTAAGTACACTTATACTTCAATATTATTTCAACTTTTCGTTACACGTTGTATACAATTTTCGTACCTACCTCACGTTCATACATGCAATTTGCAAATAGGTTATGTCGAAAGGACAGGATACATTTTCATCTCCGTAAGTAACACCAACACTATTGGCAGAAGTCTTACTCGTAGGTGCTCGCTGTATATACTTCAATAATGTTTTCTCAAATAGTATTTGCTTAGACTACACTTAGTGAAATTGCGGTATCCGAATAATGTTACTGTATGAGACTCAAGGAAAACTACTGAATATTGTCAATAAAATTCTGTTTCCCAATAGACATAATATACCTTGGACAGGGCGGACGGCGCAAAAAAGAGTCGCCAGTGCTAAAAATCAAGCATTTTTGCCACCTATAGAATTTTGACTGATGACTCTACTGTTGCTTGTACGAAAAAGGTTTACGTAAATCGTTCGAATGCCCATATCCCAATAATGTCTGACTCAAACGGGCATCGAACTTATAGGATTTCTTGGTTATCCGTTCAACAAGACAATATGACGACTTACTTAGTGAAATTGGGAGCGCACTTAGATTTGAAAGAGAAGGCCAGATTGATTCCAAGCACAGGCCAGTTTAAAATTTTATGATTTAGTTTGAACTTCTGAATTGGCTCAGGTCTGCAATTTAGCACACCGCACCGCCAAGCAATATAGCGTTCCGATGCGATGCTGTGTAGCAACATGTCAGTACTAGATAACATCTTGGATGCGTCGCCACTTAACATTGGATGAGATTGTAGTCCCTACTAACTTGTAGTGATTAGAGAATATTTACCAAAGAATGTAAGGAATTCTTTGTCTATAATAATGAAAGACCTAGAATTTCTACCTTAAAGTCTAAGTTCTGATCACTCTAGGTCTTCTCTGTTGGTTGATATATGGCAGTTCTAATTCAGCCTTGGACATAAGCCAAACCGAGCCCTGACAGTACGAGTACAGTTCGCAGAAAAACATACTTCATCTGTTAACGAAAAATTGTTAGTTTTTAATTTCATATTTTGAACTCAACTAGGTATAATATTTAAAAAAATAGTGCTTTATGTTTTTCAGAAATTTATAAATACGTCATAGGTTTAAAAAATATATCAGCTGATCAAAAACACGACAGATTAACATGATAATCTCTGAAAATACATTGAGACGATTTAAACTATTTGTTTAAAAACTAACAGTTAAGTTTTAGTTTTTTTTTCCTTTTTTTTGTAACATCTTTCTTTTCGTTGCGCTTATTTTAATTGGAAAATCCGTTATTCGCCATAATAATATAAAGATTCAACATAAATACAAATTATTAATCACAATGTTTGTAATGTTTTTGATTTCATTTACATATAAAAAAAACTAAATAAATAGTTCTAATCTCAGTTATCAAAACCAACACGTTGTTTACAATCCGAAGTAAAAAAAATAATAAACAACATGCAATCAACGGACAAAAAAAATAAGCATCAATATTTTTTATTAGGCAAGTAATTCGTTTTATCTGTCAACCGTACTAGCCGCAGTAAACTTTAATATTTCGTATACTTGGGAAATATATTGAAGTTTACGGCTGCAAATATTGGGTGTCGTCTTTTAGAACCTATCATCAAGGAGGCTTTAATATGTTATTGGACGACCTACAACATTCGATAGGTTACTTACGAGTACCTCCGAAACATAAAGAGGTGTGTTGTATGTGTAGTGTAGACCAGTATAACTATATATCTTACTATTAACAAGTGCTTGTAAGATAGGCTTATATGAAAAAAAAAACAATCTTTCAGGATGCATCCAAGTGGGTACCAAAAAACCCCTCAATATCATATTCTTGTCAAAGCAGATGTCTTGTATTTCACTGAATTGATAATATATCTTTCTGATATCACACATCCGTTAACCAAATTGAACCAACACTGCTTTACCGACGCAGTCTACTTATATAATTGAGCTATAAGATGTCAGCTTCCAACAATGTCTAAAGCTTGCGAGAAATCCTTCTTTATTTAATCTTATTATCTAAAAGAGTTTAAAGTTCCACGTCTAGTTTACTCTAGTTTTTAATTTTATTTCCGAGATATGATCAGCTCGGCCGGAAGGCAAATCCTTTAAGAGGATTTCACGATCCAGTGCCCACTAAGGAATCGGTACAACTACTCTTGGTTCTCTCGTGATTCCGCTTTGTAGCATCAAACGCTTTTAAATCGAGTTCAAAGGAACTCGTACATTGGTGAGCCTTCAGTTATAAGTCTATAAGTCATTTGTGTAACTACATAATTGAGTCCACTAACCCACGATGTCTCCCATCAAACGTAATACCTCATAAATCATTTGAAATTCGTGCAAATTTCGATCATGTTGTGGTGTTATCCGGGTACATAATAGTAATATAATAATCTATGCTCCTGGCCATATCTGGTTCCGAAATACTTTTGTTAAACGAAATTGTAAACGAATTTAGTTTTGCTTATTTTTATGTCAAAGAGAACATGTTTTCTGCTTATTTGTTTTGTAATAAAAACAACACTATCTCACGTCGCATTAGTTCAGGAGCACAGTTTTTACTGTCCAGATAAAGAAAAATACCAGTTAATAAAGAAAGTTACAAGTTTTCATTCGTAATTTTTGGTATTACGGAACTCGACCAAATTTATAAAAAATTTGATCAAAATTGATTATTATTTCGTTTTAAATAAGTATTTACGAACCAAAAATGGCCAGGAGCATATAGATTATTACTATATGAATCCGAATAACACCACAACATGATCGAAATATGCACGAATTACAAATGATTTGGTATTTTGAATGTATGGAGAAAACGTAGGTCAGTGCATTCTTAAGCGCCAGTATGGTCAACTGCCAATCATTATTATTGCATCTATGTTTGAGACTTAGAATGATTAATTTCATTAAGTACATCACTGCCTTGATCTAGTGACTATACAGATATATACACAGGATCCCGCAGTCCACGCGAAAAAATGTCGGCAGTTTACTGGTGCCAAAAAGGTTGGTTTTGACACCAACAGCGTCAGTTGTAAGCCGAACGCAATATTGTCTATGGACCGCGGTCCACGCTGCAGATCACTATAATTGTTACTATTCCGCATGCGAGTTTCGACAGGAACGATTTCCACCATGTTGCGGAAATGTATTAGCGGAAATCTTGACTAATGGCACTACTTTTTTCTTGTGTGAATAAGGTTGACGTAGAATGTTCCGATGGGCTTATGCTCAGGTACAGATCAGTGAGTAGGTAGCAAAGTAGACTGCAAAAAACTGAGTCCGGCTTAAGAGGATGTCAATATTCCTTCCAAGAAAGGATATGTATTATAATACTTTGATTTCTCGTGAATACACTCTTGTTACCTATGAAACGCTCAAATCGGCAGATTTTATAGGTACCTACTTCGAACTATGGTTTGAGTTATTTAAGCATGAGTTCTTCAGATCTAAGTAATTTGTCTGGCTAAGTACTTTACTGGCTTGTCTTGGTCTGGGTAGTTAGCGTGGCCAACTGCCGATTACTGTGGATCTTGAGTTTAAGAGAATTTCACGGATAACCGCCCTCCAAGGCACTTATAGCTTCATGCCTGAGCTAGTACCATTTAAGAGTTCCCGAGGGACGATTTCAGCTACACAAATAGTTTGTATCTGCCATTAATGTATTACCATTTGGTCTATATCTGAGTTCATAATTTTTCCTAGCAAGATATGAGTACAATTAATAATTCGACGTAGGCGCTTCAGCGACTAAGCTCTTTGAATAAATATTTAAAAAAATCTCTACTGAATTCCAAGTTAATTATTCTATGGTTATTTCTTTGTTACAGTTTAGTTTCTAAGAATATTTTTACTCTAAAAATTCCTATTTAGAGTTGAATTGTCTATAGGTTAGGATTATCTTAATTCTAAATGATAGTTAGGATAAATTAAGCATTGCTTAACAGGACATTTAAGTTTCCATTCAGACACAAAGGAGTTAGAATCAAAATAAGGCGCAAAGGGAGTCCTTTAAAAGCCCTTGGGAACCATAAACGAGAGACTCTTGTAGAGATGTTTCCAAGTGTGGAACTGAGCGAGACAAGTTGTTGAGGCGTAACGCGCTATCACACGAAACGAGAACACGCGCGTATTTTATATATTAACCTAATTAATTTGTTACTTTATAAAAAAATTGTTTGCGGCCTAAACTGAGGTAACTTGTAAAAAATACCATAAAAGTATATTATTAAAAAAATCTCTACTTATTCGGGTATTAGAGTAGATGCAGCGGGATACTTGAGACTCACACCATTTTGCCTCAAGATCTATGACTGATGAGTCAAATAATGATATTTTTTTTTACTTAACATGTAACACGTGCTTCCAACTATATCTCCATAATCGTCGCTAAATGTTTACACAAAAGTCTCTAATGAACTTAATAATAGTGTGAATGTACTTTGTGTGGTCATAACTTAAGGAGCACACCACAGGTGTGCCCGCGAAATTCATTTTTTTTTGTGGTTTTTCGCGATTTTTAAGCTGATAAGACGTAATAGGCTAATCCCAAGATCATCTTCACGTATTTATATAAAAATCTCTGCTTGAAAGTGTCGAGTCAAAGAAGTTAATCCGAGATTTGCGAGTTGCTCACTTAAAACTCTTTACTCGAACTAATTTCCTAGGATAGACATTTTTATGTAAAAATTTTGATATAAATATAAAGAAGTATTTGCCATTCTCGCAAAATGACTGCCATAAGCCTATTATGTGTAATTAGCGTACAAATTGCAAAAAAAACACGAAAATATTGAATTTGCAGACCTGTTGAGTTCGCCTTAATGCTAATATTTTGGTATTCTAGGAGCGCCAGCGACGACCTTTACAAATCTATGAGTGGTACTTTGTTTTGATTCTAAAAGATATATTAGGGATCCGTTTTTTAAGTAGATTGAATGACAAAATAATTAAATAGATCACATAGACAATTTCAACCTTTCGGTTGAGGTTTTGAAGCCGAGTCGAGTTTTCGTAAATGGTCCCAAAATAATCTCAGCTAGCCTTTATTCTTTATTATTTCATTTCTAGCATAAACGCGGCGTTTGTCACACCACGTCTGACGGGGCACTATGAGATGTTTTTTCCCCGCGTCACACGTAGGAGCGGACAAGAAACATAGTCGCTTAGAAACTCTTTGTGGAGAGCCCCCTAGTTGACAGTGACAGGCCGCGATACGCCGAGCACGGCTTTGATAAAGGGCTCCCACTGTACTCGCAAGTTTTTGGATCTTCACATGTTTAGACATTTCAGTAGAGCTCAAAGAAAGTCGCTTTTTACTAACTTCCAGAACGGAAAATTAAAAGTAATTTGTAAGTTCAACAAGGGCACTTATCTGTACTTATTTCTTTAACGTGAAGTGTCAAACCTTATTTCTCTCTCTGTTAATTATTTATTACCTTTATGTAACTATTCACTTGTGGATGCGCTCGTTATTTATAGTTATAACTAAAAAAATATTGGCTTATTTTAACCCTATTTTTAAATCTTTTTGTTTCATAAAATATCCGTTTCATTTCTTCAATAATCCAACAATAGCACTAGCGATCTCTCTGAGATATAAAGAGAAGGAAAAGAGAGTCTATATCCATCGACATTTTGCGTCAAGAGATGGCATTAGTGGTTCGGGCCTAGACAAAGATTACTAGCATTAAAGATTATTAAAACCAAGATTAAAAGGAAATTAGCTGTTAACCTTAAGCGATATAAAAATGAGCTTGCAGAAATTATTATAACGTTCTGTAATTATTTAATACACCTTTTTAATTTTATTTTCACCAAAGGTTCTCGTGTATTCCAGCCCACTTAGAAAAAAGGTTTAAGTACCTACATAATAATTCATAATTAATCCCGAACAGTAATAATTAAAGGAATTTAAAAAAATAATGGCGGTTAAACATAAAACCTTTTTCGTATAAAACGCGCAAAAACAATGGAGGCTCACACGATCGCGTAACATTGTTACGTTTTATCCCTACATGAACATTCAAACGCTCTTAAAACGTAAACATTATCGCGCAAAGGATTCACAACTCTATTTTAATGTGGAAAGAGTTTAGAATTTTGTAACAAAATAACGCATGTGTGCGGCAACTTTATTCAAAATCAACGTAGCGAGAATATAACGCTGTTTGTCATATTCCCTTGTCATTTAGGGATATTTTTGGATATAAGGGGGCTTGAATATGAAACGCTTTTAGAGTCCAAACAATAGAATGTTACAGGTATGAAATTTAATTCATCGTGTTTTTATTTTTCATGATTTAAATAAAACTTGATGACAATAAAATTTGCCTAATTTTTTTTTTAATAGTTTTTGTAAGTTTTACTACTATTTGCCAGTTATAATATTATTTGGTATACTAGAGCAGAAATGAAATCTGCATCCCAATTACTTCTGTTGTTTAGGTATTTTGTTTCCCTATGTGCAATTTCTCTTTGTCAAAAAGATTATTTATGTTCCAGACATGCTCTGAGACTTCTCAATATTATTCTCAAATGCTTTTTAAGCCTACCAACATGCTCGTAAATACTATACGTATAATATTATTATTATGAGCTACTTTATTAATTATCCTTGAGATGTATTTGTTCACCGCTTACAAAGTAAGTGATATTTAATTACTAATAACACACGGACAATATGTTTGAAAAATCCGAGTATCCCGGGATTCGAACTCTATAGTTTGTACTTTGTACCCATCAATAAGCAGAAGATTTATCTGAATCACTGAGTAGTTATTCCTTTTATTCAAAAAATAAATGAAATATTTTTCATAATTTATGAATTAGTAATATGTCTTCATGAAGACGCTGTCTGATAATTTAATTTTACATCTTGTTAGCTGTTAATAAAGTATTTTCAATAAATTAAAGTATCTTCAAGCACAAATTCTTAGTTCTTAGATAAAATTATACTTAAATACCGTTTGACCAAAATAAACTTGTTTACTGTAATATTCCCAGTCTGCGGGCTATCAAAGTTTTTTTGGCTCTTTTTGCTGGGACCACTGAGGCAAGAAAGATATATGCCACTTCCATTCCGCCTCTTACCTGCGGCTGACCACAAAAGGAAAAACATCCCCTTTGAAAACTAAGTTATCTAACTTAGGCCGGTAAACTTCAACTTCTTGAGTAGGGCCGCTAAAAGTTTTAAATAAGATTGCCAATTTTCTTGCTGCCATCTTTTAATAAAATCTATTAAGTACAGTAAATAAGGATAACTGTTTTAGGTTTAATCATCGGGCACCCGTGGCTTCGCCTGTGTCTACTACGATGCGCCTACATCTGTTTTTAAGCTGTGTTTCTATAGTTTGAATTTTATAATTTCTAAATTGGCTTATATCCTCTTCTGGCGTTTCTTATATAGCTGCACTATATCGTATTAATTGTATTTTTTTAAACTGTTGGTATAAAAAAATTCAAGGACTACAGAATAGATTTAATTTTTTTTTTGTTCTCATCATTAGAACTTTTATATTATTACTAAACGGATGCAGGCATTAGACAACAAGAAGTTTGAAAATTGTGGTTTAATTTATGTAACTTAAAGCAGTTGTACCCCGCCAAGTTGTACCCATAACTTTGTTTGTATTTAGTTTATTTCTTTTTTTATATTTTTATTCTGTGGTGTGCAATAAAGAGTTTATGTATCTATCTATCTTAAAATTTATATTTTTTTAACAGTTGGATTCTTGATTGTATATAGGTCAAAGACACCTATACTATAGACCCGGCGGACCGTGCGAAAAAATGTCGCCAGTTTATGGGAGCAAACCCCGGCGTCAGTAGTAAGCTGTAAGCCTACGCAGTATTTCGTACGTACACAACGACGTAGGAGTTTCGACACATGGCTCTACATTTTCTTGTATGAAGAAGGTTTACGTAAAATGTTCGGATGGGCTCATCTTGATGTTATTATCATAGATATAGGTACATAATTTTTTAAGATTATAGTTTTTCTATTATTTAACGAAATAACGACCGGATTGAAAAATATCAAAAATATTTATCGTACTTTTCGTCTTTGTGCTCCTTTATGTAGAGAAAACAACAATATAGCTAGTAGCTACTGAATATTTGCAAGATGCCTATTGCCTGCACCTAAATTGCAAGAGCCGCATACCTATATACTCTTTCAAAGGCTGCACTGGTTAAAGAAAGGGCTTAAATGCTCTTTAAAAGCTCTTTTCAACATAATAGCTTTCCGCTTAGCCTACTTTATATGGACCTTGAGTTTAAGGTACAGCCTGTATAAGAGATTCTTCTTTTACAAATCAGGGCAACCATTTAATTTTGTGATAATCACTACTCGTAATGATTATTGTAGTTGTGATTACTCAATCGTTCAATAAAATAATCCGAGGAATGTATCTGACTGTTCCTTACCGCAACCTTACTTTCACCGCAATTAGGTACAAAATGACACCTTTAATCGCAAACTGTGACTTGTTCATTACTTTTACTCACTAGTGAGTTAGACAGTTTTTTCTTATCTACTAAATTAAATTATTTTAAGTATTATTTTATTTACAAATGTGTTGTTTACAAAAAAAGTCGTATGATGCACGTGAGTATTGATGTTACCGGTCTCAATGGCGCCTCAGCGGTAATCACCAACTTTACTCACTTGTACCATAAACTACTATTACCATATTATTTTATGGATTTCTACAGGAATTATAGAAACGAGTTTTACGTCATATCGACCGATTTTTCGGATACGACTACACATACTATCATCATTTTCTTGACCCATACACGAAGTCTCGATTAGGTCAACATATTAACATTATCGTTATTGTTTTAACACTTTTTTCTTTAATATAGGAATTTTGTTTTAATTAATAGCCGATCCCTTGCATGTTTTCTGAAATATTAGCAACTTCTAACCAATAGTGAACGTTATTGTATTGTAAGCCGATATTATGCGCCGCCGATCACTTGATACGTGGTTTATGACAATATCGATGGCTGGATTATGTGATATAACTCGGCTGATGTTTGTCTTTGGGCTGCTATTAGCCACGTAAGTAGGCTAGGCTTAAAGGTAACATGATATTGTCAGTAGGTTTTACTACGTTTCCATCCTATCTGTATGTCTAAGATCTGAGAGTAATTTTTGTCAACCAACCTCGAACAGTTGATAATGCGCTTAGAGCGGTGAGGTCCCTGGTTCCATTCCCGGCACATATTAGTTTGGGACTTTAATATAATTTCTTTATTAATATTTATTGGTTCAGATCTGGTCTGTTGGGAGGCCACAGCCACGGCTAGTTACCAGTTACCAACCAACCGGCAAAGGTGTTACTGTTAAGCCATGTAAGGCCACTGTCCGACCGCCGACTGATGAGCGAGAAACGAGTAGAACTAGAAACTATAAACGAGTTAGCGATCAGCGGGAAGCGAGTGTATAGTTTAGATAGTTTTGTCGCTGGGCTATAAGCGATGGTGAAATTGCGACGAGCGATTACTCTCGTCGGAGTTCGGACCACTGCCTAAACCCATTGTCTCGCAACCATAATGCACAGCGCTGCGGCACGCGGATGCGAAGCCGGTCACAACCGTATGAAAGACGACGGAGAATGGTACGTCTCGTAGAAGTGCATCAGCGGCGAGGGGCATTTCCATACGATTATGTGTCCGATGTTCCAATGTGACGCTGTGTAGGAACCGATAAGGGCTAATATAATCAATCCCTCCCCATTCAGTGTGATAACGTTTTTGGCTTGAGTCTGTATTGTCTCGCAGCTTTTGATACCTCGTATGAGCCGACAGACGTCCATTGCTGGATGCATGATTTCCAGCCCACACGATCCTGCGCTACTTGTATCCGCGACTCTTTTAATGTCGTTAAGCTATGTTTGATGCCTATTACGATTTTATGTCTTTTAATATTTTCAGATTATCTAATAAGTTAATCGGTTTTTTAATATATTTCATCACTCAACATGTGTTTTTATTCATAAAATTAAAACAGATAAACTAAAACAAAACATAGTAATTGTATGTTTCTACTCGTATTTATCACTAGTATACAAACAAGTACATAGAAACAAAGGAGCAATATAAAATACTGGTATAAAGTAGTAGGTGAAACAATATTTGCATGAATTTGCCATTAAAACTACCGTGGAGCTAGTAAATAACGTATCGGTACATTAGTTTGTACGTAATTTCCGTTCAGTGTGCAAGTGCATTGGAAAGTGCAAGTGCAAGTGCAAGTGCACTGTTTTGGAAGAAAATTGCGTTTTAAAATTTTTAAGATGCGAGAAATTTTAGTCGGAGATTTAGCTATGTAAATTATTTTAAGAAAGCTAACTATACATAAGTGGATTTTAAAAAACAAGATTTGCAAAAAGATTGTTATTTTAACGTAGTAAGGTTTTGTTTAGTAAGGTAGGTATAAGGTCGTTAGGTAGTTTGATCATTTAATAAAACCATATAAGTATGAATAATAATAAATAATAAATTAGATACTAACAAAAATTAACAATTTTTTAGCGACAAGATACAAAAACTGTATAGGTAAAGTAATATTATTAAAAGCCACAAAAATCACTAAAACGAAGATTTTATAAATATTATAAATTGAACATAGGTATAACAATATACTATCTCTAGCTCTATAAATAAAATAATTAAGTGAATCGTATTTCTGTTAGTAGATATAACATATTGCCTTGACTTGGTCAAGTTCCAAAAGTTTGGAGCTTTTGGATTATACCTAACAATAATTCTGGTTGTATATTCGTACTTACACAGGTAAACCTACAAATTATTATTATTTTTACTATGAAATGCAAAGTCGAAGCAATAATAATAGTTTATGGTACAAGTGAGTAAAGTTGGTGATTACAGATGAGGCGCCATTTAGACCCGAGCCGCTAGGTGAGGGTCTTAAGATAGCCGAGGACGGTAATCATCAATACTCACGTGTACCATACGACGGTTTTCAACACACTTGTAAATAAAATAATAATTAAAAAAATATAATTATAAAAATAATTTTATTTTGTAGCTAAAATTAAAAAAAAAAAACTGTCCAACTCAATAGTGAATAATAGTAATGAAAAAGTCACAATTTGCGATTATAGGTGTCATTATGTACCTAATTGCGGTGAAATTAGAGCCACTTGAGTGTGTTGAAATAGTAGTTTATGAAACGGATGCATAATGGGGGGTATTAAAACATGAGTGTGAGTTTAAAAAACGAGCCGCAGGCGAGTTTTTTAATAGTATCACACGAGTGTTTTAATACCTAATTATGTAGAGTTTCATACACTACTTTATCTACGCTCATATTATCATAAATCCAAACCATAAAATCTTGCTAACGTTTGTCGTAAATCTTTCACTTTGTTCGTAAAAGATTGTGGGTCATTTTTGTTGCAATTACTAAAATGTCAGGTGGAGTTAAATTTTCTTTAGTAGGTTTCACTGCTAGACATTTTGCCGCGCAAAGTTTTGACTAAGTAACAAAAATAACACATTAAAATGTTAAAAGTTAGTTATGGCGCCAAAATCCAGTTGTAAACTGCGTACACAGAACACATATAGACTGCGTATATGCGCGCAGAACCATAGACAATAGACATTTTTGTTGTTGTCTATGGTCAATCATGGCCCATCCATTCGTTCGGCAATGACTACCAACTAAATGTTGTCTGTGGACTCCATATAGAAAAGAAAAAATTAAGGAAGCTCCACACTCTCTTTTGGCTATGACGACACATAAAAATACAGGAACTCAGAGTCCAGTATCGTATTGGAAATTAATCAACTATCTTGAGATATTTCCATAGTACAGCGATGTTATAATGAATAACTTTTTAATAATTATAGAAGTCTGTGAATAAAGTAGGTCAATATGTGACACATTTTGATAAAGTACTTTTATCTACGCTCATTGCGTAAAGTTCGAATTATGAAATCAAAATGTGTCACATATTGACCTACTTTATTCACAGACTTCTATAATTATTAAAAAGTTATTCATTATAACATAGCTGTACTATGGAAATATCTCTAGATTGTTGAATAATTTCTATTACGATACGCGGCTATGGGTTCCTGTATTTTTGTGTGTCGTCATCACAGACCAGGGAATAACTTTCTTTTCTCTGTGGTCGTCATAGCCAAAAGAGAGTGTAGAGCCAATCCTCAATTTTTTTTTATATAAGGAGTCCACAGACAACATTTAGTTGGTAGTCATGATCGACCATAGACAACAATTAATTCACGGAAACAATAATTTTTCCTTGCCTTATATGACTGATTAAAAAGTGTTGTTCATACAGAATATTGAAAAGAATTATGTATAATTTTTGATTATTTAATTATCCACTAAAAATATAGTTTATCTGACTTGTATAAATATTTTTCTACTCTTTTTTGTTTCATGACTTTTTTAACAGACTATACGCAGTTTGCAACTGAATTTTGGCGCCATACCTAACTTTTAACATTTCAATGTGTTATTTTTGTTACTTAGTCAAAACTTAGCGCGGAAAAATGTCTAGCAGTGAAACGTACTAAAGAAAATTTAACTCCACCTGACATTTTAGTAATTGCAACAAAAATGACCCACAATCTTTTACCAACAAAGTGAAGGATTTACGACAAACGTTAGCAAGATTTTATGGTTTGGATTTATGATAATTTGAGCGTAGATAAAGTAGTGTATGAAACTCTACATAATTAGGTATTAAAACACTCGTGTGATACTATTAAAAAAGTCGCCTGCGGCTCGTTTTTTAAACTCACACTCATGTTTTAATACCCCCCATTATGCACCTGTTTCATAAACTACTATTACAGCGTTTAAATGTTTGAAAATGCACAAAAGACATCATTTAAAGAAATTACTTTTCTATAATATTCTTTTATCCATATGATAAGTTCAAAGGAGATAAGATCAAAAAGTAATGAGGAGAATAAAGGTTTTGGTTTTTATAAAGTCACAGTTAGACAACATTATAGTTTGATCCATTAGAGTATTACTAATTCGTTAATTACACTGGCTGTGTAAGCATTGGTATAAGAACAGTGCGAGCCTGAGCAATTAGGGCTCACTAATTATCCCCATTTATCTTAGATAAAGTGTAATAGTGTAATAATTAAGCTACACTACGCTAATATATCATACGGGCTTGTCATCAGTGCATTAACTCATATTATATAGGATAAACTACAAATACTTAACGGTAGAGTAAAATTGAAATGAGTAGACACTAGTAATTTAATATAATTTTACGCGTTTTGAAGAGAGATGCAGAATTGAAATAGTACCTAAGTCAAAACACGATGTGTACAAGAAATGGTTCTGCATTAGATTTTGAACGATTCCACAGAAAAGGAATTAAGATTTAACGTATACTCGTAGCTTTGCACAGAATGTGATGATAGAGTGAACACCGCTCCGACCTTTTTTACACCACTGCCCAAAAAGGAATGTAATGTTTTTAGGGTTCATGTATGTATGTGATTTTTCTTTATTTTGAATCTTTTAGCCCCTTCTCTTTTTCTTTCGAGACTGTTTTATGGAAGTCATAGATGATCCTTAAAGTTAAATTATTATGAAAAACCGTATTTATTTTTCAGCCTAAAGTTGACTTGTAAAAGTATATTAGGTGCATACAATTACGCAACATTATTGTAAAATACAGACGTTATTTTGTTTTTGGTATATTATATTAATACCTGGAGGGTGATAAATACTACTTTTTGTCATTTTTCCCCGGAAAACAAACGTTCCTCCACGGCACTTCTAAGACAACTGAAATTCATACGGAGTACAACCCATTTCATTAATGATTTTCTTCAAGCCAAATGAAATGTTTCTCATCCGTCAGTGAGAAAACGCGGATGTGCGTTGATGATTGAGATGTGCCAGCCTCTCATAACGGGCAGCTTCAGGGTAAAAATATTTTTTTTACTACTTATATTTTATATTATAGTGTTTTTACACACTTGAATAAATATTATAGTGTTTTTACATATTTGAAAAGTTTTCAAATAGATGGCGTTAGTTCTGCCTAAGAACGAAAAACAATATGCATCCGAATTTCGTCGTGGTGAGACAGTCTCGCGTAGCTCAGTTGGATGAGCTCCCAGCCGCGATAGCTGGGGGACGTGGGTTCGAGTCCCACCGCTAGTGAAATTTTGATGCATATTTAAATTTATAGGAATATTTTTTTTAGATAAGCACGGTTCAATTCTGATAGAAAATAGTGATGAGACCAAGGATATAATACAAAAAAATATGAAAACAGTTCATTTGCTAGTTAACCGCATTTTTTGAATATAAAACGAGTATGTTATTAACTAGCGGACCCGACAGACTTCGTCCTGTCAAAAAAGATTTTCATTGTGGCCGTTTTTTGCTTCTACCTATTTTATAGTGGGGGCAAAAAGCGATAACAAAGTGCAAATTGACTCTTTGACATTAGGAATACACCTACATTGCTTAGACAACAGTGAGTGTTTGTAATTTAGTATGAACTTTATGCAATAGCAATAAAGCTCAAATTGACTCTACCTTTTAGTTAGAAAACGTTTGTATGGGAAAAAGAAAGGGGATGATTTTAGGGGTTTTCCGGCAATTATTCGAATTTTTCACGCCGTAAGAACCATCCTTGAACTTCAACGAACATATATAGTATAGAATAGAATTGGCCAAATTGGTCCAGGAGTTGTCGAGTTATGCACTTCCCAACACATTTTGGAATTATTTTTATATATTAGATTAATTAATATTACATTTATCTATCAATCAAATTATAGGAATAGAATAACAAGAAATTAATAAAAATTAAAAATATAAATCATAAAATAATTTTTTATGCCTCATAAATTATTTATAAAATCTCGTAAATTATTATAAGCTACTGTTGAAAAATGATAAGCTATACGAGTATAGATAGAGTATACTCTCCATGTTCCAAATACAAGCTGTTGGTGCGGCTTAAGTTGTGTCCACCCTAACTTCTCAAAAAAAAAATCATGAAACTTAAAAACGCTTCTAAGCCTTGTATATTAAAAAGTATTTTAAGAGCGCATTACAAATAAACTTATCCACTTTCTTTCATTGATTAAGCTCTCTTTAATGAATTCTTGAAGTGTCTTTTTTAATATACTAGTATATCCCCAGTTATCCTTAGTTAAAGTTAGTGCACAACGCCTCTCCTGGACCGCAGCCAGGGAACGCTCGCACCTGTCCAGTCCTTGCTTTTCTACTAACTTTGAATATAAAGAAGTCTGAAGTTTAACTACTGAAGTTTGTTTTTATTCCATTATAAGTTATACTACTTGACTGCACTCTCACTTTTGTGACAAAGCAGTTAGATAAAATATCGTAGTAGTTTGAGAAGAGTATAACCCATGTCACTTTTTCTGCGTAGATCAGTAAAGTAGAGCAGAGCATAGAATATATCAAAGGAGTTAGTGTAAGTTAGTCTTTGTTTATACGTACAAAGTATTTATCAGATATGCACTAGCAAACAAGTTAGCATTAAAAAAAAAAAAACAGTCAAGTGCGAGTCGGACTCGCGCACCGAGGAAAGAAGTAAATACCATAAAAGAAGTAAAACATTGAAAGAATAACTTTTGTTCATGAATATACGAGTATAATATACATGTAGGTACTTTTGTTGGCGAACCGTAAACCTAACTTTGTTTTTGGTGGTTTATTGTTATTATCAAAAAAAAGTATAAAAGTTAGGGAAATGATTTTATTTTTCCTGTAAAATATACATTAATGCCTATTGATCATAATTATTTCAGATTTTTCGATCGATAAACTTCGGAGATAAGGGGGGTGGAACGGTATTTTTTTCGACAGTTTGCCCAATAAATCAAAAACTATGAGACATAAAAATAAATAAAAATTGGTTTTAGAATACACATGTAACGCCCTTTCATATGATACCCCACTCAATATTGTTATCTCATTTTGAAAATTCGTAGGCTCGGTTTTCTCCCCTTTTTAAATAAAAATAAAAACAATTTTCAAGTATTTGACAAGATGCATTAAACAACTCCAAACTCGATGGGGTTGGTTCGTTTAACTACCGAGTTCTTATATTACCTTCCGGTTCCATCATCAATTCATCAGATCAGCTCTAGGACATACTAATTTTACATCCGATTTGCACTTGCATGCAAATTTTTGCATGCGAGTGGCTGTGGCTGCCGTGGCTGCAAATGTATTAAGGAATTCGATTCGTTTGTGCGATGCGAGTTGACTCGAAATTCGTAAAAAACCTGTACTAACCTCTCAGATTACACTGCAGTGGAACACCGTGGCCGTATGTAAGTAAGTTTCTTTATATTCGTGCTCTGTCAAATCCGCAGCGTGTGGTACGTTGGCTCCGGTCCAGCAAAGGTGTTATTTAGGTCGTTCATTAAGATGCGGCCTTGTTAAGCTTTGTAAATGTCTGGAACTGGGTTATGTTAACTTGGACTACGGTGGAGGGAATGAAATTTTGTAATTTGTAATTTCGCGTTGAAAGTCGTGTTCGTTAATTTTCATAAAACTTTTTCTATGTTTTATAAATGGAGATAAACGCGGGTGTTATAATAGTTTATCTGGATTTACTTACCAAAATAAACATTTACAGTGTTAAGCTTAAGGATATGAATTGCACGGTTGTTAAATTGGTACAAATTTCAGACTATTGCCCATGCGATGGAAGTACCAGACACCGCCTGTTAGGTATCTGTTGTTGTACAACCCAGAAATGGGCCCCACCCACCTGACATATTCAACCACCTAAGCAACAAATATCAGACTATTGCCCATGCGATGGAAGTACCAGACACCGCCTGTTAGGTATCTGTTGTTGTCGGGTGAATTCTAAAAAGAATGTTAAGAAAGTATTCGTTGAAGTTTGAAAAATTTTTTGATTTATAAATTGGTAATCCGCTTGCTCCCAAAAACATTTAATAAAGGAGGACCTCTATTTTTTTCATACTTAACAATATTCAAATGGTAAGAATATAGGTTAATCAATATCAAATATCAAGTATCATCAGTTAATGAAATTTAAATAGCTCTTTGTTTATGTAGTGGTTAGATATATAAAAACCTGGAACTGATTTCTTCTAGGAAATGGCAAGAATTCATTTGAGAAAGGGGATTGGTTGTGGGATTATTTTGATAGTACCTTTTAAGGGAACAACAGCCATGCACATAGTATTCGTTTGTGTAGGTACTGGAATTCATTAGTACTTACTGCACCGTATAAATTCTCCTCCCCTAATTTCTCAAGCTACGCCTTTAATCTAACTAAATTCCTAACCTCGATTTAACTAATGTGTGGTATGGGGCCGACAAGGTGTGGAATTCTCTTTCAGCGTCCTTAGCTACCTTTTTAAATTTGGAGCTTTGAAATAAAGGCGTCTACATGTAAGAGTGTCAAACTTTAGATTCAAAAAACCTAAAGTCATCAGGTAACATGTAATTAGGATTCTTTGCAGAATCCTCCCAGATAGGTACCAGTGCCAGATATTCTACTTTAAAGCTATTGTTTTACTCTATTTCGACTTCACGTAGCTAGCGTATTCAGAGGGTATAATGATACTTAATAACATATCTTAATATGACAAAGCCCAGTTCAGTGATTATGTAAATAATATTTAACTCTAGAACCGTACCCGTATAAGAATTAAATTAACCGTACCCTAGGGTACTGGCCGTGTACCCCAATAGTAAGTACGGTATACCTACACTAGCAGCATTGAAGGTCAAATGAAAATTCCAGGCGTCTCTTCGTCCTTCATGCAAAATTATCTTAAAGCCCTTAAATATCCGTCACAATGAAAAAAATTTAAAAACATTTTTTTTTTTGAGTTTTAGGGTTACTGTTCTAGCATAAACCTAGCACATAAAAATTATATATTGAAACCACAACCATTTATAATAATTGTGGCAATCGAATCCACAACCTCCGCCGCAGACGCAGAGGCATGATACAGCCAAGACGGAAAGTGCTGGCTTTAGAAGGTGCCTATTTATTCTTGATTTGATGACCCATTTTTGTATGTGGTGACGTAGTGGGGAAGACGTTAGATGAAGAAGTTATTCCAATTTTACCCATTGAAAGCAGTTTTATTGTTCATTCAATACTCAACAGGTATTTTTACAATACTCACTCCAGAATCCGTTCAGGACAGAATATGTAATTCAGTTCTTACCTGTTCGTAAAGAAACCAAAAATGTGAGGTACACAATAATTACCTCCACCGTGCACCGGTGGGGCTGTAAACGTTAAAATATACCCATATGTCGTACTGTGAAAGTGCATTTAATAATCAGGTACCATAAGTGGAAAAGACGTTCTTCCCCTCGACCGACTAAGACCAGTAAGCTGTATTCATCATTTGAAATTGTTTGCCCGACGTGTGTTTTAGTAGCGACTTAATCTACTAAATATTGCAGGCAGTTTTTAAAATAATTACGGGCATAAACGGTTATTTGAGAGATGTGATGGTTAAAAAAATTTACAAATATCATCTATTTTGGGTCTTTTATCAAAATTCGCTTTACGGTAGAAACACTGTTCGGAAAATATGGAAAATTCTCAAATAGAAAATTTTCCCAAAAGTTACATCAAAATCTCCATGTTTTACTTTTTATTGGAAACTACAATGGATTATTATATATTTTTTTTAATTGAGTTGGTAATTATGAGTAATATTATGATAAATTAATTAGTTGGTAACTGTAATTTCCAAAAACACTCAGATATAAATTCTTGAAAACTGCCTTAGCTTTTGTAATATACCTGTTGCACCAACCAACGTATTCGTTAAAGTGAAAAGGACAAAAATAAAATCCGTTTACGGCCTTAAGTAACTATACTCAATACCGGTACTGGTGGCCAAGTACTTAATGCAAAAGAGGGGATATTCGTGGACATTATTTATGTTGAGTTGTGAGTGCAATGGGAGACAACACGCGGTGGATTTACGAAATGATCCAACGTACGTATTTATTTTTCTGTATTTTTCGGAGTGCTATTTAAATTTATCTGCTTGTGATGCAAAGTTATTGTTTGTATTGCTTTTTTATTTCGTTTCGCTTTACTTTCACTTTTTTTAAACGACGCTTTAAATGTTTGCGCCAGTGGCGAGTCATTGTTACAAATTTTTCGGTTTTCATAAAAAAATGTACAGACTATTTTTCGAAAAAAATCTTTTAAATTCTTCATTGCTCAATTGTATTTCTTTACAGTCAACTTCTGGGCCTGTGCCCAGAATCAGATCAGATAAGAATGCTCTCAGAATCGGACACTGGCCGAATGTGTGTTGGCAGATTTCACACACGTTTTTTAAAATTTAAAGCTGAATTTTGATCACGATGTTTTTCTTTACAGCGCAAGTGATAATATTATTTAGTTCTTACAAACACACTTAATTCTGAAAAATCAAGACATTTGTTCTTCAATTCTAGCTGGGTCAGCTGTTTCGTACGTCTTCCATTCAATATTTAATACGAGTATTACTATTTCACAGTAGAATAACTGACACTGCGGTGGTAGAATAACTGACTATTCGGACGAACTCCCCAAGAAAAGCCCTACCTACAATCTGTGATGTCACGGAGGATCGTATATTTCTTGTTCGAGCAGAGAGGATATTCAGCATAGAAACCTAAATGAATAACTTACCAAACTCCCAGTGTAGCAGAAGCCTAGCGACTCTTGAGCAAACTCATCGCGGCCTAACAAATGGGGGCTTTAGTGAACACGGGCGAAACACTCTCGGCAAATGAGACTTCTTTCATGGCCCGCCTTATTTACGTTCTTACGGTACACGTTAACATAGATGCACGAGTAACGGTTAAAGTTTTCGGAAAAGTTTGGGTTCCTTTTTTTAAACTTTACACGCTAGCGCTTGACTGTTATCACACTTGAGGGAAAGTGATGAGACAGTCCAAGATGCTCCGCGCTTGCGTAGGAAATGTCAGTTCACTGTTGATTTAAAGGTACCCCAGCTGTAAATGGTGGGAAAGACAAGGACCGGGAGGGTATTCTTGACCCTGCAGTGCATATCAGGAACGAATCGAACCACTTTCTTCTTTTTGTAGCAAAGTAAAGTATGTTGAGATGGAAAAGCGTTCACGGAACCAGGTGTTATATCAGAAGCGGTGCAACCCGGGAATCTCATACAAAAATAAAATCATTAAGTCTCATTTTGTCGGCTATATAGGGCGTATTCACGTAGAAAGCAGGTTGCCAACGCCGATCTACCAGCGCTTATCGGTACTGGTTTTAACAGATAACCGCTACATAAATCAGGCTGGCTTGAACAGGCGTTAGCGGTTTGAGTAGCGTTCAAAATGTCTAGCTTATCAGACGCAGATTTTTTGTTAGAAATTATGTGTTCCGCATATTTGAAAACATTATGGTATACCTAATATGTATTCATTCACCACACTATTCGACACATCAGACTTTATTCCAGAGATGTAGTTTAGTGATAATTCCACCATAGCCGAACGCTAATCCTATACCTTTAAACGAGCAATTCTTGTATATATATTTCTATATAATCTGGATCTCGGAAACGGCTCGAACGATTTTCATGAAATTTAGTATACAGGGGGTTTTGTGGGCGATAAATCGATCTAGCTTGGATTCATTTTTAGAAAATGTCGAATTTACCAAAAAAAATAAAAATATGACTACTGCTGCCATCTATTGGCCACCGAGCGAAGCTCGGTCACCCAGATATTAAATATTTAAAGTATCTACGAGTACCTAAACCTGTAACTTTGCCGATTAGCGTGTGTACGGGCAATGTAAATATGCTCTGTATTGTTCACTATTTGACCCAATGGATATTGTTCTACCATTTCCGAGACGTGTTTTAATAATAAATTTACAACAAATGAACACAATTAATATTTAAACGTATACAGCGAATCAGATGAAAGACGGGAAATTCAAGTTTGCGTAACCAAATTCGTGTAACTCAAATCAAAGTTGAACGAGTGGAGCTAACTCAATTGTTAGGTTCTTACAATGTATATACATTAGTTTATTTTGCCCGCTTTGTCGGGAGGTCATAACTTGAGTGTAAACAGTAAACATCGCTTGTTTATTTCAATGTAATGCGTAGCCTGTTATTTCAGCCAAGTTTAATGTAATTACAACTTTAAATAACTACATGTAGGTGATAATATGTATTACATTTCAATGTATTTTGTATTGGTATTAGTATCTAGTGTATTGATAACTATTGGGCGCCGTAGGTATCTGATAGGTGCAAAACACACCTGGATTATATCAATAACTTAACTCGTATGTTGACAACTTGACTGAGATCTTATTTATTTATTTATTTATTTATTTATACTTTATTGCACAAAGAAACATAATTATAAGAAACATTATACTATATATAAATATTCTTGTCTTATTGACTGAGATCTCACCTAATGACTGATGATGCAGCTGAAAATGTAATCGTACTAACGTGGCAGGGGTAAGTTAGTAAATCCACCAAAGTCATTGCGCCGGAACGCTAAACCGCTTGGCTTGGCATAACATTATGGGTAGGGGTTTGTACTCCCTTAGCAAAAAGTACAAAACCTCCCACCAGAACAGACCTGAGCCAAATTAAACATTATGTTTAAAGAAGACCGAGGACGGAACCTAACTCGCGTCCTCCTATCGAATCCCATCGTCTAATACCTATATTAGACGATGGGATTCGATAAGTTTTAAACATTCATACCAAAAAACACTCCGTCATAGAAACATTGCCCATCCATTCTACCTGGATGTCTGGCAATTCATGACCATCCGGTATGCCAGATCTTTCTTTCCACGCACATGCAAACTGTGGAATCGTCTATCAACAACAGTGTTCCCTTAAAACTTGGGGCTATTTAAGAGGCGGATAAAAAAATTTCTTAAGAGCCATCAACGCATTCGCAGTTCCTCTGGTGCTCCAAATGTCCATGGGCGGCGGTGATCGCTTACCATCCAGGTGACCCACCCGCTCGTTTAAACGCGTTGACTTAAAAAAAAAAAAAAAAAAACGTCTATCCGTTGCTTAATGGTTACATTTCTTCAAACGTACAAACCAAACTACATTCGTAGCATTTATATTATTAGTAGGATACAAGGAAAATCTCAAAACAAAGTCGTAGTTGCAAATCCGGAACACAGTATTGTATTGTTAGAGCCGTAACCTGGGATAGGTTTAAACTTAGTCTTACGTCTTACGGTCTGCGAATTGTGGAATCCTCGCACAATGTACGACAGCGACGCTTCAAGAAACTGTAAACAGATTTTCCTTTCATTGCTAGTTTACCTTGCGAAAATCTTAAGGCCTCACGTTAAGTACTGTGTTTACAGTATTACAATAATTTTTGAAGGATAAACGTAGCTTGTCATTAAGACCAGGCCCGTGACACTCAGTACAAATAACATAACTTAACTACCTACACTACTACTAAAATGCCGGCCCTATAAGTATTCATTTATATGTGTGAGTAAATGTCATCGTAACCCGTTAGGGCTGGCAAAACTCGACCTGTCTTTGGAGACGACGCGACCGATGCACAATGCCACGGTGACAACTTGCAGCCTACTGTAGAACATTAGCATTGCGGTACAAATGCAATACTTTGTTTAGTTATTTCATGAAAACTAATTATATTTCATTATGTTTATCTATAATTTAATTAATTTCTAAGGATAAAATTAAAACAGAAATGTAATAATTTCATATGTAAGTACATAGCGTTGCATGTAATATTTTCATAAGTAAGTACATAGCGTTTTTTCGCGGCTTCACTGACCTGAATTTTGGAGTTTCACAAATTCCGTATGGACTATGGATTTTTAGGGATAAAAAGATAGTAATGTGTGAAAGTTAATATAATATCTTCATTCCAATTTGCAGCAATTATCGGTACATTACTTACTTCGTACCTAGTTGCGGCATGAAAGAGTTACAAACATCCAAACCCACAAGCTTTCATATAATTCATATTCATTATACAATAGGATTATTATAATTGGATACTTATAAAAATCACTGCAAAAATAATTAATTACCGTTCCTTGCCCATATGATTTTTTCATTTGTCAAGCAAAATCTGAGAAAACTTTATTAATCCTCCGGTTTTTCATAAATTTCACTAATAAAAAATTGTCATCTAAAAAGGTATGCTTTTATTTACAATCAGTAGCCCTATGACAAAGTTAGGAATTTGTGGCAAACCTATTGAAATAACGCACTCGCGAGACAGCGCCCACAAGTACCACCCGACGCGTCGCGCTCGGCGCTCTGGGGTAATACATTGACGGGAGGGTGTGAATGTCCCTTCTTTACGTTAGTAATATTATAATATTCGTTGCTAAGACTTCTAAATTAGCTGAAGGTTTCGGCCGTAGCTTCTGGCTAGTAACCACCTTGTCGTCAAGAGACGTATACAAAAATGTCAAAAATGTTTATTTTGACACCAACCAGTAAGCCGACCGTAGTATTATCTATGGACCACGGTCCACACCACGAATCACTACACTCGTTATTAGTCCGCACCCGAGTTTTCACAGGGACGATTTTCGTCATATTAGCGGAATTTCTTTACAAATTACTACCGTAAAATGTTCCGATGGGCTTATCCTCAAATTCATATCGGTGGTGTCGTCTCGTCGTCGTCAAAGACGTCTCTTCAATTGTTTTTGCATTACGGTACGATGCTGTGTAGAAATCTTTAGGGGTTATTTCCCAGTTGGTATAACAACATCTTCGACTGCATCGTCAGTCGTCACCCACCATCAGGTGAGATCGCATTTTAATACTAACTTGTAGTTTAGATGAAAAATATTCATAACGAAATATTTTGAAAATAAATCTCGGAAAGCTCATATTCCGATATAATAATTTAATACTTAATTCAGAATACCTGCTATACCTACTTTATAATGATGCCAACATTAAAATAATTATGGCGTGTAAATAATATATATCGCGCTCATGTAATTTCAATTTGAACGTTGTAATATTATTTTCTATTTACAAAAGTAATACTGACGAGAATTAAGAAAAATTACATTTCCTTATCTAAGAAAATAAATTTTCTTATTTAGAATTCTCGAAAATTATTTAGAATTCTCGTGCCAATTTTCCATACCAAACTCCTCCAAAACGGCTCAACCGATTGTTATGAAATTTTCTGTATATGTTCAGAAGGTCTGAGAGTAGGTAGCTAGCTATTTTTTATATCTCAATGGCGAAACACGTTTGCCTGGTCAGATCTAATATAAAAACTAATCAGAGAGTGATATAAAAACTAGCTAAACCGTGAAAAGAGTTTTGCCATTAAAATTCTCATTTGCGTATGAAAAATACAGACACTGTGACATGAAAATTTTAAGAAAAAAAAAAATTGAAAGTTGATTTATTATTAACTGGGTTACAATTAAAAAAAACACAATGCAGACACCTCCATTTAGATGCCAAATTCTGTTTTTTGTTTTTTTTTTTTATTTTTATTTATTTATCTTAATAAATAGTCTCGCTCTTCTTTACTCAAATTATAATTAATATTACCTTACATGGTTTTTAAATCTAAAATTTTATAATATTAGATCTGCGAAATATCGAAATAGCATGCGATTATTTTAACAACGTACATACATTAGGGCGTAAATTGCTCTGGTGAGGTGCTAGAACGTTCCTCAATTACACTGTAACATAGTTAAGTTACGAATAAGGATGATTCTAAAGTATGCAATGTTCTGATACTCATATTTCATGGTCCATTTAACACAAGATGGATGATGTATCCAGAAATAGAAATGCAAATCCTTGTCAAACCTAACATATTGTTCCAGTCGTATTGCGAAATCGAATACATTTACTTTACGACTAGCTTTGCACCCAAACGTTTCTTTAGATATCTCTGATTTATAGGCATATACTAAAACAGGTGCTGTTAGTTTTTCGATGAAGGACTGATTAGATATTAATTTTAATTTGTTTCAAGCCTTAGTTTCGCTTATTGCACCCTGCTTGAATTTCGGTTTATACAAATCAAGTAGAACTGTGGATTAAAATGACAATTTTGTGTGCAAATGCAAAATGCAATAATGCAATAACAAAGCAAAAATGAATAAAATCATTATAGTTATTTTAACTCATCAAATCCTCTGATGGATTGTCCTCAGCACGGCGCTGCCCGGGAAGACTTACAGCAGGAATTGTAGATGAAACTGTGCAGGGGGTCCGTGCCCACAATTCTGAGCGAAGCCTCTGGACGAGATGCACTCATTAAATACGCGATCAGGATACCTAAAATTGCTATTGAGAGGAACAGAGCAATCGATATAGATGCGTAGTGTGTTTTTATATTATAAGATTATAAAACTGACTCGTATAGAGATCGGATTGTTCTGGTCCTCACAAAAGCTTATATGGCTGCCCTGTGTACTCCAGGCTTTGCGCCATGTTCGACGACCGTTATTGGTTAATTATTACTGGAAATTTAATCTTGATTGATAAAAATAGATCTCTTTCTAAGAAAGGGGACACCGTTCGAAAAATTAAAAAAAAAAACTCATCAAATCGGCTAAACTTGTTATCGGCTTCACCATATTAAAATTTTTTGGAATGCCAATTCTCATCAATTTTCGACGTTTTTTTAGTTTTATGCTTAATGCTTTCAATGGTTCAGTAAAATGAAAACCTAGCCTATTTTAAGTAAAATCAGCGCAAACCAAGTTCCCGTCGCACCCGCAATCCGCATACGTGTTTTCAAAGATCGAACAATCTTCTAGGGATATAAGTAAGACATATATATAATATATATAATATAATATAGTATAATATAGGTATGGTTGGTGCATGATGTTAGCTTGAATGTCACTTTTTATTTTTTATTTTTATAAAGCATTTTTTGTATCTAAGAACAGTTTTTAGTGTTTTCCATAATGTTTTAGAAGGCTGGTATGTGGAGGAATATTTTATTAGTTTAGTTTTAAATAGTTTGTAGTTAGGTATATATTAGGTATTATATTATATTAGCCGTTCTATTATATTATTTATATTATAAGTAAGTATATTTATAAGACATTGAGGATCTCCAAAATTAAACACAAATTGTTTCCCTGAAATAACAAAGAAACGACATTTAAAGTTCACTATATCTCGAGTCCTCAATCACATTCTTTCTATGAGTTTTTATTACGACAAAAATGCACACAACAATTTCAGCATCCCTCGCCATTTTAAATCATCGACACAGATCAATATCATAGATACGCGACAGCTGATACGCGAAGCGCGGCAAATTCAAATGAATGAAATGTCACTCAATTCATTACATCTCCCCCCCTAAGAGCGAAAATTCTAAGCAATATATCTGTAAAATGTACTTATAAGTCATCTTCATATTCATTATCATCTCCTTCATCTTCTTCAGCCTCTGTTATGACAGGTTGCAATTTTGTTATATGAAATAATGTTGATTCTGTTTTTCTGTTGCCTGTATCAATCCTATAAATGGAATTCGATATTTTCTCTATTATTTTGAAAGGGCCTATTTTTAATTCGTCTAATTTCTTTCTATTCAGTCTATTTCCATTTTCTACATATACACTGTCTCCTAAATTAAATTCTTGCATTTTTCTATTTCTATCAAATATTTTCTTGTTATACTCATGAGATTTTATTGTATTCTCTAATGCCAATCTTCTATCAGCAATCCACTTGTCTTCCTTTTCCATCGTTTTGAATTCATTTGGTAGAATACTGACATTTGTACCATCCAGTAAATATTTTGGTGCAAAACCTGTAACGGAGTGTTCTGTTTCATTATATTTTTGTATACATTCTCTTGCCAGTGTTGTCCATGTTCTCTTATTATTTTTCTCATTCATTTTACACCTTATTTTATTTACTATTGTTTGGTTTCATTTCATTCAAGCCGTTCGAGAATGGTGTATTCACGGCTGTAAAAATTAGTTTAATATTATTTTCCTGCAAAAATTGTTTAAATTCTCTTGAATTTATGCCCGGATATTGATCTGTCAGGATAATTCCAATCTCATCTGTCTCTAGTACTTTCTTTGTTAAATTTATAAAGTCACATGCATTCTGGGTTTTCGAAGTCGCAATAAATGCATATCTTGTGTAGTGATCTACTAAAAGGTGTAGATATTTCTTTGTAGACCTAGATCCTCCAAATCCACCAATAGTATCCATTGACATTATTTCAAATGGTTTGGTAGCTGGTCCCAGTTGTGACATTAATCCAATTTTTTTTTGACATCTTGATTTATTTTTTATGCATATTTCACATGTTTTACAAATATTTATGATATTTTTTGTTAGGTTTATAGCCGTATATATTGAACTTATTTTTTTCTGCAGTTGTCTGATCCCAATATGGCATAAATCTTCATGCACCTTTTTTATAAGTTTTTTACTAAATTCTTCTGAGAGGATAATCTTTTCCTGTTTCTTTATTTTTTTATAATAGATATTATTTTTTAGTATTAAATTTTGTTTCTTTTCTCTTATTGTTTCATTTTTCTCTTGGTCTCCAACTATATCTTTTATTTGTATTAAATTAACTATTCTCAATGTTTCCTCTCTGTTATCTTCTGGTTCTAATACAGGGTTTCGGCTCAAACAGTCTGCTTCTACATTTTCTTTACCAGGTATATATTTTACGGTAAAGTCATACTGAGATAGGTAGTATGTGAGATCACCCAATTCTTCATCTGTCCTGCATTTAATGTTCATGTTCTCTAGAGGTTTGTGATCTGAGTAAATGGTGAATTGTTTTCCGATGAGCCAGTGCTGCCAATATTTAACAGCTTCTTTCATAGCAAGACATTCTAAATATATAGCCTTTTTCCGTTTTTGATGTTCATTCAATTTTTTTGAGAAATATGCCACCGGTTTGTCTTTACCATCTAGTTGTGTCTGTTTTAATATTGCTCCAATGCCCTCCAAAGATGCATCGGTAAAGATTTTGATTGGTAAGTCTTTGTCGAATATTTCCAAGACCGGTTGCGAACATAAATATCTTTTTATCAGATTGAATGCTTCTTCACATTTCTCTGACCATACAAATTTCTCGTTTTTTCGTAATAAATTGTGTAATGGATCTAAAATAATTGCACTTCTTGGTATATAGTCATGGTAGAAGTTTATTTTTCCCAAAAATTGTCTGATGTTCTTTTGCGTCTTAGGAGTTGGAAAGTTCCTTATTGAAATCAAATTGTCTTTTAGTGGTCTTACTGAATTGTTCTGAATTATATGGCCGAGGTATTTTACTGAGTCTGAAGCAAAGGTACATTTCTTAAACTTCAGTCTAAAGCCTTCTTTAATTATTGCCTCTAATACATTTCTAATGTGCCTTATATGTTCTTCAAAGGTAGACGAGTATATCAAAATATCATCGATATAGTTAACAGAGTATCCTGTGAGATTGTGTTTTCTTAGAATATTGCTTAAGATTCTCTGGAAAATTGCTGGTGATGTTTTCAAGCCAAAAGGGAGGCAGGTCCACTGGAAGTGGCCATCTTGTGTGACAAATCCTGTTTTACTTCTGTCTTCCACCCGTAATGGTATTGCCCAAAATGCTGAGTTTATATCTAGTGTAGTAAAATACTTGCAATTTCTAGTTTTAATAATTAGATCATCTATCAAAGGAAATGGTTGAGCTTGTGGTATAACTATTTTGTTTAACTCTCTGAAATCTACACATAAACGGGATTTTCTATTTTCACCTTTTTTAAACGCCAATGTCACTGGAGCAGCGAAAGGACTGTATGATTCTTCTATTAAATTGTTCTTTAGTAACATCGATATTTGCTCTTCAATTTCTAATCTATCTTGTATTGTACATCTGTATGGTCTTTTACTACAATATTTATTTACTTGTAAATCTATGCGAGCTTCATAATCTTTAACTGAACCTATATCATACTTGTCCTTAGCAAATATTGTTTTATATTCCTTTATAATTTTCTCTATCTCAATTTTCTTTTGATTATCTAAATGGTCTGTCATACTTATAAATTCCTCTGTTTCTATGTGTTCATTGAAATTTACTGTATATTTTTTTATATTATTATCTTCATTTCTGTTATCTTTAGACATCCTGTCTATTTTATTTGTTATTTTCTTTTGTTCTATCTGCAAGTTTTCATTTTGGGTTAATCTGAATTTCTTTATCATATCTAATCCGATTATGAAATCATCAAAATCTTCATTTTCTACTATGTATACATCCACCTCTTCTTCTAAATCACATATTTTAATTTTTATTGTTATCAAGCCATCCATCTTCTTCACACCATTAACCGTTCTCATGTATGCTATGTTCACATCATATTTTTTTTCTTTTACTTTTATTAATCTTGAATTTATTATAGAAATCTGTGAGCCTGAATCATAAATACCACTCACTTCTAGTTTATTTTCTAATAAAAGCTTGATTTTGATTAATGGTGTGCTTACTAGTTTTTTTTCTCAGTATTTATGTCTACTTCAATTATGGAGTTATTGTTTACATTTTTAGTTTTAAGATCTTTTTCAGGTTCATTTTTATTTTTCTTGAACCAACATGACTCCTCCGGATGATATCTAATCCCTTTGTCCAAAGACTCACAAGTCTTACATGACTTCTTCTCATAAGTTTTATTTTTATTATAAAATGTACTGCTCTTTATGTTAGTTGAGTTTTTCTTATACATCGTGCCTTCATATTTTCTTATCTCGTTGAGCAAGTCAGTAGTGTTGTTGAGTTCATCCCTGTTTAACTTATTTAAGATAAATCCAGGTAAACCAGTTGCAATAAGATCTATCATTGTTTTGGAATCTATAGATTTGTTTATATCTAATAAAAGCCGTTCTTTTTTTATGGCATAATCAATTAACTGTCCTTCTTTATACCTAAATGCGAGAGCATATGTGACTATGTCCCATCCTTGGTTTTTAAAAGTTTCTAAAAACTTGTCTTTCCATTCACTCCATTCAGAATTTATTGTTAGTTTTATGATCATCGAGCCATACCAATCCAAACAAGGTTTATCTAAAAATAACCTCAAAATATCTATTTTTGTCTCATCTTTTGTTATATTAAAGCGCGCACACTCTTTTTCAAAAATTTCTATCCATTGCATCGCATTAGGATTTTTGCTTGTGAATTTTTCAATAATAAATTTTTCTGAGATATGTTTTAAGTTATGTTGACTTTCTTTCTTAGTTGTAGTTTCTATTAATTGTTCCAAGATTTGTTGCAAAGTGTCATTTTTGTCCTTTGCTTGTGTTGTGCTCACTTCATCTAAATATTGATCTAAAAATTGCATATTACCTTCCTCATCTACATATGTCTTCTTTAGATTTTCATCCAACTTTATCCATACTTTTCTACTCTGGTGTCTTTTTTTAATGCTATTTTTTACTTTTGTGAAAGTGTTCGTTTTAACAATATATGTATGATGACTCACCGGCTTCAGTTCCTCGGGTAAAACATAACATTTTCCTTCTTCAGTAGATATTGAGGTTATAGCTAATACATTTGATTTGCCATCATTTTAGGCTATTATTGTAAACTCAAATTGAAGCCGGTCCATCTTCTTTTAGTTCACAAAAATGTCGTTTTATAAGACATTGAGGATCTCCAAAATTAAACACAAATTGTTTCCCTGAAATAACAAAGAAACGACATTTAAAGTTCACTATATCTCGAGTCCTCAATCACATTCTTTCTATGAGTTTTTATTACGACAAAAATGCACACAACAATTTCAGCATCCCTCGCCATTTTAAATCATCGACACAGATCAATATCATAGATACGCGACAGCTGATACGCGAAGCGCGGCAAATTCAAATGAATGAAATGTCACTCATTTCATTACATATTTATGATGTCATCCTCAAACCTTAGTATTGACAGTGATTTATTTTTATCAGCGTCCTCGGGCGATGAGACGGACACTAGTTTTCACAGTACAATTACCTCCATTCCACTCAATGTATCTCTAAATTCGATCTTCTCAGACTGTGTGAAAAATTTCAATGTTGTTCATATAAATGCTCAAAGTATTCCGGCTCATTATCCAGACATGCTTGCGTCTTTCGATTCTCGCAATATTCACGCCATATTAGTGTCAGAGTCGTGGCTCAAACCCTGTTTGCCGTCTACGTCATACTCATTACCAGGGTTTCACCTCATTCGCAATGATCGCACCAACAGAACAGGTGGTGGCGTGGCGATCTACCTTAGATCCCACATTGCTTTTCAAGTTGTTAGTTCGTCATGTCAACCGCCTCCTGTTGATGGTGCTGAGCATTTGCTTATTGAAGTGTGTATGTCCCAGGCAAAGATTCTCCTGGGTGTGTTCTATAGCCCCTCCTTATTAACGAATTATTTTCAATCCTTTGAGACCATCTTAGAATCATTAGTCCCTGCTTACAGTCAAACTATTTTAATGGGCGACTTTAATACTTGTTTACTTAAGAAAGATAATAGAGCTCAAAAGCTCGAGTCTATAATTGAGGCGTGTAATATGGAAATTCTTCCCCTTTCAGCTACACACAACTTTCCCGGCTATTCTCCTTCTCTTCTTGATTTAATTATGGTCTCCTCTCCTAATCTTGTTTTTAAACACGGTCAGGTTTCTGCCGATGCCTTTTCCTATCATGATCTTATTTTTCTCTCGTATAAAGTGCGTCCTCCTAAATTAAAACCCAAAATACTTCTGCGGCGTAATTTTGCAGGAATTGATATTGATCGACTGTGTGATGATGCTCGTAAAATCGATTGGGCAGCCGTAGAATCCGCTCCTAGTGTGGATCTAAAAGTTGAAATTTTTGTATCCCTGCTCACTCAACTTTACGATGTCCATGCGCCCATACATCCAGTAAAAATGAAGCACTTGCCTGCCCCCTGGCTAACTGACGATTTAAAAAATATGATTTTAAAGAAAAATGTTGCCAAAACCAAATTTAAGAAGAACAATTCCGATGAAAATCGAAGAAAATATCATAAAGCCAGGAATCGCTGCAATACATTATGTAGAGATGCACAACGACGCCATATTCACTCTTCAGTCAAGAACGGCGACTCGTCCAGAGTTTGGAAATTTCTTGAAACGGTCGGAGTCGGCAAACTATCCAATAACATTTCGATTCCGCCAAGTATTGACTTGGAGCTTCTAAATCAACATTTCTCTTCTGCTTCGAACTCTCTTGACAGTTCATGTAAATTACGCACTCTTCATTCACTTGCTGAAGCTCCGACTCCTAATTATCCTCCGTTCGAGTTTAGTCAATTCACTGTATGTGATGTTAAGAAGAACTTGTTGTCTATTTCTTCGAATGCAGTCGGCAGTGATGACATTAGCCGTACTATGATTATCCCTATCCTTGATATCGTTGCACCTGTTATTGCTTATATCCTAAATGAATGTATTTCTTGCTCCAAATTTCCTGAACCCTGGAAAAGCGCTCATGTTATACCTCTTCCGAAGAAGGCTGTTCCTGTTAACTTCTCTGATTTCCGTCCTATTTCGATCCTTCCTTTCCTTTCCAAAGTTTTAGAAAAGCTTATTTATCAACAGTTAAATTTATTCCTTAATAGAAACTGTCTGTTTAATTCTTTCCAGTCCGGTTTTCGTCCTGGTCATAGTACGGTTACAGCTTTAATAAAAGTTACTGACGACATACGTTGGGGCATGGACAACAAGCAACTCACTGTTATGGCTTTGCTGGACTTAGTCAGTTGCGTTCTCTTAACATATCTCCATCAGTTATTGACTGGTTTCAGAGTTACCTTAGTGGTCGCCGGCAGCGTATTCGCTTTGAGGAAACTCATTCCTCTTGGTGCGATATCTCTGCTGGTGTGCCCCAAGGCGGCGTGTTGTCACCATTGCTCTTTTCCATCTTCATTAACTCAATCAGTCATAACCTTTCTTCTCTCTATCATATGTATGCAGATGATGTCCAGCTTTATACCCAGTCTTCGTTTGAAAACCTGCCAGATGCAATTGCCAGAATGAACTCAGACCTTTGCTCCGTCCTTCAGTGGAGCAAATCATTTGGACTTAATGTTAATCCGAGTAAATCACAGGCAATTGTTATTGGTAGCCAAAAGCAGATATCCAAAATTGACTGGCGGTCACTTCCTCCTATTGCGTTCAATAATGTTGTTATTCCGTACTGTGAGAACGTAAAGTATTTGGGAGTGTATCTTGATAGGACCTTAAGCTGGGCTCAACATGTTAAACAAGTCAGTAGGAAATTATTTGCATCCTTGGGCTCCTTGCGTCGCCTTCGATCTATTCTTCCAATTCCTACAAAAATTATGCTCGCACAGACTCTTCTCCTTCCTATTCTTGATTACGCTGACGCAAGCATTGTCGACTTAAATGAAAACCAATTAAGTAAGCTTGAGAGACTTCAGAATTCCGTTATTAGGTTTATATTTGGTTTACGCAAATATGACCATATCTCACAATTTCGTTCTCGTCTTAATTGGTTACCTATCCGACTTCGCCGGAATCTACACATCCTTTCCATTCTGTACTGTGTTCTGTTTCATCCTTCTACGCCCCCTTACTTAAAAGAGAAATTCAATTTTGTAGGTCAACCGGGAGAATTGCTCCGTTCTTCGAGGAAACTTATTTTGATGATGCCTGCGCATAAGTCTTCCTTCTTTCATAAGTCTTTTACGATTCAGGCTATTAATCTTTGGAATGCCTTACCTCTCGATATCAGGGAGGCCCAGACTATAGGACAGTTTAAAAGACTTGTAAAAGATCACTTTATATCTCAGTTGCCTGAGTGCTGATGACTAACTGTCACCTATAACTTTGTCATTTCAATGTTTATTATATCCTCACTTATTCTATTGTTTTGAGGATTATTTTTATTTTTATTGAATTTGTATTACTTAGGTATATATTATTTTATGTATATATATATATATATATATATATATATATATATATATATATATATATATGTGTGTGTGTATATAATATATTATGTAGATATGTACAAGTATATATAATATTATTGTAAGTAGTTTATTTTATTTATTTATTCTGGCACCACCAACCGCGTATCCACTTTCAAATATTCCTTCACATTATTGGTTGCCTGGTAGAAATCGCTATGTAGCGATAAGGCCGCCAAATTGTACTCCTAAGTTTGTTTGTATTTAATTAATTTATTTCTTTTTTTATATTTTTATTCTGTGGTGTGCAATAAAGTGTTTATCTATCTATCTATCTATCTAAGACATAGTTATTTAATGGTAAATACAAAAATATAAAACTTTTCATATTATTTTTGAGAAAATTGTAGAGAAAATCTTGGACATAGAATTTTACCTACTCACGAATATATTGATCAGCGCTAACTATACCTATAAGTGAAAATTTAAAGTATTTTACACACACACATAAACCCGATAAAGCAAAACTGCTTGATGGGATTCGAACCTCCGATCCCAGATAGTTCCTAGTCTATTTATGCCTAGTTAGGATTAGATCAAACCACTACAACGTAATCAAGGCTCCGATTTCTAAACAAACAACGTAGGTAATTGATTTAGGAAGCGAAAATTGTTAAATAACTAATAATGTTGGCAACTTGAACTGTTTACTTTTACTACTGAGAGATTGTATCGGAATGTTGTAAACATATTAATTAATTAATGATGGCTAATATGACCTATATATTCAGTGACCGTCGGCTAAAAAGGTTTTAGGATATAGGATATATAATTATTGACACGCACATAATGCGAGCAAAGCCGTAGGCAGCCGCTTCTTGTTAATAAATGACATGGCCGGATTCTGCCCTCAAAAAAAAAATTCATGGCCATTGACAAACAGTACGTCCAAGTAAGTACGTGCAAGTTGTTATGCTGATATTATGTCTCTCGCTAGTTTTCTGATCATAAAAACTAAACGATTGTAAAGACATAATTATAAGCTTTAATATGACGTACTGTTTGTCGATGGGCATGAATATTTTTTTTCCAGGGCACAGCTCCATACAAGTTTCGGCCATGTCCTTTAAACAATCGTTCACGTCGATCGCTGCGATATATTAATCATGAGTCCAACATTGTGTTCTCGATATGAATTGATAACGTCGCTTTAAACATGATTGATGGGATTTTTTTAATTAATTCTGCAGGCAACAGACTTGGCCAACGGGGTGTTATTGCTATTGGTTGAAAATTAAAATACAATAGTTGTTTCATGAAAACCTTTTGTTTTTTACATAGGCCTAGTGTAGTTTAAACTCTACTACGGCCAAGTTTGGAAAGCAGGTTTGTACGGAAAAGATATTTTGTTTGGATTTGATTTGGACGCAAGATACTCAAAAAAAAATTGTGCTCTTTTAAAAATATCGTGGTAGTTATACAATTTTTATTACATTATAATATGAAAGTAAATAACATTTCGAAACAGAAATATTTCCTTATATCTTTGGAGACTAGCGTATATTTTTCTAATGCTTGAGCAACAGAATGACAACATCTACGCAGAATGCTTGAGCTTAGTGTCATATCTTGGAGCACACCACGGGTATGCCCCTGGAATTCTAATTTTTTGTGGTTTTTCGCGGTTTTTAAGCTAATAAGATATAATAGGCTTATGGCAATCAAATTGCGATAATCCCAATATCATCTTCACGTGTTTATATGAAATTTTCTGCTTGAAACATCTCCGGAACGGAGAGGAGATGTCGAAATGACTAAATCTGATTGGTTACTCAAGGTTACACAGCTCCGCTCCGATCTGCTTTGATGGAAACCGGGCCTAAGAATCACTTTTTTACCGAAACGCAAACTTAACATTGTTTTATGAGGTTAATTGCTAATATCAAAAAAAGTATAATAAATACACAGTTGATTTCATTTTTCCCGTAAAATATCCATTGATTCCGATTAATCATAATTTTTTCAGAATTTTCGATTGGTAAACTTAGGAGATAAGGACAAAATATTTTTCGAAAGTTTGCTCAATAAATCAAAAACTATCGGGCATAAAAATAAATAAGAAGAATACACAAGTCATATGATACCCCACTCAATATTGTTATCTCATTTTGAAATTCCGACGATCCCGTTTAAAAGGGGGGCTTTTTAAGCAAAAATAAAAAAGATTTTCAATTTTTTATGATTGCACTAAGCGCGGGCCATGATTATCGACACCTATTCCAAATTTCATGTTGATATCTTTAATAGTTACTGAATTAAAGGGTCGTGACACACAGACAGACAGACGGACAACAAAGTGATGTTATAAGGGTTCCGTTTTTTTTCTTTGAGGTACGGAACACTAAAAACGAAAATATCTAGTAAAACGAAACAAAAAAATAAACCTATCTACAAAACGAGGTCTTATTTTGTGTCTCCGTTGAGTTATCCTTAGTTGGAGACCCTCGCAATAATTTCATCATATTCAATGTTGTACGAAAAGGTGGCAGAGAATTGGAGGCAGCGCGAAGACAGTCCTGATTAAGTCGTGAAGGCGGCGTGATTAATGGAAGAAGCGGGGGCGGATGTGTTAATTAGATTTGCACGGCCCGAGATTGTCGCCTGGACGTATTGTTCAGGATTTAATCTCCCGGCAGAGCTTGTGCGTCGTTACTATCCACAGTCCTACACGCTCGAAAGTGCCTTATAATATAGTGGTTTGACTTTTATGTCTTAACTTCTAAAGCTATAGGAATTGGATCGCCAAAGGACATGGCCGAAACTTGTATGAAGCTGTGCCCTGGAAAAAAAAATTAACAACATAACAACTTTCAACAAAATGCGCCTAAATATTTTAAACAGCAATGGTTTTTTAATAATATATCATGCGTATTGTTTATGAACTAATATTTTTTTCATATTACAAAGCTTAGAAAATGCGAGTAAACATTTTGAATTGCAATTTTTGAATAAAAAAATCATTGCTATTAAAAATATTAAGGTCCATTTTGTTGCAAGTTGTTACGCTAATATTATGTCTCTCGCAAGTTTTCTGATTATAAAAATTAAACTATTGTAAAGACATAATGATAAGCTTTAATATGACGTACTGTTTGTCAATGGCCATGAATATTTTTTTTCGAGGGCAGAATCCGGCCATGTCATTTTAACAGTTAAGTGCCTGTTGAAGTTAATTTTCTTATATGCATGTGAAGGAATGGTGAGACGAGCACATTATATAGCGCAATACGCTTGCATTATTTTTAGTGATTGCCTGTTTACCTACTCGTATTTCATGTGTATTGTGCAGTGCTTTCCATGATTATGCATTGCAATATTAAACAACGTCTATCACACATAAGTTCTTAAGTCGCATTTTTTCCAGTAATCTCGTCCTTTACGTTAATGTTAAAAATAAAGTTATGAATAAACTTGACCTTAGATCAGAGGGCACCAAATCAATTAAAGACTGTTTAAAATCAATTAAAGTTAGTTTAAGTGATTGCCATTTTTATAAACCATTATTATGGTAAATCACACATATGTTTGGGTTCTTTAATGTTAAACGAAGTTTTATTATGTGGTATACGTATTGAGATTTATATTTAGAGTTGAGAAGACAATTTATTTCTTTAGTAAAAGGCAAGCTAATTATAGTCGTATATATGCATAATAAAAGAATTTCTGTGTGCCATTCTGTTACCTAATTTATCTCGACCGCTTGAAAAGCCCTCGAAAACTGGACATCCGCAAGCTGAAACAACAAAATTAAACACAATTAATAAAATTCCATTGGAAAAACAAAATATCCCACCCTTATCTTTATCATCCTTTTATAGCACAATAAAAATGACCATTATTTTGCCAAAAGGTTTCGATAAATTAATTATTAATAATTTGACTATAAACTTATTCTATTTTTAAGCATTCGACAATTATAATGTGAAATCAACCTCAAATAAACTAGTCGACTTGTATTAGCATTGTATAGTCAACATATATGAGAATGCTCCGGTGTTGCAGCGAAACATGTGTCGAGAGTAGATGTTATTTCTGGTCACAGTTTGTAGTGATGGTTTTGTTTACTTATGTAGTGAGACACCAAGCATAGGACACCAAGAAAAATCAATATTACAAATATCTATTACATAGGATGTCCCAGGTTCTATAAATGAACTCTCTAGTGAAATAAAAATAAACGCAGGAAAATATCAAAGATAAATTAATTAATGGTGCGCCGTCGAAAATATAACTTTCTAAGCGATAATATCATCTCGCCTTTGAAAGCATTTAATTAATCACGACCAAAAGATATATCACCGCTCAATATCGTCTAAATTTACAAGGTTGTGTTTATATAAGTATACAATTTGCGTGACTTTGTATGAAAAATATTTTTAAAACATTTGCTTAAAAGTTGTTTTTCCCGTTTGCATTCGGAATACTATTCTTTTTCGAACTTGTGCTTTTTTTGGTTTCCTCCTGCATAAAATATCTAAATACATGAAGGAAAGTTGTATGTACTAAATTTTTGTAATAAATTACTATTGCAAATACTACTACTGCAAATGTATTTGTAGAAGTGTATTTCTTCATTCGTAGCGAATCTATCGTCATCAAAAATGTCTGCTTTGGCGCCAACAGATATTTTCGTGTATTTCTATATAATCTGGATCTCGGAAACGGCTCGAACGATATTCATGAAATTTAGTGTACAGGGGGTTTTGGGGGCGATAAATCGATCTAGCTAGGATTCATTTTAGAAAAAGTCGAATTTACAAAAAAAAAATATGACTCCTGCTGCCATCTATTGGCCAGTAGATAAACTACCGAGCGAAGCTCGGTCACCCAGATATTCTACGTAATAGTAGATATATTATGTATTTGTAGCAAGGTGTAATGTCAGACAGTTGCTAAGAACGATTATTTTAAAATGCAATTTCTGAGGGTGTAAGATATAAAATATAGCAAAGCTTAGTAACACATCTATTAGTTATTTACTCGTACATACTGATCCCAGCAAAAACATTTTCATGTAAAATGTTGCCAAGACGAGAACATGTGGCTCACACTATCAAAAAGTTATCAGATCTCATGTAGAGCAAGACTTCTAACTCTACACGCCCTAACTCTATAAATCCTAACTTTATAAACTCTACACTTTAGTCAAAATATATTATGTCTTGGCTGTTTCGGTACCGTCACATGGGCGTAAAGTGAAGAATTTATTCACTGTTCAGTACTTTTCTAATAGAGTTTTGCAAGTGGCATAATGGACCATGCAAAATTCAAGAAATTTCACATTAAAATTAAATGGTATCACCATTGTTATGGGAAAAAACTTCCATTTATTAAAAATATCCTCTAAAGCAAAGGAACACACTTTTGCAAAGTGTGATGGAGTATTTGAAACCAATGCAGTTAGTAAAACCTAAGTGCAGTTTCTGAGGAGACTCAATACCTATCTAATAAATAATCGTTACTACAGAAACTAGGTATTGTATATCAGAAAAGTACAAAGTCAGTGAATAATATTTTTACTTTACACCCATGTGACAGTAACGAAACAGCCAAGACATAATATATTTTGACTATAGCTTATATATTAAATTTCAGAAATTAAGTTTTTATTATACCTATATACTTATGGGAAACCCCATACGAACTTCCAACCCCCTAATTTTATGGATGTGGGGTGATTAACTAAAAATCCTGAAACACGTAAGTATTTAATTGTTTATTACAAAGAGTCCCTATATCAATTTTGAGACCTCTAGCATCAATATTTGCGGTAATTTCATACAAACTTCCATCCCCTATTTTAAGGGGTTGGGGGGTTAAATTTCCAACTTTTGGAATTTTTTTTGTTGGTTGTGTGCTAATACTAGCTTATATTTCAAATTTCAGAAATTAAGTTTTTATTATACCTATATACTTATGGGAAACCCCATACGAATTTCCAACCCCCTAATTTTATGGATGTGGGGTGATTAACTAAAAATCCTGAAACACGTATTTAATTGTTTATTACAAAGAGTCCCTATATCAATTTTGAGACCTCTAGCATCAATATTTGCGGTAATTTCATACAAACTGCCATCCCCTATTTTAAGGGGTTGGGGGGTTAAATTTCCAACTTTTGGAATTTTTTGTTGGTTGTGTGCTAATACTAGCTTATATATCAAATTTCAGAAATTAAGTTTTTATTATACCTATATACTTATGGGAAACCCCATACGAACTTCCAACCCCCTATTTTTATGGATGTGGGGTGATTAACTAAAAATCCTGAAACACGTATTTAATTGTTTATTACAAAGAGTCCCTATATCAATTTTGAGACCTCTAGCATCAATATTTGCGGTAATTTCATACACACTTCCATCCCCTATTTTAAGGGGTTGGGGGGTTAAATTTCCAACTTTTGGATTTTTTTTTGTTGGTTGTGTGCTAATACTAGCTTATATTTCAAATTTCAGAAATTAAGTTTTTATTATACCTATATACTTATGGGAAACCCCATACGAACTTCCAACCCCCTAATTTTATGGATGTGGGGTGATTAACTAAAAATCCTCAAAGACGTATTTAATTGTTTATTACAAAGAGTTCCTATATCAATTTTGAGACCTCTAGCATCAATATTTGCGGTAATTTCATACAAACTTCCATCCCCTATTTTAAGGGGTTGGGGGGTTAAATTTCCAACTTTTGGAATTTTTTTGTTGGTTGTGTGCTAATACTAGCTTATATACCAAATTTCAGAAATTATGTTTTTATTATACCTATATACTTATGGGAAACCCCATACGAACTTCCAACCCCCTAATTTTATGGATGTGGGGTGATTAACTAAAAATCCTGAAACACGTATTTAATTGTTTATTACAAAGAGTCCCTATATCAATTTGGAGACCTCTAGCATCAATATTTGCGGTAATTTCATACAAACTGCCATCCCCTATTTTAAGGGGTTGGGGGGTTAAATTTCCAACTTTTGGAATTTTTTGTTGGTTGTGTGCTAATACTAGCTTATATATCAAATTTCAGAAATTAAGTTTTTATTATACCCATATACTTATGGGAAACCCCATACGAACTTCCAACCCCCTATTTTTATGGATGTGGGGTGATTAACTAAAAATCCTGAAACACGTATTTAATTGTTTATTACAAAGAGTCCCTATATCAATTTTGAGACCTCTAGCATCAATATTTGCGGTAATTTCATACACACTTCCATCCCCTATTTTAAGGGGTTGGGGGGTTAAATTTCCAACTTTTGGATTTTTTTTTGTTGGTTGTGTGCTAATACTAGCTTATATTTCAAATTTCAGAAATTAAGTTTTTATTATACCTATATACTTATGGGAAACCCCATACGAACTTCCAACCCCCTAATTTTATGGATGTGGGGTGATTAACTAAAAATCCTCAAAGACGTATTTAATTGTTTATTACAAAGAGTTCCCATATCAATTTTGAGACCTCTAGCATCAATATTTGCGGTAATTTCATACAAACTTCCATCCCCTATTTTAAGGGGTTGGGGGGTTAAATTTCCAACTTTTGGAATTTTTTTGTTGGTTGTGTGCTAATACTAGCTTATATATCAAATTTCAGCTTTCTAGGTCTTCAGGAAGTACCTAGGAATTTTGATGATCATCAGTGAGTCAGTCAGTCAGTCAGTCAGTCAGTCAGTGACGATATTTGGGTTTTTTAGACGTCAATAAAATCTAAAGTATAAGACCTATAAAATTGAAACTTTATAGGTTTAATAAGTTCACTGGCGACATCATTTTCCGAGAATTTTGATTATCTGAAATAATTCAGGCCCAAGTTATAAGGGTTTAAAAATACGGCGAAACACTTCGAGAAAAGATAGGTAGTGCCCTCGCGCTTCGCTTGGCTCGTCTTGGCGGGGACACTACCGTGTCCCCAGATTTCGTCTTACTCATTATTATTTTCAAATTCCGTTTATAACTATACAATACGGGTCTCATACAATTGTCAGTATTATCTCGCGTGATCCAAGACATGGTTTGAGGCGCTAACTGCGGCGTTAAGACGTGATGTGGTATAATTTATTATGATAATAAACCGCCGAGAAGTAGCTCGAGAGGTCGTGGGAAATTGTGGAGACCTTGGAATAAGACCTTAAAAGTCACTTCTGTTTATCTAGATAGATCCCCTTTAGACTCAATTTGCCACGAGTCAAATAATTATGACATATTTTGACAGTCGACACGTAATTATAGGGGTTGACTTCCGCACATCCTGTCCCCACGTGGAGACAAATAGAAATTAAAAAATCCTTCTTGTCCCCGAATTTGAATTAGTAGACAAACATAATTTTTATAGTATTACACTATCTATATAAGAATATTAATATAAGAATATTAATAAGTTTACTAAGAAATGTGACCTGAATACCATTAATCTCAGGAACAAGCATAAGCTCGTGTTAAACAGCACAAGATTATCTAAAATTAGCAAATCATTTGCATGCAACTGTATAAGATTTTATAATAAGTTACCACATCATGTATCTGAAATGTCACTTAATAAATTCAAAGGGTTTGTCAAGCCTAAACTCATTCAAAAGGCATATTACAATATTAAGGACTATATTAGCGACACAAACCCTTGGAATTGACTGATAAGTGGTAGATTGCTCTGTTGTCGTTGCTAGCCTATTTTTAGTATTTATACTTATTTTGTTAAATGGTGATAACATAAAAAAAATACCCGGCTGAGTTTGTTGTGGGCTTCTTCTCAGCGGCAGGGCGCGTTTGGAACCCTCGTAAACTTAGTTTTAAGTCGACTTGTAGTTATCACTATTATTATGCAAGAAATGTCATGCCGACGTTCGCAAGTGCCTGTATGCTAGGCCTATGTGAAATAAAGACTTTGACTATTTGACTATTTGACTATCGAAATTATTTACATACACTAAGAACAATTAATCACAGACATACTCGTATACAATTAAAAAATTTAAACTGTACCAGAATCGTCAGCCAAACTTCCTCAACCAAATAATAAATGTGAAAGAATAGTCCACTAGCTTTCATTCTACAAAATGACGAGCTCAAAGTGATGTTATAAAATCTTAACTACACCCCTTGGACCGAATCCGGCCTAATTTTATTAAGAGTTTATTGTTCGGCGACTCTGATACGAAACAAAATGGTGTTATAAAATTTTAACTGCACTTTGTAAAGTTAAATCGGTCTTATTTTATTACGTGTTTGTTTCATATTAAGATTTTGTGATAAATTTGGTAGGTATCTAATGTAGGACGATATTACTTACTTGGAAGGGGAATACGACCACTTAGGGTGCTACGCGGGATTGTATAGAGAAATAAAATATAATAAAATCTGTGCTGATGGGACCAGCGGCTGTCGAAATCTTTTACTTTCAGGACCTACCAATAACCTAACCGATTGTTTAAGCTCACTATCGAACACAGACTTGTATACTAAAGACAGAGCGAACAGCGCGAAAAAATGTCGCCTGTTTATGGGTGTCATTAGTACCAACAGTATAAGGCCCCGCGGTAGTTCGGTCAGCGGCAGCGGCGGGCGCTGACAGCTGACGCTACTATTTGCTAGTATGAAGAAGGTTTACGTAAATTGTTCGGATCGGCCTATCTTTACTATTTTTCTATCAAACCATGATTTTTTCCGCGATAAAAAGCGACCTATGTATCTACGGTATATTAGGATCTATATGTTTCGCCTGAATAAAATTAGTGTGATTAAAGTAGGTAGTAAACTTCACTCACATAATTTCCTATTTACCTCTTTCAAGAGTAGAATTTTAAACAGCTCTATCGTTAAGATTGATAATAATGTAAAAGCTACTTAAATACCAAATTTTATGGCCATCGGCCAGTCAATCACTTTTATTTTTGAAACAAAGATTTTTTTTCGGAGGGTATCGCTTAGGGGCTAGGATCAGAATTTGATTTTTGTAATGACGAAATTTTACGAAAATTTTGGAGGATTGAGAATTAAAGTTTCTCTTACTAGTCAGTTCAATAGGGAAGCATGAAATTACGTATATAAATTTGGTATTGAACCCGTTAGTGCGATCTAACTGAAGACAGCGCCATCTGTCGAGCGATGGGTGAAATCAAACATGAAAATATTAAATCGAGTTTTGTTTTAGGAGATATTATAAAACTTTGTTTGTACCGAATGTCCCACGACACTCGCGTCTTTTTATGTTTGGGTAAGTATAACAATGATTTAAATTTTCTATGTATAGAATAGGCTATTTGACTAAATTTCGAAAATGATTTTAAAGAATTTATTACTACCTATTAAGCACATTACATTGATATTTCGCGGAAATTTAATGTAATTCCCTTTAAAAACCACTTTTAAAATTTCAATTTTCAAAACCGCGCCAAAAACGCCAATTTTGTAATGGCGCTTGTCATCTGACTCGTGACGTCACACATTGTCAAACGCATATAAACAGACTACAGTACCGTACAGTTTAGTTGAATTTCTTCGCTTTTCTTTAAATTTAATAAAAATTAATATATTTTAACAGAAAGAATGGTGTACAAATGCTGTGTAGTACCATTATGTACAAATACCTCCATAAATTGCCCTCAAAAAGTGTTTGTGTCTGTACCAGATAAAAGGCGAAAAAAATGGTTACAGTTAGCTCGAAGAGATCCAAAGGCCTTTTTATCGCATTCAAATGTTTTTATGTGTGAAGATCACTTTGATGTAAGTACCTACCTAATAATTACCTTTTAATTTAATATTCAAGCTAAATATAATATCGGTTCTTATTAAAAAATAAGTTATATATAACCTAACATCTAAAACTAACCCCAATTTAGGTAATATGGGTCTAGCATTTAGTCTCTTTGTGTATTTTAACTACCTAATATAATATATTCATAGCTGTTATCTCTTAAGTTTATTATCTCAAGTTTATTATGTTTCTTGGAACATAATAGGTATGTCTTCACTTGCTAATATCGGTGCCGTTGAATTGCAGATGAAAAAAGTAAATAAAGGAAGGACCTGTGGGAAGGACTAATATGTTCGACGCGGTAGGTACTTACATTGCTGTTTTTATGTTTTTCAGTTCCGCGCCATAATAATCAGCATTTTTCTTAAAGTAAAGTGCAACCATAAAAGCATCTACCTTAGGTAGGTTGCTATTATCAGCTCGCACAAAATTTGATTCCATTCTGCGATTTGAAATACCTAATTATTTATTTCCTTAGTATGTTTAGTTATAAAGTTAACCAGAAAATTACTGTTTAAATAGCTAAAAGATAAAATAAAACGCCCGCCAAACAAAACACTCAGAAAAATCAGTACAAAAAGCTGTTGTTTTCCCGCAAATTTTCGAGTGTGACGTCACCAGAGTTGCAACCAATCACAGGGCGTTCCTGTCACAGGTAAAATATCAAAAATTATAACATTTTTAAACTCTTATTTTGCTGAAAAATATACATATATTTGATTAAAATAAAGTGAAATATGCTTATTTACGTTGTTATTAGTGAGATTTACCACAATTTCAGGTATATTTTCATTGTTGTCAAATAGCCTATTATAACCTACCCCTTACTGGATATTGAAGCCAGGATCTCTTAAATCCAGAGATCAAATTGTGTCAAAGAAACTAAATAATACCAGTATAGCAAGTTTTGTTATTTTCTCGATATAAAAATTGTGGGTTTTCCCAACGGCCTTTCAATTTGTTACACGTTCCCAAAAGTGACAATAGTTAGGATCTGTCAAACAAATCCAAAACAAATGTCCCAAAGGAAATTCCATTGTTTTCAAACAAAATGGTAACCCATCTATTTTCATGTAATGAATTTGTCTTGAAAAGAAATAGAAATTGACTTCATTCAACCAATATGCAAAAATTAAATGAAAATTTTGATTTTCAGAATAGTTTTAAAAAATTACGAAAGTTTAATTACAACGGCAAAGAGTTCAACGTTTATCTCCGAATAACTTCATCATATTATCTTCCGTGAAGATTCTTCACAATTTCAAAACTCATTCACTGATCTGTATATTCTAAATATAATATTAATGCCAAAACCGTCAAACAAAAACTCCATTAAAATTGGACAAGAACAGAAGATTTTTTTATATATATATACAATGTAATTTATAAACTATCACCATTGATATGTAATACTATATGCCAATAACTAACAACGTAAACGTTCATGATATGAGATTGAGTTTCTACCGATTCATTTTGAGTTGAAGTTACAAACCACCATCCATAGTGGGAAGAACTAAGTGTTTTTTTTTACACTATGCAAGTCAGTACTTGACTGCGATCTCACCTGATGGTAAGTGATGATGCAGCCGAAGATGTTAACGTACTAACTTGGAAGGGGTAAGGGGTGTGCTAAAATGTTTTCTATCATTATGATAGGTACAGGATCAGGGCAATCAAGCTTTACTCGGTTTGTATTAAAATGAAATGAAATTCTTTATTTCACATAGGCTTAGATATAAGCTCTCATGAAATGTCAAAAGACTCTACCGCCAGGTTCGGAAAGCAGGTTTGCACCGAGAAGAACTGGCAAGAAACTCGGTGCTTGCTCTTTTCAAAAAATGTCTCAATACACAATTTTTAGTACATAGTATATTATATATTGGAAGTGAATATTCGTATCTTACAAGCGCCATCACAAAAAAATTGCGGCAACAGTAGATTACTTGACGAAACCGCAAAAGTTAAAACACCTAGTATTTATAAACATAAGAATTTATATACTCGTTTAAATAGATAGATTTACTCAAGTGATGTCTTTCGGTGTATAAGTCGTCACATGATTTAGTAACATCTTAAGGAAATTGGAAAAATTCCACGGCATCATATCCAATACACTGAGTGACATCGTGTTCAGCATTTTGCTACGCGTATCACTGATATTATTCAACGCCAAAGATACTCGGGGTCAAGAAAAAGATAAAAATCAACAATAAAATTTTCTCAAAAAATCCATTATTAGTATTCACATACTATAATAAAGAAGTATAATACGTATATAAAACCGTGACGTCACCGAAATATAACAGAAAAGACGGCGCTGATGTAAAAAGTTATTTCTTGGTCTGTGTGTAAAACTACAACCGTGTGTCCACCACATATCAGTGGTGGACACACGGTTCAAATTGTCAGTGTCACAATTCATATTGATCTGTCAAAAACAATCTTGTTCTGATGACTTCCAGGTGATGGTTTTTGTGGACAAACGACTCAGTACGTGCCATTTATTATCTCGCCAACGTGTTTTGGGAAAACCTTCATTACGACTAGGTAATGTTTTTCCATTCATTGTCTACGGTATCCTGATAATTTCTTATCACATTCACTCCAACTCATATCAATGGCTCGTAGTTTTATCGAAAACTCATCTCGTAATATTCTTTGAATTTCCTCTGTCCTTAACTCTACATGTCAGAAGCATAAAAGAGTTAAAGTATTTGGGCTTTTATCTACTCCTAACGTTCAAATCAATATATCCTTTAAGAACTGCATCAGTGTTAAAACATGGTTTTTATTGGTTTATATTTTGATATTCATACAATTCTTTAATTGCTAGAACAATCTTCGACTCTTCGACTATAATATATCGTCGCCTTTCGTCGTCGTCACCTTAAATCATCTTTAGATTACGTAAGGGTCACCAGTTTGCCAATTATAATATGAGCAATACAAAATTGTTGGAGGGAAATTTCCCAATTCATCGGCAAAATATCAATAGTATGTAATATGTATAGCAAAAAATGTTAATATTCTTAGAATTTCTTCTCCCCCTAAGCTGAACATGTCAGAAGCACGGCAAAGGTAATAATATATTTGAACCTTTATCTACTGCCACCGTTGACCCGTAGACGGTTCGTAGACAGCTCACCCTTGTCATATTTTGGCAACGTTAGATTATAGTGCTTTCCAATAATAACGTGGGAACCCAAATCTGTCTACTTTGATTTTTGTACCTGGATTTTTTGTAGAATTTATTAAATACAACAAGCTTTAACTTGCGGTTGGGGTATTACGTTTTTCAATAATCCCACGTTAATAATGGACTTTTTCTGGGATCTAGCCTATACTGATGTTAATTGAAGGAAATCGTTCTCTAATCTCCATTCAAAACAGGTAGTAGTGACGTGGAGGAGAAACAAACTAACCACACATACAAACTTTCATTTTATAATGTTTATTATAATGAAAATATTTATACACCAAAACAATAAATGTCTCATTATGCCAAGTAATTTCTAAAACCTAGATTTAAATTAAAAATTATACCCAGATCCGATCGCATCAAATGAATAGGCAGCTACAAAAGGCTATTCATTGATTGTTACATTTCATTTAGCATTAGTTGGATAGATGATGTGATACTCTATACCTAGAACAGAGAATTCGTATTTTCGAATTGATGAATCTAATGAATGCTGTTAAAGCATTAGTTAAAGCCTCATTTAGCCGATATTAATTTGATAAGATACGCTAAATTTTACCAATTAAATTCTGTAAAAGCTGTATACGAATAGCTGGTGAGTGATTTATGAATACGATCATGTTAAGAAGTTATAAATACAAAAACTGTGTGGTCTCGCAAGTTATAATAAAAAGAAGCCATAACTTATTAATTCACTCTCTGATTCTTCAACATCCAACCTAAACTATAGGTTTTATAAAATTTGAATTTTTGCCTGAGGTTGTCTTCGTAATGCAAGGACCAGCAAGTATTTCTTGAAAGCGAAACCAGATTATTTTACTAAGTTATAAAGCTGTTTAAATAGAAAATTACTGAGCAAAGAAATATAAATCATAGATTTCAAGGCATTCTGAAACAAGTCATCTTAACGAAGATTAATTGTGTACAGCGGCAAATCGTTTTATAATTGGCCATCAACGGGACACTGTGGGCAGTTGTTTATTATTATAAATTGCTTACTTCTCTGTGAACCTTACAAAAAACACTGGTTCATTTTCTCTACACGACCAGTTTTTTTTATATTATTGGATTGATGCTGTGTTACTTTGCTAATCGTCCATGTTGATCTGAGAATAGAGTATAGAGCTAATTCAAGGCTTAATATCTGTGCCGATTTTACTCTATATTAAACTCTATGATCAATGATTTACGATACTTAACGGTCTCAGTTATTTCAGACTTTAAATTCGAAGCTTGTTTTGTTCGGATGACAATATTGGATGAAACTGTATCATACAATTCTTTCATACACTTTTTAATTACGCTCCGATACCGGAGCATCATCAGAAGATGTTGACTTGACAAAATATTTCCTTACAAATATGCTTTTTCGAGTCAACATTGGTTGATTTCATTTCCGATCACGCGTGTAACACGCATAATACTAGGATATTTATTTTCATCGATATTTCCAAAAACTGAAAAACCAAACAATGAGAAAACAGATCTATTTCAGACCTACCTAACTGCCATTAAATGAATTACTGCCGTCCGTCGTTTCGGTTCCGTTTTGTATTGAAAACATCATAAAACTGGCATTCTTTGACTTTACGATAGTCGTTCATTGTATCGATCAATGAAGTTAAGGCCCCTGTATTAGCCAACGACCTTGAAGTTCCGGGCGGAGCTAGAAATTTTCCCCGCGCCGACCGCCTTACCCCCGCTACAATATTTCGCAACTGCGGTGTGCATGCGGGATAGTGTTGCCGAACTATCGATATTTTGGACATCGGCAGTTGGCATTGAAATTCGTCTATTACATCGATATTTCATTGAATATTGAAGTTCAACGATTATTATAGATGTTAGGTATTATTTGTGTATCAAAAATATTGAAAGCCACTTTCGCCTCAACTATCAATTGAGGATTATCGATCGGAAATCATAAATTCGAGCCATGGGTTTCATTTTCAACCCCTAGGGCCTAGGCAAAAACAGAGGTGTAGGAGTATATGTGTGTATGTCTGTCTGTGACATCGTAGCTTTCAGTTGGATTGACCGATTTTGATGCGATTTTTTTATTTGAATGCTATAGTTTCCGTGCAGTTGTTCTTAGCTACGTTTGGTTAATATCGGTCCAGCAATGTAAAAGTATCAGCTCTTTTCCGAAATGATGTAAAGCATTTTTTTTACCACTCCTTCAATATAAGTATCAAATGAAAGAGCTTGACTGTTAGAATACTATACTATGACAAAGGAGACAATTTTTTAGGCCCTGTAGAAATTGCACGTTTGTACTTTGTTCTAAGAAAATTAAACCACAATATGTATGTTAGAAAATGATTCTAGACTTTTATTTCACACCATTTTGATTTTTGCACACCGATCAAAAGACATGAGTAATGACGGACATTGGACATTATTACAACCATAGATTACACAGATGTCAGAACCTAAGTTTTTTTTTTTTGATACATGATGTTTGGATTCCTGCATTTTTATAATTCATAAACAGGCCCACTGGGAATGAGAGCGTTTATTAATCAAATCATACTTAAAATAAGTAACAGATTTATCATAGTAAACGGTGTTGATTTCATATAAAAATCTAACCGGATTAATTAAGTCATAAAAAAGAGGTAATGTTTTGATATTCAATGTTCCTGTTCATCAGTTCTTGGTTCTTGTCATTTCCAGTTACTTGATATTACCTATACAAAAAAAGCGTAGGTATATCGAAACGTTTTATTATTTTTCGTTGTCAAAGATAACTGCATTCATCTCTGGGACTTCCGGTAGACACATAAAAAGTCTTCTCAATATTTCTTCGAAAAGAGTTCGAGTTCCCTGTCCCACAGCTCCTGATTTTTATTTATTAGATTTTTTCAAGATTTAATCATGAAACGAAATTAGAAGTTTATTGACTTATTGACCTAATACCTAACTTTGTCAATTGTACTACTAGATTTCAACACAATGTGCGAAAACAATTACTGTCCGAACTGCGAGACAGCAACAGTAAGTAGGAATAAGCTGAGGTTCACATTGGACTCTCGATATCCGAATATTCCCGTAAATAAGGCTTAGTTGCTTTTTACCATTCTATTCACAAGTTCATAAGAATTAAATCAACATAAGTTTTACTAATATACGGACAATTTTTGGTGGGACTAATCCCCATACAAAAAGTAATTGACTTCTTTCAATCCCAAGGTTGCCGTCGACACCACAAAATAGCGAATAGTGATAAAACAAGAATTTTTCATTCATTACATAATAAATAGGTATATAATAACTTATTATAAAGAAGTGTCACGTAAAACGTGTAAAGCGAGATGCAAATCCCAGCACTATTAAATTTACTTCAGAATAATCGTTATGAATTAATAAACGGCTCCAGAGTAACAAGAAGCGTGACCTTCCCGTCCAACAGTCCGAACCACACTGCCGCCCGTCGCCCGCGCACCGATTCGTCCGTTGATATTTGCGTAGAAAACTAAGAAAATTATTTTTAGCCTTATTTTTCATTATTTTGACAAGCCAAACGTACCAATTCTGGAAAAAGTCTCGTTAAATATTTGTGCGAAAGCCAAATACTAAAATTCATTGCCGTTTAGAAGTAGTTACAAGAATTCTAACAAAAAGGACTTCACTTTGAAAATTTTTTTCATTCACTAATAATGTATTTAGAATAATTTCAAACGTTCCAATTAAAGATAAAGGTTCAATATATATCATATATTTTTTCTGTAATTTTACATTCACTCAGTAAGGAAGAGTTACACGGAGAAAACCGGAGAAAACCTCTTGTTTGCTAGTAGACAAGCCTTAAGGCTAAAGATCAAAACTGTGCCATATTGTGACGTGTATGTCTTTGTCCCTCTATTCAGTGAAATTTGGGTAAGTACGAACATTATCAAAATAGCGAAGCAGCATATTACTTTGCGAAAATCTATTAATACTTGGAAATATACATAGAGGTAGAAAATTTTATATGGTCTATTTATACAGGAACTAGCCAATCACCGCGCACCTTCCAACTCAAGCACGAAAGCAAGTTCCCAAACCTAGCATTGCAACCACCAATCACATGCAACACCGCAAATAACTCATACGACACTCGACGCACGTTTCGTCCCGACACCGGAACAACCTCAAGAGATATCGACTTTACAACGACTATACAATATCGCGTTGTCCTTCCACAATGCGAGATTGTACTATATTGTATATGTCCCGGAGTCGGAACGTTACGTTCCTGCGTCCAAAAACGACGAATTTTTCTTGTTTTTAAATACGATCAACGTGATGCAAAGTAAGAAAAAGGCTTATTATGACTAAGGCTTTTCTAAATAATGTTAATAATAATAATTAAGCCTACATCGTGAAGGCGTCCTTAGATTAACGTAGACATTAGTGGAATATTATTCAGCCTTTGGTATGTATCGCTGCAGATAGGCCGGATTAGCAAACACGGCCTACGAAAACAGGAAATTTGGGCCTAGACCATAGACGATTTACAACAGTGCGTGAAGACGGGCGCATTTCCATATCTATAGGCGCATTGAACAATTATTTATTTAACAATATTATTATTTTCGCTAAGAACGGGATACTATTAAAATTCAATTCGCAACAAAAGAATATAAAATTGCCAGGATGACCATTTTGTAAAGATATGCTTATAAATTATGTTAAATCGCCCCAATAATGTGTGTACCTATTATACAATAGTATTATACAATAACTAGACCAAGTAAGCGATTCACATAACGCGCCGGCTACATTCGCGAAGTGAAATGTTTAAAAAATAAATAATTAAAAAAATCAAAAAACCCGACTGCAAAAATGTCAACTAAAATGCAATAACTTAAAAGACTGAAACAAGGCGGACAACGAAAACAAAATTATAATAAACTTAAAAAGATGCAATTTTTACTTCATTTTAACAAACAACATTATGAGCTGAAAGCTTTAGTTAAATTTTCGCATTCAATTTAAAAATATAGAAGGCGGGACCTATTTTCGCAAATTATAAATTAACATAGAGAAAATTAATAGGTCCCGCCTGCTTTATTTTTAAATTGAATGCGAAAATTTAACTAAAGCTTTCAGCTCATAATGTTGTTTGTTAAAATGAAGTAAAAATTGCATCTTTTTAAGTTTATTATAATTTTGTTTTCGTTGTCCGCCTTGTTTCAGTCTTTTAAGTTATTGCATTTTAGTTGACATTTTTGCAGTCGGGTTTTTTGATTTTTTTAATTATTTATTTTATTTCAGGCTTTTTAGTTGCCACACTTTACGAGCGAAACCTAAGCACTTTTATCTACACAATGTCAAAGACGTAAAGTGGGTATATTTGGTTATATATTATATTATGTCGGTTCAAGTCAGTCAGTCACTGGAAGAAGTAAAAGTTGTAAACAGTGTCGTCAAACGCAAACCTGGATTTTATCCCGGAAATATATAAGCTGACCAGTAACATTTCATAGGTGTAGTTTGTGTACGTTTAGGGCTCAGGCGTATCTAACTCACGTCGCTTAAAGCGGATCGTTCGGGAAAAACTGAGATTACAAATAGAAATAGAAAAAATCTTTATTTCACATAGGCCTAACTTACAGACTTATGAAAGGTCATTTATATTATGTAATATAAAACGATATGGTGATAACTATTATTCGACTTAAAACTAAGTTTACCCTCGGTTCCAACGCGCCCTGCACTGAGAAGAAGCCCACAACAAACTCAGCCGGGTTTTCTTTTATTTGTTTTCACCATTTTACATAGGTAATCTCTTAAAAATTAATTGAGCTAATAAAATAGCAGTAAAAATGCACAATATAAAGTACGACACACATTTGGTCAATACAAGATTAACGCTATCAAAAACTACAAATATTACCATTTTGAACGCATTGATCGACTGTTTATAATTCCAAATTAATTCGAAACATATGACTTATATATATTTTTGTAATCTCCTTGTAATTCCCTTTATTTTGATACCCCACTCGATAGGTTTGGTTATAAATATTTTGTAAATGACTGACAATTTTAGGCCCAAAATCCGCCATTTTGCTTTTTATTTTCAAAAACCTATCTAAGAACACTTGGGTTAATGAGACGAATCTAACGATACCATTAACGTCAAAATCCATCCAGCCGTTTGGAAGATACGTGGTCATAAAGAAATTTACATGCATACATACAAGATACGCGCGAAAAACATAACCCTTCTTGCAGTCGGGTAAAAAGGATGACATTTACGTATATACCCAAACGATATTGAAATCTAAAGATTTTTTACGAACATTGAACAATTAACTTTACGGCTATTGACATAGAGCGTAAAATTGAATGTAGTTCAAAGCCCAATATGGTCCAGAATCTTGAAATGTTTACTTTGCGAAATAATTTGAAGGACTTTATTTCCTACGTTGAAATACATTTAATTTGGCACTCTAAACCATCACATTAGCACAGTTTTAAGATATTCTGATATTAGTTTACACGTGCCAAATTAATATTATTACAAATTTTAATTTTATCTTACGGCTATTGACATATGTAGAACGTAAAATTGAATCTAGTTCAAAGCCCAATATGGTCCAGGATCTTGAAATGTTTACTTTGCGAAATAATTTGAAGGACTGTATTTCCTACGTTGAAATCCATTTAATTTGGCACTCTAAACCATTACATTAGCACAGTTTTAAGATATTCTGATATTAGTTTACACGTGCCAAATTAATATTATTACAAATTTTAATTTTATCTTGAATAAGAAAGAAATGACAATATTTATTTTAACTTAGCAAATCAATCTCAATATAAACTTTGACTTTATGATAACTTCTAAGACTTGCGTCTGAAAGTTGGTGACAGATGGGATTTTACGATTCAATAATTTTTAGTAGCTATTTCATTTCATTGAGTTGTAAAGAATCATATATTTTGATTAAGTGAGAAGTTCCGAAGTTATCGAGTCTCTTTTTTAAAAGTTATGTCTCTTTTTTATATTTTTCATCAGCTATGAGAAATGGCGAAAGTTTATGACCGACAATTTTGTAGAAATACTGTGTCTAACCTATCTTAGGTTGGGTAAGTACTGGTTTTACTACTCAAAAGTTTCCAGTAGAAATAGGCGGTATTTCATCACCCTCGTGCCTTGGAAAGCACTTTATACTGTCTATCAAAAAAATACTAGGTATCAGCTAGCAATGGCCTCCTTTTTATGCCGAATCAGCAGGGGGGTTAATTTAAAAGTTTTTTTTTAATCTTAGAATGTCTATATCGGTGGTTCTTTGACGGCAGTCCAGCAATCAGCCACGGCTAAAGCCTCTCATCGCAGACAAATACTTCCACAACCACACAAATCTAATGTTAGTCCTTACTCCTTACGAACACGATTGGCGAGTAAGCAACCCACCATCTTTTGCAACACTTTTAATAAAGAGATCAAACTTGGACTATAATCGCCTTAAATCAAAGCCGTAATAATTAATATTTTCAGAAAATCTTTGCAGAAACCTAAATTTCTAAGCCCGTATCTCTAGTCAAAATACTAAGTACGTATCTCTAGTCAACAATTGTCTCTAAAATACGAACAAACGAATAAATGAATGAAATACGAGTAATGGTCTATGTTTTTATGAGGGAATAAAAACATGGACCATTCGTATTTATCGTATTAATAAGTATGTAGATTGTAGATAGTGAAACAACAATGGGTGGTCTCAAAAGTCTTGTTACATTGATACAATGAAAAATAAAGCGCAATTGTCGCTTTATCTTCGCGCGGGATGATTGTTGTGAAGCAATTTCAGAGCGCTGTTTGCTTTACGGCCGCTGTTCGCGTGATAAGCGGTTTTGGCTTAGTTTCTCTGCTTACCTACTACAGTGTTAGGCAAATAACGCTTTAATCGAACGGAAATTAATGTAGCGACAAAATTTGTAATACAAATTCGCCTCAATCCACTGATTACTAACCTCAAGATATGGCCGAACGACTTACGTAAACCTTTTTCATACAAGCAAACAGTAGCGCCAACTGTCAAAATACTACAGGTGGCCGCTGAACGAACTACCATGTGTCCTTATACTGTTGGTACCAATGACACCGATAAACTGGCGACATTTTTTCGCGCGGTTCGCCAATCGCCATGTCTAGAGTAGATGTCAATTCCTCAATCCCTATTTTAAGTCCTACTGCTAGGCATGGGTCTCCTCTCAGAAAATGACGGGTTTCGCCACCACACTGTCTACACCATTGACCATTGCTCTGTCATGTCAGTTACGAACTAACATTTTAAGGGGCTTTTTAGCATTATTATTTTTAGTGGCCTGAAGGTTAATAAAGGTCTATAAGGGTTCTGTATTTCCTTTATAGGAACGAAACCCTACAAGCTAATTATATTTTATATACATTCAAATTTAAACAATATTATATGTTTTGGATCCTCTAAATTTACCAAGTGGTTGAAACACGTTTGGGATCTCAATATTTTTCATTTTTAAATTTTTATCGAAAACTGCAGTGAATTATTATTATGATTTTTTATTTGGGTCAATAATAATAATAATTAAATGGTATTATGCACTGATAAAAAAACCTGAGGACATTAGTAGCCGATTTATGTAAAGCGTTTGCTTGTACAAAACACATTTAACATAAATCGGTCGTCAGTTGCGGGATCTGCCAAAATTCTATGTGGCTGCTGAACGAACTAACTTTGTAATAGCAGCTCCAGTTGATAACACCTTTAACTTGGTATCACGTCCACTTTTTTCCTCATCCCAGATCGATAGTACTTACCGTATCTAACGTAATTCCTTGAAAGCGATTAGCAAAGCAATATTTTACATAAGTAAGGAATTCCCCTTGTAATGCGATTTCCTTCGTTCCGGATTAGGAAGGGTCCGGGCCTGAATGGTGCCATTTATTTATATTTACGGGCCACATATCACTTAGCAACGGAATATCAGCATTTTTGTGAAGGAAATGACCTAGTTATTGCCCATTTTCTGGAGTATTTTAGACGTTTAGGGACATATTATAATTATTTTTGGTTTTACAACTAAAACTGTGTAAACTTAATGTGATGGATTGTTTTATATTTTTTTGCACGAGTGTGTACGATTAGACATCGGATTTTATTCATTTTTGCATATTATGTTAATGCATTGAAAGCTGTTTTCCTAGCGTTTTTTATGTATTTCATGTTATAATTGTTTCCAATTGGCGCCATATATTGCTAATTTTGCCAACTTTTCGTATATATTTGATATTTAAATGCATATTTTGGAAATATTATTTTGTGCATATTAAAAGTCAAAGCGCGAAGCAAAACTGCCGTACCATCTTTACAGGAACCATTTCGCCGCATTTTCGGGCTCCTATTTGAGAACCTCTGGATAAGACCAGAACGCTGAAATTTTCGCTATCCAGTAAGCTATAATTACATACTTAAAACCCAAAATTTCAAGTCTGTAGGTCATATAGTTCCGAAGTTATGCGAAAGCAAAGTTTCGCATTTTCGACACTGACTGACTGACTGACTGACTGACTCATGATCATCAAAATAGAACTAGTACTTCCCATAAACTCAGAGAGCTGAAATTTGGTACAGAGTTAGGGTTTAATGGCCACATAAAGGGAAAACTATAAAAACTAGGATAATCGAAGATCTGGAGTACCTGGTGATCACTGCATTAATAACTTTGTAATTCCATATAAATTATATGAGATTACAAAGTTATTTATGCAGTTAATGTATCTAGAAAAAGGGACAGAAGTTTCTACAAAAAGAAGTGAAATCCCACCAAAAACATTCTGTAAAAAACTAGCCAAAGTCAAAATGGAGCTGCTTGTTTATCTCTAAAAAGTACTGAAATCTAGACAAAGTCATGCCAAGTCTAAGGTTCCTTACTGCGATTTCTTTATTATTATAGTTAATGTTGTGTGACTTGGCCGTTGAAGACCAAGAACCGCTACTCATTGACGATGAATTCTGGCGACAGATTGGTGCAATGGTGTCATGGAGCACCTGGTTTGAACCCTTGTGTACCCTTCAACGGCCAAGTCACGCAACATTAACTATAATAATAAAGAAATCGCAGTAAGGAACCTTAGACTTGGCACGACTTTGTCTAGATTTCAGTACTTTTTAGAGATAAACAAGCAGCTCCATTTTGACTTTGGCTAGTTTTTTACAGAATGTTTTTGGTGGGATTATTTTATACAGTAAACTTTAGATTTACAATATAACTTCCTTCTTTTGTAGACGAATATATTTCGCAAATAAACTTGTTACCAAAGATAGCAAAAATTAAGAGCACAGATTTTACTCAAGAGTATTTTTCTTTAACACATATTTGAGCATTTTACTTTAAAAGTTATCCATTGTGAATGTATTCTGTATATTTCACGATACTACTTCCACTAAGTTATTGATATTGCGTTAATTATTCGGTTCTTTCGTTTTCTCAACTCTTTTTATTCATGTTACACAAATGTTACATATTATACTATAGAGCCGTATTTGCACATAGATAACTACTTAGAGAGCAATTCTTTTTCTCTGTTGATTCGTTCCATTGCTCAGTTTACCTATTCTACTAATCACGTAATAAATTATTTACAAACAGACCATAACTTTTTCAGTATCGATTACGTTTATTTCTTGTTTCCTTATTTGTTAACATCGACGATATTGTTTCGTAACTACAACAATAAATTCTTTATTCCTTCACATAATTAAAAATCTTTAATCTTTTTAGACAGGTCGGTTAGATAGACCTATATTATAGCAATAAAGAAAAATTAAATCTCTCACCGAGTACCTATAATTACAATAATTATAGCGTATTTCACTGAGAAAAACGGCTAAGACTTACAACTTAAGAGTCCTGTGACCTACGATGTCTTCATACATTCGAAATACCAAATCATTTGTAATTCGTGCATATTTCGATCATGTTGTGGTGTTATTCGGGTTCATATAGTAATAATCTATGCCCTTGTCCATATTTGGTTCGGAAATACTTCTTTAAAACGAAATATAAATCAAAAGGGTTTTAACTTATAATAGTTTTACATTGCAATCTTATATTTTAACACGGAGGTATACTAACAATAGTAAGCGAGCACACAAAAATTCAAAATTCAAAATTGAAAAATTTTATTCTTTCACATAGGCCTAACTTACAGGCTCTTGCGAAACGTTAAGACTCTACCGTCTCGTTCGGAAAGTAGCACTGCACCGAGAAGAACGGGCAAGAAACTCAGCACTTTTTAAATAATAATATTTTACAATTTTGTTTTAAACAATATATCACATTATAATAAGCATCTTGTGAGCAGATGGAATATACACTTAGATCCAAGGGTCTTTGTCATTTAAAAATTCATTTATTGTATAGTAACCCTTACTTAGAAGATGATTTTTGACAATGAAAGTTACACATGGTACTTATTGCTTATAATTACTTCTAAGTTTACGAAATTGGACTAAATATAAATTCGGCAATATTGTGTCGTAACTGAAATTCAATATTTGACGTAATGGAACCATCAAACTGAATCTCGCTATCGGTTTTCCTCACACCAAGCCTTCGTGCCTGAGAGCCCTTACGCTAGCACCCTCGGAGAGAAAAATAAAGATATTACGGAAGGAAATGGCAGATCATAAATAAGGACAAGTGGTATACTTCGCGCCTAGAATCCGACATTTGGAGGTAGCTCCTCATATATGATCGCTAACAGTCAAAAAGTTATATAGCAGCCATATAAAGGATCGTTTGGAAGATTATTTTTCGTCTGTACTCACTTATTTTTACGATTATCCCGAGTGATGGATGATAATAATAATATGATTCATATTTATGCTTCTTTGAATACTTGTTATATGACATTGTTATCCTATGGTTGCAACCAAGTAGGAAAATTTCTTTTTTGGGTAAAAGGGATATAAATGCAATTTTTTTTCTAAACCCAATTATTTCTTCAATTTAATTTGAATTTAATTTATAAGCAAAAAAATTACTCTATTGATAGTCTAAAACTTCAAAAATTAACTAATATCATACTTAATGAGTAGAAATCGTAATTCATATAGGTTAACTAATAAATATAGCTATAGTAAACTCGTTTCAAAGTATCTTAAGCATACTGTGTTAAAATCCGACTTTTTGGGAGTAGGTATAAAGTTCGGCAAAGGGAACAAAAATACGGAAAGGGATAAATAAGCAAAATGCCAGGGGAAAAACCTAGTTTAACTATAAAGTAGGACAAAGATTAAGCATCAGAAGCGATCAGAAAGCTACGGTTAAACTTGTAGTAGGAAATAAAAGAATTGACCTCAATTAAAACCGTCATCCGCAGTTAGTCCGCCGCCATAGCCCTGAGGCTGCATTGATTGCAATTCTTTATAGAACCTGCAAATTGCGATTGATAAATAGATAAATAAATCTATGGATTTAAAGTGGCTTAAAATAGTACGTTAACAATATATATTTTTAAACTTTCAATAACATTGCAAGTTTCATCAAAATAGGTTCAGTAATCATTTGCCAGATTACTGTTACTGCCAGCTCATTATGAAACATGGGTCTTCCATAAAAATGATGTTCCAGTCAAGCTTTATTTCGTGGTTTAACTTTCCAATTGGGACTGCTGTAACTTGTAAATAAAAAACTAAAATAAAAATGCCATTATTTTCAAGTACATTGCCATTTGCCATACTTCACTTCTGTGGATGACTTCTTTTGACGGCGGTTGCATCTCTTTTGTATCTGTCTACCTTTGTTAGAAAGTCATCTTGATCTTGAACAATTTTAAAACAGTCATCTGGCTGTTCTATATATAAAAAACCGGCCAAGTGCGAGTCGGACTTGCGCACCGATGGTTTCATACTATAAAAAAAGTAAAACATTGAAAGAATCACTTTTGTTCACGAATTTACGAGTATAATTTACAGGTAGGTACTTTTGTTGGCGAACCGCAAACCTAACTTTGTTTTTGGTGGTTTATTGTCACTATCAAAAACAGTATAATAGTTAGGGAGTTGATGTTATTTTTCCTGTAAAATATACGTGTATTCCTATTGATCATAATTATTTCAGATTTTTCGAACGATAAACTTCGGAGAAAAGTGGGGGGGGCGGTATTTTTTTGGACAGTTTGCCTAATAAATCAAAAACTATCTGACATAAAAATAAATAAAAATTGGTTTTAGAAGACACATGTAGCGCCCTTTCATATGATATCCCACTTAATATTGTTATCTCATTTTGAAATTTCAACAACCTGGTTTACCCCCATTTTAAATAAAAATAATAATGATTTTCAAAATTTTATGATTGCAATGACGTTGGGTCACTATTACCTAAAACTCTTTCAAATTTCAAGGCAATAGCTTCGATAGTTACTGAAATAATCGAGTGTGACAGACGGGCGGACGTTAGGACGATAGGTTAAGTCTCATTGTGAACATTCACGTCACCGTTTGCAGACAACAGTGCCAAAATAACCGGCACTACGGTGTTTCAAAAAGATTTCAGTAACCCTATTAAACCAGTAAATCCCACAGTACTACATTCCGAAACATAATTTTTTATATTCCCACATAGTTCATACCCCGACAATACGTCAACGACTTGAATGGATGACATCAGCACAATGCTAAAATGTTACTCTTATCTATTTTTCCCGCACAAAGAAATGTATTTCTCGAGATGCGACACTCGAAGATGTTTATGTAATCCATGGACGTGTAAAAATGGTGGACGTTATGTCGCCAAAAGAATTCTCAGTCATGTGCGTGTATAATCTTAATATGAATATGCCTGATTATTTTTTTGCAATTTATCACGAGGAATCTTACTTAAATTTCATCACAATATTCAGCAATTGCTATTAAGTTGTTATGACTCTTAGCTACTGATATTAGTTCCCTAAAACGCCAATAAATCTTACAATTCAAATGACCAAAGACTTATTAAAAAGACCATGCATTATGAGTGAAGGCAACATCGTAAGGAAACCTGCATTGTGTATACCTGATATCTCTAAACGCCTCTGCATAATTTTCAAAAGATTTATTAAACTTGGAAAACCACATTAATTCATAAGGGTGGTAGGCAGCTTTTTCCTTATGACAGTAGATCTGTGCCCAGCATGGCTAGTACAAGATACAATAATAATGCTCGGAGTTCGATAGAGTTATACGTTTTGGGTTACTCTCCGCGTATAGATTGCATGGCAAAACTGAAACAAGATTCGGATCGGATTTTTTTCAACAACTTGTACTTACGTATAACTCTATAGTGTAGTAAGCCGTAGCATTGACATGATGCAATCAACGGCACGCAGTCATGGGTATTGGGTAAGGGGATGAAGGGACATCGTGACTTCAATCGTGATTTAGTTAGATTACGTTCGCCTTTTTATACATCCAAGATGTAATTGTTTATTATATGTTAGCCTACTTTTTGAGGCAGCAATTGTGGTGTTTATATACGTGTAGCCAAGAAAATAGAGCTATAATGGGCGTCGTCCAAAGTTTCTTTCTTGTTGTGATGATCAAAAAATATAGCCTGTTTTTGTTGGCGATGTATACTTGTTAAAACTGTTTCATGTGGAGGGAAAGTTTCATAAATCTATACTGTTAAGACCTTTTTATATTGCTGTCTAGTCCATGTGCTCTATGGGTTGATCTCTTTTTCACTGAGAGTTCTAAGAAAAACTTTTCGTATAATTTTCTTAGAACAACAAGAGTTACCAAGTTGAGAGTGTATAGTAATGTTATTTGGGGATAACATAGATAGAGTAAAACTTTATTGCACCAAACAAAATAGAATACAAAGAATAAAACAGAAAAAAGTAAATTTTGAAAAGGGGGCCTTATCTCCTTGCAAAGCACCTAGCCGCGATAGCTAGCTAAATTCCCGCTGGCTTAATAATTTTTATACTTATACAATAATTTAGAAATAACATCCTGAGCTTAAAGCATATAGCAAAAAGGTAAGTTCAAGTCATCACTTTAGCAGACAGGACCTCATGCTTTTAATTAATCTACGAGTATCTAACGAAAATTTAGTATGACAATCCTTTTTTTGTTGGTGTAACTCTACATTTTGTCGCGTCCAAAATATTCTCCGAACGCGGACGCTTTCAGGGACTCGGACCGAAAACTAGTGCAATAGTTACAACATGCATATTCAAAGGAGACCGATTGAGTTCCGCGTTACTATTTTTCACAAGTTTTTTTGCTACTCGCTTTCCGAGTCCCCATTGTCGGTTAGCTGCGAAAATAAAATTAGTGCGGTGTGCATTCCGCAATTTTATGGTTGGTTGCAATTTTGGGCCTTTGGCGGCGACCGCGCATAAACGTTTTCGAACAAAATAACTGCCGTGTAGTGGAAACAAACGATAACGTAGTAATTGTGTTACTGGTGTAAAAGTGGTAGGATTCTCTTTGTTACAGTTCTAAAACTGCGTTCAGAAACTGTGCTAAGAAAAAATTTACACACCAAAGTTAGAACTCGACTATAAACTCACCGAGTGGTAAGTGACCATACAGAAAAAGATGTTGTGATAATTAATCCGGTTAATTTAACTAAAAATGTTGCTTAGTAGCATCGCCATCGAATGCTTAATCGCTTGTTATGTAATTTTTTAACCCTTCTTAACCTGTCTTTAATAGCAGAAAGATAACTGCTAAGACAGCTGCGGCTGAAGTCTCCAATCAGAGCTGGAATGACCCAATTTATAAATTATAAAAGCTAAAATGGCTTGTGCTGGAAATACCCAGGTACCAGGTCCTAGATCCAGGTAGAAGACCAGGTCTTAATGCTCAAATCTTAGCATGCCCTATCCATTCCAATAACTTCAGAGAAATCATCAAAGTAGTAAGAATTATGGGAAATCAGACACATTTGAATATTTAATTATTTGTAAGGGCGGTATAATTATTATGAAACGCAGAATAAGGACGTCTTTGAGAGCAGAAGTGAGTGAACAATAGTTATTTATTGATTAATTTGTAAACAGAACCATTCATTGTTCACAATATTCTAAATATTTTTAACATTTGAAACACTGAGACTGAATCAAGAGTACTAACGAAAGGAAATTCCAAATGGAGGAATACTAAAACTCATCAATTCTTGTAGAAAATAGGTCAATGAATAGTCCCCGATATAAAGTCGAGTCTTAATCAATTAATGAAGCAAAGGTTAGTCATTTTTTATCCATTTCGATACCTGCGCTTAGTTACGTAACAATAGGAATTTCATAAATACAGAATATGAACAATACAGAAATATGAAAAATACAACAATACAGAAATGATCGATCGACGAATGCTTTACTACTTAGCGTATTCAATTTTAACTTTAAGCAACGAAATTTACACAATTTATTTACAAGGCACTTTAAATTTTAAGACTTTTCTTATGTCTTAATTTGAGGGGTTAATTCTTAAAGTTGTAAAAAGAAATAAGTGTATTTTAAGATCATTAAAAACATTCTTAAGCCAGTTAAGAGCTTCAAACCTGTTTTCGCAGAGTAACGACCTTTTTTACCCCCAGTTTAAAGCTGTTTCTAAACGAGTTTAACTGCACTCAAATTAGAATTAAAACTTCGCAAGGAAGAGCAGTCAAAATCTTCAGTTGAAACCTCTTGAGAGGGTAAATATAAAAGCCTACCAATAAAAATAAAATCTCATTGAAGTTTATAGTCGAATAAAAATGTAAGGAAAATTGTACGGCTTCACTTTTAAAACGAAATACGCTTTAGCTGAGACGCTTTATATTTAACCAACCTTTAAAAATGTTCTCGTTGATGGTAGTTGGTTCCAAAGTGAGCCAACCGGCTCACACTTTTGCGTAATGTATCAACCTGGCTGTTGATTTTCACATACTGTGATTTTATGAAATAAGCCAATGAATGTGTGTTGCCTATACGATGTGTGTGTGTCGATGGTACAGAACCGTTCTTTATTTCCCCTGACAGGAACACTTTATTTTCTGTTTGTCTATTTGTAAAGGCCTTTTTTCTCTGGAACAAAGGTGAAGGAATCCTCTTTAATAAAGACAGAGGCAAGGAAGCTGTAAGTAATACTGCAATTTGGTCATCTAGCTCTAACAATGGGTCAGCAATTACATTTGAGCGTAGTTCAATCGACTCTATAGTGCTGCGTTCAGTTTACTTGCCTGTAGATAAAATAATATCTAAGTCAATTTAGGTTTATTAAATTTGGGTCGATGTTGGGATTGTTATTTATTTTTAAGCCTTCTAATAAACATTTTATTTTAATTTAAAGTAATGATTTCTTTAATGATTTAAAAAAAATTAAGATTTCGTAAGTGTGCTTTGCAATTGATAGTTAATATTAAAGCGATATGTTTACAGTATATGAGCAAAATACATATCGTTTTTGACTCTGTTCCAAGAGCAATTGACAATTTAGGTATATCTTATCACTGAATCTACCTACAAGTAAAATAACTTAGTAAAATACTTTATGTTTTTTTAACTAGAATCGTTGGAAATTAGTTTTTTTAAGCCTTTTTCGTGTTTCTATCCCGGCTGATTTGCGATTAACTTGAATGATGTTTGAACTAGAAAAGTAACTAGCACAAGTGCACTCGCTAGGTCAAATAAGTTACGGGTTAGGTTTAGGCGAGCAGATTGATACGAAGCCTGCAATTTTACCACAATTCTCTCTCTAACTTAGTCATTTCAGGTACCGGCCCAATGACTGCAGGATCTGCGTTATCTAACTTAAAGTAAATTCTTGAATTCTGACGTGAAGTGAATTCTGGAATTCTGACATGAAGTGAATTCTGGAATTCGGAAGTGAGCACTGTTAAATCTTACAAATTTTGAAGTAATTGCTTTCATTAATTGCAATTATTTTACCAATAAAAGCAAAGCAATGTCGCTGCAGGCAGGGCAATAAAAACAAGATATCAGTTAATCTCTCTGTCGGGCTCACCGATAGGCCTGAGCGCGAAACGTGTCATCATGTTTCCATATTTTATTTCCCTGCGTGTACCAACATATTATTATTGCGTTTATTATGATGATCGAATATAGTAAATTAATATCTATGAACGTCATAATAATACTAAAGACGTCAAAATATTTTGATTTACATTTTTGCTATAGTGTTTTAAATACTAATTTCGAGTCATTAGTAACTCATTTTAAACTTTTAAGTGGTACTTAAGCAACGAGTAAGTACCGACACTTAATTTTTTGAATTTGTTTCGAACAACTCATTTTGATGGGTATTCAATAATTTATAAGAATAATCAGTAACCGATTTATTCATGAAAATAAAAAGAAATTGTTTCTAAAATGGTGTAATTACTATAAACGTAGAAATTCAATTAAACTTAGCAAATCTTCCTTCGATGCCACATAAAAAATCTCATATAAAACCATAAAAATTACGAAGCATGGTCCCTGAGCTCACACAGATGCAAACTTCAAAGGAAGACATTTTTATTACCCCGGTTATATACACGTACCCGGCGGAAAGCAATTAGATCTCCTACATTAAATTTTAGACGTTCAAAATTAAACTCTATTTCAAAGGTGCTTGAACTTAAATTAATTCTTGAATGCAGCGAAATAGATTATTATACGAAGAGGTTAAAAAGAGGTGCCCTATCTTCTGAGTATAAGCAATATTAATAATTGTGTCTTTATATGAACGAAATAGAGTTCGTGTTTTGAACTATAAAAATACTGTTTAGTGTTTATTATATACATAAATGTATATAATAAACAGTATTTTTATAGTTTAGTTAAAGTGAAATTTCACTTTTAGATGTTATTAAAACTTTTACGCATTTAAAATAACATCAAAATATCTTCGTGTATTTACAGCTAAGTTGCGTATAATCATATTGACAACGTGAAAATTAAATATTATGTTTGCATACTTATTTGAAGATGGGTGATTTTCCTGTAATAATAATGCCCGAACGATGCCAGATAAAACTCCATGTTTATGGTTTATACTGGGAACAGAAGAAAACATTTATTGCCTAACCTTTATACTAATCTAATTTTCATTTCAAAATGTTCCCCCGTGGAAAAAGATAGCACAAGGATGGCAGAGATTTTGCATAATATTGTCTATTTTTTCTAATTGCAAGTTATCTTTATTGCCTCTTTGCCAGATAATTTTGTTACGATCTATAAAGTCAAGAACCAATAAATAATGTTACTTTCCAAATATCAATAATAAATACGAGTGTGTAAAGTAAAAACTCCAAAATCTAATCAAAAAACAACTCCAAGTCGCAAATGCGTTGGACGTTGTGAAATGGTAATTACGCAGAACGCTCTTGGGTACATGGATAGAATCATTACAGCAAAGTTCTCATTCCGAGGCATCAGAAATCAAAGAGATATATAGGTACTCCGTTGGTACCAGTATGCAAGTTTGTAGTTTCGGTCTATGAATAAATTAGCAAGTGATTTAGCGATCGGCAGCGCAATCACTTTGCGGACGTTGACGACTGTTGACACGAGTCACTGCTGATTTGTTAATCGCTCTGTCTACGCTTGCGGGACAAAGGAACATTAATGAATATTTCATGTGTAATTTGATTTATTCATTAATTCAGGCGTTTATTTATGGGTTCAACACATGATCGCACTTTGGTTGCTTTTGAATATGCCCTATGCATTTAAAGATGGTTAAAAGATGAAGATTCTCGGAGAACCAACGCCACTGAAATACCATAAACTATTATTAGTAAGCTCAAGTGGCAGTGGGCAGGTTACGCTAGTCGTAGGGACGATGGCCGTTGGAGCCGGAAAGTCCTGGACTGGAGAAGTCCAGAGTCAACTCGACAGAAAGAATCTCATCCCATCAGTGAGATTTTTTTAAATTTTTCGATTGACCTGACACTTTATTAAATTATATTATGATTTAATTGATAATAATTTCTTAACTATCTTAATGGAATATTATTCCCTTTAACAATATCTGTTCCCTAAATAATTAAACTTATAGACTAAATACACTCATCGTTACAAAATATCAAGTGTTCCAGCCGAAATTAAAATCTGTAACTAGAATAAACTCGAGAAGTCGAGAACCGATAATTAAAACGCCTCGGTAATCCTTTTTAATAACGTTAAAAATATATTCAGCACCAAAAACCTCATCAAAAGCTACTTCAAGTTGCAAACGTGATAAGCCCGTTGCGAAATGCGTTAATTCCCAAAGTTTCAAAACTGTTTGAACGTGAAAAGTGTTGCCAAATGAAAATATGAGTATCTAATTCGCGAGTCACATACTGTGCGAAGTAGGATGAACATAATATGTTGGAAGGAAATAGGAACTTTTCGAAGTTTGATTTATTTGCGTAAAACTTTTTTATTTTTATATATCTCTATAAACAAAAATCAATCGCAAAATGTGTTGGTAAGCGCATAACTCAATAACCCCTGGACCAATTTGCCGAATCTTTTTTTAAATGTTCGTTAAAGTTCAAGGAAGGTTTTTACGGCAAGAAAAATTCGAATAATTGCCGGAAAAACCCTAAAAACAGCTTTTTTCCAACTAAAACGTAGAGTCGATTTGAGCTTTATTGCTTTTGCATGAAGTGCTTATTAAATTATAAGCACTACTGTTGTCTAAGCAATTTAGGTGTGCTCATAATGTCAACGAGTCAATTTTCACTCTGCCACAATAAAAATCTTTTTGACAGGATGAACAGGTCTATCGGGTCCGCTAGTCTTAATATATATAAATCTCGTGTCACAATGTTTGTCCTCAATGGACTCCTAAACTACTGAACCGATTTAGTTCAAACTTCGTGAATATCTGTTATTTGGTCCAACTTAAAAGATAGAATAGTTTTTATCCCACGTGGACGAAGTCGCGGGCATCAGCTAGTTACTTAATAAATATTTCATTAGTTTTGTTTATTATGTGGATATACTTTTTAAATTTTGCAGAGGTCTAAAATAAGCAAGAGAAGATTAAAACTATTTTGTTATAAACCGTCAAAATGAAAAATCTAAGCACTTCTTGCCTTCGAAACCAAGTAAAAAGGTCTAGTAAACAAGCAACTTTACCACAGCTACACAAAATACAGAATTTTTGTTCTAGCACCGTGAAATGTTGACTTTCTAATATCTAGTTCTCATGGCAAAGTGTTTGTAACAAAACTCTTCCGAGACTTCATTTTGTGTTTAGGTCTGAGAATAGGACAAAAGTATTTTTCATAACCCTGAATGAGATAGACAATTTTGCCAGGTCAGTTAGTTGCAATAAAAAATTAATAACTGATATGTCAACATTTTCTCGATAGAAATTTCTCAAAAAGTTGCTCCAAAGTCTCCAGTTTTCTAATTTTTATCGGAATCTACATCGGATGTAATTGTAATTTTTGTTTTAACGTGTCGGTAATAATAATATCCAAAAACGCTCGGAAACAGATTTTTGATAACTGGCTTTTTTTAGTGATTAGGTAAAACGTCCTTTCTCTGTTATATAGTTATGCGACGCTGCAAGTCGCACTCACCAACGTATTTGTGACACAAAAATAAATTAAACATATCCTCTTAGTCCTTCATACCATGTTACAAAAACAAATCCACACAAAATATCCTTAATTTGTAAAGGTAAGCATGTATACTGCACCGAGCGATGTCGTCACGTACTCGAACCGACATCGACAGCCAGGTTCGGAATCAAAGCCTTTGAGTCGAAGTGTTCCTGCTACGTGAATGAATACATTCGCAGGTCGTTCTCTGTTCTCTGTTCTGGTCTAACAAGTTCTTTGTTCTATCAGTTCTCGAGTTAAAGCCGTTGACACGCATATTCATGGGGATACGTTACATTAGTGTCATGAAGAATGAATATTGGATCTATGATTAAAATTTTATATTTGCTTTCTTTGTATCGATTTTGTGTATTTGCAAATTAGAAAGACTAGTAAGTATTAATTAGTTAAATTTTCCGCGTATTGTTTGAGAAAATCCCTATACAATCCTTGGCCACAACTAGGCATTGATGTACTCACGTTCTGCCATCAATGCCTCTTTTGTTAGTCGTTGCTAGTATGTTTAAAATGCACTCTAACGATATTATTAAAATATTTCTCACTTAGAGGTATGAAAAATAACTAACGTCTTATCGTCGGACATAGTTTTTTTCACATACACTGTGACACGCGAATTTTATATAGGATCTTCAGCATCGTTATATTCGTAACCTTTTGTCTACGACCCAATACAATCTTATTCTTTGGTCTGTGGTACTGACGCGCACCTTTTATTGTTTATCCTATAAATGTTGTAATTACGTAAAATTGTAATAACTATTAATTAATTTGATACGTACAGAAATTCAATAACGAATGAAGATCCTTTGAAAGTTTCCCTTTATCTAAATATAAAGCTGAAATCCTTGTTTACCGTGAATAAATTGAAAATACTTGTGTTTAGTTTTCTACTCAATTTGAACTTTGAGCAATCTAAACTTTCAGAACAACAAATACTTCTAGCGAGCCTTTGATATTTTGTACATGTTTAATTATCTGCTGTCCAAAATTATTGGGAGAGATTAATTATTAATATTTTAGAAAGTTAGTGTACTTGGGTTGTTTGAATACAAACGAAATTACTATAAAGCCTGGAGGTATTAACCGTAATGTCCAAAAAGAACTTAGACTATTATTGATATTGGAATATGAAACAAAACTTAAATTAAATTCAGATCATCATTACTATCATAAATCCTTAACCTCGTTTCAGGTGGTATACATTCCAGCCATCCAAAAAGTTTTTTGGTTCTATGAGCTATGTATGTTATTTTTTGCCTTACAGCAAATTTCTTAATTTTTTAATAGATTTCAAATAACATTTTTGAAGTTCACTATACGCTGTTTTTTAAGTAACGTTCATCTTTGTACCATAACGAACTGTACATAGTACTGTATAAAGTGTGAAAACTCAGAAGATTTTGGGAGTAGATGTTTCAACTGCAGTCATGTATGTTGGCTTTAAGTGCAAAACCTCGTACGTCATCCACTCCAATTAGGGTACTCTTCCCGTGAGAAATAATGCAATGGAAGTAATTTCAACATTGTCAAAATATAAATAAAAAGGAGTACTTAAAATGGGCAAAGCAATTTAGCCTTCCGGCGTGAAGCTGTGTGGAAACCGTTACTTCTTGCCTTTTTCAAATATTGCAATTAAATTTTCGGCTACATCACAGTTAAGTACATTACTAACTAGTACTCGTAGAGAGTTAAAAAATTACACATTACCGCAGGATTGAGAAAAAAGGATAGTGTGATTTTATGAAACCAGAGTAAAAGTGAAACTTTTGGGGCCTTGGCTGCTCTGACGAGCGCCTTTCACTTTGTCCCTACTCCGCGACCGACCGTCACGCAACATGCAACACACAGACGAAAAAGTTTGAGACGATGTAATAAAAGCTTCACTTTAAAAACATTATTACCCTAACACGGTTTTTACGCGCAAAATAAAATACCTACCTAAATCCCTCCAATTCATTTTAGGACATGATCTAGACACGCGGCAGCGTGTCAAGCCAAGTTCAAGCAAAGGAACTGGCTAGCCAGCGCCAAGAGTAAGTTTACACGAACCACTTGGTGCCACTTTTGACCCTTCTATAACTCAAAACCTATTTAACGTAAACACATAAAACTACGTGTGTTTAATTATATCCATAAGATCATATAGAAGCCCAATTTTCATTAAGCTAGCTCAAACGGTTATAAAGATATGAAGGTCAAAAAGTCGGTAAAATTCATACTGACTGACATATAGTACAAAAACCTAACCTACTTCCAGATGACCTAGAAGGATGAAATTTGGAATCCAGCTCGGTAACTGTGTGTAAGCGTAGGAAAAAATCAAAAAATAAAGAAAAGTCAAAAAATAAGGGGTGTTCCCATACAAACTGACATATAGTACCTAAATCTAACCTATACTTCCAGATGACCTAGAAAGATGAAATTTGAAATCCAGCTTGGTAAGTGTGTGTAAGCGTAGGAAAAAATTAGAAAATAAAAAAAAGTCAAAAAATAAGGGGTGTCCCCATACAAACTAACATATAGTACAAAAACCTAACCTACTACCAGATGACCTGGAAGGATGAAATTTGGAATCCAGCTCGGTAACTGTGTGTAAGCGCAGGAAAAAATCAAAAAATAAAGAAAAGTCAAAAAATTAGGGGTGTTCCCATACAAACTGAAATATAGTACCTAAATCTAACCTATACTTCCAGATGACCTAGAAAGATGAAATTTGAAATCCAGCTTGGTAAGTATGTGTAAGCGTAGGAACAAATCAGAAAATAAAAAAAAAAGTCAAAAAATAAGGGGTGTCCCCATACAAACTAACATATAGTACAAAAACCTAACCTACTTCCAGATGACCTGGAAGGATGAAATTTAGAATCCAGCTCGGTAACTGTGTGTAAGCGTAGGAAAAAATCAAAAAATAAAGAAAAGTCAAAAAATAAGGGGTGTTCCCATACAAACTGAAATATAGTACCTAAATCTAACCTATACTTCCAGATGACCTAGAAAGATGAAATTTGAAATCCAGCTTGGTAATTGTGTGTAAACGTAGGAAAAAATCAGAAAATAAAAAAAAGTCAAAAAATAAGGGGTTTCCCCATACAAACTAACATAAAGTACAAAAACCTAACCTACTTCCAGATGACCTAGAAGGATGAAATTTGGAATCCTACTCGGTAATTGTGTGTAAGCCTAGGAAAAAATCAAAAAATAAAGAAAAGTCAAAAAATAAGAGGTGTCCCCATACAAACTGTCATATAGTACCTAAACCTAACCTACTTCCAGATGACCTAGAAAGATGAAATTTGAAATCCAGCACGGTAATTGTGTGTAAGCGTAGGAAAAAATCAAAAAATAAAGAAAAGTCAAAAAATAAGGGGTGTCCTCATACAAACTGACATATTGTACCTAAATCTAACATACTTGCAGATGACCTAGAAAGATGAAATTTGAAATACAGCTTGGTAATTGTGTCTAAACTTAGAAAAAAATCAGAAGATAAAAAAAAGTCAAAAAATAAGGGAAGTCCCCATACAAACTGACATATAGTACCTAAATCTAACCTACTTCCAGATGACCTGGAAGGATGAAATTTGGAATCCAGCTCGGTAACTGTGTGTAAACGTAGGAAAAAATCAAAAAATAAAGAAAAATAAAAAAATAAGGGGTGTTCCCATACAAACTGACATATAGTACCTAAATCTAACCTACTTCCAGATGACCTAGAAGGATGAAATTTGGAATCCAGCTCGTTAATTGTATGTAAACGTAGGAAAAAATCAAAAAATAAAAAAGTCAAAAAAATAAAAAATAAGCGGTGTCCTCATACAAAAAACTTGTAATACGCGCTAAAAAGCCAGGTTCTTCGTGCCTTAACCAATAATAGTATAAAAGTGAAGTACATATATATGAGATTTAATGAATAAATAAATACTTTATACAACTCGTTCGCTATAAGTTTGCCGCTGTCAACTGTCACGCGTTTAGCGTTGTCTCATTTCTAGTTCCAGTAAGAAAACGCTATACTGACATCATTTGACAGCAGCAAACTTATGTTGTACTAGCTGACCCGGCGAACTTCGTTCCGTCTAACAGTTGATTCTTTAATTTGGACATTGCAACATTAGGTACTTTATTTTTCTATTTTATTTATTATCACTATTATCTCTAACATTCAAGACAGTGTAGAAAATAGTATAAAAAAGAAAACCACGCAGCGGAAACGCAAGAAAAAGCTTTAAATTCAATACCTGCCCAGTTTTCTTTACAAAAAGTAATGATATCCCACCAAAAACATAAATGTAAAAAAGGAGAGCCAAGTTCGAGAGCCGCAAAAAGAATGGAGATCAAAATGAGTGCCAAGTTCTATGTAAAATCGAAATTTGTATTTATAGGAACAAAAAAACAATATGAACAATCATTAAACTCTATTTCTTTGCTTTATTGGATACCTATAACAATTGCTGTTATTCAAAAATGTGAGATCTTAAAATAGGTAAGATTTGACTAGGCGAGTTTTTATCTGAATTAAAATGTTGTATAAAATGACTGATGTAATGAAAACTGGCCTAGTCAAATCTTACCTATTTTAAGATCTCACATTTTTGAATAACAGCAATTGTTATAGGTATCCAATAAAGCAAAGAAATAGAGTTTAATAATTGTTCATATTGTTTTTTTGTTCCTATAAATACAAATTTCGATTTTACATAGAACTTGGCACTCATTTTGATCTCCATTCTTTTTGCGGCTCTCGAACTTGGCTCTCCTTTTTTACATTTATGTTTTTGGTGGGTATTATTGTCCATAATAATACGAGGCACTCGAAGCTCGCATTCCCAACCATACTTAAGCCATTAATATAATATATTCGAATCATTTTGTATTGTCTTAATACAATGATAATAATATAAATTGTTAAGAAAACTGTCTAGTATGTAACCAGCGCGACTGCAGCGGCCGCAAACAGAAGTCACCCTCGGATGCGCCTCATTTTACTCGAATTAAGAAAACGGTTTTGCTGTAAAATCTAATTTGGAGCGTGCAACCGCAATGCATATTAAACTATGTGCTTTATTTGATTCTAATATCATACAATTTATACAGCTACGTTCTATAAGCGTTTTCATGATAATAATTACATGCTGCGCGAATATTCGTGAAAATCTCACTTAGAGGTATTAAAAATGCTTACGTCCCATTCTCAGACCTACCATATTATTATTACGAGTATAAACGCAAAAAAACATTCATAAAATTCTGCTGAGTTTAGTTATAAACCCTGACACAAGAAATTATAATTTAAAGAAAGTACAATAGATTAAAATGATGACGAAACGCAAACAATCCTAAAAGACACGACGACGTCTTTCGACTCACTCTTGTTTTGCTCTAGTATGCTTCTATGAAAAAGTCCTTCCTTTTTATGATAATTCACTGGGAGGACCCTTCTTGCGGAGTGCGTCCGGATAGATACTAGGTACTACCGCAGTGTCAGTTATTCTACCGTTTACCGTCAAGTTTAGGTTAATGCATTTATGTGAATTATTTAGGATTAGATTTGGATTATTTAATTACAATACAAAGCTTTTCCATTAGGTGTGTTAGTAAAACTCATTAGAAATCAATTCCATTAAAACAGCATAATGGGGTCTTACACTACTTTTGAATTTGATAAAAAATATTACTTTATTATAAACTAGGATAAAAATAATAACGTGCAGTGAAAGAAATATTAAAATCCAACGAAGATTTACAAAGTTACAGGCGTTTAAACTTTGGAGTGGGGGGATCTTCTATCCCTTTCTCGCAAAACGAAAATTTGTATGAAGCCGCACGAAGCTACTATGGCATTGGTACGGTGTGACGTCACAATTTCATGTTGCTATCTCTGTCTAATCACAAATCTTTAAATGCTTAAAACTTTTTTGTTATTTGATCGATTTAATTAGTTCTTTCAGTGCACGTCATTATTTTAATTCTACTTTATAATAAAGTAATAAAAAAATTGGAGTCAAATACCCTAGTTGTACACTTAAATCCGCTTGCTGCAGTGTACCTCAAACAGGGACTAGCACAGACTGGATAGCGAAAGTTTTGACTGACGCTTAGCCTGAGTCGGTTACAGCTTTGTGCCACGACTGCAACTAAGACAATACGAACCTAAACTGTCGCTGTATTCAGACACCTTCATCCCACTCCGACTTTTGCTTTAAGCTTCAGTCCTTCCTCATTCGGGTCAGGAGTCAAATTGTATGTGTAGTTTGAGCTCTATCTAAGAGTCGGTGGTAGGTAAAATTGAATAAGTTTCCTATAACTCGATTTAACTTGGCTTTACATATTATCTAAAGCATATCAAATGTTATTATATACGATAAATGAATTATATACAAACTACGTATTTTGTATAGTGTGATTATATCTTTTAATCTGTTTGTAAATTAAATGTACTCGTATGAGCATTTTACAGGACAAAAATATGGTTAAGTAATATGAATTCTCCATTATGATGATTCTTCTTGTCTCATGTTTGGCCACAGAGAAAAGATAAAGTAATTCCTTGGTCTGTGTGTTTGGCAATATATTATGTCTTCTTATCAATCTGCGTTTTTTGATTCTTATACGACAATAAAATGGGTTCAGGTAAAAACTATCTGTAAAAATTTAAACTATCATGTTCAGGATGCCCTGAACTACGACATCGAAATCGACGATGATCTCGAATGTATTTTTTTTTACGCTATACAAGTTAGTACTTAACCATATTTTTGTATGTATGGAGACATTTTAGCTCATGGGACTCTTAAGAGATTCTTGTACATTCTGGTGTCAAACGGACAGTGTCTTAGTAATAGCCGTGGAAAGCTAAAAATAAAGAATTTATTAATGTGTAGGTCCGAGTCTATACACAGAGCAATAAGTGCAATTGGAAGTTCATAGAGTATTTAATACTCGTAATATAATCTCATAAACTCAAGCTACAACTAATATACAAATCCCTAGCACGACGCCAATGTCGATGTGAGTTACTTAGTCAACTTGGAGTTCTCCTTCCAAACTTGACTTCAACTCCTAAACTTATATTATTCGCTCAGAGGACGAACGGTTTTGGAGCAGAATTTGATTGTACACTTGATGTAACTGCTAAAGGATACAAATCCAGTCCTGCTGTAATTCGTCGTTTAAGGGTTCCATAGCATTTTGTTAAAAAAAATGGAACCTTTATGGTGAGGCTTGAGGTGAGAAAAAATCTTGTTATATTTAAAAAGGGGGAAAATCAGGGATATGAAACTTTAAAATGAGATAACAATATTGAGTGGGGTATCATATAAAAGGACGTTACTGTTGGATTCTAAAACAGATTTTTATTTATTTTTATTTGTGGTGGTTTTTGAAAAATATATTATTCTAATAGACTTTTGAATCTTGGTTATGCCCCAAACCTTCCGTTTCTAAAAGTAGACTGTGCCCAGTACCAGTATAAAGTAGGTTCTTAAAAAGTGTATATCTGTAACTGGACTCAAAGAACGTTAGAAGACCTTTTAAATGAGAATTTCCTTACATTTCCCTTAAAAGCAGTTTTCCCGGGGCCTTTTTGAATAAAGACACGTGTCAGAGGTCGTGACCGGAAATAAAACCCTGATGTGTCGCTAAATACATTATGAGTTTTCAGAAAAAAACATAAATCGTCGCTTACAAGGTTTTCATTGATTGGCATAATAATGTAATCTTTCTTGGATAAAAAATTCTTGGAATAGATTTAAATAGGACTACTCTTTGACCTTCATAGCTCGGTTGATAAGGTAACCAATTTGGTGAGTCTAGGTCTTGTGTAAGGTTTTATATCTAGACCCTCAGTTATCACACAAGCCCTTATCAAGAGACGTTGACTCGACAAAGTTTATTTGTGTAGTTTATTTTCACCTACATTTAAAAATATACTGTTACAAAGATGGTATAAACCATAGTTTCCATGGGATTTTGACTGTTGAGAACGTGTTTGGCTAAATAATATATATAACTAGTTTTCAACCGCGGTTGTTTCGACTTGAAATTCGGTTCTCCATAAAAATCCCGCGGGAACAAGGGATACTTTTTAATATAATAGTGTTTGTATAGTAAGTACCTAAGTGAACAAACTAGGTTCATTATTATTTTTACAATCCCATTGCTACAAGAAACACAGCCATTTAAGGAAATTAAATTTCGAAAGCTAAACCAAACGGGGCAATTATCTCGCTGCGAAAACGTTTTTACTCGTATCTCTCCAAATCAGTTTCCCGGGTCATCCCGAATGGAGACATGTGTCAAGGGCCGCGGTTTCCGGGCCGGACCGGAAATTTGACCTTTGCGCGTTGTGAGTCTATGGGGAAAACATATTATTATCAACCACCCAGAGTCACTTGTCTTCAGCTCTCAAGAGGTTATAACAACGCCACAACGTTAGACTAGTCGATTTGTTTATGATTAGTTTTAACTTTATACACTCCTTCGCTATATTTGGCATACTACTGTTAGCCCAATCTTATGCATACTAATTCTGTACTATTACGTCTAGCTAAAACCTACAATGAGGTGTATTACAACCTAGATCTATTTCACCTAACCAAAACGCAACTAAAAAGAGATATTCAAAAATTACAAAATTAGTAAAGTAGTATTTAAACCCCAGTCTTGAAAATACACACACACACACACACACACACACACACACACACACACACACACACACACACACACACACACACACACACACACAAACATCTTTTGTTACGTTGTTATGTTGTAAAATCTTTTTGTAATTCATGTAGTATTTTAGTACTTAGTTATTGGCTTGTCAAATGTTACTAATCAACCTTTTTCATTATGTTATTCTTATAATTATGTCTGTGTAATCTTTTTGGCCTTATTATTTAACTAACTTGTAATTGTAAACAATTTTACTGTAACACTGTTGATTACTTTTCAAATAAATAAATAAATAAATAAATACAAAGTTTTCTCTTCAAGTATTAATTTTTAGTTTATTTATTTTTATATGACTTACGTACGTTAGTATAGCTACGATGTAGCCTAAAAGCTAATTAGTAATTTAATTTTAGCTTAAAGTAGTAGTCCTATAAGGTTAGAATGACTATATCTAAGACTGGACAGATTCTTAAATATATTCCAGTGACTTATTTTGCAATTAAATAAAAGAGCGCATTTACTGATCTATCAATCAATCTTTACCAATATCCGTTATCATTCTCAGTTGACTTACGTCCAACGGAAATATATGGCGCAATAAATTTTAGCAACTGTCGCTTTACAGAGCGTGCAATGAATGCGTTTTTAAATAAACAATTGTTCCTTTTTTGCGGTTCAAACTGCATGTAAATTAACGCTTACATCGTTGGTTTCATAGTCGCTTTATTCTTGTATGAGTTATATAAATTAATTAAGATGATTCATTGAATTTATTTTTCTTCTTCTCAATAATACAACACTCACTAAAAGGTGAGTGCGACATGCAGCGTCGCGGACGAGTAACAGAAAAGCGAAGCGACGAACGACCACAAAAGTACGCCAAGAGTGTTAGCAGTGTAAGAAAGGTTTTTGTCACTCCTATTTTTTTTAATTTTCACAAGTGATGTAATGAAATCAACTCTACATTTACAATCTAGAGGATTGTAAATCTAGAGGATTGTAAATGTAGATTGAGTCTTTTTTTTGGTTCAGATACTAGCAGTCTCAACATTTTTATTTCTTTTTGTATTGCCTGGAGGCGATTTTTGTTAAAATAAAGCAGTCTAGATGATTTATTATTTATCTCTTCTTAAAATAAAATGTATAATAAAATATTAATATTTTGTCATTTGTGGCATGTTTATTTAAATAATACATAATTTTTCATTATTCACAAGTCCACAGAATTGCATAGACTTAGTCCGAACAATTTATTAATGTATAAAGAAGTATAGGATCCGTGTAGTAGGAAGTATAGGAGTATGGGGGCATGGACTGAACACCTTACTTCCCTGTGACCCCTTGTGGGATGACTGGACTGTGAACGTGTTAAAAGACAGATATCTGGCGTCAGGATTTTTTAAAACCTTTAAAGGAAAACAATTCCGTCATACAATATGATTTTTGCATAACTTACTGTCGCAGCACACAAAATGGAAGGTCTCTAAAGGATTTTTTTTATTGTACATACATAATGACCCAGCAAATGTTGTTTAGCCATATAAAAAGGAGTATGAAGGTTTCAGACTGGCCGAAAAAATAATTTGTATAAATCCTGCTGAATATACACAAAAGACGATTTTTAGGAGTTTTACAAAATCTGAGACACGAGAATCATATATCATGGTTTAGGTATAGATAAAAGAGAAAATCCGGATAAAAAGCTCAGACCAATCATAAACCGGTGAAACAATAATTGAGATAATAAATTGTATCGCACGCGAAATGCTGCGAGTTAAAGCAAATTAGTATTAAATAACAATTTCTCCTTTTTGTGGCCGCGACTGCTACTGAATTAACGTATTAAAGGTTGGCTCACACTCGTTATTTATTGGGAACGAGTCTGCTGTGGTTGCCACGGGTTTTGCACGGGCATAATATAGTAGTTTACACTGTAGGTATTTCGGGCGATATTTTCTACAGAACTTTTCTTTAATCTCGTAATTTATTACCGTATGAGCATTATCCAATGAGCACTGAATTACGGACTTACATACGAGTAAGTTGTTTAATCAAAACACATTTTAGTATTGTTTGAAACTCTGCTAATGCATTATTGAGCTACAATTTTTATTTATTGTACACAAATTATACTTATGTAAACGGCACACCGCACACAGGCTGGCTCAGGTGCGAAGAAAATACAAGTGGAAAATTAAAAAAATTTAAACACCCACGACTCTTATGGACTTGAAATTGAAAAAGGATTAAATAATATTTTTAAAACTCCCCGACTAAAGGAAAGTAAGGACTAAGAACCTATCAGTATAATTACAAATCCAAGAAAATTCGCCGGAGCTGCTATTTTCTGCCTGTGCCGGTGTTGATGGTGCAAGATGTTGCTGTTTACCAGTGTGTATGTTTACTTTATTCATTTGGTAACTAATTCAATTTCTCGATCTTCTTACCTATAGGTAAGTACTAACTGCATTAATCGATATTGGAAACAGAAATGGCAATGGCAGCTCCTCTATGCAGCGTCGGAAGGCATCATTGACCCTTGTCATCAGATCAAATGTGTTAGAATACTTAAACGAAACCAAATGGGTCTAAGCTCGAAGTATTTTAATAGTTACGATACTTGAGTAACACTCAATCCCAAGTTGCATCATCAGATATAATGTCCTCGTCACCAAATATAATGTGTGAGCTTCGTTAGAATATATCAAACAATCTCTAACACTAGGAGTTTACTAGAAACATTACCAGACACATTAGAAAATCTCGCTACCAAATGATAAAGAAACGTTAATTGTGGCGCCCTCTGCTGTGCAATCACCGTAACAACTACCTACGAACCATTACCAATAATTCACTCATATTGTACAGAAAACTGTATCCAAATTGGTTCAGTCGATTTAGAAATGAATGGAAACATTTTTTTGCAATATTAATGTTTATTATCGCGCGCTGGTGAGTGATTTCCGCAACAACTATCTATTAATGTATCCAAATCGATTCAGTCGTTTTTATTCCAAAAGCTTAAATTGGGAACATTCGTTTGCATTCTAAATGTATTTATGGCGCCCCCTGGTGAGCGATGTTCGTAACTACTATCTACGAACCATCGCCAATAAGTCACTTATATTTTATTAAAAACTGTATTGAAATTGGTTTAGCCGTTTTTGAAATAAATGGGAACATTCGTTTGCACTATAAATGTTTTTTATGGCGCCCCCTGGCGATCGATGTTAGTAACAACTATTTACGAACCATCGCCAATGAATACCAAACATTATACAGAAAACTGAATCTAAATCGGTTCAGCTGTTTTGGAAATAAATGGGAACATTGGATGTGCACAAACAAACAAACAAACAAACATTTTTTTTATTGGATATTCGTTTTCGGTGAACAATTTAACACACAAACATACAAAAAATTTCATCAACAAACTAATGTACAAACGGTCTCTCACCCTAAACGCATATACCCGTACTCCGTTCCGTCGTGGGTAAAAATTAAAAAAAATACCGTAATTTTTAAATTACCCGGTTAAATTAAGAATGGTTTGTCTACCTGTAACTTAGAATGAAGTCATCCTTGATTAGGTAACTTTAATAAAACACGAGTGCGGTAATGTATATTAAACACGTGTGTTTAATATAACCTTAGCCTAAAAGCGGTAAGATATAAAATAAGATCTACATAATACGAGCAAGTGTAATAAAAACAAAACTGCTACTAAAACCAAACCCCTTTTTGTGACCCACTTTTGGGTACGGGTTTCCTCTACAGGAAGAATCAATGAGTGTCCCATCACACTCTAAGTGAGGGAGAGCAAAGCTTCACCCACTTTTAAGATAATTTCAGAAAAGTCCCATACATGCAGGTCTTATTCAAGATAGTTGCCACAAACGCAAATGCCTAAGACTCGAATCCGAGACCCTTTCGTAAATTCGGCATTAATCCATATATGACAGCCTGATAGCAGAATATAAATATTTATATACGAGTGCATATATAATACAAGTAATCGTCGTCTGAAGGAAGCCGATTCGAGAGATTCAAGTTATACTTACGATTTTGCATTTGATATTTTATTTGCACGCGGCGTTTTGTAGTCCTGGAGGAATACTATGGATGTAGAGCTGTTCTTTCCAACCTTTTATTGTATTTATTGCCTCTTGGTGTAAAATGTTTTCCACGTATATTTACGTTTTGTTTGCAAATAGCAAACTACAAAAGAAAATATTTGGTATACATGGCTATTTTTTCGTATGAAAAATAGAGTTATGATTACAATTAACACTATGTAAAACGTTAGGACTTGTTAGTTACTCGGTTTGAATAAATTATTATTATTCCTTTGTGGAAGTATATAGAACCAGCCAAGTGCGAGCCAGATTCGTGCACTGAGGGCTCTGTACTGCTATAAAAAAGTAAAACAACAAGAATCACTTTTCTTACCAACATAACTTAGTTTTTTGTGGTTAATTATTATTGTTAATACCTATAAAATATAGTAAGTAAACATAGAGGTTATTTTATTTTTCCCGTAAAATATAAATTATCCCTATTAATCATAATACGAGTAATATCAGAATTTTCGATGAGTAAACTTTGGATATAAAGGGGGATTGGTAATTTTTTCGATATTTTGCCCAATAAATGCCAAAAAACTATCGCGCATTAAAATAAATAAAAATCAAAAAAATTAAAAACTCAATATTTTTATCTCATTTTGATATTTTGACGCCCCGGGTTTGCCCACTTTTTCCAATTGAAAATTTCCACTTTAAAATTTGTATAAGATAACCTTTAGAAATCCTCTTCACGCATTCGTTCAAATATTGAATGTATTTCGTTTCCATGCAACGAAGAGTACGAAAGGCCGTGATCTCTTTTCCGCTGTTTTGAAATCTGACTTCCTCGTGCACTATGACAGGGATAAATATAGAGTGCTTTTCTCCACTTTGCAATTTCTACTGTATTATTTTCACAAATAACATTTCAATCTCATGTTACAGTTTATATTCTAGAAGAGGTAACAATACAAACACAACTGAAGCGTAAGTAAACAGAAACCTAATTCAATATCCCTTAGAATACAGGAATACGCTCGCAGTACACTCAATGAGAGAAAAAATACGCACATATAAAAGTGATATGTGACGCGAACGTGCAAATGACGTATGAAATTCATATGAAATTATATAAAATATCGTAAGCGAGTGTACCAGTGAACCTGTACGTGATCTTTGCCTTTGGAACACAATGGGTGCTTTTTGTTTTTATTACGACTAGCTTACCCACCTCTGCTCCGAGGTAATCCCGTGGGAATAAAAATGCTTCCTTATCCCTTCTCTACTATATGAAGAGAAGCCCTGTGCCTCAGTTTTTATGATTAGGGGTTTTGGTATCAATTGATTACTTGATAAGAGAATGAAAGAGTCTTCTACATTTGACGACCTCCGTGGTTGAGTGGTTAGCGTGCCGGTTTTCAAGGCACCGCCATCTCTGAGGTTCCGGGTTCGATCCCCGGCCGGGGCAATGAAGAAAAATAAATTTTCTATATTGTCTCGGGTCTGGGTGTTGTGGTACCTTCGTTGTTTCTGATTTCCTTAACACAAGTGCATAAGCTACTTACTAAGGGATCAGAGCAATGTATGTGATGTTGTCCACTATATATATATTTATTAATATTTATATTTATATTTATTTATTTATATTTATTCTATACATAAGTCTTACACTTTCTTTGCAATATTTAGGAATCTGCCGCTGCTCCCGATGTTTTCTATTATATCCCTCAGTGCCTAAAGACTAATCGTACAGTGCGAGTGGATTATAAATATAGCCTCGACCAAGTTATAGATGGGGCACATAACAATGCTTGGAATCACTCGAAAGTCGACGGGCAATGTAGAGTGCGCTCGGACTCCAACTATAAATTCAAACGGACGTCACTATGGAATCCGTTGAATGGTGGTAGAATATAGTTTAAGAACCGATGAACTCATGGGATACAAAGTGCAATAGTAAACCCACACAGAAACCCAATATAATTAAAAATAAATAAATTAATCGAATCCATTTATATAGATAAAGAAAAGAGATCGACATTTGACAGAATTTCCCCATAAAACAGAAAACGGGGTACAGGATTTTCTTTTACTTTTGTCTGCGTAATGTCTGCTTTAGGGTAGTTTAACCCCCTTCTCTCACGTCTCGTAAGCGTAGACGTAAGTGTATCATTATGACGCTACGCAAAACAATATAACAATTACGCCTCCTACGATTCGCTGCAACACCGCTTCATTTGCGGACATGTTTGAACATGACTTTTTGTTGGTAGTGACTGGATGAAGAAGGCGGAGGAACGTGTGTGGTGGCGCCCTCTAGGAAAGGTCTTTATGAGACGAGTATAGGCTGATTAAGTATTACTAAATGAATATCGATACGTAGATCAATATTTACATAAATGGAGTACTATTGACATGGTTAGTTGTGAAATTTGGGCGCTGCGTTTTTGGCTCTAATGGATAAACACTTTTGATTAAGTTTCACCAATCAACAAAGCGGTTCGGAAAACAATGCAATCACGCTAAATAATTCCCGAAATAGATAAACTGGATGATTATGGTGAGCGAAATGTTGGTTTCTAATTCTAAATAGTAGAACTATTTGTAAACGCTCACTAATTTTGGGTTGTAAGTTTTGAAACTAATGCCATCTAAAAATTTAAGATCTCCCCGTATAAAATTTTGTAAAATAATTTATCATTTCCCGCATACCCACTTTTATAAACAATCACTACTTTAATTTGATTCAGTAGTTGCAGTGTGATTGAATCATAAACATGAAATCTCACCAACTTGCAAATTTTTAATATTATTAATCACAAAAACTTTATTTCGTAAACGAAAAATGTAATAAGTGCAAGCAAAAGATTATCTCGCCAGTTAATTAAGACTGGTTCAAAAAGCAGTCGCAGTTTTAGCTTATTCCGCCTCTTGAAATTTTCGGCCAGTGAAGACTGTTGACTTATTTACAAAACACTGTTAATTAACACCCTCTTTTGTTTGTGTCGAGTAAAGTGTCCTCTTTTGAATAAGTAGGCAAGATTTCGTGAAAAGTGGGGCGCACTTCAAATAATAAAGACTAATTTGGTGTTTTTTTTTTTAAACTAAGAATTTATTTTTACTGTTATTTTGGATTTTGTTGGTACCTGCAATTGTAAAATTATAAGTTTCATTTTTTCTATGTTAAATATTTAACGGTATCGGAAAATGTCGTAAGGAATCTCAAAGTTAAATATAGACTTAAAATGCCTACCAACCTGCACTTTGACAACGTGGTGAAGTGGTTAATGAAGATAATTTATACTATCGATTTTTATAAAAAGGTCCATACTTGGATTTGACATATTTATACTTTTATTTAGTCAAAATCTCGACACGGTTCGGTTTTGCCATACCAAACACTGATCTGCTTATTTTTGGAACACTCGTAAACTTAGTTTTTAAGTCGCCAAATATTTATCACTTATAAATAAGTATACTAATCATATTATACTTACAATTCATAAGTACCTGTAAATCAGGCTTTGCATTATTTAAATCTTGAATTTTCATTAAAAAAATCGTGTGTGACGGACGGGTAAAGGCACTGTAAGAATAATTTTACCATTTTGGTATGAAATCCTAAAAACAAAAGAGATTTGTGGGTTTGAACGACTCGTAAGTCTTTCAGTTTGTGTATTTCTTCATTGATTTTGCGAACAAATACGTTAGGTGAAGCTTTTACCCGCTGCACGTTTGCAACGAAAAAATGTGTGCATTTTCAGTGGAGGGTTGGAAAATATTATTTTAAAAAGTTCAGGTTGTTGTGCGGCGCTTTTTAAGTGCCATTTCAAACCAGTTTTCCCAGTGAACAAAAAGTGTTTTAAGCATAGTTAGTTTTTAAGTGCAACATTTTATAGAGTTCGGGTATTCTCTTAAGTTGAAATCATCAGGTTAAATAAAAACTAATAATATATCTAAATATATACCTAACTTATACTGACTAGGTTAGTAATCCCTTCCAGCTTCTGTGTTCCCAGCCAAGTACAACCTGAGTGCCTTCAAGAGAAGAGTGAATAGGCATTTTCTAGGCAAGCGCGCTCCATCCTAGACCTCATCATTTCTGGGGCCGTACCACCATCTCTTATAGCAGTGTTATTGTAATATTGTTTTGACATTTTCATACAGTGTCAGTATGGACATTTTAAAACAATATTACAATAATATTACTTTAGGTCATGGTGGTAGCCCCCCTGTTCATCAGATATGATTGTAGTCAAGCGCAAGCCTATCCATAATAAAAAAAAAAAATCAAACGGCCAAATAAGATTTTTTGTTTTATGTAAAACATACTTCACACGCCAGCCTCACCGATTACACACACCAAACACTTTGAAGCGTTTTGCGTTCATTTAAAAGGTAGAGCCTTAAAACACATCGTGTCAGCGTTGACGTTTGCAAAAATATTTTCACAAGACAGTTTGGTGCATAAAAACACCCCTTTTTCGATCGAAAACATTATTTAAACCAGTGGGGTCAGTTTAAGTTGTTGAATTTGCGACACGAATCTCGATTCGGTTTTGCCATACAATCTATATGCGCGGAGTAATCCAACAAGGACATCGAACTACAACCATATCAATTTCTTAGTACCCTGCATATAAATATAAGGCAGCTATTCAAAGTAACAACCAAGGATCAGTTCCTTAAAAATTTACCTCGATTCTTCAATAAAATAGCCGAGGCTTTAAACAGCTTTCACTTTCGTACTTCTGAAGCCCTGAATGCACTGATGAAGGTGGATATATTTTTCTGTACTAATATCCTGTTTTAAGCGTCAATATTAAATTTTGTTTCCTTGTTTTCTTGATGAAACATAAGGCAGCACTAGCAGTAATAGAGTACGATTCTTGCAAATATATCACAATATTGTCTCCTTTGACATGTGAAAGAATGCCAGTCTCTTTATATCGCCATTGGTAGACTTCTATAAGTTTATTGCTTATGGAAGATATCGGCATTTGTTGGATCTAAAAGCCTTGGGACGACTCCATCATAATATTATCATAAAATATTAAATCCTAAACAAAATATATCAAGATTTATTTTGCAAACAGAAATAAAACGATCCCGATACAAAATGGGACAAGCATAAAGCCTCTTTCTGTGTCATAAGTCTATTAAGAAGGTTAACTGCGACACAGTTTATTTATTGCTCTACAACATTAAGATATAATGTGAGGAAGAAGAGATATTTTTGGCACGTATCGCCCGTGCTGTGCTCAAAGCACTTTATATCTTCATCTTATGGTCGGGAGCCAAACGGTACAGGGCCCGTAAACGTAAAGATTTCGCTCGGAGATGTATAACATAAAAGTTTCCTCACGTGGAGAAGATCCTTGGAGTGGGTACCTACCGATAGTGGTTGATAATGTTGACTACAAAAAAAGATTCCGAAAATCTTCCTTTTTTTGGTCGGTTAAAAATGATGATTGTCCAAAAAACCCTACAACTATGTATAGCTGCAGAGTCCAGAGGTTAATTTTTTTGGATTATGATCATAAATTAAACTTATCTACAGAAAAATTATCAGAAAAGAATTTAAAAGCTTGCCGTCTACTCCTAACTAATATGCAAATGACAGATAATGTAAATTTTCCAATTGTTATTTGAGTATTATGAATGGTATTATGAAGCAATACAAATAAGCATCGAGTTGATGAATGGTTTTTGACGATGTCGGTCTATACACGGTTGTTAATCCATATATGAGTAATTATAAGAAGACATTACGTTCAATACAGCTTGCCAATCTTAACTTTACCTTTTCTTCAGAATATTCAAACTCTAACACCTTACTCTTTGGCGATCCCCACACAAATAATCATTAGATACCAACTTACCGTAAAGGATATTATTATTAAAGTTGTCCGTGGAACATAAATCCTGCCCCACGCAACTCAATATGTTCCCACAATCGCAATTTATATCTACTCGACTAACGAGTTCCAGAATTCCAGTTGCAAGACTATTTGTGAGAGTTCGACTGCCAATAACGCTAATTGGCAAATTCAGTATTTATGAAAAGCGTCGAACTTTGAGTTTCACACAAATTTCCACTAAATTTCATACATTAATAAATCTGTGGTTTTTTGAACATGGAACTATGTTCGTTTTGGAGTGAACTGAGGATTCTAACTGAAAAGCTTTTGTTGAATCAGTTACAAAGTTTTCTCGCATTTTGTATGTTTATCACGCCATTTTTCATATGGCAAACTTTAGTATAAAATTAGTTTTAGGTCGTATATTGTAAACCTTATTAAGGCTGATACCAACAAATCTACTTTATGGCTAGGTAACATTTTATTCGTTTGCAATTTGAATATTGGAGAATTTGTTTTTAGACAATTCTAAGCTTTGAATAACCGCCGATCATATTGGTTTTATAAAGGAAAGAAGTAGGTACTTACTTAGATAGTGATTTTGTATATGATTATTTACGAGTATATCTCCTGATTTAGACATAGGATGTATAGTATAGTGAATTTGTACATGATTACTTATGTCTTTTTTTTTATGCTATACAAGTTAGTACTTGACTGCGATCTCACCTTATGATAAGTGATGATGCAGTCGAAGATGTTAGCGTACTAACTTGGAAGGGGTAAGTTATGTCACCCCAACGGTTTCTACACAGCATCATACCGGAACGCTAAATCGCTTGGCGGTAGGTGTTTGCTGGTAGAGTGGTAACTAGCCACGGCCAAAGCCTCCCACCAGACCAGACCTGAGCCAATTTAGAAATTATAAAATTCCAAAGTGGCCCGTGGCGGGAATCGAACCCGCGACCTCCCACTCGAATCCGAGCGTGCGTCCCCTGCGCCACGGAGGTCGTCATAAATCTCTCTGCCGTCGTCTGCGGATTTACTCATATACTTATTTATTTACTATTATTATTTACTAATTTATTAATTATTTACTAATTTATTTATAACTGTATTATATCTAGATGGTTATGAACATTACCTTAGTATTTAAGATTTTATGGTATCGAAAGCTTTACTTTAAAAAGTAAACTAGATAGTGTTCATTGAGTCAACTTTCTGTTTCACTAACACATTGATCATCTGATCTGTAAAATTTAAAATTATTTTTATTGAAGACAAAATTCATTCAGAGGACAAATAGTTAGCTGATGATGCTGATTTTGGAGGAGCACAACCAGAGCATTGAAGATAAGTAGGATTTGTTTTAACAATTATCAATCGGAACCTTATCCATTTGGCACTTGGCTGTGAGTAAAAAAAAACTCCAAAATTGCGGATTCTAGATGACAGCCATTTTACAAATTTTATTGATGAATATGATATAAATACTAGAGGACTGGTTTTTTGGAAAATTACAAACGAAAAAAATTCAAGATGGCAGAATTTAGTTTTCTGTACATATTTTGGTTAGAGCGAAAATGAATTGGAATAGACTACGGTTTATGAGTAAAACGGATAACGGATTAAGTTTAGGTAGATTTCTAAAAATAAGGTTACGTCATTTAACGGTTATTTTAGTGCACAATGGATAATCAAATTCATCAACAGCAGAGTTCGGTAAACAAGAGCAAAAAAAGTTGCCCCATAAAACGAGACAAATAAAAGCTTTTAAATCGGACATTGTTTAGTGTCAGCGAAATTGTGTCAATAAAAATAGTTTTTGTCGGGCCGTAAATTTTTTGCCAGCGTGTTGATTCTGCGGATCACCGATAAATCGCCAGGGGACAAATATTGTATAGCAAATGCCGCTGAATTTAGAATGTAGGCAGTCGTTTATTTTTTGTGATTAATGTTGAAGCATAAATAAATACACGTATCGCATTTTAATAGACATTTGTTTATTGAATAGAATCAAGCGTTACCATCAAATCCATAATTAGCTAGAAATATTAAGCCCCTTTGCAGACGACTCGTAAACGTAAGCGTAGCGTAATCCTCGCTTACGACGAGAGCAGTACGAGCACGAACATTTTCAAACATATCCGCAGACGAAGCGGTGTTGCAGCGAATCGTAGGAGGCGTTATTATCATATTGTTATGCGTAGCGTCATAACAATACGCTTAGGTACACTATGCTTACGCTTACGAGCCGTGTGCGAAGGGGCTTAATTGTTTTGCTGTAATCAGCTACCTAAGTAGAATCTGAATGGAACATGCAGTAACATTACAAGCCAAGCACCGGCCCGACCAGCCACACAAGCACGAATGCAAATTCCCAAGCAAGCAATAAAACCTACACCCCCATGCAAAACCACACAATACTCTTACGACACTTGACGCACGTTTCTTACCGACAACGGGACAACCTCAGGACTAGATGTTGACTTCACAATCCGCTATTGTATACAATTTTCAATATCATTGTAAAGTCAACATGTACTGAGGATGTCCCGGAGTCGGGAATAAATGTGCGTAACTAATAAATGCGTAAAATATAAATAACCTGTGAACCAGTGATAGTTCAGTGACCTCTGTCTCTCATAAGGAGGTCGCGGGTTCGAATCCTGGGCACGCACCTCTGACTTTTCCGAGTTATGTGCGTTTTTGGGAAACTAAATATATCACTTTACTTAACGGTGAAGGAAAACATCGTGAGGAAACCTGCATGCCTGAGAGTTCACAAAATGTTCTCGAAGGTGTCCGAAGCCCGTCAACCCGCACTTGGTCAGAGTGGTGAGCTATGGCCTAACCGGAAAAAGTAAGTCTTTAAGCTGAGAGGAGACCCGTGCCCAGCAGTGGGACATAAAAAGGGGTTGGACCTATCTAGTACTACATTCCAAACCGAGTATGTCACACCACTAACACGAAAATACAGCATTTTTCGTTTAAACATTTTGGAGTTGGTATGACACGATCGAAATATCGAATACAACAGAATATTTACACGAAGATTTAGCCAACACTGGCGTAGGTGTCCTCTCATCAAATGTTAGCGCAAATACGACAAGCCAAAGTCCGAAAAATCTACGAGGCCTGTGCGTAATGTACTAAAGTTAAATTGTTTAGGTCAATAAAAAACCGTTATAGTATTTGTAATAAACTCCTCCGAAACAGCTTAGAGATAATATTTTTGTATACTTTCAATAAGTCTGAAAATATGCCGTAATCTTTTTTTATTCATAAGGCATATTTAGAAGGCAGTCTCCGGTTCTGTAGACTAAAAAAAATAGTGTCCCCGATCTGTCTCACAGATTCTACAGCCAATAGGAAGCTCCATCAAGAGACGGATACCTTGCTCTAAATAAGAAACGACCGCCACCTACAACTGCACGGCCCAATGTCCAACGACAGATCATCAAGAAACAGAATTAAAGGGGAACAAAATTATAAGGCACAACAACATTGGTCGGGTCAGCTAGAAAGAAATACCATTTTCTCAGACACTACGATTACAAAGCTTTCCCATATTCAAAAGAAAACGACTTACGTTTCAAGGAGCCACTAAAATATCTACGTAAAATATCGCTTGTTAAGAAAAAAAACTCAATTAATTTCGGTAAACACATTTTTTGACACACTTCACGCTAAATAAATTTGGCTACAAAAGCGGTCACTCTTGAACGGAACAAAGGGGCTTGTTATTAACGGCCTTGTTTATATCTCGTCGTGTGAACACCGAAAAGGCCTCGCTCGCCAAAAATGCCTGAGGAGCTGAGTTAACTGAACTTCCAAAAGTGATTCGCTAAGTCATTTTGTCCTGATCTTGGCCGTATTTTGCTTTGTTACTTGTTAGGGTTCCATACCAAAATGGTAAAAATGGAACCCTTATGGTGAGACTTTCTCCGTCCGTCCGTCCGTCCGTCCGTCCGTCCGTCTGCCACACTCGATTATTTCAGTAACTATTAAAGCTATCGACCTGAAATTTGGAATAGTTGTAGGTAATTGCGGCGCGACGTTATTGCTATCATAAAAATTGAAAATCTTTCTCGTAAATTCGTGAACCAAAGTGATTCTTTTAATGTATAACTTCTTTTATGGTATGGAACCCTTGATGTGCGAGTACGACTCGCACTCGGCCGGTTTTTATTTTCTTATTAGGATAACCTCCTAGTAAGCTGATGTGCGACGTTATGTATTTTTGGGTACCTTATTTCTGGTCTAAATCATTATGTTTGCCGATTTCAAATAGTAAAAAATGAAATTTACTCTTTGTCTGAAATGTGGTGTGCTTAACTTGGTCATAATTCGGATTATAAAAAAATTAAAACGTCAGAAAAAATATGAAGCTTTAACGTCACCCTGCACTATGACTTGGGACCCTACCACCATCTCTTGTAGCAGTGTTACTGTAATATTGTTTTGACATTTTAATACAATATCAGTATGAAAACTTTAGAACAAAATTACAATAATGCTGCTATAAGATATGGTGGTACGGCTCTTGAAAACATTTGGGTAGTATTCATATCAATAATGTGAAACTCTGTTGGTTCTGGGCTCTGGCGGATAGACAGACGGCCAAAAAACTATTAACGGGCTTAAAAGATCGTATTTAAGTGATTTTTGGAGACCTGCAGGCAGAAAACGATTACAGTCAAAAAAGTCATGTATTTATTCTAAATTCGTTTCACGCAATGCTGGCTGTCGTTCCCAACAAGAAGACAAAAATAAAATCCATCTACGGCCTTAAAACAATAACATGGTAACCGTTTCTAACTGGACATTGCATCGAACTGCAATCTGGACTCAAGCTCGCAACTAGTGTTGTGGTTGCGCCATTAAAAATGACTCAATGCTAACGCGTGGCCATTTGATTGCACGGTGCGACTCCGTGATCCGCGCTCTGCAATTCAGTTAGCGTGTCCGAAGTCAAATACGCCGCTAGTGAGGCTCCAAAGCTGAGCGTTGATTGCGCGGTCACCATTGTTAATCCCGGATACATTGCCGCAAGGGAATAGAAAACCCCCCTACATATGTTTCCATGTATCTATGAAGTTTACAACATGGACCTTTGCAAAGGGCGAATATTTTTTTACTTTAAAAATTAGTGCATAACTGCGATTTCACCTGTAAGTAATAATGCAGTCAAGTGTGTTACACAGCATTGTTCCGGAACACTAAATCGCTTGGCGATGTGTCTTTACTGGTAGGGTGGTACTTACAACCGAAGCCCGTCGCGGGGATCGAACCCGCGACCTTCCACTCGAATCTAAGCGCGAGTCACAATAAAACTGTTTTACGTCAGTTTCATTGTATTCTTCTAATATCATATTTTGATATCAATATATAGCATTTAAAATCACTTATATTTTCATGCATTGGCATCCAAACTAAGAGCGTAGGTATAGACATTAACTCGAATATATAATGTAGAATGAGTGGTCACTGTATGATTATTATTCAGCATACAAAGTTAGTAGAAAATTTCACTTCCCACGAAATGTAGAGCTAAAATATGTAAGAAAACATTTTGGTCTGCTGAGGCTTAGCTTGGCAAATTGCTTGTAGTGAAATAATATTATTCTAGATATCTGTATTTAATTTAAAGCTTTTACAACTTTTTAATAAGTTCTTGTACCTATTCTTGTTTCCTTTCATATAAGCCTGTAACGGCTTCGAACCTGTTACCTGAATTTGACAGGTTATTCAATTTTGTTCATGAAACATTCGATTTGAATCAGTTTCTTTGTTCATTTATAAGTCTGACAGACCTGCTAAGCCAGACAAAGTACGAATAAGAACTAATTCGCTTATATTTAATTTTAATTAACATACAATTTGTTATACTTGCAATAAGCAAAGAGGTCAAAAACGCCGCCGCACGCGACTTCTAAAGTGCGGCAATAAATACTTTGTCTAAGTCGGCATACCCGAGCCGTCGCTACACAATTTACAGGCACACTAGCATCAGTGCACCATACAAATTTCAAATTGACACACACCACAAGAAAAGTTGCCGCACTCACGCGGCTGTCGTTGTTAAAAAGGATCACTTCAAAATCACAATTTTTTTCTAATTTTTATCGGGAACTATACAATGGATGTAATTGTAATTTTGTTTGGTAATAACAATAACCAAAAACGCACAAAAACATAATTTTGACAACTGGCTTAGTTTTTTTTGGTCATTCGGTAAAACGTCGTTTTCTGTTATTTTCTTCCACAACGCTGCATGTACCAACGCACCCGCCAACGCATTTCTAAGTGCCAGAAGTTATAAAATAAATTCAGTGTATCCTCTTAAATGCCCTAAATTTTCTGGTTTATCGAGTATCATATTACTTAGTCATTAACAAGTTTTGTTAACACCAAATATGACTAGTTTCTTTCAGTAGAAACGTTTATTTTTGCCAACATTACGTGTTTTGAACACAACCGCTTTGGTGTACCCCGGCTTAGTGACGTCAGAATACCGCAGGTGAATATACACCCCCATATTTTATTACCGTTCACAAATTTACATACTGGTACTTCCGCCCTTTTGCGTGTATTTTAAGGTTCAATGACAAACAGTAGCGACGCTTCATTTCCCATTTCACCGTTTTTTATATCAACAATGTTTCAATTTTGTGACAGACACGAGCCTATTTTCGGCAATGCCTCCCCGATCAAATTGCCTTCCACGTCATTTGTAAGAAATATTTTGTGAATGATACGTAAATTACATAAAGTTACGAGAATGAAAATAGTTCGAAGAATTTTATTGATTAAAGTTGAAACACTATTGATTTTGAGTCTACCTAATATACTTTTCCATTCTTACCTTATCAAAATAAAAAAAATGCGTGCTTTCGGAGTCCGTTTCATTCCAAATTTTCAAAAAAATATACTATTTATTTATCCGGCAGCACCAACAGAAAATTAAAGCTTACAGATTCTAAATCGAAACAAGAAGAAATAAATAAAACCAGAAATTGAGTTCCTCCTTCCCATGCTAATTGAAATCTCTAACGGAAAATCTAACGTTTCAAATATACCTACCTGGATCTCCGGACATACTCGGAGCCGAAGTCGATTCATCATTCGATTAATCCAGCGTGCTTCTCGGGCAAAGAGATGTAAAAAAATCGATTTCAATGAATATGCAGCTTACGTATTCAAACATTCGCAAAAGTGAAATTGGATGAAGTCAGGTATTTCGGAACGCAAATTTGCTAAATCTGGAAAAATCCCCGGAGGAATGGGTTTTGTGAGACAACTAGATTTATTTCGATCACATTTCACAATTCGATTGAGCCGCTCGGAAATCGTATTGTCTTGTTGTGTGTCCGAATTGAGAGCAGGTCTTTCGAATGCTTGTGAATGTGCCTTGATATATATTGTTTATCGAAGCCATAGAGATACATAGTAAGAAGGTTGTGGATTTGTGGAATGTTTACTTAATTGAAGACTGACGAAGACTGCGATAAATCTTCGTCTGTGACCATTGCGATGAGATCTCAAACCACTGAAGGCGGAAATTAATATATAACTTATCCAATGCGGATTTGCCTAATCTGAGATAGAAATTTGGAATAAGCACCATACAAGTTATGTCAAGTTTTTATCTCTGGTAGGACAAATCAGGATAGGAAAGGATAGGTTATTCGGCCGTGAGCGGATGGCTATGTCGTTGAACCGCTCGCTAAGAAAGGATTTTTGAAACTTTAACCTCAAGGAGATTAAATAGGCAGTCAAATGGGCAAAACCGTGAGCGTCCGTTAGTTTTTTTTAACTATATAGGCTAACGCTTGACTGTGATCAAACTTCATTGTAAGCGGTGATGCAGTCTAAGCTAGAGCACGTTTGTCCAAGAAATGCCTATCCACTCTGAATTAATTGAAGGTGCCCAAGTCGTAGAAGGTGAAAAAGACATTGTCTGGGTTTGTAAATCTTTAGCGAATGAACACAGACTTGTATACTAAAGACAGGGTCGAAAAAAGGTCGCTAGTTTAAGGGAGCAAGAATGACTATTTTGCACCCCCTCCGGCAGTAGTCAGTATAGGTAGATAGGTAAAGACCTATTTCTTTATTTTGAATTATTAATAATATTGCAGGCAAGATGACCACAGACACAAAGATAAAAAAATATATAAAAAAATAAACATACATTTCGCAGGAGTTTAGACAGATGTCGCTACATTTTCTTGTATGAAGAACGTTTACTTAAAATGTTCGGATGTTTATCTATTCGAGTGAACGAAAAAATTTAATCAACTCAGTAGAATCTATTGTCGACTGGTTACTCGGCACGTCACCTAAAGTAGTTTAGTGAAATAAACCATTTCAGAGGAATTCCTTAAGGAAAATTCCAGACGTCAGCCGCGATTCGAGTTTCATCAAACAAAAAAGGTTTTCACATTATTTTTCATCCGTTATTGCCTTCGCATTCAAACATCTTTGATCGCGTTATGCGAAACTTAAGTCGTGGTTCTTCAATAATAACTTTAGTGAAAACTCTTCGTAGAAAGTATTCTGTTTGAATTTTATACGGAAAAAATAGAACTAGCCAAATGAGAGTCGCACTTGCAAACTATGAGTCCCGTACCATCGTCGGGGTTAGAACTATAGGGAGAGCTAATGTCAACTAAATCACGTAAATAAATCAAGTTCTCTCGTTTTCTGTTTTATTGATTAAATAATAATAATTCCAGACGGTACAAAAAATCTTTTTACTGTTTTACAATATAAGCAAAGGTAGTATAAAGTGGTACAGATCCTACGAAAATACCTTTGAACCGAACCGGCTCACAAACGGCAATTCCCAAAGAGTGGGCCCTTAACAAAACGTACCTCAAACGCTTCGTCAACAAAGGGAGGACAAAGCCCTCTCACTATTATTGGTACAACCCTATCACTGTACAAACCGGGATTCCAAAAGCCAACAAACTTCACTGCGATAGGAAATAAACCGAACGGAATTATATAGTACCGAGGAAAAATCTGTATGAAACGAAAAAGTGAGTGATAGTTTTTTTTACACACTACTTGACTGCAATCTCACCTGATATTAAGTGACAATGCAGCCGAAGATACTAACTTGAAAGAGGTTATTAACGTGTAATGTTTGCTACACAGCATCTCATCAGCTTAATAACTCACCCGAGCCGACCCAACCAGCACTGTTAACTGCTCCAGAACAGTCGTCAAAACTGACTGACTGACTGATCTATCAACACACAGGTAAAGATCTTATGACTACATTTGCCTACTTTATTTTATTTTGATTTAACTGAAGAAATTCAAAACTGTTTATATTTTTACGATAAAAAAAATATTAAAGTCATCAGGTAAGTATTATATTTTTATGCATAACTTTATAAAGAAAATTGCAATAGAGTTTCTACATTAACAAATTTCATCAATAGATCACTTAGTTGAAATTCATATTCAGGATCTTATAATATAAGTACAGAATAAACATTATTATAATTACAGTAACAGAGTACACAACATTACGAATATGAATTACATTTTGAGCATTTCTCATCACTTAGTACGACAGTCTGAGGTTGACAGAACGCAATCTTCTCTGACATAGAGGGTACTCCGCAGTATTTCTGCGCCACGGACAAAATGGAAGCATTTCTTTTCATCTACGGCGAGTAACAAAGGTGCTCAAGCAATCTCCAGTGCCGACTTTTAGATCAATCTTTTACAATAACTTCTATCTTGTCACATTGTTATGTTCCATCGAGTTAGTAGGCCACAAGTCTGGATTCAATTGCGTCTGAGCTTTGGTAAAGTAACATTAAGGACTCAAGGTTTAAGATTAGATTCCTGATTAGCTAATGAATTGAAAGATAAGTAAAGAGTTTATTATGCATTAATTTTCCTTTATTATTAGCCTTTTTTGTCTATCCCTTGTTTAGCTACAAGAAATGCCTCTCCATCAGGAAAAACGGAGGGGGTATATGTTATTTTTTATAGACTACACTATGTACACGTATTGATTGTAGTGTAACAAAAAATGTTAAACAAAAACTTTTGGATATCTATGGAAAAATAGTGGAATATAGCACAGAGGGAAATATTGGATTTTTCATCGAATCCGTATCGGAACGCTGTTTTTTAGAGTGTAGTATTTTTTATTTGTTTCTATTGTTTTACTCGTTTGCAGTTCGGTTACGAGCGTTGCAGTGGCTTTTATTTTTTCGTTAGTGGTACTTAAAGAAACAGTTTTGTATTATAGTTTATCTACGCTCATTGCTTAAAGTTCGAATTATGAAATCAAAATGTGTCACATATTGACCTACTTTATTCACAGACTTCTATAATTATTAAAAAGTTATTCATTATAACATAGCTGTACTATGGAAATATCTCTAGATTGTTGAATAATTTCTATTACGATACGCGGCTCTGGGTTCCTGTATTTTTGTGTGTCGTCATCACAGACCAGGGAATAACTTTTTTTTCTCTGTGGTCGTCATAGCCAAAAGAGAGTGTAGAGCCAATCCTCAATTTTGTTTTTTTTTTTATATAAGGAGTCCACAGACAATATTTAGTTGGTAGTCATGATCGACCATAGACAACAATTAATTCACGGAAACAATAATTTTTCCCTGCCTTATATGACTGATTAAAAAGTGTGTTCATACAGAATATTGAAAAGAATTATGTATAATTTTTGATTATGGATAATTAATATCCACTAAAAATATAGTTTATCTGACTTGTATAAATATTTTTCTACTCTTTTTTGTTTCATGACTTTTTTAACAGACTATACGCAGTTTGCAACTGAATTTTGGCGCCATACCTAACTTTTAACATCTCAATGTGTTATTTTTGTTACTTAGTCAAAACTTAGCGCGGAAAAATGTCTAGCAGTGAAACGTACTAAAGAAAATTTAACTCCACCTGACATTTTAGTAATTGCAACAAAAATGACCCACAATCTTTTACCAACAAAGTGAAGGATTTACGACAAACGTTAGCAAGATTTTATGGTTTGGATTTATGATAATTTGAGCGTAGATAAAGTAGTGTATGAAACTCTACATAATTAGGTATTAAAACACTCGTGTGATACTATTAAAAAACTCGCCTGCGGCTCGTTTTTTAAACTCACACTCATGTTTTAATACCCCCCATTATGCATCCGTTTCATAAACTACTATTATAGTATAGTTTGCCTGATGTTGTTCCATTTACTGAAAGTTTTAAGATTTAATTTTGTTTGAAACAGTTTTAACTGCTGTTATGGGTTCAGAGACCTTCGTTTTTGTTTAAACACACTAATCACTCTGCATTTTGTTATGTAAGTTTAAAAAAAGGATTGTGTGGTTTTATGAAAACACGGTAAAAGCTAAACTTTTGTGACCTTGGCTGCTCTGACGCGCGCCTTTCACTTTATCCCTACTCAGCGGCCGAACGTCACGCGACATGCAACACACACACACATGAAAAATTTTGGTACGATGTAACATCGATATATAAATATATATATATAGGGGACAACATCACATACATTGCTCCGATCCCATAGTAAGTAGCTTATGCACTTGTGTTATGGAAATCAGAAACAACGAAGGTACCACAACACCCAGACCCGAGACAATGTAGAAAAGTTATTTTTCTACATTGCCCCGGCCGGGGATCGAACCCGGAACCTCAGAGATGGCGGCGCCTTGAAAACCGGCACGCTAACCACTCAACCACGGAGGTCGTCGAATATATCGTGTATAAATGTTACACATAAAAGTTTCACCACTTTAATAATAAAAAAGTATGTAAGGTACTTACTTGCAAACAATTTTACGTCCCAGAACTATAAAGAACGCCGCCTGTAACAAAAAAATCTATTATTAAAAATTGTTTCAATAGCCATCGCTATCAGGTACAAAGTTTAAAGGTTGATTTAAAAGCTTCCATAGACTAATAGGCTATTTTTCTCTGAAAACAATACAATTTTGGCTTATTTCGAAAGTAAAGACCCTAATTCACAGCTCAAACATCGGATTCGGTAGGAAGCTCAGCAAAAACATACATTTTAATCACATCGTTAATAGGGTATTTGACTCCAATTTTTTTATTACTTTATCATAAAGTAGAATTAAAATAATGACGTGCACTGAAAGAACTAATTAAATCGATCAAATAACAAAAAAGTTATAAGCATTTAAAGATTTGTGATTAGACAGAGATAGCAACAGAGACATTGTGACGTCACACCGTACCAATGCCATAGTAGCTTCGTGCGGCTTCATACAAATTTTCGTTTTGCGAGAAAGGGATAGAAGATCCCCCCACTCCAAAGTTTAAACGCCTGTAACTTTGTAAATCTTCGTTGGATTTTAATATTTCTTTCACTGCACGTTATTATTTTTATCCTAGTTTATAATAAAGTAATATTTTTTATCAAATTCAAAAGTAGTGTAAGACCCCATTACGTTGCGTTCTCGTATACCTATGGCTGACAATTTGTCCCTTTGAAGCGCCGCAGTGGCATAACAACGAGGGTTTGTATTTTCGCAGCCGGGGCCCGTGTAAATAATGTCGTTTCGACGGAAAGAAAACACAAATTTGACTAATTTGATACTCGTAATACGTGTATTTTATTTACGTTGGTGATGTTTGATTCTACAGCAATCATCATCGACATCATCATAATTTCAAACTGATGACGTGCATTGTTAGATTGGCCTTTTTACGTTCTAATGAAGGTTATGTACTATTTTGTATGTAAAATTCCTTGCCTGCTTCTTAATGCCCGGAGGAGGCTAAACCCACCATTATCAAAAATTGTATTATTATTGTATTATTTGGTGTAATTATTATAATTTTTAAATAAACAGCCAGGTGCGGTCTGTTATTACCTACGACTAACTTTCAACCACGACTATCTACTAATCTATCAGAAAAAGACGTATCGAAAAGCAATTGAACTTTCGTAATCCATGAAGAGTAACAACCGTTTCCTTCAAAGTTAGTGCTATTTCATCATTCATAAAGATATAAGTTCGTTCAAGACACAACTTATATTATGTTAACAAAATAAAATAATCGATTGTTTTTAAAATAAATGAAATAATAATTCAATATGTTACATAAATATAATGCTGGACTATTGTATCTTTTCATCAGAGTGCTTCGAAGATCTAAAGAAGAGATGACATCGTGTCGCCGCAATGTAAACGGGCTACCAACCGGGAAGCAGTTGTTAATCTTGAGCAATTCGTCAAGTGGAAAGCTTAGGGTGATCAACAGCTGTGCTCTTACTTACGTTAATAAGATGTATTTCAGGTTTTGTGGACGACCAAAGAAGATTGTTTTACCAAGTTTACGGAGGCGGTTTGAAACCTCAATGCTTTTAATGGAAATAACAGTTGATTTTTCAATTCGATTTTGCGATTCGAAAATTAAACGTATAGAAACGCAAAATAATACCATCCGACGTACTTTATGGTCATCCTGAAAACGATTAATATAACATAACGATGAGATAACAGCACGATTAGACAGTTTATCGACTTTTTCATCCTTTCAACATATTGCTGGCTAATTACCACGACTGTGGAAAAGGAAAGAAAAGAAGGATTTCAACTTATAGTCTATGCTGGCCAAATATGGATTACCAGGCTTCACACAAAGAGAAATGCCTATTAATTTGCCAGATAGAGACATGCAGGTTTCTTTATAATGTGTATTGGATTCGAAACTTGGACGCCCAAATTTGAATAAGTCCAATGGTGAATATCTTTTTTACCGCTGGTGTCATTTCCTCAATGTAAACATTAGATAACTTAATCATTGTTATTTCGTTCAAATAAAAACATTATTAATTTACACTTCCAATAAAAATACTCAAGCAATAACTTTTTCACCGAAAGAAATTTTCCCTGAAAACAACTTAAAAGATAAGAAATATAGGTCATCGCGGCCCAATAAAGGGCTTTGAATAAATATAACACTATCCATCACGGGCCACTCGGAACCTTTCATCAGATCCATCAACAAACACTTTGGGTAGCGATTCCTCCGTCCTGCTTAGCTATTCCATACTCGTTGCTACTGTAACCTTGGGCTGCTTTTACACTAGAGATGCGCCAATGTTGCTGTTTTTTAACCAACTTCAAAAAAAGGAGGAGGTTCTCAATTCGTCGGCATCTTTTTAGGGTTCCATACCAATTTGGTAAAAATGGAACCCTTATGATGAGACTTTCTCCGTCCGTCCGTCCGTCCGTCCGTCCATCCGTCCGTCCGTCTGTCACACTCGATTATTTCAGTAACTATCAAAGCTATCGACTTGAAATTTGGAATAGTTTTAGGTATAGTGACCCAACGCCATTGCACTCATAAAATATTGAAAATTTGTAAGCAGCTTACCTGTGCGTCCTGCAGTCAACCCCTTCCGCGCGCCCCGCTACCCCCTCATTCGAGACAAGCGACTCTCGCGACGCCCGGTTAGTTAGTTCACTGAGGCACGCGGCCCAGGAACCGCGCGCGTTTCGTTAATTTTATACCTATTGTTACATCGTGAAGTCGCTAATTAAAGTCATTACCGTTATTAATTATGTATCAGGTGTTTTATTTCAATCTCATAAGAGTAGACACCTTACAAATTGTTTTTATTTATATTTAAAAAGGGGGGAAAACCGAGACTTCGAATTTTCAAAATGAGATAAAAATATTGATTGGGGTATCATATAAAAGGGCGTTACTTGTGTATTCTAAAACGGATTTTTATTTATTTTTATGCCTGATAGTTTTGGATTTATTGAGCAAACTGTCGAAAAAAATACCGTTCCCCCCCTTATCTCCGAAGTTTATCAATCGAAAAATCTGAAATAATTACGATTAATAGACATTAATGTATACTTTACAGAAAAACTAAAATCAACTCCCTAACTATTATACTTTTTTTGTTAATAACAATAAACCACCAAAAACAAAGTTACGTTTGCGGTTCGCCAACAAAAGTACCTACATGTAAATTATATACTCGTAAATCTATGAACAAAAGTGATTCTTTCAATGTTTTACTTCTTTTATGGTATGGAACCCTCGGTGCGCGAGTCCGACTCGCACTTGGCCGGTTTTTTTTTATGTATGTTCACCAATTAGTACGCGTAAACCGATTTGGAAAAGTTTTATAGTTTTATAGTGACTAGTGCATTTGCTTGCAGATGCTGACTTAATGACTATAGCCATCAAGTCAGGTTCTGATGATAGGTTTTCGGAAAAATTGAGGGAATTCTTTAGATTTTATAAGCACACTTCGATTTGGGCATTATTTTCAATGCCCTGTGCATTTGTTGTTTTCCACTAAAAAGTAAAAAATAAAATGGAAAATTATTTTCAAAAAAACCGACTCCAAATGCCACTACAAAGAGTGAAATAATTTTTCAATGTAGGTACACTAATTCGAAGTCGGGCAATTCGTACAATCATAGTCCTTCGTATTAATCGCTCGACTCGAATTGGTGTACCTACATTGAAAAAAACCGGCCAAGTGCGAGTTGGACTCGCGCACCGAGGGTTCCATACCATAAAAGAAGTAAAACATTGAAAGAATCACTTTTGTTCATGAATTTACGAGTATAATTTACATGTAGGTACTTTTGTTGGCGAACCGCAAACGTAACTTTGTTTTTGGTGGTTTATTGTTATTATCAAAAAAAGTATAATAGTTAGGGAGTTGATTTTATTTTTCCTGTAAAATATACATTAATGTCTATTGATCATAATTATTTCAGATTTTTCGATTGATAAACTTCGGAGATAAGGGGGGAACGGTATTTTTTTCGACAGTTTGCTCAATAATTCCAAAACTATCAGGCATAAAAATAAATAAAAATCGGTTTTAGAATACACAAGTAACGCCCTTTCATATGATACCCCACTCAATATTGTTATCTCATTTTGAAAATTCAAAGTCCCGGTTTTCCCCCTTTTTAAATATAAATAAAAACAATTTTCAATATTTTATGAGTGCAATGGCGTTGGGTCACTATTACCTAAATCTATTCTAAATTTCAGGTCGATAGCTTGAATAGTTACTGAAATAATCGAGTGTGACAGACGGACGGACGGACGGACGGACGGACGGACGGACGGACGGACGGAGAAAGTCTCACCATAAGGGTTCCATTTTTACCAAATTGGTATGGAACCCTAAAAATTATTTCACTCTTTGTAGTGGCATTTGAAGTCGGTTTTTTTGAAAAGAATTTTGCATTTTATCGTTTTATGTAAAACATAGTAGCATGTCCCAGCAGCAGCAAAGGACCCACTCCACTATATCACTAAGTTTTGCTGGAAACAAACGGAATCCTATATTTAATAGCTCAGTTTTAGTATTGCTCACCGTTTAACTGCTTCGCACATCTTCTGGTGGAAAAGCAGCCTTATCTCTCGCACGACTTTGAGATCTCTCAGACAAGCCGCTTTCTCACGGTGTTTTCCTTCACCACCAAGCAAGTACTATTTTGTTTCTAGAAACTATAGACATACTCGTATATACTGGACGGGGTGGACGGCGCAAAAATACTGTCGCCAATTTATCGTTGCCAAAAATGCTTGCACGCTGTCGTTCGCTCAGCAGCCACTTATAGAATTTGACAGCGCTACTGTTTGCTTGTACGAAAAAGGTTTACGTAAATCGTTCGGATGCCCATATCCTGAGGTTTGTTATCAGTGCTACAAACGCACGTATAACTCCGAAAGTCAATAGGCCCTGGAATCAAAACCTAGATCGTCCGATGGGAGAAAGAAATCCATTGAATGTTCGGTTGTATATGTCGAATGTTAATGCCCGTCTTGTCAATTTTGGTGCAGGTTATAAGCCGCATTTTCGCTAGGCGACATGTCGCAGATACTTGTAGCTCGACATGGACATGTCGAGCTGGGGACATTTGAAAATGCGGCTTGAGAACGTGTGTCGCTTTGTGTTCCAACATACTGTATAGTGCTTTTGACATACTGATCACGACTGTACAATGTGAACGTGTCGTATGTCGTGGGACATTGTCCCGCAACTTTTTCAGAGACAACTACGTCAAAATCGAGCCACAAGTATCTGCGACATGTCGCCTAGTGAAAATGAGCCTTCACTGTCCGGCGACTGTCGAGGGACACGAATGTCGCACGAGTCGACGCTCGCAGACCGTCGACTTGCGACATCTGCGACCCGTAAATGTCCCGAGCAACGTCGGGCGATGTCGGGCGACATCGCGCGGGACACGTAAATTTCGTGTCGAGCGACAGAGTCGCGCATCAGATGTCTCCTAGTGAAAATGCGGCTATAGACTCGTCATCTCCACCTCTATTGCCTAAGTACTTAATGGTAGTCAATGAAGTAAAAATTACTCTAGTAAAGTTCAGGAGTTCATCGTAAAGGAAACAAGTTTCAGATGAATTGCTTCCGGGAGAGTTATTTCTCCCCTTGATCGAATTCTGACAGTTTTAAGTGCTGCTTGATCGATGTTGTTAGTTGTAGAAAAACATTATGGAAACTTGTTATTCCAGTAATATTGAGACAGTTACAAGAAGAGGTTCGATCTCGAACAACTCACTTGGTGGCTTTCTTACGGATCTGGTTTTTTTTTATAGTAGACAGGCTTGTGCTTGACGACAATCGATATGACCAAGGTTGGAGCGTGCTTACCTATTCACTTTTTTCTTGAAGGCACCCAAATTGTACTTGGCCAGGCCAGGTCCACTTACCACGTGATCGAGAAACTACAGGTAGCCCTCTCCACCTACTACGAGTAACTTCAGACAGCCGCCACGCGCCGTATACTTTGCTCGCGTTAATTCTTGTACGGTCTATTTCAAGCGCTGCGTGCGAGTCAACCTTAGTACGTCGAATGCGATAAAGTTGCGCGATAGAAAGAGCAACTTTGCGTTTGTTGTGTGTTCTTTCCGGAGGCATGGCCAGGCGCTATTGGGAACTGAATTGCACTTTTTGTGTCAGCACTAGAGTCGCAATTTTTAATTCATCTTGCGGAGTGAGCTTTTTGTACCGCCAGGTACTATTATGTATTCCGTGACTTGGCTAAGAACACGGAAGCTGGAAGGGCTAAAATACTTCAATGCGTCATTTTGTAAGAAAAATTCGAGTAGCCTGAAGAATTCGTTGTCAGGTAGGCCGTATAGGACCGAGAAATACATAATTTATATGGCAAAACAAGTAAATAATTAAAAAACAAGACTGCCCTGTGGTAAAATGCCTTCTTCCAAAAAAATGTAGCTTTTGTTACTCGGGGTGATGTAAGGATTCTAACGATATCCCATATGTCCAAATCTATTCAGCCGTTCAGAAGTTATCGTGGAATAAAGAAACTAATATACATACATACATGAACTCTAAAAACAATACACTCCTTTTTTTGGGCAGTCGTTTAATAACGTTTACGGGTTAGATAGGAGGACATACGGACAAAAAAACAGGCTTAGATACTCCTCAGAACACGATTTACATTACTAGAAGCTCGCAGCAATTTGCTATTTCCAAGGCTGAACTACCCATTCACTGTTCGAGAGTGGTAGTGGGTAAATTATACTGAAGCGACGAGGCAATTTGTGCTTTTGATTTATTGGTCTAAAAGGTTTCACGCTAACTATAATGTAAGCTAAAACACTTTTCTGTACTACTAAAACCATTTACTTGTAAAGAACTGTTTTTTACATTAATTTGTAGGTTCAAGGAAATCCTGAAGCAAATATTATTTTACGAGAATATTTTGCAGTAAGCAGTGAGCTGTTATGTTTCATTAGTATTTTTAGTAAAGTGTGCATATTTGGTGAAATGAATATTTCTTAAATAAAATAGCAGCAGACGATTATATCGTGTAGAAATTAACTTTTTCCGGAAAGGTGTGTGTCGAATGTCGATCTACCTGAGATTAATAAGGATCATTTTGAGAGTTTGAAATGAGGATATTTACTTAACTCCAAAGAGACAAACCACTTTAGTAGGTTACTTTATCAGTTTTTACGCTCCAAGAGACCCGAAGGTATATATTTAATGAGATGCCCTTATTTAATTTCATCCAGCCATCATTACAAATGAAATCTTTTACATTTATTACAAACTCAAACAATCCATTTCAAATGGAAGCGAGACAAATCCCCGAACCGTCAACTCTCCCATTAATCAACCCTTTCCTTTATTGTTTACAAGCATTGATTGCTCATCCAATAAACAAACAAGGTCAAAAAACGACAGCCCCTAATAAATCAAAGGAGATCGGGGCATAAAATTTTGTCGTCTTTCGACACCAATTTTCTCTGTTTGTATTTCAAATACAATTTTATGAGATTTCCATGGTATTTGATTGTCCACTACGACTTACGAGTACTTGTACTACTAGTTAAAAAACATCTAATAAAAAGAGCAAGTACCGAGTTTTTCGCCAGTTCTTCTCGGCGCAATCCTGCTTTCCTAACCTGGCGGTAGAATTTAGACATTTCATTAGAGCTTATAATATCTGAACCTATGTGAAAAATACAGGTTTTCATTTTCATTTGTCAATCATTAAAATTAGTATAATTGGTCCTTTCTGGTGCTATTTATCACATATCGTAGGTAATTATAAAGTATGTATGATTACTGCATACCTTCTCCCTTTACGTACCTATTTTTTTATAAAATATTTCTTCTTGACGACAGGTTTGCTTGATGGAAATCAATCATAAAGCCTAACTTGAACGCGCTTGACTCAAAAATATGGTCAAGTGCGACCATACCACGACAGCGGGTTCTAATAAGAAGCATAAAGACTTTGTTTTCTCTGTATATTTAGAAGTACAAATACATACGTATTTGTACTTCTAAATATACTACCATGCTAGAACCGTGAAAGAAAATGATGATGATGATGATATAAAAGATTATGAATGTCACGGGGACGTCGTTAACCGTTAACAAAATTATTTCTGGTTCTGGCTGAGATCAATATAAAGTGACGGGAGCGCAGTGGAGACACCGCCTTAAAATCTAGAGCTACGAGTACTTCGTTTCGTGACGGCTGCAGTGACGGCCTATCATGTTTATTATTGAAAGCATAAAGCCACACCTTACCTCACTTTGTTTCACTGTCAACGCGTAACAACCAATCCACGTAAATCTCCAAGGCGATAAACTTCAAATCACGGCCCGACCGCACTCTGCCGCCATGATTGATTGCATGACAACTCCGACATGAAAGCGTGAATAGATAAGGCTTTTACTTTATTGTAACAGCTATGGAGCAAAACTAACCAGCAGCCGTAGGTATTTGACTCTACGATTTTGTATCGTGAAGTCAACATCTCCTGAGGTGGCCCCGGTGTCGGGACGAAACGTGTGTCGAGGAAATTGTTGCGTGATCAATTTGTTGATTGGAGAGAGGTCATATTATACGCATACGAGTATATTCCACATTGCGGACTTAACTTCCTTAATCAGCCTATGAAAGTCCACTGCTGGTCATAGGCTTCTCCGAGATTGCGCTACCACACACGGTCCTCCACCTTCCTCATCGAATCAGCGATCTTTTTTCGTCGGTCCAGCGGACAGGAGGTCCTCCCATGCTGCGCTTACCGGTCCTTGGTCTCCACTACTTCAACGTCGACAGTCAGTCTGCGACAGATATGGCACGCCCACTGCATCTTCAGCTCGCTAATTTGCTAAGCTATGTCGGTTACCTTGGTTCTCATACGAATGTTTTTGTTGCGGATTCAAACCCTTGGGAAAAACCATAGCACGCCGCGGGCAAAGTACAGCAAAAGATTGTTGTGCTCTCTCTGTCTTTTACCACGGAATCCCGCAAAGTAGCTATACCTCCAGTAGAAGATATTGATGTTGCCAGTATATAGAGTTGTTAGCTGTGACTTCATAACAAATTCATACAGGGAAATTATAAAGTTTGCACGTGGACACTCAAAATGTACTGAATCATGAAATATTCATGGCACGAGACTCGCGAGAACCTCAATCACGCTATCATAGTTTCCAAAACAGATTCATACGTGCTGTCGACGACTTCATATAATTTAATCATTTTAGTTGCATTACTGCTCCATGGCTCTAGTCTACTTTTTCTACTTTTCGCGCGTCAAGTGGTTTGTTGTTTGTATAAAGGCTCAAAAAGATTCATCATCATCATCAAAAGCTTCAGCTTTTTGTACCGCCTGGTCCAAAAAATTCTCCATCTATATCTCTGTCCATTACTGTCTCTTCCCAAGTTTTTATTCCTACAGCCTTTGCACCCTGTTTTACACTATCAAGCCACCGAAACTTTGATCGAGCAACATTTCTACGGCCATCTGGGTGTGAGCTCAGTAGTTTTATTGGTGGCTTCTGATCATTATAGGAAATCGGCTTAAACTCAAAGGTCGTCATGTCAGCTCGACTAGTTTTGGACCCATCCGGAGTCCTTCTTCAAGGAACGGGTTCCTGCGGCCTCTGATCACTTATGCGCTAGTGTACGTGTCCAGCTGACTGCAGGATTTCAACTTTACGTACTGAAAAATGTTCCCTCACACACAGGTTTTTCAAAGATATTGTAAAGTTCAAGGTAATATCTGATGTGCTACAGATCGCAATATCTACCACACTTAATAATCGGAGAAAAAAAGTTCTTCTGCCAGAAAATTAATTAATGCCAGCTTGGAATATAAATGTTTACCATAGTAGTTTTTACCCCCATGTATTGGTGTACATAACATTAAGCCGTGAATTTTGGTTGTCTTTGATATTATATAGTTGATTTGTGATAAATATAACCAAACCGTTTTACCTACTATGACGAAAAGTTAGAGATCTGATGAATGGTGCTAACTTGCCAAGAATAGATACTAGTATTTCTAACTGATTCATTTATCAAAAAATGAGCCAATTGATATTAACCAAAATATTTTAAATCCAGAAAATAATTACTCCATTTCAAAAATTACAGCCATTTAGACCAATTAGCATGTAATAAAATGGCTCATAATAAAATTACTTATCCCGTAAACCTCTGGAAACTCCTCAAGTATCCGCAACTGTCGTCACTCGCAAACTTGAGTTTTAATGCTCCTTGAATCAACTTAACGATAATTTGGAGTGTCCATTACGAAGTTAAAGAATGTTTCGCGGATTTAAGTACTTCAGCGTCTACGGATGTGCCAACAACCTTCCAACAAGTTAATTTTATTGATTCCTTAATTTTCTAAATGTATAAAATAAATAAATAATCAAATAAGAATCGCATGCGACTACAAAGATACATAGTCCTTCTACGGCTATTTGCCATCAAGGAATTTAGATTTTTTTTTGTAATAGACAAAAAAAGGAACCGCGTTGCATTTCTTTAGGTTGAGTTGATGTCTATGAAGTAAATAATTATTAAAGCCTGGACAGAGAACTGAGTAAAGGATGGATAACGATGTTCAGCAGTGAACGTCCATACATTAGAACGTCCAGTGAACATGATTATGATAATCAACTGTATAGTCTCGCCATCTGCTGACATTATTCAATCCCCGTTGCTCCATAAAATTACCCGACGATGACTACAGTTAGTTAGTTTCTTTAATTAGGTAAGTTTGTTGCTGACGCTTCCAAGTCTTTATTTTATCAAAAAAACGAAGAAAATATCCTCTACCCAAGCAACTTACAGAACAACTTATGAGTTCAAAGTTGGCGTGTGTGTAGAAGCCATTTCTCTGTTTAGAACTACATTAATAAATTTTTGGAACATGGGACCAAAATGACCGAACTCGTTCCCAAGCCCCAACACTAGTTTTGGATTTATGGATGCGGCTGTGGTGTTACGGGTCGTTTCATTTAATGGCTATGATGTATTTACTCAAAATTTATATCAATTTTGTAGTTATTTTATAGCAATTAACGTTGCAGCAAGCAACACAGCAGTTGCAGGTGAATGATGAATGAAATTCGATCTTTTACACATAACACATTGGGAATTGTTCAATAGTATCTCTCATGTTCTATAAGAGGGATTTCTATGTCATTGTCCATGATATTATTCTGAGCCTATGGCCGGTTGTCCACTGCAGCCGTTGCTGGGACGTCACTTAAAACGAGCGCGCCGTGCCAAATTAGCGATCATACATTTATTAAACCCGTGTTGCCCGCGCACGAATGTTTAGTGGTGCCCGTTATTGCGCAGAAGTTGCAAATAAGGTATCATGGGGGTAAACGGGTCGCGGGGCGGGCGTGTATATCTTTCGCACGCGCTGATTGGTGAGGAATTTCGTCCCTCTTCCATATACGTTTTGTCATGCGCAGCTATCCCCTCAACGTTTCTTTCAGCATCGCTTACATTTAGTTACCATAGCGTGTATCCCTTGCACGACCGCCACTTCATGTTGATCTCAAAAAAAATCCCTTTCTTGGTGACGTTACGGTCACGCATGCGATGACCATTCATGAATCAACGACAATTAAAAAAAAATTAGACAAGAATCGTAATATTTATTACAGACGTGAATTAAATTTATTTCAGGGACTTGTCACTTTAATATGGACCAGTTAATTATACAAATTTTACCGCGCTCACAGTCGCATATCTTATGCAAATATATTTTCTCTTATCTCCACGCTGAAACGCTGCAACCACTCGATTGTATCTTTCGTCGATATCGATTCTGGTCACCTTCATTATTTAGTTTACCCTCTATTGTCTTCGTGTAGTCTAAGGTCCATGTATGCAAATTCATGCCAGCCGCGGGCAAGATCCTGGTCTTTTGTTGTTTTCCATAAAATACAAGGCAAATAATATTATGAAGTCTAAAAGAAATACTGCTAATTTAAAAATAAAGATTATAATATTTTTGTTCCGCTCGAGGGCCAGAGGGGATTTGTATAAATATATCCATGATAATGATTATTACTGGAATTTAAAACAGACTAAATATTTCTACTCGTAAATTTTTTTATATAATATATTTTATTTAAATATTTTTACTGACTTCGGAAAGGAGCTTGTCAATGTGTGCAAGGCAATATTATATCAGACTGATTTAAGGTTGGGTAAAGCTAAGAAAGTAATATGCTCAAATTGTCGTTCTAAAGTTTGAAGTAAAGTTTTAAATCGTAATCTTCGGTTTGAAGACAATAAATATAATCATAATAAATTATAATATACTTACATTATTTTCATTATTTATTTTACATTAATGAATAAAATATTTATTATAACTTCAAAAAAAATGAGACTGAGTAATAACTACGAGTATGTCCCATTAACCACAGTTGGTTCCCGTGACCTCAATCGCCAATTTTCCCACTCACCACCCATGGACGTCATTTTGCTTAAACTACGTTTCTTAACGCCATTTATTAATGTCACGCCAAGTTGTGACATGGCGAAAAAACGTCGCGTGATGTATTTTTAATAATGGGCCCTGAGGTTAGGTTCCGGAACGTAAGGAAACGTTAAAAGCTATTTAGAATTTTTGTGAAGAAGTTAAAAAGAAAATTTGACGACGAAAATTTTGCATTGCCTTGCTTAGTTATGTCCGTGTCAGCGATTTTGAATGTTTTAACTTAATAAAAAATTTTTATCACACTAATAATTTAAAGGCAAACGTTTATATATGTATGATGTATATGTGTGTTAATGTGTGCGTGTTTATGTTTGTTACTCCATCACACCGTAACTACTTAACCGATTGGGTTTTAATTTGTAATGGAAAAAGATTACACATACTTCCCGGAAAAATCCAGTGTTCCCAGAATATTGTTGAAAAGCGAAATATACGCTATAATGCGAATTAATGATGATAAAAGCTAATATGATAACAAGAAATTGTTCTAGATTACTGAAACTTAACACATGAAGTAAAAGTAATAATTTCTTTGCCAAGAGTATGTCAAATATTATGAAAAGTCTACGTTACTGAAAGTACCTAAAATCAATTCAAGTCCTAAAGTTACATTTGGAGTTTAAAAGTAGTAATTACTTTTTTTATATTAATTAATATGCACAGATACTATACCAGCTTCGTAGTATAAATCTCAGGACTGTCAAAAGATAATAAATTTATTATTGGCACAGAAGCGGGCGAGTTTAGCAAATATTCAGTTGCATTTGACATTGACAAAGCGTTTCAGCTAATCCCAATGGACAGTCGGCATAATTAATTAAACATATTGAATGCCAGGGAATCTATTTATTAAAAGCCGCTTGTGTTCTATTGAAATTTTCATTTACTATAGAAGTTTTCTACTATAGAAATAATTTGTGTATTTGTATACTATAAAAGATTAGGAAAAAAAACAGAAAGCTATTCTTAAATTATACGTAATTAATTTTTAAGCAATTCTTTTATTAGTAAATTATTACGCATACGCATTGTTAATCGTATAGCTTAATTATTATACGCTATACGATTATGTATGCCGAAAGACATGTATCATGGATGGATGAATCTGCAAGTACCAGGCTGAATCATATTCAAACTTTAAATCCTACACACATTAACTCCTACAGTTATTATTTTTTTATTAAAAGTATTTTTCGAAAGTAATGGGCAATTAATAAACAAGTTTCCCTTATTTATAACAGGAAATGTGCATTATTAAGAAAGTAACTTTTTGTAGATAAAATTAGGTACATTCGGGATCGGAAAAACAAATTCTTTATTGCCAATGGTTTCTAAAAAATACATTTCTGGTCCAATATTTTGGTTTTGATACGTGACTAATGTTGATACCAACTTTGGCCTCTCTTCTTTCAACTGATATAGTATGTTCAACTATGAAAAAAACTGTTACAACTTCGGATATCCTCATTTTTGCATAAATAGCATAGAAAATATATTCCTAACAACTCTCGAATCTAAGCCTTCTAGGATATTATATTTGTCACATACCATTTTCATCTCTCATTATACTGGGCAAATGGGCATTAATTACGACTTAACAGTCTCATAAAGAGTAGCCAGTAACATAAAGAGTAAGGCTTTAGCCACAGTCCATTGGTCAAGTATGGGTTATAGACATGCATGATATTCCTCGCGATTTTTTCTACACTGCGCAAGTGACATTTTTATTCTTTTTCGCTGTTGCGTATGATGCCAGCTTGGACACTCGCTACTTTGTACAATCTTGAGCCTTTTAGAATGAACCTTGGATGTTCATACAAGTGGCTTACAGATATTGTTTGTCCTTTGCGTAAGCGCTCTATCACTGCTCCTTGTATTCTCGCATATACATAATATAAGGGCTTTGTTTCTAGTGTTATTTTGGTAATAATAAAAAGTCACTAAAATACAAGTTCTCATAAAATAATGGTATTAATTCATCAGTTGATCAACATGCAACGCAACAACAATTCACTCGGGCCAATAACGTTATGGATAGCACCCAGTGGCTGAACATCGGTCCATCCATCATCGCCAATGGATACACTCGAATCACTGTCGATCCGTTTTCCATTAGGATTTCAGCAGCTTATTGATCCAAAAGTGACGAGTAGGTGTCAATAACTCCGGTTACATCTATGGTTACATAATAGTTGATTGAAAATGCCTTACGTCCGTTGTTTTTAATCGTTCACTTATTTTGTAAAAAAAACTATATTGTTTCATTTTAGTGAAACCTCCTTTTTGTCGACTTTTTGCAACGAAGTTTCTTTTCGAACGGTACAGCAGGAGGTAAGCGAAAGAAAATGTTTTTTTTCTGTCATAAAAAAAACCTGACAAAATAATCACGAAAATTCCAGTTTTCACTCATTGTACTAAGAAGTAGATAATAACCCTCCTCTGATGACTTTCCTGGCGCAGAGGACGCACGCTCGGATTCGAGTGGGAGGTCGCGGGTTCGATTCCCGCCACGAGATACGAATCCGAAAAAGGACAAACCTCTGTGGTATTTTCGGTGTTTTTAGACTAAACTTTTTGTACTCTATTTTGATTTGATCATAATAAATAGAAATAAATTACATAAAACTTAGTATTTGATACAAAAATACATTGTGTCTATGTGTTAATCGAGAGTATATTCCTGGCGTGACCGGATAACAAACAAACTTTCACCTTTACACTATTCGTGTGATATACAAGATTTAGAACTTGGTCCTTCGAATTAGATCTCTATATTAATTTGAGCATACAATTTCTAGTAATACTCAAATTCAATCGAATCGTACGTTGAAACAATAACTCACATACTAAATTTACAAAGTTCGGAAGAGGACACTAGTATTGTGCAAAGGCATACAATATTCATGACTCATGAGAATCTGTATCTCTATCAAAGTTTCTAAAACAGATTCATATATACGTACGTTAAACTTTGGACAAATGTTCCAGTCCAATTGTTGCATGGAACCTGCTCTCTACTATTTTATTAAATTGTAATAGTTTGTCTGTTATTCGTTATTTGTTTACCATGAAAAACGAATTAAGAGAAAACTTTTTGAGTTCTATTATTTGTTAGATATTTCTTGTATTTTCGCGTACGTAGTTTTGATATGGTAAGCAATGTTTTCATCTTAGATCAATACCAAAAATGTATAGAATTTTGTAGTTTTAAAGACAAATAAACACACTTAAATCTATTGGTATATAATATAATATGGTAAATGAAGCTTCAGATATTTTAAAATATTTTTCATGATTAAATTATTTTGAGAGAAGCGGTGTTTAATTTTTGATACCCCTACAAATTGAGGTACCTATAAAAGAGGGTTCGACGGCAATCACTTTGTACAAAATTCATTAATGGCCCATAAACAAACCCTTTCGTTACCTCCACCGATCTATTAAACGGGCTTTATATTGTATATTAAACAAAGATTTTTAATATACAAACTAATCTTTCTTCTTATAATATATATAAATCTCGTGTCACAATGTTTGTCCTCAATGGACTCCTAAACTACTGAACCGATTTAGTTCAAACTTCGTGAATATCTGTCATTTGGTCCAACTTAAAAGATAGAATAGTTTTTATCCCACGTGGACGAAGTCGCGGGCATCAGCTAGTACATATATAAATTAATTTTGACGTAACATATTTCACTTAGAATATTTTTTTTTAATTCATAATAGGCTTACGCTTGACCACAATCACACCTGATAGAAAGTGATTATGTGGTCAAATACGAACAGCGCTTACCTATATGATGACAGTTAGATTAATTCTAAATGTGTAGATAAACCTAATTAAACCTAGTTTAACATAATTAGAAAATAGTCAATTGACAATTATAAAATACGTACTACCTTATGCCCACAATTCCCTTTGCTTGTATGATTTTTTATTTAACTAAAAATAAATACGATACATAATATTTTGATTTTAACTAAATATAATAAAATTATAACATGATACTTTTTATTTAATTTCGGTAAATTGAAGAATCCGTGGAAACCGTTTGTTTAACCGTGATAAAAAAACCGGCCAAGTGCGAGTCGGACTCGCGCACCGAGGGTTCCATACCATAAAAGGAGTAAAACATTAAAAGAATCACTTTTGTTCATGAATTTACGAGTATTATTTACATGTAGGTACTTTTGTTAGCAAACCGCAAACGTAACTTTGTTTTTGGTGGTTTATTGTTATTATCAAAAAAAGTATAATAATAAGGGAGTTTATTTTATTTTTCCTGTAAAATATACATTAATGTCTATTGATCATAATTATTTCAGATTTTTCGATCGATAAACTTCGGAGATAAGGGGGGGGGGGGGGGGACTATTTTTTTCGACAGTTTGCTCAATAAATCAAAAACTATCAGGCATAAAAATAAATAAAAATCGGTTTTAGAATACACAAGTAACGCCCTTTCATATGATACCCCATTAAATATAGTTATTTCATTTTGGAAATTCGAAGCCCCCGTTTTCCCCCCTTTTTAAATAAAAATAAAAACAATTTTCAAATTTTTACGATTGCTATGACGTCGGGTCACTAATACCTATAACTATTCTAAATTTCAAGTCGATAACTTCGATAGTTACTGAAATAATCGAGTGTGACAGACGGACGGACGGACGGACGGACGGAGAAAGTCTCATATAAGTATTATTAAAATTTTACTTAGACACCAATACTACTATAATACCATAGGCAACTGGTAAATTACTACTAAATCGGAATGCAATTAAAGCAGGTCAAATATAATACATAGTTGGAAACACATGATACCGAATACATTGTATTGTATAAATAGACTCCACAGCAGTCCATACGGTTAATTAATTATGCTGACTGTCCAATACTATTGGCTGAAGCACTTTGTCAATGTCAAAATGTAGCTGAATATTTGTCTAAGCTGGACTCTATGCTGATAGTGAAGTCATATTATAATATCTGAGCCATCATTATCAAATATAGCGATAAAAGTAAAGACAAAAACTATTTCATTTACATTCACATACCTTTATTAAAATTCCGAAACATCAACAATATTATACAACTACTAATCAGGTTTTTGGCAGCTCCGCCTGCATGAATTTCGGATTTTTACTAAGTTCTCGGGGTTTTATGGATTTCCCGTACTCGTATTTTCAATAAAGTTTGCTAAAGCAATCTACCTATTTTAGATGTAGATGTAAATTTAATTAGGAAATTAATATGATCATACGACGAGCTGAAATGTGTTTGACAGTAATTATTATTTATTATTAGTATCATACTATCACAATCAGTACGCTTGTTTGAAGGGGAAAACCTATAATTTCATTTTTCATCATAAACAAATTCGCGAAATGGGTTTTCACGCGAATCTGAAATTTAGCTATTGTAAAATCACGTATACAAATACCAGATATTACTAAAAAGGGAGTTAATTAACAAAAACCTTTTCTGATGGATCCCTTTAATTGATAAATGAGAAACTACAGGGTGTCACAACCTCGACAAGACGTAATAAATCAAGTAATTAAGAAAATTGTGCCAACAGAAAAACGTGAATCCATAAAAAGTCGGTGAATTCTCTTGAGTATTTTCAATCTTATTTCATTTCCTTTTATATGTCTTTGTGAATAGACAGTAAGAATATACTTTGACTAGTAGGGCGCGTGGGAGCGCGGGCCACATGTGGCCCGCGGGCTGTCTTCTCTCCTATAAAAGAATCGCCGTCATCTCCATCGCCAATTGGAATCCGATTGGCAGTGGGCTAAAAGAATTACCTCGGAGCACGGTCATGGATTTAAAGAAAGTTAAGAGCTGTTTGAATAAAAAAATACACTGAACCTCATCCGATGAGGTTCAGTGTATTTTTTATTGAAACAGCCCTTAACTATCTTTAAATCCATGACCGTGCTCCTCAATCATCATCCAAATGTAGACCATCATCTCTTCTCATACTTTTCATAGTATTTCATAGGCCTTGTTTATTGTAGCATTCACATTTTCCATGGAAAAATAAATTCAACCACTTTGAATTTTTTTCATTCATCCCGTAGACCTTGAGATTCTAATCACGTCTTGCAAAGAAACCACTCTCTTATCTTTTATACTTTCCGAGATAGAAAAACCGGAAATTTGTATGGCGGCCATCTTGAATCCGCCATTTTGAATTTTTTTTTCAGCTAACTGCCAATTGGATGACGTTTCGAGTTACATTTGGTCGAGCACCCCCCACCTATCTTCGATACCCTGGCTGTGCTCTTCACCCGTCTCCGAAATCCTCAATCATCAGCTCTATCCATATTTTTCTGTAGTAACTCTCTGAAAAACCGCATCACAACCTTGCATAATTACCAACTGTTAGTCTCTTCAATATCCGACATACATATTCTATGGGAAAAAAAAATTCCGCCATTTTGAATTTTTTTTCTATCCATTGAATAGACCTTCGAGTCATGATCAGCTCTTGTCAAGAAACCATTCTTCCATCTTTTATACTTTCCGAGATATCGGCGAAATACGAATGGCGGCCATTTTGAATTCGCCATTTTGAATTTTTTTTCAGCTCACTGCCAATTGCATGACATTTCAAATGACATTTGGTCGAGCGACCCCCACCTATCTGCAATACCCTTGGCTGTGCTCTTCACTCATCTCCGAAATCCTCAATCATCAGCTCTCTCCGTATTTTTCCTCCGAATGAATTTTTCCCTTTTATACGAAATGGTTATTGAAAAAAAAAATTTTCATACAAAATTGTTCAGGAGAGGTGATCAATCAGTCAGTGAGTGAATCAGCACGAGTAGCTATATATATATTAACTAGTAGGGCGCGTGTGTGCGCGGGCCACATGTGGCCCGCGTGCAGTCTTCCCGCCCATAAAGGTATCGCCGTCATCTCCATCCTCTATTGGAATCCGATTGGCAGTGAGCTGAATAAATTACCAAGGAGCACTGTCATGGTTTTAAAGATAGTTACGGGCAGTTCGAAGAAAAAAATACGCTGAACCTCATCGGATGAGGTTCAGCGTATTTTTTGTTCGAACAGCCCTTAACTATCTTTAAAACCATGACAGTGCTCCTTAATCATCATCCAAATCCTAGATCATTGTCTCTTCTCATAGTATGTACATTTTCCATGGAAAGAAAAATTCCGCCACAGTGAATTATTTTCCATGCATCCCGTAGAACTTGAGATCCTGATCACCTCTTGCTAAGAAACCACTCTCATATCTTTTATACTTTCCGAGATAGAACAACACGAAATTTGTATGGCGGCCATCTTGTATCCGCCATTTTGTTTTTTTTCAGCTCACTGCCAATTGCCTGAAGTTCCGAGTATTTTTTGTTGCAGCAGTCCCAACCTAACTATAATACCTTGCCCATGCTCCTTGACTGTCTTTAAAATCCTCAATCATCACCTCAATTCATATTTTTCTCTGGTAGTCTTCCAAAAAACCGCATCAAAGCACTTCATTTTTTACAACTCGTGGTCTCTTCAATATTCCCCATACATTTTCTATGGAAAACTAAATTCCGCCATTTTGATTTTTTTTCTATCCATCGAATAGACCTTGGGATCCTGATCATTTCTTTCCAAGAAACCACTCTTCCAACTTTTATACTTTTCGAGATGAACGCCGATGAAGTTTGTATGGCGGCCATCTTTTTTCCGCCATTTTGAAAATTTTTTCAGCTCATTGCCAATTGGATGACATTTCGAGTGACATTTGGTCGAGCACCTATCTCCGATACCCTTGCTGTGCTCTTCACCCATCTCCGAAATCCTGAATCATCAGCTCTCTCCATATTTTTCCTCCGAATGAATTTTTTTCTTGTATACGAATTGGTTATTGAAAAAAAAATTTTTCATACAAAATTGTTCAGGAGAGGTGATCAATGAGTCAGTCAGTCAGTGAATCAGCACAAGTAGCTATATATATATTAACTAGTAGGGTGCGTGGGGGCGCGGGCCACATGTGGCCCGCGTGCTGTCTTGCCGCCTATAAAAAATCCCTTCAAAATTCCCAATACATTTTCTATGGTAAAAAAAATTTCCGCCATATTGGATTTTTTTTTAATCCATCAAATAGACCTTTCGGTCCTGATCAGTTCTTGTCAAGAAACCGTTCTTCCACCTTTTATACTTTCCGAGAAATCGAAGAAATTCGTATGGCGGCCATTTTGAATCCGCCATTTTGAATTTTTTTTTCAGCTAACTGCCAATTGGATGACATTTTAAATGACATTTGGTCGAGCACCCCCCACCTATCTCCAATGCCCTTGGCTGTGCTCTTCATCCGTCTCCGAAATCCTCAATCATCAGCTCTCTCCATATTTTTGTTCTTAATGATTTTTTCCCCTCTTTACGAAATTATTTGTAAAAAAAAATTTTTTCATACAAAATTGTTCAGGAGAGGTGATCAATCAGTGACCAATCAGCACAAGCAGCTATATATATATTAATTACCGTATTTAGTAGGTATTCATTATCCTTTTTTTTCTCAGGCTATCAAAAAGTGGCTTTCTCGTTCACTGACTGAGACTCAACGCTGCTATGACAGATATTAATAATTAGTTGACTGACCAACCATTTCTAATATCTCAACACCTGTTTCTGATCTGCGTGCTTTGTACCTACTAAAAAATTCTTAATTTAAAACTACGTTCGACAATGTAAGAAACAAAATTTACTCAGAATCAATGTTACCACAATACTATTAATTGTTGTCAATACTAAGTTACATTATTAAGTATTTAATTGATATAAATTTATGTGAAAATTTACATACAAATTTAATTAATATTTAGGCTACAGCTGACCTCACAATGAGATCTCTAATTCTTCTTTCATACCACAAAGATGTACTTACCGAACTTTCATCAGCTTTCTCAACAACGGATCTTTACTCTAATTTATGTTAAAATCAGGTGTACAAAGTAAAACAATAGCAAAAACCTTAATATAAACTTCGTTTTAATAAGCATACTTTACTTGATGTTTTATGAGCCCTAAGTCTGGCGTTGTATGAAGATCACATTATTATGAGTCTCAGTCGAGTCTCGACAAAATGAGTTATGTTAATGAAACTTGTAGGATGAAACTAGTGGAACATATTGGCTATTAAAAAGATATTGCTATAAAAAGTACCTTAATTTTTCAGTTACTTCGTCTATCTCTATGAACACTTAAAATGGAAGGGTTATAATAATGAAAATGAAATATTTATTTAAATTGCATTATTTTTAGCCATATGGACTGACTGATGAAAACTGTTTGATTTATGTATTTTAAAGTAAGTCCTTGTCAATATAATGCATATCTGAAGCCTGATTTGTGATACATTCGAATCGGTTGATCACAAAATATTATAGTATTTTCGTGAAGGCGTTTATATAATGGTATATATAGTATATATTATATTATTCTTCTGTACATGAAGGTTTTTTTATTAAGTCTTAATTCTTGGGTTTTATTTATTTAACTGATGACAGATTCATTAAATAATAATGTCATGTAGATTTGGTTTTTAAATTCCTATCAAATGCAATAAAAAGCAATTTTATTTTAACCTAATAACATTTAAGCAAAACACAATAAGGAACCAAAAGAATAAATGTCGGATGGAGAAAAAAAACATAATTTGTTGGGAAAGCGAAACGAGATAATACGCTGCCTTTGTAGTTATTTAGCCTATTTTAACTTATGCTGTCATTTTAAATTTAGTTTGTAAAAATATGAAAATGTAGCTCCAGACTAGACGTTCTGGATAAAATAACACTGTGTTGCAAACGTTATTAAATTAGTGCATGTACAAGGTAACATTATGTGAAAAAGTAAGCTGCAGGTAAATATACTACGAAAGAACGAACATAACAAAACGAAATTTGTCTTTAAACGAATATATCTACCTAATATCATGTATCACGTTGATTTCAAGCATTATTATAGATTTTTTTATGTATATTTGGTACTGAGTTATTAGTTTATCGAATTTATCTCACCAGTCACCTATTTTATTAAATATCTATACTCTAAGACTTTTGTCTATAGTAATGTTATGCAAAAATAAAGTTTTTAATTACGTGTTAGGTGTGACACTTTGTCTTGAGTCTTCTTAACTTTTGGTTCTAAAAATCAAGCATACTTACACATAAAAATTTTATTTTGGTCGTGTAATCAACAACATGAACCCAATTTCTTTTCTGATTTTATTCGATAGAGTAATCTCAACATTTATGCAGACAAGAAAATATTGTGTTGTTGTTGGTACTCCCACCAAAATTCTACAACACAAAAGAGAGAAAGAAATTAAAACCGTTCCGAATTCACATCTTTTGTATTACCATAGCAATGTTTGTAAGTAATTCGGGGCCAAGCAATCGTTGTAAATTTCGACGATACAATTTCCCCGGCAAAGTTTGTTCTGCATAAAAAATAAAGGCGATGTTATAGCCGAGAGCGTCTTACTTATCTATTTATTTATTGAAGTCGGGGTTACTTAAGCGATTCTGTATTACAGCATTATGAAACAAAGTTTGAGAAGAGTTTCGGGTTGTAAAATATTTTGAGCGGACAACCTAACATTTTTATTAATATTTTCTTTAGAAAATATTATTTTTTACACTGAGATCAAGAGAAAACCTGAATAATATAAGGGCGGGTTTTTCACATCATATCAAAATCAATATGCTTTTTCATAGGCCTGAATAACATTCGCTAATGACAAGTTAGTAAAATATAGACAAATTCCTGCCTAAAACTAAGTCTAAGAACATTTCAACCTATCATGAACGACATGAATAGAGAGCGGTTTAGAGCAATTTACAGTTACCAAACGGTTAAAGTATGATTTGAAAATCAAAATATTCTAGTCGCGTTCCGCGTAGTTTTTTTTATATACTTTCTATTATTTATTAAGATAACGCCTGAAATATTTTACACATGCCACGCCATGGTATGCCACATTTTACTCAACCACTTCTCAACCGGATCCTGTTCCGTACTTGTAATAAGCAAAATTCAAGTGAAGCGCCTGCAACTTTGTATGAGCAACGACGCTCCATTACACTTCACTCACAACATACATTCAGACACTTATTTTTATTTCAACAAAATAACCGACCAGCACGATTCAATATACAATAATATAAACTAGTTTTTTTTTCTATTTTTATTACTTATAAAAATCTGTTGCTGAATGTACTACATTGTTATATTATACCTACCTATTACAAGTTATTATTTCATTGCAATGACACCTTAAATTCAGAATTTTAAGATAATTGTATAATTTAGAAACGGGTAGAACGTAGGTACAACCTACCTACTTTCTTTATCTACGGGTTATACCTTGTTTAGAACAAAAACGTAGTGCCATACGATTCAGCCTACTAGCTACTAGCAACTTGTGTGATGGTGTTAAAAGAACCGATACTTACTTCTTCTACCTTATGAGCTTTGACTAGTAACTTAAAAGTCCAAGTTACTTCGATACTACGTATGTTCGGTAGCATGTTAGTCACTTTAATTTTATTTTGATTGCAGCCCAGTTTTAACTTGTATTTAAAGAAAAACATTCAAAAACTTGCGAGAAAAACAACGAAGCACCACATTTCCATCCTAATTTCCGTGACAAAGATAACAGCAAAAACTGTGTAAACGGACGAACAAGATAGCAATATGTAAATCGCCGCTTTGAGCCGGCCTGCATCGCATCCTTGCATTTGCATGGTTCTCTCGATTCATAAGTCGGAATGCAAGCGGACTAGGTCAGGCAGGCTTGCTGTGAAAAATGAAATTTACTTTGCAAATATCGTCCACCGAGAAAAGATATTATGGTTGTAAAGACACTTGTAAAGGAAATACTTTGGTTCAAGTCTGATTTAATCTCATCTCTTCTAGTGAAATAAGAATATTATTTTTGAGAGGCATTTGATACAGTACGCTGTTTTTTTTTAGTCCTTATCGCTATTTCTTTTCTTTTATTTGTTTGTTGTACATAATATAACCAATATTATATTGTATTCCATCAAAAACATAAATGTGAAATAAGAGCCAAGTTCAGTATATATGCCTTGGTTGTTAACTTCAATTACAAAAAATGTGAGATCTTAATGGTGGCCATGTCTTTTAGAACGTTTTTGTGAAATATTTTTTGAGATTGACATAATATGAGGGTGTCAAAATTGGCTCCAAATGGTTCGTGTGACACTAAAGTGCGACAAGGATATCTTGGCGCGTGGCCACAATCGGAACTAACGCCGTTATCTTTTGATGCTGTTTGATAGTTGCATCTGTCGGTATATGGCCATTGCATGTTGTGTTCTTTTTGTTTCATATTAAACTAAAATTAAATTAAAACGTGGGAGATTTTGTTTTCTCGCTGCGTTTGTTCTATAACAACACTCTCCTAATAACGTCAATCAAGTGCCATGAGAGCCTTGTCAGACTATACACAGGGTGCACTTGCCAGTTCTGTACTTGAACTTGGCTTGACACGATAACGCGTGTCTAGAAAATACAATTATTTAATTATTTAGGAGTGATGAAAAGTCGCAAATATTTGTTTTTGTTTGACGACATCTTTGAATCCCTATGTTGAATTGTCATAATCAAATACAAGTTATTATAATTTGTAGTGATTGAATATACGAGTAGATTGCATTAGCAGAGATCATAATATGTAGGTAAGCTTTTTCGCTTTAGAGGGTGTCCGCGAGAGCTCTATATTAATTACCTTAGGGGTTGAATTTTCATATTTTTTTTTCTTAGCAGATTTCTACGTCAAAATAGACCAGGTATTCCTCAGCCTATATTGTCCTGTGGTTTAAAATGTGCGTTAAATTATAGATCAGTAAGTCATTCATATTTTCCTTATACTTATACATGGAGATAATCATATTTTTGGTTCCTTTGTATGAATTGAATTTAATAGAGAAGTATTTCTTGCTAAAATAACAAAGCTTAAAATAAGCTCGGCACTATAAGTGGAGCACCAATTGCTTTACGCAGCCCACACAATTCGTGTTAGACATCGTTAGACTCATTGCTGTTTCCTTTCTTTTTTGCCTGTCAACGGAGCATCGTTAGTTTAGTGGTGATTGAATACATCGGTACGTTGTGGGGCAGAATTTTCTGCTGTAAAAAAATCCGCACCATTTGTAAAATTCTGTACTTGTTAATTAGTGTTTACAGTTAGGGTTCCATATCTTCTAAATACTACAGACATGCGCGAGCAACGACCTATTATAAATCTATGACTACAGACGTATGTTGTTAGTGTGTTTAATACACAGGTGCAGGTTTTAAGGCAAACCTATGCGTAAAAGAACATGCATAAATGTAAAAACGTGCTCATGATGTCGCCATGGGTACTATCAAAAATAAACTAGCTTGATTAGTTAAACAAGAAAATCTAGAAAAGAAAAAGATAAATTCGAGATTTACCTAGATAGATTTACGAGAAATATACTGTTCAAACTATGAACCTTTTTTAAAATAAACAAAAGCACCAATGCAAAGTAATATATCGCTTACCTCTTACCAAATTAGTTTTCTCTGACGCATCATAAAATAACCCGAATGAACAATATTTCTCGCACGCCGCCGAGTATTTCTGTTAAATTATATTTTCTTTTAAAAACAGTATTAACTAGCTCCTGCTAACGGCTTAATCTAGGTGAAATATTAGTCGAATTTCAACTTTAGCTGTTCTTTTAGGTAATTTCTTATTCTACTAAATTGCATCGATCAATGTAGTAGCAGGAAAATTTTCAGGTCGGACATCTGGTATCCAAGAAGTTAAACTAAGTTTATACGTGACTAGCAGTGCCCGCGGACTTCGTTCCGCGTTAGAAATATTTTTGTCCCGGCCCGTTTGTCCCGCGTAAGGCTCGGTTTCCACAAAAGCGGAGCTGTTTGAATAACCAACCAGTTTTCATCATTTCGACATCTCCTATCCCCTCAGTTTCGGAGATGTCAAAATGACAAATCTGAATGGTTACTCAAATACAGCTCCGCTCCGCTTCGCTTTGGTGGAAACCGGGCCTTATACCCACAGCCCACAGGACGCGAGGCATTTGGATAGATATCATACTGCCTATACTTACCTATCGTCACGCAACGGCCGTGGCGGCGCGCAACACGTTTTTGTTTTGCTAATATCTTTGAAGATATTTGTTTAAATTAATATATGTAGAGTAAAGGGCAAAAATATTCTACATTAAAATTCCGATCTAAAAAACATATTTACAAACATATAAATTAATACCATATTATGGGCTAAATAAGCTTCACAAAAATTATTTATTTTTAAGCCACAATTTTAACAGTAAAAGCAGTTATTGTAGGTTACCCGTAGGAGATAGACATATGGTATCGCGGACTTTTTTACTGATTTTGATATTTTCTTTAATATTGTAGAACATAGTTTAGTCCTATCTTCAATCATTTCCGCAGCGCACGCGATGAAAGCGATTTTTTCTACGACTTGGATTACATTATTCAAGTTTAAGTACAGATACGTATTTAATTTTGGAAATAATTATATCCTATGACACTCCACAATAACGTAGCTTTCTAATGGTGAAATAATTTTGAAAATCGGTTCAGTAGATCCTGAGATTACCCCTTACAACGTCACAAACTCACAAACTCACAAACATCGTTACGCTTCCTCTTTATAATATTAGTATAGATACTCGTAAAATTTAACCTCAATAGTAAAACTAAGTTAATTATCGAGTATTTAATAAAAGGAGGATTTTTTGATGAAATAAAAAACTTTCATACATCTAACATGACGTTTTAATTATTATTAATTGTTGCTTGACCGGTATACCTATCTAGGCGACCGAGCGTTGCTTGATGTATTTTTTGGAAAGTCGCGCTTTTAAGTCTGACTAAATTGGTAAAACTATGAAGCGAGGTTCTGGCACACCTCTCTTGCATCTCTTACGTCCATCAATTTTTTCATACACGCCCTTTTATTTTTCTCACTTTGACCCCAACTTTAACTAGAACTTCCTCAATTTGAGCAGATAAAGTATTCCTGTTCTAAAGTTCTTTCGTATTATTTATATCCTAAAATGTATTTCGTTTAACTAATGGCTATTATTATGCCGAAGAGCTCTTCTTAAAATTAAAATTTGTCCTTGTTATAATCTTATGACCTTTACAAACTCTGCACGTCTTTGAAGCTACGAGTATGAATCGGCGAAAACCATGCAAATTCCAGGCGGAGTGGAACGCTGTCTCAAAGCGAGTATTTACATAATATCTTGTTGACCTGTTTACACAATTTTTTTTGTAACTCAACTTTGCCAAGAAAAATGTACCTATACATAATATTATCCTTGTATACATATATAATAAACCTAGACATAAGTTTTTATAAACGGTTGTTGGTTTAAATAATCACACAATGTTTTCACCTTTAGTGTTATCCTACTATAAATTATATTCCTTTACAAAGATCAATCTTTGTTGTTGATGTTAAAGAAATATTTAGTAGAATAACCTCTGCCAATAGGATTTCGTACCAAAATGTTTAAATTAAACTCTCGTGGACTTTCTCCGTCGGTCTGTCTATCACAACCGAATATTTCAGCAGCAAATATAGGATTGATATGAAAACAACTGTTGTATATAACAGTAACCCAAACTCAGTTGATTTTAAAAATACTACACATGTTATAAAGGGATGAAGATCGTCAAATAGAGTCGTCGAAGATGTGGCCTAAAAATATGAAATACGTTTGCTGAAACGAAAAGTTTAGACAATCGGCACGGTACACACTACAGAAATTCGAAATTAGAAAACAGTCCCAAAAATTTATTTCACTTGGCAAGAAACATAGCGTTTACAACAACAGTATCAGCAAAACGAGGTTATGTTAAGCGACTCGCAGGAAAAGAAAACACTTGAATGCCATTTAAAGAAACTTGGCACCGCGCTCCCGAGAAGTGTGTATAATCGCGATAATACAGCTACTTGAATAAACAAAGTTATCTTGAAAAGCGCCTCGGGTACGGATCTGGGCTTGATATATTGTTAAACTTTCATAAAACACATCAGCTCTGCATTATACAAGACGCGGGGAGGTAATCATACAGTTGCGCTACAACGGCGGAGGAACAGTAGAGTCAGCGAGTAGCGGCACAATATAAAATTCGGAGACAATTTCTGATTTTGCTCAAGTAGATGTTATCGACTTCTTAAATTCATAAATGCACAGATTTTTCCGTAAAATAAATGTACAATATGATTTATCACTACACTAATTGAGAAATTTCTGAATTGAATACTTCATCGAAAACCTAAGAGGTTTAATATTGTTGAAGAATAGTTGTTATTTGGCTAGTTGTATATATTTTCAATACAGCTGTTTATATTTTCCAGTATCTTTGAGGATAGTGATATTAATAGCCTGCATTAATATTTAATAGTTTATCTGTACTGTATGATTGTTAACCTGTCATCTCAATACACACGCTTTTCATACTGTCTTCACTTTGTTTTGGAATTCCGACTCTTTTTATTACTTTAATATTTATGAGATTTTATTGTATGAATTTATTTATTTGCGATTTTGAATACATAACAGAAATTAGCATAATAATCTCAAACACTCAAGTTAGGGACTTTTTACTTAGGCATAAAATATACAAACCATTATTTTATCTGTTTACTTGAAATAATTTGCTTAAAATACTTGGTTTTACTTTGCTAGAGTCAGTGAATAATATTTGTATGACGAGAAACAGCGCTATTATAAAATGTTAGTAAAATAAACTTTATTCACAATCTAGCAAACATCTGCTAGGTCTATTTGTTTTTTTGTGCCTGAAGCAAAGTACGAAAATATGAAGTTATTGGTAAAATATTCTAGGAAAACCTTCGATGAAAGTTTCAATAGATATTTGTTTTTGTCGTATACTTAAGTATGTTATTAAAGAAAAGTGTTTTTTTTTGTTTTATAACAATTTTATAAATATTGACATGATATTATTTACTTGCAAAACATCCAAGAAAATATCCTAATTACTATTTCACTGTAACTTAGATATTTACCTACTTCTATAATATGTCTTTCTATTTTCAGTTTTCCAATAATTCATTTTTATCTACGCTCATTGCTTAAAGTTCGAATTATGAAATCAAAATGCGTTACATATTGACCTACTTTATTCACAGACTTCTATAATTATTAAAAAGATATTCATTATAACATCGATGTACTATGGAAATATTTCAAGATAGTTGCATAATTTCCGTAACGATATTGAACTCTGGGTTCCTGTATTTTTATGTGGCGTCATAGCCAAAAGAATACATATTTAAATCCACTCCATTATGCATCCGTTTCATAAACTACTATTATTAAATTCCATCAATTGAAAAGATCATTCAACGATATCGAAAATAAGTTGGAAAAAACTGCCAGTAACTTGTGATGGAGTCTCTCGTGCAAATAAATAAGTACCCCTTGTCAGTGTAGTATAATTAACCTAACAAGTAAGTAACATAATTTTGTTTGCAATATCATATGACACACTGCACTGCGCTCATAATCCTGACACCAGCGGGGCTAAACAAAGTAACAGTCGTTTAGCGTTCACGACAGTCGATTAAAATGTATGGACAAACCACGTGACTGTAGAAAAACCACGTGACCGAATAGAGGGAAACACGCTGGTTTTGAAAATCGAGTACGACAATTTGAACGCTCCCTGGCATTCTCGCAGACTTGTAGATAAGTTTAGCTTTAGCGTACTGCGCGTGCGAGCGACAGCAGCAGTAGCAGCAGTACGCTACGCACAGAGTACATTCTGCTTTCATATGTGCTGTACGGGTGGTCACGTGGTTTTTCTACTGTCTTCAACGTTTAACGACAAGTTACTTTGTCTAGGCCCGCTGTTGTTAGGTCTCCCTTTGTCCTGCAGTTATCATGGCGGTCTACAGTGCACGTTACTACTTCACGGCAGAATTAACAGACACTGTGGTGGTTCTTACCCGGGAGAACTCTGCAAGAAGAGTCCTACCACAAGTACCTTATGATGATTATTATATTTATTTATTAGTATTTTATTATACGTATTAGGTATTAATGTATGTTTGTATATATAATATTTATGTATATAATTCTCATTATAGATTTATATATATGTATATAGGTTAGGTTAGTTATATATTAATAAGTTAATAATTTATTTTATATTTATGCTAAATATTTTTATTGTACCACCTGCCTCATATTTTCCAATAGCCGCTTCTTACCCCGATGGTTGCCTGGAAGAGATTGCTGTGTAGCGATAAGGCCGCCATATTGTACATTTGTTTTTCTGGTTATTGTATTTGTTTTTTTTTTTCATTCTTCTTGTAATGGTGTACAAAAAAGTATTTTCTATCTATCTAGGTATCTACCTATGAAGTTGTATCTTCATGACTAAGTAATATTTTATAATACGAATCCCTATATAAGTGGTAAAACTTTTACCGGGAGTATCCCAATAGAAGGATCAAACGTGCAACTTTTTATATTAGTTTCATTAGATACGCCTATATTATACCTCCAATTGATATAAATCTTTTTTTTTTACACTATACAATTTAGTACTTGACTGCGATCTCACCTGATGGTAAGTGATGTTGCAGCCGAAGATGTTAACGTACTAACTTGGAAGGGGTAAGTAAAGTCACCCCAACGGTTTCTACACAGCATCGCACCGGAACGCTAAATTGCTTTCGCACTTTAAAACACCGCCGAAGCCTCCCACTAGACCAGACCTGAGCTAATTTAAAAATTATGAAATTCCAAAGTGGGTCCCGTGGCGGGAATCGAACCCACGACCTCCCACTCGAATCCGAGCGCGTGTCTCCTGCGCCAGGGAGGTCGTCAACCTCTCGCGCCTACTATAATATTTTTTTCATCATAACAATATTATCCTCGACATAAAGCGTGGTTCAATAAAAGTTTTAGGTACTTAAGTTATTTTCTAGTAAACATTTTCTTAAGATCCGTCTGAAGTTAGCTCTTAGCTGTTTAGTTGTTTCGCCACAAAAGAATTAAAAAGTTACTTGAAGGAAGTACAAAGTAACTGAACACCGTCTGCCTTACAAATCCCTAAAGCCGGAGAGCTTTATTTTAAATTCAATTAACTACCTATACCGTTTTTACGCCCTAAGTCCTAAATCCGATTACTATAACAGTAAAGTATATGTATTTTAAATTAGTTCTCGACCGACATGACCACACGATTGTCGTTTTGGTATGAAAAAGATTTAACTATAGCGTACCAGGCTAACTGAGTGCGGATTGGAAGCCTTCACACACTTTTAATAATATTAATATGAAAATCTTTCAGGTTAAAAACTAGACATTATACGTAATTTGCGCAATATCTGGCTGCCTATGCAGTTATAAAATACGAAAACATCTGCCTGTTGCTATCTTTGTCACACTTTATAATAGATCTGTAGGGCAACAGGACTCTTTTCCCATTTAATGCACTATGACCTTCTAATAATTGGTCGAAAAAAAATAGCAATAATAATAAGCTATAAATAATAGCAATAAAGCACTCTGATGAAACTCGTGGGATAACTTCGTTCGTTCGTTTCAGCCGACGGACGTCCACTGCTGGACAAAGGCCTCCTGCAATGATTTCCAGCCCGCACGGTCATGCGCTAACTGTATCCAGCGCCTTCCCGCGACCCTTTTAATGTCGTCAGTACATCTGGTGGTGGGATAACTTAAGAACCCTTAAACCTTCTATATGCCGATCTGGATATCGCGGGTTGACATTGCGTGGGAGACGTGTGATTGCGTTGCATACGATAAGTATGTTCCTATTAATTTATTTTTCTTGTAAAATCATGAGTCCAGATATCATAATGCGTTGCATACATTGCGCACGTAAGCTCAGTCTGTCTCTAGCTAAATCCAACCATTTCCGTAAGAAACATCACGCTGACGGAAAAGGAAAAGCTTTCTGCAAAAAGGTACAGTTTATATTTCCAAATCCAAGCTCAGACTTAGGTACTAATTTTACATTTGCACAAGAAATGCGCACTTGTTACAAATCTTTGAGGCATTAAGTGCTTATCATCAGGAGTTGAAAAATCATCAGCCTTATCATCTGTCACAATATATGAATTCATACTTGGTAATAATACAAATACTTGACTTCGATCTCACCTGATGGTAAGTGATGATGCAGCCAAAGATTTTATAGTAATAACTTGGAAGGGGTAAGTAAACTCACCCCCTAACGGTATCTACACAGCATCGCGCCGGAACATCACAACATTGGTCGTCAAATTATTATTAATATCACCTGCTGGATGCTAACCAGGAAAATAAGAAATCGTTCTGGAGGCGCTATGTTTGTATGATAGTTGTATACTCCACTCCGCCTTTAAGTCCGATGCAGTAAACTAACGTTTCGTATTTATCTAAACTCCAATTTTTTTTTTGGCTTATGAAACTGTTTGCCTCATAGCCTCTGGTTTTTATCCATTATCTTCACGAACAAGTTTACAATAATAACCATTGGTCTACTACAACCAACACAAAACTTTCCAAAAATTTTATTTGTTTTGCACCAATATCAGTGCATTACCACGAGATGTTGACTTGACAAATTTTGTATGTGAAGCTTATTTTTTAAGCTTTGTGTAGTACTGTATAAAGAGTACAACTTGTGCAACTAATATTGTAGATTTCAACTCTCGGTAACATTTTGGGGATTTCAACTGCTACTTTAAATTAGGAAGCAGTCATTTCAACCACTGCGATATCACTGCTTTTTGCTAAAAGTTTTGATTTTTTTATATAAACGCGACATTATAATTGGTATTATTTTCTCTTCGCTCCGCGTTCTCGCTGTAGAAAAAGCTTATAACTTTATCGCTATTGTAACAAAAACTTCGTGAACTTTTTCTACTTTCTTGTTTAGGATTTTTTGATACTTGTTATATTTCTTTTAACGTGGATTTATTGTGTTTCTTATATAACATGATTTATTTTATGAAAGTACAATTTCAGTTGAATAACTTTGTATGTGATTACTAAGTGGTATTTGATATATCCTACTAACTTTTTGTCTCGAAAAATTCATGGTTTCCCACGGGATTGGTAAAAAGGTACCTGAAATTCGCTGCCGCTAAACGGTAACCATTTTATGAGATTTAAAAATATTTTTTCCTTTAATGTACTTTGATAATTTGTACGTACGAAAAACGATAGAAAAGAGAAAAGCCAATGATAAAGCGGGATGCTCTGTGATATACCTGAAACATTCTGGAACGCTTTAATTTAAACTCAGTAGTTTACTAGTCAGTAGTGATAAGGACTGCGATTCCGCTGCGCCGACATTCAATGAAAAATGCCGAGCAATTTTTAGTTAAATCCATTTAAACAACGGAAACGACAGTTTGTCTTTTAAAATTGCCAAAGGTAGCTTATATACCTTGGTAAATTACTGAGGCACAAAGGCATTGACTGTTTACCCAGTAGACTCTTGATAAAAGTTACTATCTGGCGAGTGATGGTTACCATCAACTACTTATTCTGTGTGCTGATTCTGTATCGTTCACTTATTTAGTTAGTAACCCAAACTGGGTTATTAACTAAGAAAACGGAGGCAAAAATCCTATTTTTGTATTATTTTTGTACAAGATAGCAACTAGCATGGTATACTGATATGATACCATACGACCTAGGTTGGTAATTTGTGCAAAAATAGGATTTTTGCCTTCGTTTTCTTAGTTAATAACCCAGTTAGGGTTACTAACTAACTAAGCAAACGATACAGAATAAGGTCCCTGGTCTGTTTTTACTTTTGCAGTTTGCACATACAAACACCTTGGTAGAGCCAGCGGGTAAATAATAAAGTCGGCTATCGGTTTATGAATTAGTTGTCTAAATTAACTTATTTTAATATAGGAAAGGATGCTGATTTTTAGTTTTAGGCTAAATGAAATGGGCACGCCCAAAATATGTCTAGATACCTACTTTATCATTTTCATTCATTAATAGCACTTATATTTCTAGTTGTCTCATTTAATAATGAATGTAGTCGTGATTAAAAGACTAATATTACGTTCTAACTTATCTTCTTATCTTATTTAAATATTTTATTAATAGATATAGAAATTTCTCCTGTCAATTTGTATTACCAAACTCCTCTGAAACGACGCGACCGATTATTATGATTTTTTTTGCGTATGTTCGGTAGGTCTGAAAGTAGCTCATAATTTTCATATATCCCTAAAAAAATTTTTAGTTGGTATGTTGATCGCATGTTTGTAAATTTTCGTAAACCACTTAGTTAATGTTTTTTACCAAAAAAAAACGGTTTCTATAAAGTATGTAGTCCATGTATAAACGTAGTCTTTGAGGTCTAACTGAGCGCACAGTGCCTTGGAATTAAATTTCGCCGCTGCGCGATCTCGGCACGCGGTGTACGAAATATGGAGCTAGGTATTCTGGAACGATCCAGAATTTACTGGATACAACCGCTTTTCAGCGGACCCGACGCTGTTTTACCACTAGCGTTTTCAAATTTTTATGACCACAGTTATGAGAGTTGTATCTACAAAATAGTGCATTTATGGGGCTTAGAAATAAAAGTCTCATATTTCAGCTGCAGGTGGTGCAAGAAATATTGCGGAGTTCTAGAATGGTACGGAATTTAGTGGATACAACCTGTTTTAAAGGACGCAATGGTCGTTGAGCACAAGAAATTTTAAATTTTCTTTCTTGGCACAGTAACAAATGTTTTCGCTTAATATTTTATTGAAGGTCTATGATAGGTACTGGTAAAGAACTACTGACGCTTGCCGTGTGGACTCAATTTCAATTTTGTCCAGTTCTGATAATGGTATCCATGAGAAAACCAAATAAATCTTAAATTTCTAATTGTAAAGGATATATTCAACAAAAGTTTGATGACAGTTGACGTCGGTTTTTTTAACCGACTTAAAAAACGAGGAGGTTCGTCGGAATCTTTGTCGGAATTAATGAACGTATATTATGGTTGTTTTGATATCTATCTACTTAACACCTCAAAGATAATCATTTTAATAACATCTCATACAGAATCGCTACAAAAAGCGATAAAAAATGTTTCAACTCCTTAAGAGATATCCAGTTCATTAGTATTTTTTTAAATAAAGAAATGTTTGTTAGTTTTTCAAGGTAGGTTAGGAACGTTCAAAAATAGTTACTCGTAGATTCGAGGTCGCTCAAAGAATTTTTATCGTGTGCCTCAGAAAAATATTCAATTAGAATTTGGAATGCTTCAGCGTCCTTATATGGATTCTATCACATATTTGGTATATCTACTTTACCCGCCTTAGGAGTAAGAAACTCTGAAAGAAATTTTGAAAAAAGATTTTGGATCGATATTTTTTACAGCTACAACTAGAGGTCTTCCTCCTAGGGCACAATTGGTACCATGTGATGTTTAAGTGGACGACATCAGGTTCTATTCCCGTCAAGCATACTATAGAATTCACAGGACAGGATTGTTTGTGGCCGTGATTGTTTTTAAAACCACACATCTGACAGAGATTGCCGAAGCTTTTTGCTTGTCGTTACGACGCTGTGTAGCAAAAAAATAGGTGATAAACACCTGGTCCCATTCGGTATCAACAACGTTTGCTGGGTCAACTTGTATTAATATAATATAGTACAGAAACTATAAGATCTAGAAAGGCAGTAGATTATTATATAGTTTACAGAGCACGCATAAAAATTTCATTGTATTGACTGTAGTATGCAGATAATGATAATATTATTATATTGTCTTATCTTGAGAAATTCCTAAGCATTCCCGCAACAGCACTTTTATTTTACGGAACCATAATAAAAAGTAAGGCAGGTTAAGAGCGAGCAAAAAGCTCCCAAGTTGAGCCGCTCAGAGAAAAATAGTAAAAGGAGGGCAACACGTACAAAGGGTTGTTGTGAATTTCATCCGCCTAGTTACATGAGGAAAGTGACTGTCACTCCTGAACTTCTTTCTGGGATGAAGTAGATAAAATACGGGACGGAAATGATGAACCAGACCTGGGAATAACGAAACTCAAATACTGGAAAATAATAATTATTTATTACAATAAAACCTAATCTAAACAAAACTTGTTAATAAAATGTACAATGAATTTGGGTGCCTCATTTTAATAAATTATAAAAGTTTAATTAATATAAATAATGAATTTATCGTGTCTTGTATTCGGTGTGCTCTATAAACCTGTGTTCTGTGTTGGGCTGACTACTCGCCATGGCAAAAAAATAAATGGTTGTGTATTTGGTGTGCATGTATTCATAATACACCGATAAGGAACCTAAGGAAACGGTCATCAGATCTTTTTCTGTAAATCTTCTTCGTAAAAGTAAACTGTAGAGCAGTTAAGAGGCCTGTGAACTACAATGTCGTCATTCATTCACAATACCAAATCATTTGTAGTTCGTGCATATTTCGATCATGTTGTGGTGTTATTCGGATGCATATAGTAATAATCTATGCTCCTGGCCACATTTGGTAAGGAAATACTACTTTAAAACGAAATAATAATCAATTTTGATCAAAATTTTTATAACTTTGGTCGAGTTCCGTAATACCAAAAATTATGAATAAAAACTTGTAACTTTCTTTATTAACTGGTGTTTTTCTTTAGCTGGCCAATAAAAACTGTGCTCCTGAACTAATGTGACGTGAGATAGTGTTATTTTTATTACAAAACAAATAAGCAGAAAACATGTCCTCCTTGACATAAAAAATAAGCAAAACTGAATTCGTTTACAATTTTGTTTAACAAAAGTATTTCGGAACCAGATATGGCCAGGAGCATAGATTATTACTATATGAACCCGAATAACACCACAACATGATCGAAATTTGCACGAATTACAAATGATTTTGGTATTACGTTTGTATGGGAGACATCGTGGGTTAGTGGACTCTTAAGTCAAAACTTTCCACTAACACGTCACAATATGGCGGAAACCGACTCCATTGAAACGTGCGTGGAGACTATTAACAAGGTAGTGATCTGTAGCGGTCTGTAGCGGTAGCAGTATTCTCTATAGACCCACGGTCTATAGAGAATACTGTCGCCGGCTTACTACAGACGCTGTTGGTGTCAAAACAATCATATTTGGCACCGGTAAACTGGCGGCACTTTTTCTCGCGGTCCGCCTCGTCCAGGGCATAGGTCTATTTCATAAGAGGATTAACAGTTAACATAGCTGCCAGCACTGTCCAGTCTAAAAATCAACCATTTAATAGTCACAGGCTCAAATAATGCGACACGAAAAAAATTTGTCCAATTTAATTTGGCGATTTGAAATTATCCACGAATTTAAAGTCTTTCAATTCACGTGTGAAGTGTTCACATGAAAAGGGATTAATAAATTAGATTTCAACTTTTACACAGTTCGACTAATTTTGTTTTGTACAAATTCGGATTTTGGCTAAAGTTGGTGACGTCATTAATATCATGTAATAAGTAAAGTGTTATGTCAGCGTAATATATTAATTGAAAAGTCAATTGTTTATAATTAATTACCTTGATATAGTAATAAAAAACCTGCCAAATGCGAGTGAGAGACACCGACTACGGAGCGTTTCATTTATAAAAATAAAACGATGAAAATCATTTTTCCAAAAAAAACGCAAAATTAACATTGTTATAGACGTTTATTCCATTAAAACCTTGATTTCAAAGAATCCCTCTAGCCTACGAATTTAAATCAAAGTCACACAGTCTTTGAATAAATTAGATTTATATTTTAATTCGATTACCCAGTTGTGTCTGGAGTCTAAACAAAAATAAATTGAGTTTGAAATTATTTTATCCGAGCGCCCTTTGAGTTTTCAATTAATGCCTCTAATAATATAATTTGCCACATCACAGGCGCGACGTACACACCATATAATTAATTGAAAGGCTCGAATCCAAACATGGAGGCAATTTTGTACTAAGATTAAATTGAACGTAATTTTCCTACGGTTGTTTCAATTTCTTACGGAGCGATTTGTGTAAGCTTAATATTATTTATTCAGACGCTTGGTTCTGTTGAAAATACATAAATTAAAGAGGAATAATAAAAATATTATAAAATACCAAAAATCTTATAGGCAATTCTTGTTAGTTTTTTTTTACATTTTTGATGATTTAATATTATATTGGTATCGATGCCGCCCTGGATACTTAGTTACGAGTAGCACAGAGTACTTTGATATTACTTTGTTATAGCAGTAAATCCGGTACATACATGTCGTCTATGAGAAATATTTTTTAAACGTAGTTTACGTTTACGAACGTTTTTTTAAAAGTAACACGTAAGTTTGACTGTAGAAAAAAATTGTATGTAATTTTAATAAAGTATTAATTTTACACTGCAGTAAGACTGAACCTTACTTACTAATAATCATAATCTTAATATATATAAATCTCGTGTCACAATGTTTGTCCTCAATGGACTCCTAAACTACTGAACCGATTTAGTTCAAACTTCGTGAATATCTGTCATTTGGTCCAACTTAAAAGATAGAATAGTTTTTATCCCACGTGGACGAAGTCGCGGGCATCAGCTAGTAGTTTTATAAAATTTAAATTCCAAATAAAAGATTTTTATAACAATCATTGGTTTATGTTTTTGCTACTCTTAAGTGGATTACTCGATAATAGAAAACGTGTAGTCAAGCTACGATTATGCCGACCTTTATTAAGGGCACTTACTGGACTCAGCTTTGTGCAGATTAGGTATGTCCCCAAGGGTTTAGGGGCAAATCTAATTTGGGTATTACGCGATTTCTCTCACGGGAACTGCTCATAGAGCAAAAATTACGCAAAGCCTTATTAGATTTTTCTATACTGCGAAATCTTATATCTTCAGTTGAATAAATTGTTTACCTCGAGGACATTATTCCCAATTTTTCCAAGCTACAAGTTTGCTCCGTACCTGAAAATAAAAAATGAAAATTTATAAAATCACCTATAAAGATCACCACATCTTATGACACAATTTAATTCTAAACAAAATTTATTTATGAGTTGAAAACCCGCTCACACTTGAATAAGTTGTTGGTTTTCGTTTATGTACTTTTGTATTTATTCAAACAATTGATGTTATAGTAGGTATTTTATTCAAATACTAGCAGAAACCCGCGGCTTCGCACGCGTAAATTTTAGTTTTAACTTAAAAAAAAATAGTTAAAACTTAAAAAAATTTAATTCTCTACGGGAACCCTTTGTGTTAATTTACATGAAATCTATCTTCATTTCAACTCTAAACCAAAAATTTTCAGTAATTGCGGTGTGAACAAAAAATTCTCTCCCGCATGAATATCTCTTTTTCCCTATTATCACGAAAACAACGGATTTTCCAGAGAAAAAAGTAGTTGATTCTAGGATATAATCTATCTCCATTCCAAATTTCAGCCCAATCGATTCAGTAGTTGCGGCGTGAATAATTTTTTGCGCGTGAATTTCGGTTTTTAACTAATCCCACGGGAACCTTGAATTTTTCGAGATAAAATGTAGCTTATGTGTTAATCCAGGATATAATTTATCTCCATTTCAAATTTGAGCTAAATCGGTTCAGTAGTTGCGGCGTGAACGAATATTTTTCCCGCGTGGATTTCTGTTTTTCACTATGATCATACTCGTAGAAGTAATGAAATTTTCCAAGAAGAAAAGTAGCCTACGTATTTATTCTATCTTTTTTCCGAATTTCAGTCATATCAGTAATTACAGCGTGAAGTAGTATTTTTACCGCGTGAATATCAGTGTTTCAGTTTTCCCGCGGACACCATAGATTTTTCCGGGATGAAAAGTAGCTTTTGTATAAATCTAGGATATAATCTATCTCGATTCCAAATTACAGCCAAATCAGTTCAGTAATTACGGCATGAAGGAATATTTTTCACGCGTGGATTTCTGTTTTTCACTATTATCATAGAAACCACGGAATTTTCCTGGATGAAAAGTAGGCTTTGTAATAATCCGGGATAAAATCTATCTCATTTCCGATTTTCAGTCATATAAATTCTGTAATTACAGTGTAAAGTAGTATTTCTCGCGTGTGAACATCAATGTTTCAGGTTTCCCGCGGAAACCATGGATTTTTCCGGGATGAAAAGTAGCCTTTATATTAATCCAGGATATAATCTATCTTTATTCCGAATTTAAGCCATATCAGTTCAGTAATTACGGCGTGAAGTAATATTTTTCACGTATGAATATCTGTTTTTCTTTTTTCCTACAAAAACCATGGATTTTTCCGGGATGAAAATTAGCCTATTTATTAACCCAAGATATAATCTATCTCCGTTCCAAATTCCAGCCAAATCGGTTGTGCATTTGCGGCATTAAGATTATTTTTCCACGTTAATTTCGGTTTTTTACTAATCCCACGGGAACCATGAATTTTTTCGCGATGAAAAGTAGCCTTCGTATTAATCCAATATATAATCTGTCTTTATTCATAATTTCAGCCATATCAGTTCAGTAATTACGGCGGGAAGTAGTATTTTTCCCACGTGAATATCTGTTTTTCCCTTCTCCTGCAAAATCCATGGATTTCTCCGGGATAAAAAGTACCTTATTTATTAACCCAGGATATAATCTATCTTCATTCCAAATTTCATCCAAATCGGTTGTGTACTTGCGGCGTGAGATTTTTTTTCCGCGAGAATTTCGGTTTTTAACTTATCCCACGGGAACAATGAATTTTTTCGGGATGAAAAGTAGCCTATATGGTAATGCAAGATATAATATACCTCAATTCAAAATTTTAGCCAAATCGGTACAGTAGTTGCGGCGTGAAGACGTATTTTAACTTGATAAAATCCAAACTTCGGACCCCCGTTTCACCCCCTTAGAGGGTGAATTTTGAAAAATCCTTTCTTAGTGCACCCCTAGGCCTCACAAGGAACATGTGTGCCAAATTTGGAGTCTCTAGACCCAGCGGTTTGGGCTGTGCGCTGATATGTCAGTCAGTCAGTCAGTCAGTCAGTCAGTTTCTTCTTTTATATATTTAAGATAGGATAGATAAAATAAGCTACGGAAGCACGATACGGAACCCTAATATTGCTTGTGCCATCTTTTCTTTTAGCAATCTTTACCCCATAATGTGAAGATACTGAATCCCCGAAAAAATCAAAATAATATCACAAACTCTTTCCGAAGAGCACTCCAAACTAAATACCATCGCACCATTATCTCATTGTACTTGGAAAGGGACCGGATAATAAAGGGAAACTTTTTTATCACAAAAGAACCTCCCCGAATGCGGAATCCTCCTCTCTAATAATCGGAATAAATTTGATGAAACTCGGACGGGAACGCAAAGTAGTTTTATTTGGTTAGAGACCTTCCGGTAAACTAATATCGCGCCGGCTCCTTATTGAGGGTACCTTGAGAAGTTTTTCCATTATCGCGGAACAACCTAACTGGATAAACCAAAACTGTGTACAAACTAACAATTTCCGACGACTTTATCATGTTTATACTAGTGAATCGCCCTTATTGTGTAAAATAAATGAAGTATGTTAAAAACGCTTAAAATAGTATGTTTCATTACAAGTGCGGAAAGGCTGTTATTGCAAAGAGTTCCGACAAATGTCTACCCGAGCCGAGGCGCAGCCGAAAGCGAGGGTTGACAGTCGGAACAAGTTGCAATGACGGTTCCGCACGTGTACTGAACGATTATTTTTAATACAGTTGCGAAAAAATGAAGCAATTTAATGAAATAATAAAAACACAATAAACTCAACTAACTTAACATTTTCTGAAAAACTATTTGCTTTTTTCTCTTCTCTCCACGCAATAAATTCGTCGTATGTAGATATGTAGCGACTTCTTGACTTTTCCGGTAAAATGTTCTCCGAAGCATTTTGTGCAACAAACAACTAAAGTCGCAAAGAAAATTTCTGAAAAATGGCGCCAACCGTAGAATATAAGCAGTTTTTTTTCCTCACCCATTCAGGTGATTTAAAAAAAAAATAAAAAAAAATTTGGTCATAGACTAAATAATATTCTGGTACGCAAAGGGAACTATGCCCATACAGCCAAGTCTTCAGTAGAATTTTTTTTATTGATATGAAATGAAAATGAAATTTAATGAGATGAAATGAAACCTAACCAAACTCATTCAATCAAATCTGATACTGAAACAAATTAGTAGCTTCTTTTTAGAAATATACGTATTTGCATGAATCATAAAAACTTCTATGAATTTTTTTAGTAAAAACTTCATGGTTGGGTTTTTCTTTTTAATAGACATTATTTTGACAGTTGGGAAAGATAACGCACGAGTTCGGGAAAGGTAAAAAAAAAAGCACGAGTATGTAATAGCCCACATCCCGAACGCTATACGTCCCTGCAATACGCCACTTTTTGAGCAACTGTATTAAAAAGTACTTTTCAATGATACCAAAGAAGCCGAAAAACTGACATGTTTTTATGTAGTTACAACTTAGGGAAATCATGGGGAAATCAACAAACATAATATTCATTGTAATTGAATTGGTTAATTTGAATTAATGCTGTTATTTAATTTAGGCTTATCACCTGATTATAAGTATAGATGCCGCCGAAAATGTTATCCTTTTTGTAGTGTATTACTCTTTGATATTGCATATCGTCTTGTGTTGGCACTTGACAGTTGACAGTGACACCTAACAGTAATTGTGATCTTCTATAAATATTGCTGTACGAGCATAGGGTGAGAGTGGTACTGGTATTTACGTAGTGTAATCATTAGCGGTAGTTCTAGTGATAGTGACGTGTTTCCACGTAATTTATACATTGTTCAGTGTGGGAACATCACACTTTTAAAATTAAAACACTTGGCTGTACTTAGCTGGTAGCGTGCTAACCAGTCGCAACTGAAGTTTCATCCAGACCAGATCTATAAATTATAAAACCCCAAGCCGGGAATCAAATCCATGACCCAATCCAAACGAAGGCCAGCTATTCCAGAGCCGCCATCAAAAACTAATAACAACTATGATAAAACTTTGCAGAAAAGCTATATAAAGTTTTCTAATCAACAACATTGAGTGATGTGAGGTAATATATCTTAATAATGTTACGTCTCCCTGGATGTCTTAAGCACATTTATTATGACACTCTTCTGTAATGGGAGTAGGTACGGCTAATATGAAATATTGCGTTTAACCAACCGTACTGCCTTTCAGTCAGTCTTGGATGTGTTCTTTTAACATATTATCGTCAACGCTTTTCTCATCTCCTTAATAGGTAATTAGTAGCTGCTACTAACTATATTCGTGTAGTCTGTAAGATAACATTAATATCATTTATATTTCATACATTTTATTCTTCAATAATAATAAACACAATCAGGTACACTTTCATTGTACTGGCAATTTCGCACTTTTATCTATTTTGTTTTTTAAAACTGACCACCCTGATGGACACGCTGTCCCAGCCTACGTCCGTGCCAAGCTTCATTCTTTTATTGTGCGCGGCAATGAGCACTCGACTACAAAAACACGTCTCGTTTTTGTTAATTTAGGTTCAAAGTAAAAAAAAAATAAGTGTTCAGTGTTAAAACTTGCTTAATTTTCTATACTGATAATGCTTAGACGCTAGTAAAATTTATTATTATAACAAAAATAAAATCAAATCAAATCATATAATTGTGCATTCATCTTCGTCAGACGCCGAGGAAAGAGGGTAAGTGAAAATTAACCTTTTTTCCCAGATATCACATCAACTCAAATATCAATGCCGACGAAAGTGTGTCCAAAAATTGAAATCCTAAGGCATCTCTAAGCTAACTTGGAGGGTATCACATTGAGGTTATCACGAAAGTATAGCATGATGCGCGAAATAGTCCAGGCATCTCTAAGCTAGCTTGGAGGGTATCACGTTGAGGATACCACGAAAGCATAGCATGATGCGTCAATGCTCCTGGAGGTTGACTGCGGGTCAACACGAAGGATTTTAAAAAAACCTCAAAGGACTTTGCGGATACCAACGGGGGACGATGTCGGTGTGGCGCTGTTCTCGGCTTCACTACAAGTGGCTCCGCATGACCTCCCGGACTTTGATCCCGAATTGCTATCGGCGCTCAGTCACAAGAACTATATTAATGGTTAGTCCCGACAGTTGTAAAATTCTAGCCGACCTTCATTGCAAAGAATCAAATAGTTTATTTGATATACTTGCCTGGCTTATGAATAGCCAGTTAAACGTTATAGCCTTTTATCAGTGATAACTATTTCACGACTTAAAAACTAATTTCACGAGGGTACCAACGCGTCGAACTTTTCTAACTATGTACCTACAACAATAATGTTTAGATTTTGTGGTGGAAAATAATTTTACTTACTTTCGAAAATTAATGTTCAGATTCTGTAATGGGATGATAATTTAACTATTAGCTCAAAACTCAATAAGTTAACAATATTATGTATAATGTACCATTAGTCTGAAAGTTTCATTGAAGTGAATTGTTAAATTCTTTCTAAAACTAATAAAAATCTTAAACCACAACGCGTCCTGAACTGAGAAGAAGCTTAAGTATTGACAAATGACATTTTGTTTCGACAAATGACAAGTAATTAAAGTTCACGAACGGGACCAGATGTTTTTTCGGAGAAATAGTTTCGGGCATTATACTAGTTTCAATGGTTACTGATCGTCAGGTGTTGTAAATAAAGAAACCAGCAGGGCGCGGCGGGCGACTTTGCTATCGACACCCACCGCTGGGACAGCGCAATCTCGTTTCTCGAGAAACTAGCTGGCCCCCTCTCGTTACGGCTCGGCCAGCAGGGGGGGCGTGACACACTTGAGTATTGGCGATCAGCCGCGAGGAAGATGCGACGTGGCAGCGAGTCTCCACCAGGTTCATCGACGACGCTAGACATTAAGGTACCTATATGCCAGTTGTCTTCAACATTTTGAAGTTTATTGGTTACATATCACTGACAAGGAATCCGTCACGATCTATAACATGATCTAGAATTTCGGGAGTTATAATAAGTGAAGACTATTTTTTTACTTTCACTAGGTGTACAAATGTACGTACATTCAATAAAATATTTTAATGAATTGAACAAATTAAGGAACTAGCTCCAAAAAATTATTATTACATAATACCATTTTAAAAATCGTACACTAACACAGTGTACCGTCTTACACGTTCACAACAAAGAAAAAGCGACAAATGTCTTTGACAATCGACATTTCTTTTTTGGGTGAGATAATGTGGGAGTGAGTCACTGCATGTTCGATTATAGTTAAGATGTGTCTAACCTCAAAATCTTACGTGGTAAAAGATACATTCTAAATTTAAAGGCGTTGAATGAACTTGTAGTTCAAAATCCTTTGAAATTGATAGTTCATAGAACAGCTTACAAGCGAATACTTAAAAAGGGTTTTATGCCTATGAACTGAAGAATCTTATTTTAAAGTACCGATTCATCCTTGGTAAAATACATAAAGAAGTTGTGACTCATCTCAGATACTTACCGCGGTTTTTTCATGAAGATTTGTTAGGTGTTAGAGTGTTAAAGTTATTTACTACCCTCAAAACATGCTCAGTTTCCTGGTTTTATTTTAATTTCTGACGATATGGCAGTATCGTTACCCAACCGCAAACTATGACGTGAATTATGTAACAATTCAAATTCTGTAAAAAAAATTATACGCTTAACTCGTTGTATCATCTAAGAGTTAAGCTTAATTCCGATTAAAAGTCCTAAAGTCCACTTCTCCAGCTATTAGGTATGGATGGGGTTACACAGAACGTCTGTAGAAACAAAAAATGTAGCCCGTAAGAAAAATTAGACTTTAGACGCAGCTGTTCGTCCATCATCGGTTATCCTATCAGATGGCCAGTGGTTACAAAACATTTTTTAAGTCATCTAACTTCCTTAAACCTAAAAGGTTGAACTAGTGATTCACACGATTTCCCGGTCTAGATGAAGACTAATTCTTTTCATTAGAGGGATTTTTGTTTTTGTAGTAATTAACGTTAAGATGAATCGAAATACCTCTTTACAGAGTTGATGGCCATATTTTTCGATACATCTATTTTGATACACATGATTTACATCAGTTGCATAGAGGATATCAAATATCCTCATTTAAACGATTGGGTTAATTGTTTCTTATATGGAAATTAAAGATAATCAAAAGCTGACCAAGAGTTACATCCAGTTAATGGGATTAAGCTACCGCTGTAAAATTATATACTTCAAAGTTATTCAAAGAGTTCAATCCAGTTATTGAATTTATCGCTTCTTGCAATAATGTGAAATGTAATCAATATGAACCCAGACGTCTTAGAAACAGACGCATTCTGAACATTTTGGAACACCAAGTTTACCTTTGCTCTTCTATACATTCTTCTAGAGGTAGAATGCTTCAAAATACTATTATAGACAATGCTTTAGACATACATCGTCTAAGGACCTTTACAACTTTGGATTTTCTTCTTTTACATAAGGTGTCAAAAGACTTACTTCTTATAGTACATTTATTGATGATAAATAAATAAATATGGTCTTTCCCTAGAGAACCACAATTCATAGGAATTACTGGAGGAAGTTCTCTGAAGGCATTAAAAAAAAAAAAAAAAAAAAGGACATTTTGTTGGAATTTTTAATAATCTATATGTTTCAAAAATTTTGTGTTATTTACAAAGTTTTGTGGCAATACTGCTTTAATAACGACTGAGATCCGTACAATCCGTACATTATAAGTCAACCTCGTAATTTCCAACAGAACAACTTGTTAACGACGTAGCATATGGTACGATTACTTGTTATCATTCGGCATTGAGTTTAATTTCTGCTGATGATTTTGGGTCAAATAAAAAAAAAAAAAAAAAAATATATATATATATATATATATATATATTATATTGCGAAAATGAATAGATAAATTAACATCAAACACCACATAGTAGCACACAATATAGTATGCTAACACATTGCTCAATGGGCCTTAATAAGAGTTTATTCATTCCGTAACTTTGCTTTGCTGATCTTGTAACTTTTTTAGCTTTAGGCAGTAGACACAGCACAGAATGAAAACATTAGCATTAGTTAAAGTTAGTATTATTGTTTTTATATAATTCAAGGGAATTATTGAGTTTATACAACGCCAGCTACTACTCAGGGCGAACCAGTTTTAATTATACCATAATCAAAATTGAAGAGAAAGTATAAAAATTTGCCACAGCTTTGAAAAACAAATCGATATGTCGTTTACAAAATCTTAGACCAAGATATATAATAGACAACCTCCTGATAATGTTGAAGTGACCTCATAAGGTCGCCTGCAGGCAGACCACCGTGAGAACGTGTCTGCCGAAGAATATAATCTCTCACGAGAGAGGTCTGCGTTTCAATGTACTCAGCACCAAGTACGCAACACTTCCTCGGCGAGCACGTAGTTTGTTGCTTGACCTCATCAGAAAAGCAGTCTGCTGGTAACAACCATTACGGACGTTACCTAAGTTTTATAACCTCTTATTGAGCGATGATGCTTCTGTCGCAATAGCTCTTTTGCTCTCTAATCATTAATCATTATAATCTATCTAAATATAAATTAAACCTATTTGTAATGTGACTGGTTTATTGATCCAGGAATTGAACGAAAAGATTGTGTTAATTAAATACTTCTGTGGTATAAAGAGGACCTATTTCCTATTATAATAGGAAACAATTTACTATCTGTTAATGTCCATAATTTAACAAAAATTTTCATCTCTAAACATCTACCTGATTGTGTTTATTATTATTGAAGAATAAAATGTATGAAATATAATTGATGATTAAACGAACTTACCTGTAAGTGGAGTTCTATCACAATTATGTGAATACATTTTATTCGAAAATAATAATATAAGGTCCCTCCCATACCCAAAACCCATGAGTATAATACGAAAATTTTGTTAAATATTCTCTAAAGAATGAAGCTTGGCACGGACGTAGGCTGGGACAGCGTGTCCATCAGGGTGGTCAGTTTTAAAAAACAAAATAGATAAAAGTGCGAAATTGCCAGTACAATGAAAGTGTACCTGATTGTGTTTATTATTATTTTCGAATAAAATGTATTCACATAATTGTGATAGAACTTCACTTACAGGTAAGTTCGTTTAATCATCAATAATTGGGGTCGCACTATAAATATTCGAATTGGATGGTTGAATGTACATTGATTTTGTCAAACCACAAGTGTGTGTGTGTGTGTGTGTGTGTGTGTGTGTGTGTGTGTGTGTGTGTGTGTGTGTGTGTGTGTGTGTGTGTGTGTGTGTGTGTGTGTGTGTGTGTGTGTGTGTGTGTGTGTGTGTGTGTGTGTGAATAGTTCGTTATATAAGCCGTATTCGTGTACAAACTGTCGTTCCACGTATAATATGTTTAACGAAAGGACGTTATTAATTAAACAGCGAAAGATAAGAGCTACCAATTTTTTCTCTCTTTCCGTTTAAAATTAAGGTACCTTAACGAAAAAAAAATCTTCTATCAAAACGTTAAAAGCAACACAAAAGATTGAAAATACCTTTGAATAAACTTTGAAAAGATGTTTCTTGAACATTAAACGTCTATTATTCAGGAAGAAAAGGCACCCGACTCTAAATACTCTTTTAAACCTCTCAAAATATGAATGCATCCACAAGGAAACAGCAAAAATATCGTAACGCTCACAAATGGTTATTACGAGAGAAAGAATTCTCAAAATCGAGATGAAAAAGAAACATTTGTTGAATATCGGCATCTTGTGTTTTGTTGGACATTTCAAGGATACCTTATGTGGCTTGCAAATGCTTTAAAAGGATGCAAATGCAAAAGGCATGCTTATTTTGTTTAATTTACTTTGAACGTTAGTTTTAAAATATAAACTTGTTTTCCGACTGAAATAAGTTAGACTGAAGTAAGAATATTTGTTAAAAATACAGTAAAACGAATAATCTTAAATTTAATATCTTGAAAATGCAGGCTAATTTTAACTCTAGGGCATTAATGCTTGACCGATTGATAAGCTAGTTTACTGAGTATATTTCAAGGTATACTGTAAAAAACACGTTTAATAATATTGAAAATTGAGTCCAAAAAGCGTCCAAGCCACCGGTGGTCAGGTTTCTAGGGTGGGGAATCTTCTCACAATGTATTCCGTCTCCAGGACCACTGTCTTCTGCCAAGCGAAAGCTCCTTGAGATGTTGATCGAAGTTTAATATCGACACCTGATATGAAGAACATTGTATCTGATTTTGTTAAGTTTTCAGGAGAGCGTTTTACAATTTTGCTGCGTTTAAAAAGTGGCCTAGTGATTTTGAATAAAGCCGCATCTGTGATGAAGTAAATTGTTCTACTCTTGTTTTTTGCGTTCTGTAGTATGAACTTGATCACGTTGTGATACATAAAACGGAAAGCTGTTTTTGTTCAAGTTACAATGATTAAAAATACGATTGTCTTAGTTCAAAAACATTGTATGAACAGTTCCAATAATGTAAGGACATGGTTTTATGAATTATATACAGTAACAAAAATGTAATTAGAATTACAATGGCGTTACATGTGCATTTCAGTCATAACATCATTGTATAGTAATAAAATTATGACTGACTTTTTTTCGAATTGTACTTACTATTAATTTTATAATAAAATAAAGCAACAAATATTAATCATAGTTTAATCAAACAAAACTACTTACGCTAACATTAATGAGATCTCAAAACATTTCTTTATTACTTTCTCTATACCAACCAAATTATTTTAATACGTAAACTGAATATGAAAACAATTGATATAATAATTATGAAAATGGAATTCTTCATAACCACGATCGGCACAAAAAATATCTATGATTACTCATTGTTATTCAAATAAAAGTTCGCAAAAATTAATAAACCTGATAACATCGCTGTTACAATATAACTAATCATAGCATTTTCTTCATAACTTCTTTTTAAACTCTGAATCAGAATATTTTTAATACTTATGATAAATGATTTTATTATTATATTATTATTATTATACTTTGATAAAGGAAACAAATTCACAATCAAACACTTAATAAGTTCTTATTCGGCACTATCGGTTGACATATTATTATCATCTACAGCATCCGAATGAGGTAAATTGACACAAAATATTTTGTATTGTTCAGGTACCTATTGCACCTGTATCACAAAGTGACATGAGATCTTGGAATTTAGCCTTTGAAATGTTAAGTGGTCTTTTATAAGCTAAAGATAGTTTAATGTCCCACAGAGAATTTAAGGATTTGACGTTAGATTTGTGCCTAGTTCTCGCAGATGCCTTAGTTTCAAAATAATTGGGAAGTAACTATTTATGTTAATGTGCTGAATTTTGGACCACATTACTTTAGGGTAAGGAGCGATTTAAAATAGATAAAAATGGGAAATGCTTTCCAAAAACAAACTTCAAATGCCACTACAAAGAGTGAAATAATTTTTAATGTAGGTACACCAAATCGAAGTCGGGCGATTGTCTAAAACTCCGTCGTTTCTTCGCACATCAAGTTAGTAAGAAGGACTATTAGTGATTGTACGAAACATTGCCCGACTTCGAATTGGTGTACTTACATTAAAAATTATTTCACTCTTTGTTGTTTGCATTTGAAGTTGGTTTTTTGGAAAGCATTTCCCATTTTTATTTTTTACTTTTTAGTGGAAAGCAACAAAATGCTCAAGGCGTTGTAAAAGTATCCAAATCGCTTGAGATGTGTTTATAAAATCTGAAGAGTTCCCTCAATTTCAACAAGATCCCATCATCAGATCCTGACTTGATGTTTATAGTCATCAAACCAGTATCTGCTAGCAAATGCACCAGTAACTATAAAAAATACCCAACTCCCTTCAAGTATACTAGCAAAATTTTGAGGAGTTCCCTCGATTTCACCAAGATCCCATGATCAGATCCTGACCTGACTACCATAGGACAACTTGGAAAATATTACTCTTTCAAATCATACCCAAATTGTTTCAAGTGTCCATATAAAATTTGAAGAGTTCCCTCGATTTCTCCAAAATCTCATCATCAGTTCCGGACCTGATTAAAATGGGACCATCTGGGAACTATACCCTTTTAAACAAAAAAAAGAATTTTTCAAATCGGTCCACGCGTCTTCGAGTAATCGGTGAACATACATAGGTAGATAAAAAAAAGATTCCGACGAATTGAGAACCTCCTCCTTTTTTGAAGTCGGTTAGTTAAAAATATCCTTTTGTGTAACTTCCTTCAATAAATATGGTTTTCCTGTCGTTTTCGTACTACTGTTGTGGAATGTAAATGGTTTGATTTGATTGAAAAGTTCAACGATCAGTAGTAATAAAAGTGTAATAGGTATTGTTTACAGTTATTTTGATTAAAACTTTCAGAAGTATAAAGGTGTTTGTTGAAAGCAATATAATAGTACATCGACTTACTGTATATTATAAACTGCTATGATCTTGAAATTTGAGTAAAAAAATGGTATTTCTTATTACAATGTTACTGTGTTCAAATAAGCCCAATACTATCGCTTTATTGTTTTTGGTAACCAAAAATACAATATTTTTTCAGCCAAAATCTGAATTATCTTGAATTACAATGAAATATTTTTTCATTTAAAAATCGTTCTAGTCGTCATATAAATACGGTTCCCAGATTGAAAGATACCTTTTTTTTCCCTCAGTATTTTGATGGTATAGTTACAAAACGTTGTTTCATTAGTTACAATGTTCTTCATATCAGGTGTCGATATGGTATTCTGTGATTATGAGCGTCTTAGGAAAAGTATATAGTAAGTGTTTGCGCGGATAGGTGGCTCACAGCAAACACATTATATGATGGTTGAAACTTGTATTGTCTAGATCACATGATTAATTAAAAAGAAACGTGAAAGCGCGTTACATGGGCGCTGGAGTCATTCGCCATATTAGAATTATTCTGTCCGGGGTTCACACGCAACAAGAAAGTCGAATAGGGATTGGATGGTGATGCATCTCACGTCCCTTTCACACGTACTAGACACACATCAGGTCGGAGCGTCGCGAACATCTTCGGGGCCCTTGAAATCTTGATTTCAAGACGTGGTTTCTTCATCTAGTAGTAGTGGACAAAGGCGATTGCGGGCTCGTCGCGCAGTGCCCTGGGCGATGGCGATGTCCGCCACACGTGGTATTCCGTCGGCGCCGGGATGTAACGTCGTGACCCGGCCAAGACGCCAGCATAGTGGGGGTGCGGTTGGCTCCTTTATGAGCACCAAATCGCCGACCTTGAGATTGGATGATCTGGTGCGCCACTTCCCCCGTTGTTGAAGCTCACATATACATTCGTTTGACCACCTTTGACAAAAGTATCTTCTGGCCTGCTCCAGACGTTGAAAGCGGTCAAGCCTGCTCTCCTTGACATCTGCGTAGGATGGACTTGGCAGTGCGGTGAGTGGTCTACCAATCAAGAAGTGCCCGGGAGTGAAGCATTGGAGATCGTTAGGTGAGGGACTGATAGGACAGAGGGGGCGGTTGTTTAGGATGGCTTCAACTTGGAAAAACAGCGAAGAGAGCCCCTCAAATGTCAAGTTAGTGTTTCCCATTATTCTTTTGATATGGAACTTGGCTGACTTAATGCCGGCCTCTCATAACCCGCCGAATTTGGGAGCGTATGCTGGCGAGAATGAAATCTCATTATTCAGTTGAGACGCAAGACCTGCAACAGAATTTTGATACTCTTCTGGCGATAAAAACTCTGTTATCATGAAAGGTCCGAAGTCTGTACCTACGACGCTGAATGGAAAATCATTTGCTACGCGTTCAGACGGTAGGTTGCCCATGATGTTGGTCATGGATGCTGCTTTACATCTCCTGCACTTTACATATTTGCTAGTCATTCGCCTAGCTAAATCCCTGCCACCTATTGACCAAAAACGATTTCTTATAGAAGCTAAAAGATGGACAGGACCAGCATGCATAAGGCGTACATGCTCATACTGAAACAAAATTGTAGTGATGTGACTATTAGCGTGCAAGAGGATTGGATGTATTTAGGTTTAAGTTGCTTGTTTTTGGACAGAATATTTATTTCCTCGTCAAAGCACTCTCTTTGGGAGATTTTGATTAGAACACACAAGGCATTCTCAAGCTCAACGCTTTGTAAAGGCTCTGTTATTTTGTTCTTTGGATTTCTTGCGTTATTGATGAATCGAAGCAGCCACGCATAGGAACGTTGGAGAATAAGAAACCTCGATATTCTTGATAGGTTGAAACACTGATCCTGAGCATTAGCTACATGAAGCTTTAGTTCAGGTAAATCTTGGATGAAGATGTTTTGATTTTGGGAAGGCCAAGATGCTTCTGATTGTAGAAGATAGTCTGGCCCCTGCCACCATAATGTGCAGGAAGCCACGTTGTTAGGATCCACACCTCGTGAGACCAGATCAGCTGGATTTTGAGAGGAGGGAACTTAAAGCCACATGTCAGGATCTGAGAGCTCGTTGATAGCCGCTACTCTGTTGGCAACAAAAGTCTTGAGGGCTTTTGTACTACGCAGCCAACCCAAGACAACTTTTGAGTCTGTCCAGAAAAAGTAGCGATCTATTTTGCACCTTAGGGCCTTGGCAACTGTGCTTGCAAGTTGAGAGCCTAAAAGAGCAGCACAAAGCTCTAAGCGGGGAATTGTCTGACGTTTTATGGGGGTTACGCGCGATTTCGCGCAAAGTAGGCGCACTTGAACTTTGCCATCGTTATCAAGAGATTTCAAGTAAATGCAAGTTCCATAAGCTTGTTCTGACGAATAACATAAGCAATGCATCTCGATACGACCTGGTTCGTCAATTAAAACCTGTATGCGCAAGTCGGATATGCTTGGAAGTTCATTAGCAAATCTTAGCCAGTCAGATTCAATATCAGGAGGCACTTTATCATGCCAACCAAGCTTTGTTTCAGACCAAAGCCTTTGAATCATCCTTTTTGGCTTGACGGTACAAAAAGAGAGTAGACCGAGATGGTTAAATACCTTGAAGGCGCAAGATAAGATATCTCTTTTTGTGATTTTATCTGGATGAGAAATTTGAATAGGAAAATTAACCTCATCAGACGACGACGACCAATTGATTTCCAGAGTGCTAGTGGAACACCCGGATGTAGTCTTCGCAGAGGCATCATAGGCGACAAGAACCTTTGTCGATTGAGAAGTAGGCTTCAAGACGGGCAAATGATATGACGTCATTGAAGGTTCTTTGTCGTATACAGACAAGTGATTAAGTTCTGCATACTCCCTCATAAATTCGGTGTGAAGTTGCTTTAACAATGGTTGCTTTCTAAACCTTCTTTCTGAAGCGAAGAATCTCCGCTGGGCTGATGTGCGTGAGTCACCTAGGCAGTCTCTTGGACTATGAAGTGGAATCCTCACACAAAACTGTCCATTATCAAGACGAGAGGTATTTTGCTGGAAGTGCTGTTCACACAGTTGCTCCTCCTCAGACAAGACAGGAACGTTTGGCACACTTTCCAACTCCCAAAATTTTGACATTTGTGTAGATAAATCGTCAATACTGCAAGCTAAGTTATAGCTGACATTTACGCGCCCATCGGACTTCGATTGGACTGAAGCCATAGGACCCCCTATCAACCATCCTAGTAAGGAATTGCGAAGCTTAGGGTTGTTCTCACCTAGCGAGAGCTGTTCCGAGCCTATGACATTCCAAAAAAGCTCAGCTCCTAGTATCATGTCTACATCCGACGGTACGTTGAAAGAAGGATCGGCGAGTTGAAGATTTGGAATATGAAAGCGTTTAGAATCAAAAGCAACTTTTGGTAAGTTACCTGTGAGTTTAGGCAACACAAAGCAAGACAACGTTGCGTTGAATGAAGAGCACCTAGATTCTATGCGTACTAAGCAACGTTGTGTACTAACGTTCAATTTAGTGTCACCAATACCTATAATTTTGGTATCGGTATTTTGCGAAGGCAGCTTAAGTCTTCGTTTGACAGATTCTGTCAGAAACGACGATTGGGACCCGCTGTCAAGAAGGATGCGTACAGTTATCCTCTCATTAGTGGAGGGATTGATCACATCAATCATAGCTGTACAAAGTAGAACTTCAGTGGAGGACAGGGAAGACATTACAATTGCCTCTGATGATGGCGATTCCTCTTCGATCTCAGAATCTACGTGGATCATTGAATTATGGCGCTGTCTGCAGATCCTGCACCCCCCGGGAAGCCTGCAGAGCTCCATCCGGTGATCCTTCCGGAGACAGTTCCTGCAAAGATTCAACGAGGATACAAGCGATGACCTCTCTTCGACTGACTTGCTTTTAAATGCAGGGCACTCGTAAATGCGATGCTTACCCTTACAGACGGGACAAGAGATGGTTGCCTTTGACGAAGAAGAGGAAGTAGAAGCGGTCGCAAACGATTTTGTTTGTGCCTTAATTTTAGGAGTGCTCTCTGAAGCAGAGCTGCGCCTCAGATGTTTATTTTTATTAATTGTCTCGAAGACGTCTGCCCTATTCTTCAAAAAATCAAAAAAATCACTAAGTGTAGGGATCTCTTTTAAGTGACTCCTACATTCTTCCCATTTAAGGGCCGTTGTGGTGTCCAATTTTTGCGAAATAATAAAAATAATAAGCATGTCCCAACTATCAGTAGGCAGCCCTAACGTCTGAAGGGCTCTTAAATTTTTTGTCACGTGATCTATGACGAAACGTAAAGATTTTTCACTTTCCTTAACGGTTTCGATACTCAGCAAGGCCTTTAAATGATAATTTATTAACTGTCGTTTGTTGTCGTATCTGTCACAGAGAAGTTGCCAGGCTTTTATATAATTCTCACGACTCACCTCCAAATTACTAATGACGCGAGCGGCTTCACCTTCCAGGTACGAATTTAAGTAATAAAATTTATGAATATCTCTAATCTTATTGTTCTCATGAATCAGCGAGGAAAAAGTCTGTTTAAATTGGATCCAGGCTGAATAGGAACCAGAAAATTTTGCAATTTGAACAACAGGAAGTTTGAAACCTAATAATGACTCGCATTCATGCTCGCTGTCTGTGGAGCGGCAAGAATTACTTTGCTTTTTTGGAGAAGAGTTATCGTCAATTAATTGCCGAGCAGTGGCGATACAAAAGCAAAAATCCTGCTCGATAACGTCACGGGCGTTTAGTTCAAGAGCCTGTTCTTCTACATTAAGAACTTCTATTTGAGTTTGTAGCTCATCAAATTCCGTAAACAAAGTCTCAAAACGGCTTAGCCGTATCGAAAGTTTGCTTACTTCAACCGGAGAAATCGACTTAGAATTGGATAATAATTCTAAACTATTTTTAAACTTGGTTACACGGCCTTTGATCGAGCTTCGTTTTGAAGTTAAATTTGCCATAGAAGTATCAAAACTCTGTTCATGCAGTGACATCTTGAGTAACTAACGATGTCTCAAGTTGAGTGAATAATAAATGTACAACGTATGTTGTTATAACAAACTTGTAATCCAGCAATACGCTCCGCAATTCGCCGCGGTGCCGCACTCGCTGTACACGATGCAGCCGGCCGGGGTCGAAATCTACGCAGCGCTGCAAGCCAGCCGCTGCAAGCGCAGACTAACGCGGCGGCGACTGGACGTTGCACGGGATTAAGCGCTCGATACGCTGAAACGATAGTCGTGGTACGATGTATAATGCAACCAAAACAAGTAGGTCGGGTTATCACGTATATCTAATTAAGTGAGAAGATTGCTCAAAATTAGACAAAAATTGGACAAATTGGAGTATGTAAATGAATAATTACATATAAAATGGATGTATAGATATAGGTTTTATGCAATTTAGCTGTAAGTTCGAGCGAAAAGTTGCAGTATTTTAGCAAAACATTGAAAGTAGGCGCTTTATAGGTTGTGAACAAAGAAGTCTTTAAATACGTAAACTAAGGTATAGGCACTCAAGAAAAGCATAGATTAGTCATGCTATTTAGGCTCCAGAGCAAAGAAGTCCCTAATTAATCGTATTTAAAGTATATAGGCGCTCACAAAAGCATGAGTCGGTTGTTTTGTTATGTACAACCGGTAGGTAAATAGACACCTATTTGCTTAGCAAAATGCATAAAGAATGCGTGGGCAATAGGCTCGCTTAGTTTTGAGGAACTGCACTCGCTGCATATCCAAGTTAAAGGGGATAAAATAGGGAAGAGAATGGAACGGGCTCACTTGATTTAAGACGGGCCTCGCCGGGCGTGATGGCGCGGGCGCTGTTCGCCAGCGCTCGCCTCGCCGATTCTCGATTCTCCTCGGCAGCTCGAAGTTGCAGGTCCTGTCACGGTCGCCAGTTATGTTTGCGCGGATAGGTGGCTCACAGCAAACACATTATATGATGGTTGAAACTTGTATTGTCTAGATCACATGATTAATTAAAAAGAAACGTGAAAGCGCGTTACATGGGCGCTGGAGTCATTCGCCATATTAGAATTATTCTGTCCGGGGTTCACACGCAACAAGAAAGTCGAATAGGGATTGGATGGTGATGCATCTCACGTCCCTTTCACACGTACTAGACACACATCAGGTCGGAGCGTCGCGAACAACTTACTTAGTAGTGAAGTACAACTTCGTGAGGAAACCTTTATGCTTAGTTCATCGCAATGTTCTCTTACGAGTAGAGGGGATATAGAGAGTCGTTTAAGGAAAACCACGAGCGTCCGCTAGTTATATTAAGTAGGTCACTAGTTTACCCGTTGAAACACAAGGTTGAAGTATTTATCGAAGATAAAAGCAAGAAATAGCTTTAAAGCTCGTTGGCTAAGGATGAGCTCGATAAAATTACTATCGAATTTCCGAAGTGGAATAAAGGTTAAACAGTGTTTGATGTCAAAGGAGTGCCCGCGTTTTCATTTAGAGACACAGTGTGCGGTTTAGTTGGGTGGGTCGCTGCGGTCGAGGGATCCAGTTAAATAGTGTGAGGCGCACTGGAGGTGATTAACTGACTTGTAAGAGGGTTATGTGAGTGCCCCGAATAACATCTGACCGCGTACTTAAACTGGGAGAGCTGTTTGTATGAGGAAGCGATGTGCTTTATTTCTCTCTCTCAACCTTTTTTTTACGTCCCACTGCTGGGCACGGGTCTCCTCTCAGACTGAGACACCTTCGAGAACATTTTTGTGAACTCTCAGGCATGCAGGTTTCCTCACGATGTTTTCCTTCGCCGCTAAGCAAGTGATGTTTAGTAATCAACTGACCAAAACGTAAAACCTAAAGTCATTGATTAACTTCACTTGCTTATAGAGTACTTACTTAACTGTTACTAACAAAATTCTATGGAGTTTTGCTCTGAAATAAAATTTTATTTATTTATTTATTTATTTATAATCACTCACTTAGGGGTATGAAAAATAGTTTACGTCCTATTTTCAAATCTGAAGCCTACCGATTATAGGTACACAAAAATAATCATAAAAATCAGTCAAGCCGTTTTGTAGAGGTTTTGTTGCGAACGATGTGACACAAGGATTTTGTATATTAAAAGATAAAGTACATAGACCAGTTAAGTTCAATATATCTCAGTGATATTAAACAATAGTAAAAAGCTCCAGAAGCTCCGGTACATCGTCCTGAATTCAATTCGTCATCTAGCTGGATATTAATAAAGGAGAAATGCTGGAATACCAAAATTTTCAGTGTGTCTACATTTCAATGAAGGTCTATCTAATAATAATAACTCATTTAACTAAATGAGAGACTTATTTTCGCAGTTCGAGTTTCAATGGTCTACGCAAATAAATAACATTTTGTAAACGTCCTTAAGGGATTGCAAATTATGTTTAAATACTCAAACTTCCTAACAATTTATCCTCATTCCGTAATATTATATTTCGTGATAATTATTTAAATCAAAGGTCTCATTATCAATTCATAAGTAAAGTTTGTAAGGTCGAACTGTTTACTAATCGTAAATCTAACTTTTAGATTATTTGATACTATAAATACAAGGGACAAAATATGAGGTATGTGTGTGTTTTATATTATATAATTTTTGACACTGCCCTGGAGTAGCGGCGCAAGCTTGGATTTGAGTGGGAGGATGCGGGTTCGATTCCCGCCACGAAGCCCAAATTATAAATATTGAATGGAAGCAGGCGTTATTTTGCGGAAATCCATAATTAGCAGGACAGGTTAATTTGTTTTGCTATTATCCGCGACTTGAAAGGATTCTGTATGGTGCAATATACAGGAACACTACCCACATGAAACACCACACACAATTTTCTATCACTTTCTTCGACGCAAGTTTCGTCCAGACACCGGGACATCCTCAGGAGATGTTGTCTCTCACCAATTATCACCAACATTTAAAAATAATATTTGCGAATTCGCTATGAATAAAAATGTACACATAATCCGACTACACTGCACTTATGGTTGCATTTACCTCAACATTTTACACTCAGAAGTACCTACTCCGACAGGCGTTAGAGCACTCGTCGAGTGTTTACATGCAGTGCGAGATAACTAAGCGGGCTTATGACTTGCTCATAGTATTCAGAATGTCAATTTAACAACAATTCACGTTATTTTCACCCGCTACGCAATTAATATCACAATGTGTTATTATAAGAATGCATTTGGTAACAAATCATAAAAAGCATATTTTAGTCTCTTACCACCAAACCAATAAACGTGGAATAGTAGTCTCGAAAATCGAAGGAATAACAGTTTAAAATTTTAAAAACCTCTATGCTTGTCTTTTAAAGATTATAAAAACGACTACATTATAACGTTGACTATGGGTTTCATCAAAAGGCTCGGAGTCACTCAGCAGGCGATGGAGAAAGCTATGGTCAAAATATCTCTACTCTACGTGATCAAATGAAAAATAAGGAAATACGTAGATGAACCACAGTCACCAACATAGCTCTGCGTCGTATCGCGTAGTTGAAGTGGCATTTATGTGCCATAGCTCGAAGAATCGACCCAAAATGCTGGGATAATGACCCTGCAAAAGAAAGCGCAGACCGCAGAGTGCATTAGCAGCCCTCCAACTAGATGGAATGATAACATTAAGGGATTCGTGGTTGGAGATCCTTGCAGATTGTCGGCAGAGTCCAGCTTCCAGTCTGCTGAAACAACGAAGGTCTAATGTCGGAGCGGGAAATCTGAGCTCGATTTAACGTAGCTACACTTACAAAAGAAGCGTTGCTAAGAGGCTCTTCCAAGTTTCTACATTTCCAGCAAATTGAACGAAATTCTAGAAAAATGCACCCATCCGATTCTCACATTAAACTTGCAGAGTTAAGCCAGATTTTTCGTAACGTTAGGTCTAAAACACAAAAGTCTAATTAAGGAAGTTCTCGTTTTTACTAAGTGCAGCTACTAGCCGAGTTTGCCGAACCGAGGCGCTATAATTGTTCTAATGAGACGAGCTGAACTTTTAGTTTCACCACGGAATACATAATAGTACCTAACGGTAGAGAAGGCTCACTCAGCAAGATGATTTAAAAAATAGCGACGACACAAAAAGTGCAATTAAGTTCGCAATAGCGCCTGGCCACGCCTCCGGAAAGAACACGCAACAACATTAAGTTGTGGTCTCTATCTATCGCATAACTTTATCTCATTCTACGTACTAAGGTTGCCTCGCATGCAGCGTGTGAAATAGACCGTACAAGAACTAACGCGAGCAAAGAATCCGGCGCGTGGCGGCCGTCTGAAATTATTACGTCGAGACGGCTACCTGTAGTTTCTCGATTACGTGATAGTGGCTCTGGCGTGGTTTCAATGTCATAGTTTTATTTACTGGCTTTGAACAAAACTTGGATTAGTTTCTTGAATGCTGAACTTCTTTACGTTAGATTTTCCTAAACTGGGAGCTTGATGACTCTAACCACGTACTTGTTGCACTTTGGAATATAATCATGAGGTCTCAGGTTCGATGTCTCCTATGGCCAATTTATAAAACATTTTTAAATTTGTTCTGATTTGACAAGATAATTGTTGTAAACAATTGGGATTTTAATGTGAAAAGGATTATTGATGGGCCCTTTAGCCATGTCACAAGCAATTATTAAGTATCGTTTTTCTGTCTACAATTATTATCTTTTTTTTAATAAAAAAAGTATATTTTCCAATGGCACATTTTGTAAATGAAATTCGGTATCGGTAAGATGTGACTGTGTTCAACTTAGCGAACGTGTAAGTCACATAAAGTTTTTTAGATATCTTAGCGGTAGCGGTTGTGGAAAGCGAATTGATAAATACAATGGCTAGCCACGCACGTAAGCATTGATTGGTGACTTAATTTAAAAAGGATTCATAAATCATCTTTCAATAATATTTTGATCGAATACCGTACTTGTGAAAAGGTACAAATAGTCCATACAGGACAATTTGAACACTTTTACCATTTTTGGTTATTGTATTCGTTGAATGGCTGAATAATCGACTGATATTGTAGAGAAAAATTTCAATACCGATAAAATTTTTAATAAATGCGACGCGTTGCAATTTTTATATTGAGACCTCTTCAAAATCCTCGTTCTTTGGCATATATTAATGTTCTAGAGCCTAAATAAACTATGTATTTCCAGATATTGCTTAGAAACTAAACATAATTTAAAACACCCCCCTATAATTACGATACGGCACCTTGCAGATCAAATAATCCATCAAAATCAAACAAAATAATTTGAATAAAAAAATCTTAATTATTAAGGGGAAATATTGATCTATCAAGGGGAAAAACTACTTTATTTACCCATAATAACATTTACATTATAATTCAATTAATTTAAATAAAAAAAGTTTAATTTCTTTCTACACGGAACTTTAGTTCAGTTTAGTTAGTTAAAACATGTCATTCCTTTTTTTTATAAATAGGTAGGAAATATATATTTTTAGCAGAGTTTCAAAAATAATAGGTACGGTTCATACACACAGAAAAACGGGTTATAATGAAACATAAACATTTCGAAAGAGTTTTTAAATATGAATCCCGAATTTCTACCTCACCCCGTACGCAAGCGGGAGTTTCGAACGCGAGTTTTTTTCCATTTCCATTGCGCGCCGCGCTTAGCAATTTTTTGCTCACGTCGTGCTAAAGCACACAGTAATAAAGCACACAGCAATTGTTTCCCCTTCAGGGCCCTCAGCTGCGCAGTATTGTATAATCGCATTCAATGCAAAGCGGTATAACCTACATTTCTCATGAAAGCAGTACTGCATGCAATACGGAAAAGCGAGACTTACATCTTTGAATGGCTTATTGTTTGTTTCCTTTTTTGACCTTTTATGAATTGTTTCAGCTACGCCGTTAGCTTAATATATTATGTACGTTACTTCGTAATGTATGTGGTCTTTGTAAAGAATTCGTGTTTTAAGTCACCCGAAATGCTCTTAAACTAAGTAGGAGGGAGTTTTTTCATTCAAACGGTTGGATATATTAACGAATTGATATTACGTGAGCGATTTTCATCAAAGTCGTCAATTTAGGATACTCGTAGAGGGATCTACATAGTACAATGAATATTGTTTTTGCTAAATATTATGGAACCACTCATGATCGCGTCCGGTCGGTTTTTTTTTCAGTTATATTATATAGATACTTATACCATAGTTACTCTAACATATATATTGAATAGAAGCAGGCGTTATTTTGCGGAAATCCATAATTAGCAGGACTGATTAATTTGTTTTGCTATTATCCGCTACTTGAAAGGATTCTGTATGGTGCAATATACAGGAACACCATCCACATGAAACACCACACACAATTTTCTATCACTTTTTTTTAAAGAAAGTGATAGATAATTGCGGATAATAGCAAAACAAATTAATCAGTCCTGCTACTCTAACATATTATATCTTTCCGAATTTATGCGTTTCTATTGAAAGATCTGTTTTAATTTCTGTGAGTAAAAAAACAATTTAATCAGGCATACCCCAGCAAAGAACCGTGAGTTTTACACAAAGGTAAATATTTTTACAATGATAAATTTTGTGGTAATATTTTTGTAAGAAAATTTTCTTATTATTTGAGTGGCAAGCACCATTTGCTAAAAATTAAAAAAAATACTTTGAGTATAGCCATGTATATTATATTTCTAGTGTTAGTTTCACTAAAGTTTCTAAAGTTATTTAAATCTAAAATCCAATGAACCATGAACTAGGTATTATTAAACATTTTTGAAATATCTGTACCCACGTTATTTTGGTACAGTTTCTAAAATTACAATGCCTGAAATTAATAACGTAATTTCATACACGCGTTAAAAAAGGAGAACACTATTATTTTCACAGCTGGCTGCCGGTTTGCAGCTCTTAACGAAATGCAAATTTATATCAGAAAGCTCTGTTAAAAAATCCACAGTGCTTTGGTTTTTTTTAACTTTTTCTCTAACACTCTGAGACTGCCGCGGTAAAGCTATTGCATAGCATTTTTTATCAACTTATTTTTTATTAACTTCTAACACCCCCCACGGAGGTTATTTTCGTTACGAATTTTCTGGATTCGGTCTCCACGCTCAAGGCCCGCGATAGATGCTTATCTGGAAATACATAGTTGCCCGCTATGCAATAGCTTAAAAGATTTGGTCTCACGTCTCATAAAATACTTTACCTTATTTTGGCATGTGTGACAAAATTGTGATACAAGTTGTTGTAAAACATGTTTATTTAAGTTACTTAAAATATGTTCTTATTTTTCCAATTTTGTTTTAAATAATTTATCAAAATATGTATATCGGCATCATGTAAGCGGACGGAATATAACGTAACACTAATTTCCAAGGGTCGTTGTCATTTATTTTATAGTAAACCCGTACTTGGAAGATTTTTTTGAATGTGAAAAACATTTTACCGAATATGTAACTTAAAAGTGCACCTTTTCACTAAAAGTAGCGATGAATGCTATATTTTACATTGAAAAGCGCTCTAAACGGCATGAAAAGCTCACGCTAAGTGCGTGTATGTACCCTGAGGATATACTAAGCACGGTCTTTTTAGGCCCCATTTTATATAATACAAGATTTTGCCCGCGGCCCCAAACGTAGCTTCGCAATAAAAATGAACGAAATGGCAAAAGTATCACTATAGGTTAATATACTGTGTGTCATGTGCTGTGATTGGCTGATTAACGTAGAATGTAAGTCAATCAACTAAACGGACAGCGATCACACATAATTATGACCACGTGGGACAGTTTGTGGTAGATATTGGTTTTGGTTTAATCACAGTACGTATACTTAAGAAAATTCAGGTCGCGTTGTCGAAACTAAGTGAAGATTCTAGACTTGGAAGGGCCCAGGAGAAAGCAGCGAACGCGATGAATCTTTCTGAATGAATCATTAGTTTAAATACCACGCAGCACTGACGAAATCACTACTTATTAATAATCATCAATTATCCCAAGGCTCAGATTTTATTTATGCTATCATGTATGAAAGAAAGAAATACTTCTCTGAAAATGATAATGTTTATTTGCAAAATAAAGGTTACGTCTGTTTTTTATCCACTGTTACTTATGACTCCTCTTGACAAGCGGCGATGATCGCTACTTGTATAATCGTTTATCATCGACGGGAATCACGGCGATCAAATGCAAGCGTCTACATCATCGTAACCCACGTACGGCGTCATTGAATTAACTAATGCGCATGCGCCCATTTCCTTTGATGCGTGCCCTTAAACCGTGAAGTCGCCAAACGACCATGACAACTAACGATTATAAATTAATAAATCATTTAGTCGGGTTTCAATTAAATTGGATACAATGCTTTTGGATACTACAGGGATAATACAGAGATTCATCCTCTGCGGAAGAAAAACCTATGATACAGAAGGTATTTGCTTCTTTATAGATGATCATTGACAACTACAGCGAATCAAATCCCATTACATCATCATGCCCACGTGTAATCGTCTATACTCGCCGAATACGAGTATATAGAGGCTCTGTTACACCCGCACCCGATTTCCTGAAGTTAATAACGTCATCATGATATTATACAAGTTTAACATTAACAGCTTCTAATTACCTCTACCCATATCCCTTGTGAAAGGAGAATATTATGTATTTGCATAGACTACATTCTCAATTAGCCGCCCCTATAATTTGGCATATTTGAGTTGCGTCTACGACACAGCGGGAAAGGCCAGCGGGAACTTCCAAATTAAGGCGTTTGCGAAGCGCGACTCAAGGAAACCCTCATTCGACTAGTCAAACATTTAAATCAAACGTATATAAATACTGGGTGGTGATGCTAATCTGGAGCTGTTTTCAGTTTTCGGAACAAAATTCCCTTTAAGGTAGGAGTTCGCAAACTACCAATTTGTTAGACGTTTGTTAGAAAACATCAAGGACTAATTTTTTGAGACATAGTTAGGTCAACCAATGGATAACATTGGTAACAAAAATCCACAAATGGTTAATATTATTTTATTCTAAATTATAACTATTGTTTGACTTAACTATGTCTCTAAAAACTGGGTGTAGAGACTAATTTATATCCACGTAAATTTTGGTTTAAAGAAATACAAAAGATCACTTAATATTCTTATTAAAACCAAACCTAAGAAATTTTACCTTATTATACTCACTACGATATATTGCATGTCAATGAACTGCAGTTTAATTGAGTGTCCATTTTTTTTTGTAATTTTATAATCATTTCAAGTGACTGTCATCCTGATTATTGTAGAAGATACTACTAAAAAATGAAAAGATAACAATACATTATAACCTACTTTACTTATTTTCGATACATTTTAATTCCAATAAAAACAAAATAGAGTAAGATAAACAGTACAATCGTATCCAGTTTGGATCCAGAGCCAAATTGCCCATTCGGGTGTGACGGCGACTGCACTAATTACAGAATTATCATAATTTTATGCGTAATTGGATCCATTATATTTCTAGAACATGTAGGTACTTTACTTGGTACGCCAGCAGTTGCAACTGTCTTCGTTGTTTGGCTTGCCATAGCGTAACCTTCTAACCGAGGACAAACAATTTTCCAGTGATGACTTTTGATTCCCTTTTTTGACTAAGTGTGGAGTTTTTCTTTGACTTCTCTGATACCATCTAAAGGAGTAGTGACAAAAAGGATAAATGAGATTTTGGTCTTCAAATTCGATTATATTTTTGTAAAAAAAATATAAACGAAATTGAAGGCCTCAAGGCAATCTACCAATTTTTGGTATATTTAGGTCGTCTGAGTGAGCTGAGCTGAGTGCCAGTTATGGGTAATCGGACGTATCTTGTAGATATACCTACCCATTGGGATATCCGGCCGGACTTATACTCCTACCTATAGGAGTTTGACTTGTTTAAGAAAAGATTCTTTTATTCCCTTACGGTAACTTATTGTTAATTTTAGTTATTTTTACTGTAATTTAAATTAAATATACGAATACTTTGGAGTATTTTCCCGTCAGATTTGCACTTAGTTTCTCATGTACATAATATAACACGAGAAAGAGAAAAACTTGGTATAAGTTATTTAAAGTTTGCGACAGCCGACAGCGTATGCATGCCTTGGACAAGGGGTAAATCGAATTTCTTGCCTTTTGTATTAGTTTTACTTTGTTCTTACTCTTTCGCAGGCTTTTATTAACTTACATGTATACGCATATTGTAATTGTTGTCGATAGGTGTAGCGGTATTTTATAAAACAACAGTACTTAGTCCTGTATTATGAACGGTATAGTGTTTGTCTGCAGGTCATACCACAACTACTGTGCTGTGTGTAACATGCTTTTCAATACAATTAATCTAAATTTTCCCAATTAATTTATTACTATTAAACTGTCGTAGGCCGTAAATACATTAAAAAGCCGCGAGTGTGAGTGGAAACTAAAATAATATTTTATGAAAAGACGTTAATACGGAGGACCCGACGGAACGATCGAAAAAATGTCGCCAGTTTTCTGGTGTCAAAAATGTTTATTTTGACACCAACAACGTACCTACAGTTGTAAGCCAATCGCAATATTGTCTATGGACCTTGGTCCACGCCTCACACCACTACTTGTTATTAGTCCGCATGCTATTTCCGCATAGACGCTTTCCGCCATGTTGCGTCATTTATTAGCGGAAAATTTTACTAATTGCGCTACTTTTTTCTGATATCGCTGGTTTTATAAATTAAAATGCTAATGACAAAGAACACATACACATTTATAAGAAACTAGCTGACCTGGCAAACGTTGTTTTGCCCTTGGGGATTTAAAAAAATAGTTGAATTGAGATTTAAACTATCCTATCTCTCAAGTTGGATCGAACTGCACATGGTGCGCGAATTTTATTATAATCGGTTAAGTGGTTTAGGAGTCCATTGAGGACAAACATTGTGACACGAGATTTATATATATTAAGATATCTTATAATAGAATAATCAAATCATAGTAAAGTAAAGAGCTGTTGTAGGCTGCATTAAAACAAACTGAGGAAGTAAATCTAACCTAATTAGGTTCGTCCTTGACAAGTCACGGATGGGATGTCTATGTTTTGTATCACAGCCAGCTGGTCAGCTGCCAACTCAAGTCTTAGGTTAATGAGCTTAGCCCGAGATACATTACGTACCTAACATCAGTGGCATTATGTTTCAGGATTAAATATTGACGAACAATACAACCAACAAACAAACAATCATAATATTTAGTTTAGATTTTTTTCGAAATATGTAATTTTCTGTTTATATAATAGACATAATATACTCAGAACCCGGCGGACCGCGCGGAAAAATGTCGCCAGTTTACTGGTTTCAAAAAATTTTGGTTTTACACCAATGACATCAGTAATAAGTCAACCGCAGTATCGTTTATTGAGCACGATCCACGCCACAGATCACTTCACTGTGTTATTTTTTTACGCGTTTCCACAGGGAAGATTTTTCTTTTTTCCATATAGCGCTACTTTTTTTTGTATGAAGAATGTATACGGTAAAATTCTCAGCTATGCCAGATGGGCTCATCTTTAGGTTCATATCAGTGGTTGAAATATTATTAGGATGTACTTGAAAAAACAATCGGTCAAACTTCGGTTTATTGATATCCAAGAAATCATAGATACAAGCACCAATTCTTATTACTTATAATTAATTTGTGATTATTTTTTCTTTTTACATTCATGCCTTTTAAGTTTTGACTTTTCGATATCAACATAAATTGCCGTATCTGTTCATTTGGTTGACCAAGAATCTTGAACTATATAACATTTACTTATTTTTTATCAATTTGAACTTTCAGGTCTGAAATTGATAGCAAATACTTTTAAAAACATTTAAAGGAAGAAAAAGAAAATCTTTACCTTCCGAAGAATACTTCATAAACTTGAAGATGGAAAGATCCTTAGTCGTATTACAAAAGTAAAAGCTGCGAAGATCGAGTCGTGTGATGAAAGAATCTTCAAGAAAAACGCAAAGAGCTGCCATTGAACGAAAACTCCCTTTTGCGTGGCAAAGGTTTTTGTTAAAGTACGAACTCTTGATTGTGAGTGCTTCTTTGACCACGGCCTGCTTTTGTTTCGAGAGGCTCCAAGGAGTTTCCGCAAATTCACATTCGTGTTGTAGATACTTGATTATTTAAGAGCCCAAAAAGACAAGCGGATCCTTTTACTCCGGAAAACATCCCCTTTGCTCGATTAATTTTGGGTCGTCGTCGACTCAATTAATGGACGTTCTCTTTGGATACAGGCTATATTAAGATCGTCAACTACATCTAAAACTAGCTTTAATATCTAAAGCTAAGAAATATCACGAACTATCGCGATATCGGGTATGTGACTTATTTGTTCCTAAAAAGAATATCATACAGTTTCGGTTTGCTATACGTTTATTATTATTATTGCTAATTGATAAGCTGTGCGTTTTAAGGTTAGAATTTGGGATGAAATTGTAAAGAAAAGATTTTTTTTGCTACTGCAAAAGGATAAAAAAAATTCATCGTCTTTAGAGTCATATGTACCTACGTGTAAACAATAGGTAATTCTTCTCCGTGCAGGGCGCGTTTGAACACTTGTAAACTTAGCTTTAAGTCGACTATTAGATATCACCATACACAGCGACAAATATTATATTGACGTTTTACAAGAGCCTGAATATTAGGTGAAATAAAGAAATTATGACTTTGACTTAGTATTTGTGGGTCCTTAAAAACTAACCATATTCTGAAAAGATCCTAGAGTAGAATTTCCGATAATCGCTTTTCCATTGGCGCACTCCAGAAAATGTTTACTCCAATCAAAACAACTCAGATGGATGAAATTTATTAGCATATAAAGAGAATTTCGCAAAAGGCTGCCTTGGTGATAAAGAGCGTAGGTGCTCGAAGATCGCGCGGTATTAAGGTTGGAGACACACTTTATAAACGCTGCGCGTCGAGATGAATCGTTTCGAATGAAACAAACTGTTGATCCATGTTGAGAATTAATTCAGAAACTCGTTTGAATACTCGTTTGCAAAATCTAAAAAAATATTAAAATTTTCTTAGAATTTATTTACTATTTTATAGTAGCTTAAATGTTAGGAACTATTTGTTCAACGATACAAAAGAAAACTTTTGTTTGTCTCCAGATTTCGACAAACTCCAAATATAAAATATAAAATTGATCAGTTTGTGTATGCATAGTTAAAAAAAGATCTTCGCATTTAAAGTAATATTAGTACGATAAAATTTTATTCCTAAAAGCCCCAGTCACTAAAACTTTGTCGCAAGACATCCAAAAATCTATACCCAAGTCATTCATTCATTCTTTTCCAACAAATTCAATTTTCGTTAATGTGTTTGAAAGGACAAGTTTTGACAGCTACATTTTGTACCTAGTATTCACATTTTTCTTTACAGTTTTCAGAATAAACCGGTTAGTATTTAAAATAAAATCACATAATTTTTATTTCACATAGGTAGACCATAACGTTTGGGCTCTTATAAAAGGTCAATGTGATATTCATGACTTAACTTATTGCAAATCGGCATTAAACTAAGTTTACGAGGGTTCAAACGAGCCCTGCACTGAGAAGAAGAATATGTATTCTGTAGAATACTACAGAATTAATTTGAATTGGAAGAATACTACAAAGAAAAAACAAAAGAAAAATACTATATTTTATACATTTATGGCTTATAGAATTGAAACCACACCTTACTTCAGATCCATGAATGAGAATATTCTCAGTGTTTTACGAACAACAAACGAAAATGTACATCTGCCAATGAACTAAGAATAACTTACCTAATGATAATAAATATGTATTTAAAATTTAAAAAAAATATGTATTTAAAGTAGTTACTCTGTAAAATAATTACATTAAATAAAATAATTTTGTACCGAAATCTGCCTGTAAAGCAAAGTCAAGAAATAAAGTTTGTTTTATGTTTGGTACTATGGTAACATAAAATAAAATCAGATCGGCCGTGTGCAACTAACCTAATTCTATATAATTTAAAGATTCCTCCCATTTGGTACGAAGCTTACAGATACGTCACATGTTGAAAATTGTTCTTGCAATTCCGAGTTGCAAATTAATTCGATTATTGTAGGTGGCACGATTGGCCTATTAGCGTGCACGCTTAATTATTCCTTTGATTATGACTTCAGAACAGACATTTTTAAGTGTTGATGATATTTTATTTAGTCCATTTTACACGTCATTTATATAAACGTACGTGTTACACAATTTAATGCTATATAAACATTATGGAAATTTCTTTTGCTTACAAGGCAAATGTTATTATTTACTTTTCATAGATACAATGCAGTCAATAAAGATTTAACGGTGCGGTAGAACTTTTCTTGCAGTGTTTCCAGATAGGTTGCACCACGGTGTCAGTTAGGTATTTTACCACGAAGCAGTATCTGACGTGATTTCTGGGTAACAAGAATTGATGTGATGTATCAGTGATGATCGCATTGCAAAGTTTGGGACGTAGTGCGTGTACCATAGCAGGCGTATCATATTTCAAGGTCGTAGCCAGGTTTTTTTTCTCCTCCTTATGCTTACGAATAAAGAAAGAAAGACATAAAGAAAGAAATACATTTATTTTGCATTATGCCACACATTACAATGGAGGTACACTTATGTACTAAGTATAACGATGCCTGAAGCTTCCCCCATCCGGGCAAAAGTACCAATCGTTTCCCAAGTGACGGCAGCTCCAGACACCGCTTGCAATGAGTTGGTGGGTTGGCTTGACAGGAAAGCATCATTGCGAGAGATTTTTGCTTACATGACATTTAAATTTTAAAGCAATTGTCTTTAACTTTTGACGTGCAGTTCATTAAAATTGCTTAACTAACCGTTTTAGCCCGTTAGCATCAAGCAACAAAGAGTTTTTTACGTTAATGATAGACCCTTAATCCAATAACACAATTAAAAACAGAAACAAAAAGCTTTTTGAGCTATGATTTGCAATAAAAAGAACAATCTACACTGTGCCTTGGCGTTGACAAAGCCTGCACTTTGCTATTTTAGAGCAAGTTTTATAAGTCTTTTGAAAGTCTATTAAAAGTCTTTTAAAAGCCTCTACACTAATTGACGTCAATATCGTGTCAGATATGGGGAACATTCAACGATGCTTATAAACTTGAAAACACTTTCAACTCAAAAGAGCCACTGAAGCTTGGCGTTAACTTTCTAATAACATATACCACCATACACAGTATGCCAATATGGATTTTATTTCGTTTACTGTACGGCCGATAATTGAACGAAAATAGCATTTGCATTCTACCGAATAGTGTGGAAATATTTACGATACTTTTGCTTACTGCATCAAATTCAATATACATATTTGAAGTTTCAAACTGTGAATAAAACATTTTTACTATAGCATTAAAAATATTCGTTTACCAACTTTGTTTGGAGAATTACGTGGAAAGTGGGAATTGTATTGGAGTTCATATTTTAAATTTTTTTTGAAATTTCGATCCTCCAAAACCTCCTTTTGTTTTTATCGAAAAAAAAAATTTGTCGACCCTAGTTTTTGTAGGTAGTTTTTGTCAGATTTTTTTATTCAAGTTGGTAAATTACTTTTTACTTTTTAATCACAAGAAAAACTGATTATTGTATGAAGAGATTTTGGAGATGATTCTTATTGATCTATAAAATGATATACTGATTGGAAATTTAAATCATACTGAGAAGAGCCCATAACAAACTCATCTATTATTTATGTAATGGTATCCTGCAGATTGATATAACCCAGAGTACTCCAAAGAATTAAAAGGTTTAAAAAAGTTAGCGTATTTTTCTATTTCAAAATTTAAAATATCAGCTCAATCAACAATTTCAAAGATGAGAAATCTTTAAACTAAGTAAACAAATAATAATCTGTCCTTTTTTCAGGTTCTATGTTTCAACTCAATAGAAAAGAAGAGGGACTGAGCTGAGCAATCATGTCTCTAGGTACTCGTATTGTTGGTGAAAAAAACTGAATTACATTATATTTACTCTCATTTAAAAACAGGTCATAAATAAGGTTTTAATTTGTTCGTCGTAACTCAAAAGGTGATAGATTAATAAAATATAATAAGAAAATTCCTGTAGATTCATAATGACTGATGAAAATCTGTTTCTGTCCACACAAAGCGGGATTAAACGGCCGAATCCGAAATAATATAAAGAAAACCTGGTATAAATATCTTGAAGCGTTTTATTAAAATGTTTCTTGCGGCGTAAATAAGTCTTTAATATACTTGTTTAAGAAGAAAGCCGTGAATGATTACTATACAGTCTACAATCTTATTAGTAGGTATCGTCCTTTTTTGTAGTTTACTTAATTTTTTATTGCTTTATTGTAAACTAGGTTAGAAATAATTTAAACATAAATTCTTATACGACAAGGAAATCAAAAGTAACATGCATTTGAATTTTTCTGTTGTCCCTATCTCGCAAAATGAAAATTTGTATAGAGTACGTGGAGTTACCCGCTTGCTACCAAACTAAAGACTTTCAGCTTATAATAAAAATATTACAGCATGTTAATTAATAGAAGTAGAGTTTACTTTGTTTTTATTAGTTTATTATTTGTTTTCGTGTTTCGGTCTTTTTAGGGCATTGACAGTAACTTTAGACGTTTCATTTTACATCTGTTTTTTTTTTTGTATATTTACCTATAAATCCAATCAGCAAATAAACGAATTTAATTAATGTTATAACCAGTGCTCGAATTGGACCGGAACGCACCGGAATGGCGTTCCGGTTCGTGAAATTAGCGTTCCGTTTCGTGAAAATTATTCTCAGAGCGTTCCAAACTCTGGTTTTTAAATAATTGAGATCTTCTTGGCAGGGGCACTACTAAAAATGTATCTGTACCCTCAGAATTGAATTTGAGTTGGTACTGTGAAGGCATAGCGTTTTGGTTCGTAAAAAAGTCCAAAAAAAATAATAGCAGCACTGAAGGTACAGCGTTCCGGTTCGTGAAAAAGTTCAATTCGACCACTGGTTATAACGTACCTTAATTTAAAAATATGGTGTAAAAGTGTATTGCTTTTTCATACATGATAGCGGCTCGCATCTTCGTATAAGATAAAATAAATTAATAGTAAAGACAAATTGCGTTAGTTTCGTCGAACGTTTCGTGGAAGCGTCTCGAAAACAAAATGACGAATATCTCGCATCAATAAAGATGCTGAGAGTATTCCGCTAAACGTTACATCACTACACAAATTGAGTATTATGTTACTGTATCGCAGTAAAATTTTCTAGGTATGCATCGTAAGAGTATTCATTGTACATATGTATTACATAATATATAGTGTATAATCGACCTCCGTGGTTGAGTGGTTAGCGTGCCGGTTTTCAAGGCGCCGCCATCTCTGAGGTTCCGGGTTCAATCCCCGGTCGGGGCAATGTAGGAAAATAACTTTTCTACATTGTCTCGGGTCTGGGTATTGTGGTACCTTCATTGTTTCTGATTTCCATAATACAAGTGCATAAGCTACTTACTATGGGATCGGAGCAATGTATGTGATGTTGTCCTCTATATATTTATTTATTTATTTATAATTATAATCTTATTAAAAACAACTTCTTTATCTTCACGTTGCTATTTCACTGAAAGTGCAATCTGACATTTCATAAAATATTAACAATCAACTATTAGTTCCCACAAATGAACTGACGATCGACCGACTCAGAGATTGTGGGTTCGATTTACACAACTGGAAAATACCTACTTATGTGATAATCATGAATGTTTTCCAGTGTCTGTGTGTTTTTTAATGTGTTGTATTTAATATAATATAATTCAGTTTTAGGTAGGTATAGTATGTTTATAAAGTTTATGATATTATGTGTAAGTAATTTATAGAAAGTAGTTTATTGTATTTATTTATCCTGGCACCACCAACCGCGTATCCAGTTTCATAATATATTCCTTCACGTTATTGGTTGCCTGGCAATCGCTATATAGCGATAAGGCCGCCAAATTGTACTCTAAGTTTGTTTGTATTTAATTTATTTCTTTCTATTTTTATATTTTTACTCTGCGGTGTGCAATAGAGAGTTTATCTTTCTATCTATCTATGTACATTAATTAAATATTACGAATATTAATTAATTATGAGCTATTTGGTACCCATTACAAAAGCAATCGCTTACTTTGGGGCTAGATTGTAATGTGTGTAAAGTCTTTTGATATTACTATATATATAGCTGCTTGTGCTGATTCATTCATTCACTCATTGATCACCTCTCCTGAACAATTTTGTATGAAAAAAATTTTTTTTAATGATCACTTCGTATATAAGAGAAAAATTCATTCGGAGGAAAAATACGGAGAGAGCTGATGATTGAGGATTTCGAAGACGGGTGAAGAGCACAGCCAAGGGTATTGCAGATAGGTGGGGGGTGTTCGACCAAATGTCATTTGAAATCTCATCCAACTGCCAGTGAGCTGAAAAAAAATTCAAAATGGCGGATTCAAAATGGCCGCCATACGAATTTCGCCGATATCTCGGAAAGTATAAAAGATGGAAGAATGGTTTCTTGACAAGAAGTGATCAGGACCCAAAGGTCTATTTGATGGATAGAAAAAAAAATCAAAATGGCGGAATATATTTTTCCATAGAAAATGTATGGGGAATGTTGAAGAGACTAACAGTTGGTAATTATGCAAGGTTGTGATGCGGTTTTTCGGAGATTTACTAGAGAAAAATGTGGAGAGAGCTGATGATTGAGGATTTCGAAGACGGGTGAAGAGCACAGCCAAGGGTATTGCAGATAGGTGGGGGGTGCTCGACCAAATGTAACTCGAAACGTCATCCAATTGGCAGTTAGCTGAAAAAAATTCAAAATGGCGGATTCAAGATGGCCGCCATACAAATTTCCTGTTTTTCTATCTCGGAAAGTATAAAAGATAAGAGAGTGGTTTCTTTGCAAGACGTGATTAGAATCTCAAGGTCTACGGGATGAATGAAAAAAATTCAAAGTGGTTGAATTTATTTTTCCATGGAAAATGGGAATGCTACAATAAACAAGGCCTATGAAAAACTATGAAAAGTATGAGAAGAGATGATGGTCTACATTTGGATGATGATTGAGGAGCACGGTCATGGATTTAAAGATAGTTAAGGGCTGTTTCAATAAAAAATACACTGAACCTCATCGGATGAGGTTCAGTGTATTTTTTTATTCAAACAGCCCTTAACTATCTTTAAATCCATGACCGTGCTCCGAGGTAATTCTTTTAGTCCACTGCCAATCGGATTCCAATTGGCGATGGAGATGACGGTGATTCTTTTATAGGAGAGAAAACAGCCCGCGGGCCACATGTGGCCCGCGCACCCACGCGCCCTACTAGTTAATATATATATAGCTGCTTGTGCTGATTCACTGACTGATTGATCACCTCTCCTGAACAATTTTGTATGAAAAAAATTTTTTTCAATTACCATTTCGTATAGAAGAGAAAAATTCATTCGGAGGAAAAATACGGATAGAGCTGATGATTGAGGATTTCGAAGACGGGTAAAGAGCACAGCGAAGGTATTGAAGATAGGTGGGGGGTGCTCGACCAAATGTCATTTGAAACGTCAAGCAATTGGCAGTGAGCTGAAAAAAAATTCAAAATGGCGGATTCAAAATGGCCGCCATTCGAATTTCGTCGATATCTCGGAAATTATAAAAGATGGAAGAATGGTTTCTTGACAAGAGCTGATCAGGATTCGAAGGTCTATTCAATGGATAGCAAAAAAAATTCAAAATGGCGGAATTTTTTTTTTCATAGAAAATGTATGGGGAATATTGAAGAGACTACGATTTGTAAAACATGAAGTGCTTTGATGCGGTTTTTTGGAAGACTACAAGAGAAAAATATGGAATGAGGTGATGATTGAGGATTTTAAAGACAGTCAGGAGCATGGGCAAGGTATTATACTTAGATGGAGACTGCTGAAACAAAAAATACTCGGAACTTCAGGCAATTGGCAGTGAGCTGAAAAAAAAACCAAAATGGCGGATTCAAGATGGCCGCCATACAAATTTCGTGTTATTCTATCTCGGAAAGTATAAAAGATAAGAGAATAGTTTCTTAGCAAGAGGTGATCAGGATCTCAAGTTCTACGGGATGCATGGAAAATAATTCACAGTGGCGGAATTTATTTTTCCATGGAAAATGTACATACTATGAGAAGAGACAATGATCTAGGATTTGGATGATGATTGAGGAGCACTGTCATGGTTTTAAAGATAGTTAAGGGCTGTGCGAACAAAAAATACGCTGAACCTCATCAGATGAGGTTCAGCGTATTTTTTGTTCGCACAGCCCTTAACTATCTTTAAAACCATGACAGTGCTCCTTGGTAATTTTTTCAGCTCACTGCCAATCGGATTTCAATGGGCGATGGAGATGTCGGCGATACCTTTATGGGCGGGAAGACAGCACGCGGGCCACATGTGGCCCGCGCACACACGCGCCCTACTAGTATTATATATTTTTAAAGTGTTACTTTTCTCTGTGCCATATTCTGATAATTTCTTTAAAAAAAAGACACTTTAAAAAAAGAAGAACACTCTGGTAGAGTTCTACGGTATTCTAGCGAAAGGTCCCAGGTTTGTTTTCTGCCTGCATCATGACGTAAATAAGTTCACGTGACTCATCGACAACGTTTGCTACGATGGGATCTAATCATAATGGTAGGCTTCACACACCGTTGAGAAGAGTATGAAGAATGTAATCAAAAGTAAAATAATTATTAAAAGTTCAGAATGTATGAAAGTTCAAAAATTAGGGCATTACCAATAACGTGCATGGGTCAGAAATCTTTAAATCTTAATGTATAGGATTTACACTCTGTGATGAAAACCCCCTGACTGGTATAAATCGACACCTACAATTTCAATAAAACATTTTTTTTTGTTTTTAATAACTTTATTAAAAATAAAAAATAAATAATATAATAATAGATACATGTAAGTATAAACTCGGATGAAATATTCCGAGTTCTGATAATTTTCTAGTTCACCGGAATCATATTATAAACTTATAATTTCTACAATAATACTAATTTTATTTCCGTGAAAACCTGTTTACTTGAGCTCTGCACGGGTGTGTAACTTCGTTTAAAAGTCACCCTGGCAACTGTGAGCGTATTAAACGACTTTAACAAAATTAACATGGAATAACGCAACAGTATACCTACTTGTTTTCTGCGAGGATTCTGGGATTTAAATCTTTTATATAAACTTACTCTAGGATCCCCAAAACCATTATAAAACAATGTACTTAGGATGCAATAAATTTTCATTTCATTTAATTTCGTTGCTTTCTAAATAAGGTCTAGTATTACATTCCCAGTTTTTTATGTAATAAAAGACCATAAAAATAGCAGAAAAATTCAAAACTAAATGATAAAACACTTAAAAAACCTTTATTTACTACAAACCCTTTTTAGGTTACTTTCCTTTTAGAGTTCCGTTAACAAAAACCAAAAACCAAAACCTTATTTATGCGATTTTAGTGACCAACAGTTTAAAAACTACACAGACAATTACTTTTTCAGGTATCAAAATTAATCGTCATTCGTCATGTATATTTGGGGTCTTTAATGTATATTCGCTCAGAACTCAGAAGCAGAAACACGATGTGAAGTAAAAAATTCTCTATACAAAGTTTTCCCAATTTTTTTTCCAAAATCGACATGTTAGGGTTCGGTACCCAAAGGGTAAAAAAGGAACACTATTACTGAGACTTCGCTGTCCGTCCGCCCGTCCGTCAGCCAGTCCGTCCGTCATCAGACTGTATCTCTTAAACCGTGTAGATACAGACTTGAAACGTGCACAGATGATGTATTTATTTGCCGCTATATCAACGAATACTAAAAACTAGAATAAAATCAATATTTAAGGGGGCTCCCATACAACAAACGTAATTTTTTGCTTGTTTTTGCTCGATTTTGATAACAGTAACAGGTAGACCCTTCAAATTTTTACAGAAACTTTAGTTAAATTAAAATATAATAAGAAATTAAGGGGGCTCACATACAATATATGCTCGTTTTTGTGGGCAGGGGTGTTTAATTAACTTCAATAGGTACTATAGAGAATTGGAATATACTCTTGATATTACGGAACCCTCAGTGCGCAAGCCCGACTCGCACATGACCAATTTGAATCAGTGATATTCATCCACAACCCTGCTTGTCGCACGGGCTATAAACGCATCTATCAACGTATTCTCAATTTAAAATGAAGGATTATAAACCTCTAGGCCTTACCTTACACATTTCGAAAGCATAGCAAACTAGACCTGCCAACCGTGTATAAGTAAATAAGTTGAAAAGAGCTTTCCAGTCTTTCATACTAATTCAAGAGTAATTAATTAGTTCTATGAATTGAAGCTTTGGATGCTCCATTTAAAAATAAACATTATTTTATGCCGAGTAATTATGGTTCGCTTAGTGAAACTATATAAAGCAATGGTAAGGCTCCGTTTTATCTTGTTGTAGAATTGCTCCAATATTTTCTTTTTATACTTTCTACTTAATAACATGTTAGTGCAACTTACAAGCATTGCGTACACGCGTTTCTTGAAAGTGCTTTATGCTAGTACGCACCCAAAAGTAATTACTGTACATAGATCTAAGATTTAATTCGCTAGATGAGCCCTAAACCTCCAAACACAAGACAATAACGTGGACGTTCCACGCTATGAGATATATATTATAGATCAATATTGAAAATTGCGCCTCACATCCGCCATATTGATTTGTCCAAAAAATTATAGCCTATGTTACTTGGGAGAATCCAAGAATTCTAACGATACCATATATCCAAATCTGTTCAGCCGTTCAGAAGTTATGGAGGAACAAAGAAACATCACATACATATATAAAAGCCATTACTGGCGTACTAAGTACATAACAGAATTTAATAAAATTCCAGGAATTTTCACAAAATGAAACAAAATTAGTATGCAACCATATTAAATGGTACTAAAAAGATTTACTTTTCCTTTTATCTCGTATGAGGGTAGAGCTCTACTTGACTGAGTAGAAGCCATGACTCGGGAGCCCTTTTTTTTCAATTTTGGTAGTCAGAATACTTTAATGTGCAAAAAAAAATGAGTTATGAACCCAGATTTAGAAATATCCTATATATCCTACTAATGGAGTAAGTTTGTACGTATGGATGTATAGATCTTTGTTACTCTTTCACGGCGCAACTACTGGAAATTTAGAAAATAGATACCTTATAACCCGGATTAACATAATATAGGCTACTTTTTATCCCGAAAAAATCCATCGATCCCATGGAATTAGCTAAAAACCTAAAAACGCGGGTGCAGCCATGGACACGACATTCAACAACAGCTATTATTCTATACTCCCATTATATTCCCAAAGGTTGGGAAAACTAATGGTTTTTAGGAGAGGATTGTTTTTTAAGTGAATTACGAGGTTAAAGTGAATGGAAAAACTGTACGGAACCCAGTGCGCTTCATACGGTCGTAACTCGTAATCGCTCTTATCTAGTTCCTTGCTTTTTAATAGATCCAGTTAAATCCAGGGATAAAGTAGTGCCAGATTTTTAACTCGATTCGAAGAACGAGTAGGAGTAAAGAATATTATTATTTACGAAGTACGGAGAACGAAATATTTAATTTTTCTATCCGACTTTTAAGAAAGGGTTGGTTTTCGCACGTATCTTGTATATTTGTTAATTTCTTTAGTAGCTCGTATCTTTAAAAGGGCTGGGTGGATTTTGATAATTAAGGTGTTGGTTAAATTTGACCCAATAAAAAATACGAGTGTCCTTAGATAGTTTTTGAAAAAAAAAACAATATGGCGGATTGCACAAACAACAACAATACAATATGGTGCATTGTTTGTAACTTTATGTGTACAACATTTATAAGTGGATTGTTTGTAACTTTATGTGTACACATTTTTTCCAGACATTTTTTTTTATTATTTTTATTTGGAAACTTGTTAAGCATAAGTTCATACAGAAGACTAACTACCCATACCCATTGAATAACAAATTTATTTTTTTAACATAGCAATGTCAGACTCCACGGTATCCTCGGAACACCACAGAAATCTCACAAATCACAAATCTATGGGCACGTTTTACACCGACAATGAAACATCGTCAGAAGATGTTGACTCGACAAACATGCTAAATGTATTATTGTTGATTTTGCAAATACAAGACCGAGACCGATGGTTGAACATGTTCATTGAGGCACAGAAGGACAAAAGCCGAACCAGTCCCATTAACCTAGGTACAATAATCGTCATTCAATACAATTTTTCTCACGCGTTTCGCTTTTTTGATTTCACGATGAAAGTGAGTGTATTTAAATTCATTTCACAGGATGAAATAAATCGAAAAATTCAGCAATTTACAGTCTATTGTAGGCGTAAAATTGGCATAGCTTTGTACGGTATTTTCGACTTTAAATCGATTGACATAAATCTTATAATCTCCTGTGAAGTTCATGTGCACATATTAGAATCTCGACAGTGAAAGACTCAGTAGCTCTTTCAAGTTGAGAGTGTTTTTAAGTATCATAGTTTGAAGTTTCGCAGCTGACAGGATATTGATGTGAATTCCAGCGAAGTTTCGAACTTTCAAGCTTATTTTACTGTTAGTAGGTATTGAGATTCTGAATACAGTAATGTTATGAAAGAAAATGTGAGAATGGGTATTTATCCTTTAAAGCGACGGCTATTTCTATTCTGAAGACAGAAGCAAGTATATAAGGTTCTCGAGCCAAATAAGACGACGGTATAGAAGTAGTAGAAGGTAAATGGGCCTTCTGGCTTCTGCATCATCATATCGCTACGTTGTAAAAATAATGGTACGGAACCCTTCGTGTGCGAGTCCGACTCGCCCTTGGCCGATTTTGTCAATTGGCAAGTTTTATATTTTCTTGCCACTTGACACGCGACAATCACGCGTCTTAAAACCTTAAATACAGACTCATTATCGTTTCTCACGCGTCTTGAAACCTTAAATATAAACTCAACGTTTCTTTGTAAAAATTAAGGTTACTAAGTACAATTTTAAAAACACTATCATCAATCATGGTCGTAACATTGGACTCACGTACTCGCAATTAAGCTATCAGAAAATTGTTAATTTCTCCTATTCATGAAAAGTGTATCAAAATTAATGCTACCAACGGGATTCGTACCCGTGACCACCACCTGTCGCGAGTGACCGCTCTTCCACTGAGCTATGGTAGCGAATACCGTTGGCACGATAATTTCGATACAGCCTATGACTGGAAAAACAATGTGTATCGAAATTATCGTGCCAACGGTATTATAGTCATAGTCATAGTCATAGTTATAAAATTATACCTAGTGTGTGAAGCACTATAACAATAAAGTAAATTCTCCTATTCATATTTTTAAATTAATATTACAATTATAAATAGAAATTCACAAAACCCCAAGACATGGATATATTAAATATATTACACGGTACAGTGTTCTCTACAAAATTTAGAACCAACGAAGTGTCTATACGTATAACACGAAATGTATCTACTAGTTATTTACTCTGTGTCCGATACACTGCTCACGTAAAAGATTTAAAACTCCCCCTACGTGTGGCGTCAACTTTGTCGTACCATTTGCAACGATACGAGCGGAAAAATATTTTACACCCCGCATAGCGTGACTTTGGAGAACATTTCAGCTTTATGAATCTATTTTTGAGCTAGTTTAATGTAAAGGAATTTCTCGAACGGAGTTTGCAAAAAGCTTACCGTACTCGTTTTTGTGAATGCTTCAGAATTTTTTGATAAAAGTGGTGCTTTTTTACAAGGTTTCTGTTCATAGCGAATCCCGCTGAATTAGAAAACGGGCTGGATTGAAAAACCGAGGATATGTCCCTTGCAATTTTTATGCTGTTTGATGAAATATAAAGAAAACTGTAATTCGTCATAACATGACGTTTTAAATCTTTTTACGGTCTTCTGCTGGGCACATTACTTTTTCATATAAAAAGGATTTTTGGCTATAATCCATAATATTATATTGCCTCGTAATGAGAAGACTAACAGAACTAACGTAAAGACAAGAAGAACAGTATGGAACAGATGCAGGAATAAGATATTTCACTTATATCAAAATATTGATTTATTTAGCTCATATTTGAAACAGTATTCAATAATAAATAAAAATTTGAAAAAGCAAATGAAATCGAGCAACCGAAAAAGTTATAAGCAATTTAATCCTAATTAAACAGAGATAGGTATATCGGATAGTGACGTCACTATCACTCACTCACTCACTCACTCACTCACTCACTCACTCGTCAGTAACTCGTGGTAACTCTATGTACTTGTATTGCGAGAAAGAGGCACAAGAAAAACTCAAATGCTTGTAACTTTTGATTTTCTTGTCGGATAAGAATTTTATTTTCTATGTATGTCATTACTTTTAACCTAGTTTACTTTAAAGCAATAAAAAATGGATGAAAATACCGTATTCTTACCATACGATATATGTCGATAATTGCATGCCATTAACGGAAATAATTGAAAATTTATGAAGAAATCCTTAAATTATTATTATTCCACTTTTACAACTATTTAGTATTCAAATCTTAAGCTTACCACCGAATATATAACGGATCTCTATTGAGTTGTGGATCCTCTAAAGTTCTTTAGATAATATAAACGTCATTTCAAAATATTTTGCCCAGGGAGGAGCACTGAGTAAGAACGAATTAACAGCATAATATTTTTCCATCACAGCATTTGTGGAATGTTAATTTCCTCTTTTTAATATTACTCGATTCCTTAGGAGATTATTCCCGTAATTAACAATTTATTTATTTATTATTTTTTACGGAGATAGCGTGCTTTTGCATAGTTGACTGGCTATAAAATAGTAATCATATTTTTATCATACTAAAGAGAATTTTATACTTATAAATTTTATATGTGAAACAAAATACTTCTTGCTTGATAGTTAAATAAAACATCGTGAGAAAGCAGTATGCTTAAAATGCTAGAGAGTTCTCCATAATATTCTTAAAGATATGTGAAGCTTACCAATTCCTACTTTGGTCAAACCCCTATCATTCTGAAAAAGTTCTGTGCTCCAGTGAAACGAAAAAAGCTTTGCAAATCGCTGCTATAAACCAAACCAAAGTCACACGTCACATACATTGCAAAAAGACTCACGAATGGTTTGTGCTGTATGTCGTAACAGTCGCGTAACCACTGACAAAAATTAGTTTTGAGATGACATAATATTAATTAAAGTCGTGTATTTCAGATCTCCAGCCGTAGCCATATGATGAACCATCATAGAAAGCTGTCAAACTCTCCAATGCAATAACATTGAAAAAATTTGAATGTCAGTTCTCTCCGCGAGAGTTACGTGATCTATTTAACGATTGGATATGTCATTCTCAAATAGCCTTGGAATTTCGTTCCATTTGATAGATCTGCGACAACCGCAAATATGGTTCACTACGGCTTCAGATGGTTAAAAGAAACCTATGTTCCTTTCCAGGTAATTTAAATCTCTAGTAAAATAAGGTTGGTTATAATAGAAAAAGGAACTACCTTCTACATATTCATAGCGCAACGTTACATTACTTCTGAACACCTGCGTCGACTGAGACGACGTTTATCCTTTCACCTTACACGCTTTATACCCTCCTGACGCCATATGAAATGCCTTGTATTTTAACGTTGGGAATTTGTGAACAATTCTAATTCTTATTTCCAAAAATTTACATGTTATTTTTTATAACATAGAATAAAACATGAGTGATACGTTCACTTTATCTTAATACATATTCATGATTATGTTAGATACAGTCTGTCTCTTTGCAATGTCATGTATTTTATGCCAGCCAAAGTCTCTAGATGTCATCCATCTGGGATCTGCCATTACTCCAGCCTTGGCACACAATCGTCATTTCAGTACTTGCCACTTTAAGTCACCATTTGGTGGCCAGAGCTATTTATCCCTTTTGCGCTTTGCGGTAACGCAAGGGGTAGAAAACTAAACTCGCCGGCATATTTAGCGGAACATAAAAAAAAGGTTTGATATCAGTATCATATAAAGTTGCTGGCTAGTTTATACGTTAGTTAATTTAAAAAGAAATATTTTCAAATTAAGAAAACAACTGAACATCACATTTTATGCAATTGTTTTAATTTTATTCAAATACACCTTATCTGGAGCGATCTTCGAGTATTTCTTCCTTCTGAGTTTGATTTAAAATTTCATTGAAATACTGTTTTTTGTTAGTTTTTTTTAATCGCGTATCTTTCTGGAGTTGATGACTGAATTATGCCTGACTTAGCCCCAACGGAGATTGCCAGGGCACTCGAAATGCGAAGAAATGGTCTAACCTACAGAGTGATATCCAGAGATCTTCGTCGACCAGTTTCAACGATCCATCGCAGTATCCAACGGTTCAGGGAAACCGGTACTTATGTGAGAAGAGCAGGACAAGGCAGAAAAAGACGCACTTCGAGTAGGGATGATCGTTTCATTCGGCTTCGTGTACGTAGGAACCCCCTTTGACGGCCGTCCAAGCCCAACATGAGTTAGAAGCAGTGCGGGGTGTAACCGTAAGTGAGCGTACGGTACGAAGAAGGCTCGAAGAAGCTGGTTTGGGTTCATTTGTGCCCGCCAAGGCTCCAAGGCTCGAGGTAAATCATCGTAGAAACAGGTTAACTTTTGCTCAGGAACATCGACTTTGGAACGCGGACCAATGGAGTAAGGTATTGTTTAGTGATGAGTGCAGAATTCTCTTAAATCAAATTGACGGCAGGCAAAGAATATACAGACGCAAAGGAGAACGATACATTCAGACAAATTTTGAAACTACAGTTGCATACGGTGGTGGATCAATAATGGTTTGGGCGGGCATTTGTTTGGGAGCTCGCACAGACTTGGTAGTGATTGACAGAGGGAGTCTGACTGCAGACCGCTATATCAGAGAAGTTTTAGAAGAAAATGTCGTACCGTTTGCCCCATATATCGGTGACGATTTTGTTTTTATGCAGGATAATGCTCTGCCGCATACCGCTCGGGTAACTCAAGCTTATCTTAATGATATGAATATCACTGTTATGGAGTGGCCGGCGAGATCACCGGATATGAACCCAATAGAGCACGTTTGGGACTTGCTGAAAAGAAAAGTTAAGTCCAGAATTCCAGCTCCTGCCAACGTGGGAGAACTGCGAATCGCCGTAGTTGAGGAATGGCGGAGACTATCCCAGGAGACCATCGATAACATCATTCTCAGTATGCCTAGACGGGTAGAAACTTTAATAAGAGCACGTGGAGGAAATACGCGATATTAATCACCATTTTTCTAATTTAATTAATTGTAATTTTAATATTAAATTTCACTTTTCCAGGTTACATGAAAAGTTCAAAAATGTACCATTTTTCACAAATAGCCTTTACTCGCAAAATCTGTTCTTAATGTGATCTCATTTTAAGTAAAATGAAACTTTAAATAACAAAAGAAGTGTAGTAAGTAGATTTTAAAACAAACCCATATTTTTTTAATTATGGACCTTTTTTTATGTTCCGCTAAATATGCCGGCGAGTTTATTTTTGTTTCTTTTTAAAAATGAATGCAGAATTATGATAATGCTGGTAAGACAATAGGTATCCTAAGAAAAATGTATCAAACGATATCGTAATTGTAAACAAATTCTGCCCGCTGATTGATCAATTGTTTACATTTTTTTCAGCCAAGTAGGTGGCAGAATTTAATTACACAATCTTAAATGCAAATAATTAACTAAGAGGTTGATACCTGATTATACTTAAAGATTTTGCTGAAACAACAGTAATTGGTGATAATAGTAAGATTTTTTTTTACAGAAATCAAAATTTTACCCGGAAAAAATAAAAAATATCCAGCAAACCTCATTTAATCCTAGCTATAACACAAAAATCTTTTCCATGTTGCCAGCGGACAAGAATAGGATTCTGCGCGAGCTACTGAGCTGTGCCCGCCTTTGTACTGCAGATTTGAACAGATTACGTATTCCCGCCTGCTTGTCACTTTGATTTAATTCAGACGTGATCTACATTGCACACATTACATTAGTAAGTGAGCTCACTTCGCAAATACAGAACAACAGAACAGAAGAACAAACGAATCAAATGCCTTCATACAATTACAGCCATCCGCACGTCACTGACTGTCCATAGATGGCAATTTAGCTTTAAATGTGTAGAGGAATTTGATTCGTTTCTGATGCGAGTCGACTCGAAATTCGTATAAAAACCTATACTAGCCCCACAGTTTGTTATGTCAGCAGTTGCAATGATGTCGATTAAAATCGTACGAAAAAAAATTTTGGAAGATTACTCATAGTGTTGTGCTGCAAGATGTCTCACATTGATGATTTTGCAGACTTTAAAATTAAATTTGTTATTAATTAAAAAATATAAAACACTAGTTTATGGTCGAGGTCAAGTATTAAGGGTCCAAGCCGCCGGTGGTCAGGGCTCCTGAGTGAGAAACCTCTTCATAATGTATGCCGTCTCAAGAACTACTGCTTGTGTTTCTCTCTCAAACCGAAACCTTTTGAGACGTTGGTCGAAGCTAATTGCAATAAGATGTTAACTAAAACAATATTAACCATTGTATCAACTTGACGTTAATCTCATTAGCAAAGTACTTTGATATAATAATTAATATAATTCAATTATAATTAATGATTAATAACAATTAATAATTATTATTATTGTTACTAGTTACATGTCATGAATTTAAACCGAAAGCATGCCGAAATAGAAAGATGCAAAGTAACACATTCAAAACAATATGACACTGAGTAGAAAAGTCTCAACTCATTGCGTGTCTACTTTTGGTCACGAATTTTTTTTCAGAATGAAAACGGTTTGTTAACAACGCTACTTATATTATTCGTAAATACTACTTATATTATTCGTAAATAATATAAGTAGCGTTAGATAGGAGACGTACAAAGACTATGCGTATTGAGCAAGCTTTTGCTCAAAAACTAAGCAAGTTGAACATCCTAACTTGTACATTTTTTTATAAAGGAGTTGGTAGGATGGATACTTTTTATAACTTTTTATAAATTTATTTCCAATACGTGGCCTATGTCCAGCAATTGACATATATTGGCAACAAAAGAACGAACCAATTTTTTACTTAAAAACTCTGCATGTTGGAAATCTCTACGTGTCGCCAATGTTCAGCATAACGTCTATCGACTGAAACGAAACACCAGCGCGTTAAATTTCTGAATACGATGCGATGCGACAAACGTAAACAGTAATAATGTGTAAATATTTTCCGGGAACAAATATTTATACAAAATTTTCATATGAACGGATACGAGCACACGTAACACTAATGGCGGCATTAAATGCAACATTTTACGTTCAAAAGTATTCCAGCACGCGGCGGTGGAGAGCTCTCCACAAGTGTGTACAATGTCGCTCAGAGATAACGTACTAAGCTTGGTTATTACTAGTTAGTATCGCAATCTAGTTTATTAGTGTGCGGTGTATTACCGTGTTTAACTGCGTGAAATCTCAGTGAAACTCCGCTTTTTGTTGGTACTTTGACGGCCCCAAATCCGCTTATGCCAGCGTTTTGGAGTTCTGCAGTTTGTACTTCAAATAGGAACCCTTAGGTATAGGTATTACTTTGCTCTCCACCCTTCCGTAGGTGTACTTGTACCTACGTGAACTTTTGGTAAAGGTATCAGGTAAAAATAAATATTATACTTATTTCCACCGAAATGAAGTTGAGGATGAGCCCATCGGAACATTTTACGTCAACCTCCTTCATACAAGAAAAAAATAGCGCCAACAGGAGCGGAAAAATTGTCCCGTTGGATACTCGCGTGTTGACGAATAACAAGTACCTATAGTGATCTGTGGCGCGGACCACATTCCATAAATTAATGCGGTCGGCTACAACTGACGCTGTTGGTGTCAAAACAAACATTTTTGACGCCAATAAACTGGCGGCATTTTTTCTTGCGGCACGCCGGATCCTGTCCATTCGTCTATTCCTATTTCAATAAATATTAAATTATTCCTCACATGCGGCTCTATCAGCGTGAATTTCGGCTTTTCAGAAAAAAAAATTGTATTTCAGGGTATAAAATCTATCTCGAATCCGAATTTCAGCCAAATCGGTTTAGTAGTTGTCGTGTATAGAAGTAACGAATATTTACAGAAACCGTTGTGATTTAATATTATGATACATCTCAATTAAAACGTTTCTTACCCCACTTCCCATCCACTCCACTAAGACATGCTATACTTACTATTTTTATTATATTCAGTATGAAGATAATTTCAATTTCCTGGAATAACAAAAAAAGTTATAATAATAGGACAGAGCCTATTAATCTGACAGTAGCCTTTTTTGTTAATGAGGGTTTGAGGGTCATCTGACCCTCCTCTGTAATCCATTGTGGGCGATCTCGAAAGATAATAATTAATCTTACACTTTTTGTTCATTAAAATATACTCTTGAGTTACCATTATTTTTGCGTTATTCGATATTTTCTTTTTATTTATAACGTATTCCAGGTATAAAAATCTGGTTTCCGAGCACTAACATTAACTTTCGTTTGAAATAATACAGGGTTCCTTAAAAGTTTAACTGTGGTTATAGCAATCGCTGAAAAAAAAACTAACTATTAACTTATATACTTTCACTTAAAGACTAGCTCTTGCTACACTTGTGTGATTCCTTTGGGATATAGCAAAATCCTTTCTTAATCTATTCCTAAAAATCCTTTTTAAGTAATCCTTACTTCTGATTTTGAAAACCTTATGGAAATCCGTATAGTAGTTCCTGATATTACCACAAATAGAAACGGCAGGGAACTTTATAATACGAAATCATACACATTCTAAGAGGAAGGCCATGCCCACTATCCAGTTGTAGACTATAAAGGGATTGAGATGATCATGGTAAACATCCAACAAATTAGATCCCATACAATATAAGGGTGCCTATAAAAGTAATACCCTTCGTAACGATCAAACTACTTCAGCAACACAATATCAATAAGGATCACTAAACGCGTGCTCAAATGAAGCACCCCCCATGAAGAGTCTCATCGGACCAAAGATAATTATTACTATCAGGAAAACCATAATGAATATAGTAAGCAGAACTCACGGATCTGCAATCGTACAGTGGCGAAGGGCAATGTACATAAATTAATTTCATTGGTTATCCTACCGTTGCTAATTGTATAGATGATGATGTTGACACTCGTACGATTTTGTATTCGACTAGACTCGCTTTAGTACAAAAGTTTAAGGAGGGCTCGAATTTAGTAAACTATTGTACCTACTCGAGCTTGCTATAATGTGTAGAAAAATATTCAAAAATAATAACTCAAATACTTAATTAGTATCTTGCTTTGACCCAATACTTTTTCAGGACAGTACTATTTTTAAAGAAATTTTTACGATAATTTATTATTTTTGAAAGATCTAAAGCTTACAAAGCAAAATTACAGCAATTAACGCAAAACAATTTTTTTCAGAAATTATTACTCAACTAATTTACTGTTTTCAAAATATCTAACGCTTACGAAAACAAATGAAACCAGTTAACTCTCATTACAATTTCCCAAAACGCTTCAATGCCATAATATACTCAGACCATACGTTCGTTTCTGTTCTGTATGCTAGTAAAACTGTGATAGAGCTACAATAGATTATTATACTACAAGTAAGGCTAAGTATAACTATTGTAGTTTATCTAATTCGTGACCATTATGTGGGAACAATCACCGTTTCAAGTGTTACGTAAGTATTAATGAAACAGTTCCTGAATCCTTCTATTTTAGTTAGACGGAGCTTGCGAGCCCAGAAAACTAGTCCAATCAACCTTAATTATTGATTTCCCACGGCTGGGAGTATGCTTTTTCCTTCAAAGGAAAGAGAATTAATAACTTGAAGCCATCAAGCAGATTCATAATGAGTTTGGAACTATGAACGTTATAGGTAAGTTAACCGTTTAAAGTGAGTACGATAACATCTTCGTCCACACTTACAATAATAACCATCACTTACCATCAAGTGAGGTGGCAGTCAAGTCCGTCATATATATACGTTATTCAGTAGATGAGGATAATAATTTTATGGAGATGCAAGAACCAAACTCTACTGCCCTATTTTTATCATCAGTTTTATAGATTAACTCCCATATAGAAGAAGAAAAATACGCAATTTTCAAAAAGAAATATACTTTATTTTTGAATCCTAAAATGTAATAACTTACGTTTGTAGAAAATAATCGCAAAATAAGCCGGGAATCGAACACAATGCCTCGTGATCTGCTATCAGACCTACCAAGCATTAGAACAACAGAGCAGAAAACAAATTAAAAGCAAGTGATCACAAAGTCCTCGCAAATGTATGAAGCTTGTTTAAAAACACTCTAGACCTCGTACGAATGAATAAGAGAACGGCTGCGATGCTCCAAGAAACTGTGTTTTCTTTCCATCTACATTTTAACCGGATATAATGGAATCGACCTCCTGCAGTTTGGATGCGCTGCGGTATTAAATGGGAGGCAGATTTTCCTCTACAGGCAAGGCTCTTGATATTTTTGTTAAATTTCCAAAACATTTCTTTACTGTGGATATTCTAAAATAGCGTACGAGCCTCGGGTGAGACTACATTAGTCTATAATATGAAAGACGTCACATAGCCTGGCATGGCGCGTCGCGTGCGCTCATAGATTTATAATTATGTCGTCGCTCGCACTCCGACTAGATAGAGCCCTACCTAACAAAGACAGCTCCTTGTAGTGTGAGTGCGAGCGACGACATAATTATATACGACACGTAATTATATACGACGACATATTATAGTGTATCAATCTGAGAGTATAGTGCGCGGATGTTAGTGTGCATGAAAAATTATGTAGCGACGGCTCGGGTATGTCAACTTAGACAAAGTATTTATTGCCGCACTTTTGAAGTCGCGGGCAGTCTTTGGCTCCATGCGTTATTTGACGATTTGGTCAATGCTCATGCCGTATGAAATATAACGATTAAGACTAGACTGTAACGTACTTATTTATGAATTGCCTTTTCTTTCTTCTTACTCTCGCAAGCATCCAGGAAATACTTAAGCAGGGACACTCCTTAGCAGTTTATATCAAAAACGTGCAAGACAGTCGTCCCATGTCAGTTTCTAGTATAATAACCACGTAAACAAGCATACCAATTCTATCTTTTTCTTGTTCATAAAATCACCTCGGTTACTTCAGTAGGAACTTGAGTTCATGTCAGAAATGTGGAATAGAATTGTTTCTTAAACATCAACTACGGAAGCAAAGTCGAAGGAGGCCACCGCTTTCGGCATCTCACTGCTCTTAAGTGGCCCCTTCCCGGACGATCCAAGTTCAACGAATGCGTGGTCTAAAGGCTTGCTGTTTAGTCTAACGCAATCCTAGTAAAAGATATACTGTGGAAAAAATTATATAACGCCCGCGTCGTCGGTCGGGCGTTTGGGAAAAAGAAAACAGTGGAAAAATTTAATGAAACGTGTTCCAGGAAATACGCGATTTTGAAAAAGCCTTACAAGTATGTGTAAATAATGTTTGTTATTTCAAATCTCCATTAGTTGCACGAGGTTTCTATAGAGTTGTATTTTTTTTAATTTTGCAATATATGAGCTAACCCCAACTGTTTGCTTTACAGGATCGTATCGTGTGCTAGATTCCTTCAGGTGACTTTGCGGTACTCAGTAACAGCTGAAGCATGCCATTAGGGAATTGAACCCAAGATTTTTTGCTGAATTATACTACACCAACTGCATCAAAAGAGATCGTCAAAATGTATTATAGATTTTGGGATCATGGTCAGTGGCCGCAGGCCGTAGTACACCACGTAGTAAATTGCGGATTGGAAGATTTCGCACACATAATTGAGCGATAGGACATCTGTGGAAATGCAGGCTTCGGACACCTTTATTGAGAGTTATGCGCGTGGGGCAAGGAGGATTTTACTGTGTTTTCTTTCGCGACTAAAGTGGTGTTATTTAATTGCATGAAACTGAGTTTCTTGCCTGTTCTTCTTAGATCAAACCAGTTTTCCGAACGTGGCGGTATAGTCTGACATTAATATAAGTAGGTACTTGTAAGTTGTGTATGTAGAAAAATAAACATTTGATTTTTTTTTAAACAAAGATAATATAATGGATGTTTGTATTGATTTCGAAATTAATTGATCAAAAGAAACAAAATTCGATGGAATTTCAATAATAACGCCCTTCAAGGTTTTGTATTCAATCTATCCGTGTCGCTTCAGGAGACAGTATCTCCGGGCCCCAATTCTCGGATGATCATAAATAAAATGTACGTCGAACGAAATCCTCGGGAAGCTATTGAATAAATCACTTAGCTCCTTTTTAAATGTATGACATTATTTTAATTTTGAAAATTAAATACGCATTATTACATTTACGACGATAAAATATTTTTATGTACTTATTTTATCCTGATGTACAAGTATAAGTATAGAAACGAGGTAATAAAGATATTAATTACAAACAAATCTACAAGATACGCGATAACTATTTACGTTTTTCTAACGAGCTCTGATCTTCCCATAACAAACTCAGAAAAAAAGCGTGAGTTAGTCATACTATTTAAATAGCAAATCCTTCATAATATGCCTGTAGTTTGGTGATAAAAATGTGGAAATAAGAAGCCCAAATACGTACTAAGGGTAATAAAATGCGACATTTAAAGGAAAGGGAGCCGTATGTCAGTCGGCGGAAAACTCTTAAGATTTAATTCGGGGGTCCGAAAGTTTTTCATTTTGGGTGTCGTTATGAATAAATGTTTTGGTAGGGGAGTCGGGCGGCTTTTAGCGAGGCTTTGTTTTAAGCTGTTTGACGTTGTCACAAAAATTATATACTTTGTGAGGGATTTGAAGATGTTCATAAATATTAAGGATGGGGGGATATTAGATTTAATTTTGTTGAGTTTCTAAACAAGCCACGGAATCTGGAGTTTTATGCTGTATTTTTATGATTTGTTTGTTTTACATTTCGTGAAATTAAATTGCTAAGGCGCTTGTGTTCAGAAGTTAAGATGTGGAATGAAAAGGGATAAGTCATAGATTCATAATTATAAGATTTATTCTGTACTCCGATCTTTTGAACTGACTTTTTTAACTGCAGCGGCTAACGTTTGATTTTTATCGCACATCATATCAACATTGTCAAACATATGTAAACAATATTTATATGTATATTAGAAGAATAAATAAAAAAAATAAATAAATCATGGAAAGAAATTTAACCAAGATGGCGCTTGCCTAAGAGATGCTATTTTCTCTTGATTTGTAATCAACCAAGGTATAGATGGTGAGAAAGACGGAAGCTGGAAAGGGGCGTATCAGAAACGAAAAATCAAAGTGCTTCATACATGTTTTTTCTACGTCTATTAAATTAGAATGAAATTGAATTTTTTCCATGTTGGAAGGCTTAAAAAGGTATAAAAGTTAATATTTTGTCTCACATAAATTTATTTAAAATAACACCCTTTTTTTTTGGCAACATAAAGTGTTTATATTCATACTCATACCTACTTTAGGAGCGTAAAAAATATGGCGCTCATAAATATCACAACATCTTGCTAAGACAAGTTAAATAGCTCAAGTTTTGGGAATAACAAAGTACGAAACATTATGTTTAAGACTTGTCTCAGTTTATGAGACACCGATTTTTTCCTGTAGCACGTATAATGTGACGTATACAAATGTATTATGTATACCAAAGATTTAAATCGTTAAAGAATTACATAATTAATTAAATTTAATTTAAATCGATTTAAATCTTTGATGTATACCAATATTGTATGGCTAACAAGATTATGAAATGAAATGAAATGAAATGAAATATCTTTATTTCACATAGGCCTATAATATAGGCGCTTGTAAATGGTCCTTATGATATTTGTCACATTTGTATGGCGATAACTCCAAGTCGACTTAAAACTAAGTTTACGAGGGTTCCAACGCGCCCTGCACTGAGAAGAAGCCCACAACAAACTCAGCCGGGTTTTGTTTTCTGTTATCACCACTTCACAAAAGCTTTTAAAACTAATTGAGCTAGTATAATTACAGCAGTTCATTCATCCCCAAGGATTTGATTCATGTAAGTAATCCTTATGATTATACAAGTTTCGAAAGAGTATATAGTATTTATTTAAGTTTTAAGAATTAATATCTTATTTTCGGAATGGGATTAATACCCCAAATATTACTGGCTTGATTGCCGTTTATTCCCGTTTATAGTTATATTATACCAACAAATATCTTATCCCTTAGTCAGTCATAACATAACGGTTAAAACCACGGCTTTTAATGCGGGAATCCAAAGCACTCTTTTACTCGTCGTATTTTTTTTTATGTCGAGTCGATCAACGCAGTCGATGTTCTAACCATAGAGGTCCAAGAGACCGCCATCGACTTCAGAAGTGTAGCAAAAATACTTTGCCTAAATTGGAAAACCCGAATCGTCGCCACACAATTTTATACGCACCCTAGCATCCGCGCACCATACAAATTTCAATTTGACACACTCACACTACAAAAAAAAGTCGCCGTACTTACGTCTCTAGAATTTGCATACGTCACTGCAACGGTGTGTGACGTCAATTATATTAAACCTCACTATGTCTAATAATAATTTTACGGTTAAACTGTAACACAGTCGTGATGTGACAGTTGCATCTACTTGCTCTATGGAACCGAATACTAAATATTACTATGAACAATTAATAATACTTAATCTTACTATGGACTGTAATATAAACTTGAAACTACATTAACCGGAAGGATTTTCCAAAGAACTCTAGAATCAGTAATTTTTTTTTAGGATTTTAGCTTGCATTTTCCTTAAAATATAATCTCTAAGTCTCTTTAACCTTTGGCTGATGAAAATGGAAAAAGTTTAATTTCATGCAACGAGATTGGCTTTAAATTTCGCTTGATCAATCTCCTTTGGGCGGAAATTATGTATTTCGCTGATTTTATAATTTGTGGAAATGGAACTGCGCCTTTTAGCGATTCATTATTGCTTCATTTGGTGGATTTGCATGTTTTTATTCGTAAGACCGAAATCTGAAATGCGGAAATTACGAAAAGCCAAAAAGGAAAAGAAAACGAGATAACAACAGTTCAACAGAGTTCGGTTAGGTAACACTTAAAAACACATTTTTTTTTTAATTCCGTAGAAAATAACTCGTAATTTACATTAAAACTACGTACGAGAGTTCCGATTGTATAGTCGCATTGAACAGCCATGCTGATTTGTTGCACAAGAAAACAATTACCAAATTAAATCAGTTTTCTATGTTTAATTTTACATGTGTCTAAATTAAATTCTTCATGTTTGTCTTTTAATAGGTTTGACACTGTTTTATCACTGAAAACAGTACAATATTGCTAACATACCACGCTAATAATCTCTTAAGATAAGGAATACGTAAGCAAATTCAAGTTAATCAAAGTTATACCAAAGTTCATCCGCCTAATTACTTACAGATGAGATCAAAACACGGATTCCGACAGATCATAAACTAGCAGACGTAGTTCCTGATCTATAAATACTGATGACTCCATCTCAATTGTAGTTCACAGAGAAAACTCATTTCAGAATTCCAAAGTTGAGCTAAGAGCTAACAGCTAAGAGATCCTCAACGGTTCAACAGCTGTTTCCGAATTCAATACTTTTTTAATCATGGGCCAAGTACTTAACTTTCGACTATTGGCCAGTGTTTGGGAGCAAACTAGGATAAAGGGGAATAGTGAAGAGCACTCGACTGAAATAGTTTTGAATAAGTTATACTTTTAGACAAATAGTACTGACAGGATAACAGGGTTTAAGTACTGTTTTGTATAAGGAATTATCAAGAAAGATTAATTAGTTTTGCTAAAATCCGCTAAATTAAAAGAATCCTGCTTATAATGGATTCACGCGAAAGAACTTCTGCTTATGTTTAATATTTAATAAAGACTTTTTATAAATTAGCAGTGATTTAATTTAGGATCTTTAATATAAACAAAAAGAAAAGTCATTGGTCAAACGCGTTCATTCGCTCTATTTTATCGCATTATAGTCTAGTCCAATTTAAATCTAATTTTGCACTGAGGTACTTTTTTCATAATGTAGACAAGAGGTAAGGGAAAACTTCAAGAATTTCTTGATTTTCTCGTAGTTCACCGAGAAATTATGATATCTAAAAACTTTACGTGTCACAGTAATATAGCCAAACGTGATCGTTTTTTTTTAAATTTTGGTATTTGTTCGGTAGGTCTAAGAATATTATAATTGTGATTATAATAGAGGTAGGAACCGAACTATTGCTGTGTTCTTATGGATCTAAGAACATAATAATAGGTCGTAAACTTCTTCATGATTAAAGTCCTATTTTCGTGATTCAGGATTCTTCTTTATGAACTTCTTCAAGATTGGTTTAATCCATTTTTACAGGCCACTTTTGGGCACCGTTTTTATTTTCAGAATAAAATAGTTTTTGAGAGTTTACCTACTACGCTGTGGTGCAATTGGGAAGGTTTCACACGCTGCTCTTACTTGTGAGCTACAAAGGGGACTCTAAAGTTAAAATTCCTTTACCACTAAGCAAATGATATTATTTAGTATTCACAATCTCACATAACTCATGCATAGCCCCGGGAAGTCAGAGGTAAATTCTTAGGATTCGAACGGTAGACCACTTTCTAGAAAGTAGATGTAAGAACTACTGAGCTATAATTAGCAGCCGTAGTCATATGACATATTGCATGTCCATGCACAAAACGGAATGGAATGAAATTAAAAATAATGTATGATTAGTGTCACTAAATTCATCACGTCGTGGCGTATCAATTAAGCGATAACTCTCACATTTTTTTTTTCGATATCTTTTATTCCACGCATAGAATAGCAATATGTCATATTACTCAGGCATCTGCACTGCTATAAGATTTAATATTACTCTTGGGAAATCAAGAAATCTTATTTAACGCTAATGAAGCCGCGGCTAAAAGCAACTATAAGATAATTTTATCATTAACGGCGCGTTGGTACAAAATCTCACTCTGAAGATTCATCACGTAGGGTAAAGGTAATACTTCTACTAACACTGAAATTACGGTTGAGCTCGTAATAGAGGGTTAAAGCCGCCAGTAATTATCACATGTCATTATCCTACATCCTACATACACAATACCTTCCCTCACAAATCTTATTAAGGCTATCAGCTTGGATCTTGATGACGTTTTGAGAGAAGTTAATTTGTATAAATATAAATAAAATCTGTATAACCTGCAATGTTGGCATTTAGATTTATATGGTTGGTGATTTAGAATCTTTTATTCCACGAAAATCTTTAAATCCTTTCCAAAAATATCTGCAGACAAAGCCGCGTGGAAAAAGCAATAAGTATAACAATTTTCGTATGTAGCCGAGTTCTTTCATTTACGAAATCATGTTTGCTTACGAAAGGTCTTAGCCAGTGTATCCAATTTTCGGCGTAACACGTCCAATTTATGTCAAACGTCGCCGGCAGACGCCTAAGGTGACTTCTCGTGAGCAAACATTCTTAGATACCTATAGGGGTTTTGCTATGAGAAACACGCTATATATGAAACTTTCCTTACAACGGTTCCTATCAAAAATTTAAGGCTCAGTGCATGCACTCGTACTCAGTGCTCGAATTGGACCGGAACGCACCGGAACGGCGTTCCGGTTCGTGAAATCACCGTTCCGGTTCGTAAAATCAACGTTCCGTTTCGTGAAAATTTTTCACATAGCATTCCGTCCGGCGTTTTTATAAAATGACGATCGTCTTGGCGGGAGCACTACTGTGCCGCCAGATAAATGTTTTGCAAAGTTTTGCTCTTCCTAATAGATAAAAAAGTTTTTATATAGGTATATATTTTATAGTATAGCGTTCCGGTTCGTGAAAAAGTTCAATTCGACCACTGCTCGTACTAGTATATAGATAAACCCTCTTGAGCGTGCTCAGTATCATACACAAATGTTGATGGTGATTTAAGTGATTGCAAGCTTGGTTGTTTTTCTTGTTGTTCTAAAGATTTTGTATCCATGAGCTATATGGACTCGATAAAATGCCGGCTGCTTTCCGATTCGTCGGTACTGATGGGTTAGTACAGGTTTTTATACGAATTTCGAGTCGACTCGCATCGTACAAACGAATCAAATGCCTCCATACATTTACAGACAGCGCCATCTATTGACAGCAATATGTTAGTAACTGTCCATAGATGGCGCTTAGTGCGATGCGAGTCTACTCGAAATTCGACTCCACGACTACAAAAACCTGTACTAATGTAGCAATAGTGTGACAGAACACGCTCGGTACCTATACGCGGTACTGAAAGCTTACCTAGAGCTTTTACATTACCTAGAGCGGTTACATTTTCTTAAAGTTTGAAAGTACAAAAAACTTAATGACAAAGGTTGTACCAACATTGTCAAACTGTACATCTATATTAACATCCTTTAAAATTCAAATGCTCAATTTTAGTTCACCAACTTCTCAGCCCAAGTCCAATGCTCCATGTGTAGAAGATAACTTCACACACTGCTCTGGGTAAGCTTGCAATGAAGCGCTATTACTGCCTTGCAACTTGGTTGCATTGACTACATTACCCGCTAGACATCGAAAGATATAGATTTTTTTGAAACGTCCTGCGCTACGTAGATCCAGCGGCAGCCTGCGACTCTAATGTCGTCAGTCCTTCAAGAGATCTATCCATTAGAACTAAATGATACAGAACTTGATTAGAATGATACAGAAAACTGATTCTATTGAATCCTGTAAATTTTAAGTACATTAAACAAATTATCGCAATCGGCGTCCATGCATTAGCAATATATAGGCCTATGAGTACTATACCGCTGAGTTTAAAAATTCTTCTACGTATCATATTCAGTCCTTTGGCAGAACTGCAATACCAACTAATAGGAAAATGTGCAGTTCTGAGTCTACTTTCCAAAGGCTCATAATTTTAAATGGAGCTAGCTTTTAACGAGAAATAACCCTTTGCCATACCTTATTACTTGCCTCACTTTGGAGGTTATATTGATGATCCTTTGGAAGTTTGAAACAGACATTTGTAATACAAACATGGCTGAAATAACTGCTTCCCTTCTGTAAGGAGTCTAGGATTGTAAGGTCAGCGCTATCATCCGAAGCCCATTCAATCTCCCATATCCAATTTAACTACAAGTCGCTTGTCTGTGTCTTGAACAGGCTTCGACTCCGATTAAAGTACAGATTGTTGTGGTCACTGCATTCTAGTCAATTTTAACACAATATGTTACAATTGGTTTTGGTTTTTAGATATTTTTAATTTTTTTGTACAAAGAAACATTTACTGATTTATGTATCAGAAGTTAACACTTGCTGCAGACATAACTAAGTATTAACTTGTGTCTTGTATCTAGAGTTGAACGTATAAAATAAAAATAAAAACATTTTTTATTCTAGTTTAAATTAATTTTTTTCTTCAAAATAAATTAAAAATTGTTATGGGTCAAAACTGTAAATATCTACAATTTTGTTACAAAAATTTAGCTTACAAAAACTGAATGCTCGCAAAAGTGCTAGTAAGTAAAATAATAAAATATGTTTATTGCAAAACATACCACTTTTTCGCTTACCTGCAATATCTTACTGGTAGATGATTGGCTACGAAATCCCCCTGAAAATGATTTGCTTGAGTAAGTGAATTTAGGAAATATCATTTGATAAATTGACTTACCCTCAAACGAAGTGTATATTTTGCTCACTTCTCGGATGAAATCAGATGTCGTCAAGTGATGTTATTTTCTACTCGTAAAGTATCATTTTAATAATGTCTACTAGATGTAGGTAAACTTATATAAATCAGTAATTCATTTAGTTAATTCGGAAGAAATTTTGAAAATTGCAATAACATGATAGATAGAAACGTTAATAAAGGAATAAATATGACGTTTGACAGATTTTGTATGGCGTATGTTTCAAATTTATTCCTCAGCTCAGATAGTTTAGTAAGATAATATTTGATAATGGATGTTATTTTTAAATTTTCAAAATTTCTTCCGAATTTACCGGCTTATTATTAAAATGTAGCGCGAAGTTTGAAAATGACGATGACTCATCCCCATCAACCCCGTGAAGAGCACATTCAGTCGTTACAAAATAGCTTATAATAAAATAAATCTCTACGAAGATTGACCACCGTGGCCAGAATCCATCTACTTAACATTATCACTATAACACTTTTAAAATAATTGGAATACGCAATCAAATTGCGCTTCAATTAAAATACTCCTAGTATAAGCCCAGTTACTTACTCCACAAAGGTATTACAACGGTCATTTATAGAACAAGCAATATCCATTATTGTCCTCTTCAGTTACTATTATTATTAATATAAACAAAGATATATATAGCAATATCCATTATTGTCCTCTTCAGTTACTATTATTATTAATATATAACAACTAATCCTTATAATTACCAGGTATAGTGCACTCAGCAATTTTCTTAATGGAACTTGTGTCTTAATTGTGTCTTACTTCATGCGACAATGGTCTGTTTTGTGTTGCAAATAGAAGGCATAATAGTGTAATGGATTCAGTGAGGTGTCAAACATTGCCTGAAATTCCATAGCGTCATTAGTCCCTGCCTCTTATATTTGAGGCGCGTTATTTGAATTCTAGTTGCTTTAACCGTTTTCGCTTACTAGGCCAGCTTCCGGCCCTCGCTGACCGAGGGCTTAATCGACCTGATCATTAAGATCATCACACTTAACCTATTAATCTTCCACTGATTAACTTCGCTTCAAACTATTACATAACATAGTACGAATGTTTTAAATTCTGTCATCTTTTCAAAATTTTTCACTTCTTCTAATATTGTAAGAAGCGGCAAACATTTGGTGATTTTGTGAAAGCATTAATTAAATGTTGTTTCAACCCCATGCCAATAGATAGTACCTATTTTCATCTAACATTAAAAAAGCACTTTTCGCACCGGATGAAAAAAATACAAAGTACTCTAATTGAGGAAATAATAATAATTTATTTGTTTTTGTTATTATAATACGCACGAAACGTTACTAAATTGAAACTACTTTTCAATCTCATGGCAAGTACGATAACTTGAGAGATGAATATAGAAATAGGGACGAGTAGAAAAATGTACTTATTTTCTAATCGTTTTTATATTAAATTATTATCTAGTAGTTTTTAGAATACCACTATATTTAATGATATTATTATTTAAGGATTTTATTTAACGAAACAAATGGACCTAAAACACTTCTAATGTAAATAAATGAAGTATATAAATTAGATGTTACGATCATAGCCTTACCTTTGAACACAGCGGCGCCCGGTGACCTAGAAAGGAAAAGGGTTGAATTAGTCACGGTGAAAGACTTTCACTACGGCCATCACGCAATTTTGTTTGTTCAGGAAAATCGACATACCCCACTTTGATTAACGAGATAATTGAAAAGTTAATAAACTAATAAACAAAATCTATTCCTATATTCAAAACACCATTAAAATATTATATTGCTCTTATTTTGGTCTATAATTTGTTCGTAAAAACATTTATTCATTTCTTAGCCAAAGGTCATTGATACCTGGATATAGGCTCCAACCACCACAAGTTTCCCATACAGTGTCGTGATGAGTTTTGAAATCCTTTAAATTACTCGTCTATTATTGTGGTTAGTACAAGTTTTTGTACGAATTTCGATTGACTCGCATCGCACAAACGAATCGAATTCCTCCATACATCTACAGCCAGCGCCATCTCTTGACAGCCGCATGTCAGTGACTGTCCAACTAATCCCTCATCTTAGAAGTCATATATGGCTTCAGCTGGTGATTTGCTGACATTTACCCAATGTTAATTGCGCTTGCCCATGTCAGATGTAGTGGGTCCTAGCTTAGTGCACAGTGATGCTTTGTAATTACTGCTTTACGCTGGATGCCTACCATTGCAGTGTCAAATATTCTGCCGTACAACTGTAATTGGGAAGCATTACTGACTACTGTGTTTTGGTCTGAAGCGCACTGTACCCGCAGCCTGTAGAGAATTTACTGGGCATAATGAGACAAAAGTACATTTAATGTCTCTGAGTGACAAGCATAGTACAGGGCGTCCTGTTTTATTTAAATGCAAAATCTCGCCATTCTTTGCTATATAAAAATAAACTCTCAAGTGCCTACTAATAAAATTGAAGAATGATTGAAACTGCGACGCGCAATATACCCACGGCTTATTATTTTTATAAGAGCAATCGTTCTCAATAGAGACGGTCCTTGTAGTTATTGGCTTAATAATGATATTCATAAAATGAAAATTGCGGACAATTTTTATATTACCAACAAGAATGTAGGTTACTATGTCGATGAGGTGGTATATACTTATGAAAACAACTGTTTTTTTGCGATTATCAAATAATATCACCTTCAATCATCGTTCGCTAACTACTGAAAAAGAGTCTATCTCAAATAAGTAGACAATAAGAATCATCACCAAAACCGGATTGCGAGGCTTCACACACTTGAAATGTTTTCCTACATCATTAAAGCATGTGTAGAAAGGCAGAACCTTTAGTCCTACACTTTCTTGCCATACAGACTCAAAAGACAAAAATATTTGATAAAATATTAATGTTTTCTGTCCGTAACCATACAAACCTTTCCGGTTCCTATAAGGAATCAACAAAAATAGTTAGTTAAAATAGGAGTATATCTGACAAAAATAGTTGTTTTTGAATGCAGCTCGAAACACTGATGACAATCCCGCTTGTTTGCTGCCGTAGAAAAGTCACCATAAAAAGGGTTTTCAGCAAAAACTAAAGTAGTGATTACTTGTCAGCTGGTGAAGCTAAAAATATTTAGAGTAGAGACCATCTTACAAACTACCTAAGGCCTACTTGCGTCAACCTGGGTTAGTGTTTTAACTCAGAGTTGACATGCTAACCCAGAGTAAGTTGTCAAAATTGTCCAAAGAGTAGTTGACTCTAGGGTTAAAAACTTTCCGTCTCTTTGGACTGACGACGTAAAGTTGGTAGAAAGTGGTTGGATAAAAAAGGCCTATGACCAATAGCGGACAATCCACAGGCTGATATATCTAATAACTACACTATTACGAATAATGTGTATAAAAGATAAACAAAGAACCGAGTGTAACTTTAAAACTTTAGCTATTTTAATTCAGCATTATGTTAGAACTCTTCTCAGCCAAATTGCACAAACTTGGCCCCTTTATTGCCCAATTTTGCAATTTTATTTATTTATACAATGTTAATTTATTTAGGGAAAGTGAATATATTAAAGGGAAAGAATATTAATTCCAGGAGTTTCGTTATAAAGTGTGGCTTATTGTTTTATTAAAGGAATTTTGGCCTCGCAATTTTGGGTCAATGGTGGGTAAAATGTTGGGTGGGTATCCAGAGAGTTATGATACAGTTTTTTTAATAAACTAGGTATGCTCCAGCAAACTTTATGAAGAGAGATGAAAAGATAAGTTATGACTGTTAGTACTTTAGCAAAATTTCAAATTTTTCTTTAATAACGTTTGTTATTGTAGTGATTAAAATATTTAACTTCGAACAAGATGGTCCTGGGTTGTATTAGGTTCATGGGAAAGTTTTATCAAAGTAGAGCCAAAATTGCGACTTTGTGTTTCTCAAAATATTAATTGATTACCGCTATAATATCAGTGTGATAATATGAACTTATCTTTGCCATAATCCCAAGTGTCTACGAAATATCGCTGTTATTTATAAGAATATTCGCAGTAAAACTGACATAATAATAATCCAAATTTTACCATCGAATAGAAGAGGTAAACACATTAGAGAGACGATAATGTCGCTCGTAACAGTTTTGATGTCAGCACAAATGCTGGGAACACTCACATACTCATACTCGTGCGGAAAACGCCCCATTACGTACTGAGTATGTCTCTTTATTAAAACTGGTTCACGCTACTAAGTTGTATTGTCAGAGCTCCTTAATTTGGAGCTTAATATTGTTGACTATATTTCTGCAGAAATTTTGAATCTTGTTATAATGGTATTTGTTTTATACGATAGGAGATATGTTTTTTTTAAGGCAAACAAAATATATTCGCAAAAGGGCACAATAATAATCCAAACTTTACTATTGAAAAGAAGATCGGCAAACGCATAGGGGAGACGATATTGTGGCTCGTTACAGTTCTGATGTCAGCGTAAGCGCTGGGAATGGCACATACTGACACTTGTGTGGAAAGTATCCCATTATTTACTAGATAACTTTATTAAAACCGGTTCGCTTGGCTGGGTTGTATTGTTACAGCTCTTTAGTTTTCAGCCTTATAAAAAAAAGAATTTTCAAAGCTGTTTCTAATAATAATAATATTAAACTAGTACCACCACCCCTCTCATTAATAAAAATAAAAAAGAGAAGCGAAGGGCTTCCGAGATTCCCTTTTCCCTTTAAGGCGACTATATCCCAGCACTTTAGGTATTTGTCGCACACTCAGACTCGCTCTACGATACCTAGCGACCATTGTCGTGAGCCGAGAAGTTAGAATGAACTCCGTGAACCTATTCATAAATATTTGCGTCACAGTACTGTGCAGTAGTGTGCTGTTACAGTTGGACTATTTGTCATTATAATTCGCTTCACGAAATATATGCTGGAAGTTGCGTTTTTTACGTATATTTTGACTTTTTTATGGTAAACGATAATATCAACCGAGGTATTTATTTATAATAATTATGTATTACTAAAGTAGCAGGATCTGTAGAAATTTTTCTTGTACATATTAGGGAAATGAAGAGTTTTATATTTTTTTTAATCTTCTTTGCTACCGTCCGCATCTTTCTTTTCACAGTAGTAGTTTTGACACATTCTGTGATCACCATAAGAGTGCGGCATTGAGTTTAACAATATCGTTGTGCAGAACTGATATGGCAACGTTTTTAGGGTTCCCAGATATTTTGTGATATCTATACTAATATTATAAAAAGGTAGCGTAACGATGTTTGTGAGTTTGTGACGTTGTAAGGGGTAATCTCTGGATCTACTGAACCGATTTTCAAAATTCATTCACCAATACATTATCGTGGAGTGTCATAGGCTATAATAATTTCAAAAATAAACTTTGCATTGTTACTAAAACTTGAATAATGCAATCCAAGTCGCAAAAAAATTGCTTTCATCGCGTACGCTGCGATTGAGGATAGAACAAAACAAAATCAAAATCATCAAATCAGTATCAAAATCTGCAAAAAAGTCCGCAATAGCATATGCCTATCTCCTATGGGTAACTCGCAATAACTGCTTTTACTTTAAAATTGTGGATTAAAAATAAATAATTTTTGTGAAGCTTATTTAGCCCATATGGTATTAATTTATATCTTTGTAAATATGTTTTTTAGAACGGAAATTTAATGTAGAATAGTTCTGCCCCTTACTCTATACAGTTTAAATAAATATCTTCAAAGATATTAGCAAAACAAAAACGCGCGGTATGCAGGAGCGCGCCGCAGCCGCTTCGGTTGTTGCGTGGCGATAGGATAGGCATTTATCATTCATTTATCTGAATGCCTCGCGTCCAGCGCTGTGGGCTTTGGGTATAAGGCCCGTTTTCCACCACAGCGAAGCGGAGCGGAGCTGTATTTCAGTAACAAATCAGATTTCGTCATTTTGATATTTTTGAAACTGAGGGATGTCTAAATGATGAAATCTGGTTAGTTATCCAAACACAGCTCCGCTTCGCTCCGCTTTCGTGGAAACCGGGCCTTACGTGGGACAAAAATATTTCTAACGCGGAACGGAGTCCGCGGGCACTGCTAGTTTTATATATTTCACGATAGCTTTTCTCATTATCATAATTCTTATGTTGGTAAGTGTTTTTCGATGTCTCAGGGCATTTGTTTCTGCTGCCAGTCTGCGTAGTTTTTTACAAAAGTTGCGTAATATGTGATTGCGACACTCAATTTTTTCAACGCTTACATTTTGATTTTCATATGGTTTGGCATTGAGTATCCTTACATATGTCGAGTCGACATTTATCTCCAATCATTGTGTGATCTCCAATGTTGTAAATGAGACCGTTCATCGAAATAGAAGCCTTCTAAAAAAATAATTTCAGTTTCAACAATTAAAAAACACGAATGCCCTGTTATAAAACGAAGTAATAACTCGTTTTTTACTTTTTAGTTCGTTTTATAACAGGGCACTCGTGTTTTTAGGGTTCCATACAAATTTGGTAAAAATGGAACCCTTATGGTGAGATTTTCTCCGTCCGCCCGTCCGTCCGTCGGCCGTCCGTCCGTCTGTCACACTCGATTATTTCAGCAACTATCAAAGCTATCGACTTGAAATTTGAAATAGTTTTAGGTAATAGTGACCCAACGCCAATGCAATTATAAAACATTGCAAATTGATTTTATTTTTATTTAAAAAGGGGGGAAAACCAGGGCTTTGAATTTTCAAAATGAGATAACAATATTGAGTGGGGTATGAAAGGACGTTACTTGTATATTCTAAAACCGATTTTTATTTATTTTTATGCCCGATAGTTTTTGATTTATTGAGCAAACTGTCGAAAAACATACCAGCCCCCCCCCCCCTTATCTCCAATGTTTATCAATCGAAAAATCTAAAATAAGTATGATCAATAGAAATTAACGTATATTTTACAGGAAAAATAAACTCAACTCCCTAACTTTTATAATTTTTTTGATAATAGCAATAAACCGCCGAAAACAAAGTTAGGTTTGCGGTTCGCCAACAAAAGTACCTAGGTACATGTAAATTATACTCGTAAATTCTTGAACAAAAGTGATTCTTTTAATGTTTTACTTCTTTTATAGTATGGAAGCGGTGCGCGACTCCGACTCGCACTTGGCCGGTTTTTTTTTATGTTTTTCATTCATTTTTTAATTACTTATTTTTATTTTATGTTTTTTACTGATGGTCAGCAGTTATGTGAAGGTATTTTCTGTTACTACTCTCCAATACCTTCATTTTGATACCCATATTATGATAGTTGAAGAAAAAATTTTTTTCCACTTTTGAAAATGGCGCCTCACATCCGCCATATTGATTTTTCCAAAAAAATATAGTCTTTGTTACTCGGGAGGATCCAAGGATTCTAACGATACCCCATATATCCAAATCTGTTCAGCCGTTCAGAAGTTATGGAGGAATAAAGAAACATCACATACATACATACATACATACATACATACATACAAACATACATACATACATACATACATACATACATACATACATACATACATACATACATACATACATACATACATACATACATACATACATACATACATACATACATACATACATACATACATACATACATACATACATACATACATACATACACACATACATACGTACATACATACATGAACCCTAAAAACATTACACTCCTTTTTTTGAGCAGTCGTGTAAAAAGTAAAAAACGAGTTATTTTAGTTGAACAGATAAACAGTAACAGTATTTAAACTGTGGTTACGCGTGATGGTATTTGCACGTGGTGGAATTTACACTACCTACCATAATTTTCTTAGTTCGTATCAGAGTTTCTTCGGAGCTTTTGAGGACTAGGTATTTTGATAAACTCAAGAAACACTTACTATATAATTTTTTTAAATTCTCCTTCGCTTCCTGTCAGATAGTTTTTTTTTCCAGCGCATTTAAAAAATAAATAATTTTAGCGCGAAAGGAGCGTGAGTCGTGAAAACTTGCGCAGGTCCGTCTCGTATGGAGGCTCGTGAGCCACTGAGTACATCGTTTATTCGGTGCGTTAGACCATTTTATGACTTCTGTTAGGCGAAATTTTGCAGCAATTTTTTTATTTAATATCTGTCTGCGCAATGGATAGGCAATACAATGAGCTTACTTTACGTATAATTTTTATGAAATTTAGTCCAAAGCTTTGGAAATACCATTAAAAAAATGAACAAAAACGACCTGTTTTCAAAAATTTTTATGATCGAGGCAAGTTTAACTTATCGTGTTTTCATGAGGCCATTATAGAGATAAAGCATGTATCTTTAATATGTATTTTTAACAGTGAAAAAAAAACAATTTTTTCATGACTTTGAATTGCTTTGAAAAGTGGCGTAGTCGCTAAAAACCGGGATAATGGGCCGTTAATAGCAGATTAGGAGACGCGTTAGTTGATGCGATGTCTTGCCTAAACTCTTTTGTATGACATTTGTATGGGGCTGGGTAATGGAATAGCTGAGATTGTATTTAGGGGGAAACTCCAATTTATCTGACAAATGCAGCGACGATATTAATTGACTTAGTTTTGGTGATGGCATGATTTTGATAGGGAGCGTGCGAAGCAAAAACTGAACAGATAAATGATTTACTATTGTATTTTTTAAGCACGAAGTTCTTAATCCAGTGGATTTTCTTTTGCAATGTGTAATTCAAAATTTTCGAGGATTTTAAAACAGTATGCGTGATTTTTTTCTGTTCATTGCTAAAGAATAACTCTAATTTAAATCGTTAAGATATATAGTTTCCGAAGCAATGTAGAAAATAAGCTAAAGTGAGCCTTCTTTCGTAAGAGATATCCACTTCACTTTAAAGCGGTCCTATCAATAAATAAATATGTCTTACTTCTACTTTCTCTTGTTATCGTTAATGATCTTTCTTAGTATACAATGTTAAAAGCCAAACATTCTACTAATGCGATCTCCCAAGAACAACATAGAAAAATATTACATGCAGTTATTCTAATGAACCTTAAAGGAAGAGTCAGGTTTTATTAAATAGATAAGGGAATGTAGTAAGTAACTAGCAATGGCAATAACATGACGATGTAAGTAAGAGATGCTTTTAGCATTCACACTGACTGTCAACAGAGAGGGGGGTATAATCTCTTCGTCTAATGTGTTTTTCATGTTGTAGTGAATGATAAAATTTTCATTACGTTTTAGGATTATTGCTAATGATTTCCTTTATCTAATGAAATAGATATTACCAAGAACGCTCGCGTTAATTTCGGTTTTATACATACTTTTTCTGCAGGAAACTTGGGTTGTATTAGAATGAAAAGTTGCTAATGTGTTAAGTCTAAGCTACCTTAAAATTTCAGGCAAATTTACTTAATTTACCTATCAACAAGATATTTGTGTACCTAAGTTTTGCCACAACTTGAAACGCATGGATTTAATTTATTTATTTATGCAATATTTTTTTCTCGATTTGATGAGTATAAGAGTAGATATGATTAGTTAATTCAAGCTCCAACGTAGAGTTCCGAGGTCGAGGTGATATGATTATAGGTAAGCTCTGAGCAAAATAAATTACATTACCTGAAACTAAAAAACTCAAAACGTTCTTATCCATCATTTCACTTAAGATCCAATTTTCAAAATTATCAATGAGGAAAATGTGACGAAAGTAGACCGCCATCTGAGCTGCCCGGCGACAGATGTCGGCACTTTGCTAATCTCCTAAATCCTTATTGCGTTTTATTGAAATTGGAATACCGCCTACTGGATCTAGTTTTACGACCTATCTTGTCGCAATGCGAATTAGGGTGCGTTCCTACTCAGGAGAAAAATGTTGAATCCTACTCGTACCTACAAGAAATTTTGATTAGAGTCTTCTCTCTGTATCTCAACCCCTTTTTATGTCCCACTGCGGGGGTTTGGCCATAGCCCACCAAGCTGGCCAAATGCGGGTTGGCGGGCTTCACACACCTTCGAGAACATTTTTGTGAACTCTCAGGCATGCAGGTTTCCTCATGACGTTTTTCTTCACCGCTAACCAAGTGATATTTAGTTTCTTAAAAAACGCACATAACCCGAAAAAGTCAGAGGGCCTAGGATTCGAACCTGCGACCTCCTTATGAGAGGCACAGGTCAGAACCACTGAGCTATCACTGCTTTGAATGATTGGATGGACTCTTTTTTTTATCACCAGTTTAGGGTCTACACCAGACTACACGGCCTAGTTACCGAATTCATCAGATTTCGTAACTTATAAGATAAATCAACCCCTGCAAAAAGTCCGCCCCAGTAATTGTAATTAGTCTCTCTCTATCTCTAACAGATAAACTCCAAAGTTTGCCGTTTGTCTATCTTGAAGTCAGCAATCACTATGAGAAAGACACACTGAACTATTGAGTCTCCGCCAAGCAATTACTCACACGCCAAAACATAGATTCTTTCGCCCCGCAAAACCCAACTTAGAGAAAATTAAAATCCGCCCGCCCCCGGCAAGGCTTCCTCATTTCTCTTCTTACTATCAAAGTTTTTTCCCACTTTTTAATGCATTTTTCTTCGCTATCAGGGTAAGTTCATGGAAATCGTTTATGTTCAACTATTTTTAAGTTCTTCGAAACTTTATGAAACTTCATTGATCGTTGGAGGAGTTATGGAAACTGTTTTTTTATTGTTTCTATCTTTTTTTTGTGATCCAACACAAAGTACACAGTTTACAACAATGCTGCTAAGTATTTTTAATGTTATATTACGAGTAAGTAGACTTAAACTCACAGTACTCATAGATGCTAAAACATGCAACATGCGGTTGCATCAACCTTTATGGTAATAGGGTGGGTATTAATGTGCTTACTGAGCAGTACATTAAGGTGTTGATTTATAAAGGCCGTATCCCATTGCTGCGGATTAACATGCTTGGCACGTGCGCTTTGAATTGTTTTCTAATCAAATATCCTCGTAATGAAGGGTAGCTGCCAACTGATTTAATTTACAACTTACTTTGGGCATTTGACTTGAAAATCATTGCGTTGTACGTTTTGATATATCATGTGACTATGACTGCTTTACAACCACTGCGTATGCTAAAATGATATTTTTGCATAATTTACCTTCACCTTTATCACCACGATAAAATCTGTCCTATAAACTAAAATTATAAGTGCATAGTGGGTCGTCCACGTAGCTGTTGCCACATGTCAACGTAATAGCGATGCTTATTGTAAGTTAAAGCAGAGGAATTTCCTTTTAAATTTGTTATTTCAAACAATACAACATTATGAGTATTTACAGGTAAAAGAAACGCACAAATTTACTTATAACCACTATTTCCTTTACATAAATACAATCATGACGTATGAACTTACTCGTAGTACGTACGTAGTACCATGGTGCGCAGCAATGGAATCGCGCCTTTAACTCTGTTGATACATGATAGCACAATTCACGTAGCAACGTTTACAACAAACGCGTATACTAGAGCTATTACTACGTTCAGTTGAATACATCAAGTATGTTGATGAGAATTGTTGTTGATATAAGCTTAGTTTATACATGGAATCATTCACGAGTTTCTCTGTTAGTTGGTTGGCAAATATAGAAACCTGACAATATGTAATTGGTAAGTATATTCTATTAGCGGAAGAGTATGTTATTACAACTGTGAAGTCTGTTCACCTAATATTACATGCGACTTGACCTTTTGCGTTAAAGTTATCACTGCAACGAGGGTTTTCTTTTTTATACAAATGAAATGAAATGAATTTCTTTATTTCACATAGGCTTAGATATAAGCTCTCATGAAATGTCAAGACTCTACCGCCAGGTTCGGAAGCAGGTTTGCACCGAGAAGAACTGGCAAGAAACTCGGTACTTGCTCTTTTCAAAAAAATGTCTCAATATACAATTTTTAGTACTTAGTATGAAACAATATTTTTAAGATATCTCGTGAGGAGATGGAAGCATATCACTATCGTTCCAAGAATCTTTGTTATTTAAAAATTCTTCAATGGTGTAGTAACCCTGATTTATTAGATGTTTTTGACAGGATCTTTAAACCGGTGCAAAGGTAAGTCCAAGACAGACAAAAGAATGATTAGACGAAATGGGCGTATACACAGGACTAAGCGGACCGCGCGAAAAAGTGTCGCCAGTTTACTGGTGTCAAAAACGTGTATTTTGACTCCAACAGCAATAGTTGGAAGCCGACCGCAGCATTATCTATGGACTGCGGTCCACGCCACAATTCTTTACACTTGTACTTATTAGTCCGCACGTGAGTTTTCACAATTACCGCCATGTTGCGGTGTATTAGCGGAAAGGATCATTTTTTTTCTTATATGAAGAAAGTTGACGTAAAATTATCCAGTACGCTTATCCTCTGGTTCGCATCGATGTGAGGCGAGCAAGTTATTTACCTGATGTGTAAGTGATACGCCTGTTTTGTCAAATGAAGTGTGTCCCATATTACAATATCATATTATGACGCTGCACTCATTATCCTGAGACATCATTTCTTTGCACAATTAATAAAAAAGTAAGTAACCTTTATCCCTCAAATATTCGCATTAACAATGTTTCAAATAAAATAATACAAAAAATTACTCACAACGAATATTATTTAAATATTTTTGATAAAATCTCTCCCGCGCGGCTGGTTTTCCGTATATTTTATTCGTCACAATCATGTAATAAAATATATTAATGGTCACGGTTTTCGACCGTTGCCTGTAATGTGCCTGTATTATGCTCGTGTTATGCCTGTTTGTGCCTGTGTTTAAGAGGGGGCGAAAAGCAAAAAAAAAGTCGTGTACTGTCAAATGCTTTCAACAAAACTCAACAAAACCGCGATCACTATATGTAAGGTAATCAGATAAATTCGGGTGCATTGCAGATCACCTAGTTGTTGGAAGAAAGATTCTTGGCATTTAATACAAAATTTTAAATACCTTTTTTTCAAACATTTTTAATGCGAATAAAACAATCGATTAAACTTTATTTTTTGGTATGTATTTTAAAAAATGACACAAATTAAAAAAGACATTGGGATGTTTGAATCCGATCATGAATCTAATAGCTACAGTATTCCTCAGAGAAGCCTTTTAGGTCATCTTGGGACGTCAATATACAATTAACGTCTTAACGTTAATTATATATTGACGTCCTCTTTGCAAACGTATCGTACCCATAAAATACTCATAGAGTATGAAAATACCCATCTATTATTTTCATGTTCAACGATACGACAGTAATTATCCCATGCAAAAAATTAGCAGTCATTATAATCTGAAGTCAACAAATCTTTGACAAAAAGAGCTGGTTAGGACAATTTATTTGTAAATATAAATTTAAAAAAATGCATGAAAAGTGAAAAAATTATAGTCAAGGATCCCGCTACACAACGACCTTCACCGAGCTGCTTATTGGATGAAAACTATTTTATATCCAATTAAATATGTCAATAAATATATCGCAAGTGGGTTGCCTAAAAAATTTCAGTCCAGGGTATGATTAATTAAGAATTAAAAAAAAACCACTGTAACATGGACTCCTATTTGTTAGTTTAGTTGACATCGTAGTTCAAATTAGATTGGATGTTATAAATAGTGCTTTTTGCCAGAAATACTTTCCTGGCTGAGGAAAGTATTTCTGCTCTATATTTTTTGACAAAAGAAAGTTAACGGATAATAAAATCATAGGTAAATAAGCACAGTTGCAATTTGCGACCTGAATCGCTAATCCAATCTAATTTGAACTAAGATTTCAACTAAACTGTTACAAATAGGAGTCCATGTTACAATGGTTTTTTTTAAATTCTTAATTAATCATATCCTGGACTGAAATTTTTTAGGCAACCCACTTGCGATATATTTATTGACGTATTAAATTGGATATAAAATAGTTTTCATCCAATAAACAGCTCGGTGAAGGTCGACCATACTTGGGATCCCCTACTATTAAAAAACACGACTACCCTGTTTAACGCTTCATGCATTCAAAATTATAACAAATTGGATGAATTTTTAAATAATGAATAAATAATAATTGGTCAAGTACGTGCGGGCTCGAGCACTGAGGGCTCCTTACTATAAAAACGAATTCTCAATCTCAGTCCGCAATTTGGGACCTTCCTGGCCCAATACAGCGGAGCAATGGCGCTAGTCTGATGGGTATTTTTGGCTGGGTACAGCCAGTGGCGATCTTTTTAACGAAGCGTAAGGAGTTTTTTTCTTTATGACATTTCTTTTTATCTATTTTAATAAAATTAAAAATTAAAAATTGTTTTCATAAAACCGACTTCTAATGCCACTACAAAGTGTGTTTTAATGTACTCCAATTCGAAATTGGACGATTGTCTATAAGATCGTCGTTTCTTTGCACATCTGTTCCATACTATGAAAGAAGTAAAACATTAAAATTATCACTTTTGTTCATGAATTTACGAGTATAATTTACATCTTTTTTTTGCTAATTTACTTTTGTTGGCTAACCACAAACCTAACTTTGTTTTTGGTGGTTCAAAAAAAGTATAAAAGTTAGAAAGATGATTTTATTTTTTCTGTAAAAATATACGTTTACTTCTATTGATGATAGTTATTTTAGATTTTTTGAACGATAAACTTCGGAGATAAGGGGGGGGGGGGAGGACGATATTTTTTCAACAGTTTTCCTAATAAATAAAAAACTATCGGGCACAAAAATAAATAAAAATCGGTATTAGAATACACAAGTGACGCCCTTTCATATGATACCCCACTCAATATTGTAATCTTATTTTCAAATTACAAAAATCCGATTTACCCCCCCTTTTATATAAAAATAAAAATGATTTTCAAATTTTTATGGTTGCAATGACGTTGGGTCACTATTACTGAAAACTATTCCAAATTTCAAGTCGATAGCTTCGATAGCTTACTGAAATAATCGAGTGTGACAGACGGACGGACGGACGGAGATAGTCTCACTAAAAGGGTTCCATTTTTATCATTTTGGTATAGAAACCTAAAAAAATATGATTGCGACGACTTGAGATCCTCCTAGTTTTAACAATTTTAACAATCACGGTTCAAGAGATACAGCCTGGTGACAGGCAAACGGACAGATGAATGTTGTTAATAGGTCCCGCTTTTACCTTTTGGGCAAGGAACCCAAAAAATAAGCCATCAAAAATATTTATGCGGAGTCTCTTTCACAGAATTCATTACTCACAAATAAAGTATATAATTTCTATTGACATTGTATCACAATGAATTTGAAATGTTATAATTTTTCATATTTTGACATATTATTATTGCACAATATCTGGGTGACCGAGTTTCACTCGGTGGCCAATAGATGGCAGCAGTAGTCATATTTTTATTTTTTTTAGTAAATTCGACATTTTATAAAAATGAATCCTAGCTAGATCGATTTATCGCCCCCAAAACCCCCTGTATGCTAAATTTCATGAAAATCGTTAAAGCCGTTCCCGAGATCCAGATTATATAGAAATATATATACAAGAATTGCTCGTTTAAAGGTATAAGATTATAACTTGTAATTTATTTACTTGATATAATTAACATACTATCATTAATAAGTCGTTTATGATGCTATATTTAATATTTGCAAACTAAAGTATCAAAATATTTAAAATGTTGCACTCTCTATTCCCTCATCTCATAATTCATCGGGATCGTCTTTTTTTGCATATACTTCCTCCTGCCGTCACTGCTTGAAGGAATACAGTGCTAGTTAATTATGTGCTTTAAAATAAAGAGTGAAAGTCGATATTTGAAAGAAAGGTTTATGCTTTAATATACTTGAAACTCATTGTTTTTGTTGGCCATACTTACAATTATATTATTAACACCTCCAAATAATTTATCGATACGCATACAATCATTTATAATTCATAATTTATATATTAAACATACAAAGAACTATTTTTTCGGCCTGGAGCACAGAAATACAGTCTTCACGTCTCAATGGAGCGATTGTGACTGATTGTCATGCGCAAAACATCATTTTGGTACAAAACTGCATAGCGTATTACGCGAAATAAGAACGTAATAAACGCCATTTATAATTTACAGTAATAATTGATGATTAAACGAACTTACCTGTAAGTGAAGTTCTATCACAATTATGTGAATACATTTTATTCGAAAATAATAATAAACACAATCAGGTACGCTTTCATTGTACTGGCAATTTCGCACTTTTATTTATTTTGTTTTTTAAAACTGACCACCCTGATGGACACGCTGTCCCAGCCTACGTCCGCGCCATGCTTCATTCTTTAGAGAATATTTAACAAAATTTTCGTATTATACTCATGGGTTTTGGGTATGGGAGGGACCTTATATTATTATTTTCGAATAAAATGTATTCACATAATTGTGATAGAACTTCACTTACAGGTAAGTTCGTTTAATCATCAATTATATTTCATACATTTTATTCTTCAATAATAATAAACACAATCAGGTAGATGTTTAGAGATGAAATTTTTTGTGAAATTATGGACATTAACAGATAGTAAATTGTTTCCTATTATAATAGGAAATAGGTCCTCTTTATACCACAGAAGTATTTAATTAACGCAATCTTTTCGTTCAATTCCTGGATCAATAAACCAGTCACATTACAAATAGGTTTAATTTATATTTAGATAGATTATAATGATTAATGATTAGAGAGCAAAAGAGCTATTGCGACAGAAGCATCATCGCTCAATAAGAGGTTATAAAACTTAGGTAACGTCCGTAATGGTTGTTACCAGCAGACTGCTTTTCTGATGAGGTCAAGCAACAAACGACGTGCTCGCCGAGGAAGTGTTGCGTACTTGGTGCTGAGTACACTGAAACGCAGACCTCTCTCGTGAGAGATTATATTCCTCGGCAGACACGTTCTCACGGTGGTCTGCCTGCAGGCGACCTTATGAGGTCGCTTCAACATTATCAGGAGGTTGTCTATTATATATCTTGGTCTAAGATTTTGTAAACGACATATCGATTTGTTTTTCAAAGCTGTGGCAAATTTTTATACTTTCTCTTCAGTTTTGATTATGGTATAATTAAAACTGGTTCGCCCTGAGTAGTAGCTGGCGTTGTATAAACTCAATAATTCCCTTGAATTATATAAAAACAATAATACTAACTTTAACTAATGCTAATGTTTTCATTCTGTGCTGTGTCTACTGCCTAAAGCTAAAAAAGTTACAAGATCAGCAAAGCAAAGTTACGGAATGAATAAAGTCTTATTAAGGCCCATTGAGCAATGTGTTAGCATACTATATTGTGTGCTACTATGTGGTGTTTGATGTTAATTTATCTATTCATTTTCGCAATATAATATATACATATATATATATATATATATATATATATATATATGTAAGACATTGAGGATCTCCAAAAACAAACAACAAATTGTTTCTCTGAAAGTACAAAGTTTTGTTTTATTAACAAGTCTTTACAAAAGTTATTATCAAGTTACGACAATTACACTTCTATCTAACCTGAAAGTACAAAGAAACGACATTTAAAGTTCACTAAATATCGAGTCCTCAATCACATTCTTTCTATTAGTTTTTATAACAATAAAATGCACAAAACAATCTGCGCGTCCCACGCCATTTTAAATCATAGACACAGATCAATATCATAGCCGACAGACAGCTGATACGCGAAGCGCGGCAAATTCAAATGAATGAAATGTCACTCATTTCATTACATCTCCCCCCCTAAGAGCGAAAATTCTAAGCAATATATCTGTAAAATGTACTTATAAGTCATCTTCATATTCATTATCATCTCCTTCATCTTCTTCAGCCTCTGTTATGACAGGTTGCAATTTTGTTATATGAAATAATGTTGATTCTGTTTTTCTGTTGCCTGTATCAATCCTATAAATGGAATTCGATATTTTCTCTATTATTTTGAAAGGGCCTATTTTTAATTCGTCTAATTTCTTTCTATTCAGTCTATTTCCATTTTCTACATATACACTGTCTCCTACATTAAATTCTTGCATTTTTCTATTTCTATCAAATATTTTCTTGTTATACTCATGAGATTTTATTGTATTCTCTAATGCCAATCTTCTATCAGCAATCCACTTGTCTTCCTTTTCCATCGTTTTGAACTCATTTGGTAGAATACTGACATTTGTACCATCCAGTAAATATTTTGGTGCAAAACCTGTAACGGAGTGTTCTGTTTCATTATATTTTTGTATACATTCTCTTGCCAGTGTTGTCCATGTTCTCTTATTATTTTTCTCATTCATTTTACACCTTATTTTATTTACTATTGTTTGGTTTAATCTTTCATTCAAGCCGTTCGAGAATGGTGTATTCACGGCTGTAAAAATTAGTTTAATATTATTTTCCTGCAAAAATTGTTTAAATTCTCTTGAATTTATGCCCGGATATTGATCTGTCAGGATAATTCCAATCTCATCTGTCTCTAGTACTTTCTTTGTTAAATTTATAAAGTCACATGCATTCTGGGTTTTCGAAGTCGCAATAAATGCATATCTTGTGTAGTGATCTACTAAAAGGTGTAGATATTTCTTTGTAGACCTAGATCCTCCAAATCCACCAATAGTATCCATTGACATTATTTCAAATGGTTTGGTAGCTGGTCCCAGTTGTGACATTAATCCAATTTTTTTTTGACATCTTGATTTATTTTTTATGCATATTTCACATGTTTTACAAATATTTATGATATTTTTTGTTAGGTTTATAGCCGTATATATTGAACTTATTTTTTTCTGCAGTTGTCTGATCCCAATATGGCATAAATCTTCATGCACCTTTTTTATAAGTTTTTTACTAAATTCTTCTGAGAGGATAATCTTTTCCTGTTTCTTTATTTTTTTATAATAGATATTATTTTTTAGTATTAAATTTTGTTTCTTTTCTCTTATTGTTTCATTTTTCTCTTGGTCTCCAACTATATCTTTTATTTGTATTAAATTAACTATTCTCAATGTTTCCTCTCTGTTATCTTCTGGTTCTAATACAGGGTTTCGGCTCAAACAGTCTGCTTCTACATTTTCTTTACCAGGTATATATTTTACGGTAAAGTCATACTGAGATAGGTAGTATGTGAGATCACCCAATTCTTCATCTGTCCTGCATTTAATGTTCATGTTCTCTAGAGGTTTGTGATCTGAGTAAATGGTGAATTGTTTTCCGATGAGCCAGTGCTGCCAATATTTAACAGCTTCTTTCATAGCAAGACATTCTAAATATATAGCCTTTTTCCGTTTTTGATGTTCATTCAATTTTTTTGAGAAATATGCCACCGGTTTGTCTTTACCATCTAGTTGTGTCTGTTTTAATATTGCTCCAATGCCCTCCAAAGATGCATCGGTAAAGATTTTGATTGGTAAGTCTTTGTCGAATATTTCCAAGACCGGTTGCGAACATAAATATCTTTTTATCAGATTGAATGCTTCTTCACATTTCTCTGACCATACAAATTTCTCGTTTTTTCGTAATAAATTGTGTAATGGATCTAAGATAATTGCACTTCTTGGTATATAGTCATGGTAGAAGTTTATTTTTCCCAAAAATTGTCTGATGTTCTTTTGCGTCTTAGGAGTTGGAAAGTTCCTTATTGAAATCAAATTGTCTTTAAGTGGTCTTACTGAATTGTTCTGAATTATATGGCCGAGGTATTTTACCGAGTCTGAAGCAAAGGTACATTTCTTAAACTTCAGTCTAAAGCCTTCTTTAATTATTGCCTCTAATACATTTCTAATGTGCCTTATATGTTCTTCAAAGGTAGACGAGTATATCAAAATATCATCAATATAGTTAACAGAGTATCCTGTGAGATTGTGTTTTCTTAGAATATTGCTTAAGATTCTCTGGAAAATTGCTGGTGATGTTTTCAAGCCAAAAGGGAGGCAGGTCCACTGGAAGTGGCCATCTTGTGTGACAAATCCTGTTTTACTTCTGTCTTCCACCCGTAATGGTATTGCCCAAAATGCTGAGTTTATATCTAGTGTAGTAAAATACTTGCAATTTCTAGTTTTAATAATTAGATCATCTATCAAAGGAAATGGTTGAGCTTGTGGTATAACTATTTTGTTTAACTCTCTGAAATCTACACATAAACGGGATTTTCTATTTTCACCTTTTTTAAACGCCAATGTCACTGGAGCAGCGAAAGGACTGTATGATTCTTCTATTAAATTGTTCTTTAGTAACATCGATATTTGCTCTTCAATTTCTAATCTATCTTGTATTGTACATCTGTATGGTCTTTTACTACAATATTTATTTACTTGTAAATCTATGCGAGCTTCATAATCTTTAACTGAACCTATATCATACTTGTCCTTAGCAAATATTGTTTTATATTCCTTTATAATTTTCTCTATCTCAATTTTCTTTTGATTATCTAAATGGTCTGTCATACTTATAAATTCCTCTGTTTCTATGTGTTCATTGAAATTTACTGTATATTTTTTTATATTATTATCTTCATTTCTGTTATCTTTAGACATCCTGTCTATTTTATTTGTTATTTTCTTTTGTTCTATCTGCAAGTTCTCATTTTGGGTTAATCTGAAGTTCTTTATCATATCTAATCCGATTATGAAATCATCAAAATCTTCATTTTCTACTATGTATACATCCACCTCTTCTTCTAAATCAAATATTTTAATTTTTATTGTTATCAAGCCATCCATCTTCTTCACACCATTAACCGTTTTCATGTATGCTATGTTCACATCATCTTTTTTTTCTTTTACTTTTATTAATCTTGAATTTATTATAGAAATCTGTGAGCCTGAATCATAAATACCACTCACTTCTAGTTTATTTTCTAATAAAAGCTTGATTTTGATTAATGGTGTGCTTACTAGTTTTTTTCTCAGTATTTATGTCTACTTCAATTATGGAGTTATTGTTTACATTTTTAGTTTTAAGAACTTTTTCAGGTTCATTTTTATTTTTCTTGAACCAACATGACTCCTCTGGATGATATCTAATTCCTTTGTCCAAAGACTCACAAGTCTTACATGACTTCTTCTCATAAGTTTTATTTTTATTATAAAATGTACTGCTCTTTATGTTAGTTGAGTTTTTCTTATACATCGTGCCTTCATATTTTCTTATCTCGTTGAACAAGTCAGTAGTGTTGTTGAGTTCATCCCTGTTTAACTTATTTAAGATAAATCCAGGTAAACCAGTTGCAATAAGATCTATCATTGTTTTGGAATCTATAGATTTGTTTATATCTAATAAAAGCCGTTCTTTTTTTATGGCATAATCAATTAACTGTCCTTCTTTATACCTAAATGCGAGAGCATATGTGACTATGTCCCATCCTTGGTTTTTAAAAGTTTCTAAAAACTTGTCTTTCCATTCACTCCATTCAGAATTTATTGTTAGTTTTATGATCATCGAGCTATACCAATCCAAACAAGGTTTATCTAAAAATAACCTCAAGATATCTATTTTTGTCTAATCTTTTGTTATATTAAAGCGCGCACACTCTTTTTCAAAAATTTCTATCCATTGCATCGCATTAGGATTTTTGCTTGTGAATTTTTCAATAATAAATTTTTCTGAGATATGTTATAAGTTATGTTGACTTTCTTTCTTAGTTGTAGTTTCTATTAATTGTTCCAAGATTTGTTGCAAAGTGTCATTTTTGTCCTTTGCTTGTGTTGTGCTCACTTCATCTAAATATTGATCTAAAAATTGCATATTACCTTCCTCATCTACATATGTCTTCTTTAGATTTTCATCCAACTTTATCCATACTTTTCTACTCTGGTGTCTTTTTTTAATGCTATTTTTTACTTTTGTGAAAGTGTTCGTTTTAACAATATATGTATGATGACTCACCGGCTTCAGTTCCTCGGGTAAAACATAACATTTTCCTTCTTCAGTAGATATTGAGGTTATAGCTAATACATTTGATTTGCCATCATTTGAGGCTATCATCGTAAACTCAAACTGAAGCCGGTCCATATTTTCTTAGTTCACAAAAATGTCGTTTTGTAAGACATTGAGGATCTCCAAAAACAAACAACAAATTGTTTCTCTGAAAGTACAAAGTTTTGTTTTATTAACAAGTCTTTACAAAAGTTATTATCAAGTTACGACAATTACACTTCTATCTAACCTGAAAGTACAAAGAAACGACATTTAAAGTTCACTAAATATCGAGTCCTCAATCACATTCTTTCTATTAGTTTTTATAACAATAAAATGCACAAAACAATCTGCGCGTCCCACGCCATTTTAAATCATAGACACAGATCAATATCATAGCCGACAGACAGCTGATACGCGAAGCGCGGCAAATTCAAATGAATGAAATGTCACTCATTTCATTACATATATATATATATATTTTTTTTTTTTTTTATTTGACCCAAAATCATCAGCAGAAATTAAACTCAATGCCGAATGATAACAAGTAATCGTACCATATGCTACGTCGTTAACAAGTTGTTCTGTTGGAAATTACGAGGTTGACTTATAATGTACGGATTGTACGGATCTCAGTCGTTATTAAAGCAGTATTGCCACAAAACTTTGTAAATAACACAAAATTTTTGAAACATATAGATTATTAAAAATTCCAACAAAATGTCCTTTTTTTTTTTTTTTTTAATGCCTTCAGAGAACTTCCTCCAGTAATTCCTATGAATTGTGGTTCTCTAGGGAAAGACCATATTTATTTATTTATCATCAATAAATGTACTATAAGAAGTAAGTCTTTTGACACCTTATGTAAAAGAAGGAAATCCAAAGTTGTAGAGGTCCTTAGACGATGTATGTCTAAAGCATTGTCTATAATAGTATTTTTAAGCATTCTACCTCTAGAAGAATGTATAGAAGAGCAAAGGTAAACTTGGTGTTCCAAAATGTTCAGAATGCGTCTGTTTCTAAGACGTCTGGGTTCATATTGATTACATTTCGCATTATTGCAAGAAGCGATAAATTCAATAACTGGATTGAACTCTTTGAATAACTTTGAAGTATATAATTTTACAGCGATAGCTTAATCCCATTAACTGGATGTAACTCTTGGTCAGCTTTTGATTATCTTTAATTTCCATATAAGAAACAATTAACCCAATCGTTTAAATGAGGATATTTGATATCCTCTATGCAACTGATGTAAATCATGTGTATCAAAATAGATGTATCGAAAAATATGGCCATCAACTCTGTAAAGAGGTATTTCGATTCATCTTAACGTTAATTATTACAAAAACAAAAATCCCTCTAATGAAAAGAATTAGTCTTCATCTAGACCGGGAAATCGTGTGAATCACTAGTTCAACCTTTTAGGTTTAAGGGAGTTAGATGACTTAAAAAATGTTTTGTAACCACTGGCCATCTGATAGGATAACCGATGATGGACGAACAGCTGCGTCTAAAGTCTAATTTTTCTTACGGGCTACATTTTTTGTTTCTACAGACGTTCTGTGTAACCCCATCCATACCTAATAGCTGGAGAAGTGGACTTTAGGACTTTTAATCGGAATTAAGCTTAACTCTTAGATGATACAACGAGTTAAGCGTATAATTTTTTTTACAGAATTTGAATTGTTACATAATTCACGTCATAGTTTGCGGTTGGGTAACGATACTGCCATATCGTCAGAAATTAAAATAAAACCAGGAAACTGAGCATGTTTTGAGGGTAGTAAATAACTTTAACACTCTAACACCTAACAAATCTTCATGAAAAAACCGCGGTAAGTATCTGAGATGAGTCACAACTTCTTTATGTATTTTACCAAGGATGAATCGGTACTTTAAAATAAGATTCTTCAGTTCATAGGCATAAAACCCTTTTTAAGTATTCGCTTGTAAGCTGTTCTATGAACTATCAATTTCAAAGGATTTTGAACTACAAATTCATTCAACGCCTTTAAATTTAGAATGTATCTTTTACCACGTAAGATTTTGAGGTTAGACACATCTTAACTATAATCGAACATACTTGACTCACTCCCACATTATCTCACCCAAAAAAGAAATGTCGATTGTCAAAGACATTTGTCGCTTTTTCTTTGTTGTGAACGTGTAAGGCGGTACACTGTGTTAGTGTACGATTTTTAAAATGGTATTATGTAATAATAATTTTTTGGAGCTAGTTCCTTAATTTGTTCAATTCATTAAAATATTTTATTGAATGTACGTACATTTGTACACCTAGTGAAAGTCAAAAAATAGTCTTCACTTATTATAACTCCCGAAATTCTAGATCATGTTATAGATCGTGACGGATTCCTTGTCAGTGATATGTAACCAATAAACTTCAAAATGTTGAAGACAACTGGCATATAGGTACCTTAATGTCTAGCGTCGTCGATGAACCTCGTCCTTGTTGTGACTGATGCTGGAGACTCGCTGCCACGTCGCATCTTCCTCGCGGCTGATCGCCAATACTCAAGTGTGTCACGCCCCCCCTGCTGGCCGAGCCGTAACGAGAGGGGGCCAGCTAGTTTCTCGAGAAACGAGATTGCGCTGTCCCAGCGGTGGGTGTCGATAGCAAAGTCGCCCGCCGCGCCCTGCTGGTTTCTTTATTTACAACACCTGACGATCAGTAACCATTGAAACTAGTATAATGCCCGAAACTATTTCTCCGAAAAAACATCTGGTCCCGTTCGTGAACTTTAATTACTTGTCATTTGTCGAAACAAAATGTCATTTGTCAATACTTAAGCTTCTTCTCAGTTCAGGACGCGTTGTGGTTTAAGATTTTTATTAGTTTCAGAAAGAATTTAACAATTCACTTCAATGAAACTTTCAGACTAATGGTACATTATACATAATATTGTTAACTTATTGAGTTTTGAGCTAACAGTTAAATTATCATCCCATTACACAATCTGAACATTAATTTTCGAAAGTAAGTAAATTATTTTCCACCACAAAATCTAAACATTATTGTTGTAGGTAGTTAGAAAAGTTCGACGCGTTGGTACCCTCGTGGAATTAGTTTTTAAGTCGTGAAATAGTTATCACTGATAAAAGGCTATAACGTTTAACTGGCTATTCATAAGCCAGGCAAGTATATCAAATAAACTATTTGATTCTTTGCAATGAAGGTCGGCTAGAATTTTACAACTGTCGGGACTAACCATTAATATAGTTCTTGTGACTGAGCGCCGATAGCAATTCGGGATCAAAGTCCGGGAGGTCATGCGGAGCCACTTGTAGTGAAGCCGAGAACAGCGCCACACCGACATCGTCCCCCGTTGGTATCCGCAAAGTCCTTTGAGGTTTTTTAAAATCCTTCGTGTTGACCCGCAGTCAACCTCCAGGAGCATTGACGCATCATGCTATGCTTTCGTGGTATCCTCAACGTGATACCCTCCAAGCTAGCTTAGAGATGCCTGGACTATTTCGCGCATCATGCTATACTTTCGTGATAACCTCAATGTGATACCCTCCAAGTTAGCTTAGAGATGCCTTAGGATTTCAATTTTTGGACACACTTTCGTCAGCATTGATATTTGAGTTGATGTGATATCTGGGAAAAAAGGTTAATTTTCACTTACCCTCTTTCCTCGGAGTCTGACGAAGATGAATGCACAATTATATGATTTGATTTGATTTTATTTTTGTTATAATAATAAATTTTACTAGCGTCTAAGCATTATCAGTATAGAAAATTAAGCAAGTTTTAACACTGAACACTTAATTTTTTTTTTTTACTTTGAACCTAAATTAACAAAAACGAGACGTGTTTTTGTAGTCGAGTGCTCATTGCCGCGCACAATAAAAGAATGGAGCATGGCGCGGACGTAGGCTGGGACAGCGTGTCCATCAGGGTGGTCAGTTTTAAAAAACAAAATAAATAAAAGTGCGAAATTGCCAGTACAATGAAAGCGTACCTGATTGTGTTTATTATTATTGAAGAATAAAATGTATGAAATATAACTTTTAAAATACATAATTTAAAAAGGAATCAATAGTAAATGCACTTCGTAATATTTATTGGAATTATAATCCTAAATCTTGGCGCTCTAGGGCGTATAACATTGGAAATAAATTGAAAATTGTAAAAAATTGGATGCAACTTCAAGATTTTTTTTTATCGACAAAAGTTTATCCTTTTATGTTTATAATAGTACAGTTTATCGAAAATAAGATGTAATATTCGTGTGTTTTATTTCAGGTCGTTAAGACTTGATCTACTACTATAAAAATCAAATCTCGTCCTGCTATAATCAGTTTGTACGCGCTCTTAACGCTCGGCCTCGGGCTCGAACGAATTAATTAAACCGGAACATTCATAATTAGAAGGGCAATGCCAAATTAATTTTTGACGGGTTAAATGTTTTATTTCAATATGTATGATATTGTAATTTGGCTTCATAAAGCCATACGCCAATGTTGTTATTATAGCATACCAACAATATTACAAACATGCTATATTAATGGTTAACACCCATAATGCATTTTGAGGGGCAAATGCAAAAGAGCGTATACGAAATGAGTAATGACTCACTCAATTATTACTTATCCGTCCGTTTGTACTTTTAGTACTAATCTATTATTTATTATACTGGCTTCTAGCTGTGCGACTTAATGTCATAAGGAAATTACGTAATTTTTATTTTGACTCTAAATCTCATTATCATACCCTAATTTTAATTTGGAGATAATGTTAGAGGCATTAAAATTACCTATCATATTTATTAATTTTAGACATTTTTTGATACATAGGTAGCCTTTCCAATTGATTTTGGTGCTGTTTTCAGTGTTGTAAAAGCTATTCAATTATGAGTTGACATAGTTATATACTTTTCAAGTATACAAACTTTATAGTTCATTAAAATAGTACTGGGTTGTGATTCTGGAAAGTATAAAATTGTTTATCGGCCAACCATCGACGGTAACCATAGCAACGCAGCCATCAGCAGCCAATTGTCGCCTTGGCTGCATAACTGATGCAAGCATTAACCAATCAGCGCATAAATCTCCGCTCGTCGCTGCTATAAGTATTTTTGCAAAATCAAGGTTCAGCAGTAAAACTTAAGAAAGTAATTGTCGCTCTGGATCACCATAAGCTTTCATTCACAGAAATTTCGTGCAGAAAAAGTCACGGACAGTTGTCCGGTAAGAAATAATTACGCCTTAGTAGATTTTGAATTCAGGGAGGTGCGTCCCGAACAATGAGGGAATTAGTTCTAACAGATCGCCCCACGGCGGAGAAAATCGGCCAACTCTTTTCATCGTTGAGACAAAAGCGGCTAATTTGTCGGCGCCGAATAAAAAAACACGATGACGGAGGGAAAATTATTATTTGAAGGAACAAATAATTCTCTCATTAAGGTCGTTTATGCGCAGCAGCCGCCACTTGGACGTCAGCGAGAACTGTGCCGAAGTAAGGGTCATCTGTCGCAGGCATTTAATGTGATTCCGCTGTTTACATACGGCGCCGTTACTTTATAAAAATTCGTCATTTACCATATGCCGTAGACAAAATTAAATTGACAATCAAATCATTTTACATTTTGTATACACGATGCATGATAAGTATACAAATCTAAAATAGGGACCAGGGGCCGTACCACCATCTCTTAGAGCAGTATTATTGTAATATTGTTTTGACATTACTACTGCTATAAGAGATGGTGGTACGGCCCCAGGGGTCCCCACCACCATCGCTTATAACAGTGATTCTGCAGTATTGTTTTGACATTTTCATACAAACACAGTATGAGAACTTCAAAACAATACTACAGCATTACTGCTATAAGAGATGCGAAAAGTGCAGCTCCTTCTTCCTTGCGTAGCAAAGTCACTGATATATTGTATCTCTGGATTCATGATTCCATACGTTTGACATTTTATTTTTTGTGTCGATTTGAAACGCCTCCCCCGAGCGTCCACGGTACTAAATTGACATTTGCTGTAAGTGGACCGTCGTTTTGAATGTCATTTGATTTTAGTTCCATAGACGCTCACGCCAGGTTACGCAACAATCAGCGCCAAAATGGCGAAAATCAAGTGTCTTCATTTTGACGTTGACAGTCAGCTATCCAGAGTATATTCTTTATAATCAATAGAGATCAGTGAGCAAAGTACAGCTTACAGGCACCCACGCTCACCTGCGCAGCCTCGGCAGCCTCGGCCTCTCCGGCTTGCCCGGATGCCTTCGTGCATTGCTTCAGCGGGCGGTGCCTGCTCCTGCGTGATACCCTTGCGCCCTGCGCGATACCCTCCGTAAAGAAACTTTGTTTCAATCATTGTGATCTCGGAGGCACGGGAGTGTAATACTACCAAATTCCAAATAACTACACTAACAGCTGGTACGAGGGAACCAAAAGTCGTAAACACATTTAATCTTCAAAGTCTGACTTAGCCATTATCTACTAGTACTAAACTGGAAAACTTACTAAGTCTACTAAAGTGTACTAAAGCAGCTGGTACTAGAGAGAACCAAAATTCGTTTAGACATTTATTCTTCAAAGTCTGACTAAGCCCTTATCTATTCGTATCTATTTGTCGACCTCCGTGGTTGAGTGGTTAGCGTGCAGGTTTTCAAGGCGCCGCCATCTCTGAGGTTCCGGGTTCGATCCCCGGTCGGGGCAATATAGAAAAATAACTTTTCTACATTGTCTCGGGTCTGGGTGTTGTGGTACCTTCGTTGTTTCTGATTTCCATAACACAAGTGCATAAGCTACTTACTATGGGATCGGAGCAATGTATGTGATGTTGTCCTCTATATATCTATTTATTTATTTATTTACTCTTTTGTCGGTAACAAATCTGGTCAATTCGTCTCCATTAGAAAAACTGTGGAACCCGCCCTAATTTAATTATTGGAACGGATTTAGGACAAAAGTTTTTTGTTTTGTGTGGACTACTCGAGGTTGTTTGAATTAGATAGAGTGGTAAAGTAGAAGATTGTACAAGAGAATTCTTAATTTAGTTAACTGTATTAAAAAGTACAAAATATACCAGTTTTAGCGATGGAGAAAACTTATCGCTTGCCAAACAGATTTGCAGTGGTACGCCTCATATTAGGCCTTGAAAGTAGAGACAGGCCAGGTTCACTTATCACGAGATCTACAACTACAGGTAGCCGTCTCAACGTACTACGTTCAGACGGCCACCGCGTGCGTTAGTTCTTGTACGGTCTATTTCACGCACTGCGTGCGCCCGTTTGCGAGGCAACCTTAGTACGTTGAATGAGATAAAGATACGCTCAAACTCACTCTAAAGTAAATAGTTATTTATTTGAAACACATAAAACGTAATTTTTTCTGTGCTTTGAAACATCTTACGAAGTGAGCCTGCTCTATCGTGTGGTACTATTATGTATTCCGTGGTAGAGATAATCTTCTAGTAACAAACAATCAAGCGCCAGTAGTAGCTATTGTAGAACAGTTACAGGATTGTTTATCTTAGTACTCTTGGTACCTACTCATAACATTTGATCTGATACATTTTAAAACGTTAATTATACCCGACGTCCGTATAAATAACACAATACCAAGCACACTGTCAGGGATCGGGGACAGACCGCCATCATCTTTCACCCTTTATTTAACTGGGGTCATAAATTATAAATTATAAGGAACCCTTTGTGTAGCGGGGCGATTTTCTTTCATTTGACGCGTGTCACCACTTCAAATAGATGGTTCGCCTGGGCTTATTTAGCGATGCGATTAATATTAAATAGTAGATAATATCAACTCTATTTTTAAATTGCCGCATGATTATTGATATGCGCAGTTTTTCTCATATAGAAAAAGAGAAAGCGCCTAGTTGCTTGCTCGTTATTCTCAGTGAAAATCAGCTTTCCAATCATGGCGGTAGAACGTGTATAATTTGATTTTGATGTTAGAGGAATATGTTATATGATCACAGTTAACTACACTGGTTAAGTCAGGTATGATAATTATTATGTTGGGAGGCTTTAGACGTAACATTCCATGAACTTTACTAGAGAATAAAGGGGTAAACCTACCCTATCAGTAAGTGAATACATCATCACTTACTATCAGATGAGATTGTAGTCAGGTATTAGATCATCATAGAGAACTCTCAGCTATGCAGCTTAATGCATGCGATATTTTCCTTTGCCTTTAAATCTAACTGCTTTAATATTATAAATTAATCGCCTTTTTTGAACTCGATTAAAATTATGGAAACTTAACGCTGTATTGACTTAGATGAAACAGAATGACGGACAACAAGCGTAAGAAAAAAAAGTAATTATAAAAATTAAAATTTGTACGTCTTTTTCACTTGGTATTCAGCCACCTATCATCCATCGATAGTTAGGTACTCTATGATCTCCGAATATGTAATAAAAATAAAAAAGTATTCCACTAAAATATAATCGCCTTAATTGGAAATGTCGGTCACAACTAAATAACTCCTTTCTCTACAATATCATGTTCGAGTACATAAATTCTTGCGGACAACTTAGCGCTGTCTTCATCTTACTGTTTAAGGCCAACTCAACAGTCTGCCCATGAAATTCAGAATTTTCGTGGTTTTTTGCAATTTGTACGCTAATTACACATAATAGGCTTATGGCAGTCATTTTGTGAAAATGGCAGTTACTTCTTTACATGTTTATATCAAAATTTTTGCACAAAAATGTCTATCCTAGGAAATTAATCCAAGTAAAGAGTTTTAAGTTAGCAACTCGCAAATCTCGGATTAATTTCTTTAACTCGACACTTTCAAGCAGAGATTCTTATACTATAAATACGTGAAGATGATCTTGGGATTATCGCAATTTGACTGCCATAAGCCTATTACGTCTTATCAGCTTATATATCGCGAAAAACCACAAAAAATTTGAATTTCGCGGGCACACCTGTGGTGTGCTCCTTAACAAAACTTAACTCTAAAGCTTCCCAATTTCCATCACCTAATACTGTAGTGTAAGTGCTCTAAGAAAATTTATGTTAAGTGTTAGTGTACAGTTTGAGAGTGGACCTCGATGCTTGAAATATTAATGTGGCGACGGAATTGAGGACACTTTGAAGGTTTCATAGAGCTCTGTTTACGAGCATGTTAAAATCAACTTGTTAGCACAGAACAAATCGCGTCATGGTGAAGAAAAAAAATTTAAAGAAACGAGATATTATGAGGTATGAAATCAGACTTAGGTAACGGAAAGTAAGACTTCCTGAAATAATCGAGTGTGATAGACAGGCAGGCGGACAGACAAACGGGAAAGTCTCACCATAAGGGTAGTATTTACCATCTTCGTATGGAACTCTCAAATCAGCTTGTCCATAACACATATCCAAGTATCCATGCTTATATAAATAAGGTAGTAATCTTTAATAATATTCAGTGTAGCATACATGTATTACTATTTAATTCACTTATAACATGAGGCTTAACTAAAACCTGATATTGAACTAGATAGTAAAGTGTAACAGCCTTCATAAATAAAATAGATAGGTAGCACTAAAATGTTTCCAATAAGAACCCACCGCATGGACATTATCGCAAAGTGCAGACTGACCACACAGCTTTCATACCCACTCACTACTTTCAAGACAGTTTTATTACGCTGCACTGAGTTTTATTGAATTTTAGCGATACACTACCCTATTCCGTGTTATTCTTTTTTATTACCTAACTCGGGCGGATGATAAAATTTTTGTAATCTACTTACATTTTTTAACCGACTTCATTATTTATACGTCCATCTGTTTTCTTTATAACTATAAATTATATTTTCATCTCACCCTTTCGGAAAAGCGATCTTTAATGCCCAAAATGCGGGCGGAAAATGCTATTATATTCCCTAGGTCGCCAAAGCATTTTCATTTCTCCCAAGGGAGAGAAAGTAGTATGAAAATCCTTTCCAGCCCTTGGGCCGGAAAGAATAAGGAATAAAAAAGACTTGGCTGCAAAATTTAAAAAGTTCTAGTAGCACCTTCTTGCATTTTGCAAACTTATTTTGAATTTGGTAAACAAGTTTTATTACATATTCACAAGGAAAAAGTGCTAGACTAAGCTCCTTTTTGCCTTTAGGTCCGTAAAATATTATAATCATTCTTTCATGTTAATAAATTCCGGTTATAGACTTATAAAGTTTGTAGAAAATATTATCCTCGAGTGAAAATTAAATATTAGCATGGCTTGAAATAAGTCAAAAAGGTCAAAAGATAATCTCGAAGAATACTTCATTAAAACAAATCCTTAAAGCTTTTTAGGTCTTATACTAATAGATTTAATCTTTGTTTAATACATTAAGACCCTTTTGTGCCAAACTGTGGGTTAAATATTTACATCTATAGTTGAGTAGACTAACATTGGTCATTTCGATAATTCATCACAAAACAATCACCTTTACTCATTAGTTCATCACAGTAACCTAGGCTGAAATAAGTAGACCAAAAGGACAAACAAAAATTGTACAGCAAACTTATAATTATTATAATCGGTAAATTTTGGACTTACCGGTTTAAAGATACTGTCAAAAAACATCTAATAAATCAGGGTTACTACACCATTGAAGAATTTTTAAATAACAAAGATTCTTGGAACGATAGTGATATGTTTCCATCTCCTCACGACACTGACGAGATATCTTAAAAATATTGTTTCATACTAAGTACTAAAAATTGTATTTGAGACATTTTTTTGAGAACAGCAAATACCGAGTTACTTGCCAGTTCTTCTCGGTGCAAACATGCTTTCCGAACCTGGCGGTAGAGTCTTGACATTTCATGAGAGCTTATATCTAAGCCTATGTAAAATAAAGAATTTCATTTCATTTCATTTCATTGCTTTAAAATAATAGTAGATTGTTACACAAGGGACGTAAGTAAGCTATTACAGAACAAGATCCCCAATTTGGCGCCAGTGCGAGCGCAGCTCGCATAGGGCGCTAATGGATCGCGTGCACCCGAGATATTTAGTCACACGAGCGAGCGCAGCGAGCGAGGGTGAATATAGTTCGAGGGTGTAATAGCTACTTGCAACCGAGGTAAGCATTCTACTTTATATCATTCTTGCGAGGTAAATAAAACATTGGTAATGCAAAATTAAATTTTAATAAGAATAATTAGCAAATTTAGAGAAAAAAAATTAAAAATAAAAAAATATAAAAAATAATAAAAAATAAAAAAATAATAAAAAATAGTAATAAAAAAAATAAAAAAAAATAATAAAATAAAAAATAAATAATAAAAAATAATAATAAAAAAATAATTAAAAAAAAATTATAATAATAATAAAATAATAAAATAAAAATTAAAAAAATAAATAAGAAAAATAAAAAAAATAAAAAAATCAAGCATAGTGCGACCTAATGTTGCCCTTGAACTGTAATGTGAACATTACAATTCAAGCATAGTGCGATGTAATGTTGCCTTGAATTGCAAACACCAACTTACAAGGAGACTTTCCACCATAGTAATCCATACTTACTGAGCAAGTATGATATAAAGAATAATTTTAAGTTTGACTTACCAGTTACCACTAATTGCCAATTAACGTTCCAAGTCTGGTTACAGCGATACTTTATCCATAACATCATCACGATTAAAGAATATAGCACCACCATGCCTGAAACAGTCCGGGTTTGTAGGCTTCACACACTTTCAAAAATATTATTTATAGCTGGGAGACTCTCTTTAGAATCTCCCAGCAGTTATGCTGTTTTTTTACTAAATTCCCTGTAGATAAACAGAAATCTTAATCTTGTTGTAGCTTTATCTGCTTGGAATATGGCTAAAACCTAGATTACAATTAGATATTACCTACTTTTTGAAGTTACAAGAGATGGCGTAGAGACAAATAACAACTCATATGTAGTAGGTAGTGCATTCTTGGAGTGTTATTTGATACATCTCATAGATTTATTTAATACTAGTTGTTTCACAAATCCCATAGGAACGAAGCATTTTAAGGATAAAAAGGAGACTTTGTATTAATCCACGGTATATTCTATCTTTTGCTAAATTTAAGCCTAACTGGTTCAGTAGTTGCGGCGCGAAGAATAGAAGAAAAACATGCGAAGGAAGTAACATACACACATACAAACTTTTTCTTTCATAATAATAACGGGACTAGTGGACGCAGACGGCGCCACTCACGAGGTTTCTTGTTTTCCAATATGTGGTTGAATTTTCAAAAATCCTTTCTTAGCTGATGACATCATAATAGCTATTATGGACCGTGAGTCAGTCAGTCATCTCTTCCTTTTATAATTTGTACCCTGTGTATGTACCAAACATATTATTATGGTTAAAAAGTTTTAGCATGAGAATTGATAGACCAAAACGTTGTTTTGGGTCTCATTTTCCTTTATCCCCTTAATAAAAATACATTCATGGCATAAAGGACATTTTCGATTCGTCAATGTCACGAGGATAATAGTGTAACCTAATAACTCTTTGAACATGAGACTAGTCTGAGTGATCCGGCAAATTAATTAAAACTGAGTTATCGACAAAGGTTCCGAGAAAATATACCTAATAGAACCACAACTATTGAAGTTCATGAATCCATATTTTAACTGCGAAGTTATTATAACTTGCTTGCGTTAACTTCAGATTTGACGAATTTCATGGTTAAAATTTTGTGGGTAAAAATTAGCCTGTTTAAATCCTGGGTAAATGCCCTAACGTATTCTTAAGTAGGTATATATAAGTTGGTGTATTATAGAAAATTCGACTGAGCAATGTTATTAATCAGGTGAGATCGCTTTTAAGTATTAAACCGTGTATTTGTCTCGAATTTTCAAAATTAAGTTAATACCAAACTGTATAATATGTGTTACTAACACATCCATCCAGGGTAACTAAGAGGCTAATGAAGGTGGGAATCGGCCGTGGGCAAAGCTTTCCACCGGACCAGACCGCTGTCAATCTAGCAATTATAAAATTCCAAATTGAGCCTTGCTGGGAATCGAACACGGGCTTTCCCGTCTAAACCTAAGCACACACCAACAATGGCAGGTAAAGTCAAAATAATCGGCCAAGTGCGAGTCGGACTCGCAAACGAAGTGTTCCGTACCATTATCGTATTAACGTAGCGAGATGATGATGCAGAGGCCAGAAATCATCAATTAATTAATTAATTAATTACTTATTAAATTATTAATTGATTAATCTTGATTTTAAAATATTTTACTTCAAAACTAATAATTCTACTTGAATTCTGCTCTATTTTATCAAGTACTCTATATTACTTTGGGCTTTGAGGCTGTCAATGAAAAAAAAATATTACATAGTTAATTTCACTAATCTAAATAAAATTATATATTTATCATCATAGCCTTTGTTGTTTGTCCTTCTCTCTGGCTCATTACTGGAGACAAAAAATTGCCGAAGACAAAGTTTTACGTACCGGAAATATAATCAGGGAATTCATTATAAAAACCTTGAGAGTTTCAACTTTTAATACTGGATAAACAAACGTCTTACAATTACCGAGAGCGGAGAGATGTATATTTAGTAGCCTCTTTTCTAGTCAGAAATTTGAACACCGACCTCTTCTTAGAATGAGAGGGGTTTGTCCATAGCATAGCTCGGATATATGATTTAAACATTAAATAGAATGTTGTCACAGATACAAAAAAAAATACACACAATATCATTTTTGTATGAGTATAAAAAAATGTGATCAATGTTTATTTTAGTATCTCTATAAATTCCAATAGAGTAGTAAAATTTTGTTATGCTCCTTATATAGCTTGAGGGTTTTAATAAGCTTGATTTGTTAAATTGAATATAGTATTATTATTTTTATCATACTCGTAAGAAGTAATATCCAAAGCGGAATATTAAAGTGTACAAACAAATATCCTTATAACATAACAAATAAAGAGTTTTATCGACATAAGGACAATATTTGAGAAATTATTCGTATATTTTTAAATAAAATCAAACAAAATGAGAGCAATGAAACAAAATAAGATACGTTTTCCATACGCAGTAATAATATTAATTCAGGTATTATTGTAGCTCTTAATAATTCGGACAAAAGGCCTACGCCGTAGAGGCGAATTCTGCGTTATCATTTCTACATTCAACATAATAAACGTTACGATATTAATACTTGTTATAAAAAAAAATTGAAATAATTAACAATGCGTATACCAAAAAATCATTAAACACTAGTTGTATAATAAAGTAAAAGCTGTGGTGTAAGTATCTAAGTTTGTTTATAAAATATCCCTGAGGCATTTGTAAACGATTTATCTAAAATGTTACGTATAAAAAGCCTTTGCATTTAATGTAGATCCCATTCCAGACTGGAAAACTTATACTTATGAATTATTTATCAATTTTTATGTTAATACTAAAAACAACAAACGAAAGTCCTTCAATAAAAAATAAAAAGTTACCTCAAAAAATCCGGCTAAGGCATCCCAAAGTTATTTCCATGGATACACAATCACACAAAAAACAAAAACATTCCAGAAAAATTAAAATTCCAATGAAAATATTACTCAGAAAACGAACTCGATTTTTCCGACGCGCCGCGACACTTCTACCCCTCGGTGGTTGAAGGTTGACTGAGTAAAATTCAACCGTACAGCGTACTGGCAGAGATACGCCGAAGTCGCGGTTAGTGCTCAGGCTCACTGCTCTGCCCCAGAGAGCTTTGGCCGACGCCATCTGCCGAACAGAAACTTCTGCATTAAGCGCGGTAGAAAAACTTTCAGCATCTGAATTCGAACAATACGAAAACAGAGCAAACCGGATTTACAACTGTACGTCGCAAATACGTCTTGCTTACAAACTTCACCGCGGACCGCTAATGGAAGAAAAAATTTAAAATAACTAGCAAAACTTATAACGAAATTTTTGCATACTCTATGAGCACTTCTTGGGATTCCTGGCAAAGGTCCTAATGTAAATTCATGTAGAAATCGTGAACATTTTTTACATTAAGTAGGTACAATATTATTTCGTATTTTTGAGAAACTGCAGCGGTGCCAAAACAAATATTCGAGCCTAGTTAGCAGTTAGTTATTTTTAATTTAAGTAACATTTAAGTTAGGCCTGACTTACCACCTTGAACCTTAAAAGCTCTAACTTAGCACAGAAATTCCTTTTAAAATGTACTCATAAACAAGGGATAAGGAAGGATTTTTTGTAATTTATACAGGATATTCTTATGAAAAGAAGGGAGGAAAATGAAAGTGGATTTTCAGCTACCTACTCGCCTTACTACAGATATATTAGATGATCCCATAACAAACTCAACCATGTATCCCTTTTTGATTGTCACCCAATCGATTGATTACACTGAGCACTGTTGCTAGGTCACGCCCTCAGAATTATAACTCACTCAAATATTGGTTGTTGACACGTTCCTTACAGATGTCTCGGTCACGGAGTCCCGGAACTTTGGGTACCATTGTCCCTCGTTACCAATACGTTTGATCAAACACCCATGATTCCGGGAAGATTAAGGTTAAATCGAACGACATTCTTAATGTGATAAAATAATATATCTACACTAATATTATAAACCTAAAGAGTTTGTTTGTTTGTTAATTGTTTTATTTGTTTGAACGTGCTTATCTTACGAACTATTGGTCCGAACTGAAATATTATTTTTGTGTTGTAATAATAGTCCATTTATTATATATAGAGAATATATATAGAGGAAGGCTATAGGATATATAACATTAGGCTATAACCAATAGGAGCAGAGAATGAAAGTGTGTATGGCTTCAAATCTTGAACCGATATAGCTGAAATTTGGAATGGAGATAGATAAAGAAGTATAACACCTTTCATCCCGGATTATCCAGACATTTCAAAAACTGAATTTCACGCAGCCACGGAAAATAATAAATAATTACTTGTAGTGTACACGTAAAAATATATAATCATTTATATTCTTTATAATCCTATCGGATTTAATTTTTAACAGGCGTTAGAGTTTAATATTCACGTGTGTTTGTAGAAACTAATAACTTAGTAGTGAAGGTAAACATTGTGAGGTGTGAGAAGCATGCCAATACTTAGCGTTATTCACTTTGACCAAGAGGCTCTCACTCTGAGTGGGAAACCGTGCCCAACAGTGGGACATAAATTAGGATAGAGACTTATGCTCGTTTTCACCAACACTTTATGAAACGCCTAAGCCGATAGGTGTCACTTTTCCCTTACTGTCACCTAAGGGCTTAGGTGTCTCTTAAAATGTTGGTAAAAACGAGCAATAGAGTTTAAAATTAGAAGATACAAGCAATATCCCTTGTGACAAATATTATTTTAAAACTGTTAATTGAAAACAAAATTAGTTTCTAAGAATGAGAAACCCATGTCCAGAAGCGCTGCGTTAAAAGGGGTTTAGACGGAAAATGTTACTACAAAATATTCCTTAGAGACTTTAAACAGGACGATGTTTAAAGTGTTTAGAAACTTTGCTTTCCTGGGGATAGAAAAACTTCACGCCTCTGTTTGTGCGAAGTTTTTCTCTAAAAATGATATTTTTATAGTAGAAATAATATGTTTTGTGAATGCAAATATTATTTTTGCTATAAAAATATCAAACGAAGATATAAAATCAAACCTGTGTCATATTAGACAGGATTTTAGGTAACTCATCATCATAATTATAATTCACAAAGGCCACAAAAAGATAAATAATTATTATCTTCGGAATAAAGAGGATAACTTACGCGAGGAGCGAACGAATCAAAAACCTCCTCTTTTTGTTTTTCGAAGTCGGTTAAAATTATAGTCATTCTATAGATTGGTAACACTGCGCATGTATAGAGTTTTAGTTTATACATTAATTGTAATAGCATTGTACACCCTGTGAGTAAAACTTGTATAAACCGTGACCAGTGCTACAAACGCATTACACGCTACTAAACTACTTAATTTGGTATCTCACCTGATGGTAAGTGACGGTGCCGCTGAAAGAAGATGTTGTCGGACTAATCGTTAACTGGAAGGAGGCAAGCCACCCCTAATAATTTCTACACGCTTCGTATGTTTTTGCCGGTAGAGTGGTAAATAACCGAAGCCAAAGCTCAGACCAGACCCGAGCTAATTTAGCAATAATGGGGCGAAAATGAAAAAATATCTTACACGTTCAAAAACATTCACATGCAGATACAATAATGATTTGTTATTAATTACAACTAATAGATGCATTATCCACGTCTCCCGTATCTGACGTGAGAACAAAACACGAGTATCAGCTAAGAATCGCCAAAAAGTTAATTACATTCAAATAACCCTCTCAGCGTTACCGGTGAGACCTCTCCCGAGAACAATCCCTACCTCTGTGTGTGCTCCATTCGTTAATTATTCCCCTGATAAAGTAATGCTTTTCGATTTAAAGCTTAACTACATTTTGAACGTGAATATGCGTTTCACTCTATGGTTGCTCAATTATAGATAAGGGATCGAACAACTCTTTATTAAAAGTGCAAAATCTTGTTGCTCACGATTGTAGGTACATTATTCACATAATAGAATCAACTACTGTCGCATCTAATAAATATAGCAAACGATTGCTTAACGTCATCTTAACGTGCTCTCCGACGAGTAAAACACCAAGTAACATTTTATTCAATATTCATTTGAATATTAATTTATAATTAATTGATTCAAAGGTGACGGATCGAATTATTTTCTCACTAAAACTGGGCAACAATTAATAGTAATAATAAAAGATCGAATGATACAAAAATACAAAAAAAAAAAGAATCCGTAACAACTTCTTTATGGAAGTATCCACTAACAATTTTGGCCAAACTGAATGTCAAACTAAAGACTTCACCAACCAAGTTTCAGTTACACAAATTAAAGATACTAACCACAAGTCCAATAAGGCATTAAGGGTAAAATAACAGTAGGTATGACTTAGTAAGGAAATTACAAAAGTAACTAAACGACTTAAGTATTCAAAGTCAATTGCTTTTAAAACCCTCTTAGAGCTTCCTGAATCGGTCCCGTGGGACTAATCCTATCGCTGCAGTGAAATGAGTGTGAGCTTTTATTCATTAACTGATCCTCTTCTTATTCTTATTTTTGCTTACAGACGCTCACAGAATTTTCGTACGCTCTCAAAAATTCATTATTGATTCCTGCTTCAACGAAAAAAATCACTAAAAAAATATAACTAATTTGACTGACTGCTATTGGAGAGGCGTATTGGTTATATTTTTTACCCAAAATAACAAAGATTTAAATCTGAATAAGCCTACATGTCGCACATCAAAAACGTCCACAAACATGCTGAGTGAGTGCTCTCAGCATGCTGTTATGTGCGATTGTGTGACAGAGAACACAAGTGCAAATTTCGTTTAAGAGTAAATGAGACATAATAAGTTATGTCGCTGTGTGTGTAAGATGACAACAAGTCGCATACAAGACAAAAATGTGGACGTTTTCGGAGGTTTAGGGCTCATCTATAGCGATTTAAATCTATGTAAAATATATGATGCAGTACGTCCCAACTTCAACGCCTTTGCGTTACAATATTACAGGACTTACTGCATTGTGCTTATCATTCTGAGACATTATTTCTTTTGCCTAATAGTATTTAAGTGTACGCCGCCGTACAGTGCCCTTCAAACCAAAACACAATATATTACTGCTTCACGGTAGCATAACTGACACAGCGGTAACATACTTAACCGGTCGAACTCTACAACTAAAAGTCCTACAACCAGAGTTACCATATAATATATTTGACGATATCCCAGACGCGAGTTTGGATTTGAATGGCAGGTCGCGAGTTTGATTCCTGGCACAGAATTGTTTGGAGTTTTATAAGTTCTAAATAGGCTCAGATCTAGTCTGGTGGAAGGTCTGGCTTCAGTCGCGGTAAGTCTAACCTAATCTATACCAGCAAAGACGCAACACCAAGCGATTAAGCGTTCCGTAGCAATGCTGTGTACAAATCATCAGGAGTAACCGACCCGTTCCAAGTCGCGATAATACAGCTACATCGTTGCTTACAATCAGATAAGATTTGTAAAATGCAAAAAAAAATTGTAAAATGCAAAAAAAAATATTTCTGCTCGATAGTACGCAAGCCTTTATATGCGAGACCAACTCGCATTCGGCCAGTTTTTTTTAATATCGGATCTTTGTGTCACCGATCCGCAATCCAAAATCACTTGGAAGGCTTTGCGGGTTTTTGATATACGAGCATTCGTATTACAGGATCGTGCGTATCCAGCCCGCGCCTCCACAAAGTCGCTATCCCTTAAAATTCCACCGCGTAAATCATCTTGTCCCAATTTTGAAGGGAAATACCGCGGCTTTTCCGTGAAAACTGAAAATGTGAAGCTCGGCTTTCAAACGAGTTTTTTTTTGTGAACAAAGATAAGAGGGAATTCGATGGGAGTCATGTCATGCTATACTTTTAGGCGACCGAATGGCGTTGCGGTAGCGAACCTGCCGTCTGTGTCGGAGGTCGTCGGTTCGATTCCCACTATACTGGCAAATGTTTGCGTGATGAGCATGAATTTGTACCCTTGTTTGGGTGTTTTTCAATATATTATACTTATGTACTATATCTCTCTATAATATATTATACTTATGTACTATAGCTCGTTGGGGACCCAAAGTGCTGGAATGGCGACCCCGCACGGAGAAGCGCAGTGTTGGCAGACCTCCGACCAGGTGGACTGACGACATTAAAAGAGTCGCGGGAAGGCGCTGGATACAAGTGGCGCAGGACCGTGCGGGCTGGAAATCATTGCAGGAGGCCTATGTCCAGCAGTGGACGTCCGTCGGCTGAAACGAACGAACGAACGAATGTACTATATTAGTATGTATGTATATTTATCAGTTATCTAGTATCCACAACACAAGTTATCGCTAACTTTGGGACACGATTGTGTGTAATGTCCTGATAAATATCTATAAAAAAACATGTACAATGAGGAAGTTTTTTCGTTAATCACGTAGCAAATCTATGGATCGTTTTTTTATAGCAAAAAAGGATAGCATAAGCGAGTCAATCACTTGATGTTAAGTGCCCTGGTGCTATTTCAGGAATAATGAGTCTCCTTACTTAGCATTGGCATCTCATACAATGCTCTGTGTCGTCGAATTTTAAGTTTCACTGTGTCACAGACAATTGTTTAGAAATTCCAAACAATTATCTTTTAATTGTCAAAGTGTTACAAATTGCTACCAATAATTATTCATCTATATATATAAACTAGTAGGGCGCGTGTGGGCGCGGGCCACATGTGGCCCGCGTGCTGTCTTCCCGCCCATGAAAAATCCCTTCGAAATTCGCCATACATTTTCTATGGTAAAAAAAAATTCACCATTTAGAATTTTTTTTTTTCTATTCATCGCGTAGACCTTCGGGTCCTGATTAACTCTTGTCAAGAAACCGGTCTTCCATCTTTTATAGTTTCCGAGATATCGACGAAATTCGAATGGCGGCCATTTTGAATCCGCCATTTTGAATTTTTTTTCAGCTCACTGCCAATTGCATGACATTTCAAATGACATTTGGTCGAGCACCCTCCATCTATCTTCAATACTGTCGCTGTGCTCTTTACCCGTCTTCGAAATCCTCAATCGTCAGCTCTCTACATATTTTTGTTCTTAATGATTTTTTCCCCTCTTTATGAAATGATTAGTAAAAAAAATTTTTTTCATACAAAATTGTTCAGGAGAGGTGATCAATCAGTGAGTCAGTCAGCACAAGCAGCTATATATATTGTAAAGAAGAAACTGACTGACTGACTGACTGACTGACTGACTCACTGACATATCAACGCACAGCCCAAACCGCTGGGTCTAGAGACTCCAAATTTGGCACACAGATACCTTATGAGGTCTAGGGGAGCACTAAGAAAGGATTTTTCAAAATTCACCCTCTAAGGGGGTGAAACGGGGGTCTGAAGTTTGGATTTTAGCAAGTTAAAATACTCTTTCACGCCGCAAATACTGAACCGATTTGGCTAAAATTTGGAATAGAGGTAGATTGTATCTTGGATTAGCACATAGGCTACTTTTCATCCCGAAAAAAATCATGGTTCCCGTGGGATTAGTTAAAAACCGAAATTCACGCGGAAAAAAAATCTCACGCCGCAAGTACAAAACCGATCTGGCTGAAATTTGAAATGGAGATAGATTATATCCTAGGTTAATAAATAGGGTACTTTTCATCCCGGAAAAATCCATGGGTTTTGCAGGAGAAGGGAAAAACAGATATTCACGCGGGAAAAATACTACTTCCCGCCGTAATTACTGAACTGATATGGCTGAAATTATGAATAAAGATAGATTATATCTTGGATTAATACGAAGGCTACTTTTCATCGCGAAAAAATTAATGGTTCCCGTGGGATTAGTAAAAAACCGAAATCAACGCGGAAAAAAATCTTCATGCCGCAAGTGCACATCCAATTTCGCTGGAATTTAGAATGGAGATAGATTATATCCTGGGTTAATAAATAGGCTACTTTTTATTCCGAAAAAATCCATGGTTTCCGCGGGAAACCTGAAACATTGATGTTCACACGCGAAAAATACTACTTTACGCTGTAATTACTGAACTGATATGACTGAAATTCGGAAAGGAGATAGATTTTATCCCGGATTATTACAAAGCCCACTTTTCATACCGGAAAATTCCATGGTTTCTATGATAATAGTGAAAAACAGAAATCCACGCGTGAAAAATATTCCTTCATGCCGTAATTACTGAACTGATTTGGCTGAAATTTGGAATCGAGATAGATTATATCCTGGATTAATACAAAAGCTACTTTTTATCACGGAAACATCTATGGTGTCCGCGGGAAAACTGAAAAACTGATATTCACGCGGTAAAATTACTACTTCAAGCTGTAATTACTGATCTGATATGATTGAAATTCAGAAAAAAAAAATAGATTTTATCCTGTATTAATACGTAGGCTACTTTTCATCCCGGAAAATTTCATGGCTTCTATGATCATAGTGAAAAACAGAAATCCACGCGGGATAAATATTCGTTCATGCCGCAACTACTAAACCGATTTGGCTAAAATTTGGAATGGAGATAGTTTATATCCTGAATTAATGCCTAAGCTACTTTTTATCCTGGAAAAATTCATGGTTTCTATGATAGAAGTGAAAAACAGATATCTACGCGGGAAAAATATTCCTTCACGCCTTACTTACTGACGGATGTGGCTGAAATGCGGAATGAAATTAGATTTTATCCTGGATTAATACAAAAGCTACTCTTTATCCCAAAATAATCCATGGTGTCCGCGGGAAAACTTAAAAACAGTTATGCACGCCGGAAAAATACTACTTCACGCTGTAATTACTGAACGAATATGAGTAAAATTCAAAAAGGGAATAGGTTTTATCCTGGATTAATACATAGGCAAATTTTTATCCCGGGAAAATCCATAGTTTCTAAGAAAATAGTTAAATATATCCCGCATGAATATCTGCATATTCATGCGGGAGAAATACTGCATCGTGCTGTCACTTCTCAACCGATTGGGCTAAAATTTGGAATGGAGATAAATTATATCCTGGATTAACACATTAACTACATTTTATCCCGAAAAATTATATCCTAGAATCCTAGAATCAACTACTTTTTTCTCGGGAAAATCCATTGTTTTTGTGATAATAGGGAAAAACAGATATTCATGCGGGAGAAAATTCATTCCTTCGCGCATAACTACTGAAAATTTTTGGTTTAAAATAGAAATGAAGATAGATTTCATGTAAATTAACACGAAGGGTACTTTTTATTCCGGAAAATGGATGGTTCCCGTAGAATAGTTAAAACTAAAATTTACGCGTGCAAAGCCGCGGGTATCTGCTAGTAAGTCATATAACATTTACTCATGATTGTCTTTTTATTAAAGTTTTAGTGCTTTGAGGTTATTAAATATTTATCTTTCAAAAATGTAATTTATTCGAAACCGGGGGATACATCTAGATGATAAAATAGTCTTGTTCTTTTGGAGTAGCCGAGTTGAGGGCGGGCATTGAATTCTCAGTAATTGATTGAGAAATCTCTTATAGGTAGCATTATACAAATTCATTCTACACCTTTTGTGAGACGAAGTGACATTTATTTGATTTCAGTGACAAATTGAATTATCCAATTCTAGACGTAAACTTTCCAAAATATTTTCTTTTGTATCCCACAAAAATGGGATTATATTTTTTGTGACACATTCAAACGAAATTTCTATTTCAAATTCTCTTTTCTGTTTGTTCATTTTAAAGGAAAATTTTCTTTTACGCTAGGAAGAGTAGATAAGCAATACATTATAAAATGGTGAGCCTGCGCATGTCAGATATGCAGTGCATCCCAAGACTTTACCATAATTTCATCACTAGCTGTTGTCCGCTTGTATTTCAGTTTACATATCCCTTCCATCGTCTTCCATGTCCAGAACATCGCAGCAAGGTGGCGAGCCTGACGGTTTTTTATAACCGGGGGGCCTGACGGTTTTTTATTTTATTTTTCGGGGAGTGTGCTCAGGAGCTGTTCCTTCCCTCACCATTTTTCCACCGTACCGCAAGACACCGGGCGGACTTTATCCCTATGTCGTCGCTATACCACCAGTACGCGCAAACCGGTTCGCTTCTTCATTTTTAGTATGCATGGCTAAGGTTTGGAATGCTCTCCCGAAATCTGTGTACCCCGCATCTTACGACCTGGGTACCTGTAAAAGAAGAGTGAATAGGCATCTTCGAGCACATCATCTCTTCTCATCAAATGGGATTATGGTCAAGCGTAAGCGTAAGAATAAAAAAAAAGTCGGACAGACTCCGAAGCAGTTTCTCAACGAAAGAGATTCCTTCTAAAAATAGTCTTAGTAAGGATCATTACTTTCAAGCAGAAATCCACTCAAATAAAACAATAATACCGCGAAATCGAAGGAAAGTCACCGTCCAAACATGGCCCAATGTTATTAAAGACGGCTCGTCTTTAACGTTATGTTCCCTCGAGGGTAATTCTGATTTGTTTGTTTATTTTCGAGATGGGCGAAATGAAAAATGTTATCCCCTCCTTTTATTGCTGTAATCTTTCTTAATCTTTATCCTCATCTATGGGGAAAGTGTGTTTTGATTACGTTGTTACCTTTAAGATAAATAAAGCGTTTGAAACGGCAGACTCTTTGTAGTATATTGTTTCATTTAGAAAATGTTCAATAAGTCCTTTATAGTAGGCTGCGCAAAAATCACCAAACTCATCGTTTTTTGCTGCTTTAGAATCTCATTAATGACATCAATCCACCAAATTGGAGGTTACGCTATACGTACTGCGTTCTTAGTTCAGCTCAAATTTTAGAAATCAAGCACTTTAGGCTACCACCATTCAAAGATTGTACACTATGTGCCCCTCCACTTCTCCATATTTTTAAAGGAAATTCGTGTAACAAAAACTTAGAAACGCACTGTTTTTGATGATTTTGTGACGATTAGACGGATTTGTTAAATTTTGGCTAGCACACTGATAGCTACAGTCAAACCTGGTTAAGTAACCGAGATCACTTTAAATCTAATAGATGCTTCTCAGTAGTCCAATTTTCGGAGTTAGGAGGGCAAAATGAAATGATGGGACCTGGCATATACTCTCATTAATAGAGTTTTCTCGCTTACCTAGTTTACACATATTCAAGTTCGACTGTATTGTGATTTTCATTAAACATGGAATCGATTTACTTGTTCGGGAGCTACGACGTAAATAGTACAGAAAAACACACACACACACGGACACAATAGGCTATTTGACTAAATTTTGAAAATGATTTTAAAGAATTTATTACTACCTATTAAGCACATTACATTGATATTTCGCGGAAATTTAATGTAATTCCCTTTAAAAACCACTTTTAAAATTTCAATTTTCAAAACCGCGCCAAAAACGCCAATTTTGTAATGGCGCTTGTCATCTGACTCGTGACGTCACACATTGTCAAACGCATATAAACAGACTACAGTACCGTACAGTTTAGTTGAATTTCTTCGCTTTTCTTTAAATTTAATAAAAATTACTACTTATATTTTATATTATAGTGTTTTCACACACTTAGGAAAATAGCTAAAGCTAAAAGGATAGCTAGGGGACGTGGGTTCGAGTCCCGCCGCGAGTGAAATTTTGATGCATATTTAAATTTATAGTTAATAAAAATTAATATATTTTAACAGAAAGAATGGTGTACAAATGCTGTGTAGTACCATTATGTACAAATACCTCCATAAATTGCCCTCAAAAAGTGTTTGTGTCTTTACCATGATAAACCGAACTCCCATGAACTTCCTGAGTATTTGTCAACATAAACTAAAATGAGATAATGATTAATGATTATAATAAATAAAGGAAGGACTAATATGTTCGACGCGGTAGGTACTTACATTGCTGTTTTTATGTTTTTCAGTTCCGCGCCATAATAATCAGCATTATTCTTAAAGTAAAGTGCAACCATAAAAGCATCTACCTTAGGTAGGTTGCTATTATCAGCTCGCACAAAATTTGATTCCATTCTGCGATTTGAAATACTTAATTATTTATTTCCTTAGTATGTTTAGTTATAAAGTTAACCAGAAAATTACTGTTTAAATAGCTAAAAGATAAAATAAAACGCCCGCCAAACAAAACACTCAGAAAAATCAGTACAAAAAGCTGTTGTTTTCCCGCAAATTTTCGAGTGTGACGTCACCAGAGTTGCAACCAATCACAGGGCGTTCCTGTCACAGGTAAAATATCAAAAATTATAACATTATTAAACTCTTATTTTGCTGAAAAATATACATATATTTGATTAAAATAAAGTGAAATATGCTTATTTACGTTGTTATTAGTGAGATTTACCACAATTTCAGGTATATTTTCATTGTTGTCAAATAGCCTATTATGCGTCGAACTTATAACACCCCGTCATTTTTCAGGCGATTACAACAAAACTAGTTGATACTGTGCTTGATATTACTGACGTTAGCTAAAAAATTCCACCTCTATTCTCCTAAATGCATAGTTTTAATCCATGCCACGTACGTACATAAGTAATATAAAGTTTAAAATATTGTTAGTTACAATTTATGTTGGCGCACGTTACGCGGCGCGCGTGTAGTGTAGTTCCCACTGTCAAACTTCGCCCACTAAACTGACTTGAACAACTGTTTAAACTAACTTGCCGAGTTTACGGCACTTTGAATAATAAAAATATTTTATTCCCCTGCGAAGCGTGTTTAAATAACTTTGTCACTAACAATAAATATAAATATTCGTAACTGTATAATATTATTCTTTCTTAATAGGTAAGAAAATGCAGTTATGACATAAAGGTTAACTGAACGATTGGGTGGATTGAATTAAATGTAACTATTATGTAAAACAGGCTTTTTGAAAAAGTAATCTGTAAGAAGGAAAGTGGAACCATAGATTTTATCGCACGCAAAATCATAAATCATTTTTAGACACCTGTAGTTTAAAATTGATCCAGTGTGAGTCGGGCTCGTACACTGAGGGTTCCGACCATCAAGAGTATGTTCCCATTCTCTATAGTTATATTCTTTTTCTACGCTGCATGTCGCAGCTACCATGTGATTCGTGTGAAAAGGACAAAAATAAAATCAGTGTATCCTCTTAATTCGTAAATATATTTCTTGGTTAGTATAAATAATTTTACATCGCAGGTACTTAATTGATGGACAAAAAGCTTGATAGTTGCCATTTAAACTTTTAATTTTCAATTTTGTCAAGTTCAATTTTAGTACCCCGTGGATAGACGCAAGCAAATGGAACATAGTTTATCAATTTAATTAATAGTTTATGGCACATGAGACAGATATATGTAGAATAGCGGGAGGACCAGAGAGAGAACACTGTACGTTTTGACTCTCTCTAGTCCCTCGCTGTTTTAATGATTGATGATGATTTCGGATAATTAGTTAGCCTAGTAGCTTCAATATTAATTTCAACTTTCTGTATCTCTAGAATTTTTCAAATCTCCGGATATCTAAATTTATAGACAGCTTAAAAATAAATTTATGAAGTCAGAAAAGCTTTTTCGGATACCGATCCTATCTGTTTGCATACAAATTGTAATCTAAAATGCAAAATAGCTTAATAAAAATCCATGAATTTCAAAATTTTCCACGTCGCGTCCATCAATTAAAAAACAAACTAATAGAATCATAAATTTTTAGAATTTCCATCAATAAGTGGTGCAGCAATAACGGCTATCGAAAAGTTTATTTTAAAATAGGCCCGGAACCATCGTTAAACTATAACAAACTTTACACTTGAGTGCTTTCATTGAACGAAAAAGTACAGTTTTTTTAATTAAAATTTTTACAATAGCTTTCACGAGTACTTTGTAATTAAATTTTGAATCGTTAGTGATATGATGTTTCCCAGACCTCCACGGACTTTTAGACAGGTATTCCGGAGATGCACAAGACGTGTGTGTGCTAACACAAGTGCACTCTCTATTCCCTTACTCTTTTAGCGATTGGAAAGGGATCAGCAGCTTTAGCTATAGGACATAACGATATAGGACGATACGAAATTTTTTAATTTTACTGAGAGAGTGTTCACTGAAAGAAAATAAAATAAATATATTAATCAATTAAATAATAATGTATAATAAATACAAATTTAAAATTTTGTTTTGCTTCCCTTATCGTAAATGTGAAATCTTGTTTTGCTTCCTTTATTACTTAAGAGTACAAACAAAATTGGGAACTTTTCCAAATTGGGCCAACTCTAAACTTCGGGAATTCGCTACGATTATACGTTCTCAACTTCCTCAAAAATATATATTCTTACCTGCATACGAGTGTGTGATTTGACGAAAAGTGCGGGAACGGACGAAGTTTTGCGAACTTTTAATAGGCGCCCGTCAAACGATGCAAACTTTGCGATACGTAATTGTCGCCTTCTGGCGTTTTGCACTTCCTCTACTAATATTTGACGAGTTACGGGCGACGTGATGATAATAATTGTCGACGACCTCCCTGGCGCAGTGGCCCATGCTCAGATTCGAGTGGGCGGTCGCGGGTTCGATTCTCGCCCAGGGCCACTTTGGAATTTTATCATTTCTAAATTGGCTCAAGTCTGGTCTGGTGAGAGGCTTCGACCGTGGCTAGTTACCCTTCCAGCAAAGACGCACCGAAAAGCGATTTAGCGTTCCAGTGCGATGTTGTGTAGAAACCGTTGAGATGAATTTACTTACCCTTCCAAGTTAGTACGATAACATCTTCGGCCGCATCATTACTTACCACTAAGTGTTAACAAGTACTAACTTTTATAGAGTAAAAAAAATCAGCGAGCTAAGACAAATTATAGCACTCTATGAATTATAGATAACTCAGAAATTATTGTAGTTTTCATAAGCTTTGGGTTCGATTTCCAGGTCGGGTAAAAAATGATACTCGTATTATTGAGTTTCTTCTAATACACCCTTGTTACTTATCTGAAACACGACTGTTTAATACTCGAATCTGTGGAAGAAATATTAGGCCGGCAGATTTGTATAACAATTCAAAATATTTATTCTTTCACATATATAATAATATAATAATAATAATAATGAATAAATATATAGAGGACAACATCACATACATTGCTCCGATCCCATAGTAAGTAGCTTATGCACTTGTGTTATGGAAATCAGAAACAACGAAGGTACCACAACACCCAGACCCGAGACAACAAATCGACATAAGCTTGACTTGTCTTTAACCGAAACGTTATGGTTAATTATGCGATCTGACTCTTATAGCTTTCGAAATAAAGGTCAGACCGCTATAACGTTTTGGTAAAAGTCAAGTCAAGCAAGCGGGCTTTACAGCCATTTATGAATTGTCACACTCTACAGTCACATTTTCTGTATAGAGGAGAGCTCAATCGGTTCAATTGAAGAGTTCTGCTTCAAAATGAAGTGCCAACAATCCAGTAGAAAAACTTAATATATTGAAAAGTGAAATAAAAGCTTGTAGTTAAAAGCTATCTCAGTCTTTGTTTTTATGCTGTTATGCCGGAAGAGTATAATGCAAAGATTGGTATAATGAATATATTTTATAGATATGATTTATTCGAATCGTAGGTTTACAGCTAAATAACGTTAATCCAAACAGGCCAATGTCTAGACATAAACAAGTCTGATGTGGTAGATAAAGTCTAGACAGGTTTTTGTGGTTCGTCTCAGAAAGGCTGACGATTTACATCAAAGAGTTGCCGTCCTTTGTGAATATAAAACAACTTGAAATAAAATGCGTGGGCACTTACAAATAACTTAAGTATATTCCTAGAATTACTTATACTTCTTTACACGACACGCAATACAAATTCAATATACAATATATATTCACATAGCATGGAGGCCCAGTTTCCACTATAGCAGAGAGGATTGATCTGTTTTGTTAATCTCATTGAGAGCGCTTATAAGGATTATTATATTTATTTGCTTTATTGTTATTTGATTAACTAATTGCGTATTTTAAGTAAAATGATGTATAAAGGTTAATTTTACACAATACTAATATCTGCATTTTCTATTTTTATAAGAAAAATCATGGGAGTTATCGGCTAAATCAAAACAATTCTGTTTGTTATAACTATTATTGATTTTAGAAATTTTAGAATTTTTTATAATTATTCTTTCGTAAAGATACATATGTAATAATATGTGAGGGATATAACACAATTTCTTGGTTTAAAGAATATCAGCGCACATCTAACGATTTAAATAAGTATTTCCTTTCATCGCTAGCGGCCATTTGCAATTCAAATGCGGGCGACATCTTGTCCAAAGTAGCCGTTGTTTCGTGAGCTCGCTTCACTGGTCAAAGCTAGCTCGTTTATTACATGCGACTAATGTTACTAGAGTAATGTTATTAACTTTACTTTCAGCACCGTCTGGTTATGTGTAATAATATCCTTATCATCAATATCATCATTTTAAGAAGTGCCCACAACAAGACTCGTCGATTTATTGTCAATTGCCATTCGCCAATAGATAAAAATAGTAAAGATATCCGATCCGAACATTTTACGTAAACCTTCTTCATACAAGCAAACAGTAGCGTCGCGTCATCTGTCAAAATACCGCCGCCGCCGCTGACCGAACTACCGCGTGGCCTTATACTGTTGGTACTAATGACACCCATAAACTGGCGACATTTTTTCGCGCTGTTCGCCCTGTCTATAGTATACAAGTCTGCGCACTCGCCACATATTAAATTACTCTTAATATCGCCAATCCACCTGGTCTCCCAATACTCATTAATATAATCATGCCACGCCAATAAAGAAGCCCTAATTAATAATTATTGAAAATAGAAAAAAAATCGTAACGTTTTAAAGAGGGGATACTTGCGTAATTATTTAACGAAAGCTACGTATGTATACACTACGTTAACTGTATCTACTGATTAAATCTATAAAGGTAAAAAAAGGTATTGGTTTTCAATTAAAAAGAGTGCGTTAAGAATTCCTGGATTTAAAAAAATGATGAATGAGCTTATTTAATTTTATTAGTAACGAAAATGAAATAAATTCTTATTTTTTACGCTCGGAATAATTCAAAAGGATTGAAAATCCTGTCCACAGAAGAGGCTATCATGAAATAGACTCACCCAGGGACTGAATGAAATGAATAGGGTACTTACTTCGAGCTTGGACAAGAAAGTATTTGAATTGCAAATATCGGCTCACAAAGAAAACAAGACAATTAATACGAGTACTAAATGTAACCATATTGTGGTCAATCAGAGGAATGAAATAACGAACGCAAGGCCAAAATAAAGAGATTACCTATACAAAATAAAGAGAAAATATGCAGAGAGTTATATAAATAAATTCAAAACATTATTTCATTGATGGATCTTATTTTATCAATTGCAGTTTTTTTTTGTTTTTTGGAAAAAGCAGTTCTAATTTTTTTATCTTGTGTGTTATTATATTGTATTAAAAATAATGCCTTTATGGTGCCTTTTTTGAAAAAGCTTTTAGTTTTATAGCGGACGTGTACAGAAACTTTTCTAGTCCCTATAATGTCTTCAAGAAGACATTATTATTTACAAAACAATAAAAATATATTCGAACAGAATTAATATTTTTGTCATATTCATAATAAAAGTTATAATATTACATTAGTAGGTACTTATAAAATATTATTATCTGTCTATGTCATCTAAAATAGAAATCCTCAGGGGAATTCCGTAGACCGTAATACCGAATCGGTCTAATGAATCTGCCTACGGTATTAATCCGTTGATGTTTTAGAGAATTATTTCTGCCTCAGTAGCCGTAGATCGTGACTGTCCTGGGGCTAGTTAACAGTTGCTGGTTTCACTAAATCTGCCGCTGTTGGTGCCATCCTCAAAAAAATTATTTTCTCATCCAAATAATTGCATATTATAATTTTAGACAACGCAATGTAGAGCTATTGCAATAGCTAGCTAAGATTAATAAAGCAATTTACCATTTCTCCACTAACGTCAATTTTTAGGGTTCCAAATGGCAAAAATCGGAACCCTTATAGTTTGGTCATGTCTGTCTGTCTGTCCGTCCGTATGCCACAGTCACTTTTTTTCGAAACTATAAGAACTATCCTGTTGAAACTTGGTAAGTAGATGTATTCCGTGAACCGCATTAAGATTTTCACACATAAATAGAAAAAAAAAACAATAAATTTTAGGGTTCGTCATACTTAGAACTGAAACTCAAAAAAAAATTTTTCATCAAACCCATAGGTGTTTGATATCTATGGACTGCTCTTCAAAAATGATATTCAGGTTTTCGTATATCATTTTTTTTCTACAGTGAATAGACACTCATGTGCGAGAGACACTTCCAAAGTGGTAAAATGTGTTCCCCCCCCTGTAACTTCTAAAATAAGAAAATGATAAAACTAATAAAATAAAAATTATGTAGATAACTATGCAAACATACAACGAAAATTGGATTGAACGAAATCAAGTAATTCGTTTTATTAAGGATCATTTAAGCGATTTCCCCATACAAAAGTGAAATTTTTTTCAATGTTCCAGCTATTCTGGGAAACTAAAAGTCGAAGTAATCTGAAACTTGGTACCTCGATAGTAGTGGTAGGTCATGAAGGTGCACTAAGAACGGAATTTCCGAAATTCACATTTTAAAGGGTAAAATCATGCATTTAAGGGATTTTCCCACGAACTGCAAGAATTTTTATATTAGTATGTTGCTAGCTGCTACGGAACCCTTCATGGGCGAGTCCGAGCGACTCTTGGCCGCTTTTATAAAAGCCTATGTGGTCTACGGAATAAGTTATTCACATTCAAAATAATAGCTGAATTTGTTCAGAACTTGTGACTTAATTGAGTAATCGACATACAAACTCACAAAAATCTACTAACACCTTTAGGATTTTCTGTCACTAAGCTCGTGCTTAATGAAGTAGTTAATGACCATGTTTTAACGAATTCTAATCTGAGAGTCTGAGATTTAACGCTATTTTGTTTTTCGATAAGGCTCTTTATATTTTAATAATAAAACATAAATAGATTCTCTCTACTATACAGTGTATACCATAGAATAAAGAAAATCAAAAACCTAATCTTTCATGTAAACGAAGTTTGGGCGAAATGGCGAAAGTATTTACAATGTAAATGATTACTCACAAAGAAAACAACTTAATTAATTTATAAACAACATTATTATTTCATCAGAAACGAGAGAAATACGAGTATGCTTATACTGTTTAAACAGAATTTTAAGCTAATATTTTCTAACTTTTATTAATAACAATAATAAAGTACCTGAGTTCCCGTACCAGTTTGAAACATTTTTACCACTTATATTTTTTTTAACTTGTCACTAACTTATACCTACTGATCAATGAATGAGTTTTATCTGTGGTTTATTGTTCACATGTATGCTAAAGTTTAATTATTCTTCGAAAAAAACGCTCAAAAAGAACTTACATGGAATTTTAGTAAAATAACAAACAAGGGTCTTACAAGTTGTAGGTAAATAATATTATTTAATATACTTGGATTAATTACGAAGTTTCCTGTTAACATCACAACCTGAGATGTTATTTGTAACACATATACCTGGTAATATGAAAACGGATTATCAAGCTCCTCGTTACGAATGATAACTATCGAAATAATCGGATATTGGTTTATGTAAATCCTTCTGATCTACACTGAATTAATATGCATATTATTAGGAATATTATGTGTAATTATTGCAAATCATGTAATAGATTCGCGGATTTATTGCTTTGAGTCTTGATAAGGAATCTTGGCATAAGTACTCGTATGTGTGATTCCATAATATACATAATATACACACAAAAAATGTTGTCACACTGGTAGAGTGTGGCAGTTTTTAGTTAGAATAAGAGATAAATAAAATAGAACACAAGTAGTTTGTCAAGTAAAATATATTAACAATTCAAAAATGTATACTAGGCTAAGTTAAGAAAATATATTGCAAAACGGTCTTTAGATTTAAAACGCTCAGCGGGAGTACGGTCGTGGTTCGGCCCAAATACTAGGTCTACAAGGCTATGATTGGAGTCTCGCAATCACTGAGTACGATAACTACAGGACAAGAGTACTGTCCTGGCTATGGTTTCTGACGGGCGGAAGGTGCGCGTCGCTCGGGCTGTAGTCTGTTGTCGGTGAAGGCTCTGGCCGCAGGATGGTGATGGACGCTCGGCCGGAGAGGTCTGCAGCCCAGGATTGGAGTACGGCAGCGCGGTAGGTCGCTCCGTAGTAAGTACGCCTCTCCAAGCGTCGACGGAAGTAGATTGCAAGCAGAGAATACACTCCTCGTAGGTAGTCGTGCAGGCGTTAGTTCAGCGGTCAGTAGAACCGCTGGTGTAAGGTCCCTGGGAACAGTATATTGTTCGTATGAGCTCGAGTTTTGGTTTATGCCATCCTGTCCACCGCGCTCGCCCAGCGTCCTTTCTTGCCATAGCAAGACAGCACGGAGGTTCCGGCGTTGTTTACAGGATGGGTTTCACAATTCACACCCTAAGAGAACCTAGATAGTTTAGTAGGATGAGAAAATTACAGATAGATGTTCATTAATAGGGCGGTAGCTTTAACAAAACCAAAGAAAGTTCATTACAGCAATACAGGTAAAACTATGAGGTTTATGAAAAGGAATTAAGTAGTTAGATTTTAGAGATCCGTTAAGAATTACACATAATAGTTCCCTAATGAGTGGAGGAATTTTATAAATCACTGGTAACTCACCGAAGAACGGGAATTTCACTACACAGACTGGCAGAACACTGTGTTGAAGTGTTGTGTATGTAATTGACCTAGCGTATATAACTTTGGTAGATAAAAATGAATCTCTCGTTACTGCGGGGTGCTATTTATGCCTTCTGTTATAGCACTTTTAAGGTGCCGTTGGCTTCCGGTTAAGATGCAGATCGATCAATCTAGAACTAAATTTCTCGCTATCCAACACATAGGTCGCTAGTATCTATGTGAATGGATGTTTCTAGTTACAGGATGTGTATAAATTCCTTAATCCTCAGTAATTTCTAGAAGGATTGAGCTACTCGCTGCTAGGGTGAGCTGACATCGTATGAAATCTTGGCTAATGATTGCATGATACATGAAGGTCTCACGTCAACTTGCCTTACGTAAGCTAGTTCAGTTAAATGACAACAGATGTCGTGACTTAGCCAGATAATTTTGTAAAAGGTCTCATGTCATCTTGCCTTCACAAGCTAATTCAGTTAAATGACAACAGATGTCGTGACTTAGCCAGATAATTTTGTAGTTCCTACAATTTATAAATTTTTATTAATTAGAATTCAGATTTGTTAGGCAAATCGTTACAATGTCACCAGTTTACTGGTGTCAAATATGTTTATTTTGAGACCAATGGAGTAGTAAACCGACCGCAGTATTGTTTATGGACCGCGGGACACGCCACAGATCATTATACTTGTTATTACCCCGCAAGCGCGTTTCCGCGGGGACGTTTTCCGCCATATTGAGGCATATTAGCGGGAAAGAAAGATGGCGATTGTTTTTTTCAGCATGAAGAAGGTTTACATAAAATGTTCAGATGGGCTCATCCTTAGGTTTATATCGGTGCGTTTCATGGTCTATTCTTCATCTGTTTGGAAACTATGGCTGTACAAATATAACATAAGTAAAATTTCATTGTTTATAAGAAAGACGAAACGAGCCAGAATTTTACCTAATATTAAGGTTCAGTTGCTTGACTTGACTTGACTTTAACCGAAACGTTATAGTTAAATATGGTGGTCTGATCCTTATTTCGAAAGACATAAGAGTCACGCCGCCCTATTTAACTATAACGTTTTGGTTTAAGTCAAGTCAAGCAACCGACCCTTAGTGTTACACCTACCCAGTACCCTAGGCAAATGATGTGCATCCCAAGACTTTGCATTGCAATATAATACATCAATAATAATGTATTCGGTAGTTATACGGAGTATTGAACAACGGCGAAGAAATTACTGTGCCCAGTAATTACTCCGCCTACAGTGTCCTTCTTATGAGGCCCATAGTCAAGGGCCTCATAAGAAGGCTCAGTCACTTAGCAGGAGATAGAGGAAGCTATAGGAGTATCTATTTTATGAAATCCGAAATGAGGAGATTTCTAATAAGCTACTAGCTAATAGCTGGGCACATAGCTCGTGGAACCCACAGGTGTAATTGACGTACGCAGAATCGCAGGAAGTCGCTAGGTATAAGTGCCGCTGGACCGTATAGGTTGAAAATCTTTGCAGGATGCCTTTCTCTAGCAATGAACGTCCGTCAGCTGAAACCTACTGCATCCTTCACATGGAAACTATTGTATCAGTACGGTACGGTTGCTACTACAAAAACGTCCTACCACCCGCAGGGATGTTATGGTGTTTTAACTTGTAGAATAGTGTGTTTGCTAAGGAAAAGCATTTGCAAGCATACGCTTTATTGGTTACATAATATTGTTCTGAAATTGATTGCCTTGTTTTCTCCCGAACGGCCATTTGCAATTCAAATCACAACCACATCTTGTCCAACCTAGTCGTTGATTCATGAGCTCTCACCATCTCGCCCAATGATAAGGTACTCTTCGATTTGTAGAGACATAACTAACCTTCGCATCTCGGTTTAGGTTTAATACACGAAAAAAAACTTTCGAACTTGACGCAAAAAGAAATTTCGTGTGGCGCTGCTCAGTTTTTCATAGAAACTTCTTGCATTAACGTTGACTAATCTAAAAGTAATTTCTTTCATACTTGCCCTACAGTCCAGCGCAAAAGAAAAAGTTGATGATAGAGTAATCTCTGCACAGTTTTAGCGTGGTAGCCTTATAGGTAAAAAAATTACAATTATTAAATCCATAATACACAATGTCCATACCTAAAAAATATAATATATTTAATTATTCAATATTGCAATCAGGAAAAAAATAAAGGTTACATCATTACAATTAAAATTGTGATTAATGATAATAATGATGGTTACATTAGAATTAATCTTGAATTATACAAGAACTTCCCCAAAATGACACTAAAGCAATAAACCGTCTTTATCTAAGAACCCTTAAGAATAAATTATCGTTTGCATCGGCAACAGAATCAAAAGGAATTAATATCGTAAATTCAAGAGCCCGATGAACAAAGATGGGGAGTGGGGAGACCTTTGGAAACGCAAAAACAACAGAATTTGGGAAGCTGTTCCTAAATAAACCAATCATCGCGGTCCTCGTAATAATAAAAAGAACGGAAAGCTGACCAAAAGTTTCCACTGGACTTTAATAATCCAACGTTGTAACCGGCTACGACTTTAAGAGAAGCTTGTACATTGTACAACCCATCGTTGCTGTATTAATTTTGAGCTCAATAAGCTAATTACAAATTGAGCGATTGAAGTATAAAGAGAGAAGAAAAACTCCATTGCACTCCATGGAACACTCACATCGAACACTCCATGGAAACAAAGTTTCGAAAAACACCTAACGGGATAAATAACAAACCTTTATATGTGAGTGCAAGCGTACTTTTCATTCTAGATTTTCGAAGATTTTCGTAGATTTTCTTCGTGATGGGATTTTCGTCACACAAAAAAATATCATTATCTTTCGCCGAGTCCCTGGCACAATAAATACCCTACGAAAAAAACTTTGTTTAAAAAAATATAGAGCAATAGTGGGTTGATAGAAAAAAAGTTATGCCCGTTTGCACTAACATTTTAAGTGACACTTAAGCCCTTAGGTGATTGTTTTCACATACAACAACTGTCACCTAAGGGCTTAGGTATCACTTAAAATGTTAGTGCAAATGGGCATTAGTGTTTTACATAATATTCTTTAGATTTTAACCTGAATCTCTTTAGCTCACGTGGTCTGGCTTGATCAAAAATGTAACGACAAAATAATATCGTTATACAATGGAAAAGTATATAAATAGAATTCAAACCAAAAAATTAGCATGAATTAAAATTTTATAGAATTGGCCAGAAAGTTAATTCTAATAAATGTAATAAGAAAATAATCTCATAATATTTCTTTACAGATTTTATTTGACTAGCAAGAATAGGATAGTCTGTTTTATTAATATTATCTACTTATTACAGTAATTTTCCACAATTCGCCCTCTGATGCCGGCCGCTACAAATATAGGAAATAATTAGTTTAGAAATGTTGTAATATATGAAATATCTAGTAGATAATAAATTATTATGTTGATTTTATGAAATCACTGTACAAGTGAAACTATTTTCGGTTTTTAGGAATAATAAAAACATCTAAAAATTGTAATAAAATGTCCCGATCTGATTGCTATCCAATGTTGCTTCAGTGAGTCGGCCAGTCACCGTATGACAAAAAATTTTCAAAAATCATGACATATTACGTGTGAGATTGATACCTTTCTCATAAAGACAAGATTTTGTGAGAAACGAAAAACTTCTATGCTTATTGGACTTGGGATATATTCATTTGAAACTATTAAGTTTTCAGCAAATAGAGGATCATGCTTAGTTTTCTTCTTTAATCTGCTACTTTCTGTAGAGTTTTGTCACTAACCTGCATCAATTGGCATATTTGTTTTTTGTTTAATTGTAGATAGGCTTGCGCTTGACTAAAATCATATCTGATGGACAGAAATGATGAGGTCTAGGATGGAGCGCGCTTGCCTAGAAAATGCCTATTCACTCTTCTCTTGAAGGCACCCAGGTTGGACTTGGCTGGGAACACTGATGACTGAATCTGGAACGGTGTTCCACGCCTTAGCGGTATTTATCAGAAACGTGGAAGAAAATCGTTTCGTTCGAGCTTGCTGGACATCAACCACATATGAATGCCACTTCTCCCGGCGTCTTGCGGTTCTATGGTAGAAAGATGGAGGAGGTACTAGGTTTATTATTATATATACATAGTTTTACATGAGTATCTGACTACCAGTATAAACTATTTATGCAAAGAGTAGACTCAAATTCCCCACTTATTTTTACTGAGTATTTAATATTCTGTTCATTTGAAACAGTCAACCGTCGCCGTCGATTGAAAATTATTTTATTCAACTTGATTGAAAATGGAAGGTATCTGCAATGCAAATTGGAAACTCTTCGATTCTGAAGATAACGTGGTTATACATTCCTGAACGATTGCCGAAAATCGATTTTTAATTTCGTTTCGTGGAATGCTCGTGAGTCGATTTTCAATTTTTACATGTCGATTCTTCAGTTCGCTATGCAAATGTATTGACGTGTACTTTTAGTGGCGAGGTTCCGTGTAAAATTTTAGATATCCTTAAACCCGACAAGTGGTCATATTCAAGTTTAGAACCTACAAAGTTACACGAACTTATTAGGACATAATTGTCTTGATTGAATTATTAATTATTAAACTGCTAGGGCTTCACTTGCATTACCTCTAACTATTAAATCCTCTGACCTTATCCTCTAATCTTTAATTTACTTTGCTTTACCTTTACCTTCTTTAGGGGTTTAATTTTAAAATCCCTTTCGTAGCTAGTCATGATAGCTTCTTCTTCTTCTTCAATTTTACGTGGGGGCTCCGATATGGCTCTCTGATCGACTATTCGAGCCTGCTCCTTGCAGAAGCCAAAGAACCCTTTCAGGTCGCCTAAAGCATCAAGGAGTGTAAGCTGGGGAGTCAATTTGTACTTTGCGTTGGTTGTATCTTCATAAACTTGCCTTTGAGTTGCATGTGCACCAGCATCTCATCCTTCTCCATGGAAGCTCTGCTCTGAATAATGTATATGATACCAGTCTCTAGATTGTCTAATAAAAACGTTTTCATCGTTATCGTAACCATTTACTAATTCTTTAGCGCACTGATTGGGTTCCTGATTTGCTTCAGCCAATCGCGCAGCGGCATCGCTAGCGATTACGATAACGATGAATACGTTTTTATTACGCAATCAGACCCCTGGAATATGAAAGTGCTTTTCAATACATATTGCCCTGACCTGTTTTTGTCTGTTTTTTTGACCTGAGTTTTGTCTGTTTGAAAAAATTTCAGTCCAATTAATCAAGTGCAGTGAATTGTCTTTTTCTTTCATGCATGCAAGTTTCATTGATACTGTTCTTGGTTACAGATGTGCCTCTATCAAATTCAATTTAAATATTAATAAAGCCCTTTAAACCACAAAGCATGCCGTCTACTTGTTGGAAGTAATTATGTACGCAGAGAGACAATGCAGCGGCCGATTCAATTACCACTGACGGACAGCGTGGACGTCTCCGGCCGCTGATATGTGGTCACGTGAATTATTAGGGCTGGCGCAGAACCACTGGAAAATGGCTTAAAGTTGTACTGTAGGATAATACAAAATTTGTTTAACTAATGGAGAACTAATGGTTCTGCCCAAGAACGAAAAACAATATGCATCCGAATTTCGTCGTAGTGAGACAGTCTCGCGTAGCTCAGTTGGTTGAGCTTCCAGCCGCGATAGCTGGGGGACGTGGGTTCGAGTCCCACCGCGAGTGAAATTTTTATGCATATTTAAATTTATAGGAATAACTAGCAAACCCGGCGAACTCCGTTTCGCCACCAAATGGCTTCGTTTTTTTTTTCTTAATTTTTTCTGAATTTTCTTTGCTATAAACGTCACGGAGCCCGAGACCTTTCCGACGAATGCAAAACCGTGGAAATCGGTTCGTGCGTTCTGGAGTTATAGCGTCAGGAAGGAAAACCCGACTTATTTTTATATAGTAGATGGAGATCGTTAGTGTGAGTCAGTAGAAAGGGTATATAAGAACGCGTCGCTGACACGACAGTCACTCTACGATTTCGCATTGTGAAGTCAACATCTCCTGAGGATGTCCCGGTGTCGGGACGAAACGTGCGTCGAAGAAAGTGATAGAAAATTGTGTGTGGTGTTTCATGTGGATGGTGTTCCTGCATATTGCACCATACAGAATCCTTTCAAGTAGCGGATAATAGCAAAACAAATTAATCAGTCGTGCTAATAATGGAGATCGTCTGCGCTCGCGTGAATTCTACTTAACCCCCTTAGGGCTTGAACTTACCAAACTGCCTTATTAGTACATCTTCGTTATATGGTTGAAGAGAAGATGGCGAACTAGTTATTTTTAATGCACTCGTGCAATATGGGTATCAAAGGAGAGGGTTTGCTGAGATAAATACTTATAAATTGTCATATAAAAACTTTTTTTAAATATTTTTTTAAATAACAACGTATTGATTTTGTCTTTTCTCAAGGTGTTTGCTCTACTATAAGGTTAAAGTACTACTATGAAACTTCTAGTACTATAATGTTCATCCAATCAACGTAAGGGTATCTATTGGCAGGAGCATTAATGAAAGTGGACGTGACTAGAGTGACCTCAGACTACATTAAATAAACTGTGAGAGTGACCCGTTACATTTTATTAAACATATTGTAATCAAACATTTATTTAGTGGGTCGTATATATCGGAGATTATTCATTGGTGCGAAACCTACACAAAGTTACTAAAATGTAACTAGTTGACCCTAGCACGCTTTGCTCGGTTGATCTCGTTGTAATTTTGCAAAATACTTTTAATTCTATTCATAAACCGTCTATACTATCACAAATAATCCTTGTTTCCATTTTGAAAATCGTATAAAAATCTGTATATATACACTAGTACTAGGGTACGTCTAAGCGAAGCCTGGATTTTTACGATATAAAAAGCAGAACATAATCTACCTCCATTCACAATATCAGCCAGTTAATCATTTAATATTTGCGCCGTGAAGGAGTATTTCTCCATACACACTTTAGACGCCCGTTTCATAAACTTAGAGGGCGATTTTTGATTAATACTTTCTTAATGCACCCACTTCATAAGGATAACTTTCTTTGGATCCTCTAGATCTTGACCTAGATTTAGGCTATGCGTTGATCAGTTTCTTTTATTAGAGTGTATTTAGGAGTGTTTTGATCGGGCAGTGGTCTATTATTTTTAGTTGGTTAGATATAGATGGTGACCATGCTACAAACTTTTATCGTTTTCACTCGTATTATATGCGCGTGTGTTTCTATTAGTCGCTAGTACATGTCCGGCTTTCCTGAGACCCATGGAGTGGAAAAATGAATTATTCCTCCAATTTAACGGATTACCCTTCTTGACCTTTATACTTGAGTGAGTGAGTGATCTAGTATGATCTGGCACCCCGAATATACATGGCATCGGTTAAATTTAAGCAAGTGGTTCAGAGTTCGATTTTGTATACCTAAGCCAGTTTTGGTGTCATATTCGAAATTGGCCTCGATCTAAGAAAGACTTCGGTGGCGGCTAGTTATCATCCTACCAGCAAAAATGTATAATACTACCACGCGTTTTAGCGTTTCAGTGCAGTGCAAATGTGTTAAATGTTGCAATTAATGGTGATAAAATTATCCATATTCAGAAGACTGATATTAGTTCATAAGTTTTTTTTTACTTTCTTGTACAGATAGTCTGTCAGGATAAGTACCACCTACCTCTATCTTTTCGTGTACTATAACTACTGTTACTTTACCGATTTTATCAAAATTCAATTTAAATTCATACCCAATATGTCTACTTTGTCCTTGATGACAAAATGTTGCCTAATCCTTTTCCACCGTGTTTACTCTGTCATGTTTTATAATTACAAATCCGGGTTCGATTTTCGAATCGTATCCCCACGTAGTATTTATGTTGCCCAGTTCACGGGCAGTTTGTTTAGGACGTCACCCGAGACCACAAACCGTCCGCAGACCAAGGCGCTGTGACTGATTCGACCCGTATTGACAACATTTCAGACATTTGTTGGTTCTGTAATTTTAATCACGACCACTGAGTATACCTTGTAGTACCTTACATCATACATGCTTTGAAGATGCCTCCGTCTTTTAGACTGGTCGCATTATCTCACTGCACGCGGGGCATTAACATTGCAAACATGCTGCGTTTTACGTTCTCTGTCGTACTTATGGGCTTTATAGCATGCCAGGTAATAAGTGCAAACTGATTTCGTCATTGTATTGCATCGTGGATAGCGAGATATTTTGCCGACTATTTTATGACCTAGTACTACAGCTTTAATCTGAATAAGATTTCTTATTTCAGGTAACATGACGTGTAATGAATTTTTTGATCCTTTAGTTATCGTATATAATATTTATTGTTATAACAGGTGATACGTAATTGTATTTTATTTTAATATCAGTTTATGTAAAATGTAGTTTATAAATGTAAGTTTTCTGAAATTCTTCTCTAATATTGAAGCTTTGAAGACAGTGACATCAAAAAGGAGACATCATTTTGATCCCCGAAAACTCCCTAATTCAATACAGAATTTTCGTCTGATTACAACTTAAGAAAGGGCTTGATTAGCCAACGGGCGGATGAATCGACCGTAATATCGGCAATTCTCTTGTATGGCTGACTTGACAATTATATGGCATTATTTCTTTTAACGCTCCACTGAGCGGTGATTGGGAACGGAATAAATCGTTACGTATTGGGGGATTGGGGAGATGGTGTGTGTAGAAACTAGGGAGCTTAACACTGATCTGATGTTTTCTACCTGAGTTATAAATTTTATACATCTTTAATCCCTACATACCTTTGTGATACAAGTACGCTGGACTTCAGACTGTCAACGTAAAAGTGAAGACACTCGATTTTTACCATTTGGTGCCGATTGTTGCGTAAGCTGGCGTGAGCGTCCATGGGGCTAAAAAAAAAAAAGTGTTATTCAAAACTACGGTTATTTGCAAATTTCTTAATATATATAAATCTCGTGTCACAATGTTTGTCCTCAATGGACTCCTAAACCACTTAACCGATTATAATAAAATTCGCACACTATGTGCAGTTCGATCCAACTTGAGAGATAGGATAGTTTAAATCTCAATTTATCTATTTTTTTTTTTTTTTTTTTTTAATATTCTTAAGGGCAAAACAACGTTTGCCAGGTCAGCTAGTTTCAATTATAAATGTCAATTTTAGTACCATGGACTTTTGAGGGAGCACTTTAAATCTGACACAAAAAAGGAAATGTCAATTGTATATAATGTTTAGTCCAGCGTATCTGTATAGAAGTTAGTGACTCCCAATTATTCAGACGAGGCAGGCAAACGGAAAATAAAAACAGTGGGTGCAAGCCTCTTGCACTCACTAAAATAGTTTGTTTTGATTACGAACTCGGCGTGAATACGGGATTCATTTTGAAAATTCACTGCACTCAAGCTACCCCAAAGAAATTGGCCATCCATTCCATTTTGATTAATTTGAACCTTGAACTCCCAAATATGCAGCCGAACTCTGAACCACTAGGATATCACCACTCGCCTAGTTAAGGAATGAAGGAGAGCAAATAGTTAAAGATAGCTAGGTTTCGTTGCACGTGAGCTTGAAGATAAGCACCACTTAAATAATAATACGATGTCGAGAATGTTCCTCTAGCGAACGGGGGGTGATCGGCAAACCTTCGAACAATTTATATTGGTTTATCAAGATTTACTCACGTGCGCCTTTACACCACATGACCGGAATTCCGGTCGTGTCGTTAGCTTAGTTATGAAAAGTCATTTCGGCTTATGTAAACTTGGTCACTTTATAAAAATCCTTCGGCCTCCGGCCGCGTGTATTTTACAAAATATTTGTGTGGTATATTGATTTCCAATAATAGATTTATTATTTTTTACAGTAAGGTGATAAAACTGGCCATAATATCAGATGCAGGGCGTCCCAAGTCTATTGCGATTACATATAAATACACTGTTTACTTCTTAAGTCGCACTGGTGTTTTGTAATTTTGCTGCTAGGCAGAATATCTGACGTATGATCGGTGCCCATTTGGACGTACACTATATAAAAGTCTTATTTACTAGCTGTCTTATTTAATAGTAATTTCTGAGTAAATAATACATTTAATGGAATTTTATAGATAGCTATTCGCTAATTTAAAGAAAAAATCGTAATCGTAACCTGTAAAGCGACCGACATCTCGAAGGTAGAATCCGGGGGAGTCAATATGGTTAGAATTTCCATATCTTACGGTGACATTTTGTCATCGTTTTGTGGCAATTTTATGGCTGACAATTTCTTGATCATGCGAAACTAACCGTCTGGTCCCTCCAAATTTTTGTCTGATGCAAAATTTCATGAGCAATTTACATTTTGGGGATAATGTTGACGGTTTTCGTATCTTCAATGTTATTGGAATTTTTGTGTGGAAATTATTATAGTAGCTAAGTTTGTGTTTTAGATTATTATAAGAGTTAGGTAGGCTACCTGTAAAACTAAAATTTAATAATTTTTCATGTTTAGTATTTTTGTTTAAAGAGTTTTTATCTTACAGACTTTTCTATTTTGGAAATTGGAATTTGACTGACTCATTTGCAGATCTTTGGTCGTCTAGCATATTAAGCCGTTGGACCTTAACAGCCGTAATTTTGCACAAAAATTCAGTAAAATACTGGTAACTACGAAATAGTTTGAAGGAAACTTTGATAGAACTTTTATGTGCTTGAAACAAATAAAATAGATAGGAAAAATATGAAGAGATACATAAATTATTAATTTGATAAAATTAATATATGAACTCTATAAATACTTCGGTCCATTATATTTTGTATATTTATGATTTCGTAACACTTAAGATATTATTAAAATATAGCGATGGATTTTCGCAATACATTTTCCCGAGCGAAATATGAATAACGAATAACTTATAATAATTGTATCAAAACTCGCTACGACGTCGGTACTTTTCCTTTAACTATATTGCTCCTAACATAGTCAAAGGAAAAGTACCAGCGTACGACGTAGGCTACAAGAGAGTTTCTCAATGACATAATCTCTCAACGGTCGCTACCAAAATTATCATTAAAACACTTTAATTTCAACCTTATTGTTAAGTTTACATATAGTTTAGCAACTGCTCAATAGGTTTGTAAATAAACCAAAAACGTTAATTGCAACTGAAATGATCAAACTTCAATATTAAAGCCATGACAAACGGTAACCATGTCCTTCAGTGAGGCTAAATGTAATAATCTCGAGATTTCTGGACTTTGTCCTATGCTTAGGTCTAATGAGTTTGAAGATCTCAAACGCGTTATAACGGGTTTTTTTAGCGATTTTATGAGCAAAATATTATTTCGAGTGTTACGCCTACTTATACGCATGAGATGCTATGCAATCGACGTCTTGTTAACTGTAACTTTTCAAACCAAAACATAGAAGGATCATAATGAGTGATGACTGACGTTGCGTGATACTTTTCGGGTGGACTCTGCATTCTGCAAAAAGTGCCTGCCATGAGTAAATTTTAATGTAGACATAATTAATTATTAAGTATTCGTTTAATGTCAGCAATAGTTGATTCACTTTTTGAATATAGAAGGAGGAGTTACTTTGCGGAATTATTACTTAGAAAGATTCAACTGTCTTGCTACAATTCCTGAAAAGAATCTGTATGGTCTTATCTGCAGTACCTACCAAGTCAAGCATCGCCCTCTCTCCCACGCAGGCACGACGGCAAGTCCCAAGCAAGCAATGTATACCATCCAATGATAAATGCGCTACGCTAAGAGGACAAGAAAGATGTGACGTGTGTTGAAACCAAAAATTTCTCAAATATGGCGTCACGCGTCGAACATTTTAGTACCACTGACAGCACATACCGCTGTCGGTCGCTAACATTAGCGCCATTTTACAGTTTTGACAAATTAAAAACAAAATGATACTTCAAGGCAGAGCCTAAAAATATATGCGTGACGTCACTAAGTGCTGATCCTCTATATGTTTAATCTATGATACCTCCATTATGCAAAACCACACAACATATACGACACTCGACGTACGTTTTGTCCTGACATCGGGACAACCGGAACCATTTAATCTTTCTAGTTTATTCACTTGTTACGCTCTTCAGTTAATTAACAGAACTGTGATCCAGGCCAAGGCATCAGCCGTGCACATAAAAGCGTCACCAGGAGCGCTCCCGCATAATTCCTGTGTATTCTTTGTAAATTTAGTGTCGGATTTGCAATTCCGATCGGACCCTCCCGGGGGTCTGTGATGCTCCCGCAAATTGAGACTCATTCTGATTCGTTAAATCTTAAATATATATATTTTTACATTTCTTATTTCGAAGCGTTTGATGCTTCTCTTTTCTTTTACGACAGTTTGTACGCTTGTAATTTCCCAGAGGTTTTTAGGGAGTAATTTCTTTTTAATTTGTATGTATTTTTTTATTTACTAAATCTTGTAAAATAAATTATTAGTAGTACTAATAATAATAATAATAATAATAATAGCCTTTATTCAACAATCTTACAAAACATGAATAATTTATTTATAACTACGTATTTCTTGACACCGGATTGTGTTGCGTTCCCGCAAAGGCCTCCCCAAGCGCTTGCCATACTTTTCTGTTATGCGTTGTTCTCACCCAAGTAATCCCTGCTATGTTTCTAATCTCGTCCTCCCATCTACGACGCTGCCTGCCCTTCCTCCTTTTGTTTTGTCTCGGACACCATTCCGTCACATCTTTGGCCCATTTGTCTTTGTTGCTTCTTATCAGATGACCTGCCCACGTCCATTTTAGTTTTCTTATGCAGTAAGCTACATCTTTAACTTTCGTTTGGTTTCTTAATTTTTCTAGTTTTATTCGATCTTTTAGCCTAACGTTTAACATACTTCGCTCCATGCTATGTTGACAGGTCTCAATTTTACTCATATTTTGTTTGGTTAGGCTCCATGTTTGACAACCGTATGTTAAGACTGGCAGAATACATGAATCGAAGATTTTCTTTTTTGCTTTCATTGGTACTTGAGAGTTTTTGAAAATTTCTTTTAGTGACCAATATCTTTTCCAAGCCTGCGCTATTCTATTGTGCGTTTCCCTTGTTGTGAGGTCTCTTGGCGATATCATCTGCCCAAGGTAAGTGTATTCATCGACATAATCCACCAGGGCGCCGCTGACTCTAATGGGAATCTTGTCCAGGTTGGTCATTACTTTGGTCTTCTTAGTATTCATTGCAAGTCCGACTCTAGCGCTTTCGTAAACAAGCTGTTCAAGCATCGTTTGTAGGTTTGTTGGATCTTCAGAAATTAGTATTAAATCATCAGCAAATCTCAAGTGGTTAAGCCGCACTCCGCCAATATTTAATCCATAATTACACCATTCGAGACGTCTGAATATGTATTCAAGTACCGCCGAAAAGAGTTTGGGTGAGAGTGGATCCCCCTGTCTAACTCCTCTTTTTATAGGAAAGTATTCCCCTATTCTTTCAGTTCTTATTTTTGCCTTCATGTCTTTGTATATGTTCTTTATGAGACGTATGTATTTATTTTCCACTCCTTGTGTTGCGAGCGCTTCCCATATGTATGTGTGCTTTAGAGAGTCGAAAGCTTTATTATAGTCGACAAATGCCAAATAGTAAGTTAATCCGTATTCGTTACATTTTTGGATGACTTGCTTTATGGTATGTATGTGGTCGATGGTTGAGAAATCGCTGCGAAACCCTGCTTGCTCTTTTGGCTGGTTTTCATCCAGAGTCTTTGTTAATCGGTTTAGCAAAATTTTAGAAAAAATTTTGTAAACGTTGGACATCAAACTAATAGGTCTATAATTCGTTATATCATTTTTGCTGCTTTTTTTATGAAGTAAAATTATTGTTGATGTGGTCCACTGTGTGGGTATATATTCTGTATCCATGATATCGTTAAATAGCTCTGTGAGAGTGCAAAGTATTGTTTCAGATGTTCCTATTAAAAGTTCGTTAGAAATACCATCTTCACCCGGAGCTTTACATAATTTTTGTGATTTGATAGCTTTGTTTACCTCCGATTTCAGTATAATTGGGATTTCTTCTTCATTACTTCTAATATTCTCAAATAATTGATGGTTTTTATGTGGTACTTGTTCTTCACTATATAGCTCGCGGTAATAGTCTGTTGCTACTTGTAATATTTCTATTCTTTTTGTCATGTTTTTCTTGCTTTTTTGGTGTGCCATATTGTCTATCCAATCTGTACTTTCTGTCAGATGTACCATTGCTTTCTTGATTCCTCCTGATTTTTCTATATAGTAATTTATAATATTATTCCGTCTTTCCTGTCTATATTTTCTGATTTGTACGTTGATCTCTTTGCTTATTTTTTCGATAATCTGCTTGTTATTTTTCCGATCTGCATATAACGAATTTCTTTGTATCATCAAACTTCTCGCTTTGGGGCCTATTTTGTCTGAAAGGTTGTTATTTATTTTAGATTTGTTTTCAGCTTTTTTCAGTTCCTTTTCGAGGATGTCATATTTCTCTTGAACACCTGTTGCAATCTTTATTGTTTTGAGGTTATTTTCTAATAATTCTATAATATCTTCTTCAATAGGTAACGGTATTAATTTTTTACAGCTTTGAATATTTTTTCTCTTTATTTTTGGTTCTGAAGTGTAAATTTGGCCTCGAAGCATTCTGTGATCAGTGCTGTAATTAAGTTGGTTTACAACGTCAACATTTGAAAACATTTTTGGTTTGTTTGTGATAATGTAATCAATTTCATTTCTCGTTTTTCCATCTGGTGACACCCATGTCCACTTTCTGTTCTGTTTTCTTTTGTAGTAGCTGTTCATGATATGAAGGTTGTTTTGTAGTGCAAAATTTATCAGTCTATGCCCATTATCGTTTCTCTTACCAGATGAGTACGGACCAAGTATAATCTCTTCATTCTTATTCCTCTTTCCAATTTGACTATTGAAATCTCCCATTATAATAATTGTTTTACATAAATGTGTAATAATCTGATTCAGTTTGTTATAAAATTCATCTTTTATGTCTTTGGGGGCAACCTCTGTTGGAGCATATATTTGAACGATTGAAATTGGTTGTTTGTAACCAGGGAGTATTATATTCAATATGCAAATCCTGTCTGATATTCCTTTGAATTCTATTATTTCATTTTTTAGGTATTTCTTGACCATAAATCCAACTCCATATATCCCCGCTTTTTCGTTAATGTGATATAATATATACTTGTCTCGTTCCTCTATTTTCTCATTCGCTCTTCTTACGTCACTTAACCCTATTATGTCCCATTTAATTAACTCCAGTCCATATTCTAGTTCCAATAAAGAGTCATTTGTCTTCAATGATCTAGTGTTGATAGTAGCTACATTGAATTTATTACTAGATTTTTGTCTTACACCAGCACAGTGTGCATTCGTAGGTAGTGTTATCTTTGAATTTGGATTACCTGCTGCAAGCTTTTGGGGGTTTTGGTCTATCACCCCGCGGTGACCAACCGTATTGGGGATCTGTTTGTTTTTTGACTTTATTGTTTGTATATCGTTTAAATTTGTGTTCCCGTATCCGGTGTCCGGTTTTTCCTATACTTTATGCTGCTGAGAGATTTTCTCAGATAGTGAGTGAGATCGGGCCCGCATGTAAGCAAATGCATCTGTTTTATGCAACTTGGGTGCAGCTAAAATATTTTTGGCCCCATCCGTCAGACGCGCTGGTGTTAAGATGTTCGCCGGTGACAACGAGAAATCTCTTTTCCTTTTACCACCATCTGCTTTTCCTTTTATTATTAGTTTATTGTTCTTAATGAATGCCTCGTTCCCTTTATCTTTCTCTTCCTTTAGTTGTTTCCGTAGATTTTTGCGTAGTTCCATTGTTTCTTTTGAGAAATCTTCTGTTACGTAAATCATTTCAGGCATTTTAGTTTTGTTTTTCAATATTTCTATTTTCTTTTGGTAAGAAGTAAAGGAAATTGGTATAGGTCTGGTTTTCCCATCTCCTTTTCGTCCCAATCTATGAAATTTATTTATCTCAAAATTTTCTACATGAACATTTGTATTCTGCAAAGTATTGCGTATTAAATAAAAGAGTTCGTCGTAGTTCTTCTCACTTTCCGTAACGCCATGTATTATTAAATTGTTTTTCCTCTTCGCATCCTCTAGGGATGTTATTTTCTTGTTCAATGATTGTACTTCCAATTTTAAGATTCTATTTTCTTCCAGTAACGGTTGTATTTTCTCCTCCATAGCACGCATCACAGTGTCTGTTATACTCTGCGTAATTTCTGTTGTTTGTTTTTCTAGTTCAAACTTCATCATATGGAATAGTTTTAACATATCCTCCGAAATACCGCTGATGTCCATGGTGCCGTTTAGATATAGTACTTTGGTGATTCGAAGGTAAGAAAATTTATTGCAAAGAAGATTTTATATTTCCATTCGAGCAATTGGCCACTATTCCTATATTGCCGTCGCCGGTAATGTAGTAATTGTTTATGGTTCGTAGGTATGTCATCCGTGGCTGTCACTTGACTGTTTGCTGTCAGCTTCACAAGTTGACACTTGACACGATTTAAAATGGATGTTTTTCTAACCTTCAATCGCAATAATTCCAAAACTATTTCTTCGTAACAACAATAATTTCTGGCGGGTGCACGTTGTTTTAGTGAAATAAGTTTCGCTTTCACCTCCTGTTCGTTGTTTATCCCCTGTTTGAGTTGAGTTTACGTTGTTTTACACTTGTTTTTAATTTAAAATCGGGAGCAACTTGTGACGGAGCAGAGCCGCCCGTCACATCAGCATCGCATGAAGCGGCGGGTCGAGCCGCGCGCCTACAACCAGGCGCAACCGTGACGTCACCAGCCGCGGCCGGCAGCTCGCTCCCCCGCGCCGCCACCGCACCGGCAGCGCGCCCCACCCAGCGATCACCTATATAAGCCCGCGCACGCAGAGCGCAGCGGGCTTCTGTTCCAACAACGCGACGGCTTGATTACCCTCGGGTCGTTGCGGGGCAGAAGACCCCCAACCCCCAAGTCCATCAGACGGAGGTTGGCTCCGGCACCTTCCGCGCGAATAAAGAATATTATTTGATTTCAACCGAGAGAATCGTGAACGCATTCCCAACTGGGTTCTCCCGTGACTCGGCCCCCAGAGACGTGATTTAAATCTCCGTACCAATCGTACTAATTTACGATAAGTAATGCTTGTACCGTTTGTAAACCACAATAGCCTGTAAGTAGATTAATTCTAAGTACGATATAGTGTATATTTGCATGCCCTGAAAGTTCAATAAATAATCATTGTTGTTAATCGTGGATTTTATTAATCTCTGTTAGAATACGAAATACCTAAGTCTCTGTAGGTCGAAATCAATATAACTGGTGGTTATCTAAAACCACCACGTTACATTTGGCGCTCAACGTGGGTAAAACAAAAATCTAAAACCACCACGTTACATTTGGCGCTCAACGTGGGTAAAACAAAAATATAAAACCACGTTACATTTGGCGCCCTAACGTAAAAAACCCACCCGACTAGCTAAATTTTGACCGCGTTAAATAGAAATTAGTGCTGTGTAAAACAAAAATATAATAATTGCGTCGCGCTCGAAAACTCTCGACACGCGGAACAAACTCCGCACCGCGCCGCGTAAATAAAATAAAACAAGGAGGTAGGAACGATCGCGCGCAAACGCAGCGGTCGTAGGTACACCTGCGCCGTGCATATTTTAGAAGCGTAATTTCACAAGAATCTTCGTAACGGAATAGGGTTACGGAAGATACCGAGCCGATAAAGGCAATCTAGGTAGACTTCATCGACAAAGATCGAATTTAAATCTTAATCTCGTGGAGAGAAAAATAGTAAATTTAAATATTTAATCTACGGGCACCGGAGAAAACGGTAACGATAGATAAAAAGCCGAAGTACGCATTCTATAGGGCTTCCTCGAAATAACTCGAATATTGAGCCAAAGTATCGCACGGGCGAATAAAGATGTTAGAAAGTTATAAGTAAAAAAGTATAGGTAATAGATTGAATGAGTTGAAATAATATACTCCGCAACGCGGCCAAAACAGGGTAGTTAAACAAAAAACTCGCGGAGAAACGTTCGAACGAAATCGGTAAACAAGTGTACCATTGATATAGGAAATAAATAGATACCGCAGAAAAACCGTAGATATACGAAACACCCGGGAAAGATAGGGACCCTTCTGAGTCGGTGTGATTTCTCGCTGCTCGAATCGGAAGGTTTAAGAAATAGGGAATCTTCTCCGTCGGTGTGATTTCTCGCTGCTCGATTGAGAAGAATAGCTAAAAAATAGGCAGGGACCCTTCTGAGTCGGTGTGATTTCTCGCTGCTCGAATCGGAAGGTTTAGAAAATAGGGAATCTTCTCCGTCGGTGTGATTTTTCGCTGCTCGATTGAGAAGAATAGATAAAAAGTAGGCAGGGACCCTTTCAAGTCGGTGTGATTACTCGCTGCTCGAATTGGAAGGTGTAGAATCTAGTTAGATCACAGGATAGGATCGTGACTAGTCCCAAACGAAAAACGTCTACAATTAGGAACCGTCTAGGTCAGAACGACCCATCGCGACGCGAGTAGACAGTCCTAATTAAATTAATAGGGGTAAATCGTCCCAAAAATAGAAAAATAAAATAAAAAGTTTTTAAAGCGTAATTAAAATTAAATAAGAAGACAGTTCTATATCGCATAGAAATAAAATGAAAATAAAACCGTATAATATAATAAATAGGTTGAATAAAACACTATTTATAAATATATAATAATCAGAAAAAGCAAATAGTAATCATTTCTCACTAAAAACGCGGAGGAAGGTGCATGCACAAAAAAAAAGAGTAGATAACATAAAATAAAGAAAATTTTCTAATAAAATAAAGAAAAACTATAATAAAGTAATAGAATAGTACGACGAAACAAGGAAATTTGTCTAAGTAAAACGCAAAGTAAAATAGGAAAATAGGTATAATAAATATAGAAAATACGTAAAAGTATAGAACGTAGAAAAAAAAAAGAAACTTGTATATAGATAAAAAAAAACTTAGAGTAATATATTATTTAATATAGCATAAAATAATAAAATAAAAATAAAATAGGAATAATTGGCACAAGATCTTTATCTAAAAAAAAAAAACCTTAGAGTAATATTACTGAGGAAAATTTTTCACAAAAAAAAAATCAAAGCAAAAGAGCAAAATGGGAAGAAAACGAAATAAGAGAATTCGATAAGGCCATATCAAGATAGAAAATAGGACTTGAACCTGGGGAGACCCCCTCGAGTTCTTAGAGAGATTGAAAGAGTCAGCAGACACTTTAAATGTCAGTAAAGACAAAGTCTTACACTTAATACCGAGATAGGAAGCATCCCTACGGTACCGCGATAACAGTCAAAATTTGACAATGTTGCATTATTATCCTCAAAAAAAAAATAAGAAAAATGTACATAGATGTAAATATAGCTAGAATAATAAGTATAGAAACAATGGCCATTGGAATAAGAAAACATTAGAAATAAAATATAGATTAAATTAGAAAACATTAGCATAATCAAGAATAGAATAAGAACATTAGAAAAAAAAATAACGTTGGAATTAGCATAATAGAATAACAAAAAACCATTGGAATAAGAAAACATTAGAAATAAAATATAGATTAAATTAGAAAACATTAGCATAATCAAGAATAGAATAAGAACATTAGAAAAAAAACAACGTTGGAATTAGCATAATAGAATAACAAAAAACCATTGGAATAAGAAAACATTAGAAATAAAATATAGATTAAACTAGAAAACATTAGCATAATCAACAATAGAATAAGAAGATTAGAAAAATTATAGGAGTAAGAATACGTTATAAACACATTAGAAGGTTAATAAATTGGAATAAAAACACTAGAATATATAAATACTGTAAATATACCTAGAATGAAATATGCAAGTTACATAGAATACAAGAAAACACAGTAGATAATAAGAAAATGTACATATATCAAGAATACTTCATAGAATAGTAAAACTTATTAAAGAAATAGAAACACTAAAACAAAAATGAGTTAAGCAAGTAAGTCTGTAAATTAAGTAGACTAATAACGCACAGCAAATATAAATCAAATAAACAAGAATTAATGATAATTAAAAATACGAAAAGTACCCTCAAGTAAAGAAATATAAGAATCAATGTTACAAGAAAACTACAAATTCAGCCATTCCGTAAAATGATCGTCGTCATCCTTCATCGACGCGCTTCGAACTAGGAATTATCAACGACGAGAAATTATACGAACCCGAACATTCGATGGCAAGCTATCCTCACGTATGGGAAAAAAAATATATAAGCAGTTACAAAATGAAGAAAATTATAAAATGTTATAATAATGAAATATTCAAGAAGCCAAGGGAGGCATCTAGAGAAAGTTATACAAGGTCAAAGGGACCAATCGGGCCAAAAGGGCCATAGAAATCATACGTATGAGGGAAAATTTAGTACCTATAATCAAGCCGGGAAAGGCATCAAGATATAGGTATTCCGGGTCAAATGTGGCCAACTAGACATAGCAAATCTCATCGGTATAGTTATTTTGGCATAGCCGTGGCGGGCTATCCTAGAAAATGTACAAAAGTGTTCAGGGTGAAATATGGCAATCAAATAAATAAAAAGGTTTTAACGTAGCAAGATTGTAGTAAAACCAGAGAGAAGAAAATAAAAGTATTCGGATCTTCGGCCAGATAGGGCCATCAAAGAGTAGGCTTCATCGACGCAGTTCGACACCAGCCATACTAAGAGGAACGAATAAACCAAAAGCAAGCAATGCCAAGTTAGGCTTCATTAACAGAAATTGTAATTAAAACAGGGGCCATCGAACCCACATGAAAGCAAGGAAAACGGAAATGACAAATTAGTAAACTAACAAGAAAAATAAACCAAGTAGACCCCAGAAGGGACAATTGAGAAATTGAAACATTTTATAAAGAGCACAAGCAAGTGCTACCAAAGAAAATAGCACCTCTAACTTTGGATTTTTTTTACAGGTAAAAAAAATCTTTCTGGGAAGAAGGGGAGTGTGACGGAGCAGAGCCGCCCGTCACATCAGCATCGCATGAAGCGGCGGGTCGAGCCGCGCGCCTACAACCAGGCGCAACCGTGACGTCACCAGCCGCGGCCGGCAGCTCGCTCCCCCGCGCCGCCACCGCACCGGCAGCGCGCCCCACCCAGCGATCACCTATATAAGCCCGCGCACGCAGAGCGCAGCGGGCTTCTGTTCCAACAACGCGACGGCTTGATTACCCTCGGGTCGTTGCGGGGCAGAAGACCCCCAACCCCCAAGTCCATCAGACGGAGGTTGGCTCCGGCACCTTCCGCGCGAATAAAGAATATTATTTGATTTCAACCGAGAGAATCGTGAACGCATTCCCAACTGGGTTCTCCCGTGACTCGGCCCCCAGAGACGTGATTTAAATCTCCGTACCAATCGTACTAATTTACGATAAGTAATGCTTGTACCGTTTGTAAACCACAATAGCCTGTAAGTAGATTAATTCTAAGTACGATATAGTGTATATTTGCATGCCCTGAAAGTTCAATAAATAATCATTGTTGTTAATCGTGGATTTTATTAATCTCTGTTAGAATACGAAATACCTAAGTCTCTGTAGGTCGAAATCAATATAACTGGTGGTTATCTAAAACCACCACGTTACAAACTTATTGAACACTGTTTACTGTTTGACAGCCGGAAACGGAAAAAATTAGTAGTACTACTAGTGTAAAATAAATTAGTAAATGTTTTCAATTATTTACTTTTAAATATGCGGTGAATGGGAACCGATATGAGGTGAATGGTTTATGAGGTAAGTTTTTATTAAAAATATGTAGCATAAACGTTATGTTCACAAAAAGTATCGCCTGCGATATAAAACGTGTAGATTATTTGCCCTAATTAGCCGAAAGCCTAAAGTAGGGAACGATGTATAGATGCATGGAAAATATCACAAGAAGTGTAGCTCATATCTTGAGCTCAGGATATGAACTATAGAGAGCTAGGAAACTCTAGAGAGTTCAAAAATGTACCATAATATTTTTTGTATTTAAAATAAAATAAAATCATTGGGGCTTCCTATCACGTTTATGTGTTTCTAGGATAAAGTTAAAAGGTTAGCTGCGGGCACACTATGCGAATTAACGGCGTAGAAGCCATATTTAAGCTATCTTTAGTGAAGTTTTGTTTAAAAACTGTAAAGAAAATCAGTTTTAAATTTAAATGTCATGTATTTTGGGTCTTTAATCTAAAATCCTTGAGAAGCAGAAACACGATTGGATAAAATTTTCTCGAAAGAAAGTTCTCCCAAAAGTTGCTCCAAAATCTCAGTTTTTCTCAGTTTTATCGGAAACAACAATGGATGTAATTGTAATTTTAGTTTTAATGTATCGGTAATAATAATATCTAAAAACGTTGAGAAACAGAGTTTTGATAACTGGCTTAGTTTTTGAGTAATTAGGTAAAAAGTCGTTTTTCTGTTATATTCTTCCGCGACGCTGCATGTCGCACCCATCAACGTATCCGTGAGAGTGACAAAGACAAAAATAAATTCAGTAAATCCCTTAACCCGCACATTGTATAATTAGCTTACTATTTGCAAAAAAACTAAATTAATTATGAGAATCGCGGACTACTTGGGCCGACACCCCTGAAATTTTTACTTCAAAAATTATAAGGTTTATCTACACGTAAGAACTAGATATTTCCTCGTAGATAAAGTGTCGCGTTTCACCGCTACCTTGCCATAATAACGTGATTTTTATTAGAAAGGATGCCATAACACAAAATTGGCAAGTGAGCCGAATTGGTGATATTAGGGTCGCTTTGTCCGGTCCGCGACTAATCAAGCCTTGCTTTTGGAAGATGTAATCAATTGGAAATACGCCATCGATTCAGCGGTGCTCCGGAAAAATATATCTTTTATCTTTTTATCAAAAGGGTAATTTCTCGTTTCCTTATTGCTAGAACGGGTATGTGCAAATTGAAAGACACAAGATTTTTTGTTTCCTTTTTTTAATTTTAATGTATTTTTTTGCCTGTCCCACGACTTTACTTGGGTCTCGTCCCATAACAGGCAGCAGGCGTGATCGAAGAAACTACAGGTAGACGTTGCGACGTAGGTACTAATTTCGGCCGGCCGCCGTGCGCCGGCTACTTTGCTCGCATTAGTTCTTGTACGGTCTATTTCTCGCGCTGCGTGTGCCAGATTGCAAAGCAACCTTAGTACGTCGAATGAGATAAAGTTACGCGATAGAAAGAGATCACAACTTCGCGTTTGTTGCGTCTTGTTTATACGGAGGCGGGGCCAGGCGCGAACTGAATTGCAGTTTTGTGTCAGCGCTAGAGTCGCTATTTCTTTAATCATCGCAAGCATCGCAAGTGCCTGTATGCTAGGCCTATGTGAAATAAAGACTTTGACATCTTGCGGTCTTGAACCTTCTGTACCGTTAGGTACTATTACGTATTCCATGTCCACAGTAAAAGGAGTTTGACATAGCAGAAGCTAAAGTACCTACCTATCTTAGTTTTCATTCATCTTGTGAAATAAATCGGGTACGAGTACAATTCTCATAAAATTGTAGTTTTATTACCCTAGTCTTTATACTAGTTTCTAAACAAGATTTATTCAACGCACATATAATAAATCTTTCTACTTAAAGCTTTAATATGTAAAGCTCGGATCCCCTTTACGCAATATAAAATACGACTTCAGAGTGGTGGAAATTTATAGCTTCTTATACTAGAATTTACTAACACTTTAAGTCACTATTCTTGCTATTTGAAGTACGTGACCCATGAAGCTATTATCGATACCCTGGTCTGACCTTTGACATGAACTTTTGTAGACGTATGTAAATCTGCTGAAAACTCTATCATATATCCAGTCAAAAGTGTCAGTCTTTGATTCTCACATCGAAAATGATATCTCGTCAAACGATCACTTGACGTCAAGCGATACGCCTGTCCATGACAAATGTGTATCAGGACCTCGGATTTCAATGCCATATTTTGCACTACAATGCACTCATCATCCTAAGTCCTGTCTCCTGAGTCCTTTGGGTCTCATTATGCCCATTTATGTCACCAGCTATAGCGACCGACAACAATAGACATATATGTACAGGACTTGGCAATCCGCGCAATAATATGTTGCCAGTTTACTGGTGTCAGAAATATTTGTTTTGACACCAACAGTGTCAGTGGTAAGCGGACCACAGTATTGTCTATGGACCGCGGTCCACGCCATAGATCACTATAATACTTGTTAGCAGTCCGCTCGCGTGTTTCTACAGGGATGGTTTATGCCATATTGTGGCATATTAGCGGGAAACTTGGCAGAGGGCGCTACTTTTTCCCTGTATGAAAGTTTACGTAAAATGTTTAGGAGGACTCATCCGCATCAGGTTCGCTTTGGTGACGTCAACTTAAAATACGATAAAGCAACGAAGTTGTGTACTTTACTGATTTAGGTATATCTGGGGGCACGGTAGTTTTTCCACCAAGCCGAAGTCACAGGCCGCACCCATCGTTTTCTCGATGCCATTTAAGACATTTTTTCCCCACTATAACTTCAATGTGGATAAAGCTAAGCCGATACTATATATATTATTATTATGTTTTTATAGGAAAAAAGGGCTTTAATCGAAATAGTTAAGTAGTCGAGAAAAATAACAGGCGTGTTATTTTCCTCGTTGAACCGAGTGATAATGAGTCGCCCCAGGTCATAATTAATTGTAAGAGAAAAAAGCAATCGCTTTTCCATTCAAAAATTCAATTAAAATTTAACGACGCGTTAAAATAATATAGGAAAGTTTTTGTTTCTCTTGTAAAGGTACATTCATTAAAATGTTGTTTGTACTTTTAAATAATATTATAGGTCTGGTTTGTGCGTGAATGAGGGAGATTCGGCATAGTTGCGACAGCTACAAAAACCTTAAAGTCTAAATAGTTTTTTCGTATTTACTTATATTATGCAATACCTCTTTTAACAAGAGAACTGTTATTTTCAATTCAAAATTTTCTTCTTGGAGAGAGTTTGCCAAGAAGAGGAACTGAGCTGATTATGATGTTAAATATTTATATAGTGACCCAAACAAAATACAAACATGCCAACATTTTTATAATAGCAGCAAAATGTTTATTTGTTGTTTTGGCTTGACGATAAAACTTTGAACTTTAGCATGATAAAGTAGAAAAAGTTTATGAATTCACGCTGTAGTTTTATGAAGTAGGCGACACTTTATGTATCAGCTTGAGCTGACAAATCAAACTTAAGAGTTCCTTAGTTTTAACTACATTTTACTGTACATTTTACATCCAAAATAGATCCTATCAGGACATTTGCGATCGCGCTCGAATAAAACCGTGATTTATATTTTATTATTGCCTTATGAACTTCTTCATTTCACACATCATTTTATTATTTCCATCACATATATTGTGATAAAAAGAAACACTTCATTTTCACAAATAAATTAAATTTTCTTAGTTTCTTTATTAATTTTACTTGCGCTTTAACTTCGACCTATATGTGCTTTTTAGTTCTCAAAATAAAGTCAAAATTAAATTAATTAAGGGCAATTGCCCCCAGGTTAGCAGACGGGGCTTTAGCGTCATCCACTCTGCTTCAAATAGTTTCACGAATCTTAACTATAATTTTAATTATACATATAAATCATTCATTTCAACTTTAAAAAAACCGGCCAAGTGCGAGTCAGACTCGCGCACCGAGGGTTCCATACTATAAAATAAGTAAAACATTAAAGGAATCTCTTTTGTTCATGAATTTACGAGTATAATTTTCATTTTTTGGCGGTTTATTGTTAATATTACAAAAAGTTTATAAGTCAGCGAGTTAATTTTTATTTTTCCTGTAAACTATACGTTAACTTCTATTGATCATAATTATTTCAGATTCTCCATTTGGTAAACTTCGGAGATAAGGGGGGGAGCGGTATTTTTTTGCCCTTTCATATGATACCCCACTCAATATTGTTATCTCATTTTGAAATTTTAACAACCCGGCTTACCCCCCTTTTTAAATAAAAATAAAAATGATTTTCAAAATTTTATGATTGCTGTGATGTTGGGTCACTAGTACCTAAAACTATTCTAAATTTCAAGTCGATAGCTTCGATAGTTACTGAAATAATCGAGTGTGACAGACGGACGGACGGACGGAGAAAGTCTCACCATAAGGGTTCCATTTTTACCATTTTGGTATGGACCCTAAAATGATACTTCAATTTAAGTAGGTACCAATTCTATAACACGTTGTATGACTAAAATTAAATTCTCGAATAACCCTGTAGATGTTGTCAAGTAATAAACATAAGCAAACAAGGAAACAACTGAATTAACCAAAACCTTTAACAGAAAGCAAACACCCTGTACACGCACATCCTCACAGAGCACCGTGTCGAGTCCTCCAGAAGTTAAAACTTACCGACTTACAAGCAAACACACCAACCAAATTGGATAAAACCACGCCAAATTGATCCTTAAATCTTATGCATAAAGTTTACATACACACATGCTAAATGAATAAGCGTAAGATTGTATTTCTAATTCCGATACAAAGTTGTTGATGCGCCGGATAAACTGATTGCTTTGCTAATGTATGCTTTATTTGTTACATAATACAGTGTACTATGTAAGGTGCAGCATCGTGGTATGTAGTGTTAACTAGGAACGTTCGAATCCGTTCGGAACCCAATTTACATGTAAATCGACGGAGTCGTCGGATCAAGTTAGTTGTCGAGGAGTTGGACGTGTTCAGTCAATGCTTTGATAGATTGCTTTTAGTTGAGGCGCGTTAAATCGTGTACGGTGTGTGTTTAAAGCCATTGGACAGAGTTGTATACCCACAGGCTTATATAAAAAATACTAAATTGCTCTCGGTCTGTAGTTGTTTACATTAACACTAACTATTATGTATTAATTTATTTCATACAAAAAAATGTTATTTCTGTAAAGTGACATTACACTGATACGGTTTCGCGCCGCGAATTCGGGCTCCACCGCGCCGCGGTCCGCGCCGTTGCCACTGCCGATGCACATGAAAAAATAACTAGTTCGCCTTTTTGGGGCATCCACCATGTTGGATTTAGAAGTACTTTACTAAAAATGTTTTGGTCATTTAAAGTAGTGTAGAGGTACAAGAATAACTAGACCGCCATCTTGGGCCGTCTGCCATATTGAATTTAGAGTAAGGTCTCTTCGCTAACCATACATGATGATTGTCATTTAATTTTTTAAGTATGCTAAATTTCATCTCAACTAGTTCGGGTTAAATACATAACTTCTTCAAAAGTTATGGTTGCAAGTTCCTACCCCAACATATTGTAACGTGTACACACATTTGAAGGTAAATAAAATCTTGTAATTGGATTCAAAGTAGTGGAATAGGTAAGAGAGGTACCCAGAATCAAAGAGGAAAAATCTGGTCTTTGACGATAATTTCAGGAAGCCTATTTTTTATTCTACCGCAAATCTTTATGAAACTCGTTTTCCTGGATGTTTTTACTAGCGCATTTCCTTCACGAATGAATCCAAAGCCCAAACATGAAATGTAGGTGTAATTCGCAAGAAACACACAAGTTCGGGCGTGCTTGGAAGTAATACTGGCGTAGCACGGCACAGAACGGAAGCAAACTTAAAACCAAACTACTTTGCACAACACCACTTTAGGCTTCCTACACATTAAGGCTGCATCGCTCCACATCACTTTTTATTGAAATAAGTTATAATTTTAAAAACAAATTTTATCCTAATTCTTCTCAGCAAACCGTTTCATTTGATATCCATAAATAGCACCCATACTCTTGCGTGCGTTCCGCCATATTGGATTTGGAATGAGGTCACATAGCTGACCATAATACTCGTATCATAACTCCGTGGCGTGGTTTTGACGACCTCCGTGGCGCAGGGGACGCACGCTCGGATTCGAGTGGTTGGTTCGATTCCCGCCACGGGCCACTTTGGAATTTTATAATTTCTAAATTGGCTTAGGTCTGGTCTGGTGGGAGGCTTTGGCCGTGGCTAGTTACCACCCTACCAGCAAAGACGTGCCGCCAAGCGATTTAGCGTTCCAGTACGATGCTGTGTAGAAACCGTTGGGGTTAACATAACTTACCCCTTCCAAGTTAAACATTAACATCTTCGGCTACATCATCAATTACCATCAGGTGAGATCGCAGTCAAGTACTAACTTGTATTGCGTAAAAAAAAACTACATTTTTCATTTCAACTAAGCGTGTGCTCATAATTTCAGAAAATTAATAGGTTAAGATAATATTATCAGTTTTAAAATTGAGTTGCAAGATTTCACCCGAACCAGGATACATTGCAAGGTAACTTTGTAAAATGGATGGGGAACATGCATACATACATTCAACCAATTCTTTCCTTTAAGAATTTTTTAATATAATTTTTTTCACGCAATTTTGACAGTTATTATATCATTATACAGGACGATGCGTTATTTATTACTCTAATTTTATTGAATGTAAAAATGATCCTGTTTAAGTCGGTGTTTATGTGAACGGGTCTTTATTGCGCATACATCTTTAAGCTTAACAACCACGTCAGTTGTTCAGAGTTTACGGTATCTTTTATTGGAAAACTTCAGTTTAGTAGATGATACAATAGATATCTATAGGTACTAAGATGCAGCTAATTTCAAAGCGTATAAACCCTATCGAAGATATACTTATCCGTATATAATTTCCGTCTTAATCAACCAGCAGGGCAACAGGCGACGTCCTGTTACCCTGTTTTATTGCATCGCGGGCAGCGAGATACTGCGCCGATTAATAAGCGGTCTTATTTCCTTGGGCATAGCGAAAAACTAAGTTTTGAATTTGCTGGGTCAGAAAGAATGATGATATTTTCGTGACATCACTTCCGTCCGTTCCCCTTCGCGAAACCCTCGAAAAAGGAACTGAGTTCCAAAAGCTATATTCGAATAACGGTCTCTACATCAATCAATTAATAACTAATTAATTATTTATCAATAATTAGAAGAAGAAATCATTATTCGTTAAATCTACCTACTATAAGTAATACCTTGAGGTTTCTATTTAAAAATTATAATGAAAAGTAAGCAATATTTACCGTTTTTAGGTAAGAAATAATTTCATTGAGGTGAAAAAAGTAAGTAAACTAGACGTGATTTCCGAAAGAAATTATTTATTAATGGATATCATCGATAACTAAAGCACATCGTATGCAAGCTAAATTATATATGTTGAGTGCATACTGCATAGCTGTATCAATAAAATCAATGTCAAAGGCTTGGCTAGGGCATATCATCCAATATCACTCCATATTTACATGAATTCAAAGCAGACAAACATTTGTCTTTGCTCGCAAGCATTTGTGGCTGCTTGGAAACTGCCCAGGAGTATCGTTTGCGCATTCCGGGTTAAATCTCAAAGAGATTTCACGGTTGAGAAATGAAAATGATATAACGTTTTAATATTATGTACTATTTCAGATGAACCTGGATACACCTGCCTCTAGGTATACTTAACATATAATATTAATTCCTGGAACAGTATTTACAAAAGTAGGTATGCTATAAAATGAATGAAATATTATATTGAGGACAAGCAGATACCTACGGATTTGATTACTTAAATCCTCCTTATTTTACACCTGGGTACCATCCGGGCGCGAAAATTCAAATTTTATCTCATGATGTTTTCCTTAGCAATTAGCATGTACCTACGTTAGTAAAACGCACGTGATTCCGAGAAGTCAGAAATGCCATGCCAAAGGCCAATGCAAAAAAATGTATATACCCGGAATCGATGCAATGATGAAAGGCTGACTCTCCAACTTTTAATTAATGGGCTATCATTGCATAATAATCGTCATGTGCTATCTTCTTTAAAATAAACTTTGGCGGTATTTTAAATGAAATTTGAAAACCTTCCTGTGTGTGTAAGTACCATTTTCTTCAAATTTGGGTAACTAGTGAAGCTACATACATTGCATAATAAGAATGTTAAAATGATAACATGGGGTCGGCTACTAATTCCGAGAGAAGGGACCTGTTGAACTTTTTTAATTTCAAACTTTTGTTTTACACACCTCCCTTACCTAGTTTAAATAATAATCTATAGATTAGATAAATTACAAAATTAAAAACTAATAAAAAGGATCATAACGATTATCTCTTTTTAGTTACGTTAACATAAAACCACTTATAACTACAACTTCGAAATTAAGAAATAATGTAAAACATTAAAGTTCATAAATAAAAGACGGATAAAAATAGGTTTATAATCGTCTAATAAATATAGACGGATAATCCCATGTAACCTACAGGTTAAATTCCCGGCATATGTCTGCTTGGAATTTTATTCAAAATTTTATAAGTAAGGTATTGTCTTCGGCTTCGGCTGAAGGCTTGGGCAAAGACATACCGCCAGCAATTATGCGTTCCAGTTAGCTTATAAATTAGGAAAAAATTAGAATTTGGTGTGCCGACTTCTTCAGTTCACCTTAAAAGAAAACTAAAGCAAGCGGAGTTCTATAACGGAATAAATTCCACCGGAATATGATTAATCTTTACTCAAGCAATTACAATTACAACAGACGCTCAAAGCTGACTCGTTCATCCGGCGGATTTACTTTTCCACGTTATGCAAATTATATTTGATCTCGAAACGAAATTCGAGTAACCCCGCCGAACAGCAATTCTGTCGCAAATTAAATCTTGTCTTACACCCAATGTAGAAGTACATTATGTACTTTTTCTTACATCATTTTGGAAGAGAGCTGATACCACGCTGATACTCTTACGCTGCTAACATAACATAACAAGAAAACTGGTTTTCAAATGAAAAAAAAACCGCATTAAAATCAGTCCATCCCTTTGAAAGCTACAATGCCACAGACAGACATACACAGAGATTGATATCGTTGTCAAACATATTATAACGCCCCTCTTTTTGCGTCGGGGATTAAAAGAAATTAAGTTATTTTATACAATCGTTTCAGTTTGAAGCAAAACAGTACTCGTTGTTAAGTAATAAAGACAATATTTTTGATATCGTAGACTGATTTCCATTGATAAACGAAAAGATTTCCCTAGGGGTCCTTTCTCTTTGTATAATCGGTCTGTTCCAAAATGACGAATACAATTTGAACACAATTATAACAACTTGGTACCTTTATAATTTATGTTCCTTCACAACGCTGGACCTTTAGGACATTGAATGGTACCTAATTAAAAAGGAAATTTTGTGAGCAAGTATCTCAGCTTCAATTACTTTTGGCTTAACATAGGAAGAAAAATCAACCTAAAGACTGTTGTATTTATCAGGATTTAGGACTTAGAGTGTCTTATATCTATCCGTTCTATTTAATTCTGAAATACTACCTGAGGGACCTAACTAATCAGCCTCCCTACCGCACGCCTCCCAAAACTCTCCGCTAGTTGGTTTTGCTGGTATGTTTTAGGATACTTGAAATTGCGAATTCGCTCTGTCATTTTGGATCCAGTGCCAGATTAAAAACTAATTGCCTGAAAAATTCGGGACATGCCAGTGTTTTTAAAGGACAGAGTTTTAGGTAAATTTATTTAAGTAATAAATTATTTTATAGGTATCGATTGATAATAAAAAAGTAGGATAGTCATCACTCATCAGGTTTCTAATTTGCTTCGTCCTATGGCAGAAAATTTGAAAAAGGGACAGAATTCCTGAACATAACAGTCATGCAGATTTCTTTCGCCGTACAGAAGTGCAATATATAATCTTGTATTTACTCCAGTGGGTCGAAATTTTGAGGCACAGACCTTAATTTTCAGAATTCACATTTTTATGAACTGCTAGTAGGATAACATATAGGTGTAATTGAAAGCTATTTCAATTTGGTAATGATAAATATAATAAATCCCAAATTTACCTGAGCTTGGATTTGAAACTTGATAGCTCCCGCTTTAAAAATTATAACGAGAGGGAAGGCCGGGAAAATATGTATATTAAGACTGGGCCTTTATTCAAAAACACCGTATGAAGATAACTACTTCGGCAACAAAGTTAACCGAAAATCCAATTAACTTTATCTCAAGGATTAAGAGCGCCAGATTAAAGTATAAGAATGTTCGTATATCACACGTAAGTGCAGAATCCGAAACGCTATTAAAAGTTCAGTAGTAATTTATTTTTCGGCGTAGGTACAAGTTTTAATGATGTTCACTTGCGGCGGGTTTTTATCCGTCACATATAATTTGTGCATGTGTTAGGGTTTTAGGATTCCATATAAAATGGTGAAAAAGTACCTACCTACTGCTAAAACTCACTGGTTAATAAGATATTAGAACCTTCTTTAGACATTCCTGATCTTTCAAAACATAGCTTGAGGCTACAAAATATAATAGCAAAGGACTTAAGGAGGAAATAAATATAATGGCAAATTGTAAGTCTGAGCGGGTTCTTTATGATCTGTTAAAGTACTCAATAGTGTGTGAAGCCTGCTTATCCACCCTTGATTAGCGAAGGAAACGTTCTCCTCTCAAATATGTACTGTCTGAGTGAGTTTTTTTTAACAATCTTTCATACTCATTTGGTATTAATAGAAAACATTATTCATCACCCAATTTAACGTATTTCTTGGAGTATAAAACACAGAAAAAGTCAAATTGTGACCTAGTTACCAACTTGGATAAAATTAGCTAGACCACGAAAACTCTTTGAAAACGAGCATAGGAAAATATCAACGTGAAAAATAGCCATTACTTTAAAAACGAGCATAGTACCTAGTTATTTCTAAAGCGCACTTTTAAATATCCCTCATCCAGAATCACTTCTGAATATCTCTAGAAGCAGTGGCTCAATTCACTTTGATGTCGCTATCAAAGAGAGGTAACGTCTAAAATATACAGAGTTACGCAAATATTTGCGACTTAACACAAATGTTTGGAGGGCTTTGATGTCCTAACCAAATATAGGGTTGTGTGATCATAAACATTGGTGGTTACATTGGAAAGATGATATTGGTATGGTGAACATTGAAGCATTTTATCGATGTCCAACTGGAGGGTAGAAGACGGGCTGGTTCCCTGTTCAATCACAGCATGCACCCCCAAATTATAAATGAGTTTGAATAATTTGATATGAGTATGATTTGAGTGGACTAAAATAGTAACTAAACTAGGCCAAATGTTCAGAATTTAATAGCTAGATTGAAAGACTCCGTGAAAATTTTCTAGAGACTTAAATCTACTGAAATTAAAACGTGAGCAATCAGTTATGCTATACAACAAAGTTTCAGCATGGGCAAAGTGGTTCAAAGCAAGTGTTTAATATTTTAGCGATGCCCCTTAAAACGTATTGCCACAAACTCCTGAGGGAGTATTGAGTGGATTAGCCGCTATAATAGCATCAACAGTTGGAGTTAACGGTTGTGAAGGTTTGGACGCAAAGATACATAGATAGTCTATATAGTTGTGAAAGCTTTCCCGGCACGAAGCGAGAAGTCCAAGGCTTGTTTCCAGCCATGCACAATTATACTCATGAACATGTTATAATTTACTTTCATACTATTTTAACAAAATTGGTGTAGGTATAATGTCATTTTGAAAAGAGCAACTGCTGAGGTTTTTGCCAGTTCTTTTCGGCGCCAAACCAGCTGTCTGTAGTTGGCGGTAGAGTTTTGACTTTTCATAAGAGCCTGTAAAGTTATGGCCCATGTGAAAAATAAAGATTTTCTTTTTCACACTAATATTAGTAAAATTTTGCAAAATTAGTAATATTAGTAAAAGTTAGTAATATTAGTAAAAGTTTGAAGTAGGCAAAAGTTTGTTAGTGTATAATAGGTATGTTACACGTGCACTTTGCAACTACTAACTACACTGATTTGGATGAATTTTGGAATGGAGATAGATTACATTAGTAGGTACTTAATTTCTCGCAGGATTGGTGAAATTCCACCGGCAAAAGCACATTTTATCCCCTGAATGTCCAAATATATTGTACAGTTTCAGTAATAATTACGTTATAAGCACAATATTAAATTAATAAATAATTAGAGGAGCTCAGCTTAGGAATGCTCAGCTAACATACGAGTAGGTATAAAGTCATAGCAATCAAATTCCAATAATATCTGTTCATTAAATACTGTTTTCTCTATTTTCTCCTTCCAAATATTTATAGAACCAATCCGAGCAGAAATCAAGACAGCGTTCTTCAGTTACATTTTAGTGCTGTAATTAGTAGTTATTTCACAGGTTTCGCCACTTAGGTTTGCACTGAAAGCTTTGAATATTGCACTGCGAATTCAAAAGCAATGATAATAATCAAAACTCTTAACATTGTAGTTCCTTTGGTATATTTGCAGATTAAAATTATATTTAGCATTAATATTAATTAACGACTGAAATTGCTCCATTTTATTATCTTCATCAAGTAAAGGTTTGTCTGAAGAGTCTGAAAATCACTTCTCATGAACATAAAATTGAGTTCAATCTCTCTGGCACAGAGGGGTTAGTACATGTTTTTGTACGAATTTCGATTGACTCGCATCGCACAAACGAATCGAATTCCTCCATACATTTATAGCCAGCGCCATCTATTGACAGCCTCATGTCAGTGACTGTCTATAAATGGCGTTGGCTGTAAAATAAACTAATTTCCTGGTCTGTGGCTGTAAATGTATGAGGATGTAGGAGGATCTCGGGTTTGACTCCCGGCATCGGCTAATTTAGGATTTCATAATAATTATAATTTCTATACTGGGTATTAGTTGAGATATATGCTACTGTATATTAGTTGAGACATAATATGATCTTGGCGTTGCTTTGTTAAGTTACACAAAACGTCGTTGCTTGGTTAATTTAAGTATTGTACCTAATTTCTGAACTGTCTTAATAATTTATTTTATAAACATCTAATATATTAAATTCACGTTTTAGAGGAGTTTGTAAGAAAACTCCTCCAAAACGTCTCTACCGAGCTCTGCATTCAACAGGTCTAAGAATAGGACGTATACTATTTTTCATACCTCTGAATAGCAAATAAAAATGAGAGAATATTATTTTATTAACATTTGCGGGTATTTACGAAGAAATCGGATACAGTAAAAAACTCGTTTACACCAAACAAATAAATGATAATTCATAAAAGTTTTTCATTTCATCGCCACAAAAACCTTGTTCGTCCCCAATTACTTTATGTACCTACAATAATATATTTTGATAGTTTTCCAATAATGACACGAATATTAATTAAATTAAATAACGGCACAGTGAATGACGGTGACGGTCGGTATCAAAGCATTCATATTCTTATTTTGTCGTACTTCATGAGTATACTCATAAATACTCATATATGAGTATACTCATATAAACACTATACTAATATAATAATCTTTAATAAGCTAATTATAAGTTTTATTGTAATATTTTATTAAAAAAATGGTTTTGAAAAAATACTATACTAAGAATTAAAATATTATAACTATATACTATAGATTCATAAAGTAACAAAAATACAGGAGTAAAAATAATATTTCAATGCCAGATATGTACTGTGTTATGTGCTACTTATATAAATGCTGAACCAAAAATCGGGTAAGTTATCATCCCCCGCTACCCGAAAGAAATTGTTTTTATCCTAACCCAAATACCAAGGTTGGACAATCGTTTGTCATTGAGTATCAATAGGGCGCAGCCTTGGAAAAATTTCCTGTGATAATGACTTACGACTCAAGTGATGAAAGGTAGCGACTTACGTATAAGCTCTGAGTCATATATTTATTAAGGCCGACTTGCGTCGGCCTGGTTTAACTGCAATAACTCAGAGTAAACATGCTAACCCACAGTGAAGTTGTCAAATTGTCTAATGAGAGACGTTGAGTCTAGGGTTAAAAATGTAAATATTAACCCGCCGTTTCGCGCATAGTGAAACTGATCTAAGATATTTTTCAACGCTCGCGAGGTTCCCTTTTCGGATCTGAGATAATATTATTTTGATTGATATAGGATAATAATATCCTGGATTACTCGTTTTAGAAAGAACGTTAAACAGTTAATTTAATTTAGTTAAAAAAGACAAACAGGCAAAAACAACGGCCCCGTTTATTATTCGTAGTTATACGAATGGAGTCGCACGATATCAAAACCCAGGCACATAATGTCTCATGTGCATGTGCATTTGTGAAAAGTAAAGATGAAACCTTGAAACTTATTACGAAAATTGCGAAGTATATCTGAGAGTACTTAATAATATACCTACTCAATGTTCAAAGGTGTGTGAAGGTTGCCGATACGCACTGAGCTAGCGTGGCAAAGCTATGGCAAAATTATCTAATTCTGGGAGGAAATTCGTTCTTGTGAATGAAATGTAAATCCGAACGGAATGAAAAATGAACTTTTAGTATTTTAAAAGTATTTATCTATAAGCGCTTGTTTCATGGCTACAAATATCCAAGGTGCTATATTTAGACCACTTTTAATTAAATAAACTTTTCTCTTCTTTATAAAAGCAAGAGAAAAATTGTCTTTCAAATAATAATGAAAAAATAAAAGGAAAGTCTTTTCTTCATAACTGCTAGATCAATTAGGCAAAGTTCTTTTTATGTCAAAGTTCAAACCAAAACGAGAAACTTGTTTAAAAAGTTTTTTTGTGACATTTAAATAATATTATTTTACTTACATTATTTAAATGTAATGTTTCCATTATTCAGTTTTATGAGGAATACATTTTTAGATGTATTATAATACCATCATTTGTTATTTCAATCTGCTACTAACAGTAGTTTGTTGTATAAGTTATACTTTTGATAAACTAGTTCGTTTATGAGGTGGAGCTTTCGTGTAGCAGGTGAATCTAAGCCAAAGAGGTCTTGGGATTCCTAGCTCAAGCTGGCTTTTCATTTAATAATTTTAATTAGGGTTATGTCTGGGTATATCTGGTCTATCAATTATTATATAATTCTGATGGACGCTATTCAGGTGGTGGTCTGTTATAATAATATATAATACTTTTTTTTACATTATATAAGCTAGTACTAGACTGATCACCTGATGGTAAGTGATGATGCAGCCGAAGATGTTAATGTACTATTTCGGAAAGGGTAAGTGAACTCACCCCAACGGTTTCTACACAGCATCGCACCGGAACGCTAAATCGCTTGGCGGTGCGTCTTTGCTGGTAGGGTGGTAACTACCTAGCCAAAATATAGCTCCATCCTATTAGTATTATTATTTCCATGGTAAGCAAACTTAAAGTTGTAAGCTTTTAAAACGAGCAGGCAGGTCCAGCTTACCACTGCCTACGGACGCAGCACCAGAGAGAGGAATTGCAATTGCGTTGCCGGCTTTTATGAAGTTTATCGGCCCTATAAGAGAACACTGCAAATTCCTGATAAATGTCATAAAAGAGAAGGTTACTTAAGGAATATCCAATACTATGTGTCCTCCGGACAATATATTAGATCGTCATATATAAATTTTCCTAATAAATAATCCATAAATTACGTCACTTTAACCGTGCTGACAATACGCTCGGCAGAGTGATATAGTCACGTATTTTCGAGCGCATAAATACGTGGCATGATTTATAATCTCATAACCCGATGGGCCGTGATACGCGATGGCCGCCCTCGTCCCATAAAGTATCTGAATAACACCATGCGTCATGGTGGTGGATAGGAGGACGGATATAATGTACTGCTTTGGATGCTATACTACAAAATGTCACAATCACTCGGCTCGCCTTCTTGTTTTTGTAAACTTACATATTTTGGATTTATAACATACGTATCTAGAAAGAAAAGCAAAACTATAATTAAGGTAACTGTTAAAACCGTTTATCCGTTTGTCTGCCACTGAGCGTTCTTTTTTCTCAAGGACGCGTATAAATATCAAACTTGCAAGCCGAGTGCCTTGACCATTCTTCTCGGTGTAAAACAGCTTTTTGAACGTGGCGGTAGAGTCTAACTTCATAGGTGCCTGTAATAATATAAGCTTATATGAATTTTGATTTTGGAAGTAGTCCTTGGTGAAAATATAAATTCAAGTTTGTGCAAAGCACAGACCAAAGTCGACGTTATTAGCAGTTAAGTATATCCCTAATCTATGGATTTCTTCCAGTGGACTTAGAATCAAGAAGCAAGGTCTCAAATTGTTTAAAACGCACATACATACTTCAAAAAAGGAGTCAAAGAAAAACTAAAACCTTTTCGCTTTTATTACAACTATCTAATGGGAAAATCTGGTTTTGTTCTTTGTCGTGGAGTAGAAAATAATATAATGTAAAATCATAGAAGCAAAATGTAGATAGTAACATTATATTCGGTGATAGTACTTACCTACTAATGTAAGATGTTCTTCGTATGCTTTTACGGTGCTTTTACCGCTATCTCACTCTAAAACCATACATAAACTTCATGCGTCTCTTTCACCCACTGTAAACTAAGTCACAGCTTTCATTTAGCTAAATCTAGTTAAGGACGGAGGAGACAAGGCAAGAAAGAGCTTCACAGTGTCACCATCTGTCAACGGTCGGCCAACCAGACTTATCCAAGTTAATTTGTTTGCAAAACATTCTAATTTTAACTTTATTTCACAGCAATAACTCCCTATGCGAATGCATACTAACATTGTTCTAAAACAAAGCTTTTATTTACAGTTGTGCTATTGGAAAATAGTTCTTGGGGATATAAACTAGAGATATTAGTGATTGAGTTAGATAAATGTGTTCCATCTTATTCGAAGTCACGTAGTTTCAGTGATAAGAACGAAGACAAACGGGGCCTTCCAAGGATGCAGGATCTGTTTCCAAAAAATAGAATGCTTATGAAAATTATTCATATTAAAATTTTACAATTTGCTTCCCAGTCTTCCACACATTGTTTCGGCCCACTGCTGGGCACGGGCCTAGAAGTGAGGCTCGGTGGGAAGTGGTTTCAGAGTAAGAACGGTTAGGCCATAGCATATCCGACCACGCTGGCCAAGCGCCAAGTTAATATTTTACAGTATTCAATCTCAGTATAGTAAATTATTGGCAGTGTTATAAGCTACTTGTAACACTTCTATACTCCACTTTATCTGAATTTTCTTCCTTCTGATTAGTGTGATATGTTAAAAATACCTTGTTTGTCTTTGTGTGTGTTATGGATAAATACATGTCTTCTATTATTTTCTTAAATATGCCAGAGTTTTTTAATAGCAAAAAAATGTCAATATGACCAAAACGTTAGCTGACATCCTTAGGTATGGTACCGCAAATATGACGCACTGTCATTTTGAAAAATGAATTCTAGAATCTCAAAGCAATAATTGTTTTACAGCAGATTATTAAATACTGCTGTGGGCTTTACAAAATAGTCTTACCTTATTCTGGAAACATTAGGGATCAAGAACAACGGAAATGAATTCAATAGTGATTGTGTAAGCAACCTCTGCCCACACTTTGAGTGCGAAGTTTGCAGCGCAAACTTGTGTACCTTACAAACTTACCCGAACAAATTAAAGCAAGAAATAACACGGATTTAAATCATTTAAACAATCATACTTGTGATATGTACAAAGGCAGTTTAAATTAGGGCATCATAAGGGTCCGTAAGGGCACACTCCACGTCGCCGACGGTCATCCCCCAAAAGGGCAATTTGGGCGCTACTTAGGGACATGTCAGTCAAGATAAGGGTTTGAACGACGGCCGCGTCTTACGGGTGAATTTGTGCGAGTGCTATATCGGAAAGATTATTTTTAATTCAGATAATATAAAAACTTGTAAAACTTTTTTACCACTCACAGTATAAATCACCATACTTTTCTTCTAATACACAAAATCCTTGTAACTACTCTCCTTCGAAACGGCTCAAGTTCCGACCGATTCTTCTGTTTTTGTCTATACTATCGGTAGATCTGAGAATAGGTCGTAAGTTATATCGTTGCATACCTTAAATGTTTAAAAAAAAGCACAGAGGTACAATAATCGCAAAATACGGATTTAAACACCTTTTCAATCTGCTTTATTTAATTTGCCATGTTCGAGATTTTTCCGTTTATTGCCCGTGGTACCCCCGATGGTCCCCTCGGGGTACCACGGGTAATTGTTTTGCCCGTGGTACCCCTGGAGCTCTTAGGGGTACCACGGGTAAAAAAAAATTACCCGTGGTACCTCTGCAAATCAAAAAATACAAAAAAAGGAAAATGCAATTATAAACCGTTTAAAGACTATCCTTTATGCCTAAATTGAAATAATTGATTAAAGTGACAAAAGAAGACACGAAACTTAAACTAAAATTGCAAAGTTTTTTTTATAGTTCCTTAAACTTAAATATTCATTATGTACTCCTTTTTATCTTAAAATTAAGACAACTTATATTTATTTTTTCAATTCCTTGCACACTAAAATATTTGTAACGCACGAGTATTTTTATTTAAAATAAACTGACTAAACAAACAATTTAACGTAAAACAAAACAACTTACATAATTTCAGTTCCTGAAACTAATTTATTTTATTTTTATATAAAACATAAGATTAGTACTATAATTATAGTAGAACTGTTGTGAATGTGGGAGTACGAAGCACAAGTAGGTTAAACAACTAGAATTAAATAACAAAATAATAATTATACCAAAAAGGGCATAGACCCGGAGTCTGTGGTTTGTAAATTTATACTAATAAAAAAAAACTATTTTTTTTAAAGTAGATATTGTGTGTATTGTGTGCGGAAAGTTATACTTTTCTGCACAAGTGCTTTTTTATTTTCCACTAAATTTTATTTTAAACTGGGACTCACAAAGAAATGACAAACTTTCCGCACTTGTATTGAAATGTATTATTATAAAGGTACTTTTTTATATTAAACTAGCTGTTGCCCGCGGCTCCGCCCGCGTGTAGTTCGTTTTTTTTACAAAAATGTTTCCCGTGGAATTTCTTAATTTTTCCCAAGATTTCCCGTACAAAATGAGTGGTCTTTGGGTTCGATGGACCCGTAAAGAAGTCTTCTTCCAATCTCTCCTGTCAACGTGCTATCTTCTTTTACACAATTTACCTATATCTTCTTTGGTCTTCCTCTACTTATACACTCTGTCGAAATCGCTTATGTTACTCAATTCGCATGGAGTAAGATAGAGTGGGGCGTGTCATCGTGGATTGTAATATCTATACTAACCAAAATTATCTTATTCTGACATGATACCAACGCCCAGATATTGTAATTAAGCATTCTGATGCGCTACTGTGTACGTAGCAACCCGTTCCTGCTACGTACGGGTTATCTTGTATAGTTATACCTAGTTGCACGATCAAAAGGACGATTTAAACTGTCGATATTTCGACCCCGTTTTGATTGTGCTACGGAGATAAGTAGCTATAGGTTTTTTTAAACATCCCACGGGTGCTCTCAAATTTTTCAGGATGAAAAGTATCTTAAATGTTGACCGGGCATATATATAAAGTAGGATCATAAAATTTCATTAAAAACCGTTACTTGAAAGACGCCTGCTAACTGTTTTTGTAATGTTTTCTTTCCCACGGGAACTCGATTGGATTAATAAGTTTTAATATATATTATATTTTGTTAAAAAGGCAATATAAGGTATCAGCATAACCAATTTTACTAAATTAAGTTCATTAGTTGTTGTTTACAAAGCTGTTAAATTAATTGCAGTTTTTTAACTATCCCACGGGAACTCTTTATTTTACCGGGATGAAAAGTATCCTATATGTTGACCAGGGACATAGGCTACCACCACACAAAATTTCATTGGAATCGGTCCAGCCGTTCCAAAGATTAGCCCGTACAAACAGACAGACAAACAGACAAACAGACAAACAACAGATTTATTATATGTATTATTGATAAACTAAAACTTAAAACAAAAACAACATACTTTATTTTAGTTCCGAAATATTTATTATTTATCCCTTAAATATATAAAAAACCGGCCAAGTGCGAGTCGGACTCGCGCACCGAGGGTTCCACGGAACGGTATTTTTTTCGACAGTTTGCTCAATAAATCCAAAACTATCAGGCATAAAAATAAATAAAAATCGGTTTTAGAATACACAAGTAACGCCCTTTCATATGATACCCCACTCAATAATGTTATTTGATTTTGAAAATTTGAAGCCGCGTTTTTCCCCCCTTTTTAAATAAAAATAAAAACAATTTTCAATGTTTTATGATTGCAATGGCGTTGGGTCGCTATTAACTAAAACTGTTCTAAATTTCAAGTCGATAGCTTCGATAATTACTGAAATAATCGAGTGTGACAGACGGACGGACGGACGGACGGACGGACGGACGGAGAAAGTCTCACCTTAAGGGTTCCATTTTTACCAAATTGGTATGGAACCCTAAAAATAGCAGCTTTCCTGTGGCTTTTCCCGCGTACATGGAAATGTCTTCTTTTTGAGCAAATGTATTAAAAATATTTTAGTTTCAGAGACTGAAATAATGTAAGTTGTTTTGTTTAGTTAGTTTATCAATACATAATAAATTTTAAATAAAAAGGCTCGTACGTAACAAATATTTTAGTGCGAAAGGAATTGAAAAAATATAAGTTTTCTTAATCATCAATCATCAATAATATTACATATAATAAATCTGTAGAGGTCGAATTTCTGTACAAATAAAAGAAATGCTAAAAACGGAGTCCGGGGGATGTAAGAAGTGAAATAGAACTAATTTAAATTTTTTTCAAATTTTTTGTTTCTCTGTTTGTCTGTTTATCTGTTTGTCTGTTTGTCTGTTTGTCTGTCTGTTTGTACGGGCTAATCTTTGGAACGGCTGGACCGATTCCAATGAAATTTTGCCTGGTGGTAGCTTATGTCCCTGGTCAACATATAGGATACTTTTCATCCCGGTAAAATAAAGAGTTCCCGTGGGATAGTTAAAAAATTGTAATTAATTTAACAGCTTTGTAAACAACAACTAATGAACTTAATTTAGTAAAATTTGTTATGCTGATACCTTATGTTGCCTCTTTAACAAAATATATATATAGTAAAACTTATTAATCCAATCGAGTTCCCGCGGGAAAGAAAACATTACAAAAACAGTTAGCAGGCGTCTTTCAAGTAACGGTTTTTAATGAAATTTTATGATCCTACTTTATATATATGCCCGGTCAACATTTAAGATACTTTTCATCCTGAAAAATTTGAGAGCACCCGTGGGATGTTTAAAAAAACCTATAGCTACTTATCTACGTAGCACAATCAAAACGGGGTCGAAATATCGACAGTTTAAATCGTCCTTTTGATCGTGCAACTAGGTATAACTATACAAGATAACCCGTACGTAGCAGGAACGGGTTGCTACGTAGGTACACAGCAGCGCATCAGAATGCTTAATTACAATATCTGGGCGTTGGTATCATCTCAGAATAAGATAAGTTTGGTTAGTATAGATATTACAATCCACGATGACACGCCCCACTCTGTCTTACTCCATGCGAATTGAGTAACATAAGCGATTTCGACAGAGTGTATAAGTAGAGGAAGACCAAAGAAGACATAGGTAAATTGTGTTAAAGAAGATAGCACGTTGACAGGAGAGATTGGAAGAAGACTCCTTTACCTTATTAGTAGATTTATCTTGGGAAAAATTAAGAAATTCCACGGGAAACATTTTTATAAAAAAAAAAACTTACTGCACGCGGGCGGAGCCGCGGGCAACAGCTAGTTTTAAGATAAAAAGGAGTACATAATAAATATTTAAGTTTAAGGAACTATAAAAAAAACTTTGCAGTTTTAGTTTAAGTTTCGTGTCTTCTTATGTCACTTAAATCAATTATTTCAATTTAGGCATAAAGGATAGTCTATAAACGGTTTATAATTGCGTTTTCCTTTTTTTGTATTTTTTGATTTGCAGAGGTACCACGGGTAATTTTTTTTTACCCGTGGTACCCCTAGGAGCTCCAGGGGTACCACGGGCAAAACAATTACCCGTGGTACCCCGGGGGGACCATCGGGGGTACCACGGGCAATAAACGGATTTTTCCCCCTCCTGTTGTTAATCTGTGGAACACATATTAATTTGTTCTAATTACCATGCAATTAAAGTTATGTGTATTCCAGTATAAGTACTTTTTAATTTTTTCTGGAAACATTAGGGATCAACAACAACGGAAATGACTTGAATAGTGATTGTGCTTTTTAATTTCGATCAGAATTAAACATGCACCCCTTCTTATTTAGGTACTTTAATTTTGGCTGACAATGATTACTTTACTAGGATCCTCTCCATATGAATTAGTTCTTCAAACTCTAGCATCCAAATGATGCTAACATAAAGCTTGTAATAATACCTAAAGCAAATAAATATCAAGCTATCGAAACCCATACGTCCACTGCGGTATATTCAGTCAAACGCCTCACTGACTTCATCCCGGCTGTATAGTGGCGCGATTTGAATAAATTTAGTGTTAAAACAGCTCATCACTCGTATTCCATCGAGGAAGCTGCCTCATTGCCCCCATTCCGCTCAGCGGAGCGCAATAATTTATTCAAGATTTTAATTTGATGGCCCACAAACGCTATGGAATAATAGACTCAAATACAGAATGGATTCATTGGAATACGTACGCCAATCTGGACTGGTTTTTAATTTGGCCGGGCTTTGTTTTGGGATTGAATTGGCGAAGAACGTAGCTTTTCGAATAATCGATTTGCTATTACGAAGAGAAAAGAAAAGTAAATCTTAGTTATCCTTCGTATTTTTGTCGTGGGAGTGACAGTCCTCTACCAGGATCTAGAGGACATCAAAAAAGATAGAGGGAGTTGCTTGTATCAGACGACGGGATCGTATTGATAGCCAATCTTTTCTGGAAGTCTTTCTGGTTTCCTGCTGCGAATGTCTACTGGCTTTTTTTGGAACAAAATTGATACTGTGGTTGTATAGTGTTAACAATGTCTCTCACAAAGTAAATGTCATTCTTAAAATCTAATCTTCATATCATTTGGGTTGTCTTTTATATCATTGACCTTCCTAAGTCTCATTTGCAGAATAATCACATAATCAGTAATCACCAGGCTACAAAAAAAAAGTTTTTTCAGTGATAAAGTCAGCACATGACATCGGAGAGTCGCCTCTTTTTATAGCATGCTATAGTTGATTGGTTGGTTGGTTAGCTACATTTTAATAGATATTGTGTTTACGAAGTGCGATGGGCTACTGCAGCAATTTTTTCATTACTATTAAGAGAAATCTTTATCGAGATAATGTTTTTACCGTAATCATTTAATTTTATCAGATTTTTTAATGCCGGTCTGTGTAATGGCACAAGGCGTCCGGTAAGATATGGAACAAGCCGCTAGCAACTATATCATAAGGACTCCAAGAAAATGTTGTACTCGCCCACATTAAGTTTTGACCGATTTCGATGATGCTCTGTGTTTTTGAGGTTCTTGGTGTAGCTATGTTGTTTAATTTGGTTTTAACGTTCAGCGACATTTTGTTCAGTGTTGAAGAAAGTGTAGCTTCAAAGTTACGCAATTATTGGTTGTTTAACTCAGAAACTTCTTCGGTAAAAGCTTCCTTGATGGAGTTGACACAATTTTAAGTTTAGAAGACTCGTGTTTAGAGTAATTTCTAACATTCTAAACTTATACGAAGGAAAATAATTCCCAGCGGGCTTTACGCATGAAATCCGGTTCAACCTCGCAACGTATTCAAAGTATGAAATTTTGCGTCTAAAATACACGGGCCCCGAGTGCTTCCGCCGATGCTTATGAATTTTAGGCGTTCATCTCGAAATGAGACTCGAATACTTTTGCCGCCTGAAAATTATTCTACGGGTTTTATTTTCGCGGTGGTATATGGAATAACAGATTGTTTTGTTTTAGAATGTCACTTAAATAATAACAAAACACCCTGACAACCTTTTTTGTGAAAATTGTTATAACCTCTCACTGGCAGGCGATTGTCTATAACTTCGTCATTTCTTCGCACATCAAGTAAGTAAGAAGGACTAGAGACTATTAGGGATTGTATGAAACATTGCCCGACTTCGAATTGGTGTAGGTACCTTTACATTAGAAATTATTTTACTCTTTGTAATGGCATTTGAAGTCGGTTTTTTGGAAAGCATTTCCCGTTTTTATGTATTACTTGATATAACATATAATAAGAATGCTGTTTCTAAGTAAAACTCGTCCGCGATAAGTTAAGACCTGAAAAGAGTGCAAGTCATTCAAATTCAAAATAAAAAAAAACTCAAAATATCTTTATTTCACATAGGCCTAATATACAGGCGCTTGTAAATGGTCCTTATGATATTTGTCACATTTGTATGGTGATAACTCCAAGTCGACTTAAAACTTAGTTTACGAGGGTTCCAACGCGCCCTGCGCTGAGAAATTTTGCCATTGTTGCCCGCAGCATAAGAACGCGGCTGGTGTCAGCTCTGGTAAGTTACTCGTAGTTCGCCAACTTTGCAGGTAAATCAATATCAAATGCGAATTTTAGTTAGCACCAGTTAAATTGTTTGCCGCTCCATTAGCACAAGTTTACGGGTCAGGTGAAATTAATTTATCAACTATTAATTTTTAATCGCAACTCTACATACCGTTGTTCATTATTATTACATGCCTCAAATTACTTTGTATTCTTTTTCCAGAATCCCATACCCAAGACTGCTACCGGGTCACGTGTTTCGATCCCGCTGTCCATTAGTCCGTTTAAATAGATTTATACTAAAATAAATGTACACATTTACGTACTCATAAAAAGCATGCTATTAGAAAATGGTACAAACGCTCTTTGTTTTTGCTCAATGCAATTCATAATGGCACGGAAGCTTTCCCTTGCGAGTCCGGCTCAACATAAGAAGCTATCGTTATTCCAATTTTTTTATCTGTTCAGTAATTTTTTCTTAATTGAGTAACAAATAAACTTTTACATTAGGTACAATATTAATCAAATTAATGCGAGGAGCTTGGATTTTCGTGTACTTCTCGATTTTCCTGTTAAGGTGCAGCCAGATCAGACGATTCTATTAAACCACGTCGACTGGATTTGTTTGACTTTAGCAAGTGCGGTGTCTGTGCAAACACTGCTCGTCTTCAACTCAGACCTGAATCTATTTACCTGACGGCCCTTTCTCAAACGCATTGGACCATAAGCTTCGTTCAGATGTAATGAAAATGCGTAAACATTAGCAAGTCATTCTGAATGAATAATATTTTTGAGAAGATTATTATAAATATACCAGTAAATTTCCATGAGATGTTGGTACTGCTGAATAGACAATACATTAGCTTAGGCCTGAAACTTTTTTCATAAGAGTAAGTACCTTCTCTTGCAAGAATAAACAATTACTGTAATAAGCAAAACCTGATGATATGACATTGGTTATTAAATTCTGCGTTACTTTTAATTCTGCTTGAGATTTTTAAGAAACATTCCAGCTAGATGGATCATTACACTTATTCGGCTAGTCTGTCAGCGGCATTATACACTTGTTTTAGTCTGACGTTACTTGGCGAGTGCAGAGAAATCCTATCTAAAACGCAAGCTAGTAACTTTGATTTAGTAAAACCCAGATGAAATTTGTATGCTCAAGTCATTCCTCTAAAGTCCCTTTGTTTGATCCAAAGATTTTAATCCAGTATAAGTAAATGGATTAAGAAAATTAGGTTGTTTCTAGGTCAGACCAACTGTTATAGCCTAGGATCCCGCTATACAACGATCTTCACCGAGCTGCTTATTGGATGAAAACTATTTTATATCCAATTAAATATGTCAATAAATATATCGCAAGTGGGTTGCCTAAAAAATTTCAGTCCAGGGTATGATTAATTAAGAATTAAAAAAAAATCATTGCATCATGCTTGCATGGGGCGCGCAGCAATATGCTGAGTTGGGGCCCATTTCTGGGTTGTGCCACACATGACAAGCGGTGTCTGGTGCTTCCGTCACCTGAGCAACAGTCTAGTATTTGTTGCCCAGGTGGTGGAAGCTTCAGACAACGTTTTAGTACATGAGTGTGTACTTTGTTTTATGTGTGGCATAATGTGTGGAAATAAACATATTTTTCTTTCTTTCTTTCTTTCTTTCTTTCTTTCTTTCTTACCTACGCACCTACTCTGAAACTGCAAAGGTTTTAAAACTGAAGATTAAACCAATCAAGTGCGAGTATGACTTGCTCACCAAGTCAGTTAGTCCGACTCGCACTTGGCCGGTTATTTTTGTAATTTTTTCCCGCAGTGCTGTCTGTTGCACCCACTCTATTGATATTGACATCTTATAGCACACATCGATCACCCACTATCGTATTCATAATGCTGGGGCTACATATGCGCGAATGTTAATGCCCAATATTGTCATAAACTACGCGATAATATACGCCGAAGAATTTAGTGGCCACACTACAGTTAACGTCAAATGTCACTGACAAACTTGGGGTGACCACTTTCTCGTTCAAAACGAAATCCGTTGAAAATGTAATTACCATTTTTCCAGATTAATAAAATAAAAATGAAAACCGTCTACGGCCCAAAGACCACGCCACCCGTCCCGCAGTCTTTTATGAGCCGATGGCTAATAACTGGTGGTGCAAGCACGCGCTCACACGGGGTTTTATGAGCCGCAAACTAATTCGCTTTACGACCGCCATTTGACAACGTCATCGGTGCCATTATTCGCCATTATTTGTACACCGCTTTACAAACGCTTTGCGGCGGGGAATCAATTACGCGGACAAATCTAATGTCGCTTTTGTATTAATATTTAATTTAATAATTATTGCTTTAAAATTATTTGTTTGGAGAGAGCTATGTATGGAATACCAAAATAGGTTCTTCTTCCTACAGATGTTCAAATATCAGAAAATAGAGGACGTGCGCGGCCCCGCTCGCGTCAAATTCAATCTCACAAATCTGGAATATTTTTGGGATCAAAAATAGCTTGTGTGCTCATCCAGGGTACTCACAGATAGAGGTAAATAGACGAGGCAGTCATATCCGTTTATCAGTTGTACCATAACAGAGTAACGGACATACGAAAAGCGACATTAAAAAGCGCACTATAGAAGACCTTAACCCACGTACCCGTAAAAAATACCCATCTTCCCCGGAAGCCAATATGCCATATTAAAAGTCTCTCAATTAGGTGTTATTGTTTAGTTTTGAAACCCTGGTATAATAAAATAAACCGGGGAAGATGGGGAAAAAATTTACCCGGAAGCATCGACAAAATCATTTATTACGGCCTACATGGGAAAATTGACCCGCCATCAGATGCAATATTACAAGTGAAAATAGAAGGTTCTAAATTTACCAAAGATGTCTAATGGATATGAGACTTTGAATACTATGTCATATTAGATGATTTTTTTTACTACTAAACTCAAGGGAGAGTCTGAACCGAGTGTCTTGCTCAGCTTGTATACATTTGAGACGATAAGTGTTAAAATTTTTAAATACCCTATCATAAGAGCCCTCGACCGTGAATTTTTACGACAGATATCGCCAAGTCAACAAATAACGTGTCAAAATCCTCAAAAGGGCTTGAAAGGGCTCCAGCGGCCCGGAAGGAGGGTTGGGTTTTAATAAAATAAAATGGGAATATTATCGAATGGTGCCCGTCGAGAGTAATGTTCCGTGAGTAGCTTAGCACAGAAGATGCGTGGAGAGTGCTTTGAAACGAAAAATATTTGGTTTCCAAAAAACAACGCGATATATCCAATTGCACCTACACTAGGAGTTCCTGTATCATGGGTGCCTATTTCCAGGGTCACGAGAATGCGATTATATTGCCGCTGTGTTTTTCATAGAATATATTTCATCATCATCAACATTATCACTATACAAGACATTATGATTAGCAAGACATACAGAGAAGTGGCATCCTTATGTGGTTGATGTCCAGCCGTACCTACTCGAATGAAACGTTTTTCGCCCTCGTTTCTGATACGAACCGCTAAGGTGTGGAACCCCAAGTTCAATCTGTATTCCCAGCCAAGTACAATCTGGGTGCCTTTAAGAGAAGTGAATAATCATTTTATAGGCAAGCGCGCTCCACCCTAGACCACAAATTAACCTAATAGTTACTAGCGTAAACCGGCCTGACAAAATGCAGAATAGCGGGACTTGCACACCTTTTTTAATCATTATTTTGAACTCTCATGCATAGGCTTTTAAACAAGTGTCATTTAGTTTCTACAAGCAAATACGATTAACCTCGAAAGCTCAGTGGTGCACGTCTAAGATTCGAATCCCCGACTCCCTGACGGGAGGCAGAGGTCTGCCGTATCTGACTTTACCTCCTTAACGCAGTGGCCCACGCATGGATTCGTGTGGGAGGTCTCGAGTTCAACATGGTTCAGGTCAGGTTTGGTGAGAGGCTTTTGCTGTGGCTAACATCTTGAGCTGCATCGTCACTAACCATCAGGTGCGATCGCCGTTTACCAGCTCGTAGTGTATAAAAAATCACTACTGTTATAAACATTTACTTCTAGCCCTCTTCAGGAAAATCTTAAATGACGACGGATGGCAAGCTTTCCTTCGGTGAATTTAACCCATTCTGCGTCGATCGTAGTCAAAATAACAAGATATTGCCATAAAAATCTGAATTATATCGCTTTTGAATATTGAGGATGCAATAAAACATTCGCGTAAATAATACCGGTTGTCATAAAACCATTTTTATTTAACCATTAAAACTTTTTTACAGGTATGAACGTCATAAAATCAGGCATTATTTGAAATTCACAAAAATTTATTGGCATCGAATTAATCAAAACAAAATGTCAAATGTTCTCAAAACTTCAAAAGCTTCCACACTTGTTATTTGTATGAATTTTACGGTACCATGCTACTCTACCGGTGCATAATACATCATTGGATATCTTATCATTAACTTTCGCAAAGCTCCTATTCAGCTGTTGTTTATTTATGTCTGAGTCAATATCAGCTATAACAAAGAATTGGAGACATCAATCTCCAAGAGAATGCTATTCATTTGGCTGGTATTTAAAATATTATAGACAGCTTATAGTGTGAACTAACAAATTTACTTTTAAAAATCGAAAACTGCTACAGCAAGTTAAGGTTAGTAACTAAGTACATTTCCATACATCAGAGATATCAAAATCAAGTTTTTCGCACGATTCTCAACGCTCCGTTGTTTACTAAATCATCAGAAATGCATGAATACCTATCAATGCCTACTGTAAAGGAAGAAATTGCTAACTTTGCCAAAAAACACAAGACCAGACTAGAGGCACATATTAATTGTCTCGGGGTCTCACTTACTAGGGACAACAGGCCAAAGAGACTAAAAAGATCCATAATAGCTGACCGCTGTGATCACTGACGCCCAGTTAAAACCCTTATGAGAAGGGCTGCTCAATGAAGTGGCCTTCTCCCATGCCAAAATTCACGCATCCAATCTGCTTATAGTTAAGAGACTGATCGCAGAAAGATCAAAGATAACAAAAAAAAAAACATTTCCATACGTAAAACTCTAAATACCCTGGCAAAATCTAGCAAGCAGCAACATAAAAAATGATTCAATGGAGGTGTCGTAATTTTACATCACGGCATCTCCATTGAACCCTGTGTTCCGCTAAAATCTAATGTTGCGTCTATAAATCCGCATCCGTCAATGCGGATTTCATTGTCTCCACTACCCGGAGTCATCGTGGTCCAATTGTTATCGAATTGCGTTCCTTTGTACGGAGCTTTTATATCCAACTACTGCTAGAATAACATTTTATTCACATTACTAGCTCACGTGTGACGTACGCGGGTTTCGCATGAATATAATATACCGACTGATAGGAGAGAGAGGTTTGTTAATAGTACTTTTATTCGTGAGTGCATTTGCGCTTGTCAAAAATGACGCCAAGTAGAAATGAAAATTGAGGCATTTCGTCTTTCTAGAAAACGCCCGTTCAGTCTTGAAGCCTTCTCTTAAATTGTAAGTTTTTTTACTTTATGCAACTTAGTACTTGGCTGCGATCTGACCTGATGATGTGACCTAAGTGATGATGCAACCGAAGATGTTATCATAGAGATCAGAGGATATGGTCAAACCTTCTATCGATCTGAATCTGTGAGCAAACCCGTGCCCAGCAGAGGGGACAAAGAAAATGGAAAATCCAATAAAAACAAGCAATAGCATTTTCCCATAACGTGTAGAGATATTTTGTCGTTAACGGCGTAGAAGCCGTATTTAAGCTATCTTTAGTGAAGTTTTGTTTAAAAACTATAAAGACAATTAGTTTTAAATTTAAACGTCATGTATTTTGGGTCTTTCATCTAAAATCGTTGAGAAGCAGAAACATGATTGGATAAAATTTTCTCGATAGAAAGTTCTCCCAAAAGTTGCTCCAAAATCTCAGTTTTCTCAGTTTTATCGGAAACTACAATGGATGTAATTGTAATTTTAGTTTTAATGTATCGGTAACAAAAATACCTAAAAACGTTGAGAAACAGATTTTTGTTAATTGGCTTAGTTTTTGAGTAGGTAATTAGGTAAAAAGTCGTTTTTCTGTTATATTCTTCCGCGACGCTGCATGTCGCACCCATCAACGTATCCGTGGGAGTGACAAAGACAAAAATAAACTCAATAAATCCCCTTAAGGACTTTTGAGGCTTTTACGTCTATCATTATATTTCGTTCTTACCGTCTATTGACTTACGGGAAATGGTAAATAATTTTGCCAAATGAATGAGTATTGAGTACCGTCCCAATTCCCATTCGTATTCAATACGAATCGCGACAAACAACGACAAAAGCATGTAATCACGTTAATGGAACTTCCCGGGGGGAGGAAAAAACACAAATTAAATAACATTTTATTTCTTACGTGATTTTAATTCATTAACCGAATTGACAGAAATCGAAATCGAAACGAACCGTTCGGATACGATACTATGTTGCAGTTCGCATGGTGTTTTACAATCATCGTTAGTATCAAATAGTGACATCACAGTCTCAAAATACTAAGTTGTAGATAAATAACTGAAAAACTGAAAACACGGTAAGCAGTACTTTATCTATATCAATCTGTTACAGTATGCTCCAAACTGCTGGACAGGAATCTCCAACCGCGCTGCTCAAATGCGTAAAAATTCATTTGTTTCGCTTTATTTGCTACCCGATAAGAATCTATATGGTCTAAATTGCAATAACAAGCCAAGCACCACCCACCCTTCTACTCAAGTACTAGCTGAGTTCCCAACTGACCACCAACCACATGCAACACCGCATATAATACGCAATTCTTACATTACAAGTTACAACACTCACGACGCACCTTTATTTCCAACACCGAGACATCCTCAGGAGATGTTGACTTCACAATGCGAGTTTTTATAGCCTGATTTTTAGGTAGAGTTTTATGGCAAAACAGTTTATTAATCTTTCTTGTTTATTACAAAGTTCCGCAAAGTAACGCCTAGGTAATTCCATTCACTATAACATCATATATAGTTGCCTCATATCGCACACATCCAATTGTGTAATTGAATAACTAAAAGCCACCAACCAAATGCTCTACAATATCCCCAGAAAGGTCTTAAAATTCAATTGACTATACGAGTACGTACAGAGCTCTTCGGAAAACCGTTTGCGAATCTTTGGCCAATAAATGTAAAGTCCGTAATGGTTCCAAAGTACTGATAGCTTAACGGAGGCTCTCAGTATCCTTATTTCAGCAGCAAATCGAGAGTTTTGGAGGTATATGCGTTGAATTAACAGTATTCAGCGATGATACATAGTCAAAAATCCTACATGGCGAAAGTTTCGTGTGATGTTCTCAAGAACAAAGCTATGGCTCCAAACCCTTCTCATTTTGAGACGAAACTCGCGCTTCCTAAAAGAGAATTTCTTGATAATTCATTTACTTCAAATTTGCCAAAAGTTCCCAACCCGACAATTTTCTCAGCAGTCTTTAACTAAATAGATTGGAAATATTGTTATACTGTTGAATATTTTGTCTAACAAATTATGTTTTGAATAATTAATATAGCTTTCTCTTTAAACACATGTAGACTTGCGACAGAAATGGTAATCCCACTTCTGACACCAATTCTTATAGTCGGTCAGGATTGGAAGTCTGGATGATAATAACGTTCCCATATAATGAGTTTTTGTTGGGCTGAGTACGGCTGAGTTTGTTGTGGGTTTCTTCTCAGTTCAGGGCGCGTTTGAATCCTCGTAAACTTAGTTTTTAAGTCGTTAAATAGTTATCACTAATAATAAGTATACCTACTTAATTATTTTTACTGACTACTCATAATAGCTAACAAGTAAGACCTATATGAAATAAATGACTTGACTGAAATAATAGGACTCGTTCCATTAGATAAATACACGCATATTATATTTGACTGTTTAAATCATAACCCTTCCTTTTGGCTTTGCTGTGTGCTCCAATGCTTATATGGGGAACACAGCACCACGCTGAGTTGAGGCCTATTTCTGGGTAGTGCCACACGTGACAGGCGGTTTCTGGCGCTTTCGCCACTTGGGCAATTATTCGGTCTTTGTTGCCTGGGTGGGGGAAGCTTCAGGCATCTTTTTAGTACGTCCTCGTAAGTACCTTCCTTATGTTTGTTGTTTTCTTCTCGTGTTGCATAATTGTTTGTTTTCTTGTTATTTTTTTCTTTTTTTTTTATTTATTTAGAAACACAAACAGCATTTATAGAAATATTATAGATAAATAAATCTAGTTAAAAACAGAAGCCAGTAAAGTGCTTGCTTAATAATAGACCTTATAAATAGACCTAATAATTTCTTTATTTAAACCGACTTCAAAAAAAAGGAGGTGGTTCTCAATTTGACTGTATGTTTTTTTTTATGTTTGTTACCTCATAACTTTTGACTGGGTGAATCTATTTTGATAATTCTTTTTTTACTAGAAAGCTGTCGCTTCCCGTGTGGTCCCATTTTTTCTTTCTGCAGTCGGGTAAGACCGAAGGGTAGATCTGGGAGTACACTCATCGAGAAAAAGCAAATGCTGGTCAGCCGTATTTATAGACACTACGCGGCAGCTAGGACGGGTATCGTGTCGCAAGTGTGATCGAAGCCTTAATTAACTCCCGATGTAAGCCCCGGTGCAATCGTGTAAACTGAAGCGGAAACAAAATTGTGTACAAAATTAACCCCAGTTTAAATGAAGGCCCATTGTTGGAGCGGTGTCCAATGATTTCAATACAAAAGGGTTTATGTCAACATTTAACAAAGCTCTCTTTAAAACTCCTGCGGTTTACGGTCCGGACGAGGTTTTACAATCAATTATTAATTTAAAAAAAAACTAAAGGTGAGTGCGTGAAATTAAAAAGGATATCTTCTCAAAATTCAATTTTTTCATTTTGGGAGTTAGCGCTTTCACTTACCTGATTGGTCCGCGTTGGTGACATTCATCTTTTTTATATTTTATTTTTCAAGCTTGTTTTCTAATAATGACAATATTTTTTAATAACTAATTTCGAGTCGGTAGGTACTCCTAATTTTTTCCAACAAGTAGTGATGAAAAGTAGTGTGTGTCACACTCACGGCCAAAATTTTTTTTCTGCCGTCGTATACTAAATTCCTCGCTACGCTAAATATCCTACTTTGGAATCCTTTTTTCGCTCTAAATTCAAAATACCGCTAGAGAGACATTTCACTTTGGCCCCTCGTTTTGCACATTTTACAAGAATTTCGTAACACCAAAGTTCTTTTCAATTTCATTTTAATTACCTGTTACAAAAGTTAACAGAAAGCGTAACAATATAGAAGTTGAAGCCAAAGTTGGTCGCAAACTTCGCCCTATTGTGTAAGGGTGAGGTAGAGAAGGGACAATAAAGTTGCAACTTATTTCTAAGTAAAGTACTTAAGAAAAGCCGCAAGTGATTAGGGGCAAGGCAACAAAGGCAGTTTGGGCGTAATGATAATGTTACTTACGAATAAGGTTATCGTCATATGATAAGGATGGATCAAGTCTATACACGTTTGAATTCGCTCCCTAATTCCTGTGTATTCCTAATTCCAATGTTATTACCTATCAGACGTACTGTAAGCAAAAACTGTCTTGCAGTTGGTGAAAAGCCGGTATTCACGCGAGCAAAGATTTGGTAAAGCACTTTACGAAGTACATAATAGTATCTAACGGTACAGAAGGCTCATTCCGCAAGATGATTTAAAGAAATAGGACTCTACGCTGACACAATATTGCAATTCAGTTCACAATAGCGCCTGGCCCCGCCTCCGGAAACATGACGCAACAAACGCAAAGTTGTGGTCTCTTTCTGTCGCGTAACTTTATCTCATTCGACGTATTAAGATTGCCTCGCGATCGGGCGCACGCAGTGCGTGGAATAGACCATTCAAGAACTAACGCGAGCAAAGTAGCCGGCGCGCGGCGGCCGTCTGAAATTAGTACGTCAAGACGCCTTCCTGTAGTTTCTTCGATCACGTGATAAGTGAACCTGGCCTGCTCATACTAAAAGCTTCCGCTTCCGAATGACAAAATCTTACAGATATTACCATTGATATCAATGGATATAACCGTAAATTGCTTTATTTCTGGCTTGCTCAGTAAAGTATTAATATTCCCCAGGTATTACGCTAGAGATACGTCATCGTTATTACCAAATTGCGGGATCGCCTGGCTAGCCGCAGGGCATTATCGTCTGTCCATCGCTTACGGTTCGCCACAAAATATACCGAACGGGGCTGAATGTACTAGTATCGTCATAATGGATCCGTACTATTATCTCATTATTACTCAATATTATCTTCCCTGCATAAAGCTCTTCAAAGTGCTGGTGCTATTCTTGAAAATTTACATAGCCGAAACAGCTGTCACATAGCTGCCATACCGAAGATGCTATGCAAAATTGTACTCTATTACAACTGACGAATTCAGGGATGCATAGATGTACGCTCGTCGCTGCTTGTATTTTTAACCGACTTCAAAAAAAGGAGGAGGTTCTCAATTCGTCGGAATCTTTTTTTTTTTTTTTCTTTTTTTTTTATCTATGTATGTTCACCGATTACTCGAAGACGCGTGGACCGATTTGAAAAATTCTTTTTTTGTTTAAGAGGGTTTTGTTTCCAGATGGTCCCATTTTAATCAGGTCAGGATCTGATGATGGGATCCTGGAGAAATCGAGGGAACTCTTCAAATTTTATATGGACACATGAAACTATTTGAGTATTATTAGAAAGAGTAATATTTTCCAAGTTGTCCTATGGTCATCAGGTCAGAATCTGATCATGGGATCTTGATGAAATCGAGGGAACTCTTCAAATTTTGCTAGTATACTTGAAGCGAGTTGGGTATTTTTTATAGTTACTGGTGCATATGCTAGCAGATACTGATTTGATGACTAAAGTCATCAAGTCAGGGTCTGATGATGGGATCTTGGTGAAATCGAGGGAACTCTTCAAATTTTTCTAGTATACTTGAAGCGAGTTGGGTATTTTTTATAGTTACTGGTGCATTTGCTAGCAGATACTGATTTGATGACTTAAGTCATCAAGTCAGGGTCTGATGATGGGATTTTGGTGAATTTGAGGTATCTCTTCAGATTTTATTAACACACCTCAAGCGATTTGGGTATTTTTACAACGCCTTGTGCATTTTATTGTTTTCCACTAAAAAGTATAAAATAAAAATGGGAAATGCTTTCCAAAAAACCAACTTCAAATGCCACTACAAAGAGTGAAATAATTTTTATTTAAATTTTTGGTATCTACACCAATTCGAAGTCGGGCGATTGTCTATGATTTCGTCATTTCTTCGTACATCAAGTAAGTAAGAAGGACTATTAGGGATTGTATGAAACATTGCCCGACTTCGAATTGGTGTAGGTACCAAAAATTTAAATAAAAATTATTTCACTCTTTGTAGTGGCATTTGAAGTTGGTTTTTTGGAAAGCAATTCCCATTTTTATTGCAGAATAGCACGGCAGTTTTAAGTTCTACAGCTAAACCTATTACCTACCTACCTACTGAAACTTTTTAACGAAAGTCACTAAAATGTAAAATGCCTCAGACTAGTACCTAATATATTTTGTATTTTGTACGAACCAATCTGTTTAACCTATTTTATCGTTGTGGATTTTTTTACACTATTTGACTGCGATCTCACCTGATGGTAAGTGATGATGCAGCCAAAGATGTTAACGTACTAACTTGGAAGGGGTAAGTAAGTAACTCCAACGTTTTCTACGCAGCATCGCACCGGAACGCTAAATCGCTTGGCGGTACGTCTTTACTGTTAGGGTTGTAACTGGCCACGGCTGAAGACTCCCACCAGACCAGATCAGAACCAATTTAGAAAATATAAAATTCTAAAGTAGCCCGTGGCGGAAATCGAACTTGCGACCTTCCACTCGGATCCATAATGCACGTCTCCTGAGCCAGGGAGGTCGTCAGATATAAGATAGGTAACTGACTGACTGACTGATATATCAACGCAAAGCAGGACGAATCATGCTGCAGCAGATCGCTATTATTACATCCGTTGGTAAAGCACTTTTGGAACCTAACCCCTGAGGTAAAATCAAGGTTACGCGAAGACTTATCTTCAGGGAAAATATATAGTGAGTCTTGACACAAAAGAAGCCGCTGTTACCACTGGTTTACAATAAATAGGGGCCAGGGGCCGTACCACCATCTCTTGTAGCAGTATCATTGTAATAATGTTTTAAAATTTTCATACTGGCACTGTATGGAAATGTCAAAACAATATTACAATAATACTGCTATAAGAGATGGTGGTGCGGTCCCTGGTCCTTACCTTCCTCACACCCTTTAATGTGGGTAGGTGTCCACTATAAATAAACCAAGAATCACTAAGCCTCTTCACACACTGCCCGTAGGCGTAAGCGTAGCGTAAGCATAGCGTAAGCGTAGCGTAATTCTCGCGTACGACGAGAGCAGTACGAGCCCTAACATTTTCGAATTATTTATGTTCGCAGACGAAGCGGTGTTGCAGCGAATCCTAGGAGGCGTAATTGTCACATTATTATGCGTAGTTTAACGATACGCTTACGCTTACGAAACCTGTGCGAAGGGCCTAAATAGGCATCTTCTTTGCAAGCGAGCTCCACCTTAGCCTGTATCATCACTTACCATTAGGCGCGATACTATCTATCCAGGCTCTAGTCTATATTATACTTAAAAAGAAACCTTCCATTGTCAACTGAAAATACTTGTACCACTTTTATGTAATTACAAAAAAAATACCTACCTAGGTAATGTTCTTGGCAACAATCACACTTAATGATAATTGATGACGTAGATAATCCATTTTGCAGTACGCGGAAGCGAGAGCGTCGCGACCCTCGCAGAAATATTGCCCGGAGAATATTTTCCTTCGGAAAAAGCGCCGTAATTTTCGTTGAACCTGCCTTGTTTAATCAAACGGAAGGGGCACAAAAAATCATACAAAGTAGGTATCTGTGCCACCATCATCTACTTTATGATAATATTAATATTATGTATTTAGTTTGTTTGACGACCTCCCTGAGAAGTTGCATTTTTTTAAATAGTCAATGCGGGACAACGAGCGAGCGTGTCACCTGATTGTAAGCGATCACCGCCGCCCATGGACATATGCAGCACCAGAGGAACTACAAATGTGTTGGCGGGTCTCAAGAAATTTGTTTAGCCGCCCCTTGAATAACCCCATGTTATAGTTTTGAGGGAACACTTGCTGGTAGCTGGTTCCATAGTTTGCATGTGCGTGGAAAGAAGGATCTGGCATATCTCATCTCATTCTCAAACATGCATAATCCATCCGGTGGATTATGCATGTTGGAGAATTCTCTGACGATCGCAAAATTTTGTGTGAAGCCTGCCAACAAATACTTCATCGACGTGATGGGTCATTATCGCCCAGCTAGTTAGTGGTGGATACTTTTATCCTTGTACATAGAAGTAGATAGTTGAAATTTTGCAAGGGATAATAATATGATGAAGACAGGAGGGCTTAGTTTTCAAACCCCACGGGGATCTCCTTATTGAAGCGGTTGTGCTGATAAATAATAACATAGTTTTAGGCAACAACGCCATCTCGTCATCGTTTCAGCCAGCAAACGGCTACTGCTGGACATAGGCCACCTGAAATTACCACCAATTCCACGAATTTTTAGGGTTCTGTAGCCAAATGACAAAAAACGAAACCCTTATAGATTCGTCATGTCTGTCCGTCCGTATGTCACAGCCACTTTTTTCTGTCTGAGGCCAGCGACTCTTCGCGATTGCCGATTTTCTTCATGCCATAGACAGCGCCATCTATCTAGTAATTAAACTACAACGTACACGGAGAATGTTGTTTGTAAAGTGAGGAATAGATGGCGTTGTTAACATTACTGAAGCTCTAGAAAATTAAATGGTACAATTATGACTGCACACAAAAGTCAATAAAACACTTTTTTTTGAGTAAAATATTATTGTATTATTAATATCAATATTTACACATAATTAAAAGACATATGTTTTGAAAAACAAACTTCGCTTTTGATACCTATGCTGTGTAAAAAATGTTATTATTTTGCAAATCAAAAATTAAATAGTTGTCCATAAATAGCACATTTAATTTAAAGTCATATGATTCAATCTACAAAATAATAATGTAAAATTTTATAAAAATCTAGAAATAAGCATCGTTGTAAAAAACTTATAAATAAATTTTATATCACAATATAAATTCAGTAGGCTTCCCTCAAGAAATAACGATCGAGGATAACATTCTGAAAATATACTTACAAAGTTTCAAATCACTTATAGTAAAAAATATCAGCTCGTGCTCAAACACTTAATTATATTTTTAAATGTAGTAGTTAGTTTAATTATAGTAAAACCTGTAGGAATAATATGATACGACCTTACCATTTGTTTAAATATAATAATGTACGAAATGGTGTAGGAATCCGTACTCCCGATATAAATTATTAAAATAAAGTAATAAATGCACCACCAGTCTGATGTATTCACATGCCATAGAAATCGAAATGAGAATAAACAATTTGATTTTGTTATTCGCTCCGAAAGATTAGCGTCAGTAAAGTGTCATATAAATAGTTAGATAATAAAACGCTCATACTGAAATCAATAAAATTTTAGAATTACGCTTTGGCAGCCCTTTTGACTGATTCTTCCATACTTCTTAAATATCTATTGAGAGATTCGGATGTGTTTTGTAAAATGCTCATTCCGAGTCTGTATTTGAAATCAAGAATTCTCTTCAAAAAATCAAAAAATCCCCCACCACCAGGAGATGAAGGTGGATATGTGATTACCTCAGGCCTATAAGTGGGTCCATAATACGTAGGTCTGTATGGCCTTCTACTGGTCATAACTGGAGGTAGCGGAGAAGGAGGTAATGTCGATGTTGTCTCAGATCTTACTTCAGTTGTCGTTTCTGTATTCATATTTTTAGTCTGGGTAGTTAAATCAGCTTTTGTATTAATCTTATCTTCTATTACAGTACTCTTTTCCGGGACAGTTTCGGGTTTGCTTGTAAAAACTTCGTATACTTTAAAAGTTTTGGTTGTTGCATCTACTTCATTAGACAATTCAGTTTCAGTGGCTTTTTTATCATCTACGGGTACAGTAGAGACACTCTCAATCACGTCGTTTTTCATTGTGCTGGCTTCTTCCGTTTGGGTGAATTCTTTGGCTGGATCAACCGATACCGCATATACGGTGAATACGTCTTTATTCTCCGGTGTAATAGTAACTTCACTTTTTACTTGCATAGACTCGATTGGTGCAGGAGTTTTTCTGGAAATTTCCACGCCATCTTCAATTTCGTTACTAATGAAGATTTCATTACCCTTATTTTCTCGAGTAGCTTTTATTATTTCTTCAATTGACCCTACAACACTACGTTTGCTACGCACATTTCTACGTCTTCTTTGTAATTTTCTGGGGCCGTGTTCAGGAACAACAGCTGGTGTTGCAGATTCAGTTAGCTCTTTCGGAACGTTGCCTACAACAAACTTATTATCTGAATTTTCCTCATCTTCATTATTATCTTCTGCATAGTTGTCACTTTCAGTTTCTTCTTCCTCATTATTTGAACCTAAATACATCGATGTAGGAGGATATGTCATTGTACTACTAGTTGTTTCACCGTAAAACTGGCTATCATACGGATAGACAGGCTTAAAATCAGTCTCCGCTGCGGGTTTTACTCCGTACACAACAGCACTTGTCATATCGCTACCGTATGAAGATATCTCAGATGTACCCGATCCTACTTGCGGTGCAGCATATATTGGTTCAACAGCTGCAACTGAATATGGACTATACGTTTGCGCTTTATCATTTTTCTTTTCTGCTACCGTGTAGGCATGTCTTGTTTCATACTGATATCGATTATAATTATTGTATGGGTCTTGATATACTGCTCCATGAGCAATTCCAGTTTTTTGTTGGGGATAGTGAACACTATGGTTAGGGTAATTAGGTGTAACGTGACGATATCTTAAATCTTGATCTTTCTTAGTTGGATACCTGTTAACATAAGCCGTTTGGGAAACATATGGGTTAAGCTTTTGTTTTGCGTGTATTGGCATTCCAGCAAGAACTGTTCCAAGCATTTCTTCTTCAGGCTGTCCATTACCTTCACTGCCATATTCTTCAGCATTGTGCCTGTAAATATCATCTTTCTTATCCACATCTATAGTACGTCTTACTGGTGTAGCAAAAGGGTACAAGAAGTAACTAGCTAAGCCTACAAGCCCAGCTAAACCAATCACACCTACTCCAACTGATGGCATTACTTCTCTGGAGAAGTAATTATAAATTTGAGTAGTAAATGGACCTGTTGAACTTGTTGGTTTCTTAGAAGTTTTATTCAATTTTGTTTTATTCGAAGTTTTTACCTCTGTAGAGGGTGTAGTTGAAGCTTCAGGCTTTGGCTTAGTTGTTTTACGTTTCTTTGTTTTTGTCTTCTTTCTAGTTGATGATCGTTTTGGTTTCTTTGTAGTTGTAGCAGGAGTACTAACTTCTAATTCAATTTCTTGTTCTTTTGGCTCCATTGGTAACATGGCCGATTCCTTTATGATTGGAAGGTGGGTGGTAGTCGTGGTCGTAGTCGTGGAAGTTTTTTGTTTAGTTTTGTTGTTCTTTTTAACTGGCTTTGAAGTAATCTTGACGGTTGGAACTGATGATTTTGTTGTAATTGCTTCAGTCGAAGGTGCTACTGTTGTAGTGCTCACAGTGGTTGAACGTGTCATATTTTTATTTTTCTGTACATTCGTTAGCACTGTATCCTTTATTTTGTTATAAACGTTTTCACTAATTGCAGACCCACTAGCTACTAAATCAGATTTATTCGTACTTCCAATTATAGGTCGTTTTGCTCCTGGTACCTTATTTTGTGGCTTTTTATTCTTATTTTTATTTGGAGTAGGTTTCTGTTTCTTTTGAACTTCTTCGGTTTTAGTTGGTTCAGTTGACATTGAAGTATTTTCTTTACTCACTGGATTATTAAGCAAGATCCATGTTGATATACCATCATTTGTAGTAGAAGACTCATGTGTCAGTTCTTTATTCTCTAATTCTAGTTCTTCCATTGTAACAGGAACTGCGATACCCATGAGAGAATTTTCAATCGATTGTTCGTCATCTTCTTTCCTTGTTTTGACTTTTTGTTTTTGTGCAATTTGCGTTTTAAGTTTTGGCGGAATTCTTGTATCAGGTGCTGCCTCAATGGTCTTGTTGGGATTTTCAAGCAATTGTGTTGCAACCTTTTTAATAGACTCGCCTAAAACTGGTGATTTTACTTTAACATCTCTCGACGTATTTGATGGAGCTGGTACTGCATCTGTTGCTTTCTTTTCACTGGATATTGATGAGCTTGTTACACTGCAAAGTAAACGAAACAAATTAATTACAATGGGCTCTACTTATACGAAATAGCCATTAAAATAATGCATTGAGTTTTCAAATTAAAGTATTAAATAAAACCATAAGAACCGTTTAGGTAAGTTTTATATTTATTAATTATCATATTTGCTTACAAAATATAATATTTCTAGCTAATTATTTAAAATATATAATAAATTAGCCAATTATTACTAAAAATATATCACAAATCAAATAACCTAAAAATACTCTAAATTCAACTTACTATACGAATATTAGCTACATTAGAAAATATACTTATTTTGTATAAAAAAAATATGTATTGAAAATTTTAGAACTAAGTACAAAGTTAAATCACAATAATCTAAACATGAATCAGAAATTTCATAATTCATATTATTCAAAAATTTATCTTTTTTTTCGGCTAAGTTTTCGATGGTTGATTTTAAAATTTCTCGTAAATCTTTTTAAAAAAAATTTAACACTTTCTAACCAAGTCATAGTTCTACTTGAGTTACTATCATAACTTTCTGCGGACTTTCTTGGCTGATCAAACTGTCGTCTGTTGTTAGGAAATGATTCTAAATGCCATGTTTTATAATTTTCATCCCATTGCCAAGTTGGTTTGTAAACAAATGTTTCGGGTGATTCTCTTCCCGATAATACAAAAGGAGCAAATAGCGTTGCTAAACCTGAAGCACCAGCTAAGAGTAATATAAATGGCGTTACGAAAAATGATATAGCACCGAAGCTTAGTGGATTTATTGCAGCTAGCCAGCTAAAAGCACCTACAGCGGGTCTAAAAAAGTCAATTAATGAAGAAAAACTAAATCCGTCATCATCACTATCACTACTTGGTTGATTTGGTCTAGAATATGTTGATAAAGCTGAGCTAGGAGACGCAAAATTTCCGGGTTCCAAAGATTCGGCTTCAATACTATTTGCTGCGTTATAATTCGATAACTGTAACCCTTCAATTGATTCACTTTCACTTTCCTCTTCATTATCATCATCCTCACCATCATTATCATTTTCTTGTGATTCTGCATAATCGTAAGGAGCCTCTTCACTTTCTGATTCATCATCTGGTAACCCAAATACGTCAGTCAATGTCGTGTCAGTGTCTTCATCGGACTCTATAACTACGTTTTTGTTTATAACATTCGTGTTTACTGCAATATTCAAATCTGGACAAGCTTCTTTAGCTTGGCCTTGAAATGTATTATTAAGAGTGAGAAAAATAGTGGGACATTCATCTGGATCAGCACTATACTCCTCTGGTCTAATAACTATTCTATCAGTGTAGCCACTTGCAGGAGGGAATGTTGTTACATCAAAGTTACCTTCGGGATACTGAGGGTAGTTGTTAACTGTATTATAATAATTATAAGGATACTTCATTGTTGTAGATTTGATAGGTTTGCGAGTAGTAGGCCTTACTTGAGGTTTAATATAATGTGGCCAAGGTGGTGGATAACCAACATTTGTTATTTCTGGTGTTGGAGTAGGTGTAGTAAACACATAAGTAGGTCTTGTCACATACGAATTGCTCATGTGAAAATCATCTGTATTTTGTGTTTCATCAGGATATTGGGGTCTAGGTCTATTATAAGTATATGTAAACTTTTTATCGTTCGAATTTGTACTGATATACTGTTGATTTTTTGTACTCTCATTTTGATCATCTATGCCAGCAGTGATTTCATGGTTAACATCAAGATGTAAAAGATTTGCAAAATTAATAGCATCTGTCTCAGTCGAAATACTACTTTCAGCAGAAATACTTAATAAATCCTCATCTTTTACACTATCAACCCATTTGGTTATAACTTTTTTGATGTTACTATTTTTGTTTGAATTAGTATTACGTCTATCTATTCTTAAAATTGGATCTGTATAAGAGTTAGAGTTTTCATTTATTCTGTATGTTATATTTTTGATTGGAATATTTGGCTTTATTTTAGTTTTTCTTCTAATTAAACGACTTGTACGATTTGATACATTTGAGGTAGTAATATCGTTTGGATGATTTTTTAAAGTTGTATCTAAATTAAGAATTTCATTACTACGATTTGCTAAATCTTTGTAAATAAATGTTTTAACTAAAGGTAACCTAAATATAGAAATGTTCTTATTGTAACCATACCTTATTGAAGTTTCTATGGGTTTATTTGTCTGTTTATCAGTTACATCAAGAGTAACTGGAGATGACTCGGCTTGAGGTCGCGAGTAAACTAAAGAACTAAATACTACTAAAACTAAAACTAGAGTCCACTTAACACTGTCACTTTTTCGTCGCGCCATCACGGTTCACTCGATGTGTACCTGAAAATAAAACAAAAAATGTTATGAATGTCAGTCACAGAAATCTAAAATTAAATCTAACAATTTATTATAGTTTAATTGTATGGAATGTAAGACAATATAGTCATTATGCTTTACAAACTTTTGTTGAACTATATTATTTATTGATACGAGATACACGTCATAAAAGTTGGGAAAGAACAAGACTTTATCATCAGCAATGTAGTGTATTTTATTTTCTCAAAGTAAATCAATTTTTGCATTACTCTTTTTTTGAAATTAAATATCTTAAACCAGAAAAGAATAACAGGCTAATGATGTTTACGTTTTGTTAACTTTAGTGAAGTATATTATGTAAACTGAACTAGCAGTGTAACAAATAAATTAATGCGATAAATAATCATATTCTGAAATGTAGATAAAAAATAGTGATTATAGGTTTTATGCATTCTAGTCTCTCACACCGGTATCCAAAACGGTACAACGAAGATGAAGGTAGAACCGGTTCAAAGGAAGGAAGTTGATCCGTTAATGTGCTCTATCGTTAACACACGATGAACCAAAGAGAACCGCTACAGTTAGTTATAGGTATCTTCCATTAGGTACCTAAATCACGATCTAGAGGTGTCTCATTTCAGTGATATATGTAGGTACTACTGGACTACCAGAAAGTCTTAGAAAATAATAATTAACCCACTTCAAAAAAAGGAGGAGGTTCTCAATTCGTCGAAATCTTTTTTATTTTAAGTAGCAATACAACCAATCCAAGATTAAAATCATCAGACATATTAATGGGTACTATGCATAAATGCCAAAATATTTGTCTGTCTATTCACAGAAAATATACATTTCTTTAATTTAACAAAAAGTAATTCATTTCTTAAACATATTATTGGGAAACCTGGGGAAGATTTATTTTTGTAGAAAAATAAACGCTCCCTGTGATGTTAAAAAATCCAAACCAATTATGAAAGAAAGGTAAGGTAAAGTGACAAAAAATTAATTTTAAGTCCCTTTTAGACTTTAAATATTTATTGTTTACCCTGTGGAGTGATTTATACACATAATTTAAGTAATACACTAAAGTGTACGCTATCAAGCTCATTAAAGAATAATTACGAGACACAAAAACGTTTTTGGCAAAAATCCGGTTATAATATGTAGGAACTTCAAATAACATTTCCTATTACCTTTCTATTGTAAGCCATGACAAAGGATACCATACTGTTTTTTAAATACTATTAAAATGAAAAAGTTTTAAACATTTGAATATTATGTGGTCTGTGGTTTTAATTCATTAGCATAATAAAATGCTATTTTGGGGTATCCCACTAAATCATTGAGTCATATACCTGGCTTTCTTTTTGTTGTGGTTTTGATAAATAAAATTAAATATTTCGCATAAAATTTTAGCAAGCGTAAGTAAAACCTGAACTAAACTTTTTGCTATGTTATATGTAAAAAGATGCGTTAGACATTTTTTGCCTATGATGAAAGAACGTGCATAAGCTGATGCGATGATGCCATAAACTTGCCGTGGATTATTTCAAAAAACCGGCCAACTGCGAGTCGGACTCGCGCACCGAGGGCTCCATACTATAAAAGAAGTAAAACATCATGAATTTACGAGTATATTTAACATGTAGGTACTTTTGTTGGCGAACCGCAAACCAAACTTTGTTTTAGGCGGTTTATTGTTAGTATCAAAAAAAGTCAGAGAGTTGATTTTATTTTTCCTGTAAAATAGACGTATATTCCTATTGATCATAATTATTTCAGATTTTTCGAACCATAAACTTCGGAGATAAGGGGGGGGGGGGGGACTGTATTTTTTTCGACAGTTTGCCCAATAAATCAAAAACTATCGGGCTCAGAAATCTATATAGAATACACATACAATACAAATAAAAATCTATATATAAAATACAATACTTAAAATGGTTCCTATTGATCATAATTATTTCAGATTTTTCGAACCATAAACTTCGGAGATAAGGGAGATATAAGGACTGTATTTTTTTCGACAGTTTGCCCAATAAATCAAAAACTATCGGGCTCAGAAATCTATTTAGAATACACATACAATACAAATAAAAATCTATATATACAATACAATACTTAAAATGGTTTTATTTTCTTTCATATGATATCCCACTCAATATTGTTATATCATTTTCAAATTTGTCACTACTTCGGAACTAGAGGAGATAGATGTCTGGATCATATTATGCTAAAAAGTAATCTTAAATGTAGCACAGTAGTCCTAAATATATATATAACTGATCATCGCCCCATTCTCTTAAATATTGAAACCAAAACCAAAACTTTTAGTAATATAAAAACAATAAATAAATTAGATTACCCAAAAATAGCCAACCAAATTAAGTCCCTAAATTTTGAAGATATATTCGAAACACAAGACGCCAATCTTGCTGCCGCAATTTTAACCAGTCGATTAGTCGAAGTCATAAAATATAACTCAAAAATTTTAAAAGTTTCTAATAGACAACGTTTTATCAAACCTTGGATCTCATCAGGCATTCTACGCTGTATGAAAAATAGAGATAGAATGCATATGTGTTTAAAAGCTTCACCTGAGAATAAGATTTTAGAGATTACATATAAAAGGTATCGAAATTTTTGCACGAAATTGTTAAAACGCTTGAAATTAGAATATTATACATCTGAGCTCAACAGGAACAAAAATAATATTAAAAAATCTTGGCAGACTCTTAGGAAGATCACGAATACTGAAAAATCAAAATCCAATAACGAAAATATTTTAATAAATCTGAAGCCATCTCCCTCTGATTCCGTTAATCATATTAATAAATATTTTGCAAGTGTGGGTAAAATTATATGTGAAGGTATAAAAAGTCAATTACCAGCAGCAAATCCTATTGGTTTTGGAAAGGAATCTGTAAAAAGGCAAGTAAATACTATAGGCCTTCTGGAAACAAATATCTATGAGGTTGTTGACCTAATACGAGGTTTAAAAAATGATTGTGCAGCTGGTATTGATGGGATTACATCAATCGTCCTCAAACAGTCGGTAGCAATTCTAGCGCCAATTATAACTCATGTGTGTAACCTTAGCCTCATGTCTGGTAAGTTTCCGACTATTTTTAAAAAATCTTACATCCCACCTATTCATAAAGGTGGCAACAAAAACTGTGTCGAAAATTATAGACCAATCTCAATTCTTCCAATACTGTCTAAGGTACTAGAGAAAATAATTAACCGAAGACTAACTTATTTCTTAGAAACATATAATATTCTAGCAACAACTCAATATGGTTTCCGTCAAGCTCGGTCTACTGAACAGGCAGTATTCGATCTTACCAGTTTTATTGTTAATGAACTTGATAGGAAAAATAAGGTTATAGGGGTATTTCTTGATCTTGCTAAGGCCTTCGACACTGTTTCGACTCCCACTCTAGTGAAAAAGCTGGAAAAAGTCGGGATTCGAGGAAATATGCTCAGTCTTCTTGAAGACTATTTGAAAGATCGAACCCAGACAACAAAAGTAGGGAATACATATAGTGGGGAAGAGTCTATAACCTACGGCGTTCCTCAAGGCAGTGTTCTGGGGCCTACCCTGTTCCTTGTGTATGTAAATGACCTATGCAACCTAACATTAAATGGTGGAAAAATATTTTCATATGCGGATGATACGGCGCTTATATTTAGTGGTCGAGACTAGAACGAAGTTAGATCTTGTACTGAGCAGGGTCTTAACATTGTCACGGAATGGTTACGTCGCAATTTATTAAGTCTAAATGTAGGCAAAACAAAATATATAGCCTTCACTGGCTCACGCGGAAAAAAACCGCAAATAGTAATTAGAGTCCACTCGAGTTGTGAATCTGACAATTGCAGCTGCCCTATACTACAGTCGGTTTTAAGCCTTAGATACCTTGGGGTCATTATAGATAATAGATTAAATTGGAAGGCACACATAGAATCACTCTGTTCAAGAGTTAGGAAACTAATATTTATATTTAAAAATCTGCGTGACGTGACCAACAATGAAACAGTACTCAATGTATATAATGCTCTTTGTAGATCAATTTTGACATACTGCATTACAAGCTGGGGTGGCGCAGGTATAACTCACATGCTAGCTCTAGAGCGCGCGCAGCGCGCTGTCTTAAAAGTTGCCACGTTTAAGCCCTTCAGATATCCTACTGCTGATTTATATAGAGAATGTGAGGTACTAACTGTACGACAGCTATTTATTCTGAACTCAGTCTTGGCTCAACACGGAAAAGTATCACAACTAATAAAAGTATCTAACCTGGAAACAAAACGAAGACAAGACAAATGTTTTGACATCCCTAGGGTAAAAACTAGCTTAGCTCAACATCACTCAAAGTATTTACGACCGTTTATTTACAACAAAGTCAGTAAGTGTGTCAAAAATCTAAAATCACTTACAAATAGAGATTTCAAGGTTGCGGTTACAGATTTCTTAAAAACTTTGAGCTATGAAGAAACAGAGAAAATACTAAAATGTATAAACTAAGTTACAAACACCCACTTACTTACACTAAACCACACGCACTCTCACACACCATACTCACACACACCCACCCACACACACACACACACACACACACACACACACACACACACACACACACACACACATACACACACACACACATATACCACACGTATACATTAGAAATACCTGTGTAATTGCGCTCTTTATTTCTTATTATTTTTATTTTTTGCTTTTATATTTAAATACATTGGCTTAATTGATCCCCCGAAGGGTATGCAGACTTCTGCAATACAAGTTTAATCTTAGTGCAGAGTCTGCGCGCTCAAAATTTGTGTATCAAATACAAGCCATTGCGATCTATACTTTGTGACCTTATAGATAGTAAGCCACATTTGTAAGTTTTGCCTAATAAATTATTCTTATTCTTATTCTTATTCTTAAATTTTATGATTGAAATGACGTTCGGTCACTATTACCTAAAACTATTCCAAATTTCAAGTCGATAGCTTTGATGGTTACTGAAAATCGAGTGTGTCAGACGGACGGACGGAGAAAGTCTCAACATAAGGGTTCCATTTTTAACAATTTGGTATGGAACCCTAAAAATGAGCATGTTTTCATGATTTTCTCGCACGAGTGAAGCTACGGGCAACGACTAGGGTTTTTATGTATGGCAGTCTCGACTACAAAAGTTGAATGACCATGAGCGGCCCTGACCGAAACCGGAATGATAATAACTTCACATACTGACCTCTTTAACCAAAACTGGCTTACACCGTTTTTAAGTCCCCATCACACTAAAACTTTTAAGGCAAAAGTTTGTCTATATATTTGTCACTCCTTCACGCTAAAACTACTGAACACATCTGGCCGAAATTTTGAAAAGAGATAGATAAATAAAATGGCCTAGCTATTATCTCCAAAAAACAGTAATTCATTTCGATTTGTGAAAAACCGAAATTCATGCGCGCGGATTTTCGAAAATAATAAAACTCTTTTATTCAAAAAAAGTAATAAAGTTTGAGTAACTGATAGTGAATGCATTAAAAAAATATTCAAGATAAAACGTAAAAAACCTAATAAATAAATCTACTCGTAAGAAAGTGAATTAAAAATAAAACTTTTGCTAATAAGATGCGATTTAATTTAATTCGAAAAATAACATAATTATTTACATGAAAAATTATTGCATTAAGTCGTACATATAATGTATGAAGTTAAAACGTCCAATCTTAAACTGAAAAGAACTGACAAGAAACTTAACACTTTATTCTTTTGAGGCAAAAAGTCATGTTTAGATTTAAAAACGAAATCAATACTTAATTTATGAATTAAATGTCCTTCAATAAAAGCTCCTCAAATTTTTTTTGTTTTAAGTAATATCGTAACAGCATCTTGAAACATACTTAGGCACTTTCACATACAACCAAATAACTCAATCATGTAAGTGAATTTTATGCAATATTTTTTATGTAACCGAAATGTCGTAGCAATGTGCATCGTTGATGTCTTTAGTATGGACACTTTCAACGTAGAGCAACGTAGCTGTGTGATGCAAAATCGACCGCGAACCATTACTAATATTTTTTGGCAAGATTAAAATAGTAGTTTATGAAACGGATTCATAATGGGGGGTATTAAAACATGAGTGTGAGTTTAAAAAACGAGCCGCAGGCGAGTTTTTTAATAGTATCACACGAGTGTTTTAATACCTAATTATGTAGAGTTTCATACACTACTTTATCTACGCTCAAATTATCATAAATCCAATACCATAAAATCTTGCTAACGTTTGTCGTAAATCCTTCACTTTGTTGGTAAAAGATTGTGGGTCATTTTTATTGCAATTACTAAAATGTCAGGTGGAGTTAAATTTTCTTTAGTACGTTTCACTGCTAGACATTTTTCCGCGCTAAGTTTTGACTAAGTAACAAAAATAACACATTGAAATGTTAAAAGTTAGGTATGGCGCCAAAATTCAGTTGAAAACTGCGTATAGTCTGTTAAAAAAGTCATGAAACAAAAAAGAGTAGAAAAATATTTATACAAGTCAGATAAAGTATATTTTTAGTAAATAATTAAATAATCAAAAATTATACATAATTCTTTTCAATATTCTGTATGAACACACTTTTTAATCAGTCATTTAAGGCAGGGAAAAATTATTGTTTCCGTGAATTAATTGTTGTCTATGGTCGATTATGGCCCATCCCATGACTACCAACAAAATGTTGTCTGTGGACTCCACATATAAAAGAATAAAATTATACACTCTCTTTTGGCTATGACGACCACAGAGAAAAGAAAGTTATTCCCTGGTCTGTGATGACGACACACAAAAATACAGGAACCCAGAGCCGCGTATCGTAATAGAAATTATTCAACTATCTAGAGATATTTCCATAGTACAGCGATGTTATAATGAATAACTTTTTAATAATTATAGAAGTCTGTGAATAAAGTAGGTCAATATGTGACACATTTTGATTTCATAATTCGAACTTTAAGCAATGAGCGTAGATAAAATAATAAATGAGTATATAAGTGTTGCATAATTGACACTTATGACTTAGGTCATCTGTTTTGTGTTTTGGTTCCTACTTGGGATGTACTAGACACCAAAAGTTTTGTAACGAAGAACGTCTCAAGAAATAAACTCTTGACACAAAACTCTTCAAAGTAGGTAATGATTACCTTCGAGTGAAAAATTGCACATCATGTAACTACTTTGCATCAACCATATTATTATAATGTTTAAGTACAGTCTCAGAATGAAAAGGTTCATCGATGTTCAAATTGATTCGTTCAACATATCGCGAGCACATATTACTTTTGGAAACTATGTTACATAATATTATGTTGTCATGATGGCTTGGACTCTTACAGTTACTAGTGCAAGTGCAAACCGACACTAAGGTGACGAACCTTTTAGATGTTAGGTCCATGGATGGCACCAATAGGTATAGCTTGATTTTTATTTTGTATCATAGCTTATTAAATCAAGCTATTCTATTGGAGCTTTTGAGACAAATCTAAGATTAGCAACATAGCACATTTCTGATTTTAGATTTATTTATTTGTTCATCTTTTAGATAATTTGCAACAAAAGTGTGTACATCAACAAATAATTTATTATTTTAGACATGTTTTCAAATAGACAAGTATGTCATAGAGTAGGTATTTACTGTGGAAAAACCAAAATTTTAAAACTAGAGAAAGAAAGTCTAAAACGTAAAGTCGTAAAACTTAAAAATGGCTCGACCGATTTTGACAATTTTTATGGCTCTGAAAAATACATAGGGAACAATAGTGTCAATATTGCAATCCTTGCAAACTATGTTACAATTGGCGTAATTATCATATTCTTTTAATATTCAGCGAAAGGCTTTAACGTAACTCGATCAAGATGCCGCAAGATACTAAGAATCCTTTTGGGTTTTATAATTCACCTACTTTTACTTTGACATACGTCACAGCTGTTTTTTCCATAGCAAATAAAAAAGTTGATTCAATAATATTGCGAGTCAGAAATTCCTCCTTCCTAAATTTCTAAAAAACGAGGTTAACCTCGTATGAATAAAAACAGTTGATTTTCCGTGCAATAGCATAAAGACTAGGTACGTAATAGACCGATGCGATGTGATTAATTTTATCAGTTTGCCTGTATATTTAATATTATATTACGAACAGGACAAAATACTTTAAATTGCTTTTAATTGTTTTCCAAGTTATAAGTATTACTTTTAAAGGTCAAGTTAACTGCTTAGTTTGTTTAGCCGTACTTGACCGTAACATTTCACTATTTAATTACGTGATACCTACATACAATACAATATTTCCACGGTGCAAGTCATAAAATATTATAAACTTCTTATTTTAACGGTTTACAAAACATACAGTAGATGACTATAATATGATGACAGAGTAATAAAAACTAATGTAACCGAACTTTACATATACAGTTTATTTGAATAAAATACTTTTTTATTACATTTAATTTATAATTTATTAGCAAAGAAAGAAATGTTTAAACAAAATGAAACAAGTGTCATAATGATATAATGCAATCTCTAATGTTAAATTCATTAACGAAAACATTGTACACTCTTATAAGTAAACAGTTGTGCTTCTGAGAAGAGCTCTTTAAAACGAAATATATGATTATTTATTTATGCATGAATAAAGTGAAAAACCAAATGTTCATTTTTATATTGACTTTATAAAATATATTTATGTTTGTGTGAATAATTGATGAGTCGTAAATGTTTTGTTTTAGGTTCTTTTTCTGACAAAAAAGACTAAAAAATTTCCACGATTTATAGGAGCTGTCCCTAGATTGTGTAAGAAAAAAGGAATTCATCGTTATCGTTATTGTATCGTAAATTCTGCCCGCTGATGGGTTCCTTGATTTCCGCCACCCAATCGGGGAGCAGAATTTGCAAACGATTACGATAAAGATGAATACGTTTTTTCTTACGCAATCAGCCTCCTGATCTTATATAATATTTTGTACAAAATAAAATGTCAGTGTTTTTCGGGTGACCTTCAATTTGACATTATAAGCTTTATGCCGAAAATCGCTACCGTTTATGCGTTACGGCGGAACAAGCAAAGCATGACCATTATGGTAATCATATAACTGCTGATGCGCGTATCGGAATGCGTTCTCGTTTCTACCGCGCCGGTTTTCCAACACCAACTACGGCCGAGTGTTGACTGAGACACTGGCGTTACACTAACACTACGTTAATGTTGTGTGCTTGTGCATTGAGAGTGTGCTCAAGAACTCCACAATCTAGTACCTCCTTCATCTTTCTACCATAGAACCGCAAGAACCGCAAGAAGTGACATCCTTATGTGGTTGATGTCCTGCAAGCTCGAACGAAACGATTTTCTTTCACGTTTCTGATACGTACCGCTAAGGTGTGGAACACCCTTCCAGTTTCTGTGTTCCCAGCCAAGTACAACCTGGGTGCCTTCAAGAGAAGAGTGAATAGGTATTTTGTAGGCAAGCGCGCTCCATCAAGCGCATGCCTATTTATAAAAAAAAATCTCCATTCTAAGGATTAATCATTTTATACATCTGACAGTTCCTTTTTTGTGCTGATTTGAAGCGACACCCTCGAACGTCTACGGTACTAAAGTGCGACTAGGCTATCTTGGCGCGTGGCTAAAATCGGTACTAACACCGCTATCTTGTGATACTGTTTGATAGTCCGCTCTGTCAGTATATCGCTATTGTATCTTATCTATCCTTATCTAGGTCTAACTATAGATAATAGGTTAAATTGGGGTCCACATATAAATAATGTATGCACTAAACTACGCGCAATTTTAGCAAAACTTAACATGATAAATTACAAAGTTCCATACCACATAAAACTTCAATTATATAAGGCCTTAGGCGAAAGTATAATACTGTACGGACTAAGTACCTATGGTCGTACATTTAAAACTTACATCGAACAAATTGAAAAACTAGAATTGAGAATTTTAATACAAATTTTGCCAAAAAAAATAAAGTGCCAATTCAAAGATGATGAGAGGCAAATTTATAAATACTGCAATATATTACCCGTTAAAGAAAAAGTTAAACTAAGATTATTAATAGAAAATTTTGCATTCTTTAACAGTAATATAGATACATGCAGCACCTTACTTAGAAGGGTTACGAAGAAAAGAATTATAACAAAGAGGGCTCTCAACTTTTATGGAGAAAGAACCACCAATTATTTGTTACCCAGATTAATAAACAACTTGCCCCTCTCACTAAGAAACAAAATAAACGAAAGAAATATAAAATATACCTTAAAGAATTACTTTAAAGAATTGTATAACGAGATCCCTAAATAATGCCATGGTACATTTTGGATCAGCCTGTAGGTCTGTCGAGCGCAAACCGGTTTTGATAGCATCGGTTCACGTCACTCGCAACTATGAACCGCGCGCATCTATACATTTATGCTAGGTAGTTCTGCGAATAGCAATTTATAGCTTAAGAGCAGCCTACCCGGTAGATTCTCCATACAAAGGCTCGTACGCGATTATGACGTTGTAACAAAATTTTCTTGAAATATTTTTAACTAGTAGGTACCTTGCACACTATATCTAGGTTTGTATCGAATTAAAAATTAAAATTTATTAGCAACAAATTCAGTACCAGTCTCCAAAAATCTGCATTTTTGAAGAAATTTTACATAAACTTAGGTCGTTTCGCTCAGCTTATATATTGTAAAAGAAAAAAAAAGAACACGATAGAAACCTCATACAACTAATGGAGATTCGGAATAACAAATATTATTCACACATACTTCTAAGGGTTTTTCAAAAAAACGTATTTCCTGGAACAAGTTTCATGAAATTGCCGCGCGCTATTTTTCGCTTGAACTTATCGCGCTCTCAGTCGACGGATGGTCGTGCGGGGGTAGGAACGGGGTGAGACGGACGGTCGTGTGGTGTTCCTGGTTCGGAGCGGGGTGGGACGGGCGGGGTAGTTGACTGTTTGAATCTTGAATGAAGCTCACCGCCTGCGCCTCTCGGTCCAGTGTTCCCACTTTATGGTATTTTCCTCCAAATATAAACATTTTTTTATGGATCTAGGTGACACGAAATTATTTAGGGTTAGATATTGTTAGGGGTGCGATTTTGTGAAAATATGGATAGGTACCAAAAACGTGTAATTTTATTGAAAGATGAACAAGGCGGATTCGTAAATTTGAATCCTAACCGATAAATTATCTCCATATTTGGAAAGAATAAGAAAAAATAGTTTAATTTATTTATTATTATTATTATCATGATACATTTAGTTAGTCATTTATTTTGCATATAAGTTCATCCTAAAATAATATTGGATCTTTATCCGTAACTATGGTAAAATAAAAACTAGTAGGTGGCAACACTGTCTCGGACGAAAGTGATGGTGTACTCTGTGGAGGAGAATTTGAAGTTGACGTTACACGTTGTGGTTGAGTGAGTTTGTAAGTGGTGCGTCGACTTTGTTTATATTTTATTCGTTTTTTCCTATGACAATCTTGCTTTACTATACCGGACATTGATTAGTTGAGTGATTTTCGTTGTTTTATAAAACTAATTTGGCTATTTGAATACGGACTCCGACTTTGACAGTTCAACTTTATTGTTACTGTTTCGAAGGTCTTATTACTTATTAGCTACGATTGGATCTGTGCACATTACGGTTGAATATGGAAAAAATACTAATTTTGCCGTGTAAATACACGCCATGCATGAATAGACCCTGGACAGGGACGCTGTAATGTGCTCAGCAGCCACGTATAGAATATTGACAGATATACCTACTGATAGCTTGTACGAAAAAGATTTCGTAAATCGTTCGGATGCCCATTAGGCAAATTGCTCGTTACGTCGAGGTTGATAAACATAGTATATTTTTATAATACAGTTGTGCTAGCGATTATTTACTTATTATTTTGTTAGTGAGCTCACGTATGTATCTTTAGCTCCTAGTTTTATAACACGACGAAATATCAGATTTTTTATTATGGTGACTGTACCCAAGAAATAGCAACAACCTACTGTTTGATCCGTTTTTACCTATGTGTTCAGTTTTTATAATGTTACATAAGTAGTTTTTGCAAATAAACAAATTATTTAACTATTTTTGGACTTTTTTTTATTTGATATCCACTGCACTGCCCAAGAAAGAAATTTAGAATAACCCTACCCTTACCCTAAATTTTGCTACCTGTGTGTTTAGGATTTGGTCTAAAAGATAATACTTAGTGAGTATCTCATATAATTGGAAACAAAATCATTATCAACAGAACTAACTAAGTACATACTACGTACAATTTTTACAAGACAGGCTAAATTTATACCAATTTGACTACGAGGAAGGTACAGTCGGCCGTACGTAAGTACAAACTTTGTCAAGTTCAAAACCTAGACAACGTTTGTTGAATATTCAATAATTAGCAAGAGTTGTTATCGTTATTCAATATTACCATTGATGTAAACCGCACGTTAGTGAATCTTTGACCATGACATTGCCATTATTTCGTAAGCTATAAAGGTGGTTTTATAATTCAAGTGATGTAATTGCCGTTCTGTTGACTAGGTACGTACCTAACTTCCGAACGTAGTAGGGGCTGAAGGAATAGGTAACCTACATACAGTAAGTACATAAAAATACTATAGTGGCAGGTTACCTAAACAAACTTGGTAAAATTATACAGGCTGCTCAGTGTGATTTATAAATTGTACCCAGTTCACAGTTGGTATACCTACCTAAATTCTTATCGGCGCGGCGCGGAACAATAGCAATACTATTGCTCTATGATGCCATCGTCATGAATGAATCTCTGCCGCGAGCGAGTGGCGGAATTTTCCGAACGGCTGACCGACGACACAGGCGTTATCTCTTTTTTTTCGCAGTACGTCTCTCTCTAGGATTGTGTGAGATGAAACAGCAAGCATTTAGACCGCGCGTTCGTTGTACTTGGGTGGTCCGGGAAGGGTCCTCTTAAGTTTATATTTAAATAAGTATTTTTTGTTTAGAATTAAGAGGAATGTGCAGCGCCTACACAAACTAGAAATAGTTTTAAGGCGCCAAGTAAACTGTTGTATACTTAGTATAAAAATCATTGTTAAATAAATAAATAAATAAATAATAAATAAATAAATAAATGTTGTATTGTTTTTGCTTACTATCAAATATTTTAAACTAAAATTGAAGTAAAATTTTATTTTCTGGATGCCTTTGTTCTTTTCTGACTGTAAATTGATATTTGTTCCTAGTGACCGTTGTCATCGTGTCATTCTATTTTAGTTCCATAGACGTTCACGCCGTGTTACGCAACAATCAGCGCCAAAGTGCCTTTATTTTTACGTTGACAGTCACCGATATATAGAATGGTGATCAATGGTTTTGTGTCAGCCGATGGACAGATGGGGTTAATATAGGGAGTTCTAGACTAAATATTGTTGTTTTTACTATTTATTGTAATTGCTCAGTTAGTCTCCGTTGATTTTTTGACTAAGGATCGTTAACGGTTCTTGGTTCGATTTCTATTTAAATGGACTTGATCATGTATTACTAACTGCATTAATAAATTGCAAAATTAAAATAAAATATTTTATAGTTATTTTAAGGTGCTCATTGATGCAAATAGGAGGCAAAATATATCAATATTAGTAAGATGGGCTTCTTACATTTTATATTCATTCCTGTATTTCTATAATAACAAGAATACTAATTAGGTATTCACGCCAAGTGATAGCCATTCAGACACTAAAGTTGAGAGAAAAAATAAAAATTTCAACATTTTTCATTACGATATCTCACGCTAGCAACACTGTGTCTGTCATTCCATTAGCGTTCTAGTGCTCGGCCGTTCAACACAACATTATTAAACTCGTATAAAAAAAGTGAGTGATTATAAGTATTTCTTGCGGAAATCAAAGTATCCGAAAAGAAATATTCAAAACTATCGGATTCATCGTCAAAACGAATTGTGAAATCTACGGAATTGTTATTATTGGTTCAGAAAATCCATATTGCTCCAGTGTTGGGTACACCTCTTAGAGGGTGTTACGTTCACAGCAGTATACATTGAGGGTAGTTGGAAGGACTATCGCCTTTGTTTTAATTACTGCAAGAGGAGCTAATCAAGATGCATTCTTCGGTGATGGGTACACTTCATTTAGAGGGTGTGACCTTCACGACAACATACATTGAGGGTAGTTGGTAGGTGAAAAACCTGAGGACTATCGCCTTTGTATTAATAATTGCAAAAAATAATTGCAAAGCATCTATGTTGAGGACACTGCATAAGAGGATGTGATCATCACGACGACATACATGAGGGTGAGTTAATAAGATTATCGTCTCTATATTAATAATTGCAAAAAAGTCAATCAACATAATATATTCTGCAGTCTATGCTTCAGTGTTGGGTACACTTCATTAGAGAGTGTGACCTTCACGACAATATACATTGAGGATGGTTATTGGGACAACGCCTATGGATTAATCATTCCCAAAAATGACAAGATTATCTTGTAAGCAATTTCCAAAATAGCAAATTGGTGCTTAAACGCCCCCATACCATGTTGAAAACACCGGTTGACGGTTCTCGTCCGATCACCGAAGTTAAGCAACATCGGGCGCAGTTAATACTTGGATGGGTGACCACCTGGGAACACCGCGCGATGCTGTTTTTTTTTTTTATCACCAACTGTATTGGAATGATATAAAGGATCAAAACGATTACCTTTAGAAACTATTTCGATATACCCTCATATCAATATTTTCTTTTACTGTCTGCTAATTTAAATGAACCAAGATTACTTTACTAGACCAGGTCTGAAAAGTACCCGCAATCAAATGCACTATTTACAATTATTTTTGTCTTCCACATGAATCGTTTCTTGTTGTGGTCATTATTTATAGATACATCAATAAAAAGTCCATTGACAACGTCTTACAAAATCAACTAGTAATACTACTCAAAATTTGAAATGTACGAGTGAGACACAAAAATTTTATTTGATAATATAATATTCTAATAACTTCTGTGTATATTATGTCTTTTATCAATAGTATGAAATACAGTTAATCAAGATCCAATATTAACTGGCACTGGAGGAATATCTGAGCAATCCACCTGTCGGTCCATGGTGGACCCACGGGCCAAATCGCAGGACAGCACTCGTCTCTTGCGACGACATTTCTCGAAGATTTACCCAGGACAGAAGAGTCTTAATTTCCCCACAAGAACAGCACCAGGAGAAAAACAGCCTTGCAAGTACTTATCGATGTCCTCTTTTGACATTTCTGTCGACCTGTCATGTCAGGCGCCGCGCGGCCGCCGATCGGAGTGCTGGCGGAGTGCTGCGCTGTTTCGAACCTCGTGCGGACTCGCGCATGTTCGCCTATAGTCGGTTCGGGATAAGAAGGCACACCTACTTACTCGTACGTTTGCCGCTTATAGAATAACCACTTTCATAAAATATTCGAGCCTGATGATATAATTTTATCGTGCTTAAATATGAGTTAAAAATATATTTTTTTCTCTCTTTATGTTCTCAAAACTATGAACAGAATTTAATGTGTAATTTTTTTTTTTCTCTTCTTTAGTTCGCATGTAGTGCAATGACACTAGGTATCTAGGTATCTAGGTACTATCCTAGTTTCTTTCATCATAATTTACTTTTATACAAAAAGGTTTTATATTATGAAGATTTATAAACTATTGAACCACTAACATTACAATTAATTTTCATGTTTAAGTAATTAAAAATGAAAATGATGATCTTTATTAATTTCACATGGACTTGATTTACAGGCTTATATGAAAGCTTGAATCTGAAAAGCGGGTTGCACTGAGAAGGTCGGGCAAAAAACTCGGCTATTATATTCTGTTCACATACAATTGAATATGAGACAACCTATTCGATAACATACTTAAAATTTTTTTTTTGTTATTCCATTACAAATACATGTATTTAATACAACCATTCTTTCATCGTAACTCGATGTGTTAGATATTACATCAAATTTATCAATGCTTTAACTGAGTTATGATGCATGCTTTTAAAAGAATGCAATATTTTTGAATATCAAAGTTATTTTTAGTTTCTATAATTGACTATTTCTTAAATTTCTTAAATGAATAATAAATATGGAAAAAGTAGAAAACAATCGATGATATGTTTATTTAAATTTATTTTTAGGTATCCTTGTACCTATATCTACAGGAATATCGGTATCCATACCTAGGAATAACGTTACGCAATGGAAATTAATATATTTAAAGACCAAATTAATTTTTGCGAGATCAAATATTTTTATTTTCAGGCTATCGCGCCGCTAATTATTAACTTATGGTTATCTATGCATCAAAAATGTCAAAGGATTTGGAAATTACCAATAGATATATAAGATCATAGAATCATTAAATACTTCATTGGATTTATGATAATATGAACAATGATGGTTCATAATTTTGGCTTGCATGTATCATAATATTTTTTTTTTGTTTTTTTAGAGTTGATACATAAGCCTACATTTTATATTTTCTGTATTTAATCATTATTAAATAAGTCTAATATTTTGTTTAACTTTCATGCCGATGGATGACGCCGCTGCAAGGATTTAGCTCTCGATGATGACTGACCAAGGTCAAATGATAATTGAAAATTGGTTCATCACTGCGTCTCTAGGAACTTGAATACCAGTACAGTAGTACTTCAGCAGTCAGCTGTGGTATGTAATTAACTGATTATTATTAAACGAAGATTAGAGACTTTTATCTTCTGTGATGACATTGGAATTATTGGGTAAGTGACAAAAAAAAAAAAAAAATTCTTTTCATCGTCGCAACAAGTCAACAAAGCATTAATCGCGAACAATCGCGAATAACATTTCGACATGTCTACCTATTGACATGTTACATTTGCTTGTTGTTATTTGCGATTATCAACTTGGAAAAATCAGATCACATTTTTTAACTGAAAGACTGCTAAATTGAAAAACGGTCTTGATGCAGAAATTCAAGAACTTTAAAAGTATTGTCTAATATTTGTATTCCAATTGTATATGTGGTTTTTTTGTTTACAACTAACCAGTACAACAGCGATATTAGTGTTGGGGTGACTGTTAAAATAACAATTAATGATATTAAACAATATTATAACATGAATAACTGTTAAGAATAACAATTATGCCTTCAGTTAAAATTTTAATATTATGTGAAATGAGAAACTCAACACGGTTATACATACATATACTATAATATTGTATAAGATGTTTACTGTCTGACAATATTAGAAAACATGTTTTTTCAGACTATCAGTTTCTATTGTTATCACTTTATTAGAAGACAGGAATAAACAGTAGATACAGTTACTTCATCAGCCTTTGTCTCAGAATCAACTTTAAAATAGGCTTATAAAATGATTTCTCTATGGTTTTTTTTTTAAATATCTCTTGAGAATATTCTTACTATGCAGTTAAAAATATAATTTAAGGTCAATTTAAATCTTAATGACCTTATTAAAGAGCTGTTCCAACACCAAAACCCAAATAACAATATTATTATGCAAATTAAATAAAAATATCATTGTTAACTCCTTTAAAAGAAATAACTCTAAAGAGCTATGAATAAAAGTAAAGGACTCTTTACGAAAATACTAATGCCTACAGTCAAGATGAACAAAAATTTACGAACTAGTTCTCTGCAACCCATAGATTTATTAATCTTTTATATTAATAAATTGATTTTATTTTTTTTTCTGTCCAAAAATATGTCTCGGTAATATTTATTCTACTCAAGTTTATAAAATATATTCGTGATCAATTTACTGTTTAAATATATATTTCATGGTTGCATATTAACAGCCCAATTTATTACGATTAATCAAGAGTTTTAACTGATACAAATATTTTAAAGCTTGTTGAAAGAGGTTTAAAACCTATTTTAATCGTCAAGACTACATACAAGCAGTACTGCTAGATAGTCTTAATATACCCTCGGTATTCGCACATATAAAAATATATGTATTTGTACATATATTATTATTAATATATTATACTAATAATATTGATTTACTATAGCTAACTATAGTACAGTTTTAGTATTTCTACAAAATTATGCCATTATTTATTAATTTGCTTTGAATATCAACTTAAGTTGTTATTTTTATTTTTTGGTCAATGTTAAGCGATTATGCTTATTATTCTATTAATTTAAAAGCATTTCTTATTTACAAATGTCATGGCTCTAAACATCTACCTAATTAGTATTCTTGTTATTATAGAAATACAGGAATGAATATAAAATTGATGATTAAACGAACTTACCTTAAGTGAAGTTCTATCATAATTTTATGAATTCCTGTATGTAGATAATAACACCCTCCCGCCCCTGTTTTGTGGAAAAACCCATGTATGAATTTGTAAATAAAAAATGTACATATTATAATAAATATTTATTGAAGACTATATAACCCATTTATATATATTATTATATTTACCATAATATTGTGTGGTTATGTATAATATTGTGTAGTTATGTATATATTATATGATACATATTTGGGTGCTCTGTAGTGCTCCTAGACCAAGACGAGCTTATCGAAGCACAAAGGCACTCTTATAATAATTACTCTGAACTAAATGAAATGACAGACACAGTGTTGCTAGCGTGAGATATCGTAATGAAAAATGTTGAAATTTTTATTTTTTCTCTCAACTTTAGTGTCTGAATGGCTATCACTTGGCGTGAATACCTAATTAGTATTCTTGTTATTATCTTCATACAGGAATTCATAAAATTATGATAGAACTTCACTTAAGGTAAGTTCGTTTAATCATCAAGTATCGTTCAAAACACTTTTTTGTAAAACGCATTTTTGTTACTTGTGAATTTTCTACCATTATAAGGTTTAATGACGTAGGTAGGTATATACATAATAATTACAGGGAATTGATCGTCGGAAATAACGTAACCAATATGTTCCAATAACACGTAGCATGGGAATTAATAAGCCATGACAAGTTGTAGCAACAGACAGTCGTTTCTATGGTGGTACATGGCCAGTGACATGATGACATTTGATGGAAAGTTTTTCCGCAAACTGCAAACCTCAAATAATATCTGCCATAACTAGTTCCGGGGCCTCCATAAATTAAGTGAGGTGTTTTTTTTTTCCCCTCTTTCCCCTCCCTGGTGAGATGTCGTGAGATTTTATTTAACCCCTCTCCCCCATCCCCAAATCTTACGCGAGACTTTTCAAAATGTGGGTTTCTTACGTAAACGCGTTGGATTGTTATTTGTTATTGTAAAAAGAAAAAAAAACTTCTTCGTGCTTTTATTTACGATTAGTTAGACCTGTTAGTTATGACTGGTAATCAATATTGCTGAGAGTTTATTATAAGTGCATCTGCATCGAATTAAAAGTATAGGTTTTTGTGTTTTTCAATCATGTTGTACTTTGCTAAAACTTGAAAATAGCTCTACAATTTTGATGGATATTATGCTTTCTCAAACAAACACAAAAACATTCATCCACTTACAATAGATAGTATTTGTCATATCGTGTACGAATTAAAAAAATATCTGCTTATCCGTTTATCACAGTGTCATGTCTCACGAAACTTTAATCGAACTAATAATCACGAACGAAACCATTTCCTTTACGCCGAAACCAAATTGAATTGAACCGCTTGAAACCCCCATATTCACACACGTTTTAGTTTTACAACTTTTCTATTTTTTTTTCGACGGCAAACAAATTGACTCATGCCTTGTCGGTCTAGTAAGTAGGGAAGATATCAGATCATGTTTTTATAAGTGCAGTACCTGGGACACAAAGATTTTTCTTAAATCGAGATTTTTTTAATTCTTTGAAAATTTCTTGTCTTGAGAAGAAGAGAGTAAGAAGAACCGTACCGCAAGTGTGATGAAATGAGACAAGAAAGGCGAACACCTGATTTTGAGTGATACATCTAACAGTGTCTGATGCAATGAATCACACAAATTGCAATATCATCATCAAAGATTAAAATAGTCAAGATAGGCCCATCCGAACATTTTACGTAAACGTTCTTCATACAAGAAAATGTAGCGTCATCTGTCGAAACTCCTGCGAAATACATGTTTATTTTTTATATTTTTTTTATCTTGTGTCTGTGGTCACCTTGCCTGCAATATTATTATTAATTCAAAAAAAAATATAGATCTTCACCTATCTACCTATACTGACTACTGCCAGGGGGGTGCAAAGTAGTCATTCTTGCTCCCTTAAACTGGCGACATTTTTTCGCGCTGTTCGCCCTGTCTTTAGTATACAAGTCTGTGATCATCATCGTTAAATATCAGTTCCCAGTAATTTTGTTGGCTACAGTGCCACTAAAACCGAAACTCAGCAATACATTACCAATTAAAGGTATAATGCCTACCGCATACCTACAGGGATGGACTGCCCAAGAAGAGTACCTACCACCACCAGTAAAAGTTTACATAAGTCTTTTAAAATAGTCAATGTTTAGACTCCATTAGACCGTTACTTGTGGTCTGTGGTAACAATGTATCAAGACATACTCGATAGTAAACACATGGTACAAGTGTTTCGGACCGAAACGTATTAGGTAACGTTTAATAAATGTCTCTATTAAGGGATTACGCATACATTTCCAATATAAAGTGGTGATAGATCATTAGTTCACATCTCTGCCACCCATCAGACGTGCGGCAGTTCGCATCTCACGTATGTACCTCTGACTCAGAGTTAATAGTTATATGCGTTTTAAGAAACTAAATATCCCTTGCTTAGCGGTGAAGAAAAAAATATAAGGCAACCGCCTTATAATTACTTGAAATTGATTGCTTGAGTGAAAATTCATCACAATGATACTAATATGTCTTAACTCAAATAACTTAACTAAACTAATCTGATTGTTTGCTATCTTTTTCAAAATGCTGTCCATGGAAAAGAACATAGCACTAAGTATTTTTTGACGCGTCATTTTAGGGCACCATTGTTTTCAAAGGACTTCACATAAACAACCAGATACAGAAAGATACTTGGCCAGTGCCCCTCTTTTTCTGAGAGTAGACCCATGCCCAGCCATGGGGAATAACAGAAAGGAGTAAGAGAATTACCAACTTACTAAAACATACATATCACGAGTCTAACCTCAGAATGAGAAGAGTAAACTTTTGCCAACACGCTGGCTAAGTGCGGATTAGCAGGCTTCACAAACCAATCAATATTTTAGAAACTCTCGCGTTTTATACAACGTTTATCGTTCAACGTTGTATTAAACAATATTGGTAATATACTCGTAATCAAATTAATTTCGGAATGGGGAAAAAAAATTACGACCATAACTAATTTTTATACGGAAAGATCTGACGCAATTTTTAAAACTATAGGCCAAAATCGTAAGCAAGATACAGTATAAATTATTATTATTTATCAAGACGCATAATGACCGAACATACTGGCATTATTATCGTGTGAGACGTAAATAGGTACGTTTATAACGGATTTTAAAAAGCTGTTTTCTATATAGAAAATTCTTTACCTCCACATGTGAGAATATCACAATAAAACGGGGTCACTAATGTTATGAGCAGTGGAAATCCATCATTGTTTTTGTACTTACGTACCTAACTCGTACGGAGTACAATGTATATTGGCTTTTTACTAGAATTTGGCTTAGAATAGGTAACCTGTTGTTAAAGTTTGAATATATTATATTTCTAAATAAAATTAATATTATAAGATTTATTAAAACATCGTCAATGTAATATCCAGGTTGCAGGAAAATCTATGCAAATGAGGTTATATCTGAAAAACCAGAAATACCAATCGTTCTCAAACTGTTGTAGCAAATAAATAAAGTTAACTACACTATAGGTAAGTATCTTTATGAAATACTACTTAACGATAGACTTTACGATAAGTCGACTTTAAAAGACTAGTAAGAAATTTGTCTGAAAACGCTGACAGTAAATCCAGTTTATGAGTTAATGTAATAAAAACTCAAAAATGGCTGCATTAGTGCCAATTCCTGACAGTTAATTTGGTGTCACATAAAATTGAGGTCTCCTTTCTGGGTTATAGAACAAAGCGGGCTGTTAAGGCGATGTGTGTCGATAGCGCTTAATTCGACCAAACGGGACCTTAATGTGTTGATCACGATCGCTCTTACTGATGATAATGAAACAATAGAAATTACTATTGTAACTTTGATTTGGATAAATGTATGTGTATTCCTTCTTTTTCAAGTATCCTAGTGAAAGCAATTCTTCCCAGTCTTCTCCAAATTATTGAAATTCCTTTTCGTTTACAGGTCCAGGATTGTGAATAAAAGATTCTTTCCACTTATTTATCTTTTTGTATTTTTTCATAAATCAATAATTCAATTAGTAACATTTTTTTTGACATCTCTTTTTCAATCACAGACAGAACTAACTACATTTCTATTTTCAAATTCCATAAAAAATAATATTAATCGTAAAAAGGTTTGTTTTCCAAAAATTATACATATTAAATACTTCACGGTGACGCAAAATATTAATGAAAACTAAACATAAATCTTCAGCACGCTAACAACTCGTCCATCCTGATATACATTTCGCGTCCCCGCGAAATACTGAACACTGTTACAAACAAACATCAAATAACCTAAGAATCATATTATCAAAACCGTATGATATCATTTAAAATTATTTTTTTATAAAGAAAGCTTTTATACATTTTATTAATATCCTTCTCAGCACCAGATCCAGGTTACCATCTAGCACCAAAGTACTTGTCAAAACGGATCAAACGAGTCTAAACTCGATGGGGTTGTGTCATTTAACTACCGAGTTCCTATAACAACTTTCCTGTTCATCATCAGATCAGCTCCAAGTCATAATTGTTATCCAATTACACATGTATACAAAATTTAAGTTCAATCGATAACCGGGACGTGGATCTTTAACTTGCAAAATTTGATTACAAACAAACAAACATTAAAATTGGTGAAACTAGTAACAATTACAAAACATTTCAGGGCAACCCATAAGTATTAATTGTCATCATCTGAATTACTAATTTTTGACTTTATAAATTATGAATTTTCAATTATTGACATCTTGAATTATAGCGAACAATATTATGAAAAATGATAGTTACAAATTGACATTCTGAATTACTAATTTTTGTCTTTATAAATTATCAATTTACAGTCATCGACATCCTGACTTATATCTATTATAAAATTATGAAAAAAATAATTTCTAATTTAATCAAACAAATATTTACATTTAGTTTTTTTTTTTTAATTCATACGCCATAAGGCAGAATATATAAGGATAATAATTGTTATTGCTGACCACCTAATGTACCTGCATTCATAATATAAATAATTGACATTTATTTATTTATTTATTATAATCATTAATTTAAACAAATAACATTGAACACAATACACTTTATGCACTTTCTATATTATTAATTAAAAAAATTAAACAAATCAAATTATTGTATTGCGTTTAAAGTCTTTAAGTACGTGCACCTTGCACTTCCAGGTCTTCCACACTATCGTGCTACCTTAGCAGTGTGGGCATAATGATCTTCTACACTATCATGCTACCTTAGCAGTGTAGGAATAATGGTCGTCCACACTATCATGCTACCTTAGCAGTGCGGAATTAATGGTATTTTTACACTATCATGCTACTTTAGCAGTGTAGGGGGTAAGAACTAAGTATACGTGCACATTGCACTTCAAATGGTCTGTTACACTATCATGCTACTTTAACAGTGTAGAAACGAGGTGCATATTGCACTACAATTAAACATTTACAATTTTAACTTCATGAGGAACAATCCTTGTTTGCATCAAAACATCAAACAAAAATTACTTTACACTAATTGAAATACAAACTTCCAGTTTGTACTAATACACAATGAGGCAGAATTAACATACGATGTTTCATCTCAATACATTGTCTCGCTGTTACAAATTAATACTCCATTCCATGCATTAGATCCTATAACGTCAACAAATATTTTTAAAGTGAAACTTTTATTACATCGTCTCAAACTTTTTCGTCTATGTGTTGCAAGTCGCGTGACGGTCGGCCGCCGAGTAGGAATAAAGTGAAAGGCGCTCGTCAGAGCAGCCAAGACCACAAAAGTTTGACTGTGGTTTCATAAAACCACACAATAAAAAAATTAATATTATAATCTCTCTGAAACACATATCTAAATCACAAAATTTTATTTTTAACCATCAGTATATCCTCGCAAAGGACTACTCACTACCCTCTCCATTAAAACAGGACCAAGGATGTGCTTCATCAATCGTGTATAATGATAATAATATTATGTTGTTAATCCTTTTTTTTTTGTAACAAATTTATCCTCCAATCCTCATGATACAATATTTTAGTTACACTATATATAATATAAACATAAACATTTCGGTCTTAATTTTATACTTTTATCGCAACCTTGTTTATACATTATGTTCTTTCAATTCTCACTAGATCTCTCATTTTAATATCAAACGGTTTTTTGTTTCTTTCTATATCAAATCTATTGAACTTTTTTTTTATGACTTTTGCATACCATTACCACTCATGATACTAATAATTGGTTACGCCGTTAGATATTTAAAAACTAATTTACAATTATAAGTATATTTCAGTAAATCTACACACTATACATTACACCCTATACGCTGTCACGTTCTATCATATTTAAAATCTATACCTTTCCCTGTCCTTTTCCTATTCGCCTAGACGAGTGACGCGAAAACAGCGCATGCGCATCTAATGCACTCACGCGAGCATTTTTGAAAATCGCAGTTCAGTTATCAATTAACTCCGCCGCGCACTGACCTAATTTTTGAGTCACGCACCTAATATTATTGTGCCGCCGCTTTTATATCGAACAACGTAGTTCACAGGACTCTTAAGTGCTTTTTATATTAATCACACGAACTGTTATCAAATATAACTACAACAATATTACTTATGGAGTGAACGCGGGGTGTCGCTGGCCTACTATTTGAAGCTATCGAAGAACGACATTTTTTTACAAGTAAGTCTAGGCGATATTCCTTTCACTTCTCTTTTTCACTCCATATTTTTGGTCCTTCTCCCGCAGATATCCAGCTTATCCCGCTATTATATTATTCGTATTTATCCCATATTTCATAATTTATGTAATTTAATTACGCCGCCGCCGCCGCCATTACCCTACATACACGCGATTTTAGAGAACCTAAAATCATTTACGCCGCTATACAAATATAACAATATTACCGCTTATTCTATATTTATCCGCATCCTTATATATTGGTATTATATACAAAATACACAAGATTTCACAAAAAACTCAACATTCTTTGTAAAATATTTTCGCTGTTCAAAAAGTAGATTTGCATTCAGCCATCTTGGGGAAGCGCCCCGTAGTTGTTGTAACTTAGTTTTTATTTGAATCATTTTGATTCCATAAACGTTAAAATGACCGATAAGAAGGATAATTCGAATTCGCTTGAACTAGAAATTCGCATTTTAGAAGCAAAGCAACAAAGTTTGTATAAATTACTACAAAATTTATACGATTTATCTCGAAATCTGTCGGACGAACAAGTGCTTAAAAACTTTTTAATTCGAATGAAATCCATTGAAACGGTAAGGCAAGATTACAGTACAATTACGGAGCAGTTAAACATAGCTAATTTAAAGTATAATCCCAAGTGTCATATAAATTTCGATACATTATTAGCATTTGACGAATTATATTGTCATATTAAATCCGCTGAATCAGAAGCGCTAAAGAATGTAGCTTCAAATAAATCCGCGAGTAATTTGGATTTACTAAAAAAATTACCCGCCTTAACGCTAGTCGATTTTGACGGATCGCCGCAGAAATGGAAACTTTTCTACCAGAATTTTGATACGCTTATTAATAAAAACTGTAATTTGTCTAACGCTGAGAAAGTTCAATACCTTTTGGGTAAATTGTCAGGTAAGGCTCTGTTGGTTTGTTCGGGAATTCAACCAACCGCTGATAATTACGAAATAATTTGGAACGCGCTCAAAGAACGTTATGAAGATCCCCGAACATTAGCTTCAATGTATCTCCAACAGATTTTGTCATTTAAATCGTCGCAAACAGCTTCGCAAAACTCGTTAGATTCATTTATTGAAGAGTTTTGTGCAGCACAAGCAGCTTTAAAACAACTGCAAATAAAAGACCTCGCTGACTTCATATTTTTACATCTCGCGTTATCAAAATTAGATAAAGAAACAGTTTCTTTGTTTGAGCAAGCAAATCGCAACGAAAAAATGCCTACTTTCGATTCGTTAGTACAATTCATAAAAGAACAAAGCAAGATACACTTGCTACGTAATCCCGCGTCATACGTTCCCGCCAAGCCGCCGCAATCGAATAAAAATATTAATAATCTACCCGCGCCTTCGAAAAAAGTAACTCGCTCGTTTCATGTACGCGATACAACGCGTTTAAATACATCGGTTAACACATCGGAAGACGTTAACAATATTCCAAAGTGCCCTTTTTGTAAAAATGGACACCAGTTATATAAGTGCGATTCATTCATGGAACGAGACGTAAACTTCCGAAATAAGTTTGTTCGCGATAACCGTTTATGCTCAAATTGTCTCGGGTTCCATACCCTTAACAATTGTAAAAGTCGCTTTAGGTGCAGTTTTGATAATTTAAAACACCATAGTAAATTATGTAGGAACGCGGGCATCGAACCCGCTCGAACGCTTGCTGGAGTCGAAAGTAATCCGCGCGCTGCAATACCTACTGGGGTTTCGCCTGCCGACTCGAGCGCGCGCGCGAGCGCCGCAGCTCCCGCCCCCGCCGCCGCGGCCGTAGCTTCACCTCCGCAGAGTCTATGCGCTTCGCTTAGCACTCAAGCCTGTTCGAATCAGAACGCGCGTACTGTTTTATTACCTACGGCTGTAGTTTACGTATTCAATGACCAGGGCGAACGTTTTACTATGAGAGTATTGCTCGATTCAGCATCAATGTGTAATATTATCACAAAGTCGTTTTGTGATCGCATAAATTTAAAAATTAACCCCGCGCGTTCCGTAATTCAAGGGCTCGGACTTACGGATCAGCAAGTTCAAGGTCACGCTATTTTATCTATTCGATCTCGTATAGATCAAAGATGTAATTATAAAATTACCGCTCGTGTGGTTGAGTCAATAACTGACAAAATACCTAACGAATCTATCGATTTAACTAATTTAAATCATTTGAAGAATTTAATTCTCGCTGATGAGGAATTTCATACGCCTAATGAAATAGATTGTTTAATTGGGAACGAACTATTTCCATTCTTGTTAGGGACGAGAAAAATATCCTCACCTGATTCGGCTGCCGTCGGTGTCCAAACAAGCTTAGGTTTTGTCATTTTCGGTCAGGCGAATTATTTACCGCAAAACCCGCAAATAAAGGAAAAATCCTTTCACATTTCCTCCAAAGCTACTGAGCCGAGTTTGGAGGAGCTCACCCAACGATTTTGGGAATTAGAGTCAGTTCCTAATAAAAAGCATTTGAGTGAAGATGACGCCGCCTGTGAACGCTTTTTCGTAGATACTCTGACACGCGATAAAAGTGGACGCTATACCGTTGCGTTACCTTTTAAACATGATCCTACCGAACTCGGTCGCTCTTACGAAATAGCAGAACGCCGCTTCTTAAATTTAGAGAAGAAATTAAACGCTATTCCTGAATTACGAGAAGATTACAATGAAACCATTCGCGACTACCTTTCAAAAGGATATTTAAATTTAATCGAGGATCCTGAACCCGGACCCTGTTATCACATTCCGCACAGAGCTATATATCGTCCTGAGAAAAGTACATCCAGAACCAGGATCGTCCTGGATGCAAGTTCAAAGAGTTACTGCAATTCAAATAAATCGGTTTCTTTAAATGATTTATTATATACGGGTCCTAATTTGCAAACAAATATTTTCGATCTATTAATTAACTTACGATTATTTGAAATCGCTATGTCAGCCGACATTGAAAAAATGTATTTTCAAGTTAAACTCCGCCCCAGTGATCACCGTTTTCAACGCATATTATTCAGATTTAATTCGAACGATCCTATTCAGACTTACGAGTTTAACTGCGTAACTTTCGGTGTAGTGAGCTCGCCGTACCTAGCTATGCGCGTAGTGCGACAGCTCGCCGAAGACGAAAGAAAATACTATCCCGCCGCATCCGACGCTGCCGAACGGTATTTTTATATGGATGATTTCGTCTCATCAGTCTCGTCTTTAGAGGAAGCTCGAGAACTACATCGACAGCTCGTTCAGATGTTCAGTGCCGGTGGTTTCAAGCTGACAAAGTGGATATCAAACAGTAGCCATTTGTTAAAAGAAATACCTTCCGAATTACGATCGCCTCACATTGTTCAGTTCGATGAAGATACGATCACCGCGCAAACAAAAATAATCGGTCTCGAGTGGAACCCGCAAGACGATGTTTTTACGTTTAAAGTAAACATTCCTAAAGAAACAAAATGCACTAAACGTATCATATTATCGACAACGGCAAAATTATACGATCCGCTTTCGTTATTAGGTCCGGTTATAGCGTTATTAAAGCTGTTAGTACAAGAGTGCTGGAAAAGAAATCTCGATTGGGACGATGAAGCTCCAGCTGATATACAAACTCAATGGTTTCAATTACAAAATGAACTTCATTTATTGGAATTAATTCAAATACCTCGCCATATAGGTATTTTACAAACTTCAAATAATATTACTCTGATAGGATTTGGAGACGCGAGCGAAAAAATGTACGGGGCAACTATATATTTAAGGGTTAGCATTAATGAAGAGGATGAAGGTCACGTCATGCTGCTTTGTTCGAGATCACGCGTTGTCTCACCGAAAGGCAACGTATCATTACCGCGCCTCGAACTTTGTGCCAGTCTTCTTTTATCCAATTTAATTGTATCGGTCAAGAACTCTATTTCCGATCGCGTAAAACTAAATAAAATAATTGCCTTTTCTGACTCCACGATTACTTTGTCGTGGATCCGCGCCCCGCCTCATCGCTTCCAAACTTTCGTTGCGAACAGAATCGCCGCTATTAACGACAATCTTCCAGCTCATCACTGGTACCATATTTCCGGAAAGGAAAACCCCGCCGACATATTATCGAGGCCAATCACGCCATCACATATAATAAAAAATGATCTGTGGTTTCATGGACCCTCATGGCTATCGAGTCCGTTTAATCAATGGCCCACAAACGAATTTACTCCTCACGTTATAGAAGAGCTTCCTGAACACAAAAAGCATGTGACTTTAGCCGCTACAATTCCAACTTCGGATACCTCAGGTCACAATGTATTATACGAGTCCGTGAACCGTGTTTCAAAATATACGAAATTTCTACATGCTTGGGTGTATGTTTTGCGCTTCATTAAAAAATTGAAATCACACGGTGATATAACTGTAAAGGACCTCGAAGTTACGGAAACCTATATTCTACGCATTATACAAAATCATCACTCTTTCGATATAAATGATTCTGCTCTTCGAAAACTAAATGCTTTCAGAGACTCAAACAATTTAATACGTGTAGGCGGAAGGTTGTCGCAATCTCAACTAAGCTATACGGAAAAACACCCGATAGTACTTCCCGCTAAGGATCCGATTGTGCATCGCATAGTGGACTACCACCACCAAATAAACGCACACGCGGGACCCTCATTACTACTCGCTCTGCTACGCGAAAATTATTGGATTATCGCCGCTCGAAATATGGTCCGCAAACGCGTGCAAAGTTGCAATAGATGTTTTAAACTTAAGCCAAAGAACACATATCCCATAATGGGAGACTTGCCGTACTTTCGCGTCAGCGACGTAAAAAGCTTCGTTTTTTCAGGCGTGGACTATGCAGGTCCGTTCCATATTACGCCGTACAGACGTCGTGGTGTAAAATCTATGAAAGCTTATTTATGTTTGTTCGTTTGTCTAACCACTAAAGCTCTTCATTTAGAACTTGTCTCAGACTTAAGCTCTGCGTTGTTCCTAGAAGCTTTCAAACGATTTATTAGTCGCAGAGGTCCCGTTTCCTTAATAGTTAGCGACGGAGCTGGCACATTCTCCGCTGCCCATAAGAAAATGGATGAAATTCACGCGCTTCTGTCTAAGGACAAATACATAGATCAATATTTAACAGATTTAAAAGTGCAGTTCTCCAGGAATTGTCCTTTAACTCCTCATTTTGGAGGAATTTGGGAAAGTCAGATAAAATCCGTTAAAACCCATCTTTATAAAGTAATTGGGAATCAAATTTTAACGTACGAAGAACTTAATACAGTTTTAATTCAAATTGAAGGTATCATGAATAGCCGTCCGCTCTGTGTATTAAGTTCGGACCCTTCCGAACCCATGGCGCTTACTCCAGCCCATTTTTTAAATATAACGCCCTTAAAGTTTTTACCGGCTGAAGATTTTACTGAAACTCCAAATCACAGGCTAAACCGGTATGAATTACTTTCTAAATTAGTACAGTCTTATTGGAAAAGGTGGAGTCGGGAGTACCTATCCTCTCTCCAAAGTAGACAAAAATGGAATACTCCTGCCCAACCAATCCAGAAAGGGTGCATAGTAATTGTGCGAGAAGACAATTCCCCAGTTCTAAATTGGCCATTGGGTATCGTAGAAGAACTATTTCCTGGTAAGGATGGTGTTACTCGTGTAGTAAGGATCAAAACCCGAACTGGATCCTATTTAAGACCCGTGGTTCGGCTTTGCCCTTTACCGCTTCAATAATAGTAAAATCCATTCAATCGCACCGCGCTATAGATTAAGTTAATATGAATTCTAAATCTTAATACAATTGTTTCTTTGCTTTGTTTTTTGCGAATTTCTGAAGGTATCCCTTCAGCCCGGGGGATAAATGGTTACGCCGTTAGATATTTAAAAACTAATTTACAATTATAAGTATATTTCAGTAAATCTACACACTATACATTACACCCTATACGCTGTCACGTTCTATCATATTTAAAATCTATACCTTTCCCTGTCCTTTTCCTATTCGCCTAGACGAGTGACGCGAAAACAGCGCATGCGCATCTAATGCACTCACGCGAGCATTTTTGAAAATCGCAGTTCAGTTATCAATTAACTCCGCCGCGCACTGACCTAATTTTTGAGTCACGCACCTAATATTATTGTGCCGCCGCTTTTATATCGAACAACGTAGTTCACAGGACTCTTAAGTGCTTTTTATATTAATCACACGAACTGTTATCAAATATAACTACAACAATATTACTTATGGAGTGAACGCGGGGTGTCGCTGGCCTACTATTTGAAGCTATCGAAGAACGACATTTTTTTACAAGTAAGTCTAGGCGATATTCCTTTCACTTCTCTTTTTCACTCCAATAATTACATGGCGTTTTCATTTATTTTTTAGCTCGTGAAATGGCTTCACAATATTTGTTTTTTACATCTGTGTTTTTTAACACGCGGTAAAAAAAATAACAGTGCTAACCAATTTTTCCTTAAGTCACCAGTGGGACATGTGAGGTCACAATATCTAAATCGACCGCCAGAAAAATTAAAATAAAGTGCTGAATTTAATCTAATTACGAAGTCTCACAATTTTGTGAATACGTATCAGATTTAAGTGAAATAAATACGAATATTCCTATAATGACATATTTTTAAAGAAATAGATGACAACCATTTTTATTTCCCTTTTCGTCTTTCTCAAGCTCTTTGTTACTAACCTAACAAATGGATTGACATAATTATTAATATTCGATATGGTATGGGATGACTTTCGTATTTAAAAAGACTATTTGTTTTTTTTTTTAAATATTGCTAAGGTTTTGCCGTCTGCAACACATTGGCACTACCGTATCTTAATCCATCTTTAGTCACCTTATACTCCCAGATGCGCTTAAACACAAAATTCTTAGGTTCATAAATCCATCAATCATCTGCTTCTAAACTGGAAGATTTTTTATATATTCTTGTGTTTTCAAGTTTCTGGTGAACAATCATGTGTCTACCGTTTCAATTAAATATAGACATTAATCAGAATATTCTTAGTAATTTCTACTACTGGGCTTTTACTCGTTATAAAATGGTATAAGTAGGTACTTATAGCTTTCTCAAGACGAAATTAATAGTTCGTTAAAAAAAAAACTGAATCCTATTGTCAAATCTCAATAGTTAGGTTGACCGAACTACTATAGGTATTAGGTATATATAATTCATACTGCCCATCAGGTGTTAGGATCTTTTCTTTTACTCTTAGTGTCTTGAACAATATTCAGTTATATGGTTATAATATAATTCAACAGGTTTTATACAAAATTTCCAACCGAACGATCACTCTATTTCTCAATACGTAGCAACGGAAAATCTTACTATATTTCCGTTCTGTCAAAGCAAATCAAAAAAATCTATCACCCGTTCTTAAATAATTTAACCCATACAGTCTTTAAGCGATTGCTTCTATATTTGCAACTTGACTAGTTATTTCTGTAATCATTTTCGATTTTTAAATCATCTTGCCGAGTGAGCCTTCTGTACCTTTAGTACTATTATGTACTCCGTGACCTAGCTCAACGAAATTCTTAGTAAGTAAACAATCACAGTACCAATTCATAATAATAGATATCGAGCAACTTTGTCTTATGTCCAAACTTGCGGAATTATGAAGTTAATTCGAAAAAATGAATGCTTATCGCCATAATTTTAAACTATTTGTAAACTTATACCACAGATTTTAACTTATACTGTCAACACTACTTCATATCATAATAAAAATAAGTTATACAATGATTACCGTTTTTGATGTGCCCATTACTATAATATCGTTTAATCATAGATCGTTACGAAAACAATTTCGACTGGTAAAACTTTTACTATCGTCTAGCTGTAAGCTTTCATACAAAAACCAATAACGTTTTCCTACTCGTAAATATGTATAATCCGGTTTTCATAACTTTTAGAAATGTTTAACTTTTTAAGAAGTATTGCTTATGTTAAAAGTTATTAGAGTCTAAATATCCATATTTTGACCTTAAAACTTACTCGAGTATTTTTTGAAATAAAACGTACGAGCCTAGATTAAAATGTACTGAATCTAATAAAACCAAAATTGTCCAATTCAGTAGGTAACGTTTACTGGGTGGATGGGTAAAAACTCAAGCAATATTTCAAGAATAAAATTTAGGTTCTGGACTTGCAACTCTCTCTATACGAGCATACGAAGTATTTTTCAACCGCGTTTATAAATCGTATTTAGGTGAAGTTAATAAAATATTTATTTCAGTTAACAAAATCACAATTTTTTTTAGTAAAGCCAAATTATTCAGTTAGCCATTTTACGTATGACACAATTTCCTTCTCAAAAAATTATTTATTTTATTACATTGACTGCCAATAGAACAATGACGACTTCCCATTCATAATTTTAGTTGAGAATATTTTCTATTAATATATATATAACAAATATCTTTTAATTTCATTCTGCCTATATTCCTTAACTCATTATTTTTAATTTTTTTTAACATATAAATGTAAAATAAACTCATTTTTAGTTTCATCTATTTAGTTTATCTAAGTAGATATATATCTATCAAGAAAAAAGCGACTCTATCCAAGAAATATCCAAAGATAATAGGTATTCAATATACGCTATGGTTAACATAAGTCACTTGTCTTAGGATTTGTTACTATCATTAGTTGTGTTTTATCCTTTATAACTATAGTTGTGAGTCTTGAGCAATGTTGCGAGGTACACACTTGTAAATAAATCCGTAGTCAATTAAAGAAAACCCTATTGAGTTGATAAAATAATATCAGATTATGTAAACATGAATAATTCGAAAATGCAGAACTACCAAAACAGAATATTAGAAATGAACGTTAGAAATAGTTTTGTCTGAATCAATAACCGAATAGTTGTGTTGATAACTATATAACAAAATAATTCAATAAAAATAACATCAAGTGCACATACTGCACTAACGTTTCCTACAAGTGCTTACTCTTTATCTAAGTTGATTGTAACGTAATTGTAATGCTTCTTTAATAACTTTTTATTTAAGTACCAAAATTTACCCACCTATGTGATTGTGATGTGTTTCTCTATCACATTATCGACATTTAAAATTTGTTACAACTTGCCAATTACAAGCAACGTTGCCGATTACTTTTTGAGTAAACAATAACAAGTATTTACTAATAACTGCCAAATAACATAAACGTTCAAAGAAACTGTTTAAGCAGAACTGACTTGAATTATAATATGTGTAGTTAATATGTCTTCATCTAAAACAATTCAGTCATCTAGTCACAATAATATCAATGAGCAGTTTGTTTGCTGACCCAACAATTTTCAGCGCTTTCTCTTACTTTATTTCAAGTTATAAATGTTTATAATTATTCGATAATTACATAGCAAATTACAATTATACTGTGAGATTAGTACGAGTTGGATCAATTTAAATTCAAAATTCGATTCAATTCAAACTGACTTTTTTTTTTACAAAATTAAATTGTATTGAATGTTTATGAAAACATTAATTTTTCTCTACTTATTTATAGTTGTTTGATTATAAAACCTCTTTGATATATATTAATTAATAATAATCAATAATCATAAACCATTATCAGTTATCACCAAACAACATAGTTTGCAGCGATGCAGGTATAATAGCGCAAGTACAAACGAGAATACGCGACCCATTAAGCTCAAGTCTCGATAACATCTGCAATGTATGACGCCTGTGCAATCTATGACTATCTCTAAATCTATTTGCCGCTTATCGGTTCGGTGATGTACGGGGTGTGCGTCGCTGTACCGCAGGCCGTCTTGCCTGCCATCCAGCTGCCAGCACTGCTAAGAGCGACATCCACCGACGTACTCGACTCTCGTAGCACGTTGCCGCCAGCGACGATTTCGCCTGCACCTTGAAACACCAACTGCTCCACCACCAAGCTGCACCTTGAAACAGCAACTGCTCCACCACCAAGCTGCACCGTAGACTCCAACTGCTGCCACCACCAGGCTGCACCATGGGACACCAGGCTGCACCGTAAGACACCAACTGCTGCTACCACCAGGCTGCATCGTGAGACACCAACTGCTGCTACCACCAGACTGCACCGTGAGACACCAACTGCTGCTACCGCCAGGCTGCACCGCGGGACATCCATTCACGCCGGGAACGATCACATGGCATCTTGAGTCACTTACCTGAAACCATTTAAACAACGAGTATCTCTCTCCTTTACACATTATGTACCTACACACAATAATAATGTAGTACATTCAATCTCCTACCATAAACTTATGAAACATGAATCTCTTAGAATCCAAAATTACTTTACATTTAGTACACACACTGTGGTAACTATGTGTGTACTAAATGTGTGGTAAAGATTTGTAAATCAATCAATCAATCAAACAATTTATTTGCATACATGTGTCAGGTATAAAGATTATAGAGAAGTTGTACAATCTCTTAGCTCTTTTGGCAATTTATTGTATATTTTACAAAGATTTAAATCTTTGATATTTTAACAGCCATCACGCAAACACCCTTATAAAAGAATGCGGAAATGTGAATGTCTTGTACATTCTAAAACACAAATACATTAACATGTACCTTCTCGTGGGCGTAGAATTGCACCAGGGTAACGGTAGTACGTTATAGTCCCTGATGTCGTCCCTCTTCGGATCTGAAAGCAATTCTTCCCAGTCTTCTCCAAATTATTGAAATTCCTTTTCGTTTACAGGTCCAGGATTGTGAATAAAAGATTCTTTCCACTTATTTATCTTTTTGTATTTTTTCATAAATCAATAATTCAATTAGTAACATTTTTTTTGACATCTCTTTTTCAATCACAGACAGAACTAACTACATTTCTATTTTCAAATTCCATAAAAGATAATATTAATCGTAAAAAGGTTTGTTTTCCAAAAATTATACATATTAAATACTTCACGGTGACGCAAAATATTAATGAAAACTAAACATAAATCTTCAGCACGCTAACACTAGGAACCTTTGATTTAATACAAGCCAAAACTGTGTTGATATGCATTTTTCATTGCAAGAAATATATGTGAATCAAGCAATGCATTTCTTGAACGAACCACTTTTGTTATAGTAAATAATTTCAAAATATTGCACCGCAATATCACTTAAATCAATGAAACTGCAGTAAATTACTCTACTTGATAATTGTCTATAATGTATAAAAATGGTTTTAAAATCTAAATTAGGTGTCACGAGTACAAAGTTCTAGGACTAACACCTTTTTTTAACAATTATTTTCTTATAAAATCAGTTCTAGTTACTTATAATTATTTAAGTAAGTACATAAACGAAGTCTTAACAAATGTATTTTTTTCTATTTTTAACAGAGAAGCTTCCCAACATTACAAGTTATTTTATCACCTAGCAGTTTAAGCAGTTCTAAGCACCTAGGTACTAAAGTCATTAAAGCATGTCTAATACCTAGACCAAGCCCTAAGTTCAGTCAGAGCGAAAGTAACCTTAATATCGGAAACATAACACTGGCTCACAGACTCGACAACCGAATAGAGCGGGCACTTTCACATTTCATTCAAACTTCGCATACCTCGACCTTCAGAAATGGAACACCAACGTCAAAATACTCAGCACAACGTGTTTGTAAACAATTAAAGCGATGGAACTTGTTTTCTATAATGTATTATTGTATCCAATATAGTAAACGGGACAAAACTATGATGATGAGTCATTCAAATAAGAATTTAAATGTATTATTTATTGGTTTATCTTTCAAATTTTTTAGTGTAATAATAGTAAGTTTTCAATAATTTTCTCATTTCATTATGTCACCGACATTTAAATTTAATTTGCGGTAATGATTCAAGCAGTATTTTGCTTACAAACGTACAATCTCTTACCCCTCACTTTACCCAGTGGTACATTGAGAAGTTTTTATAACAATCCTAATAGGTAGTATAATTCTTAGTGGTATATTGAGAATTTTTCTATCCAACTTTTCTACACATTACCATTTACCTGTCTCGTAAAACATATTATTATGTGGCTTATGTTCATTACATAAATGTTTAATTATATTGTCTCTAGTCGAGATTGGAAACATGTACCTAACCCAAAGATCAAAACTAGGAGGATCTCACGATCCTACGCAATTTCAAACCAATATAATATCAATGAGTTAAGTCATAATATTTTTTACAATCTTTTCTGCGCATTCGAAGCTCTGTATTTTTCTTCAATGTCAAGAATTTCAAGTGCGTGCGCGCATAAAAATACCGGTAAAATTTTGTTTTTAAATGTAATCCATCAAAATTAAAATGTAATAATAATTTGTCACAGTGGTGTGATGCCTTTTTTTTCTCTATGTTGTGGTTTAACATTAATGTATCTGATACGTTCAGTTTTAGCCAGAACTTTCTAGAAGGCATTTCTTTTAACTTCTTTGATCATCGTGCTGATCGTAAAGGAAGATAGAAATAACAGATATCAGTTAATACTAGAATAAGAGATTAAAATCTACCTTTATTCAATATTCAATAGGTATGTGCTAAACCATTTTTTATTAAATTGATTTGTTATTTATTTTTTATTTTGGTGTTTTTATGTACCTAGTGTAGGTAACAGATTCACATTTTCTATTTTATTTAGTAAAAGTAATAAACACCGAGCATTAATAACAAGAAGCTTTTAAAAAGCTCATGTATTTATTCAAAGTATTATATTTTACCTATCAAAGAACTTACAAAAAAGATAAATAAAAAAATTTTGAAAGTTTAGTACCTATTGCAATTATTTGCTCTTATCCTAGAACTTTCCAGAAAGGTTTTACTTTTACTTCATTATTACATTAATTTTTAATTCGTGTTTTTTATGAGATAACTGGGGGCATCTCGCTTCATATTTTACATTCATTTCAAAGAAATTATAACATAATCAAGGATTATTATTACCAAAAAGTTCCAACCAAAGTTTCAGTAAAAGCACACATAGTAATCGAGACTGTAAAGTACCTACAAAAAAATGTAAACATTGTAGGTAGATACCAGTTAAATACCTTTCAAAATTGTGTACTATAAAAAACCTACAGCTACGAGTAAGTACGTAAAAAACGGGTACAGATGTTGTATCTCACTTACCGTTACAACCAGTTCTGTCACACACGCGTTCTTCACGAGGTATAAGAAGCAACTGATGGGTCGTACAAACAACGGTATATTGGTCCACTTCCGAGGTTTTCTTTGCTTTTTTACTCATACAGTACACGAGACGATACGATTTTAAACAACACGACAACTACTATATACTGCTGTTAGGGCTCTTCTTGCAGAGTTCGTCCGAGATCTGATGTCTCAGGATGATGAGCGCATTGATAGTGTCGTATGATATTGTAACGCAAAATTATGGGACGCACTGTATCTGACATGGAAATGCGTATCACTTAAAATCAGGTGAACATACTTGCTCGCCTCATAATTCTTTTTTATTTAAGAAATTTGTATTTGATTTTATTTGATTTTTTATTTGATCTTTTATTTGATTTTGGTAGGTATAGTCGCAGAATGAAAAGGTTCGTCACGTTAGTGTCGATTTTCGCCCGCACTAGTACTGCAAGATTCTATAATGTCAACATACCAAAACAATAGACTAGTGCAAACGAATCTCTTTAAAAATTGACGAACCTTTTCGTTCCCTTACTGTACATAAAAGTTGAAGCCTAAAAGCTTCCATTCATAATTAGGGAATTCTTATCCTCACAAGGATAACGAAGGAAAAAATATATGCTTTTTGTTCTTAGTCCATTTATCTAACCCACTACGCTGGCCTAAATACCAACCTAACAAACAAAACGATGAAATTCATAAAACCTCTTATACAACAGCAATTAAAGTTTCTAGTAAACAAGGCACAATAATCGAACATAAGCTGATCAAACAAACTTTGTCCTGCCTCTAAATCTGCCCACTAAAAAGAAAATTTCATCAAAATCGGTCGACTTATTTTCCGGTAAGATCCCAGAAATTTCGGGGAGGAGCATAATATTGGGATCACGATTTCCATCTGATAAAAAAATAATATGACTATTAAAAACCTTCCCCAAGCAGTACCCCATTTACATAAGTACTAATTATTGGTAGAGTTTTCTTAGATGGTAGAGTTAGCTTAGGCGCACCAAGAAACCGCACTGCGGATTGAAAGGCTTCACAAAATTTTGTCCTTCGAAAAAAGGAACAACTCTCAAGCATAATTAGTAAATTTAATCAATTCCAACCCAACTCCTAGGTAAGCAACTTATTTTTTTGTTTTTGTGCAAAAAGCGCCATCTCTGCAATATTGTTTGAAGCACGTCGCTAACAATGCGTTTGAATCATAAACGCGGTATAGCAGTAATATTACAACGTAGTTTCACCTATGTCTCTAGATGGCACTATAAAGTTTTATTCACTTAGTAGTGCGTAAAAATACCGATAGGTGGCTGGAAGTTATAATATTTGTAGCGTTCCTTAACCATGTTGGTAAAAATGGGAAATGCTTTCCAAAAAACCAACTTCAAATGCCACTACAAAGAGTGAAATAATTTTTATTTAAATTTTAGGTACCTACACCAATTCGAAGTCGGGCAATGTTTCATACAATCCCTAATAGTCCTTCTTACTTACTTGATGTGCGAAGAAATGACGAAGTCATAGACAATCGCCCGACTTCGAATTGGTGTAGGTACCTAAAATTTAAATAAAAATTATTTCACTCTTTGTAGTGGCATTTGAAGTTGGTTTTTTGGAAAGCATTTCCCATTTTTATTTTATACTTTTTAGTGGAAAACAATAAAATGCACAAGGCGTTGTAAAAATACCCAAATCGCTTGAGGTGTGTTCATAAAATCTGAAGAGATACCTCAAATTCACCAAGATCCCATCATCAGACCCTGACTTGATGACTTTAGTCATCAAATCAGTATTTGCCAGCAAATGCACCATTAACTATAAAAAATACCCAACTCGCTTCAAGTATACTAGCAAAATTTGAAGAGTTCCCTCGATTTCACCAAGATCCCATCATCAGACCCTGACTTAATGATTTTAGTCATTAAATCAGTATCTGCTAGCATATGCACCAGTAACTATAAAAAATACCCAACTCACTTTAAGTATACTAGCAAAATTTGAAGAGTTCCCTCGATTTCACCAAGATCCCATGATCAGATCCTGACCTGATGACCATAGGACAACTTGGAAAATATTATTCTTTTTAATAAATCTCAAATAGTTTCATGTGTCCATATAAAATTTGAAGAGTTCCCTCGATTTCTCCAGGATCCCATCATCAGATCCTGACCTGATTAAAATGGGACCATTTGGAAACAAAACCCTCTTAAACAAAAAAAGAATCAATCAAATCGGTCCACGCGTCTTCGAGTAATCAGTGAACATACATAGATAAAAAAAAATAAATAAAAAAAAAAGATTCCGACGAATTGAGAACCTCCTCCTTTTTTTGAAGTCGGTTAAAAATGGAACCCTTATGGTGAGACTTTTTCCGTACGACCATCTTTCCGTCCGCCACACACGATTACTTCAGAAACTACCTTAAAGATTTTTATTTATTTTAATGCTTGATACTTAGTTTCTAATGTTTGGGGCATACTGACGAAAAAATACTACCATTCCCCCTTTTTCCCGAAGTTAATTGTTACTAATCGAATAATTTGAAAATTACAACAAACACTCAGTTTTTTTTTAATAATATTTTTACAATTAGCCTTCAGGTTTCTTATGGTTTCCTTCTGTAGTAAGTACGGATCCCTCCGTGCGCGAAAGCACTCCCACTTCGCCGGATTTTTAGGTTTCCGTACCTCAAAGAAAAACGGAACCCTTATAAGATCACTTTGTTGTCCGTCTGTCTGTCTGTGTGTCACGACCCTTTATTTCAGTAACTATTAAAGATGTCGTCATGAAATTTGGAATAGGTGTAGATAATGATGGCCAGCCGTTAGTGCAATCATAAAAAAATTAAAATCTTTTTTATTTTTATTTACAAAGGGGGGTAAACTGGGTCGTCGGAATTTCACAATGAGATAACAAAATTGAGTGGGGTATGATATGAAAGGACGTTACTTGTGTATTCTTAAACCGATTTTTATTTATTTTTATGTCCGATAGTTTTTGACTTATTGAGCAAACTGTCGAAAAAAATACCGCTCCCCCCGATCTCTCCGAATCCGAATAAATAAATTATCTCCGAAGTTTACCAATCGAAAATTCTGAAATAATTATGATTAATAAGGATCAATGTATATTTTACGGGAAAAATAAAATCAACTCTGTATTTAATATACTTTTTTTGGTATTAGCAATTAACCTCATAAAACAAAGTTAAGTTTGCGGTTCGGTAAAAAAGTGATTCTTAGGCCCGGTTTCCACCAAAGCAGTGCGGAGCGGAGCTGTTCCTCTCCGTTTCGGAGATGTCGAAATGACGAAATCTGATTAGTTACTCAAACACAGCTCCGCTCCGCTCCGCTTTGGTGGCAACCGGGCCTTATGATTTAACTTTTCGTACTTTTTGTAGTACGGAACCCTCAGTGCGCGAGCCCGACTCGCACCTCACCAATTATTAAATTTCATTTAGATATTACATGAGTGATCGTTAGGTTTCTATATCGATTTTGTAGATAAGTTATATGGCTGAGGGCTGAGCTTGAGCGACGACTTCGCATACTCCAGAAGAAATCTTACTGGTACGCCCACCACTTCATTATAATATCATAGAAATTTAAATGACTTACCTAGAAACATAATTATGTCCGCCTTCCCTTCGATCAATCTTCCATCCACCTCCACACAGCCATTCCTATCTTCATCAGCATGCGTTTATTAGATTTCAGATTACTCTATAGTTAAGCAACATCATCGTATCATGCGTTTTCTCTAACTGCCTGTCACACACTCGTAATTTATTACGTAATTCACAAATTGCCTATTTAACCATATTCATCTAAAGGTTTATTAACTACAAAGTTATCTACACCGTTACAAACAATTTCTTCTTATCTAATTTAACCTTTAATACCATCACATAAGTCCACAGAGTCTGTTTTTTCAAATCAGTGGTTAGATTTGCATTTGCAAGACATTCCCATAAAAAGGTCTATTACGATTTCAATTTCAATCTTGATGATGTCTGTAGCAACTCTGATGTTTTATTCTTTATCACCATTGCATAAGATAACTTATTCCTCCACACGAAAACCTTCGTTGATTTTGCTGCGATTATTTTGATGTTCTTTGTTGTTTTGTTCCACTTCTTCATCCATAAAAAATACGATTCTAGCATCTATTATTACGTCCGTCCATTCATACACGTATCAATGAATATCTTTGTTTGCTTATCACGTAACAAAACTTTCAATTTTAGTTTATAGCTCGCAAAAGTTTATTTACATTATTTCATCAGAATTCCGAATATGGTAATCTCCAATTTTCTTCTGTATTGTTTCTCTTCGAGTTTCAAAAAAATCTTCAACAATTAATACTTGACACTATAACTTCAAGTTATTCAAAGTGCATTGACACTCCCAACCTGTGTTTGAGTGATCTGAGCTCCCAACCAAGAAGACGGCACATTCAATACTGAAAATAAGTCTGAGATGTTTGTTTGTTTATCCAAATTCTTGGTCCCTCCTCTCATGTTTTTAGACTGGGATTATTCCTTACATTGTTACTTTTCTGTTCTTTCTAACAACAAACTCTTTTATAAAGCGAAATCTTGTTATGATGTCCTTTTAAGGGCTTTACACTTCAGATTTTTTGCACACTATTGCGTCTCGTGTATTACTTGAGCAGTTGCGAATCTTTTTTCTCCTTGAACAGCTGTGGATCTTTTCTCCAAACACAGCTATCGACGTATCTGTTAGAGAGATAACATATAGTTAAAAGTGAGCTACTGTTCTCATTGATTGTCACAGACTACGTAATTATGAAGTCATAGTCATTATCTTTTCAGATAGCTCATTCACCTGTTAATCTTTTTTTTTCCTTTTATCTTGTCAATGTTAATAAAGCTTGTCCGATGCAGCACAATGAAATCGAGTAAGAACGGTTAGAAACTCTGTGATTTCTTCCACAATTTGCTGCTCTACGCTTTTCTTAACGACCCCAGCATGTGGCCTGTAATAAAAGAATTATGCGTGATCAGTAAGTTTTACTTTCATCTTATTACTACATAGAGTACAGGGTGTTATTTTTTCATAATCTTCAACTTTTTATGATGATACTGCGAGTTGAAGGTTGGGTGAAATAGTTGAATATTATGGTTTTATCCGACTGAGAAAAAAAACAGATTTCAAATTAATTGGTGTGTGTTTTTATTACAACTGAAATATTTTACAATATATGCATACATTAATAATATGAGACTTATTAAGCAAAAGCAAACGAAATATGCACATGTTTATGTAAGTTTATCACACATTCCTCTAAAACTATGAAATTAGATCGCGGCAATTTTTTATTAACTATTTTTTTCTTATTTCAACTTGCTTTACTTTGTTGTCAGTTTTATCAAAATCAGGGCAGCAGTTAGTTCAAGATATTGAATTTTAAATGTGTCATTTTTGTATACATATTACTACGTTCTGTCAAGAAATTCTAATGCTCGTTTTCACCAATATTTTAGGCCTTAGATGACAGTTCTTGTTTGTGAAAACTGTCACCTGTCGGCTTAGGCGTTTCTTAAAGTGTTGGTGAAAATGAGTGCAGGCCAGCTAATAAGCAGTCGGATAATGATTTCCGAATGATAAAAATAATACATACATCCTGTAAAACATATAATATAAGGCAAATCCGATGTTATTATAAAATACGATGTCTCACGGTGATTACATTGAAGTGCCTATCTGAATTGGTCGTTTACAACGATGTAGCATCGATGGAAACCCATTTATTATCTCATCTGTCATACCTGCCAATTATCGTCAATGATCTGTGAAGAATGAAGAAACTACAGATCAGATAACTTTGGCTTTTGTTACGAGAAGTTAGCATTAAAAAATCAATTAGATACACTACAACGGATTCAAACTATCTATTACAATTTTGATAGTAGTGTACGACCTTTGGAATATAACTATAACCTCTAATTAATCTCTGCTGGGTACTTCTAAGGTTTTAACCACATACACTGAGTAACACTGACACTTTAACCGAAACGTTATAGTTAAATAATATGGCGGTCTGACATTATTTCGAAAGCCGCCGTATCAAGCTAGAATCAAAATCAGTTGAGAATGAAAAGTTTGGATAATTGTCGATTATCTACAAAAAATTTCCTCAGTAATGCCAAACTGTATCATAAACTAAGAATTAACAAAGATAAAGAAATAGATGAAGAATCGATAACGTTATTGGCCTTCTCCTGATTTTGGAAGTTTCGAAGCCTGTGCTTAATATACCTATTGGATAGTTAAACAGATAAAATGATTATTCAAAAAGACATGCTATTTAAATGCAAGACTATTTTCAAGGGTAATTGCTTCTACTGAAACTAAGCATAATTTACCAAGATGCTATATCACTTAAGCTTTATCGTCAGTAATATGTTTCGGTGATTTAACTATCAAAATACCATCAATGCATATTAATATCATTTTAATATATAAAAAAAAGAAGTTTACTTTAAATGGTAATGACATTATTATTGTATCTTTTATTTTTTCACTTTCATCAAACTTTCTTGTACCGGGGCGCTTAAATGTCGTTCAGATGATTTGCATTGTGGGCGACTGCACGCACGACTTCTGGTTAATTCAGGGCGAAATCGTCACGAAGTCCTTTTCTATGCCGGGTCTACACTCACGCCGCAAGTACACTCGAACTTTGCCGTAACGTTCAGGAAAAATAAACATGAAACATGTTGAAAACTCTGCTTTCAGCCAATATGTCAATGTAAATATTTAGAAAATAGAATTTACAATAAGTTTCATGTTATTAGCATATAAATCGGCTAATCGGACAGAAGCAATTTTTTTTCTTTATTAGACTTATTTTTTCTTTTAATCGTTATGTTAACGTAATACTTGGGACAGATATTTCTGGGATCTTCACGAAAGTTTTTAATTTATTTTTTTGAGTTTTTGTTCATTTTGTCGCGAATGTTCACAGACATAATCAATGCACAAGTGTAGAGCCGGCAATATCTCATGTTTGCAGCTTTACAGCAAAAAAATGTCGGTCACGTCAAAGAGTCACGTTCAGATGTTTAAATACGCAACGCTATCACTGTCACTATCGCATCTTTAACTGACAGTTTTAAACAAACGTTTAAAAAAAAGTTAAAATGCGTCAAGAAGGACGCCAAGCTTTTTAGCTAATAAACTGCATTTTTTACACGACTTGCCAAAAAAGGAGTGTAATGTTTTTAGGGTTCATGACGTACTTATATGTATGTATGTATGTGTGTAACTTTTGAACGGCTGAATAGATTTGGACATATGGGTATCCGTACATTATTCCGAGTAACATAGGCTATATTTTTTGATTAATATACCGTGGTATGTTTAAAGTTATAGCACAGGATACCTACCATATTATATCGTTATAGTGGGTATAATCGTAAGTATGCGAGAGCCCCAATAAACTATAACGACCGACTCTCTATCAATAACCTTGTTACCCCATGAACTTGTACTCGTATTGTGTATTGTACTTCAGGTAAGTTACCCACAACGCCAGCTTGCTATAGCGCTTTATAACACTCGAAATAAGTATAAAATATGATCATAAAGCTTTTCACGCTATTTTACTAAATTAGGTACATAGATTTTACCTTATTGTTTGCTTTAAAACATTCAGTAACATTAGTAATGATACAACACAACACAAAGTAAGCGCAAAAATGTGTCACATTTCTTTAATGGACGAAATGCCAATTGACCTGCAAAATGAAAACTGTGACAGACAGAAAAATGTAACTAACTTTTTTGAACTGACTTACTAACGCAATTAATTATTATCACCGCATAGCTCAATGTAATTAACAAATCGAGCTAGAATTTAAATTATTGATAATTATTAAATGACGTACCTAAGCTTGCGCTGAGAAAGATATTTTCAAAAAATTGAACTCCTCTTGGAAACTTAAGAAATTATGTCAAAGAATAATCCGTAGTTTGTAGATAAAGTTACTAACGAGCTTTGCTAAATAAATCTTTGTATGGAAGACGAGCTTAATTTTGAGCTGCGCATACGCTGCTTGAATATAAAGGTACCTGCACTTACAAATGGGTTAACTTTCTAAGGATAAATGCCAAAGATAGTTTTGCTTTCCTTTTTATTCTGATATAAGGAAGTAAGAACTAGCCCGACGGATCTTGCTCAACTCTTGGGTTCCGTACCTCATAATGAAAACTGGCACAGGATCACTGTCTGTCCGTCTGTCAGCCACTTACGTTTTGTTGGGTTCATCCATCAGGATCCCTTAACATGATCCCTAGGGAATCCTGGTGACCTCGAAAAGTTTTTCAGGTTTTATAGACTTTAAGGACATGTTAAGTACACCTATGTTACGAAGTTGATATTGATAGAATTACTTAGCTGTAAACAAAAAAAGTCCTTATGTCTCTCATTTTCCAGCTCAAAACCTTTAAAAACCATGTCCTAGGTACCTACTTCTGTTTGTCCTTAGTAAGAAGCAAACTGAGGCAAAAAATAAAAAATTGATCATGTGCGAGTCGGGCTCGCGCGCTGAGGGTTCCCTACCATCAAGACACATTCTCTATAGTATTAAAGTAAGCCAAACACAGTGGGTAGGCCACTACGAGCATAAAATCACGTTTAATGTATAGAGCCCGCTTAATTTCATCCCTATATGTCGTCGCCATACCACCAGTACGCACGAAGCGATTCGCTTCTTCATTTTTAGTACGCACGGCTAAGGTTTGGAATTCTCTCCCGAAATCTGTTTTCCCCGCATGTTACGACCTGGGTGCTTTTAAAAAAAGAGTGAATAGGCATATTTTAGGTAAGCGCGCTCCATCTTCGACCACATCGACACTTTCCATCAGGTGAGATTGTGGTCAAGCGTAAACCTATATACAGCTTACATATATATATTTTAATTTAACTATTTATTTTTACAGTAAGTATATAACTAAATATTCTTTGAAAATTAGAAGCGTCTACCTGTTACCGTTTGTTGTTATAGCGGTAACAAATAGACATCATCTGTGAGAATCGCAAGTCTGTAGCTGTCAAGGTTCCAGAGATACAGCATGGTGACAGACGGACGGACTTACGGACATAAAAGTCTCCGTAATAGGGTTCCTTTTATACCCTTTGGGTAAGGAATCCCAAAAAATTGTGAATTAGTATATCCTAAAAATATTTGTCATTGAAAATGCGTGCGGGGCCACTGGCAAAATCTAGTGATCGATACAAAACCAAACTTCGAAGTGTGTTATCATTCAATATTATGTTTTACTTGCATAATTATAGCATTTCTTTACGAATGGCTTAATGTCACCATGACAGTAGCATATATGGTAAAAACAAATGAAAGTCTTACAAAACATAAGTAACTGCTTATAGTACGAGTAATTTGCATGTGAGACGTCATACAAAAACCACTTAGCATTTCTTGTCTGTCATCTCTCGTTCTCAGGAAATCGTGCATAATAATGGGGATGATTATTGTGATTTTACTTTCTTCCGAACGTTTAACCACACACATAAATTGTTTGGAAACGCTTTATTTAGAAAATAAGTTTTTGAAGATGCATACAAAAACTTTGTACAGATTTGTTTTTGGTTAAGAACCGCTTTTATTCCTTTGGATTAAATAATATAATCAGGAGGAAAACAAAAAGCTTTTATATAGTAGGGATTCAATGCATTATTTTCCGCACGTTAAACACACATGGAAAAGTCTACTTTTTTAAACAAATGTGTCAAAAATTCTTGTAACTCGGCAGTTAAATTAAATTCAACGTCTATTGTACTTTTAGTAACTGTCTCTGGTAGTATTTCCTGGTATAAAGAAATAATTAAAAGTAAACTTATCACTATCAGTAACGAGACATCTGAAATTGCTATTTAAAACATATTCAAAAGCAGAATAAAGTGTTCCAATACCTAGGTATCTAATTTCATGTAGCTGCATTAACTTAATTGAAAATCGTATATCACAATGAATACGATCAACGCTATTTAAAATTAAAATCCTCGCCTACGGCTCATTTATTTTAAAGAGTTGAATCCCTGGTAGTCTTACATATATATACCTAATAAAAGTGAACGCCACTTTTCTTTGTCGGTAGATAATATGGAGTAGATAAATAGTAGATAGCAAAGTAAGGAAACAAAACAAGATTATGTACCTATAAAAGATCTATCTAAGAGAAATCTCGCTTTGCTCTGCTTTGTGACACATTGTCTCTGCCCTTTTGCTTGGATACTTATGCTAATTCTTTGAGACAGTTAAATCCTAATACTAAATGATTAAAATTTGGTCAAACCAAATCAAATCAAAATCTTTTATTTACTAACGTCAATAAACGCATATATGGTTCTAAACTTAACCCGTATATATTTTTTTTGTATGATCACCCTTAACTGTTTACGGAGTAATTCAATTTTCAAAATTCTTAATTTTTTTGCAAGGGTGGTCCCTCAAATGGTGGTTCCATATAAATTTGGTTATGATGTCATCTCAAATTACAGAGCTGGGCCAAAAAGAATGACGCTAGTTGCAATTTTTAAGGAAAATATTACTTGTTTCATATAAGCCTTAACTTACAGGCAACTCATTTATGTCACAGTCAGTCAAAACTTATCGAATTGAGTGCCTCCTTTTTTTGGTGAACAAAAAATGAGTTTAATGATCATTTTAGCGTTAAATTAACGCTATTCGTTTTATTGCAACGGAAGCTGCAACCCAATGCAATAAAACGGAAACGGTAACGGAGAAAACTACGCACTTTTCTACAGACTTCAGATATCAAAAACGATATTATAAATTTGTCTGTAATCTATGTTAAGAAGTAAAAAGTAATAATGTGTTTTTTTTTTGCATATTTGCTGAAAGTACCGCTCCCGCATTCGTCTAGTAACGGACGAGCGCGTGTCGCGGTAGCTTTAAGTGGGAGGGGAAGTAATCGGCAAAGCTTTTGCGAACGGGTAGTTATAGAGACTGATATCGCCCGACATCCGAAAAATCAGAGGGCATCCGGAAAATTGTACACAAAAATTTTAATAAGTAACTCCATTGATATTTGCAATTTTATTTATGTATTGCATAGTAAAGTTCTTCTGTGTTTTTTACATTTTGACATAATATTGCGAATCGATAATAGATCGCTAATTTGACTTCTACGAATTATTAAACACTTAATATTATTATGTGCTTAAACTTACATAATATAATAATTAATATAAGCACTTATTTAAGGTAAGTATGTATTTATTTTTACTTTTATAAATGTTAATGCGAATATTTAAGAAACGAAGAAGTAGTCAAATTTAAAAGTGAATATTCGGAATTGATATTTTATTTATCAATGATGTAGTACTAGTAAATAAATCAACAAAAAAATAAATACTTAACAGCGACAAACAAAAAACGGATTTGAAAGCGAGAACTTTCTGTATAGTTTTAATTAGTTATTTGACATCAATTCTATACAGTACTTTCCTACATTAATCGATAATTATTAATTTATAGTCACACAAAATAGTTCACCGAGATTCTAGAATAACCAGACCTATGACATGAGCAAGAACAAAATTTTCAAAGTCCACGTCCGGTCCCAGCATTCAACTTATAAAATTATTATTGTTTTTACATACATATAATTAAACTTTTGCAAATCTCCAAACTAAACCCTAAATAAACCGAATTTAAGTCGCATTCTTCTAAGAAAGAAATATTTTCTCTGTTCAAGGATTATTAAAGAACTAATTATGCTATGTATTTAATTGTGAAAATCCTAGCTTTGCTGATAGGTATGTCTGGTTGTTCTAGGATCTCAGTGTATGATAATAACCATGTGCCATAGACGTTATTCTTGTAGTTTTTAATGTAAACCGGGTCGCCGTGATGTGTCGTGTGTGATCTAAATCGCACTCATTATGATTACAATCTAGGCGCTGGGTTGGAACCCTGCTTTATTTAATTGAATATTAGGTATTTTTACTTAAAGTTAAAAATATTTTCAGCAGAAATCATTGAAGAATCTAGTAGTGCAGCCTAATGGCCTAATTGAGTCTCCTATAATATAACAACTCCTTCCTAATTAATTAGCTTAATAAAATTCTAAACTTGACTTCTTGAATTCTTCTTTTTAAATTCTTCACTTCTTGATCTATGGTACTTAATATCTTCTACTCTTATTTTTTAAAATAGTAAGTATCTCAAACTATTCTGAATTTTATTTTTAAAATATAATTTTCGTAATGTTTGTGTATTTTTATTTAGGTGGGCAGTTATTTATTTCTTAAAAAGTCAGCATCGTTAATTTTAGAAGTACAAATCGAAAATATTATGATATCCTCTGTGCAGTCAAAATTACATTCCTCCGTATGGTTAATTTTAGTATTTATTTTTAAAACAGAAAATAACATTTTCGTTTAAAACATTAATTATTAATAAAAATTCATACTTACATTTATTTTTTAAGCCACCATTAGGTAACTAGATAAACCATAATAATCCACAATCTCTAAAACACAGAACACTCGCACAAAAATTAAATATGGAAAAACTTTTTTCGGAGAAAGAAATGTCACCAAACGTCTTATTCCCGATGCATACAAGAGCACAGTGTATTCAACAAAATAGACAGTGGAAGTTAGAAGTAACTCTATTATATGTTAAATTGAACTTTAATTCATTGCAATAGAGTATTAAATTGCAGATTTAGATTATTTTGCACTTCGTACTATAAGCATTTCACTCTATAGTAAACCCTATTCCATGACAATAAGACAAACATACCAAATATACATAAAGGTTGCATTAAAGATTGTTTTGGAAAATATAGACTCTATTGCATTGTAATAAAGTCGACGGATAAAGTTTTCAGTAAAAGTGGTCGATACGAATCATTACTCGATTTGGTGTAATTTAATGGTAGTTACGCATCTTGGGGATTAACTACCGGTATTAAAATAGATGTCTTGTTTTGATTTCAAAGGATAGTGCTACTGCTTAAGCACAGTAATAAAATAAAATGTAGCATTAGCCTCAACACAACGATGACTCCAAATTATAGAGTTCTGTTTACTGCACGACAAATGTACCGGAGCTTTTCCGCAATGATTTAATGAAAATGAACTTTCAGTCTGAGAAAATATTTCCAAATATATAAATCAGTTGGTAGGCAACTAGGTTAGGTATATACTGGCCAAATGATGCGAAACTATTGTAATATCGATCAAAGTATACAACGACCTCCCTAACTAAGTATATCAGGAACGAGAATAAAGAAGTAATATTTAAAAATCGCTATAGGACTACCTTATAAAAAAAAGGTTACTAGGTACTCGGTTGGTTGGTGAATATGTGAAAGATAATAAAATCGGTCCCACGACCATTCATTAAAAAGGCAACGCCCTAACAGGGTCTCATGTATTATAATTAAGAATCTAATTATTGTGCATGAAAGCTGATAATAAATGAAATGAAATGAACCGATTATAATGTGTATCGATGCGCCTATTAAGGTCTAGTTTTTTTTTTATGTTATACAAGTTAGTACTTGACTACGATCTCACCTGATGGTAAGTGATGATGCAGCCGAAGATGTTAGCGTACTAACTTGGAAGGGGTAAGTTATGTCACCCCAACGGTTTCTACACAGCATCGTACCGGAACGCTAAATCGCTTGGCGGTACGTCTTTGCTGGTAGGGTGGTAACTAGGCACGGCCAAAGCCTCCCACCAGACCAGACCTGAGCCAATTTAGAATTTATAAAATTCCAAAGTGGCCCATGGCAGGAATCGAACCCGCGACCTCCCACTCGAATCCGAGTGTGCGTCCCCAGCGCCACGGAGGTCGTTATAAGTTAGGCCTATACTAAGGCAAGTTCCACGAAATACTTGCCACAGTTTCCAACCTCTGTTTGTAACATGACAGGCAAATCTCAGAATTACATTCATTGATGCATTATAACATAGATCATTATGTCTTTGTATATGTAACTCAATTTAAAATGCAGATTGGTCGAGCTACGTGGAAAAGTATCTCTACATCTGCAGGTGGAAAACTCGATATTTGTATTGCTTGCATATTTGAATTCAATTAAGATGATATTTGTGTCACATACATCATAGACCCTTTTTAGCCTGATCCTATAAACAGAAGGTCATCAATTTGACACGTATCTAAGTACTCGTATACACTGTTTTCTAAAATTTTTGAAACTGCAATGTATATTTCCCATACATAATGTTATGATAATTAATGGTTTCCAAACAAATCCAGCTATAATATTTTAATATATTTTTTGTCCCCACATTTCCCTGAAAGTATAGTTGGGTTTGAGAATGGGAAAAACCGTTGAACTCGTGACACTGTTATTGTAACCGACACCTCACGTAATTTTTCAAGTTTTCACTTCTGTCGAATTGCTTGGCGGCGAAATAACTTAACGCAAAATTACTTAGCGCTATAGCCACTCCCGAAACTTCCCACCAAACCAGACCTGAGACAATTTAGAAGTTATAAAATTTTAAAGTAGCCCGTGGCAGGAATCGAAAACTATAAAATTGTAAAGTCCCGTGGCGGGGATTGAACCCGCGATCTCCCACTCGAATTCAAGCGTGAAAATATTAAAATAAAGCATCTCTGTAAGATGGTTTTGACGACCTCCGTGGCGCAGGGGACGCACGCTCGGATTCGAGTGGGAGGTCGCGGGCTTCGATTCCCGCCACGGGCCACTTTGAAATTTTATAATTTCTAAATTGGCTCCGGTCTGGTCTGGTGGGAGGCTTTGGCCGTGGCTAGTTACCACCCTACCAGCAAAGAAGTACCGCCAAGCGATTTAGCGTTCCGGTACGATGCTGTGTAGAAACCGTTGGGGTGTTTCCCTTCCAAGTTAGTACGCTAACATCTTCGGCTGCATCATCACTTACCATCAGGTGAGATCGCAGTCAAATACTAACTTGTACAGCGTAAAAAAAAATTTGCTAAAGCAGCTATAATACGTTTAAGTCAAGCGAGCCCATTGTTGGAACACTGTTAGCATTACTAAACGAGGTGGGAAAGTAAACTATTAAAGTGCGAAAACTATTAATTGTTTGCTAATTTTATTACCGCGCACAATATAACACCGCTTTAGATCTCTAATACAGCGAGAACCCGGGAACACCAGACCTACGTCATCCTATAAACATAATCATTTGTATCACATATAACCTAGACGACCTTTGGACCTGCGTCGAAAGGTGCTCGAAGATTTTAGAATGGGTGACAGACTTTTATGATAATAAGAGCAGATTTATCTTTGCAAATAAAGCAGAGATTCAGATATGGCAGATCAAACAGGCAGTGTATGGCATGTTCGTGTTCCTATGTTCTTGTCCTTGTATTTGGCTATGTGATCTATGAAACTGTCGAGACGACTAGTGATGCTAAAATAAAATAACAACTTAGTTTTTTATCTATGGATTCACTCTTTATCTGTTTAGTATCTATTCTATTGATAAAGATAATATGCTCACAGCATACAACAACTTCTAGATGACGGCTACGACGGCGAAATAAATGGACATCATTTAATTTAATTACGTTTTTTTGCCATCACCTTTGCGATTTCAATACACTTGTGGGAAGTCGCTGGATACAAATAGCGCAGAACCGCGTAAGTTCGTTCTATCTTTGCTTGTGGTCTTTATTCAGTAGTGGAGGTCCGTCAGCTGAAACGAACAACTGCGATTTTAAGTTCTTGTAGTTCAAGTCTGGCGTTAATGGGCTCTTGGACTATAAGTGAATAACCGTTTATCACTTGAACTTTCATCACATTTCATATCACCTTAGTAATAAGTTAGGGTACCTAACAATGGTATGCAAATTCGTTCGCTTTTAATTTTTGTTTCACCGTGGGATTAGAGTTCCCCAATTTAAAAGTAACTATAACAGCTTTCGAAATTGGTTTGTCTGGTTTGAATATATTATAACAAAATTCACCAAATAAAAAGCGAACGTAGTAATTAAACGATTATCTTTCAGAATAGGTATTTCAATTTAAAATGGGTTACAAATGTAGACCACGCGAGCAATAATGAACGTTTTAGAGGCGCGTGTACCGTAGTGTTAAACGAGCAATTCTTGTATAATATGTAAATATTTCTAAGTAATCTGGATCTCTATTTTCATAAAATTTAGTATACAGCAGGTTTGGGGGGTGATAAATGGATCTTGCTAGGATTCATTTTCAGAAAATGTCGTATTTACCAAAAAAATACCGAACAAAGCTCGGTCACCCAGATATAATATATTGATTATTATCATTTCAATACAAGTTAGTATTTAAGTATGATTTCACTTAATGTTGGTAATAAGTGATGATGATGATACAGCCGAAGATGTTGTCGTACTAACTTGAAAGTTGTAAGCCTCTAACGCTAAATCACGGCAACAATAACATAAATTAGCCACGGCCGAAGCCTCCGAGCCACATAAGAAATTATAAATATAAAATTCTAAAGTGGACTCCGTGGCGAGAATCAAACCCGCGACCTCCCACTCGAATCCGAGTGTGCGCAGTGGGCCAGAGAGATCGTTAAACAGATAGGTATACTTATTACTGATCCATTACATTTTAGACTCAACGACTCTGATTTGATTCAACCATTGATAAAATTCCGGACCAAAGAATAAGTTTATATTAAACTAGTAGGGCGCGTGTGTGCGCGGGCCACATGTGGCCCGCGTGCTGTCTTCCCGCCTATAAAAAATCCTTTCAAAATTCCCCCATACATTTTCTATGGAAAAATAAATTCCGCCATTTTGAATTTTTTTTCTATCCATCGAATAGACCTTCGAGTTCTGATCAGTTCTTGTTAAGAAACCATTCTTCCATCTTTTATACTTCCCGAGATATCGGCGAAATTCGAATGGCGGCCATTTTCAATCCGCCATTTTGAACTTTTTGTCAGCTCACTGCCAATTGCATGACGTTTCAAATGACATTTGGTCGAGCACCCCCCACCTATCTACGATACCCTTCCCGTGCTCTTCACCCGTCTCTGAAATCCTCAATCATCAGCTCTCTCCGTATTTTTCCTCCGAATGAATTTTTCCCTTCTATACGAAATGGTCATTGAAATAAACATTTTTCATACAAAATTGTTCAGGAGAGGTGATCAATCAGTGAGTGAGTGAGTGAATCAGCACGAGTAGCTATATATATAGTAAAAATCCAGATATCAAATAATGAAATGACAGGCCGATCGCGTTTGTGGTAGGCATCACAAAAACCATAGCTGGGCATTAACTCGTTAATCCGTTAATCGTTAATTAACGAAGTTAACATTTTGATTAACGGATTAACTTTTAAGTTAACTTCTAAAAATGTTAACGGGCACGTTAACTTCCGTTAATATGCAGAAGTCCGTTAATCGTTAATCCAATGCCTACTATTTGCATTATAAATGTGAATGTGAGTTTGTTATGCTTTTACGTAGAAACTACTTAGCCGACAAAAATTTTGTACACATATTTTCAAAGGTAAAGGCGAAGTAGGTACATTAATGATTATTATTAATTATATTTTATCTGCGTGATGAATTGTAAAATGAACTTCAACATGTTAAGTAGTGTTCAAGAAGGGGAATATGCACGCTATGCCCGACTATTAAATCACACGTTTAAATTATACAAGTATTTTGTTTTTTCCTAACTAACCTAACTTCTAGAGTCTAGACCCTAAACCAACAGGTTTTATTAGTTCAGTAACCCAACGATATAAAATGCAAATTTTACATAGGCATATTAACGGATTAACGATTAACGTTAACTTGCGTTAATTTTTCCGCAATGTAACGCATTAACGTTTAACGAAGCTAACTTATTTTGTAACGGATTAACGATTAACGAAGTTAACTATTTGATTAACGGTGCCCAGCTATGACAAAAACGTATAATGCGATTCCATAAAATGACATTACGTTCAGGCATTACCGTCCGACGGCCGTGCTGAGAATATTATCTCACCCGACTTTCTAGATTTGATCGTTATAGGCATTTCTTACTTCTCGTGCAAATGCAATTTGATGTAAATCTTAAGATAAACTTTTGACCTTTGCGGAACTTTTTTCTCAAATGAATTTGCGATTGTAAGAAATGAGGGTAGGGAACTAAGTAACATGGGATTTCAGTCAAGGAAAACTACCGAAATATTCTGTGGGGAATTCAGTATTGCTCATTACGAGAAATTAAATTATGATTTTTTACAAATATAGAGTGTACAAAATAAAATACTTTTATACTTTTATAAACCCAAGGCAGTCATCGTCAAACGAATCGAGATTGAAATTATTTCTGTATTATAATAATATCAAGATGGCACGACCGGCGGACCGGCAGCGTGCGGTTCTGATTCTGAATTCTGTACGACAACTATCGAACGATAGCAAGCGTTTTTCGTCGAAATAATTCCGCCATCTAGTACGATAATTGTGTAAACAACGAGGCATTTCATTGTTGTCTGCGTAGTGTAACGAAAATGACGTCTCACGGGTCCGGGTAGTTATAAGTTCTGTAGAACATCCATAGGTAGCGCTGATTACGTAATGCATGACAAAGTAGTACTTAGGATTTTATATAGATGGAGCTATATTATTTTTCCAACCATATTAATTTTCTTTCAAAATAATAAAAATTTGACACAAATACATAGTAATTAATTATTATCATTTAATTTTTTAAATTTAATTTTCATAATATTCTCAGGCATGAATTTTACTTCACGAAATTTTCCTTCTCCGCTAAGCAAGTGGGATTTGAAACACATATTTTATACTTGAAAAAGACAGAAGTGTGACATTCGAATCCCGACCTCCAGGCAGACGTGAGACGTCTGAACTCTGAACCACTGGACTAAAATATGCACACTGGACATTCAAATATGAATCCATCTGATTGAATTATTTACTTTCAGGACAAAGACAGTCACCAAATCCTCCAGGAGTATCACCATGATTATGAAAACAGATGAAACAAAGCAGAAAAAAAAATCAACGAAGATAATAATATTATATTCAAATAGTTTAAATAGTTATAATGTGAAAATAAATGTAAACTCTTTCAATAAATGTTTTTTTATTGTGATGTTTTGTCCATATTTCGCCATTTTTAGTGCTGCATATTTCAGCAATTTGATACTGCAATAACCGAAAATAATAATAATTTATTAGTCTGATGTCTAGCAATAATTATTTTACGGCTTAAAACTAAGTTTACGAGGGTTCGCAAAAGCGTCCTGCCTGAGAAGAACCCCACAGCAAACTCAGCCGGTTATTCTTTTATGTTATCAGCTATCACCATTTAAAACAATGAGTATAAATACAAAATACTTAGGCTAGTAGCATCGTAGCAATTCACTATCACTCCCAAGGGGTTGTGTCTCTAATGTAATCGTTTATATTATGGTATACTTTATTAATGAGTTTAGGCTAGATAAACTCTTTTTATGACATTTCAGACACAGAATGTGTTAACTTGTTATAAAATCTACAGTGCTATAATAACATGAAGCAAGTAACTTTGTATCTTTGTATCATTGTCAAAACTTTATTATAGAATAAATGGTTTTATTGTGACGATAAGACGTAAAATTTGCAGGTACGTTAAACCAGAAAGATGAAAGGTACCTTCAATTTACTGGCAGGTTTACATGATGGAACTCCATATTACAAAGAATCCCATGTGGGTTATCCCTTGGAAGAAAAAATGAAGGAAAATCGCTACAAAAGGGGAAGTTCTTCAAGTGAAACACTTCAACTCGGCCTATTTCTAAATCGATAGTTCCCATTCGCCGTGTGAGGTGCGTGCCGTATCTCACTCATCTACGTTCGCACTTCTTTTACTTATACGTGTCCACATTAGGTATTATGAAGTATGTTTGTTCGTAAAGCTATGCATATTATAACGAGAATTCGAACTGCGGTGTGTAGACTAAGTAAGTACCTTTTACAAAAGTAAAATATTTTAGACTTTACTCTAAAAATGTATACCTAAATGAGATTGAATGCAAAAATTCAATTGGCAATTTGCAAAATAAAAAATTGAAATCAAAACCTATTTATTCTTTAACGTAGACCTAAATTAAAGGCTCTGCCGACAAGCAGAAAGCAGCACCGACGGGCGGGCGGGCTTTCATCCCTATGTCGTCGCTATACCATCAGTACGCGCAAACCGGTTCGCTTCTTCATTTTTAGTACGCATGGCTAAGGTTTGGAATTCTCTCCCGAAATCTGTTTCCCGCATCTTACGACCTGAGTAGGTACCTTTAAAAAAAAGAGTGAATAGGCATCTTCTAGGTAAGCGCGCTCCATCTTCGACCAAATCGACACTTTCCATCAGGTGAGATTGTGGTTAAGTGTAAACCTAAATGTATAGCATAAAAAAACCGAGTAGAGCGGGCAAAAAACTTGTTCTTTAAAAAAATGTGTTTACAAATTAGTTTTAAGTAATACAGATTATGAGAGCAATTTGTGAGCAGACGGTCTACATACACACTAAGGTCCTTCCAAAAGTCTTTGGCATTTAAAATTTCATTTACCTGTAGTAGTAACCATGACTGTAACAATAAAATTAAAGATATCAAAATATTATATTCCCGTATTATTTAAAGACCCTCCCTTGCCCTTCCCTTGTTCTTCTTCCTTATCCCTTGCCTACGTCATAAAGTGAGAGTGACAGTTTTATTAAACTACTCGTATGACGTCAAAGTGTGTTCAAATTTCAAGTCATAGTAGCTCCATACAAATTATTGTTTTAAGAGAAAGGGACAGCAGACCCCTACTCCGAATTGTATTTCTTTGTTTGAGTTTTATTTTATTTTTGTTGACGTCGTTACTTTTGTCTTAATTTACCTTTATAAAGTCATAAAGAAATTGAGTCAACTACCCAATTACCTAGACGAGTAGATACAATGATTCCCGCAACATGCAAATTTACAGTAAAGGACCATGCCGTTTAACGTTTGATGAAAATTGATCAATATTAATTTAGTTGAAAGCCAGTTTCGATGGAAAAACGTTGATAGCGCGAAATTTCAGCTCGCAATTAGTGGAATTGGCTGTCAACCCGTCATTGTGGTGGGGACGTACATCAGCACGTCTACGGACGGATAACTGATGTGAGCAATTTGATATTGCCATCAGATAGTAAGGGGTAGAAAAAGTTTTAAAATTTACAGGCAAAACATCCTAAGTGTTAATTAAGCACTAAAATAAAAATAGGAAAGAAGGAATTATGTTCAAAGATCTCCATCTATACTAATAAATTTAATAATTATATAACTGAAAAGTTTGTTTGTTTGTTTGAACCTGCTAATGTCAGGAACTACTGGTTTGAATTAAACAACTTTTTTTGCGATAGATCGTCCATTTATCGAAGAAGTCAATAATAAACAACAATGAAAAATAAGCGACAAATATGATGAAGAAAAAGCACAATGAAAAACGTTGCGAAAAAGGGAAAAATCCTATTTGAGAGCTTCCGCGTGAGTCCTGTGAACTACAATGTATCCATCAGTCATGTCAGTCAAAATACTAAATCATTTGTAATTCGTGCATATTCCTTATATTGCATATTTATATTTTATTATATTTGATTCTAAAATAAAATTGTGTAGAATAGCATTTTGTAGAATAGCACTGCAGGAAACATGACAAGACATGTTTCCTGCAGTGCTATTCTACAAAATGTCCATCTCTGAAACAGCTGCCAGACAGCTGCCAAGCCGAAGATGGCATGCAAAATTGTACTCTATTACAACTGACAAATTCATAATTCATAGCAGAGATGCACGCTCGTCGCTGCTTGCAGAATAGCACGGCTGCTTATTTGTTTTGTAATAAAAACAACTACCTAATATTTTAAGTGCTATACAAGCTCTATAGCTACATGCAACAGCATAACAGCTTCTATGAGTGCTTAACTCAACGCTTATTTATGCATTACTAAACTTAACGCCACAGTATATTATAAAATAAACGATCCAAGTAGATCAAAGCTACGGTAATCCTTCGAGAAGGTTCTAAGCCTTCATTGCTTGTTATCACTATGTTTCAAAGAGCTTACCGGGGCTTTGATACCTTCTTACTATCTCTACACTAAAGCTTTGAAAAGCTTAAGGCACCTGTATAATTATTTTGTAAACTGGCAATTATCTCCCCAGCGATACTTACTTACCACTTTAAATCTTTTACATTCGGGATTAAGTTAAATAAAATAACATTTTCGGCGGTGCATCGTCATATTATATTATACTAATTTATCAAGTGTAAATTATTTTTATTTAGGGTTGCAAATGAGCTTGTTCATCTATGTACTAAGTATGGAGACACACCTACGGAAAGTAAGGTAAAAACGTATCAACCAAAGCAACATTTGAAGAAACAAACGTAGGCTTAGCTCTAGACTTGCAACTCTCTCTATACGGGCATGGATAGCTGAGTTTTCGGTGCTATGCCGAACGACGCAACGTTGAACGTACTCAGAGTTTCGGCAAACGTGCTTGTAAGTTTTTGAAAAAACATTGGCCAAAAAACTGATAGAGCTGACTACGGACGGCTACGTTAATTACGCAGGTGTGTCTCGACACTCGACATTTTATTACTCACTACAAATTAGAACCTACTTTATCTTATCTGACGCTAAGCGTACCTTATACCCTAGATTAACACAATATAAAAATATAAGTACATACTAGGTACCTAAATTTCCTCAGAAAAAAAATCACGATGTGTAAATAAATTGGGAAATAGAAATGTTATTTAATTTACGTCTAAAACTTTCATAAAGGATTCACTAAACCCTAAAGGTCTCTCTACACGACGATTCACTTTGAGTTCCCACAAACCCTCTCTCTATACATCGATTCATATCTCTCGCTGCTTAATTAAGAACCGTCAAAACTATGTACACATCGTTTTAATATAAAGCCCAGCGAATATTTGTACAAACCGTCATAATTCATAATCCAACTTTGGAAACTGCATTTACTGAAAGCCTTTGAAAACTACACAACTATTCATCGATTCACTGTGACATAAGATCGGCTCACAAATAATTTACAACTCTATTGCTTTCATTTTACAGTTGTAATTTCAATGGATCGTATGAGATAGGGAAGCGTGAGTGATTTATGAATCTGATATGCCAAATTGGACTTTAACGCGTTTGAGTTAAGATGTATAATTTGGAGGGAAGGAAACGCATTGCCGCGTCTCGAATGAGTCTGTATTCGCTCTCGAATAATCGATACCTGACGTCTGGCCTCCCCCTCTATGGTACAACCGCTAACAGAAGTCTATTTAGAATCACAGGTATAATTTTCAACTAGTTGTTTCACATGATATTATTATTGTGACATTCATGTGATATTCGGCTTTTCGTCGTTTTTAATTAGAGTTAAGATTAAAAAGTAGTCTATATGTTATCCAGGGTAATCTTAGCTTAATTTCTTATTTCAGTCACATAGGTTAAGTGGACAACACACAGATACATATAGACATACATTTTGACTTTTATAATATTAGTGTGATGCATTGAACTATACAAGTAAAGAGTGGTATAATGAGTTTTAGCAGAAAAAACAGCTAACACATTTTGGCAATCATCTTGATACATATTTGTTTCTATTGGTATAATATTGTTATAATCTATTTTTTTTTTTTTAAGTTTTTATTTAAGTTATAGGTAACTAATGATAATATAGCAGGATAACTTTTAATTATTAAAAGCGCAAATATCTAATATCTAATGTTTGAAAAGTCGATAAGAGTAAAAATATATAAATAAGCTATAAAAACGAAGTTTTACACATTATTTAAAATGTTTCAATAAAATCATTTCAATGAGTAAAACTTCAACAGACATTTTTAATGCGTGACGTTTTAATTACGATAAAATATGTTTGAAATTTTTTAATTTTTTTTTCTATGAGTACTGAGTTTTATTGAATATTTACAAACGATTATAATTATAAATATTACAGTTAATTATAATTATAAATATTACAGTAATGTTTGAAAACAATTTTCATTTCATAAATTTGTTTTGCGCGACTGTACTCGCATCTCAGTTAACGTGGGTTCCCTTGTAGTTTGTTCGGGCAAAAAATATAAATTGATTTGATTATTCCGCTACTTTCCAATGGAGAAATCTTTTGCTATCAAATTCGATGATAAAATAATAGAGTACCTACCAGGCTACTTACATTTTATGAAAATAATTGGAATAACAAAATGAAAACATCATCTATTACAGCCAGAGCAGTATCTCGCTACCCACGCCGCAATAATATGGGACAACACGATGGTACTTGTCACTTAGGCACAAATTCGAAACCACAGATGTGTGTGCCCGGGATTCGAATCCCCGATCACTTGATGAGTGGAGAAGTATGAAACAGGCGCTATCACATAATATTATTAGGTCCGACTGCGTAAGAAAAACGTTATTCATCGTTATCGTTATCAAATTCTGCCCTTCGATTGGCTGTCGTGAATCAGGGAACCAATCGCCACGAAGATTTTGTTAACGATAAACGTTTTTTTTTTTTACATTGATCTGTAGGTGCTCTCACGCATTGGAACTCCACTTTAATATTGCGTGTTATTTGGCAAATAATGCGACGTGTAAATGGTATACTTATTTGGTGAAACTTTACGCTTTATTCGCCTTATTCGACAAATACTGAACAGTGAACCCGCATGGCTGTCTTGGGTGAGGAAGATACAACTAATATATTCGAGTAGGTATTTGGCTATATCGTGGTGGTGGTAGTGGTGATGGCTTATTCGCATACTCGCCTAATTATATTATGTATATTATGTCGCCGAATAAGGCAAATATAAAAGACGTAATATATATTAATTAGGGAGCCGGCGGACCACGCGAGAAAATGTCGCCAGTTTAATGGTGTCATTTGTTGGTTTTGACACCAACTGCATCAATAGTAAGCCGAGTATCGTTTATGGACCGCGATCCACGCCACAGCACACTTTGCTACGTTATTAGTCCGCACTCCGCATGCGCGTTTCCACAGGGACGGTTTTTTTCCATACGGGAATTTTCCAAGGGAATCTTGCCAGACAGCGCTAGTTTTTTCTTGTATGAAGAAAGTTTAAGTACGGTAAAATGTTCAGGTAAGCTCATCCTTAGATTGATATCGGTGGCAAACACGAATATTCAAGTATATTACAAGCATGTATGTTATACTAGGTACTATTTAATCGCGTAGTTCCCTCGCAAGCTAGACGTAGTCTAATATCTAACAAGCGCTCGCATGACTGAGCTGCGACGATGCGCTACGCGTCCTGTACCTAATTGAAACTATCTGCGCTAGTGATGCTACTGTATCGATGTTCTTCTAGTCGAAATTTCAAGTCGAATCGGTTTCTTTTTAAATTAATTACTGTCAGGGGAGAACACGACAATGAAAAGACGATTAAGTTTTGTTAGGTATATCCTTAGGTTGGATTTGAGATATTTCTATTTAATGTTAGAACACAAATTACTGAGCACTTTAGGTTGTATAATGACTCACAAAATATGGTATAATATCCATAAGGTATGAGAAATTGAGTATTATAACTATATTGATTATTTTCTGTTTTTTAAAAAACTTACCTTTTCCAGGTTTAGATACCTCTTTCGTACAATTTCATACAAACGCTAAAAAGTGTAGTTTGCAAAGAAATAAGTGGCTGCCAGCAAATTTTCAGGATATGTGGTTTGCCAGAGAAGCTGTAATAGGGACTTGTCCCTAACTCGGTTGTTATCTCTATATCAGTGAGTTGATTTTGTTCAAATTATCGATCAGTTCAGTAAATGGAACATATTTTTGTATTCTTCTTGCACGAGTTAGCAAATAGCATAGTATTTTGACATTAAATTATACCAACGTAGGTTCGTAATTTGTGCAAAAAAAAAAACTAAAATAGGATTTTTGTCTGCGTTTTATTAGTTGGCAACCCAGTGAGGGTAGTTAACACACTGAACGATTTAGAATCAGCCCACAGGTCGTTAAAAACGTTAAGCAAGTTTAAGCAAGTGCATTGTGATTTTATATTGTAGGTCTATCTTTAGTTGTAGTACTGTTGATACGAGTAGCTCGAGTAGGATAGTCGATAGTCGGTAGCTGTTAACGTCACATCACTAAATATTTCGCAGTCACCCTTATTGAAGTTTATTGCTGCACTAGTGGAGATTCCCGATTTTGCCTTCTCCAAACAAGTTTGTAAAACAACCTCCCCGCTTCACAGCGTATTTATTCCATATCACAATGGGGCGTATTACTTTTTATCAATACTATAGTGTATCATTGTAAATTGTAAAATCTGAGATCAAAATTCAAACAAAAATTAAACAGGTTTTGTAGTTCTGTCTGTCTCAATGAATATGCAGAATTCATTCAGTGGCTGAACTAATTTGTAATTCTCTGTAACTATTATAATGACAAACTTCCGGATTTTTCTTTCAATACTATGATTAATGTTCTTTGCATAAAACAGAATCAATTAGCAATACCTAAATAAATTGTAATTTAATTTAATTTCTGTGGATAGTTGAAAAAAATTCTAACTTACGTTTGAACAAAAAATAGCTCATCTCAACCTCTTTTTATGTCCCACTGCTGGGCACGGGTCTCCTCTGAGACTGAGAGGGGTTTGGCCATAGTCCACCACGCTGGCCAAGTGCGGGTTGGCGGGCTTCGCACACCTTCGAGAACATTTTTGTGAACTCTCAGGCATGCAGGTTTCCTCACTATGTTTTCCTTCACCGCTAAGCAAGTGATATTTAATTTCCTAAAAAAACTCCTACGGTTAACTAAGTTAAGTAAGGTAAGTTAAGTAAGGTACCATATGTGAGTCTTAACTTTAGCATCCTGCCACATTTCAAAAAAAAATCGTGGGCACACCGGGAATGCCAACAAAGGGGAAAGTAAATCCAAAAAAATTTTTTTGTCGTCAAACTACATTACGGATACGTTTATAAAGAGGTGTTGGTTACGGTAACGAGTTCAATGGTTTTTACCAAAAATGGTTTCAAAAATGCCCAACGTGTCTATAAAGTAGTTTCCACTTCAAAAGCACTGTGGATATAATGCCGTATTTATTCCACTTCTAAAAATACGAGCGAGGTTATAAAAATGAATACCGATTCCGCACAGCAGTAAAACTTTTGTACTCGTAATAAACATGATAATATCTTTAAATAAAAACATAAGTTACTACTAATAACACTTTAAATAAAACGTTCGTGCTTACTCTCCAATCATCGCAAACAGATGTATCCGAAAATTTTCCTTTAGGTGATCAATGATAATAAAAAATAAAATAAAACTCACAATAACCAACTGGTGAAGGGGATCTGTTTGAAAGTATGTGTGAAAACAAGAAATTCTCTGCGATTTCGCATTGTGAAGTCAACATCTCCTGAGGATGTCCCGGTGTCGGAACGAAACGTACGTCGAAGAAAGTGTTGCAAAATTGTGTGTGGTGTTTCATGTGGGTAGTGTTCCTGCATATTGCACCATACAGAATCTTTTGAAGTAGCGAATTATAGCAAAACATTAATCTGTCCTGCTAATTATGGATTTCAGCAAAATACTTAACGCCTGCATCCATTCAATATTGAAAACACGAAAGTTTGGAAAAGTGCAAGTCATCCCAACATTTCGATGGTGTGTGAAGCTTACTAACTCGCATTTAGTCCATTAGTAGAGCTTCAGCGTAACCGTTCTTTAGTGAGAGTTGTCTGATGTCTATGCAAATATATACTGTTTCTCTTCGATTGAAGTATAAACAAGTTCACTTTATAATTAATGAATTATAATGAATTTATTGGATTTATCAGCAAATATCTAATAAAATAATTGAGATTGAAACAGATTACTTAGTACTATGTCGCACCATATCCTATACCTTTAAACGAGCAATTCTTGTATATATATTTCTATATAATCCGAAACTCGGAAACGGCACCAACGATTTTCATGAAATTTAGTATACAGGGGGATTTGGGGGCGATAAATCGATCTGACTAGGATTCATTTTTAGAAAATGTCGAATTTACCAAAAAAAAATGTGACCAATGCTGCCATCTATTGGTGGGTAGATAGACTACCGAGCAAAGCTCGGTCACCCAGATTTTAATCCATATAAGCGGAGAGTAACCGAAAGCTATAACAATATCGAATTTTCAGCACTATTGTGTTTTGTACTAGACCTACTGGTCTCTAAAGTCTTCTTACTGCAAATAGGCCGTAAAGTAAGGTGGTTTCCTTAACCACCAATGATTATTTAGCTTATGCTTGTAAGATTAGTAGCTACTCGCATACAGTCTCTGAGAGGAGTATCTTAATAAATGGGTTTGTATAGTTCTGAACGAAAGGAGACCTATGTCTTGCTGTGATTAATTTAGTTTTTTACTGGTCTAAGATCCCGCCATACAACGACCTTCACCGAGCTGCTTATTGGATGAAAACTATTTTATATCCAATTAAATATGTCAATAAATATATCGCAAGTGGGTTGCCTAAAAAATTTCAGTCCAGGGTATGATTAATTAAGAATTTAAAAAAAAAACCATCGTAACATGGACTCCTATTTGTTACAGTTTAGTTGACATCGTAGTTCAAATTAGATTGGATGTTATAAATAGTGCTTTTTGCCAGAAATAATTTCCTGGCTGAGGAAAGTGTTTCTGCTCTATATTTTTTGGCAAAAGAAAGTTAACGGATAATAAAACCGTAGGTAAATAAGCACAATTGCAATTTGCGACCTGAATCGCTCATCCAATCTAATTTGAACTAAGATGTCAACGGAACTCTAACAAAGCGGAGATCATGTTACGATGGATTTTTTTTAAATTCTTAATTAATCATACCCTGGACTGAAATTTTTTAGGCAACCCACTTGCGATATATTTATTGACATATTTAATTGGATATAAAATAGTTTTCATCAAATAAGCAGCTCGGTGAAGGTCGACCTTACTTGGGATCCCCTACTAATTACTATACCGCAATTACTGGCACCCAAGGATTTAAATCCTTGCTGTCACATCTACCAGAATAATATAATTATCCTTGCTCAAGCATTGACAGCTTTTTGAATTGTCAAAGTAATCGTAAAATGTAATAATTAACAATTATGTAAGTCATTTTGATATTTTTTGACTCCCAGGTTAAAGGACAGCAGAGGTAGTAGGTACTTATTATAAGTTGTTAGATTAATTTTGATTTGAATCTCATTTTTAGTTTTGCCATACTATCTAAATGCGGAGGAGTTACCAAATACCTCTATCGCATTATTAGCGTTATTGTAACATAACTCATGTAAGCCTGTTCTTAGCTTATCATATTTAAATCAGAAAGTGAATATATAAGAATTTGGTAGAGCACTTATTTGATAATTATTTATGGTATGGCACTTCTGAAAAAACCATATTCTTTGCTCATACACCCGCAAACTCTAGGCTCATAACATGTAGCAGTACTAAGAGAGGGTAGTTTTACAGCGCGCGAGGGAAAACTTTGCTTGTCGGGGGTCGTTTCCACCCTCCAATATCTACATCGACTCAACTTTGCGCATGATGCAATGTGTGTGTGTATATCATACTTACCCAGACATACACTTACGAGTATAACTCTATGACACACACATAGAAGCAGTATATCTAAGAAGCTTATACACACAAAGCGCCGCGCGCAACAATGATTTAAAATAGTCATACCAGCCCTATGATGGCTCCTGAAGTGTGCTGAAAGAAAGGGTGGATAGTTGGAGTCAAATATTATGATGATATGGAGCAAATAACACTGAAATTCCGTTAATAATTAAGCTGTTTTCACTTAACTATCCAGAATGAGGGTTATATTTTGTAAGTTATAAATGCTCGATGGAATGCAATGTCTGTGTAATCTATATTTTTTATCTCTAATCTCTAACTTTAAAGTCACTGGGAAGACTTAATGTAGAATTTGCAAAAAATAAACTTTATTATACTAGGACCGTTAGGGCTGATTTTTCAATCGTCAGATAAAGTATCTGAGGAATAAAGAAACATCTTTCGTAGGTACAAAATCTGTCGAAACGTATTACCGGAGAGTATATTGAATATAGGGGTACGTATTACTAACGTAACGTAGTACCTAAACGTATCTGACGTACCTATCTGACGTAGTTAAAGATTATCTGACAATTGAAAAGTAAACCCTAAACTAAACAATCAACAACAGTCAGACAGTTTTCAAACTGTTGACAAAAAGGTTTTCGTGTAATAAATAAACCAGTCGACGCGTTAACAAAACGGTAATTACAATTAGTTAAAATTGGAAACAATTTGATTGAAGTTTCGTTTAAACCCTTAATCAATTGGCAACTAATATGTAAGTAGATTAAACTGTTAAAACTGGAATAATTACTATTAATTACATGAAAGGGTCAACTGATTGCCGAAATTCGAAAGGGTGCATATTTCTATTTAAATTCACCTTTGATCTGTCCCTAAAGGGCCTTTAATTGACTGAGTAATTAATTAGACAACAGTCTGTCCCTCGCTTTCTAGTAAAAACTTTCAGTGGTCAAACGAAAAGTCAATTTAAATGTAGCCCTTGTAACTATACAGGTTGGAATTTTATAATGCCATCTGAAGGTAAATCTTAATACTGTAGGTAGAAAATTTTACTCAAAGAAAACGTTCCTTTATTTTTGAATAGAAAAAAATGCATTCAAAGATTTTAAAAAATTTCTTTGCCACACCTAAAATCTGTGGCCACATCCAGTAATCGAACCTATTAAAATCTGTATAGATTACAATTTGTACTTTTCACTTTAAAAATAAATAGCAAAATGAAATAATACAAGTGTTAAAAAATGCACTGACCTACGTTTTCTAAATTACAAATGATTTTGGTATTACGTTTGTATGGGAGACATCGTGGGTTAGTGGACTCTTAAGGGGGGCTTTCATCAACAAACGTATTTTTTGCCGTTTTCATAGATATTAGTACGGATCTTGTACTTGGCTGATTAATTAATCGGATACTACAATAGATATATGTATTTTTAGGTATTTATTATCAGAGCTAGTTCTAAAAAAGCTCAGAATTTTTTTGATAACTGGCTTAGTTTTTTTAGATAAAAACATATTAGATAGAAGGTCGTTTTTTGTGATATTTTCTGCCGATGCTACCTATCACACTTATCAAGGAGAAGAAGGACAAAAATAAAAACCGTGTATGACTTTAACCTAACCTAGAGAAGAGTGAATAGGCATTTTCTAGGCAAGCGCGCTCCAACCTAGACTTCATCATTGCTTTCCATCAGGCATGATTGTCGTCAAGCGCAAGCCTATTTACAATAAAAAAAAACTAACCTAGTTTGAAATCGTCAAAAATATCAGACGTTAACTTTGGGCTAAAATGTAAAAATATTTAACCCGCTGTAACTTACATAATCGCGAGCTATTTAGCAAATGGCAGTGTATCTGAAAAACTTTTTTCCTCGGGCTAATGTACCATTATAGAAGTGCTTTTAAAGTTAAATAAAGCTGGATAAAGCTAAATATGTAGAAAGAGAGCGGGGAGAGCTCTCCGAGAGATTTCTTTTAATCTTCACCGGCTTGTAAATGGCCGCCATCAATCCGAAGCTGCTTCTTTTGTTTGCGTTCCTTCATTGTTTTAAAGGAAGTCCTTTAGGGGGTGTTTTAATCAACTTTTTTTCTTTAAAACAAGCAACTGTGACCTTTGAATGTTGTTTAATGTTCAAAAAATGTTTCTTTTGTTTAATTATGTTGGTAGTTCATTGCGATCTCATCTGATGGTCGAAGTCTATGTGCTAATCCTGGGTATAATTTATCTTTATAGCATATTTCAGCCAAATCGGTTCAGCAGTTGGCAAACATCCACACACATATGTATACAAACCATCGCATTGTTACTATAACTGTACTGCACCTATCCTAGACACAGATTTTAATCCTAGATTATTAAATTAAATAACTCAAGTTTACCTTGGAATCCATTAAAAAAATCCGTTAAAGCTTAAGACGATGATGTAAATAATTCGAGCAACCGTATTTTCCGTGTACCTACTACCTACCCTCATTACACGTTGGTACGGAAAATTTTGCTGGCATATAAATTTTCCCTCATAGTTTTATTCCCAATTAAAATCGCCGCCGACCAGTTTCTGGGAAGAAAGCACATTTCACCCGCGGGTTTTTACAAATTTAACCTACATTCTGCTTAACTAGATGCAATTTTTAGAAATCATTTCTTCATTTCTATACGTACATTCATACTTTTTTTATTTCTGCTTCAATTATTCATGAAAATGTTTTATAGATATTCATGAAAATTAATTTAAATTTTAACAGCTATCACAGTTCTGACTTTACTGAGTAATGCAATGTTCGTGGCAACTAAATATAACTTGCTAGTGGTAAAGAAAAAACGCCGAAACGAGTGCCAAATTGTTTGGATTTGTTAACAAAAAGTTAATTTGTAAAATTAATTTTATCGCTTTGTTCAGAACAAACCGTGATAAATATAACTACGAATAGGTTTAATATTATTTTATCTGTATGCAATATATGCAATATTAATCCTAGAATCCTAGAATATTTGAATTTCAAAGCGTTTCGAAATTCAATCCAAATTCGAAGCGTTCCAAATTCGAATTACAATGATATAAAAAGAAACAAGCTACTTTTTATGAAACGAAATCCCATATCATAATTCATTATAAAACCAAACGCACACCAGTTCAACAAGGATCCGACATTAAAATGAAATGAAATGAAATGAAATGAAATGAAATGAATAAAATTACTAATGTGTACTTAGCTTTAACTCAAACTCGCGGTAAAGTTGCAATCTGTACGAGAATATGATGAGGTTATAAGTTATAACTTATAAACATAATATACTACGCCAGAGGATATGGCTTCGGAAACTCTTCCCTTTGCCAATAAAACTGGTATTTCAAACATGTCAGGTAATAAACTCTAAAGTCGCGCGCCGTACTTTAAAAGCAGACTTTTGTATGAATAGACATGTCTTACCTACTTTTAAAACACCTGCTAAAAATCTTCGCATGATAAAAGCGAAAGCAATACGCTTTCGATTTTATCATGCGAAGATTTTTACAATGTGCTCAATGGAGCTAGGTATGTCTATTGTCTATACACAGAAATAGTTATACACGGAAATGACATGTTTCTATGGATAAATTTAGTATAAGGATGATTCAATCTTAAAATGAGCATTATTTTTAGATATATAATATTAAAATCAATTAAAAGGCTTTGAATAAAAATAAAAACACAAAAATATAGTTGCAATTTTATCGATAGTTCGGATATTGCAAAGAAGTTCCATACGTAATGTATCTTATGGTTTTCACAACAAATTGATTGAATAAGGCTACGTACCAATAAACATGGATTAGCGAATATGGAATAGTTTTAAACTTTTATTCGTCTTTTTCCTTCGATTGTCAAATAACTGACAATATAAAATACTGCCGTGCTATTCTGCAAATCAGCGACGAGCGTACATCTATGCATCTATGAATTTGTCAGTTGTAATAGAGTACAATTTTGCATGCCATATTCGGGTTGGCAGCTGTCTGGCAGCTATTTCATTTTGTAGAATAGCACAGCTGTTCCACTTTTATTAGCGAGGGACTATTTTTTTTAAATTCATGTCTATTATTCCCTAGCTCTACGGCATCTCGCATAGAATTCACCTGGAATGCGCTATATTTCCTCCAAGCGAAATGTAATTAATCAAAAAGTTTTCAGAATCCGCCCCATCCCCTGGAAAGCGTCAAGAATGTCCCGGAATCTCCCGGAAAGTCCCGGAACGTCCCGGTTTTGTCCCGCACATTTTGAAAAGAAATATTTTCAATAGCCATTGTTGGTGTTAATATAATGCTTTCGCGGGATTGAACTAAGCTGTTTCGGAATGTGGGAGCGGTTTTTGTATTTTACTTAACAATGAATTTTCACGTTTCATGCAAATTCTATAAAGTAACAGTTGGATTTGAATATTTAAAATCTGTTTTTTTGTCTACACTCTTAATTTATCTGTGTAATTGAAAATGAAATACCTGACTGATTCAATCATGTATCCATTCACAGATATATCATGGCCAAGCTTAAATGGCCCTTGGGGTTCACTTTGTAATATAAACAAGGGATAAAGAAGGATTTTCCGAAATTTCCATGATACCAGCATGTGAATATTTTTCTTAGATTTTCCTTTAAAATTGGGAAATTCAGAATTCCCAGGGAACTTTCAAAATTCCTACGGATCCCGAGCGAAGAGGGAGCGAGTGAGTAGTAACTACAATATTGTGAAAATTTCTATCAATATAATATTATTATCATTTCAATCTTCAAATCTTGCTCGTCTCATCAATCTTTTCTATAAAAAAATACTAATTCTGGAGGACTCTTTACAATTTAGTTTATTTTTAAAAAGAAGCCAGAAATTCTTTTTCCAACACACGTAGTTTGTTTTTTGAACCCCAGATGAGTTAAGTCAGCTTGACATCATTGAGTAAATACAGAAATTGTAAAATAAAAAAAAAATTGGAAGTATGGGTATTGGATAGTGCATCCCATTTACTTAGGTAAGCCAGTGGTGTACCTACGTGTTATACAGACCCTTTGCCACTCGATTGTAGCCATTGATCAAACATATAAAGGATCAGTAGGTACTTAGTGACGTCACGCATATATTTTGAAGCATCATTTTTAATTTGTTAAACCTGTAAAATGGCGCTAATATAAGCGACCGACAGCGGTATCTGCTGTCAGTGGTACCAAAATGTCTTCAACATACGTCACATCTTTCCCGTCCTCTTGGCGTAGCGTATTTCGTGATTGGTTGTAGCTGATATTGATATGTATGGCGGATGGCAAGGCTCAAAAGCAAGTAAAAGTCACCTAATAAGCACAACAAGGCGCAGTACGTGTCGGGATGACAGACGGAGGGCGAATTTTAAACTTGTCAAAATTACACAAGCCGGCGCGGCCCGCGATTATCCCGACGACTTACTCTGGAAAAGTTTAAAAATTTGATTTTCGGGTTACCTTGTGTGGTCTGTTGTATGTGAAATACACAAGATTCTTGTTACCTCCTCTTTGAACCGTGGAGTTAATTCTTTTCGTTTTTTGTTCCTTGGACTATTTCCGCGTTTAATCGATTGCAGATTGCGTGTATGTTAAACACTTTTTCAAACGACCAAAATTAAATAATTTTGTCTACTACATGCAGGGTTTCCAGGATATAGAAGCATTGGCTTATTTGGTGGACAATAGCCTGATTTTATTATTTTTACATGTTATTCTCAAAGGTATTTGTAAGGCCTGTTGGCTCACCCATTATCTATTTAACTTCGGTATAATTTTTACGTTATGATACCTGTTTCGTTAAAATTTTATATTATTATCCACCAAGTATGCATAATTAATGAAAAAAGATAGGAGTAAAGTAGTAACTAAAATATTGTGAAAATATTTATCACTATTATTATCATTTTAATATTCAAATCTTGTTCGTCTCATCGGCCTACCTATTACGTTAAAAGTGACAGCAATGTACCTAATTTTATATACCTATCCTTTATGGATGCATTAGTAAAAAAGTGTTTATAAGAGATACAAGGTTCTTTAAATAATAAAACTTCTTTGTATCGTCTTTGTATCGTTGTACCTCACCAGAGTATAGCCGCCTGGCTTACAGCCAGCGCCATCAAGACGGCGATCTCGCGCGGAGTAACTTCGGAAGCACCTGCGAGCGACAGCCACGGAATATTAATGTGGGCTTGTTTCCTCCAAGTGTTCGTCTGTTTATCTATCTAATCGCTACTGTATCTTGACTGGTAGTAGGACTCCGGCTGGGTATATACCATCGCAGTTTCAGTCACTCTACCGGTAATCATTGTATGTAACTGTAACCGATGAAATTACCGCGCAAATTGAGAGTTAAGAACTGATGTTCAATTCAGGATGGTTTATTTATTTATTTTACAGAAAATCAACAGCGTTACAAACATTACATTACATTACATTAAAGCTTAAACCTTTTTAATATACACTATAGTATAATATGCACTATAATATAATAGTAATTCTAGTGATTTTAAGGTGTGTGTGTGTATGTGTATGTGTATGTGTATGTGTATGTGTGTGTGTGTATGTGTATGTGTGTGTGTGTGTGTGTGTGTGTGTGTGTGTTTATGTATAAGTGTATGTTTTTCTTTTGAGGGGTGCAAGAAGTAAATTCGTGTGGCGGGTCCGCTTGGGGGAAACCAAAAATTTAATTTTAGAAAGGAGAAGCGAGCTGTCCATATGTCCATTTAATATGTCATATAATAGCAACATATCAGCTAGCTGTCTCCGATTCCTTAAACTCAAAAGTTTGTAGTACTTACAGTTATCCTGATAATTTAAGGGTTTGACGTGAGTTCGAAAGTTCAAATGCTTTTAAGAATTTTCTTTGTATCTTTTCAATTTCTTCATTGGACTTTACATAGTCAGGTGACCAAACGCTACTGTAACATTCTAGAGTACTTCAAACGTACGCAGATGAGCGTGTAGTGCGTCATGTTATGATATGGTAATATAAGTTGCGGGACCCTTTGTACCATGCGGAAGCGTCTCACTTAATATCCAGTGAACGTTGATTGTTTTATCACTCTGTATTAAAGAAATATAATTTCTAAATGTATTTCTGCATCGTTTTTTTTTGTTTTATTGGAAATTATGCTTCGCTTTGAAACAGGAATATGATTGGAAAAAATCTGGAATGTAAATTTTCCAAAAGGTAGCCCCAAAATCTCAATTTTTGTAATCTATGTAATTTTTCATCGGTAATAATGTTTTAGTTATTACAAAAAACTGTTTTAGTTTTTTGTAATAACTAAAACGTAGTTTTTCTGTTATATTCTTCGGCAACGCTGCATGTCGCACCAATCACCATATTCGTAATAATGAGAAGGACAACAATAATAGAATATCCGAAAAAAAAAATAAAGCAACATTCTTGTTTTTGACAAAAACTCGAGAAACTGTAAATGATTAATTAAGCTTAGGCATAATATAATTTACTGAGCTTTCCTTTTTCTAACAAGAATCTAAAAAAACCCAAAGATGCCTGTGCTTTTATTTGACTGGGTGTACGTCTGTGGTACGTTTTCACCCTATTACCGGGCACCGGGCAGTGTTCCCGAGGTCTTTGATTAATTTTTTACGCTACACTTTGACATGCCGTCCAGCCGAGACCCCTCTCCCCTCGGGCCGTGCGAGGGTCCGGTTAAATCAATTTTCCAATTTTCGGACTTACACGGGCTTATTGAGACACACGACATGGGGCTAACTACTTCGGGATCGGTATATTGCATATGTTGATATTATAATACTGTCTTCCGGATCTGTCTGAATGGTATCATCATCCTGTGCCATCTTCGAAATGAAGTTTGGCGTTCAACTTGCGATAAGCCGCTCTATCACTTGCCACTTCTTTTAAGAAGGTCTTTGTATAGGATAGTAACCAGTCACGACTGAAGCCAATTTAGAAAATAATATAAAGCAGCCTATGGTGGGAATCGAACCCGCGACCTCCCATTCAAATCCAAGCATGTGTAATTGTGTATATTCCGTCTGCTTACAAGATGCTTCATACTTTACTTTATTTATTATAGATTACATAATATTATATAATCTATAATATCCTTTATAAGAAAATTATGAAGAGATATTTTAAAAAAATAGCAAGTACCGAGTTTTCTTGACCGTTCTGAGAGGCCTTTCTTTACTTTCTAAACGTGGCAGTAGAGAATGACATTTCATTAGTTTTTGTGAGCTAGGTTTATGTAAAATTTTAATATTATTATTATTTATCGGACTAGAAAGCAGTTTTTAAAGTAAAAGTAAAAAAAAATATTTTTAAACGAAACCTTCATCAAAAACAAAAAGCATTCATTACGCGAAACGACAAAAACACCATAACAATTTTAGGTATTCGTGTCCCCGCGGAAGTAGGCATTAATAAAGCTTCCGTCAGTAACATCTGACGCATAATCGCAAAACGGCAACTACACGCTGCCGGTTGATTGACAGTTTGCCCGCAAAGTGCTTTGTGCTTTCTGTTAACCCTTCTTACAATATTGGAGCGAAGTTCAGGGGAGACAGGGAAATATAAATAAGATGTTGTGTTTATGCCTTCTTTGAGATATTGTTTTCGGCTATTATTTTTTTAAGTCACGGTTGGTCACGGTTCTGGATTCGGTTTAAGGACACTATTTTATTAACTTTTTAAATTGAGTTGTTTGTTTAGCTAATAATGCGCTATCGATGGATTGACACTTCTTATTGGAGCGAAATTTAAGGGAGAAAGGGAAATATGCATAATATAATATAATGTTCCTTCCTTGTTAATTTTTTTTAATAGATTTTCGAGTAACTCACTATCGGTGGACTGACATTTTGCCTGCAAAGTATTTTTTGGGTTTTCTGTTAACTCTTCTCGCAATTATAGAGCGAGGTTCAAAGGAAAGAGGAAATTAGAAATAGGATTTTATTATGTTGATACACTCACTTGAGACATGTTTTTGGCTGTACCTATTTTAATTAAGTCGGGGTTCTGGATTCGGTTATAGCCTATTTTTTAATAGTTTATCAAGTAGTACTCTCTACGGTGGTACGATGGATTAACAGCCGTGCCATTCTGCAAAAATACTTAAAACAGCGACGAGCGTGCATCTCTGCATCTATGAATTTGTCAGTTGTAATAGAGTACAATTTTGCATGCCATATTCGGCTTGGCAGCTGTCTGGCAGCTGTTTCAGAGATGGTCATTTTGTAGATTAGCACGGCAGTTTTCCCGAAAAGTGTTGTGCGTTTCTAAAAATATTGGAGTTATGTTCATTGTTAAAGGCCCAGAAGAAATTTGCGAAAGATGTTGTGTCCGGCTATTATTTCAGTCACGGTTCTGGATAGGATTTAGATCCAAAATTTTAAAAGATTTTAAATACACTGAGCAGGCCGACAGTTTGCCCGCAAAGATGCTTTATGTTAACCCTTGTTCGTGTTAGGTATGTGATTTCTTTTATACCCTCCTTACAAAATAAGAGCTTCAGGTTTCCCCTCGCACCGTACTCGTTAGGAGTGTGATAAGGCCCTAAAATGTCAATTACACTTCGCATGTGTCCGTCACAGTTTTCACGCAAAGTGCTTTGCGGTGTCCGGAAAAATGTTTTTTCTCTCTTAACCCTTCGTACATCGTCGTTCAGGGGGCGATGTTCGGAAGAGCTTTCGCTGAAGTAGTACCGAAGAGTAAAGTTAAGTACTTACGAGTACTTTAGTCAGCACGTGTATCAATAGGGCTATTTTAGTTGCTAAAAAACTAGCAACAAAGTCTTTAAACTAAACTGCGCACGTCATTTTAAACCACCAGAAAATGAATATGATTTTTTTTTTTATTATTATTATATATAATTTAAATAATTTTTTTTTTACATAGGCCTAAATAATAGGCGCTCATGAAAAGTCTTAACTCTACGGTGGTAGAGTTTTGACATTTCATAACCCAGTAAGATTCGTAAGGCAGGTTTGCACTGACAAGAACTAGCCAGAAACTCGGCACTTGCAGACCAAATGAATAGTTTAATTATGTCCAGTAATATGCTTTGTCTGTGCTGAAATACCATAACGACACTGTGGTGGTAATTATCTGCTACATACCTACTACCGCCAACACCTACTCTTGCAGTATTATTGAGAGAAAACTTAGCTTATAATAATATACAAGAAATATTATTTCGGCATAATAAACTCAGCGTTTACCTTTGAACGTTTCTTGTATGACACATAACTAAAGAAACATATTCACGAGAGAGAAAACTTGACATTTCCTTGCAATATTCATATTGGGTTTCTCTTTTACTATTCCTGAGGGATGTCAGCAAAAACTGAATACGAGAATATCGCTTACAAGCGCCTCTGGGGCCCGGTGTGCCGATTGTATTGAGATTAAGGTATCAGGACTATCGAGACAAAGTTTGGGAGTAGTATTCGCAAGGAAATCACCTTTGTATTAGAGAGGCTGTACTTATTTTCATACAGTCTTTGTTATTTGAACCCTTTTGTAGCACACTTATAGTGGGCGCAGTTTCTACGCAGGGTTTGCCTTTGTAGTCTACACTGACTATGAGCGGTTTGGCAGGCTTCACCCACATTTGAGATTAGACAGAAGACTCCCATGCATCTAAGTTTTTTAAAATTTAAAACTCAATTAATTTTCGTCAGTATTATATTAGTTGTCATATTTTTATTCAGTGAATCATGTACAAATCACCGAACAATGTATCATTAAAAAGTAATAAAATTGAAATTAGGTAAAAACTAAAAAGGGCATTGTCAAATATTTTGAAAGAGGTGTAAAGTGTTATTTAAAAGTTATAATAATATCATATCCTCATAAGAAAACAAATATAGTAAAACCTACCTAACAAGCAAGTTGGTGAGAATTATGTTGGAGTCAAAATATTATGTAACCAACCAAACATTTACAATATAAATAAATAAATACATAATAACGTTTATTTAATAATAACGTTTATTTGATTTCACACTAATCAAATAAACGTTATTATTAAATAAACGTTATTATGTATTTATTTATTTATATTATACTATAATACAACTTTGAAAGTATATTTATATAAAAGATCTGATAAATTATCATAATACTTGTACCTACTCTGTACTTGTAGAGCTCCGGTCACGTGAATTTCAGTTTTTCACAAATCCCTTGGGAATCATAGATTTTCCCGGATAAAAATAATCCTATGTCACTTCTAATTTAAAATATATAATATTTACATTTACCTTTATATTCGTAGATGTTGAATTGATTACCTGCTTTTTGAATGTTTTATATTAAACCAACATTTATTTTACGTACTTAACAAACAAACTCACTATCTCCACTCACCACTGCGCAGTAAGTCAAAATATATGCACTAAAATATAAAGGGACTTATCCCTAAGACCCTAAGAATCTACAACGGTGATTCAAAGTGTCAAACTTTAGGTACTCCCATACGTTCTTTATTCGGGTCCCGCGGGTCAAGGATTTGTTTTTATAAGGAAAAAAAAACAAACGTTTTATTTTTATCGTGTACTTGCGCTTACAACAGATTTTTAAAAGAAATTTTATTTTTAGCTATGCTCGCTTAAATTTCGGGTTTTTAGGGTTCCGTACCCAAAGGGTAAAAAAGGAACCCTATTACGGAGACTTCGCTGTCCGTCCGTCCGTCCGTCTGTCACCAGGTTGTATCTCTTGAATCGTGATAGCTACAGACTTGAAATTGTCACAGATGATGTATTTCTGTTGCCGCTATAACAACAAATACTATAAACTAGAATAAGATAGGGCTCCAATAAAACAAACGTGATTTTTTTACTTGTTTTTGCTATATATTGATAACGATGACAGGTAGACGCTTCGAATTTTCACAGAATGTTTAGTTGTATACTTACTATAGAAATAAATAGTAACATTAAAATAAATTAGAAAATTAAGAAGGGCTCCCATACAATAAACGTGATTTTATCCTCGTTTTGATTTAATGAGCAGGGGTGTTTAGTTTACTTTAATACTATAGAGAATCTGAATATACTCTTGATGGTACGGAACCCGCAGTGCGCGAGCCCGACTCGCACTTGACCATTTTTTTCATAACCCACAAGAAATGTGGATTTTCCAGGACAACAGTAGTGTGTTTATGTATGAGTTTCACCCAAATCAGCATAGTCAAAACCTATGCTGATAATTATATAGGTATTGATAAATAATAACTAATAATACCTGTTATCCTAGATCAGTATATTTAGACAGCTTAGACCTATAACGGCCTGAGAAAACATATTTTAAATTACCCCAAGTGCTCTCGGGAGCAAGAGCGGTAATCCTCCAAAATAACTTCCCCAAAACCTCCCTAGTGCAACACGTTTCCATTGTGCCGCAACGTCAAATACACTGATTATTTTAATATTTATGTAGGACATGAGTTACCTACGAGTAAAATCAAGATTTTTATTATATAAATTATAATATCTGGGTGACCGAGCTTCGCTCGGTGGCCAATAGATGGCAGCAGTAGTCATATTTTTTTTGGTAAATTCAACATTTTCAAAAATGAATCCTAGCTAGATCGATTTATCCCCCCCTAAACCCCTGGTATACTAAATTTCATGAAAATTGTTCGAGCCGTTTCCGAGATCCAGATTATATAGAAATATATATACAAGAATTGCTCGTTTAAAGGTATAGGATTTGGAATATAAATTTGTGCCTTTTGTGTCTCATACGAAGTTTTGATGTACTTAAATTGTACTGATGTCATAATTTTATTTAAATAAATAGAAATTTACTTACTAGTAATTGAATATTGTATATAGTTAGATCATGTTATTGCCAACATCGCATGTTTCCTGATGAAGTACGTTAAGATTTTAAAAATTGTGCATCCATACATAGTTAGTGGTCATGTTGATTATTGTACTCGCTATTGTAATTAAAACATAAAATTTATATTTTTTTCTACTGAAAACCGTCCTTTTGAGAGCAATGCACATTTTATTAACACTATATTCTTCTTTTCATTGTAATAAAATTGGTGAAAAAATAAATTGCATACAGATGGAGCCGAGGAAAAATCTAGTGCAACAATAAAGGTCAGGGTCGTACGTGATTTTTGCCGGTCAAATACAATGGAAACCGAGTCCTAGTTTCAATTAAGCCCCCCATTCGTCGTCGGCTCTATAAGCCTACGGTTCTGTAAACGCCTTGTATCTACTATTGTAAAAGCCTCCAACTATACTAGGGTTTTGTTATTAAATATACAAACCCACACAATAATAAGATTTGTCATTCTAATGTTACATGAGCAAATGTTTGTATGTGTGTTTATTTGTAACTCCTGGTCCTTCACAGGACTCACTGAACCGATTTGGTTGAAATTTGGAGGTTACTTCATGAAAAAATCCTTTCCGATTTGTGCCACTTCCTTATCACGGGCAAAATCTATTTATTTTATGATAGTCAAGATTACAGTATGGCGCCCGTATTTCTGGATTTCAAACGGTAGGATCTTAAGCTTTTACGGAATTCTTCTACAAACGCATAAAAATAAATAAAAAATAATTTAAAAATGAACAGTTAAAACCCTTTCACATTCATGATACCGCACACGATATAGTTATTTCTCTTGAAATTTCGAAGCACCAATTTCTCCCCCTTTTTATAGTTAAATTAAATCAAAACATATTTTTATTTTAATGACGTCTATAAGGCCTCCATTTTTACTCTTTTAGTATGGAACCCTAAAAACACGAATGTTGCAAAACTTTCAGTAATAAGCCATTTCAAGTATTCCTGTAATAATTCCCGTTTCCGCTTCCGACAAGATAGATGCACCCTTCAAAATCGCAACTCCGAAGCATTTCACTTTAGCACTAAACAATCCAGCACCAAACACGTCGAATGGTTTGGATTCCAGGATTCCAGGTGTACTGTCGGGGGGAGAGTGGGGTAATGAACTCCCAGAAAGTTGCCGCTGTCACAGCCGCGTAATATAATTAATAGCGTTGCGTTCCATCTGCACCCAACTCCCCCTGGTTTGTTCCACACTGTAACTGCTTTGATTCAATCTATAATTTTGAGGCAAACATCTACTGAGGCGCCTTGATAGCTCCGACTCGTGGGTATGCCTTGATCGCAAATGATAGCTGATGAATGATGATAGCTGGAATGATATATCGGCTTAACGAACTTTTTAGGTAGAAGATTATTATATTTATACACTGTCAATAAATATAAAACTGTTTTTATGACAAAAATATTACGATTTCCTTCAGGCCATGAATACCCCTTTTAATAGTCAAACAAAATTCTTCTTTCGATTTCGAATAAAAAAATATTTATACACTGTCAATAAATATAAAACTGTTTTTATGACAAAAATATTACGATTTCCTTCAGGCCATGAATACCCCTTTTAATAGTCAAACAAAATTCTTCTTTCGATTTCGATTCGACTCAAAAACCACTCAGTAAATTATTGACGAAGGGTCTTAATTTCGTCTGATCGTTAGAGCAGCCGAAAGATCTGAAGAAGAGTTGTAGGAAAAAAGAGAAGAAGAAGAAAAGTTAGTTAAAAAGCGTGTGCAAGTAAAACTATAAGTACCGTAAACAAACAGTGAAAACTGATACTTCAGTCTCTTTTTTAATAATCATTTGTATCACTGCAAAATTCTCCTTATAACATGTTTTATATTATCCTTATTTCTTAATAGCGAGGCTTATAAATGCAGGACGATTTCTCAAATTTCAATTAAAGGTTAAAGATAGACATATCAGTAAGAAATTAATTTGTTAAATATTGAACAAGTTTCAAGTGGAACACACCTATCCACATATACAGGGAATGACAAACTTCCAAAGCGTCAGCAAATAGGTATTTGTTGACTAAATTCGAATCGTCTCGATCAGTTGCCCGACCGGTCGACCGACTGGTGTAAACAATCTCGACAGTACGATTAAGTTCCTTAATTGACATGAATTAATAATTTGATACAGGATTCAAATGTTCCATGTCATTTATAATACATCGTATTAATAGTTAAGGCATAATTGAAAGGCTTAGCGCCATGGAAACTAATCACAAGTGTTCTTAATTAAAAGGGTAGATTGAATCAATTATATTTTTTTGCATATTTTTATATGCAATGCTAACTTTAATTTACTATTAATACTGATTTTATATGCAATGTAAACTTTAATTTCCCACGATACAGGTCGCCTAGTGTGGTCCACAGAATTACAATAAAATGGAAAATATCAATATTCCTATACGATATTAAGGTCGATTTGTTAATCAAATATAGGTATGTGAAATGGTGCTTTATCTTCTTTGTGTTGTTTCCTTCTTTTTATTTGTGTATCGATGTTTTTTGTAACCTTTTTAATTAAAAAGAAATAGTAATAATTTCACTAATTATTCATCACTAATTTAAGTATGGGTTGCTAATATGTAGAATATCATTCTATTCTATCCAAACACTTGATATAATTTCTTCATATTATATTTTTGGTTGTTAAAATTACATTGTATGTGGAATTACCACATATTGTTTAGTTGGCAATTAATACCACTTAGCTTTCGGTGTATAGTATTATTTGTACTGCCAAATAAACAAACCAACAATGAATGGAAAATGCATTGCTTCTACTTCACTCTAATCGTAACAAAATCAAAATTGCTTCGTACTGTCGTGTCATAATATGATATTATAAATCGATTTACTCTACCCAGCGTTTCAAATACTACGATACTTTTAACAGATGTCAGATTATGTGTCAAGTGCACATAATCTGATCTGTTTAAACTTTAGTGGTTTAATTAGTTCATAATGTATGTTATTGTATTTACAATACTTTGTAATATAAAATAAATAAATAAATAAATAACCCACCCAACTGAGGTCATGTGACCAAGTCATGCAGAATAGTTTACACGGCCATAGTATAATTTAACAGGCCGGATGAAATTCTTCTATGCTTATTCTGTTCATTGGATCCGCCTTAAATATAAAGTTACAGAAACTTACAAAAACACAAAATGCCTAACTACTGACTCAACAACCCTAGTGCTTTGCACCTTAGCACCTAGCACTTTGAGCACTCACTCTTACAAAAATGCCAATTTTCATGCTTTCACACCTAACACTTATTTCCAATTTTAAACATTAAAGGATCGATTAAATATCTTATGGCGGGGTTATAAATAGGGCCACGAAATGCTTACCCAAAACTTCGACAGGTCCGATACTTTTAATGGATATTGCAAAGAGAAAAGTATTTATATTAATGTTTAATACTGATCAACTTCCGCCGTGATTGGAATCAATCTTCCCCAAACTTTTCAACGTCAATACTGGTTTAATTAAAAACTTTTTGCCTCCTTTTTACTAGGGGTGTCCGTGAAAGAAAGATAAAAATGAACTGTTTCACTTAGACTTAAATTTAAGTCAATCTTTAGTTTTAACACTGTTTTGTTTTTAACAACAGATTTTTTCTGTTCCGTGGATAACACTGTCGCGGGTTGACAGTGACAGTAGCATTGCGGTTTTGACAGTGACGTTTTGACGTCGCTTCTCCTCTTCTCTCTGGGTCGTCGCACGCGCAACTGACCGTGCGCTCATTTTTTCGGAAATAAAATACTATACGAGCTTCGGAATAATATAATCGCAATTCTACATAACTACACAAAACACTAAACACAGTGAGGGTGAAGTGAAGTGACCAGTTGAGGGTGCCGGGCCCGGTGAAAACGAGCTGCGACACACACACTGCACAGGTATTGTACCTACATTAATATTTTATATTATTTGTATAGAAGAAAATTGTTCCTCTTAGCTCCGCGTATTGCGGACGTAACAAATGGTAGCAGAGTAGCGTGGTTTGTTTGGTTGTTTCGGTTTTCCGTGTTTGTAAAACACATTTTTTTGGTTAGGAATATTTTTCTTCACTGTGTCATACCCTCACGTCCGTTCACTTTTTCGGTTGACATCGGTCATAGATGTAGAATGTTGTCATAGACAACAACATTGTTAAGCCCTGTACACACAACCCAATTTGTAGGGTGTTTAGTTGGATCCAATTTGTAGGGTGTTTGGATCCAACTTTGAGTGGAAACCGGATTGTGTGTTGACACACGTAATAATTAAATTATAGCGAATGCTTATACACTTGTTGATCTTTGGATTCGGTGATTTAACCGCGGCATTTTTCGCTTTGTTTAACTTCGGAAAAAGTGTTTGTGTGGTTTTATTGTTTCGGTTTCTTCAGTTTTAACGGTGAATTTCGGGTTATTATAATTATAATACAGTGTGATTTGGGTATTATTTTCGGATATTCTGTTTTTCGGATAGTACATATTTTTATTAATTTGGTTTATTTCTTAATAATTACGATGTCGATTAAAACATATTGGTCCCAATTTAGAGTAAAGTTACAATGGTTGTTAGATAGTGCAGACCTATTGGATAGGCCAGATCTTTCGAGTCGATTGTCGGTGAGGTTACTGACAGTTAATAATGAATTTATGGCTTTAGAAAACTCATACCAGCGCATTCTTGAAGTGGTTGATGAGTGTGTTCCATTTGAAAGGGACATTGTCACCGTAGCTCGCGCGGATTATGTACGAGCATTAGAGGCCTTTGATAGGTTAATGGCGATCAAATTAGAAGAAAGTCCTTCCGCTTCCAGCTCAACTAGGACCAGGCCGGACCGCACAGATCTGGATGCGTTACTGTCGCGTTTGCCAGCACTTCGCCTGCCATCTTTTGCTGGAGAGATGGATCAATGGGTTGGGTTCAGTAACCTGTTTGATAGTCTGGTTGACAGGCAAACAGATTTGTCACCTGGCCAAAAATTGGCCTATTTAATGTCATGCCTCTCGGCGGAACCACGCGGGTTGGTTCAACATCTAAAGATTACTGACGAAAATTATAGTATTGCTCGGGAATTACTCATGAAGCGTTACCAAAACACGCGGCGACTAGGGGACGTCCATTTGGACCAGATAATGAAATTACCTACGGTTTCGGTTAAACTAACTGGCCTTCGGTCGCAATTTTTAAACCCATTGATAATGGCAGTCAACCAGTTAGATCGCTTAGGGTTCCCTACCGCGGAGTGGTCATTTATCTTGCTGCACATTTGTCTATCCAAACTGCCGCCGGTACTAAGAGGACGCTTCGAGCAAAAATTCGGTGCAGAAATAGATGCCATACCAACATATTCGGATTTAGTGGATTTTTTGGAAACTGAGTGCCGTTTAACAGAATGTGCAACTTCGGAGTCTGCGGACCAACGTAACGAGCATTATCGAACGGGGAAGCCGGTGCGTAAATCTATTAATTTAAGCTACGCCACTGCTGAGGTGCAGCAGCAGTGCACTTGTTGTGGAGGTACTAATCATACGGATCTGACCAAGTGCTCTGAATTTCGGTCGATGACGCCCTTCGCGCGTAAGGATTTCGTTATTCGGGAACGACTTTGTTTTCACTGTTTGGGAAAACACAGTTATCGTGACTGCCCCCGTCACGCGCCCCGGTGCGCTTGCGGAAGTGCAAAGCATCATTGGTTACTCTGTTTCAACCGGTCGGGGGTGCAACACGTGCGCAACGAAAGTCGAGGTTCTACTGAGCGCTCAACCCCTCGCACAGGCGGGGGTTTTCGGCAACCAAATGTCCGGAGAACCTGGTCACCTCGCAATCCGTCACCACCTCAGCGTACTTCGCCTCCTGCACGACGACGTGAGGATGAGCGAACTGAAAGACGACACAATAATGATCAGGATTCGCGTGTTCGGTCTGCACGACCTGATGATCGGAATGATAGCGGCCGGCGTGACGAGAACCGTGCTCTTGTTTATTCGCCGGATCGTATCTAGGATGCGGCACCCGCCTGCCCCACACGCCCTCTAGTGACGGTGTTATTGCCCACTGCTCTAATTAAGGTTTATTTTAATTTGGATTCGGAATCGGGGATTTTGGTTAAATCTATGCTGGACAGTGGGTCCCAAGGGAGTTTGCTTTCTGCGGAATTGGCGGGCAGGTTGGGTTTACAAATAGATCATAGTGATGAGCGGATTATGGGAGTCGGAGGGGTAGAATCAACTTCCAACATTATCGGTCGGACTTCGATTACATTTTCTCCAGCTAACAATCGGTTTCCTCGTATTACAGCTCCAGTCGTCTGTATGCAGAAAGTTATAGGATGCTTGCCAACTGTGACGCTGGATAAATCGGTAACGAACTTAGTCACTGGACTAAGTCTAGCGGATCCACATTTTTACGAGTCTAGTCCGGTGGATTTGCTTCTCGGATCGGACGTTTTCGGTCATCTTATTGGGGGAGATAAAATTGTTTTAAACTCTGTCGGTCTTACGGCTTATAATTCGGTTTTCGGTTACATTCTACTCGGACCTGTAGAACTCACAAGGCATCCTGAAAGGATCGACGAAGAATCAGGGGTTGTTAGTATTTCGGTTTCGGATACGCTCCAGAAATTCTGGGAGGTTGAGGAGCCACCGGCGAGGGCTTCTCGGACTGCTCCTCTTGACGTTGAATGCGAAGAGTTTTATAAAGCTAATACCTATCGGTTAGGGGACGGTCGGTTTGCAACAAAGTTGCCTTTTTTAGTTAATAGACCCTTACTGGGTGATTCAAAAACGATTGCGGAGAAAAGGTTTTTAAATTTGGAACGGAAACTTATGAGGAATGCCGATCTGAGGGAAAAATATATCAATTTCATGCGGGAGTATTCGGATCTTGGGCACATGAGTATTTCAGATTTTAATTTTGAAAGCGGAGAGGAATATTTCGTGGTCCCCCACCACCCGGTTTTGCGGGATGAGGCCTCAAAGTTGCGTGTCGTTTTTGATGGCAGTTTTGTCTCTGGTTCAGGGGCGAGCATAAACCAATGCTTACATGCGGGTCCTAAATTACAAAAGGACATTTCGGAAATTTTAATTAACTTCAGACGACATCAGATTGTCTTTGTAACGGATATAAGAATGATGTTTCGGCAAACGGTAATCGACAAATCAGATAGGCGTTACCAACTAATTTTTTGGAGAGAGTCTCCGGATGAGCCTCTTCTTGTCTATGAACTTAATACCAATACTTATGGGTTGAAGAGTAGTCCGTTCATAGCCATTCGAACCTTGTTGGAATTAGCAAACCAAGAACGTGATCGGTTCCCTCGCGCAGCTTCGGTTTTGGAGAACGATATATATGTCGACGATATTTTAACTGGGTGTAATTCGCAGTCGGAAGCTCTTGAACTTCAGCAGGAGTTAATTCAGTTAATGCATTCGGGGGGTTATGAATTACGGAAATGGATTTCGAATGATCCTGTATTACTTCGGCATTTGCCTGTTGACCATCAACAAATGCCTCATCTGTTTGATAATCCAGAGACGCAAGCTGTAACTTCGGTTTTAGGTGTACAGTACAATCCTGTAGAGGATGTGTTTTCGTTTCGGACGGACTTGACTCACGATACTTCGGTAACTAAGCGGAAAGTTTTATCGACGATTGCTAGGATGTATGATCCGAGCGGGTGGATCACTCCTATTACATTTCGGGCTAAGTGCCTTTTGCAACGTTTGTGGCTGGGCAATTATACGTGGGATGAAGTCATTACTGGGGATTTTGAGCGGGATTGGAAGAATTTTAAAAGTGATCTCAGTTGTAATGAAGAAGTTCGTATTCCACGTTGTATATTACCTCCGGTCGTAAAGAGTGTTACAATTCACGGGTTTTCGGATGCTTCAGAGGCCGGATACGCATCGGTCGTCTACATTCGCGCAGTCGACAATGACGATAATGTTTCGGTTCATTTATTAATGGCCAAAAGTAAGGTCGCCCCTATTAGATCACGTCTTACAATTCCAAAACTGGAGTTGTGCGGAGCCGTGCTCTCACATAAACTTCTGCATCACGTTTGCCTTTGTTTACAAAGGACCGTCGATGTGCACGGAGTATTTGGTTGGACTGATAGTTCTATAGTTTTAGCATGGCTTAAAACTTCACCTCATACTCTTCAAGTATTCGAGGCAAATCGCGTTTCACAAATTCAAAATTCTACAGTGCCAATCACATGGCGACATATCTCAGGTGAATTGAACCCAGCTGATTGCGCCTCTCGAGGCTTAACAGCTCCGGCCCTTTTATCTCACCCGTTGTGGTGGGGTCCCTGTTGGTTAGCTCTTTCGGAGCCTCAGTGGCCTGTTTCAAGGGCTATGCAGGTCTCACTTGAGGAGCTGCCTGGCATAAAGTGCATGGCAGCGACAACATCGGAAACTCTTCCAGATTTCGGTTTTCTCGTTGAGCGCTACAGCTCTTTAGATCGACTTATTTCGGTTACCGCGTGGATTCGGAGATTTTATTTTAATTGTAGTCGGAAGGACATTCGGAATAAATCGGATTACTTGTCGCCGCAGGAGCGGAAACAAGCGCTATTAATGTGGGTCTCCTTAATACAGAAAGATAATTTTAACACGGATATGGAACGCATTCGGAAAGGTCAACCGCTAAAGGGACATCTTAAGCGACTTAACCCCTTCATTGATTCGGATGGTCTTCTTCGAGTTGGAGGACGACTCAAAAATTCGGCTTTGCCTTATGAAGCAAGGCATCCATTGTTGCTTCCTAAATCGGGACATTTTATCGACCTCTTAATTTCGGATTTACATTTGAAAAACTCGCATGCCGGTGTAAATGCACTGTTAGCTATTTTACAGCGCGACTATTGGATTCTCTCGGCTAGGAGAGCAGTTTGGAAGATCACGTTTAAATGTATTTCGTGTTATAAGTTAAAAGGGCTAACAACCCAACCGTTAATGGGGGATCTTCCTAAGGACAGAGTTTTGGCATCCAGAGCCTTCCAGGGCGTCGGGACAGATTTTGCGGGTCCATTTTATGTAAGATCGCACAATTTACAGAGTCCAAAGATCACCAAGGCGTATTTGTGCGTATTCGTATGTCTGGCCACTAAGTCCGTCCATTTAGAGTTAGTTTCGGATTTGTCGACTGAGGCGTTTATTGCCTGTTTTTCTCGGATGATATCTAGGCGAGGTCTCCCAACTACGGTCCGATCTGACGGGGGTTCTAACTATAAAGGCAGCGATAGATATTTAAAGGAGGTATTTCAATTTTTAGAACAAAATCAGTCTCAAATTGGCTATGATTTATCTCGTCGTGGTATAACCTGGATCTTTGATCCTCCAGCGTGTCCATCATGGGGAGGTCTATTCGAAGCTGCTGTAAAGTCAGCAAAGACGCATTTAATGCGTACCATTGGGGAAACAACCTTGACGTTTGAGGAACTTAGTACTGTTTTTTGTAAAATCGAAGCAGTTCTCAACTCGCGACCTTTGTGTCCATTATCTTCGGACCCAAACGACCTGGAGGTTCTAACCCCGGGTCACTTTCTCATCGGACAACCGCTTAATGCACTTCCCGAGTACCCATTGCAGGATGTGAAGACGTAAAAATTATCTCGGTTTCAGTTGCTACAACAACTCTCCCAAAGAGTCTGGCATCGGTGGCATTTAGAATATCTTCACACTTTGCAACAACGGTTGAAGTGGACTGACTCGACAGTTCCACCTAAGGTTGGGGATTTAGTTTTGTTAAAAGAAGAAAATGCGCCACCTCTTCAATGGCGCCGTGGTCGGATTGTTGCACTGTACCCTGGAAAGGATGGTGTGGTCAGGGTAGCGGACGTGCGGGTAGCACAGGGCTCAGTGCTACAACGGGCAATTTCTAAATTGTCTCGTTTACCAATAGATTAGGGTTTAGTTTGATTTAGCTAGTTTAGATTTGGTTTAGTTTCGGGTTTATCTTTAGTTTTCGGTTTAGTACTTAATTATATTGTATTTATTTATTTTACCTATCTATTTATGTATTATTTTTTATGGATTTTCGGCTAGAAGCAGGCAAGGCCTGCTTAGGCGGGGGATTGTTTTGTTTTTAACAACAGATTTTTTCTGTTCCGTGGATAACACTGTCGCGGGTTGACAGTGACAGTAGCATTGCGGTTTTGACAGTGACGTTTTGGCGTCGCTTCTCCTCTTCTCTCTGGGTCGTCGCACGCGCAACTGACCGTGCGCTCATTTTTTCGGAAATAAAATACTATACGAGCTTCGGAATAATATAATCGCAATTCTACATAACTACACAAAACACTAAACACAGTGAGGGTGAAGTGAAGTGACCAGTTGAGGGTGCCGGGCCCGGTGAAAACGAGCTGCGACACACACACTGCACAGGTATTGTACCTACATTAATATTTTATATTATTTGTATAGAAGAAAATTGTTCCTCTTAGCTCCGCGTATTGCGGACGTAACAAACACTCATTTATATCAACTCATCGCTTGATCTCATTAGACTAACTACACACACGCGTATGTATATTATTAACTACATAGTTATTTAGTTATTTATTTATTTAGTATCAGAAACATGTAATTTATAAGTTTAGAACAGAAAAATGTTTGTAGTTTTGTTTATTAAATGCGATTATATTTTCATCATTTGAGTGATCCAGTGGAAAAATATGCGTTACCTACCTCAACATCACCAGACTCTTTGACATTAACCTTCAACATCTATTAACTAATCTTCATCAATGTCCTGTAATAAATCTGAGTTTGATCCAAAAATATTTGTTACAATATATTTATGTTAGATACTAGCTACTGAGAGTATTGAGAGATTTTTATAAAGTTCTTCACTCTTTGGAGTGATTCGACTCTAAGCAGATATAATTATATTTCCTTCCTTTCCTTTGAACCATTTCGAACATCACTACTCTTTTTGTGTTTAAAAGCCGAGTTTGGTTAATTGCAAGTTCTTTATAAATGTTTCTCAGTCATTTTGTTTAATTTTATTAAGTGTTTTCGGGGGTGTAAAGGGGTGAAGTAACTTTTGTGTAACGGTGTATTTTCTATGGCGTATTGAAGGGCGAAGTTGAAGCGTGCAGTGAATGGGGATAATACAAAAGTTACTTGGCAAAAGGCCGTGCCATTTTAAATTAAGTCTTTTGTCTCATAAAATCTAATTTAATTTGACTGAGATGTTATTTGGAGACAATTTGTTTTTGCTTCATATTTGTTTGGTAGGAAAAATGTGCACTCACTTATTTCACAGTTAAATATTTGAGATATGACCCATAGAAGAACCTAATATTTTTTTTGTTATAATATTCTCTTCCTGGGATTCATCCTACTGTTTTTTTCCACTTTCAAAGGCTTCTACCCCGGTTTAAATCTCATCTCATCTCAACCCCTTTTTTGCGTCCCACTGCTGGGCACGGGTCTCCTCTCAGACTGAGAGGGGTTTGGCCATAGCCCACCACGCTGGCCAAGTGCGGGTTGGCGGGCTTCACACACCTTCGAGAACATTTTTGTGAACTCTCAGGCATGCAGGTTTCCTCACGATGTTTTCCTTCACCGCTAAGCAAGTGATATTTAGTTTCCTAAAACGCACATAACTAGGAAAAGTCAGAGGTGTGTGCCCAGGATTCGAACCTGCGACCTCCTTATGAGAGGCAGAGGTCAGAACCACTGAGGTATCACTGCTTTTTTTTTACCGGTTTAAATCCGTTTACCGGATCTCATTTAATTTCCAAAGATCAACAAATTATCTTAATTTCCCGCGCGCACGCCTGATACAGCTAAACGGGTTATTAGGACCCTAAAAACAGGTGTTTTAACAAATTAAGTAATTAACTACCCTCCTCCCTTCCACCCTGCCTTCCCGAAACACCGATTTAGATATTCCTAAAGGTACCCCTTTTCTAAATTAGATGTGGAGCTCTATAAGAGCCAGCGTGTTGGGAATGGGTTCCATTCTTTGGGTTAATTATATGCATGCGGATATTTTTAACAAACCAACCTGAATTTATAAAAAAAAAATTAAAAACCCCGACCTCTACTATTAGTCATTTTGTAGTTGCGGCCATCTTGGGTTTCTACAAGTCGAGCCCTTTCATTTAGTTGTAATAATAGTCGTATAAACGCCTTACATATTTTTAGAAAAGAACAATAGATAAAAATAGTCAAGATAGGCCCATCCGAACATTTTACGTAAACGTTCTTCATATAAGAAAATGTAGCGCCATCTGTCGCAACTCCTGCGAAATACATGTTGTTTTTTTATATATTTTTTTATCTATGTGTCTGTGGTCACCTTGCCTGCAATATTATTATTAATTCAAAAAAAAAGAAATAGGTCTTTACCTATCTACCTATACTGACTACTGACGGGGGAGGGTGCAAAATAGTCATTCTTGCTCCCATAAACTGGCGACATTTGTTCGCCCTGTCTTGAGTATACAAGTCTGTGAAAAAAACTGATACTCCACTGCTGGACTGATATTAACCAAACATAGCTAAGAATCACCGCAAGGATGTGATGTTTGTTGATTTCAAATGAAAAAACTGCATCGAAATCGGACAATCTGTTAAAGAGCTACGATGCCATGACAGACACATGCACACAAACTCACGTAGACATTGACATTAAGCTTATAAACCCCTCTTTTTGCGTCGGGGATTAATTAAAAGATCTGTATTCGATAAAGTTATGTATGCATTATGCATAATATTGTTTACTTTTATGTCTGCGATTTTCTTAAAATTACTGACCTCATCCGATTCAGTACGATAGCAGCATCGGCTCCAAAATCATTTACCATCAGATGTTACTCAAGTAACTTGTTGAGTGTAAAACTCGAACCCTGATCTCCGATTATGAAGCAGATGTTATAACTACTGAGTCACAACTGCCTATAAGTTTGTATAGCCTATAGAAACAAAACGAATGTATGATAATGGTATTCAAGCAATTGAATGGGCGGGTAAGAAGCTGCTGAAAGCTCCGTAGACCTTATGAAAAAGGGTATAAGGGTTATTTCCCGATGACAACCGTTTTCGCGCCACCTACCGTCTAAGCATCAGTTCTAATGAAGGCTCGTTATAGGGCCTAGGGCTGACACTTTCAGAATCAATAACTTTATTCTATAAAAAATTATTAGCTCATCGACCAGTAGTGTTCCTGGGACAGTAGTAGAATGACGCAAATAAAAGAAATGATCAGGCACGAATAATGTAGCTTTCTAAATATTTGTGAAAATATGGTTAGAACAGGTTGAGTTCTTCCACTACCCTAATACTCTGGAAGGAATTAGAGTAGTGGAAGAACTCAACCTGTTTTATCACGTGCGTTTTAGCCTTTTACCTCGTGTAGTTTATGTGTTCGTTGAACTAAATCATGATTTTTTTTAGCATTATGCCCTTACAGGCATCCGAAAATGCACACAAGCAGTCCTTTGGTATTATTTTTGTTTATGCCATGTTCTGTCTGAAATTTCTGATTTTATTTTTATTTGACTGAGATTTGGAACGCACGTAGTTTAAATACCGTAGATTAATAATCAGGTTGCCTTTTTATCCTAGAAAATCCATGGTTTCCAGGGGATTTCTTAAAGAGGGCTAGCCAAATATCCTCTACGATGAGTAGCACTTAGGCCGGAACTCCATGTTAACATCTGGTATGTGATAAAAAAGTGATTTCTTAAAAATCGACATTGAATAACACCTAGTAACTTTTAATTAATATTCTTAGAATCTTGTTTCAGCCCTTAGATATATTGCTAACATGGCAACCTTAGCAATATTCCTCGTAATCGGATTGGCTGAGTACAGTCGTAACGAAGCTATTTCAGCATAGATTCCTAATGAAGCTATTACAGAGGATCAGATCGGCTGTAATATTATGTTATTGCTAACCCGAAATACCAATACGCATAGCGAACACCTTGTTGGCTCAGTGGTTAGCTTGGTCGACTGTGGATCACCATGTCCTAAATTCGATGTTCGGGATTGCGCTTATTTATGAATTGTCGGAGATTAAAAAATTGCTTATTATTATATGTATAATCTCAGCTCATTATTATTATTATAATAGATCATTATTAGTATTCATTAGTAGTATTAGTATAATAGCTCATTATTAATTCATTTGTATACTAATACTACTAATGAATGAGATTATATAATATAATCTCAGCTCATTATTATTATAATAGCTCATTATTAGTATTCAGGGTCATTGTAATTCCTTCAGGAATGGTTAAGTTTTTGAGTAATTACAAACAATGCTCACAAAAACACAAAAATTGCACATTTTTGAAAACATCACATCTCACTGATTCTATAAAGGCGAATGTTTATTATTTTCTTTACAGTAGATATACTGAAACAATTTTGCTGAAATCATAAGAATGGACATTTTTTGGTTTTAAATTTTAATCCCGAAAAAAATTCATGTTTCCCGCGGGATTTGTGAAAAACCGAAATTATTGCGGGTGGAGTCGCAGGCAACCGCTACTTACTTGTTGTAAACTACTTATTGCAAAAGGACTTGGTTTTATTTTAATTAGTAGGGATACATTAGCATACACTAATAAAATCAATAGTCCGAAATGTAATTAAGTCCAAATTAAATTTTTATAAGATACTCAAAATTCTTACTAAATTGACTCTCTAGTCTCTACAGAAATAATGATGGCATAAAAGAACCCAGCAGTGCTATTATACAAAATGTCCATCTCTGAAACAGCTGCCAGACAGCTGCCAAGCCGAAGATGACATGCAAAATTGTACTCTATTACAATTGACAAATTCATAGATGCATAGATGTACGCTCGTCGCTGCTTTTGCAGAATAGCACGGCAGCACTGACAGACAAACAGACAACATAGTAAGTGCAATAGAATTAACCTCTATAGCACTTACTCTTCAAACAGAAAAATGAAAAATATTTTACACGCCCATTGAATAATTTATCGAAATGGTTATGGATTTAATAGCACTTTGAAATGCTAACCACGGGTGGAGTGCAAAGAATCGAATCTCGGAATGAATATAACAAGTAAGACCGCTGAGTCGGGGCTGGAAGGGGTCCGACGCAATCTGTATGCTAATGACTCACTGAGCTAGAGGTCACTATGAGGTCACCAGACGATGGGGTCGTTAGGAAGAGGTACGAGTAACTTATCAGTGAGTACCTATCTCCTATGCTGAATTTATTATTAAATCAGTGAAATTACATTTGGCTACTAGGTATAGTAGGTCATTTTTATAGATATAAATCGATATTTGGTTTATTTAAATTTAAAGTTAAAATTTTATTATAAGTATAGATTATGACATAATATTATACCTAAAATTAAATCTAAACTAATGTTATTAAAATTAAATCTATCTAAATTAAAATTAAATCTAAACTAATTTAAAAAAGAATTGAAAAAAAAAAAATAACAATAAGAACTAATTTTATTTTAAGCGTCAAAGTATTCCTCCGAATCGGTGTCAACTGGAAAAGTGCCCAGAAGGCTGGCAGCATTGCCACGCTGGATGGCAATGCTTATCCTCTGACCTAAGAAAAGGCCAGCCCTCTGGTCACGAGAGGCGTCGATTAAACGCTTTGACAGTTCTCTGAAGAAGAAGCGATTACTCGGACCCCACGGACCCAGCGTCTCGACTCCAAACGGCTCAAATACGTAATCTCCAACGAGATTACTGTAATTTAAAGATTAAGTTAATGACAGCACTCATCTACGCAACTTTAGGTTGCCGAAGTTGCACCATTAAATTATTTTTATCGGTTTTACTAGGTCATACGTTTAACACACCTTCACCGATTCTTAATACATTATACATAGCAGTGAAGTGACATCACCTATTTGTCTAAACTCAAATATACTCGTATACATATTTCACTTTTATAACTTAATTATATAATAAAAAATAAAATAAGATTAATTAAATATATATATATTTATGTACATAGACTTACGCTAGCGCTCAGACTAGATAGAACCCTACCTAACAACGACATCTCCGTGAGTGCGGCAACTTTTTCTTGTAGTGCTTTCGCAGATGCTAGTGTGGGTGAAAAATTGTGAAGCGACGGCTCGGGTTTACCAATGTGGGCAAAGTATTTTTTGCCGCACTCTTGAAGTCGAGGGCCACCTCTTGGACCTCTTTGTGTTTATGTAAAACATTGGAACTATTTACTACTACACGATATTTAGAAACGCCATTTTACTGCATGGAATTAAAATTCGGAGTATAAGGTGCGAATAATACGGATAATTCAGTCACTGAATTCTTTGTGACGCTAATGACGAACTTTGTTTCTCGACATTTATGGAACCTGAGGTAGGTTAGGTTCTGTCTCAAACGATAGATGAATTAATAAAGGTTCAATTGAGAAAAACTAAACCTTTATAAGGTAACTTTGTTGCCCGTTTTTCTACCAGTCCGTGTGTCTGCCACTTATGTTTTTGTTCAAGTATTTACTTTTGTTTCACTTAAAAAATAAATCTCAAACATCCAAATGTGGTACCGTCGAGTGATACTCCATTTCCATACTCATTAATATGCATGGAACACTTTGCAATGCTAACCACACTTGGCACCTTAATAAATTGAATCACCGATTGAATGTAAACCGCCATGGCGTCCCAGCATCAATGTATTCTATCGAGTTACCCCAACTCATACATAGGAAGAAAGAAGAAGAACAAGAAAGACGTCAGTATATATCTCTCTCTCCCTCTATCCAGTCGTTCCTTCATTTCTGAAAATCGCACTCTTGCACCTATATGGTATTTTACGTTACGCTTATGGAATTGAAACGAAATTCAAAATTAATGTATGAAAATTGCCAAATTGGTCACGTAATCAATTTAGCAATATTCACATAATTTATGATGCATGAATTTCATACATTTTTTTATTGGTCGCATTTCTGCATTTTAAGAATTTCGTTCGAAAGCTATTCAAAATCTTAATCTTAAAAAATGCATGGATGGACAATATGGCTAGAAAGGTGCGGGAAATTTTGCAACCTCATGCGAATTGATTTCTTCCAATGAATTCCATTGGAAGCTAGACTTGCAATCGTGTGAAATTTGTATTTATAGTTCCTCAGCCGATCTGAAAATCTGCCCCTAGATTGTGTAAGAAAAACGTATTCATCTTTATCCTAATCGTTTATAGATTCTGCCCCCTGATTGGTTCCCCGATTTACATCAGCCAATCCGGGGACCGAGTTCGCGAATGATTACGATAACGATGAATACGTTTTTCTTACGCAATCAGGCGTTGGTGAGCGGCCTTCCGATCTTCGGCCCTCGGTGTTGCCCGTCACAATATGTTTTTCGAAGCTGTTCGTTCGTATGACGCATAATGCAACCGGAGAGCAGCTTTAAAAAATTAAATAAAAAAATAGTACATAAGTAAAGAGACAATTTATTTTTATTGCAAATTATCGAACCTGTCAATGTTTCACTCGAGTGATGCCGCGGGAATTTGGAAAAAAATTCTTATCCTTTGTCTACATCAAAAAGGAAATCCTATCTTTTAATACGATACGAAGTGCCCTAGTACAGCGAGTTCGAAATCTAGAACGATACAGAAACGTTAAGCACAGACTAAAACACAACGTACATATATACACCGCGCTAAAGAGCAAAAGTTTATAAAGAAAAGTTGCATAGAACAGTCTCCTGTCTTACCGCTGCCTTTTAATCAAGTAAAGTAAAAAGGGCGCTGCGTTAGACAATGTAACAGTTTCGTATCAAGTACGGAGAGTACAACTTTGTGTTCTTTGTGCTCCCAATAACTATGAGAGGATGAGATAGAACGGCTACAGCGGGAGTATTCAGACTTACCATTTTATTCGCGCGCTTGCTTGGCGAGTGAAGCAAAAGTGTGGAGCGTTAGACAATGTAACAGTTACGTATCATGTTTGGAAAGTACAACTTTGTGCTCGCAATAAATATGAGAGGATTTTGTACCCATTTTTCTGAACATGTCATAATTATTGCATTACCAAAACAACTGATGGAATGTGTTTTTTTTTTAATTTATTGCAAATACACTGAAGCCACAATGTACACACACACAATGTATAGATACACATACTATATTGGCATTTGTCATTGAAATAACGAGAGTAGACATATACGTACCCTGGACAGGGCGGACGACTCGAAAAAAAAGTCAAAAGTTTATCGGTGCCAAAAATGCTTGTTTTGCCACCATCAATAAGGCCACGATGTAGTTCGGTCAGCAGCCACCTATAGAATTTTGCGAGATACTGTTTGTTTGTACGTAAGAAGTTTTCTTATCAGTTTTTACGAGAGTAGAGTAGAGTATGATTATTGTGCTTACTTGCTTGCCCAAAAACCTCGTTCAAATGCATCACAAAGCTGCAACAAAGTGATTGTTTCAGTTACCTGCTGAGAGACGCTGCCTTAATTTTGCTGCGCCTGTCCAATATACCCTCTGTTAGCGCTCTATCTCGCACAGCGACCTAATGCCCTGTAGATACCATAATGACTCGACTGACCGAAGCTAGAGTTAGTCCCTTTCAAGTCTTTCGAAATTTTAATTTTTGCCAAAACCTTTTTAAACTCTATTAATTTTTTTTGTCCAAAGTACTTAAATATTGACTGTGTATAGATAGTGCTCTTTTTTCTACTCTGTCCGTTGGTACGCCTTTACAGGTCATATTATTTACAATCATACCTCAATGTAAATTGGTATTGGTTGGTTTTGCGATTTTAAATAATTTTCATATCACCCGAGGTTTTTTATTGGAATGGTAGTTCCTCCAAAATGGATTGAAAAGGATATTTTTCTGCCTTTTGAGATTTGATTTTTGAATCTTTATTTTTATTTTTGACTTTCACTTTGTCTCATAAACACACACCCAGCCTTCAAAATCTAACTTGCTAACAGAATTAATGTCAAAATCAATTGAACATAAGTTTGCAAGCTAAACATTGAAACAAATAAATAAATAATAATTTAAGAAAATGATGAAAACCGGTATTATAACGCATCTACCTATAAGCATTTTTAACGTATTTTGTGGTAAGCCTTGAAGCCTCTAGCGAATATGCGGTCGATGATGTTGCACTATACGCTACAAAGTATACCTGCATGAAATGCATTTTCAATTCAAACTTTGTACGTTAATGAAGGAGTTATTTAATGGAATTTTGTGTTAGTTAATTAAATCTGTTGTTACAATGGTTATGTTGCTGTTTTTGTAAGTTTTCGTTTATAACACGATCATATTATACATACTGGCCTAACTTGATGGGTCTATCAAGTTATGACATCGGATTATGTATATGCACATTTTACACGTTTGCATATCGAGCAAAAGCATAAAGCTTTATTGCATATTTTAGGAAATTTTCTTTGATAGTTCAGATATCATTATACTGTGGTTCAGTATTCATTGATAGTGCATATCTCTAGGACTCTTCTAGCGGAGTTCGTCTGGGTAGGTAATTAGGTATACCACCGCAGTGACGCCTACGATTACTGGACAAAATGAGACCTATAAACTGATGTACAACTGATATGCATATGCAAATATCCTGATGCATATGTAAAGAAAAATTATGAGACGCGCTGCATCTGACATGAACATGCGTAGATATCACTTAACATGATGTGAACTTCTTACTCGTCTCATCAATATTTATTACAAAAAAATATCACTTAAAGGTAATCTATTTCATGTTATAAACATTATAAAGGCCTAAAAGCTCTAGTAGGTTCGCAAACGTGCACAACTGTAGATGTTAGCCATTTTTCTCTGACACAATATAATTTGCATGTAGTAAACTATATACTCGAGTGTAATGACGTGGAATATCACGTATTCGCGTCACGTTGAGTAACCATCCCCGTCACGTACCAGCGAATACAGTATGAAAAATAATATCAAATAGGTACAGTATGTTATTCAGTCACAGCAGTGCTATTCTACAAAATGTCCATCTCTGAAACAGCTGCCAAGCCGAAGATGCTATGCAAAATTGTACTCTACTACAACTGACGAATTCATAGATGCATAGATGTACGCTCGTCGCTGCTTTAAGTATTTTTGCAGAATAGCACGGCAGGTCTGTGCCTACAATGAAATTTTCTGAAATTCGAAAATACGAAATTAATCTTACGAACCATCGACACATTGAAGTATAATACTAAGGATTTAGGGTCAGCGCTAAAAAGTGTCCGAACCTACAGAAATAAAAAACTCGAAAATAATTCCAATCGCAATTAATGAAAATAAGGCTGTTAAATAATGGTTTAAGACATAAATTACAATGCTTATTAGTTTGCTTATAAAAATACATATGTACCCTCGTTTATACAGGTTATCTCGGGACACTTTTTTCGTGAATTTTGTATTACACCCAGGGTCCATAGATTTATATGCCAATGCATCGACACCATTATTTAATGTCGTGTCGGGACTCCGCATACGACATTTTTCTCAAAAATCTTAATTATTTAGATTAAGACAATTATTTCGTATTGGTATATAAATCGAAACATTTCTTTATATTCAAAACCAAGCAACGACCAAGCAATACTAATTTCCACTATGTCCCTTTCAGTTGAGGTTTCAATAGTAACGTATATTAATAAAAGATGGCAGACAACATAAACTATAAAACACAATCCATTCAAACAAATCTCATCCTTATATTAAACAAATTAAAGTTTAAACTCCTATCTGTGATAAAGTTCTTGTATTTTATTCTTACATTGAACGCACCTATAAGCAATCACGAACGAACAAATTCTTTGAAAGCGAAAAGAAGTGATGCCAAGCGAAAACACTGCTTATTGCGATGAGGAGAAGAGCATTATTTGTATAAACCAAGGGTGTATTCACATGGTCGTCATTTAATGATGTCGTAGACGGTATGCTTTGATCTTGTTTGTGGTGTATGGTTCAAAATTTAAGGAGTCTAACAGCCGTTTTCACTAAATCTAGGAAACGCCTAAATCGAATGCTTAGCCCTAAGGTGACAGTTGTTGTAGGAGAAAACTGTCACTTATCGGCTAAGCATTCGATTTAGGAGTTTCCTAGGTTTAGTGAAAACGGCTGTAAAATGATTAAAAATAAATCAGTATACCTGCATTGTAAACATCGGGGCCAAGAGGCGAGGATAAAATGTTTCACCCTTCTAATTATATCCACTCTCTAAACCTGGGCGCATGGGTGGAAATAACAAGTGGAAAAACAGGACTTCTAGACTTCTCCCTTTTCCCCTTTTTGCTGAGCTTTAGCCGGTGGCAAAAATAATTCTATACCCTGTGAGATGATACAATTTTATCCCATGCCCGTGCTAGAGGGTCTGAAATTTTGCCACAGTAAATGGAATAAAAAACAAAGACAATTGTGATTCTTCTGGCTATTGAGTTGAGTTTTGCACCGAGCGAAGGTCTCCACTCCGAGTTGACTTGGATGGTTTTACTCTTGACATCTATTCGTTTGTGGGAGACTTTCGTGAATCGATAAAATTAACAGTACATATTAGAATAGCTTATATGTAGATAGATAGATAAACTCTTTAGTGCACAGAATAAAAATATAAAAAGAAATAAACTAAACACAAACAAACAAACTTAGGAGTACAATTTATATTTATATTAATGACCCACAGCCTATAAAGGATAAGTTGAAACTTCAAGCTTCCTTTTTTAAAGGGTTCCGTACCACAAAAGAAATAAAAACGGAACCATTATAAGGACACTTTGTTGGCCGTCTGTCTGATTGTCACGAATTATTATTGTAACTTAAAAAAAATATATTGTGGCATCGCTTAGAATCCTTGAGTTATACCATCCACCGCATCGCGCCGATAGTAAAACCCGCCCGATAGTTGCGGGTAGTATCAAAGAGCACAACTCCGCAGTTCAGCAACTTGCGCGCAACTTCGGGAGCTACGAGATTCTTCTTTGATGAGTTTCTTTTAATAATGTATACGTGTAATCAGGCCTTTAGTTCGCCGGTCCGCTTTATTGTAACTTAATGTTGATTGGGGTAATAAGATTAAGGATAAATAAATAAATAAATAAATAATAAATAAATATATAGAGGACAACATCACATACATTGCTCCGATCCCATAGTAAGTAGCTTATGCACTTGTGTTATGGAAATCAGAAACAACGAAGGTAACACAACACCCAGACCCGAGACAATGTAGAAAAGTTATTTTTCTACATTGCCCCGTAGATTAAGGATGAGGCCAAATTCTTTAAATACTTCTTGATTTTGGGTTTTGCGATCTTCTTATATAATTGTTAGATGTGTAGCTCTATTTCTAAAATTCTCATTAGAGTCGCTTACGAGAATAGTATAATAATTGTTGCTATCTGCTTTAGATAGTACAAAAAAATTACTGACCGACTGATCTATCAACGCAGAGCCACTAAACGGAACTGGCTACATTCGTTGATTGTGAATACACAAATTGCAGATGCAGATTTGATTGATGAATATTCTGGTTGGCAAATTAAAAAATCTAGTCTATTTGGACACTTTTAAAACTATTGCTATCCCTTTTCACAAGGACTGTCGTAAGAGTGACAGCACTATTTTTAGACTCACTAAAGTGAGAAATTCTAAAGAATTATGAGACGACAAAGATGTTCACCTCATGTTGAGTGAAGTATCACTCAACATGAGGTGAATATCTTGGTCGTCTGGACAGGAGTACCTGTCCAAATCTGATGCAATGTGTCTCATTACTTTGCAATGTAATATCATACGAGGCACTACACATACACAATGCTCATCATCCTATACGTAAGTCCTTAAATCCCATAGATATTGTGTGATTAGGTTAGGTTGCTTTAGGTTAGGATCTATGAATAGCACTCGTAGCCCAAGGAAGAATTAACAACGAAACTATTATAATATAACATAACTAGTCTTGTACGAACTTCACCACTTTGGAGAACTCATTAATATGGATGCAACCACTTTGCAATGCTAACCGCAGTTGGCACGCAAAGAAATCTAGTCTCCGATTGAATATAATCACGTCGATGCCTCTAGGGGTCGAGCTCAATCTGTATGCTAATTTATTATTCCCTTCTATCCACCGTACTATGTTTTAAATGTTATTATTCATCATTATTTAAATGTCCTTGACAGTCTTAATGAACTTTTGATTATATTTGTCTAGCTGCCGTCTTTATATTCAAGCCAATTACTGCCTTAGAGCCACGGACTTGGTATTTTGTCTACAAGCTGGAAGCTTTAGCAAGGAAGCTCTGACGATGCAACTCTGGCTCTGCTTTAAAATACAGGTTAACTTAAGTACGTGTAATCCAATTATGATCTCCGTCTCCGATGAAATCCAATAAAAGTTAGTGCGTAAAGTTTGTGTTTTTCTTCATCTTCAACCTGAGGACTAACATTTTTTTGCTGCATTATAAGGAAGCTCAAAAAAATTTGTATTAAAGAGACATATTGAAATGGTGACAGCGAAAATATTACCCATCCAATATCTAATATTTTAAGTGACTTTTCATAGTGATGGTAACTTAAGCCTATGTGAAATAAAGAACTCTGAATATATTATGTATAACGTGAACTGAAAACCTCACGAATTTATGGTGATATCCCATCACGTTGACCACGTCAGGATGGCCGGCTTGGGGTTTGCAAACACTGTTTTTTTTGCAAGATAGTTTTAGAGCGTTTGTAACCTGTACAGATAAAAAGAAAAATGTTGTCAAATTCATTTATTCATTCATTGAACTTAAATCATCCCCTTAAAATTATAATTTGAAAAGTTTTCCTTTATGATGTAGATAAGGAATAAACCAATATTTTCCAAGAAATTCCCACGGGGTTACCTAAGCGAAACGCCATTAAAAACCTTCTTCAAACTAAATTATTTGGTTGAAAGCTAACACCAAAACTAACAGTAACTCTAGATTAAACATACCCTATCCCCGGTCACGATTGTGTCACTATTTGGTTAGGATGCGATCTAATTGATAAATGTGCTCTGCGGGTTCCGCAGCGCTGTGATTGTGGATCGCGTTGATTAAGACGACCTAACTAGCGGCCGGCACCGCAAATATGTACAGTGTACACTCACCCTATATATGTTTGCTTAACAAAATGTAAGTGTGTAGTATAAGGGAATTATGACAGAGATAGTTCTGCCTAAGAACTAAATAATATGAAATAGGTATATGTGTTTATGTGAGCGCAAATCTCATAAGAGTTCTGTAATCTTCTTAGAATTACGGCTGGAATGCAGCTCGTATGGAATGCTGATCCCACCTTTGGGCCAGAGCACCTGGATATCAACTAATTCCATTTTTCCGGTTCCAAAAGCCAGGAGTTCGACTTGTTAACGACCCTAGTCTCAGTAACAAACTGGAAACCTTGGAACACCGTAGGGACGTTAGCTCTTTGTGAGTCTTGTTGAGCTATTTGATGTGATCCCATTTCTCTATGCACATACACTATGGCGTAAAAACATATGTTTCATCCATACCTGATATCTTTGTAGCTGGCAATTCATGACACAGTACACCAGATCCTTCTTTTCACGCACGTAGAAACTATATCTACCTAGCTACCAGCAACTGTGTTCCCTCATAACTATAAAATGGGGTTTAAACAAATTCCTTAAGAGCCGGCAACGCATTTGCTTTGCCTCTGGTGCTACAAATATCCATGTCACGCACCCGCTCGTTCGTTCGCGATGAGTACATTAAAAAATTATGAACATGAAAATCAAGCCAGGATTTCTGATTTCCTTCTGTCCGCCTGTCTGTTACTTACGAAAATATACTACTTTTTATCTCCGCTCATGTGGAATTCGGTTATGTACCAAACTGTATATTAATAGTTCTGCCTAAACCCACGGAATCTCGTATTATTTCTGGCATACAAATTAAGCATAGCATCTTAGGTAGGTATATAGTACACCGTAATATACTGTTATATAATATGCACTGTAATTGTAACAATATTATTAATTAGGCTCACTTAACATAATTGTAAGGCAACAAATTACATTAGCTGTGATTTGTATTTGCGCCAATGAATTAATTCCATACTCAAAAATCACGAGTTTGATTTGATTAAATAATATTGCTGAACCAACATTATTTAGGGTTATTTATATATTTATACAAAGCATATTTAGGGTTTTGTATCCAAAGAGTAAAAACGGCTCTTATTACTAAGACTCCGACGTCCGTCTCTCCGTCCGTCTGCCACCAGGCTGTAACGCCTAAACTTAGTTTTTTTTTTAATTTCTGTCTGTTTTTTTTCAATGGACTATCACCTGTGATACATTCGCTTTAGCTATCTGCACTCCTTCGCCATTTGGCTAAATCTTTCATCGTACGTGCATAAAAAATCATAACAAAATCTTTTGATTCAAAGAATGTTTTTTCTCATGAGTTTAATACTTATTCAATAACGTTTCAATAATTTCTGTGCATAATAATAGTATCTGGGTTACATAATAATTTAATATCATTTTATATACGCTTAAGCGAGCGGTTCGCTCACGCTTTGATAAGCAGATTCAGTTGAGTTTTTCCGCTTTTTCGCTCGCGAGCGGAAATCTGGCGGAAAAATCCGCGCGCGTGGATTCGCTTTAACGCACTCATTAAATGTGTAATATATTATTAAATGTAGGGCACAAGACGGGTGTTATATAAATAGCTACGCCACGCTTTACAGCGGATGATTTTATATAAAAACAATATAATAAATATTACGATGGAGAAAATTTTCACCGCACACATTTTCCGGGTTAAGGTTTTTTTTTTTATTTTTGTTATTCAGTTAGTTATGTAGATGTCACGGACCGATGAAGACAAAGATACTGTAATATACTGAAATACTATTTGCAATGTTTACTGTCTGTATCCCAGACTGCCGAAGTGTAGCGTAATACTCGCGTACGACGAGAGCAGTACAAGCACGAACATTTTCAAATATTTCCGTAGACGAAGCGATGTTGCAGATAATCGGAGGAGGCGTAATTGTCATTTTGTTATGCATCATAACGATACGATTACGCTACGCTTACGTTTACAAGCCGTGTGTTTTACAGATTCTGCCCCGGTGGGCAGCAGCATTGTAAGAGTGTCAGCTCTTTTCCTTAATGACGTAAGGTATTTTTTCACAGTTCCCTCAATATGGGTATCAAATAAAAGGACTTGACTAGTAAGTAGTACAATACTATACTATGACAAACTTCAAATCCAACATGGCCGTGACCACAAATTGGCAAGTGGCGAACTGTGGTTGTCGGTTTTTTTTATTTTTATATATTTTTACATAATTATCCTGTATAATAATGTAATAATGGGCATCCGATCATTTATATAGCCTACAAGTTATATTTTTTTTAGTCTGCCACTCTGACATTACGTACAGGGTGTAGCGGCAGTGGTAGCGGGATTAATGTCCCACTATTATTTCCTGTCACAGCGCTAACTTCATTATTCACGGCTCTCCATATGTCGGGGTTGCTGCGTGCTCCACCCTTTTACTGGCCGACCCTTGTATTAATACAGCACGAGTAGTACAAAAACAATATAATCCTATAAAAAATTCGATGTCATTGTACGTTTTTTTATCCTTACTTGTATGTGATCTCACCTGATAGTAAGTAATGATGCAGCCGAAGATGATGATGATGAAGTTGATATACTTAGAAAGAGTAATCCCAGCAAAAACATTTTCATGTAAAATGTTGCCAAGACGAGAACATGTGGCTCACACTATCAAAAAGTTATCAGATCTCATGTAGAGCAAGACTTTTAACTCTACACGCCCTAACTCTATACATCCTAACTTTATAAACTCTACTTTAGTCAAAATATATTATGTCTTGGCTGTTTCGTTACTGTCACATGGGTGTAAAGTAAAAATATTATTCACTGACTTTGTACTTTTCTGATATACAATACCTAGTTTCTGTAGTAACGATTATTTATTAGATAGGTATTGAGTCTCCTCAGAAACTGCACTTAGGTTTTACTAACTGCATTAATTTCAAATACCTCATCACACTTTGCAAAAGTGTGTTCCTTTGCTTTAGAGGATATTTTTAATAAATGGAAGTTTTTTCCCATAACAATGGTGATACCATTTAATTTTAATGTGAAATTTCTTGAATTTTGCATGGTCCATTATGCCACTTGCAAAACTCTATTAGAAAAGTACTGAACAGTGAATAAATTCTTCACTTTACGCCCATGTGACGGTACCGAAACAGCCAAGACATAATATATTTTGACTAAAGTGTAGAGTTTATAAAGTTAGGATGTATAGAGTTAGGGCGTGTAGAGTTAAAAGTCTTGCTCTACATGAGATCTGATAACTTTTTGATAGTGTGAGCCACATGTTCTCGTCTTGGCAACATTTTACATGAAAATGTTTTTGCTGGGATTGTTTATTACAAAGAGTCCCTATATCAATTTTGAGACCTCTAGCATCAATATTTGCGGTAATTTCATACAAACTACCATCCCCTATTTTAAGGGGTTGGGGGGTTAAATTTCCAACTTTTGGAATTTTTTTGTTGGTTGTGTGCTAATACTAGCTTATATACCAAATTTCAGAAATTAAGTTTTTATTATACCTATATACTTATGGGAAACCCCATACGAACTTCCAACCCCCTAATTTTATGGATGTGGGGTGATTAACTAAAAATCCTGAAACACGTATTTAATTGTTTATTACAAAGAGTCCCTATATCAATTTTGAGACCTCTAGCATCAATATTTGCGGTAATTTCATACAAACTTCCATCCCCTATTTTAAGGGGTTGGGGAGTTAAATTTCCAACTTTTGGAATTTTTTTGTTGGTTGTGTGCTAATACTAGCTTATATACCAAATTTCAGCTTTCTAGGTCTTCAGGAAGTACCTAGGAATGGGAAACCCCATACGAACTTCCAACCCCCTAATTTTATGGATGTGGGGTGATTAACTAAAAATCCTGAAACACGTATTTAATTGTTTATTACAAAGAGTCCCTATATCAATTTTGAGACCTCTAGCATCAATATTTGCGGTAATTTCATACAAACTTCCATCCCCTATTTTAAGGGGTTGGGGGGTTAAATTTCCAACTTTTGGAATTTTTTTGTTGGTTGTGTGCTAATACTAGCTTATATACCAAATTTCAGCTTTCTAGGTCTTCAGGAAGTACCTAGGAATTTTGATGATCATCAGTGAGTCAGTCAGTCAGTCAGTCAGTGACGAAATTTGGGTTTTTTAGACGTCAATAAAATCTAAAGTATAAGACCTATAAAATTGAAACTTTATAGGTTTAATAAGTTCACTGGCGACATCATTTTCCGAGAATTTTGATTATCTGAAATAATTCAGGCCTAAGTTATAAGGGTTTAAAAATACGGCGAAACACTTCGAGAAAAGATAGGTAGTGCCCTCGCGCTTCGCTTGGCTCGTCTTGGCGGGGACACTACCGTGTCCCCAGATTTACCCCTTAAGTTTTCTACAAAGCATCGCACCGGAACGATATATCCCTTGACGTTAAGTTTTTGCTGATAGGGTGATAACTAAACATGGCAAAAGTATTCCACCCGACCAGACCTGACTTCTGAGATAAAAACCCCGATATTTTCTACTCGAATCCATTTCAACTCCCCGCATAAATAATATGGCGAATTCGAATTGAATTTTATTGAACAACTGGTATTTAACCCTCTTGTGTTTTTTTTTAAATAGCATACGCCTAGGGTTGTATTATAGTTAAACCATTCGCGTTGGGCTTCAATAGCTCAATTTTAAAGGGGACCTAAGAAAGGGGTCAGGTTTCTAAAGGTCTAACTAAGCGGTTGGACTTTAGTCTTCGAGCAATCGAACGAACCTGGCGAACCTGGCGGTAGAGTCTCGACATTTTCATGAGAGCTTATATCTAAGCCTATGTGAAATAAAGAATTTCATTTCATTTCATTTCAATCCCATCATAATTAACGTGACAATTTCTTATCATTTCAATATCACAGTTTTATAAAAAAAATTAAGTAAGTTCTTTAAGGTAATCGTTAAGCCATTGTATGGACAACTGGACACTTTCCATCAAGTACCTACTTACATGATCACATTATAATACTTTTAAAATAAGTACTTTTATTTGGGATACAAATAACTGATCTGCTAGAGAACAATGGACCACAATATATCCTAGTAAAGACGAGAAGGCAATCCTGAAGTCACGCAAGCGTAACCGGGGGGTTAATAATGTCTTGAGAGCCTATTTGTCGACGCTCGAGAGTAATATACGGCCTTCTACCTCCGTAAATACACTATTGACGTCTGCGGTGTTGAGATCAGGTACTTAAGAATCATCATCATCCCAATCCCTTTTGAGGGTTCCGGACCTTAAGGGTAAAAAAACTTGACCCTATTACTGAGACTTCGCCGCCCGTCCGTCTGTTGCCCTTCGTGTGCGAGTCCGACTCGCACTTGGCTGATAGGCACGAGGCTATCCGCAGAAAATGAGGGTATCCAGCTAGAGTCGCTATAAACTTAGGTGTATAATTTTTCTCGGAGAGAATCTTCTGTACCTGTAGAATTGGGTATGTTGTGGCAGATTTAAGAAAGATATAAGACACCACAGTCGTCATGATGATTATAATGATAAATCTGTTAAATTCAATAAACGGACAGCCATATAAGACGTCGTTTCTTACAAATTATTTTTCTAAAATTCAAAATAACACGTAGGCACCGATAGGAAACCATTTACGTAAACCTATTTCGTACTAGTAAAAGTAGCGCTATCTAACAAAATTCTATAGGCGGCTGCTGAGCGAACTACAGCGACGCCTTGCTGTTGGTGATAAAACAAGCATTTTTGGCACCGATAAACTGGCGACATTTTTTCGCATCGTCCGCCCTGTCCAAGATATTCACGTACTATACTATTTACGTAGATACCTAACATAATTAATGTTGTGAATCACTAGAAAATACGTAAAAAACTACATTGAATTTAGGTTATGTACCTCCGCTGAAAAAACGTTCTCGATAGAAAGAAACAATTTTCTGCTCATTTCCACCTGTCGATAAGTATTTTTCTAACTCGATTGCTATTCCCACAAAGAATGACAGGGACGCAATAATAAAATAACATTTACTTAAATATGAAAAAAGGAAAAACCTCATACAGTGTTTCTTTTGTTGGTACGGTACATATTATCGAAGTTTTCTGAAATTAGAAACGTGGATCAATATTGTCTGGAATCTGAATGTAGGTACACTGGAGTAGGTGGTAGTGGGAGTCTAGGGTAGCTGAATTAACTTTTATCAATAGTCGTAGGTACTTGTAAGATCAGCCAATGTGAAATAAAGAATTACTTTGAACTATGGAAGCCACCGTTATATACAAATTGTTATTTAAAATTATCGCCAACGTCACTCCAAAAGTCTCACGATTTGTTTGTATATTTGGTTGACCGCGCTTATCTCAGAAACTACTGGTCCGAATTGAAAAATTATTTTCGTGTTGCATAGTCCACTTTGCTGAACTTTGCTGAAAGGGGATCTCCTTGTCTCACTCCTCTTTCCAATTTGAAAGGTTCTCCTACCTCGTCCATACGTACACTCGATATACTTTCTTGGTATAGCTCCTTTATAATGTCGATGTAGTCTTTATTGACACCTTGTTCTGCGAGGGCTTTCCAGATGGCTTCATGTGATATAGAGTCAAAGGCCTTAGAATAGTCTATGAAGGCAATGTACAAGGATTTTCCATATTCTTTATACTTTTCTATTATGTTACGTAGTGTATGTATATGATCTATTGTGGAAAACCCTTGTTTAAAGCCAGCCTGTTCTATTCCTTGACCTTCATCTATAGTCTTAGTGATGCGCCGTAGCAGCGTGCTTGAGAATACTTTGTATAGACATGATGTGAGACTTATAGGTCTGTAGTTACCCATGTCCTTTGGGTCACCTTTCTTGTAAATCAGTGAAATTTCGGAATACACCCATTGATATGGCAGTTCTTTCTTGTCTAAGACGAGATTAAAGAGTTTAGTTAGCGGTTTGATCAAGCTATCTTTCGCAGCTATTATAATCTCATTGCTAATTCCATCTGGACCTGGACTTTTTTCTGGTTTAAGTTTAGAGATTGACAGCTCAATTTCACCTTCCATGAATGGGAGTGCTTGGTCTGTATTATACCCGCTTATTTCTATTTGTTTTATCTGGTGCTGATGGCTGTAAAGATTTTTATAATATTGAGATGCTACCTTTATTATATCATTCCTGTTCGTGACTACAGAGCCTGCTGGAGATTTTATCTGATTCATTATTATTGTTGTGGTATTTAGCTTCTTATTTGCTTTCTTAACTGCGCCAGTTTTTTCTATTAAATTCCTGAGAATGTCTAATCTATATGTTTTTGTATTTTCTGCTATTTTTGTGTTAATAGTTTTGTAAAGTTTACTAAGCCTTTTCTTTTCTTCCGTTGTCTTGTTACTTTTGTTCTTTAATACATGTCTTTCGTTTATCAAGTCTTCTACTTCTTCATTTATGATTTGTCGTCTTTTGTTCTCTTTCGCTGTTATTTTTGAAACTTTGGAGCTATTAACTATGATTTTTTCTAATTCGTTATATAGTTCTTGAGGGTTGTCTAAATTATTCCATGTTTCCATGTTTAATTGCTTTAATATTGACATTTTTAATTTTTCTTTATCAAAATATTTCGCGGGCTTGTGATTGTAATGGCGTCTTGATGTTTTTTTACTAGTTATATTCAAGGTTGCTCTCACCATTCTATGGTCACTAGGGAACTTAAAGTTACTGATGACATTTACATCTTCTATGAGTTTGGGTATGTTTGTGGCAATGAAATCAATTTCGTTTCTTGTATTACCGTCTGGTGATTCCCATGTCCACCTTAGGTTTTGAGGTTTTTTAAACACTGTGTTCATTATTTTGAAACTATTTTGTTGACAGAATTCTATAAATAATTTACCTCTCTCGTTTTTATTTCCATACCCGTATTTCCCCAATGCAATAGAATTTTTATCAGTTTGTCCAATCTTCGCATTCATGTCTCCCATAAATATTATGTTTGTATTACATTTCTCAATGGCATTTTGTATAGATTCATAGAAGACTGTGATTTCACTGTCCGTAGCTTCAGTTGTTGGAGCATACACTTGAATGATTGAGTATAGGTTTTCTTCGATTTGTACCTTAAGTAGAGCCACCCTTTCACTCATACCAACGAAGTCTACAATATGTATTTGCTCTTGTTTTTTTACTAGGAAACCGATGCCCTTTTCCCCTTTTGTTTCTCCGAAACTACATAGTATATACTTTATTCTATCTTCCATCTTATAACCTAGACGACGCATTTCAGATATTCCAATAATGTCCCATTTTATTTGTGATATCGCATGTTCTAGCTGTAGTACTCTATCTTCATTACCTAATGATCTGACATTAATAGTAGCTAAGTAATACTTCTTTTTAAGTAATGGAGGGTTATTGTCTACATTCCCCGCGGTGACAAGCCGTTCTGGGGAAGAATTTCCACTTGTTTCGTCATTATTTATTGCTTTTTCTTTAATGTAAGTGGATTTTTGTAGTCTATTATTTTTAGCAATTAATTGCTATTGGTTATTCGGTGTTGCGTTATTTTTATTTCGGGTGTACTGGCGAATGTCGTAAGATATCGTTTTATTCTTTTTTTCTTGTTGCCTTGGATGCTCTTCTGCTTCTGTTGTCTGTATTGGAGAGATATTGAGTGGTCTCTTTTGTATTGCATTCGATCTATAAAAAGCATTTTCATTTTCATTATTTTTAGTTATTATAATTTTATCATATCTAATGACTGCTTGTCGCCCTTGATTTTTTTCTTTTTTAACTTGTTCTTGTAGATTTTTTCTTATTTCTAGTACTTTTGGCGGATAGTCGTGCTTAAAATATATATCAGAGCCTTCGAGAGATTTCTTACACTTCAGAACCTTTATTTTCATTCCGAGTCTTAAGAATGTGACTTTGATTGGCCTAATTTTTTTCGCATCTTTTTCTTTTTTCCCCACTCTCTGCACTTTCTCAATATCTGTCTCACTGCAGTCTATTTTCATGTGGTTGTTAATAATTTGTAAAATTATTGTTTCTAGTTCTTGATAACTTTTTTCGCCTTCGGGGATACCAAAAAATATTAAATTCTTTTCCCTCAATTGTTTCTCTATATAAGAAATTCTTTTTTCTTGCTCCTCATTAGTAGTCCTGATACTGTGTAATTCTCTCTGTAGACATTCAAATTTTTTATCAATGTTGTCATTTATATTCCTTGTTATCTTTTCTTCCATTGCCTGCAATGCCTCAAGAAGCTTTTCCATATCTCCAGCCATATTTGTATTTGATTTTTTATTATTATTATTTATTTACTATAGGTATATTTCGTTTTTATTTTCTGTGCATCGCTCTGTTGAAAAGCCTATAATTTTACCTATTTTTCAAGATTTTTAATTTATCCCACTATGGCTACTAATATTATTATTTCTACTTTTCTTACTGATCCTATTTTGTTTCCCAATAATTTTAGGCTTTAAATACCTTTTAATTTAAATATATACATACACACAACTTCTACTATAGGCTATAGTACAACCAAGTAACAAAAACTAATATTTTTAATTATAGTAAAGTACCTAAACAGTTTTTATTGCCTCTTGAATGTGGTCAAGTAAAGAGGTATCCAGACATACAGGTTCCTAATAAGCCACGTAAATCTAACGGTATCCTAGGTATTTAGCTAATCAACTTTTTTGATTTTATGTATTTTTTCTATGGCAACTAATAATATTATTTAATTAATATAATTTACTTAATTTTCTTCCTGCTACATGTATTTAACTTAATTTGAAGGCTTAGAATGTCTCGTGAGAAATTTACTTAGCTATGATCTATCTACATGCAATCAGTAAGTCATCTATATGTATGTATGTTACTATTTTCAAATAAAGGTAAAAAGTATTAAATATAGGATATAAATTATAAAACTCAATCAAAATAAATAATAATTTTTTTTATAAGTTTTCTTAATACCAATGATTATATTGCATAAATTCAACTTCAATCAATTCATCTCGTCACTGCAATTCAATTCAGCAAAGTTGTTTACAGCAGTACTAGAAAGTGTATTCAGGACGCTGAGTTGGGACAATGTAGGTCTAAAAGTACATGGTAAGTTTTTATCGCACCTAAAATTTGCGGACGACATTGTGCTGCTATCAGAAAGACCGGATGAATTACAGTACATGCTGGAAACACTAAATTTACAAAGTAAGGAAGTAGGTCTACAGATAAATGAAGAAAAAACGAAATGTATGACAAATTCCCAAAAGACGCATTTAAGACTAGATACAAACATTATAGAATATGTAGAAGAGTACGTGTATCTCGGTCAACTAATTTCCGTGAATAACTCTATCGACAAAGAAGTGGACAGGCGTGTTACAAATACGTGGAAAAAGTACTGGTCGATGAAAGAAATTTTCAAAGGAAACCTACCCACGAAGATTAAAACAAAAGCGTTGGAGACATGTATACTACCATGCCTTACGTATGCAAGCCAAACCTGGCCTCTTCCTATCAAAATACTAAAAAAAATAAGAACATGCCAAAGGGGACTAGAGAGAAGCCTTGTTGGTGTAAAACTAAGGGACCGCGTAAAAAGCAGTGACATTAAGCGAATAACAAAAGCAAGAGACGCAATAAAGCACATTTTAAAACTGAAATGGAGATGGGCGGGTCACATCCAGAGACAAAAAGATGAAAGATGGACTAAAACTGTCACTAACTGGTATCCTATACACTGCAAGCGAAGGCCCGGAAGACCTTTTAAAAGATGGGAAGATGATGTCGTTAAGGTTGCAGGTAAGACATGGAGTACCCTAGCCAGAGATAGAAGCAAATGGAAAAGTATGGAGGAGGCTTTTACCACCACTGGTGGTCCTTACATTTAAAATCACTATTTGAAACATAAATATATACATACTAAACAACCGGAATATGTATTCATAACTGTGAGTAGGTACAATAAAAAAATACAACAACAAATGAGTACATCATAATATAAAACATAATAATGTAATATTATATAATAAATATCCTTGCATATTATTTGAAAACAAATAAATATGTACTTAATAGTCAAGAAAGAAATAAAATATATATTTATAAATAAACAAAAGATGTATTAAAGAAATGTTAACGTAAAATCTGTTGTGGAGTAATTATAATATATTATAAGTATTAAGTATAGGATATAAGATTTTAAGATACTAGATAATAAAGACATGTAAGATAGTATGTAAGATTTGTAAAAATGTATGGAATTAAATAAAGCTTTTATTATTATTATTATTATTATTATTATTATTATTATTATAGTCCACTTATTTATCGAAGAAGCTACGCTACCTAAAATGTTACGCTATGTGAAGCTACGCTAGAAAAAATGTTCTTTTGGAGAGCTACCATGTATGACGAAAATGTTATTTTTTTTTAAATTCTAAAAAAAATCCGCAACACAATATATATATCTTTTAATGTTGAATCTTCTCTTAAAATTCTCGTGCAATTTTTTTACGAAACTCCTCCAAAAAGAACTGACCGTTTATTATGAAATTTTCTGTGTATATGTTCGGAAAATCTGAGAGTAGGTCTTAAGCTATATTTTATATCTCTAATGGCGAAACAACATTTGCCGGGTCAACTAGTATATGTGTAAGATACACGCTTGTATAGATATTTGAATCCACGATGACGCGCCCCACTTTGTCAAACACCATCTTCATCTTTCATCTTCTTGTTGTCGCGGCTATGCAGGGTCTCCTTAAAAACGTTCCCGGTAGCACGTTGACCGTCGCCGATCTTTTGTGCTCGCCGCTGCCTATAATTCCCCTGCAAGTCCAGTTGTCCCCAGAAAAAGCAGCACGTCCTTTACAGGGGTATCTTTAACCTCCTCTGGGCGGAGGATATACCGTCCCATGAGTCGGCTACGCTTGTGCGTCAGGGCTGGGCAACTGCACAGTATGTGCAAAGGAGTTTGTCAAACACCATACGAATCAAATGAAACATACGCGATGACAGAAGGGCGGTCGTGGATTAAAATATCTAAAAGCTCCTTCGCTTCCAGCACCAATAACTTGTGTACATCTCTGCGCCGGTTGGCGACACGTGTCTGAAGGACGTTGTATATTTTCACGGCGCCTGAAACGTTATTTTCAGGTTGTAAGGTGATTTTCTGTCCCCTCCAATATTCTGCAGACGTTTAAGACGCATTTTCATATTGGATTATACGCCCGATACAAATGGGATGCGAATTCATTTCTGCCTACACGATGTGGGGACGAGAATTTTTATAAAAAAAGCTAACATGTATTATTCCATCCTACTTGTATATAGGGCCTAGGGGTAGAAATAAGCGTGGTAGGTATTTGTGACTAATATTTGACTTGCACGATTGCATCCAAAATTGGGGATTTGGTAGGTTTTACCGGTAGATTTTAGTGCTTCCATTTTTTATATATTTTTAAACATAACAAAAATGCAACCATATGTTTACGTCAAAATATTACAGATAGTGTGGTGATAAAATTACTGATGATTACATAGAGTAGTAAAATTTTATTTAACACTCTTTGAGTAGTTACAAGTAGGTAGGTACTATAAGTGTACACTGTACAGTCGTGAATTCCATAATATCTTCGTTAATCTTCTCTTAATACGTGTAGAGGGTGCGTGCTAGTGATGTAACTTAGTCGATTTAGAATATATCAAAATAAATATTATTGCCATATCTACTTGTCGGACCATCGCGATAGTAAAATATAATGCTCTCAGCCTTTCATCATATAAAATAATAGCCAGAATTGAAATTATAAAAATCTGATCTCATAATTTCTAAAAAGACCCACTCGACTAGAAATACAAGTGTGACATAATCTCATTATGCCCAGAATATCGTCGATCACAGTTTCCTTCTAATCAAAACATGGAAATCATTGCAATTACTGCTTTAAACCATAATAATGACAATATAACTGTTGTTTCCATCTAGACGGACGGATGTTGCAAGATCTTTTGTAATATTATATAAAGTTAACGTGTCACAGTGTTTGTAACTACCTAAACGTCTTCGAAACGGCTAGACCGATTTTTAAATATTTTTTGTCTACATTAAATAGATTTGAGAATATCATTAGTTATTTTTCATACTTTCTACACGCACAACTTTGCCCGGTCAGCTTGTATAAAATATAAATTGTATTTCTAAATGCAATTCAAAATTCTTAACGAATATATCTTTGATCTGCAAGCGGTTAGGAGTGAATCAATAGATTCAAAGGTTCAAAGATTCAAATCATTTATTTCATATAGGCCATTATTTGTTAGCTCTTATGAAATGTCAGTTAAAATAATTAAGTAGGTACATATGCTTATTAATAGTGATAACTATTTAACGACTTAAAAACTAAGTTTACGAGGGTTCCAACGCGCCCTGAACTGAGAAGAAGCCCACAAAAACTCAGCCGGGTAGAATAAAATTATAAATCCTTCGAAAATCCACTGTACAACACTAGCGCGTATTCCTAAAGGCATAACCACCAGTTAACCTTGACCCGTCACTCTTGTAACTTCATTGTCTTTGCCAAACGAAACCCGTGGCTCCATGACACCTGGGGGTCAAAGTTATCTGGGCGGTGAAAGCGTGAATTGTGTTAGTCCACCCTTATTTCACACCTCGTAATATTACTGAACTGAATGTCACGCGCTTGCTTAGTACACCTTCTGTGGTATTGTTATGGGTTTAAATGATGCGTTATTTTGATGTTGGGAAAAGAAAAAAATATGGTTTGGGAATGTTGAAAAACCCAGCAAAATTAATTCGCGAAAAGGAATCGTTTATTTTTTATTTAGGTAGGTATATCAGGTGTAATTCCCGAATTACGCGGTAGCTAGTTTATTCATATAGTTATGGGTACTAGATAACTTATGAAATATATACATACCTAGCTGACCCAGCAAACGTTGTTTTGCTATATAAATTACGCCTCATTTAGGGGTTTGAAAAATTGCTTAAGACCGATTCTCAGGTCAAGAATGTAGACTTTATTTTTTTTTTTATAAAAATCGATAAAGTTTTTAGATGAAAATTATATAAATTAGATATTTAAGATACATAAAATACTTACGAGTATATACGAAAAACACCCAGACAAGCATCTGGAAAACATTCATGTTTATCTGTTCAGTCATCACACAAATGTTTTCCGCAGTTGTACGAATCGAACCCACGACTTTCGCCGCAGAATGTTTGGCTACCGCTGCGCCATTCGGTGTCAAAATGTAGCTAGGCAGATATAGGTTCTTGATCGCCAATAAATTTCCTCGGGCGGGCTATTTATTGCGGATTTCCATAGAAATCCCGTTGTCTTCCACAAACAGTGGAACGTGCTGGGGAATGGAGGGAGCCATGTTTGCCGAGACGATGCGTAGGCTTATTCCGCTCGAAGCCTACAAAAATGGTTGGTGCCGAATATTTCACGAAATATACCTACGTAAGGCACTTGTCGTCAGCCTAATCTATATTACTTATCAACGATTGTTATAGAAACCTGTTAACCACATTCTATGATTTTGTGGAGCGAGTTATTATTAGAATGACATACTTAATATTATGAAGCTGAAGAGTTTCATTGTTTGTTTGTTCGAACGGAGTAATCTCTACTGGAGCTACTTTTGTGTTGGATAGTTTATTTATCGACGAAGGCTATAATTATTTGTAAGCTGAATATAACATCTTGATACAGCTCGATGTTACAAAAACATGAAAATGGATCCTTTCGGACAACTTCCGTTGAGTACGCTGTGTTAACGCTCAAATTAACACAAAAATTGTGATGACGACGTCATTTTTCTTTTTTAAAAGTTTTTCAAAAAACGTTTGTGACTCTACATATCTTCTATGACTATGTTCTATCTTTTATGGTTGACTCACTATAATAGGACATTTTAAAACCGAAATTCACGAACGAATCTGTGCGCTACAGCTAATTATATCTTGTATATTGACAGTTGTCTTAGATAAGTCACTTTATCGATAGAATATATCATTAACATACAGTTTTCGAATTTCGTTCGATTTAGCTACGTAATGAGTGATCGGTAGGAATCTATAACTGCTTTCAACTATGATGTACTCATCATAAATTTCGGTCAAGTGGAAACAATTTATATGCTTCTATCATAAAACAAACCTTTCGTTCCACCCACAGCGATGCAGATATAAAGCAATAGTTCTACGTCGAAATAAAAAGCCAATGTTTATAAAGACATGTTTTATTTAGAAAATAAGATGAAAAAAATGACACATTTTATCAACCTAATTTATCTACAAATTATCAAACTTAACTGAAACAAAAGTAACAATGATATTTCAAATCATCACAATACAGCCCATCAATATGAAAAGAATATTACACTAAATAAAACGTATCAGACTTCCGTACTTATTTTAAACCGACCAGAAAACTAAAAATATAATGATCCAGTAAAATTATGGAATCGATTACCTTTTTAACATGTTTTTAACCCTCTCTTTTTTCTCAGTGTTACTAAGTAATAAATCTTTACAGTATATCATTGCATTTTTACAAGGTACTAAATTCGTATTTTTTTTTATATTAAAACAAAATAAGCTGAAAACTTGACAAAGCGCGATCGCTTGTAAAAAATTGTGGATACTTAAAATTCATGGCCGTTTTTTATGATACGGAACCCTGATACTTTGAGTTAAACTCACTCATTTTAAATTCATCTTTTTTAGCTACAAATTCATAAAATGAAATAGGTACCTACCTAGCTATAAATGGCTTTTAACGTTGAAAAAAGGAAACTAGTTTACAAGTTACAAAAGATGTAAAGTGCAAAAAGTAAACAAATAAGACAAGAAAAAGCAAAAAGCTGAGAAAATTTATACCTATCTTAAGTTATTTGAAACACACTTTTGTAAATTGAAATCATTCCAAATTAATCCGACGTGTTTCCAGACAAAACACAAAAGAAAACTGACATACAGACATCAATTCAAATAAATAATAATAGATTTTAATTCATATTACTAATATAATAAGATAGCGAAGGTGAATTGATTTATTTTTTATAATATAATAAGAATATCGCATATATTTATGAACATATAAATGCATATAACATACTGTTGAAGTTTTAATAAATGAAAACAAATATTTCAAAAGTAGAGTTAAAGTGTCGTAAAATAATAATTGGCCAAAAATGTTTTTTTTTCAGGTGAAATGTTATTTACAATGCAAGATATAAACCCACCTTGAAATTGGTATTTGTCTCACCCTATTTTACATCCCCTCAAGAAATTTTTAACCATATTGGCCAATGCGAATTGGCAGGAATCACACACTTGCAAATAACTGATGTCAGTGCATTTTTTGCTATCCGAAGTATGACACTGGGTTTTGACCGTAGGGGTAGAGGATAGAATATTATTTTACTAAATTATTCATATAACAATAGTTTTCACATTGTTTATAGTAGAATACTAAAGAATTGCATAACACAAACCACATTATATAATAGTAAAACGTAAGAGTATAAACACTATATAATTAGTATAACTTAATCAATATATAAAACTATTTGAAGATATTTGGTATATTATAGCGAATTGCCCTTAATTATAGTTATAGGTATGCTGTCCAGTAAAAACGCGAGGCGATATGGTGCTATATTAGCATTACATTGCTCTGATTATATATTATTTTTGTAGGAATTAATTTGTTTATGGCATCCACTACTCGTATATTTTAGTTTTTAGTTATTGTTGTAGGGAAATAGACCATTTTTGTGAATATTTAACACAATATCTGACACTTTTTTAATTACATTAGGTCTGCTTTCAACTTTCAATTTAAATATTCAATATTGGTCAATACAGTAATCTTATTTGGATGACAGAAACAAATCTTTAAAATCGTTAAAATAATGAATAATTGCTAAGAATACTTTGATTAGCTTATTAAATTTATTCACTTTCCTTACTAAATCAGTTGAAAGTAAACCCATTGTTTTCAATTCACATTTTTTTGTTTTCAAGGCACGCTTTTAGACATAAAGGAACTTGGTCTGACATGTCAAAATACCTGTTACAATATAATTTAAAGATAACGTTATTTTACTTAATAATATGATAAGTTGTTTTTTCTATTTTATATGGTATTCATAAATCCATTGTTAATTATAAATTATAATTACTGAGATATTTTAACGCAACGATATTAAAATGTGAAAATGTAAGAAAAATTTTACAGTGCTATTTAAGTGATCATAGTTACAGTTAAATCTTAAGTGACTATGAATATACAAACTGCACAGACACACACATGCAAGTTTTGTAAAAAACAAAATAATCCCAAAAACAAAATTAGCGCGTATGTGTGTGTGCTACCTAAGACTTACAAAAACATGTATGGTAAGGATTCCTAGCTTTGTATTAAAAACACAAAAATTTAGGCACTTTTTATAACGGCTGAAAATAAATTAGGTAACAACAAAATTGCAACGAACATTTTTAAGTACGGGTGTTATTCATCAAAATTACGAGTACATATATACTTATTCGATAACATTTAAGCATTCATACATTTACTTGTAAATAAACACGTTAGCTCATAATGGCGTGAAAATCTTATTATTTTTAGACTAAGCGCATAATTAAAGACGAAAAGTTAGTAATTAGTACCAAATAAATGGAAATTAAAGTAATACCAAGATAACCTTAATTTTTGATATGTTTTTTACTCTATACATAACGATATAATCTTAATCAATGGAAATCAAAACAAAACTATTCAAGCTCTATAATACAGCTTCGCAATGAAGTGGGACATAAGGTTTATCATAATTCACAATTTACTTATATTTTGAACCATAAATTATGCACAAGTCTAAAAACTGACGTCTTAACATTATAAAAATAATAAAAACAAAAAAGCAAACATGAGAAATGAAATCTCTCTATATCGCTCACACAACCATGTTAAGAGATAAATAATAATAATTGTACTTTGAATATTATGAAAGAAACTCCCAACAAATAAGCTTCACATATCAATAAAGGAGTATTTACAAAAAGCCGATACTGAACTGTCAAACATTTTTTTTTTCGATCACTTTGGGCTTTGGTTCTGCGTGAATACTCCCTAAATCACTCATTATGGTCAATCACTCATACACTCATTATGGTGTACCCCATAAAGGTTCATACTGCATACTGCGTGTATACTCAGAGTAATGATATTATACAGTAATACGATCCAACAAGTCGAGCCGAATTACAACGCATAAGTTCTGCTTCATATTTTATAGGACACAATGTACTCTATCTAAAGCGCAAAGCTTATTCCCGCTATACTATGATGCACTTTCACACAAAATTGCGATATAGCTTGGCCCAAGTTGATGCTTAGATAAGAAAAAAAAACGCCTTTGCCGGAACTCTTACCTAAGCTCATAATAAACCTTAATTACTCTGAGAATACAACACCTTTAATATTACCACTCTATGTATATTAAAAAACATATACAATGAAACACATAAGTGAAAAGGAACGTCCCAGAAGTAACTTAACCTAAAAACGACGTGCGACATGTAATGTACAAGGTACTTTATATACTGTGACTTACTCTAATGAACCATTGATCCTTTGATTAAATCTGTCTAGATATTAAACGCTGGCTGCAAGACTAGTTTATAAGATCCATTTTGCTTATAAAGACTATGCTCAGAATTTTTTTACAGCACAGAGTCCAGAACGGGATATTTTACCAAAGAATAAAAATAACAAAACAATACCTATATTATGTTAATTACCTATAGCTTGCCTAGCGTAAAAAACATAATATAGGTACTATCCGAGCTTGAGCGTTGTCATCTGGACAAATGTATGGATAGGCCTCGATCTTATCTTGAACACTACAAGAAAGATTATTAATACAGCCGCAAACTTTCCAGTTACGCATGCGTGTCAAGACACTTATTTTAAACAAGCAGTACAGCTGATCGGCTAAAAGACCTGGGGCCGTATCACCATCTCTTATAGCAGTATTATTGTAATATTGTTTTGACATTTTCATACAATGTCAGTATGAAAATTTTAAAACAATATTACAATAATACTGCTATAGTGGTGGAGATGGTGGTAGGACCCCTGAAGCCTTTTTGTAAACGAAATCCAATCCCGAAGCGCGAGGAGACATGATTATCGAAGAATCGATGTCACAAAAAAGCTTAACCACATTATTACTCTGTGCATAAGTGACGCCTGTCAAATACAAAATTACAGAGTAGGTTATTTGCACAGAGGCGCCACTCGAACATGTTAATTTAGTATTCCGAACGCGCGAAGGCTCCGGAATATTTTCCTTTGTAAAATTCAATTTTATTTTAGAAGCGGCATCGTGATTAAATAGAATGTGGAACGTGATTTTCGACTGCTTCTCTGGAGAGCGCTGACTCAGCACTGATGCGGTGTCGTGGTTTTGTTAACGGGAAAACGTTTGGGTATAGGTGTATGAAACTATCTATCGAAAAATTCTATACTTTCATACTGATAATATTATACTTGTTAGTGTGCCCCTTAGTTTGTTTGTTTGTTATGTCCATGCACGGCTGAACCGATTTTAATAAAACTCCGTACAGGTATAACTGACAAAATATATTATTAAAAGAAACTTTGGAAATGGAGTTCAGTGCAGCTTCAGTAGGTCAATTTGATTGTGAGAAATTATCACGTAAAGAAACATCTATATGCTGTAACTTTTATTCTAATTTCAATCTTGAAACAATAGGACTAGAGATAGTATTCACATATTATAGTCGCTAAAGTGTTAGGATCCTGGGGGTATGATCGGTAACTCAAACATAATTTCTTAATTTCCTTTAGCAGCTGTACCAAAACAAATAAAGATTATAGTCCAATCGCTTTCATTTTCTCTCGCGGCCGGTTGCTGAAACGACGACGACCGTGCGCATGTTTTTGTAACGACAAATTCTAAGCGAATAGACTATATATTCTACATCAGCGCTCCATATGAATCAGTCGAAACCAGCACACAGTTAAAGGCGTAAACATTTTATTGTCAGCGGATAAATTATTTTTATTTCAGAGTCTAATATCAAAATGAACGCCTCTCCACGTGTTAATGCTAACACATTGAAAGAAAAATGTAGTGCATTTTTTAATTAAGACAATCTCAACTCTATCTATCTATTGGATAATAACTCTATTGTCTTTATTCAGAAGGCTTTAAAAAGTAGTATCGGAGATCCCTCGAAATCTAAACACATTATTGGACTAAGGCAATCGGACAAGTTTTCGAAAAGTGTATTAAATTAATAACTATATTAAAATGAAAATGAAAAAAAAAATTCAACATAGGTAGGCCCAATATACAGGATTTTATGAAAAGTCAAAACTCTACGGCCAGGTTCGAAAACTTTGCACCGAGAAGAACTGGCATTACGGAATCATTATTTGTTGGACCACAAATCCGATTGCCCATTGATTGGCCATGAAAGCTTTTAATAATTTAGAACGAAATTCCTGAAAACGGGAAACATCCCCTTTACTTACGGCACATTAAATCGAAGCCATCCCGATATGTCAATATGGTAACGTAACGGTACAGACGTAACTATACAAAATTACAATTCTAATGATAATATCAAACAAATCAATAAACTAATTATCACTACTTAGCAAGTTAGCAATGATACAAAAATAACTACCGATTGTAAAGACTATTAGAGTAGCTGTTTTAAAATCTCACTGTTGCGTAGATTTTTTTTTACGCTATACAAGTTAGTACTTGACTGCGATCTCACCTGATGGTAAGTGATGATGCAGTCGAAGATGTTAGCGTACTAACTTGGAAGGGGTAAGTTAAGTCACCCCAACGGTTTCTACACAGCATCGTACCGGAACGCTAAATCGCTTGGCGGTACGTCTTTGCTGGTAGGGTGGTAACTAGCCACGGTCAAAGCCTCCCATCAGACCAGACCTGAGCCAATTTAGAAATTATAAAATTCCAAAGTGGCCCGTGGCGGGAATCGAACCCGCGACCTCCCACTCGAATCCGAGCGTGCGTCCCCTGCGCCACGGAGGTCGTCAAGATATAATTTTTTTTCAATTTTGTAAAGAAAAAGAACAGAAGGTTTTGGTAGGTATACACGATGTTGATTGAAAACGAAGGTGTCTTCAAGATTTATTAATATAAACTATTTAATTTAACTCGATCGCCCGCGCTGCTCTCTGATTATATATCTTCTTAATGGAAATATAAAAAAAACTCCCTTATTCCTTATCTCCATTATAAAACAAACCTACACGTTAAATGTAATATGCGTTGATATTAAGTGAGGAAATGTAATATAGTCTTTACAATCAATAAATTATGGAATACAAAAAAAATTGAAAAGGCTCTACTATAATATAAGTCACCATAAGAATAACATCAAACACACGTTATTACAAATTTCCCCATTTTTATGACAATGATGAATTTTTTACTACCTATAACTATTTTTGTGTATAGAAGGTTATTATTATACGCCCAATTTGTATTGTATACTCTAGTTTTGATACAAATTCATCTCCAGTGAGTCTTGAAGACGTTTACTGTGTTAGCATAAATTAATGATAATAATTTAAACCTGCAGAGGTCCTGAAGTTTCTAAAATTTAATTATTGTTAAATCTTTACATATTAGACTAGTAGGGCGCGTGGGGGCGCGGGCCACATGTGGCCAGCTGTCTGTCTTACCGCCTATAAAAAATCCCTTCAAAATTCCCAATACATTTTTTATGGAAAAAAAAATTTCGCCATTTTGAATTTTTTTTCTATCCATCAAATAGACCTTCGGGTCCTGATCACTTCTTGTCAAGAAACCATTCTTCCATCTTTTATACTTTCCGAGATATCGAGGAAATTCAAATGGCGGCCATTTTGAATCCGCCATTTTGAATTTTTTTTCAGCTCACTGCCAATTGAATGACGTTTCAAATGACATTTGGTCGAGCACCCCCCACCTATCTTCAATACCCTCCCCGTGCTCTTCACTCGTCTTCGAAATCCTCAATCATCAGCTCTCTCCGTATTTTTCCTCGGATTCATTTCTTTTCTTCTATAAGACCCCATCCTTGAAAAAAAAATTTTTCATACAAAATTGTTCAGGAGAGGTGATAATCAGTCAGTGAATCAGCACGAGTAGCTATATATATATTAATAATAACAAATACGGCAATAACAATTGCCATAGAACATGTTATAACTTAATTATAGTTGCCAACTGATTTAAAAAGTAATTCATGAACTTTTCTGAGGGCTTTGGTAAATCAACAATAAATGCTGCGTTCGATATAACTTTTTACTATCTTTCTAACAATTTACGCTGACACCTAAACGTTTTCAAAGCTCGCATTAACCTCACAGAGAATAAGAGTTAAATTCGTTACCATAGATAGCTCCATAGTTCACAGAAAATTCTGTATTGTAAAAATGTTGACGCTATAAAAAATAAATGCAATATGAGGTACCGCACGTTGTCCTGTCTCACAGTTCTGGCGACTTCTGGAATGTTCTCCTTGGAAGGGAACTGGCCAGTGCGGTAGAACTCTTCTAGCATTTTGTCTTTCTCTATAAATCTATCGTACAGCCATTGGGTCATGCCTTCTGTATCCGTTGGGACCTGGAACAACGTTCTTTAATTAATTTTTGGAGCCAGAACTTCTTGTAATAAATGTAGTATTACATACACACAATCTAGAGAAATGCACCTTGACCCTAGAAAACATAATGCTCACACACGCAAATTTTCAAGATATGGAAATCGAACCCACGATCTTCGACGCATATGTGATATGGCAGGACCACTACAAAATACGCAAATCGGTCGTTAAATTCACAAAAAAATTATAAAGGTGAATATTTGTATGTGTGCACGCATGTATGTTGCTACACCATTATGCCAAAATTACTGAACCAGTTCGAAGTTGTGAATGGAGATTGACTGCCTGTGATCATAATCACAATAGACGATCTCCCTGGTGCAAGGAAGCGCGCTGGGATGCGAAGGAGGTCGCGGGATCGATTCCCGCCACGGGCCAGGTTTAGTCTGGTGGGAGGCTTCGGTCGGCTAGTTACCACCCTAACAGCAAAGACGTACCGCCAAGGGATTTAGCGTTCCGGTGCGATGCTGTGTAGGAACCGTTGGGGTGACTTAACTTGTCCAGTCGCAGTCAAGTACAAACTTGTATAGTGTAAAAAAACGAATAAGCTACTTTTTGTCCTGGAAAAGGAATTTCACGCGTACGGAGCTGCGGGCAAAAGCTTGTGATACCCCCTCTCAGCTCAGCTTGACAGAATATAACGATATATAAATTTTTATATGGATGATATTTAAGGTCGAGTGCACGGCTTTGCCTTTAAATTTATATTTTGTTTTTCACAATTTGTCATTACTCACTGTAAACCAATGTACTGATAGTTGTACAGTTGATTACAGATACAGAAGAAAAAAAGAAAGTCTATGAATTCGGAAGTATGTTGGGCTAAAAATAATGATAAAATGTATCGAGGAGAAACCTGTAATGTACCATGTCTAAAAAGAGGCAATATACGTTTTGGCAGCGTTTCTGTTTGGACGATCGCCAACCCCTTATTGCAAGGAAAATGATTAGATATAATCTGTCATCGATATATTTATGGGTATCCTCGGCCAACAAAGATAGTTTATAATTGCTGTATCTGAAGGATGTTGAAATATCTGATTCCTATATTTTGATAACTCTCATTAGCCTTATAACATTTATAAAATGTTATTAGGGTTTCATAAAAAATCTCTGAAGACTTATTTGACAGGACTTAAATGGTTGTACGTCTAATACCAGGCCAGGTTTACTTATCGCGTGATCGAAGAAACTACAGGTATACCCGTCTCGACGTACTAATTTCAGACGGCCGCCGCGCGCCAGCTAGTTTGCTCGCGTTACTTCTTCGATCGCGAGGCGACCTTAGTTCGAATGAGATAAGGATAGGACGCGATAGGAAGAAACCAAAACTTTTGCGGAGGCAGATCCATGCCCTATTGCGAATTGAATTGCACTTTTTGTGTCAGCGCTAGAGTCGCTATTTCTTTAAATCGTCTTGCGGAGCCTTCTGTACCGTTAGGTACTATTATGTATTCCGTGCTGATACGTATTTTGAAATGGAGAGCGATAAAATTTTGGATTTGCTCCATGTAAAAGTACTACCAACCTCAGTAATTGGGTATAATCTGTAGTGCAGATGTGTCCGGCACGGAGGCCTGGTGCCGCAGACAATGTCCTGCAGGTGCAACGGGACGCGGTCGGGGTAAGCGATGGTGACATCTAAGACCCATTCTATGGTGTCACCGTTTTTTGTGTCGATGATCCTCGTGTTGTTCTGGTTGACGTCGTCTGTTGGAAAATAATCCTCTCTAAATTCGCATTTATTCTTAAAGTGTTACCTCCTTACATATAAACATAGTATAACCCGGTTACAATATCTGTGGACATGGCTCGATGACGTCACGTCGTGTCAGCGCTCTGATATGGTGCGCAAAACAATCAAGCCGGGGCGAGCGCGGGGAGGTGAAAGGAGAACGGGAAGGGGGTACGCATTCCAGCGAGGTCCACAGATATTGTAACCGAGTTGTATATAGGTGGAATAGTTATTATTTTGTCTTTTTCCTTCAAATATGAAATTATTGATGATAGAGGAGGACAAACAGAGTATAACTCCATCGCTATTCCACGTTAATTTGTTAGGTAGTTAGAACATTAGTTCGACGACGGTTAGCGGTAGGTCCTGGGGTTTGATTTTCAGCTCAAATCACTTTGGAAGATAATTTTTAAATAGGCTCAGTGGGCTGTGGGATGATCCTGATCAACCTAAGTTGGTAACTTGCAAAAGTAATATATATCTTAATAGAATTTTTGCCTTCGGTCTCTTACTTAATAACCCAGTGCGAGTTACTAATCTATAAACTTGGCCCTCCCATGGTCTGCGGGACGCGGGGCGGGTGTGCGATCGGCTATACACGATACGATGTAATGACTCGCATCTTGAGAATTCGCCTATGGTATTTTCTTGAGTATGTATCATTATCCACGTCGCAAGATTAATATTATCGTGTGTAGCGTAATTCACGTCAGTCACTGACAGCTGATTAGTTGAGCGCACTGATCCTTATTCTATGGATCCACAGTGAACCTAGCCTGAATTGTATAGAATGTTTAATCCATAGAATAGAGATCAGTGGTTGAGTAGCTTCCGCCCCGCGTCCCGCAGACCATGGGAGGGCCAAGTTCATAGCGGTCTAGCTAAAACGATCCAGAATCAGCCAATTGGTCTCTCAAATTCTGAACTGGTGAAAGGCTTCGGCCGTAATTGGTTACCACCCTCCCGAAAATTGACCGATGCTGTATAGCAACCGAGGTCACTTACCCCTTCCAGGTTACTACAATAACATCTTCTTGCATCGTCACTTACCATCAGGGGGATTGCAATCACGTATGTGACGACTGCAAATCCGCAGTTACTCGTATATCCAAACTTTTTCTTACTGAGAAGAGACTTGTTCTTAAGTGGACCATAATTAAGGGTTAGAATATTATATAATTGAATTATTTGTTTTTATCTGAAGGTTATCTTTACCTCTTTTGTCTGCTTGTTTAGAAGTGCTGGCTGCGGGAGCTTTCGGCCCCACTTCTTCCATTATTATCTTCATCGCTCCAGCGCGAGGGAGTGAAACGTATTCTAACTTTGGTAGATTATTTTTTTCGGCAAATCTATAACAAACAATGAGCAAATTTTGATAAAGAATCCTACTCATATTATAAACGCGAAAGTTTGTAAATATAAATGGATCTTTGTTACTCATTTACGCCGCAACTACTGAACCGATTTGACTGAAATTTGAAACAGTGATAGTTAATGCTACTTTTATCCCGGAACAATCCATCATTCTTACGGGATTTGTGAAAAACCGAAATTCACGCGGGCGGAGCCGTAGGCATCAGCTAGTAATTACACATGGCTATTACAGTCCTAAAAATGGGACAGATAGACAGACAAACAGACGGACGGTGGAGTAGGATCCTGTATACACCCTTTGAGTTTTGGATTTGGGTCCTTTCCGTTGTTACCGTTTAAACCCTAAAAACAATAAAAGATACCAAGCTGAATAAAAATGACATTCGAAAATTGGATGCAATATCAGAAAGTTCGATTCACCTTTTATTTGCTGTCAAGAATTCAATTCATATCATTGTTCGGTTCGTAATAACCAATTATGTTTTCATTCAGCACAAAGCATCACCCGATACCATATATCGGCTTTGGATCGAATACTCAATATCAATAAAGGAACTAGTCTAAGAGAAGACGAAATCTACCATCTATTCGATGCCATCGTGAAAGAGATCGTCGTTTAAGATGCGCAGAATAAGCACCAATGGCATGTTATTGAATAGGTGCAACAACATTAGATGAATACCGTTGCTATATCTGTGGAAAAGGCAAATCTCAAATGCAAAATTTACTGTTGAAGCAGTCGCTATCAACGCCACGAAACTATTGATACTCGTACATCGTCTAAAAACTGTAATCCTAAAACAGGTAGGTAGTTTAAATCCCTATACAATGGGAAATATACGCTAAAGAACGGTATTGTCTATTCTAGAATAAATTATATACTCTCAATGATAAAACATCATCATCTCAAATAAAAAAAATGCGTGCGCTATGCGTTAAAGTCAGAGTACCTACTATACGTTTCTAGCTGAAACTCTATTATTTTATTTGAAGTATATATATTATCAGCTTCAAAATAAATAGTACAGCTTTTTAGACCCAATGGTCTGGTACAATGACAAAAACAAACCTTGTGTATACGTGTAGTTTGTCTTTTAGATAGGAGTTTTCTCTGCTCTTTGCCGTTTGCCCGACGACTTTATTTCCCCGTATTATTTACAAGGACCAATTTAATGGAAGTCGACGCTCGTTATTGCGGAGTGCCTGCGATTTGTCTACGTATTGCTTCAGGGAAATAACGATAACAACTAAAGCCTTCCATTATAGGTTTTCATGTTTATATGTATATTCTTCCATCCTGCTTTTAGTCTAACATTTCTGATCATCTATCTGGTGGTACCTTGCATTTCAAACATATTAACCCTCTAAAAAGTGAGTAAAGAAATCACATTGAAAATAATATTTTAAGACTACAAACTCAAAATAACGAAGACTGTATTATCAAAGTGAAAAAAACTGGAGTGTTAATCACCGATGATTACCTGGCGGTTAACATAAGTTTACAAGTGTATGTGTATTCGCATGTGCGTACGTGTATTTGTTTGTGTGTGTTTGTATGTGTGTTTGCATGTGTGTGAGTGCGCGAGTGCGTGTATTTGTTTGTGTGTGTGTTTGCATGTGTGTGAGTGCGCGAGTGCGTGTATTTGTTTGTGTGTGTGTGTTTGTATGTGTGTTTGCATGTGTGTGAGTGCGCGAGTGCGTGTGTGACGTACGTGCATAGGTACGTGCGGGCTTTCGTGCGCGCATCTGTTTAATGGGAATTTGATGAAAAATTATTTAAGTACTAACCTCTGACTGACTTCCCTCCTCTTGTGTAAAAATCCTCCTTCAGGGAAGAGTACCATAAACTGCCTCCCCAATGGGATGTAGTACTTGTGTATATGTTCTTTTAGTTCTAGAAGCGACTGCTCTCGTTTCGCCTTGCCCTGAGGAAAAAAGAAAAACAAATATTAGAACTTTACTACAAATTCACCTATTAAAAAACATCAGAGTTTTATATACTCCATGATGGATAACTGACATCTTAACTGACGTGACTTAGAGTGAACTCTAAGGCACGGGGGTAAAATAAATGGTAATGGAGTTTTTTCTCGACAGAAAACTTAATATTGAACAAATATTGATAGATGGGATCGAATCTAGGTAGAAAATTATGGCGCAAATCACTAAAGTAAATACACTGGAATAAAAAAATGCCGATATACTAAAAATGTTAACCCCTCAAAAGGGAAACAAATTATTATTTATTCAGCTTCATTTGGCACATGCGTGGCTTGAATATTTTTTTATTATATAAGTAAAATTTTATTTGAGGAAAAATATTTGAGGGATTAATTTACCCCCCGTTTCTCGCTGATTACCCCTCTATTCTTTTACCCCACGGAACATTACCCCCAATCTTTGGTGGAGATACAGCGAACACAATATGTTGGCTATTTACGTATTTTTATGCGTCATGATCATTGATATAGTAAAATTAGATAAGTAAACAGAGGTAAATAAAACCTCCTTTTTCAAACATCAAATCAAACAAATAAGTAATTCAATGATGCCACTTCTGATGTGCAAAAATTCTAAATTAATTTGACGCGTCTAATACTACAGCTATCCTTTTCAAAATGCTCCCCAAGGAAAAGGAGTACTGTAGAGGAGTCAAATTAGTTTATCACTTGGCACCAGTGTTTTGAATGCATTTAGCACACAATCATTATTCCAAACACTATTTTAGCGAGTAACTGTCTATTGATCATGATATCAATGGTCACAGTGGTAAACTTGCCCCCTAATGGTTAATACGTTGATACAATTTATTCTCTGGGTGAGAATGCATTTTTTTTGCACCGCCCTCTCATTTATTTGAACTTTGTATGAGTGATAATCAACGCCGTGATGTGGGTGTAGCTCATAATAATATAACTTAAATATTTCACTGCCCGCGTTGACATAAAATGGTTTAAGTAAATTATAAAAAAAAAATAAAAAACACGACAGCTGCCCCGTGGTAAAATAACGATTTCCAAAAAAAATGCAGCCTATATTGAATGGAAGCAGGCGTTATTTTGCGGAAATCCATAGTTAACAGGACAGATTAATTTGTTTTGCTAAAATCCGCTACTACGATTTCGCATTGTGAAGTCAACATCTCCTGAGGATGTGCCGGTGTCGGGACGAAACGTGCGTCGAAGAAAGTGTTAGAAAACTGTGTGTGGTGTTTCATGTGGGTAGTGTTCCTGCATATTGTACCATACAGAATCTTTTCAAGTAGCGGATTATAGCGAAACAAATTAATCTGTCTTGATAAATGTAGCCTATTTTCACTTTACACGGGATTATGTTAGGATTCTAACAATACCCTATATGTCAAAATCTGTTCAGCCGTTCAGAAGTTATGATGGAATAAAGAAACTCACACATCGTTTTACCATAGGGCAGTCGTGTTTTTTAACTTTTTAAATTATTTTACCCTTTAAAATCTTATTACAATGCCATAGTCAGCTGCTAAAACTACTACATACCACCAGGCGAGGTTGCAGTTAAGAACTAACTTGTGATAAAAAAATTCTTCATATTCATTCATATCCAGTATACATTCGACATCACAAAAGGCCTTTGAAGTATTGTATACCTTTTGTAGCGTAATACACGCGTCACACGCGGCGATATAAATCATTAATCCTCCATAAACATGCGGGTACTCGTAAAATATCAAATGATTGATAGAATCAGCCGTTACTTTGCAAATTCTATTACAGACTACATACAAAAAACTTCTTGCATCGTCTCGTCAATTTTTCTATACAGCAAAAGTAATCATGCATGGAGAAAATAATTGTACTCAGAAAATAATTAACGGCCAAGTGCGAGTCGGACTCGCACACAAAGGGTTCAGTACCATCTATATAACATATCAAGATGATGATGATGATGATGCAGAAGCTAGAAGGCCCATTAACCTAATTCTACTATACAAGTAGAGTAATAATGGGTCTACTGGATCAACGACCAAAAATCACGATTGTTGTATGGGAGCCACCTTTAATCTTCATCAATTTATTCTATTTTTTTTTAGAAATACATCTTTTGTGAAACTTTTAACTGTCTAACTCTCACGGTTCATGAGATACAGCCTGGTGATAGAGGGACAGACACACAGACGGACAGCGGAGTCTCAGTAATAGGGTCCCGGTTAAAAAAAAATATCAAACTTCCCTAATTCTGCAAACGTTAAAAACAGTTTTTGCAAATGCTTTAAAACCGATCTTGTAGTCAACAGACAGTTTAGTTTGATACATTACTAGCTGACCCGGCAAACGTTGTTTTGCCATTAAAGGAGATATTTCAAATTGCGCTAGGTCTTGTACGGTATCTTAAAAAATTTAGAAAAAGCTATTGTTCACGGGAATAATAAAATTATTTAGATATATATAACGATTACTTTCGGTGTACAAAAATATCTTCTTTTTCATTATTTATATTCGATCGATTTTCAATATGGCGTCGCTGGCGTCGTACGATTTGACGTAAACCACACCACAATCTGTCAGTAGTTGACATTTCTGTCAAAGTCAAATGTCAATTCACAATGAAAGACATGTTAACGCCATGATGAATCTTTGTTAAGTGTTGCAATTACAAGCAGAAATACTTACTTGTTTTGTACACCGAAAAAAAATCATTTTTAAAGAAATTATATAGGTAAAAACTGTTTATTGTTATCTGGGCTATACCCAAGTATACCATACATTGACCCGGCCCAGGGCTCATACATTGATTAAACGTCTCCTTTCATAGTCAATCAATCAATCAATCAATTTATTCATTTGCTGGTATAAGTATTAACAAAAGTTGGTTGTTACAAATATATAAGGTCTAACTATACCACACCATATTGGCATGCAAATTTAAATCATTAGAAAGTCAATTAACATTTTTAGAAACACAAGCAAAAAAATTATTAATTTACTATAAACACTGCACAAATATCTTGAAAAAAAATCAGTCTAGCTCTAGCTCTGTCGGACGACTTTGGTGACAAAAATTGGCACAAGAATTTTATTTGTTATACATTAAAGAAAGAGAAGATATTTTATAACAATTAAACAAAGATTTAAATCGCTAGATGGGCCCTAAACCTCCAAAAAGTCCACGTTTTTGTCTTGTGTGACACGTTGTCACTCTTTGACACAAGTGAAACTATAGCATGTTGAGAGCACTCACTCAATATATTTGACGTTTTTGATGTGCGCAATGTAGGCCCATCCAGCAATTTAAATCTTTGCAATTAAACAGTACAGGTATTTTATCAACTATAAACTCATTTTATTATGAGTGTAGTCTACCAGAATACAGGTAGTTCGTTCACTGCGAGCGAGGAAATAACTAGTTAATTATGTTTGGGAACTTTGCGTATGGTACGTGAAACATCTCTTTCCGCCAGGTTATACTCATGTTCGTGCTACGAGTAACTTCGCCTTGTCGTCGGAGGAATATTTTGAGCGTGCATAATATTTATTTCCATTAGTTTCATAGTCTAATTTAATGGCATTTTTTATGAAGCCAGCGCACGTTTAGTTAGGTATATTAGGATCAACATCATTACATTCTCAACAAGGCAGTTAGTTTTCTTTTTTAGAAAAATTTTTGGTTTCCGCCTCATCGGGAAATCATAACAGAGCTACAGGAACTAGGAATTTCGGTAATATTATCCTTATACCTTGTCTGCATCACAAATGGAACTTGGGTGCCAAGACTTCAGCTAAACCAAATAGGGCATAGAAGAATCGCAATTCAATTCAATACCACAATAGTAAAAAAATTTTAGTCGACAAAATATAATATTATAAATTATAAGACAAAAATATGCCATGGTAAAATGTATTGTATATGGAACATGGAAGATATAGATTTAGTTTGACCGAATCAATTTAAACAAAAGCCCTCCCAGTAAATCGCGTCGCATCTGCGGGTGATCGCGTTCCCACGGGCGCGAGCCGCTCCTAAGCAGGAACGGTCCAACTCCAATCGGAACCCGGCGGGAGGACTTTTGAAAACGCTAACGATCGACGTATTGAGTGCGCTGTTCCAGTGTGGTCGACACTGTAAGTGGATCTTTTAAATAAAGTCAGTAAGTTTAATATGATTGAGTTTGAATGGTGTTTCGCATTTGACATCCCGCCCCTATACACACAAAATTTACGAACTACTTTTTAATAGACGCGCAAAATGTACAAACTTTAAAACCGAATCTCTATGTCTCCTAAAAATTTTCATCAATCAAATTTCCCTGGTTCACCAATCTAAACATTAAATATGTCTAAATTGGTTGGTCACTATACTAGGCAACTACAGCAGATGACGTATTACATAGACAACATAGAAACAAAGATGAACTCTCTTTTACTTTTATATTTAAGTGCAATGAAGAAACAAAAATAACTTAATAACCTTTATGTAAAGACTAAAAATTAATAATTTTACTATAAATTATTAAATATTATGTACTAAATTTTTCACCCTCGGCAGAATTTGGAACCCGTGCCACCTCAGCTATTGCGGCTTATTTATGTGCGGGGTATTCTGCCACTGAACTACGGGAGCATATGTCACCGGCACAATAATTTCAATAAATATCATGATATCACATTCTGACGTAGTCAGTCTGTCAGTTGTAGAGTAGGTACATATTCTTATTTAATCATAATTTATAACATTGTATAAAACACAATAACAAAAAGATAATTAATTAGTCTAAAAACAATGTAAGACCATAAGTGTAGGTAAAGCTTTCTTGCATAACAATTGCAGGAAAATTATGTGTTTTAGGTACGCAAGTGTCGGAAACATAGGCAAACGGCAAAGTTCGTGAGCACTCCGTAAGCGGAGTGCAATTGGCCGGCCGTCGAACCAGCGGAAACAGCTCGACACTTAGTTTTTACTACAATGTGCTGCAATGTGTTGCCGGGTCCACTTTGAACGTTAAACGGTTACCAATAATTTCCCTTACGTCGATTGCTTAGGTAACTTAACTACGAGTACTAGTGATCAGTATAATAAAAATAAATTAGTAGTAGTATAAAAAATATAAATTACTTTCAAATAGGTAACTACATCCTAAGAATTATTTGCGTTCATTTAGTAAAAATCTATGGTCTTGGCCATTTTTGGTTCGGAAATACTTCTCTAAAACGAAATCTAAATCAATTTCGATTTGCGTCAAAAAGGACATGTTTTCTGCTTATTTGTTTAGAAATAAAAATGAGTATTACTTTATGAACCCGAATAACATCACAACATGATCGAAATATGCACGAATTACAAATAATTTTAGTATTACGAAAGTATCGAGAAAACGTAGGTCAGTGCATTCTTAACAGCTATTCAATGCTTTAATAGCGATTAGCGCTAACATTATCAATTTTATAAGCTATGTCATAGATAGTGATGTGATATGTAAGCTGAATATCCCGAGTTCGATTTCCAGTCTGAATGAGAAATATTTAATTGACAGCAAGTTTAGCTTCTCTTCACTTCCAATCAAGACTAGGGTTGATTATAATTTCTTAATTGTTTCAATTTTAGTTAGGTTGAAAGTTTCGTCCATGCCTGGCTGCCCAATGCCTATTACCTTTATTAAAAGATTAACTATTCCATCAAACAAATGCAATATCTATAGTTTCAAGTTAGTACACTTACATCTTCACTTATACCATCAGTAGAGATTGCAGACAAGTGTTAAGTAACAAATTATTGCATAAAAAACAAAGAATCCAAAATAAAAACAAATATAATTAATCGGACTCCGAAGTGGGTACTTCGAAAAACTTTTGTCCGCGTCCTGTCGACCCATTAGTAGCGTGCACACAATTCTTTAAGAAAAACTACTAACAAATGTCTAAGCGCTTAAGGGTCGCGACTGCGGAAAACGTGAAAAAGGGAGTTACGGATTTAATTATATTGAACAACTCGCTTCATTACATGACATCAAAAAAAAAAACTCAGATGGATAGTAAACGAGTCTACACAAACACCGCAAAATATTTATAAAATAATTCTTGATTTTTGAGAAAAAAAATGCGTCACTTAGGCAAAAACATCTAAAACAACCTTTTCTATTTTAACTCTGCAAGCCATTTCGTTATTATAATTGAAAATATTTTTGGTTAAAACATAGGACGAAAGTATAGATAATGCATTTACCGTCAAAGTTATTTCTAATTCAAACCACAGAGCAAATAATATGACCTCCAAATCAATCATCTTTTTATGCGAAAAACGCCATACATTTTACTATGAAAAAATGGTCTCCAGAAATCGCTTTATATTAGAGAGTCCGCGGCATGAAAAATTCAGTGCTGTCTCAGTTTTCAAGGCGAATCCACGTCTGTTTGAAGAAGCGCTTCGTTTTCGCGTCGCTCGCGATTGAAATTGTGTGTCTCACTCTATCTAAAACTGGGTGGGTCGTCAGTGCCAGCGTGGCTGCTGCCAAAATTATATTATTTGTATTTTTTTCGAACAAGTAGACGAACTAAACTAAGCTGACCCGGCAAACGTTGCTTTGTCATATATACATTATTTCTCACTTAGGGGTACAAAAATAGTTTGAATTCTATTCTCGGACCTACCGAATACTCACACAAACAATTTCATAAAAATCGGGAAAAGCCGTGCAGGAGCCATTTTGTTACTAACACTGTACCACCTGAGTGACCTTGCAAACTTTGTTTTGCCCTTTAATCTGTTTCTCACTTATAAAATAGTTACGGGTCCATGATAGGTGAAGATCGAAGTCAACTATAGGTATTTAACGCGCTAGCGGCACCGCCGCGCCTCCGCACCGGTAAGCGCGAAGCAGAATTAAAATGGTAAAAGTATTTTTTTGGAGTTTCACTGATATTATTTTTATTTGTTTTTGTCGTATGAGCAGGTATTTCTATTCAAATATAGGTTGTTGACTGGATGATCGACTTCACCTGACGGGAAGGTATTCTGCCACAAACTTTTCTTGCCCGGTGGCCAAAAATGGAACTAACGTCAAAATTTCGATTTACTCATAAATTATTCCTTTAGTTATAAGAACTTACGCGCGAAATATAAACACCATAAACGTCAACTACCACAATTCTTAAAACATTGAAAAACCTTTGCAACAAGCGTGCAAGGAATTAATAATATGCTTAATTACAAAATGGCCGCCATTTTCAACTTTTTTGTTACTGGGCCGATCGCTTTAAAAATCGATATCTAAGTTTCGCAGTAAGCATAGAGAAGGAATATGTGGTCAAAATTTAAAAAGTGGCCGCCATTTTGAACTTTTTTGTAACTGGGCCGATTGCTTTCAAAATCGACATCTGACCTTGTCAGCGAGCTTAAGGAAGGAATTTGTGGTCAAAATTTTAAAAAGTGGCCGCCATTTTGAACTTTTTTGTTACTGGGCCGATTGCTTTCAAAATCGACATCTGACCTTGTCAGCAAGCCTAGGGAAGGAATTTGTGGTCAAAATTTAAAAAAGTGGCCGCCATTTTGAATTTTTTTGTTACTGGGCCGATTGCTTTCAAAATCGACATCTGACCTTGTCAGCGAGCCTAGGGTAGGATTTTGTGGTCAAAATTTTAAAAAGTGGCCGCCATTTTGAACTTTTTTGTTACTGGGCCGATTGCTTTCAAAATCGACATCTGACCTTGTCAGCGAGCTTAGGGTAGGAATTTGTGGTCAAAATTTTAAAAAGTGGCCGCCATTTTGAACTTTTTTGTTACTGGGCCGATTGCTTTCAAAATCGACATCTGACCTTGTCAGCGAGCCTAGGGTAGGATTTTGTGGTCAACATTTTAAAAAGTGGCCGCCATTTTGAACTTTTTTGTTACTGGGCCGATTGCTTTCAAAATCGACATCTGACCTTGTCAGCGAGCTTAGGGAAGGAATTTGTGGTCAAAATTTTAAAAAGTGGCCGCCATTTTGAACTTTTTTGTTACTGGGCCGATTGCTTTTAAAATCGACATCTGACCTTGTCAGCGAGCCTAGGGTAGGATTTTGTGGTCAACATTTTAAAAAGTGGCCGCCATTTTGAACTTTTTTGTTACTGGGCCGATTGCTTTCAAAATCGACATCTGACCTTGTCAGCGAGCTTAGGGAAGGAATTTGTGGTCAAAATTTTAAAAAGTGGCCGCCATTTTGAACTTTTTTGTTACTGGGCCGATTGCTTTTAAAATCGACATCTGACCTTGTCAGCGAGCCTAGGGTAGGATTTTGTGGTCAACATTTTAAAAAGTGGCCGCCATTTTGAACTTTTTTGTTACTGGGCCGATTGCTTTCAAAATCGACATCTGACCTTGTCAGCAAGCCTAGGGAAGGAATTTGTTGTCAAAATTTAAAAAAAGTGGCCGCCATTTTGAATTTTTTTGTTACTGGGCCGATTGCTTTCAAAATCGACATCTGACCTTGTCAGCGAGCCTAGGGTAGGATTTTGTGGTCAAAATTTTAAAAAGTGGCCGCCATTTTGAACTTTTTTGTTACTGGGCCGATTGCTTTCAAAATCGACACCTGACCTTGTCAGCAAGCCTAGGGAAGGAATTTGTGGTCAAAATTTAAAAATGTGGCCGCCATTTTGAACTTTTTTGTTACTGGGCCGAATGCTTTCGAAATCGACATTTTACATTTTTAGCAACAGATATTGATTTTTGAAGCAATCGGCCCAGTGACAAAAAAGTTCAAAGTAGCGCCCAATTTTTTTTACCACAAATTCCTTTTTTATGCTTGTTGCTATGGTCAAAAAGATCTAAATGGCGACCATTTTTTTTAATTCTTCTTACAAATTCTTTTTGTGCTTTTTTTTTGTGCTTGCTGCCAAGGTCAGATGTCGATTTTGAAAGCAATCGGCCTTCTAACAAGAAAGTTCAAAATGGCGGCCACATTTTTAAATTTTGACCACAAAGTTCTTCCCAAGGCCTGCTGACAAGGTCAGATGTCGATTTTGAAAGCAATCGGCCCAGTAACAAAAAAGTTCAAAATGGCGGTTACTTTTTTGAATTTTGACCACAGATTCCTTCTCAATGCTCACTGCGAGACTTAGATATCGATTTTCGAAGCAATCGGCCCACTAACAAGAAAATTCAAAACGGCGGCCATTTCTTTTAAATTTTGACCACTTATTCCTTCTCTATGCTCACTGCGATATTCAAATACCGATTTTAAAAGCATTTGGCCCAGCAACAAAAAAGTTCAAAATGGCTGCCACTTTTTTTAAATTTTGACCACAAATTCCTTCCCTAGGCTCGCTGACAAGGTCAGATGTCGATTGTGAAAGCAATCGGCCCAGTAACAAAAAAGTTCAAAATGGCGGCCACTTTTTAAAATTTTGGCCACATATTCCTTCTCTATGCTTACTGCGATACTCAAATACCGATTTTGAAAGCTTTCGGCCCAGTAACAAAAAGGTTCAAAATGGCGGCCTCTTTTTAAAATGTTGACCACTAATTCCTTCCCAAGGCTTGCTGAAAAGGTCAGATGTCGATTTTGAAAGCAATCGGCCCAGTAACAAAAAAGTTCAAAATGGCGGTTACTTTTTTCTTATTTTGACCACAGATTCCTTCTCAATGCTCACTGCGAAACTTAGATATCAATTTTCAAATCAATCGACCCAGTAACAAAAAAGTTCAAAATGGCGGTTATTTTTTTTTAATTTTGACCACAGATTCCTTCTCAATGCTCACTGCGAAACTTAGATATCAATTTTCAAAGCAATCGGCCCAGTAACAAAAAAGTTCAAAATGGAGGCCACTTTTTAAAATGTTGACCACAAAGTTCTTCCCCAAGCCTGCTGACAAGGTCAGATGTCGATTTTGAAAGCAATCGGCCCAGTAACAAAAAAGTTCAAAATGGCGGTTACTTTTTTCTAATTTTGACCACAGATTCCTTCTCAATGCTCACTGCGAAACTTAGATGTCGATTTTCAAAGCAATCGGCCCAGTAACAAAAAAGTTCAAAATGGAGGCCACTTTTTAAAATGTTGACCACAAAGTTCTTCCCTAGGTCTGTTGACAAGGTCAGATGTCAATTTTGAAAGCAATCGGCCCAGTAACAAAAAAAGATCAAAATGACGGCCATTTTTTAAAATGTTGACCACAAAGTTCTTCCTAAGCCTGCTGACAAGGTCAGATGTCGACTTTGAAAGAAATCGGCCCAGTATCAAAAAAGTTCAAAATGGCGGCCAATTTTTTAAATTTTGACCACAAATCCTTCTTTATGCCGGCTGCGGAACCAAGATGTCGATTTCGGAAGCAATCGGCCCAGTGACAAAAAATTTCAAAATGCCGACCACTTTGTACTTTACTTTAAGTATATTCCTTACACGCTTGTTGCAACGGTTAGATGTCTAGTTTTATAGAGGATGATAATGTTGTATCACTCATTGTATGAAATGATATTTCATATAATGTAGCATACAACTTTAATAAGAATTGGTACATTGTGATACAAGAGTGGAAAGTAGGTTTTTGCAAACGAGCTGTCATTAACAAGTCTGAACCGAAGGCGAGTGTTGTAAATGTCATGAGTTTGCAATAACCTACACACCCGTGTATCACACGACGTTTTTCAATACAGTGCAGTTTTGATTTTAGATAATATATCGGGTGGAGTTAATTCCATGGCATCACATATACTTGAATTAAAAAAACAAAATTGAAATTAAAATCTATATCGGTATCGAAATCTAAATCAAAGAACTATTCCCTGGGTGGAGCATGTTGTGATGACGAAGAGAGCACCGCATCTGCAGCGCTCTCCTGCATTAATGGTACCAAAAGCTCGACTTGGAATTTGGATCTAATTTTTGTTTTACAGTCGTCATTATTTATATTTTAAAATACGTGTTCGTATTATTAAAAGGAGTTTTATTAAGAAAAAGAAAAGAAAAAACTAATTAGTTAATTTAAAATTATACAAAATTTTAATTTTTCCTTGTAAAAAATCTATCAGATTTTATTCCAATATATGAAATCTCCTCGCTATCAAACTTTTAAATTGACTTAAAACTAAAAAGTAAACTGCAAAAGTTATAATCGAGCTCGTAAAAGAAAGTCACAACCAAGTAAAAGAAAGATGCCTGTGCGTAAGATTTAATTTTCGAATAATAATGACAGCCTCTAAAAGTGCGATATTATGATTAACAATATTATTGAAAATTATCACATTATATTAAACCCAGATATGAAAACGTAATACAAATAAATTAACATCAAGCCAAACGCGTACACTCGGCCACGGCTTTTGCTACTGGGTGCCTGCCTACTACGTAGAAACTAGATTATCACGATAAGATCGTAATAATCTAGTGTCTACTTACACTGCGTGTTTTCTGTGACAATTTTAAACACTTTAAAGAGGAAACGCGTAATGGACATTTAAGTTGTCTGAAGTATGATATTAAATTTTTTCATGGCCAGGATATTACTTGCACCGCTGTATTGCTTGAAAATAGCAACGTGGCGTCGAATCGGGAGTTCCCACGCCCGCAGTCGCCCCTCTTAACGAGGGCAGTCCGAACTTTAGCTCGTTAATACTAAACGGCAAGAGAGTTCTAGCTGACAGCTTTGTGGTTGAAACTGGTGTACAGTGCTAGAAGTCCGGTGTTCGGACCAATAAAATGTAATTACTACACATTAAAACTAAAATTATAGTTTCCGACAAAAATTAGTAAAATTAAGATGTTGGAGCAACTTTGGGAGAACTTTCTATTGAGAAAATTTTGTCCAGTCGTGTTTCCGCTTTAGAACAAATTTAGATTAAATATCCAAAATACATGAAGTTTAAAAGTAATTGTCCTTACAGATTTAAACTGCAGGTCATAAATCGCTTAAATTGCCGTTTACGCCGTTAATATGTAGGTAACTATCTCTAACTGTTCAAAGATAAGTTTTTAACACACTTTTTAACTAACTTCAAAAAAATATTTATGGACCCCGAAGTTATTTATGTATTGAAATATGATGGCAATGAAATAACGTACGGGTCGAATATAGAACCTCTTTTTTAAATCGGTTAAAATGTGTAATCTGTATCATTATAAAACGATACCCTGAGAAAATTACTTTTTAAGAGCTTTTAATCCAAACTTTATTATTTCAATTTGTGTGATTAAAAAAATAAAAAGTTAGAGTTTTTTATTTGGCAACAAACCAGCTATTTAATATCTGGGGCGTGGCGGGGACATTCTCAACTACAAAATGCACTTACTTATTTTGGAAAACAACATTTCTTTGGCCACAGTTTATTTTTCAAGAAATTAGGTCACAAGATTTATAATGACCTTTTGAAATGAGTTTCTCTACATTCGCGTCTCTTAAGTTTATTTATTTAGAAGCAGCAAATAGATATTTTACTTATACATCTTTTATGTATTTTTATTTAGTGTTATTTATTTTGTTTAATAAGTTTTGATTGCCAGTTTTTATATATACTGCTACAACTACATACATAGAAAGAGAAATAATCAGATTCCACGATAACATCTTTTTTTATTTTAACAGTTTAATAAAAAATTACATCGACAAGTATTGCACTTTATTAAAAAAAAGATCACGGGAATCCTGCTCGAGTTTTCGTAATCCGCAAAAATGTAAACGAAGGGCCGCCCAACTAAAACTTTTATCCAATAAGCGACATTCGATCGCCTAAAAACCTAATTACAACGATGGGCTTTGACTACCCACCGGGGCTAAGCAAAGATAAATAAAGATAATCCCGGGAAAGTATCCCGGCCAGTTAATTTCCCTGAAGTTTCGCGGCCCCGGCAAATTGGAGCCAAACTTCTCTTCATTTCCTTTTCGATCTGGGAAATTTCAAACCGCAGCAGTTAGGAGACGAGTTACACATGTTCGGAAATACCACAAAGTCAAAGTCAAAGTCAAATATTTCTTTATACGCTTTGGACTGGTAAAAGCATTGAGTTATTAACTAAGGAGTTGGGGTCAGCGCTAAAAAGTGTCCGAAGTGAATGACATACAAAATGCTAAAAGACATACAGCCGTTTTCACTAAACCTAGGAAACGTCTAAATCGAGTGCTTAGCCGATAGGTGACAGTTTTCACCTACAACAACTGTCACCTTAGGGCTAAGCATTCGATTTAGGCCTTTCCTAGGGTTAGTGAAAACGGCTGATACAATCGCACTTCAGTCTCGTGTTTGAAAATTAGGCCGTATAGTAATGGTTTAAGACATAAATTACAATGTTTTAGGTTGTTCATAAAAACACTCATGTACCCTCGTTTATACAGGTTTTCTCTGGACACTTTTTTCGTGAATTTTGTATTACACCCCTCATCCATAGATTTATATACCTATGGGTAAAAGTAATGAATTGGAAAAAACTTTATTTAAATTCAATTTGAAATTCAGTTTTGCTGATGAATATTTGTGCACTTTAATTGTATCTACATTTTAATGTTGCAAAATAATGACGTTATCTGATTATTTTTACTTACAGTCGTTGGTCCGAGTTCTGATAAACGTACTTTATTTTACAATCTTCTGATCTAGCACACAAAGAAGACGTCGAGGCAGAAAGAAAAGATGTAGCAGCACGAGCTAAAGCAGAACGAGATTCTGAGTTTTAACACCTAATATTATTATTAGTATGAGTGTTGTAAATATCGAAACCAAAAAAAAACTATATTACTCTTTAATCTTGTTCGAAGACTCGTGATTGTAAATCGAAAAATTCTTACCAAACGGCACCTTGCAAACAACAATATTAGAGATACCTACAAATTATTCGTACGATACGTTGCGCACAAGTGTGGCAAGTCCCAGGGTCGACGTTTACCCGTCATCACATAGTTTTTCAGCAAGTTGAGCTTGTTCTATCTTTGCCACCTTATTATACGACTTCGAATGGCCGACTATCATTAAGTATTTAATCAACAGGAGGGATATTTAAACTTATTTATATTACGCGGGACAATAAGTTACAATGGGTAATAACTGTATGAGTACGAAAGCCAGTTTTAACAAATTTAGCAAAAGAAGGCAAGACTTTTTCTATTCCTGTTGACTGAGTATTCCGGCGAGATGTCTCTCGGACCTTAAACTTGTAGAATTTTAATTAGCAACTCTAATAGCTTTGTGAACTTGCTGTGCAGTTCATGTTAAAAGGCTGACGAAAATTTAGTTAAGCACTTCTTGTCGGTGCAGAGTTATTTAGGTATTTACTACAACCTTAAAAATAGACTACTAAAATGAACCTGTAGAAGAAAGAGTGTTTAGTGCTAATATTAATAAATACAAATTTAAATTGAAAATTTACTTTATTTCATATAGGCCTAGTTTACAGGCACTACTGACGAGTCATTTTTCAATATCTCTATAATGGTGTTTAATGACTATTTAATGACTTAAAACTAAGACTGCCACTGAGAAGTGCACAACTAAAATCTGTGTGCACAACAAACTCAGCGAGGTATTCTTTTATGTTATCAACAATTAACAACAGTGAATATATTAAATCCCTACTAATATTATAAATGCGAAAGTAACTCTGTCTGTCTGTCTGTTCCGCTTTCACGCCTAAACTACTAAACCAATCTTAATGAAATTTCAAACGTAGATAAACTAGAGCTTGGGAAAGGACGTAGGCTCCTTTTTATTCCAAAAAATACCATGTTTTCTGTGGAATTTTGAAAAATCCAAAACTCGTTATTGCAATATATAGACAGAGATTATTATAGAAAATTTCTTTGAAAGTAGGTATAACGATTAAAAAACCGGCCAAGTGCGAGTCGGACTCGCGCACCGAGGGTTCCATACCATAAAAGAAGTAAGACATTGAAAGAATCACTTTTGTTCATGAATTTACGAGTATAGTTTACATGTAGGTACTTTTGTTGGCGAACCGCAAACGTAACTTTGTTTTTGGTGGTTTATAGTTATTATCAAAAAAAGTATAATAGTTAGGGAGTTGATTTTATTTTTCCTGTAAAATATACATTAATGTCTATTGATCATAATTATTTCAGATTTTTCGATCGATAAACTTCGGAGATAAGGGGGGAGGAACGGTATTTTTTTCGATAGTTTGCCCAATAAATGAAAAACTATCAGACATAAAAATAAATAAAAATTGGTTTTAGAATATACAAGTAACGCCCTTTCATATGATACCCCACTCAATATTGTTATATCATTTTGAAATTTTGGCGACCCAGTTTTCCCCCCTTTTTAAATAAAAATAAAAACAATTTTCCAATTTTTACGATTGCTATGACGTCGCGTCACTATTATCCATAACTATTCTAAATTTCAGGTCGATAGCTTGAATAGTTACTGAAATAATCGAGTGTGACAGACGGACGGACGGACGGACGGAGAAAGTCTCACCATAAGGGTTCCATTTTTACCAAATTGGTATGGAACCCTAAAAAGGGAACAGGAACGGGAACACTTTTAATCCCGGAGAGATCTACGATTCCCACGGGATTTGTAAAAATCAAAATTCACGCGGGCGAAGCCGCGGGCAACAGCTAGTACTAAATATGTTCATTCGTTCGTTTAGCTCTTCAACAAATTTTACATTGAGCTTTATGTCTGCTTTGCCTTTATAGTGTCGTATCGTTTAAGTGTGATCGAGCCCTTACCGTATTTCTCTTCCAATTTTCCTTTACAACAGCGAGCAGTAATTGATATCCACGGATATGAAATAAGCGTTTTATAAAATCGGAAGCCGGGCCAGTGGAAAATCCGATACCGAAGCCGTATATTGTTTGACTACCCTCCTTATGGATCGTTTGAGCTGCTTGTGTGGTGCTAATTCTTACTGATCTATACTTTACACATTCTCAAGCTCCGCCTTTTGCTAATATCATAGGCCACTTAGAACTTAAAAGCATTAGCTGTACTTGTTAAAGACTAGATCACCCGCCCTTGCTTTGCTTGGATTTCGAGGGAATTTCGCAAAATCCATTCTTACCCACTGTCTTCATTTTCGAAGGTATTGTTCTGAGCCACAGATCACCAAGATACGTTACGTTCATAGTAAATCGCGTTTGAAATCCGTGCCGAACTGCCGAAGTTTCAACCAACGGTGCGACAAGCTCATGCTTGCGCGCGACGCAGACTAACTAATCACGAAAGTTACAATTTAGAACTTTCACGCCCGCCATCAAAACGCGTGCGCTTGTCCCATATCTGCCTCTTTTTTATATTATATCATTGGTCTGAGCAAAATTTACTTCAGCTTATCTTTTCAATAGGGTATTTGACTCCAATTTTTTTATTACTTTATTATAAAGTAGAATTAAAATAATGACGTGCACTGAAAGAACTAATTAAATCGATCAAATAACAAAAAAGTTATAAGCATTTAAAGATTTGTGATTAGACAGAGATAGCAACATGAAATTGTGACGTCACACCTTACCAATGCCATAGTAGCTTCGTGCGGCTTCATACAAATTTTCGTTTTGCGAGAAAGGGATAGAAGATCCCCCCACTCCAAAGTTTAAACGCCTGTAACTTTGTAAATCTTCGTTGGATTTTAATATTTCTTTCACTGCACGTTATTATTTTTATCCTAGTTTATAATAAAGTAATATTTTTTATCAAATTCAAAAGTAGTGTAAGACCCCATTTAGAACTTTATTGAGCCTTGAAAACGCGTGCGCTTATCCAATATCTGCCTCTTTTTTATATTATATCATTGGTCTGAGCAAAATTTAGTTCAGCTTATCTTTTCAATTGAGTCAGCTGTCTGATTGATTTTACTGACTTAAATCAAAGTCAATCAAATCCATCAGATCAACTAATTAACTACACATCATACAGCAGTTCTGCTACACAGTATCGCATCGGAACGCTTTATTACTTCGACAGCAAGGTGTCACCGTGGTCGAAGCTTCCTACCCAAGACGACACTTGAGCTCAATTAGAAATGATAAAATCTAAGCCAGGTACATCCAAACTGGTTACTTATTATTTATTATTATTAGCCTTATTATCACACATTTTTTTAATGTTTGATTGACTTTGTGTTAAATATCAGCGTGTCTTTGTGATACCTAGACCTTTTCCTGCATCTCCCATGTCGTTCTATCCAACGCTGTCCTCTTTCATATTGCTTCTCCTACTTTTTTGATGTCATTCTCTCACCTTCTGTGTTAATTCCCTCTTTGTCTTTGTCCATCTCTCCGTAGTCCGTATCCGCTCTGTAAACTTTTGTGTACATTTTTAGGGTTAGTTATTGCCATAACTTGGACGTGGAAACGTGGACTTACAGTTTACTAAGAATAACTTTCAGGAGAAAGGGTATCTTTAACGAGTTTTCAGCCTAATAAGAAACAGTCTATATTCATCAAACTTGAACGAATGTTTGTACAACTCACCAAACTTTTAACCACTCCGAACTTAAAACTCAATCAGAACTTACCTAAAATCCACGGTATTATTCGTCAATTCCGAAGTGGGTTCGATCGAGACAAAGAAGGGGCGGTATTATCAATTAACACCATCGACCATCGTCTGCTAGACTCCGAACAACAGACGACGGCGATTCCTGTCAGCACACTCGTATCCGTATTAGCCAGTAAAAGTACCAACAGAATAACGCAAATGCACCATTTATCAAGTTTTGCATACTTTGCAAAAAATGACGCGGTACTCCGGGAGAGCCAAAAGAAATGAAAACACTTTACAACTCATTTCCATGTCAATTTACGTATGAAAAATACAAAAAAATATATATCAAAATATTACTAATAATAAATATTTAATTGTAAATGTTTCACTTGAAGTTTAAAATATCTTTTTTTTTCTTTTTTTTTTCGTAAATTCGACATTTTCTAAAAATGAATCCTGGCTAGATCGATTTATCGCCCCCAAAACCCCCTGTATACTAAATTTCATGAAAATCGTTCGAGCCGTTTCCGATATCCAGATTATATAGAAATATGTATACATATATGTTACAAGAATTGCTCGTTTAAAGGTATAGGATAACAGAACATAGCGCTCTTCAAAGTTTAATAACACCGTGGTGAGTTTATTGAATTTATACAAACTCAAACATGCCCAATGCATCTAAAGAAGTTTCATTTCAAAAATATGAGGACGGCACTCATCCACAACTAGGAAGGATAATTTTTTATAATCTGTCGAAAAATTATATAAGAAAATCTTATAAACTAAGAAATCCAAGCCACCAAGCGATCAATAAACACCAGTGCCAACGTGCTACACAAAACTTTCACACGACGCTTGCGCACGTTTCACTCTAAGCATCTTCAGCAGATGCTGAATCTACAAATGGAAATTGCATGAAAGTACTAAGTGACTAATTTAAATATTATCATCCTGCTCCGATCAATATTAAGGTAGGTAACATTCCTCAACTTTTATATATAATATATCTCGGCTCTTTGACACACAATTTTTTCACAAAATACTCGTATTAGGTGTCAAGTGGATATGTGGTCAATGATTAAAACAAATCGTCAAACTCCGATCCCTCAATTATAATAATGGACAACTTGGTATCAGTGTTGGCAGTAATCAATTACTTTTGTAATCAATTAATTAATCTGATTACTTGTAATCAGATTAAATTAATCATGATTACAATAATTATGATTACAAAAGTAATTGTAATCATGATTACTGAAAGTAATCGTTAATCGTTAATCAGTAATTGATTAACTTGATTACCTATATATAGTACATTAAAAGGATTTTCCCATACAAAAGTGAATTTTTTCGTTGTTCCAGGAATTCCCGAAAAACTAAATGTCCTAGAGATCTGAAATTTGGTGTCTAGGTCATGAATTCGTACTAAGACGGGGATTCCAGAAATTCTAATTTTAAGGGGTAAAAAACATTTAAGGGATTTTTCCATACAAAAATTACGAACTTTTTGGTTACTGGGCCGATTGTTCTAAAAATCGATATTTGAGTATCGGAGCAAGCATAGAGAACGAATTTATGGTCAGAATTTAAAAAAGTGGCCGCCATTTTGAACTTTTTTGTTATTGGACTGAATTACTTCAAAATCGAAATCTGACCGTAGCAACAAGTATTGAGAAAGAATATGGTGCCAAAATTTAAAAAAGTGGCCGCCATTTTGAACTTTTTTGTTATTGGACTGAATTACTTCAAAATCGAAATCTGACCGTAGCAACAAGTATTGGGAAAGAATATGATGTCAAAATTTAAAAAAGTGGCCGCCATTTTTAACTTTTGTGTTATTGGACCGACTTACTTCAAAATCGAAATCTGATAGTAGCAACAAGTATTGAGAAAGAATCTGGTGTCAAAATTTAAAAAAGTGGCCGCCATTTTGAACTTTTTTGTTATTGGACCGAATTACTTCAAAATCGAAATCTGACCGCAGCAACAAGTATTGAGAAAGAATATGGTGCCAAAATTTAAAAAAGTGGCCGCCATTTTGAACTTTTTGTTATTGGACTGAATTACTTCAAAATCGAAATCTGACCGTAGCAACAAGTATTGGGAAAGAATATGATGTCAAAATTTAAAAAAGTGGCCGCCATTTTTAACTTTTGTGTTATTGGACCGACTTACTTCAAAATCGAAATCTGATAGTAGCAACAAGTATTGAGAAAGAATCTGGTGTCAAAATTTAAAAAAGTGGCCGCCATTTTGGACTTTTTTGTTATTGGACCGACTTACTTCAAAATCGAAATCTGACCATGGCAGCAAGCATTGAGAAAGAATCTGGTGTCAGAATTTAAAAACAGTGGCCGCCATATTGAACTTTTTTGTTATTGGACCGAATTATTTGAAAATCGAAATCTGACCATGGCAGCAAGCATTGAGTAAGAATCTGGTGTCAAAATTAAAGTTTGAAAAGGCCGGCTTAGTCATAAATAATGAAAATTCAACGCGAAAGTTAGTCAAACAGTGGTTCACGTAATCGGAGCTGCGGGTGTCCGCTTGTTGTCATTATGAAATTAACTTTGTTTCATCCAAGTATTCCACGACACTCACGCGTCCTTTTCTTCACAACGACTCTAACATAGGCGTCAAATGAAGGAGGCTTGAATAATAGAGTACCATATACTATGACAAATTTAAAAATCAAAATGGCAGTCATCACAAAACTAAAGTAACATAACATTAAAGTAAATTGAAACAAATTTTTGAGTTAAAGATATACTCGTAAGTCAAGGGAGAGAAGACCTCTATGTCCACTAGTAGGCTCTAACAGGCTGACGATGATGATAATATTTAGTTATTTAAATCGATTTTTAAAATTACTTGGTAGTATTCTCAAAATAATAATGAATCAATTAAGAAGTCAATAAATAATAACTAATATTTATTAATTAAGGTCTGAATCTGAAAACTTGCGAGAGACATAATATCAGCATAACAACTTGCAACAAAATGCGCCTAAGTAATTTTGTTGCAAGTTGTTATGCTGATATTATGTCTCTCGCAAGTTTTCAGATCATAAAACTTAAACGATTGTAAAGACATAATTATAAGCTTTAATATGACGTGCGGTTTGTCGATGGCCATGAATAAGTATTTTTTTTCCAGGGCACAGCTCCATACAAGTTTCGGCCATGTCCTTTAGACACCATATTCTTTCTCAATACTTGTTGCTACGGTCAGATTTCGATTTTGAAGTAATTCGGTCCAATAACAAAAAAGTCCAAAATGGCGGCCACTTTTTTAAATTTTGACACCAGATTCTTTCTCAATACTTGTTGCTACGGTCAGATTTCGATTTTGAAGTAATTCGGTCCAATAACAAAAAAGTTCAAAATGGCGGCCACTTTTTTAAATTTTGACACCAGATTCTTTCTCAATACTTGTTGCTACGGCCAGATTTCGATTTTGAAGTAATTCGGTCCAATAACAAAAAAGTTCAAAATGGCGGCCACTTTTTTAAATTTTGACACCAGATTTTTTCCCAATACTTGTTGCTACGGTCAGATTTCGATTTTGAAGTAATTCAGTCCAATAACAAAAAAGTTCAAAATGGCGGCCACTTTTTTAAATTTTGGCACCATATTCTTTCTCAATACTTGTTGCTACGGTCAGATTTCGATTTTGAAGTAATTCAGTCCAATAACAAAAAAGTTCAAAATGGCGGCCACTTTTTTAAATTTTGGCACCATATTCTTTCTCAATACTTGTTGCTACGGTCAGATTTCGATTTTGAAGTAATTCAGTCCAATAACAAAAAAGTTCAAAATGGCGGCCATATTTTTTAAATTTTGCCCAGCATAAGCTGTTGGTTTTGCTCTTCCAATAAATTTAATAAGTATTTAAAATAAGTAATCAAGTAATCAAATTAATGATTACGATTAATGATTAAATAATTGTAATCAAAATTTTTGATTATGATTAATTAATTGTAATTAAAACTTTTGATTATAATTATTAATCAGTAATTTGTAATTGTAATCAGATTACTTTTGGGCCAACACAGCTTGGTATTAATCAAACGGTTGAGCCAAATTAGGGGGAGAAGGGGGTGCTCTAAATCCACCTTTGTAAAGGTAAGAAAGGAATGGGTTACCAATCACAATAGATATACTTAGTTACAATAGATAGGTAACAAAATACTCTCTAACGAAATCCATTTATTTTACAAAAACCAGAGGCCTCGGTTTTGTTTGCATGGCCTCTATTTTATTTGCTATGCGTAGCGTCGAAGTTTCAAATAAACTTACTAGGTACATCATAATTCCTCCCTGAGTGCGAAATTCAGTCTTACAATTGTGGTGTGAACTGTGCGTTCATAGATCAGTCAGACAATAATTCGGCCAGTCAGTCAGTAAGTCACCTTTTGTAGAGAGTCATAATGGTGATTATTCTTCTAGAAAAACAACAACAACAGATACATGCAGACACAGATCATGCAGATTAAAATTTTACACATAAAACAGAATATTTCTATTTTCTGGTCTTCCTATACGTCAGTATATTATCATAATTGTTGCGATTGCTGATTACTCTTGTCAAAAAAATAACATAAATCGTTCAGCCTGAAACACGGTATAAAATGAGCCGCAAAAAAAACAAGATAAAATTAATACCGCGAAAAAGTTTAATGAAAACATCACCTGCGCCTTTTGTCTATGTTTATAGACTCTTAAATATATAGCGGGGTGAAAGACCTGGGTAACTTAATGTATGGGATTTGCGCTTTAATAGTCCTGGTTATTGGGGTTATACTCCCATGGGGTTGTGAGGTGCATTGGGAAGAAAATGATACGCATCAGAACTGGCGAGGGGAGTCTAACAATAAGGCTCGTTTGATAAATTGCGATATTGTTGGTGCTCCCAGATGCCCAGCCTTTGTAGAGCCCTGAAACATTTTTTCCTGAGGAACATTAATGAATATTACAACGTGAGGATAAGGGTCAAGGTGGGCTGGTTATTGCAGTTTCACGTGGAATTCGTTTTCATTGGCTGAACCCCCATTTGTAGTTCTGGTTTGTTGGTTATTGAATTGTTTGATGTTAAGTCGAGTGGGATGCCTTTTTAGCAATTCTTTTGTTTTAAAATGTACGTCGATAAAACAGTGCAACTGTATACAGAAGTGTAATGTGCGTTATCACAGAAATTTTCATGACAATCAAGTTCAATACAAAAAACAAATGCTGTATGTATAATAGTGAAAAAGTTTTATCGTATAACATTTCACTATCTCGACTTTTAGCACTATGTTATTTAACCGATTTGGCTGAAGTTTAGATTTAAGATACTCGTAGATAATATCTTAACTTTAAATTTAGATTTAAAATCCATGTAAGGTACTTAATAATATTAATTATAATTTAAGTGAGGAAGAGCGAGGCATCCAAATACAGGTTTTTGCACCTAAATAGAGGGTCTCTTGATTGCGTTTTTTAATTGTAACCCGTTTGTTAATAATAAGTAAATTTTCATTTTCATTTTCTATTTATTAGCTAGTAAAGCCGCGCCGCCAAGTGATTTAGCGTTCCGGCGCGATGCTGTGTAGGAACTGTTAGGGAGCACTCGCTCGTTCCAAGTTAGAAATTTTCGACTGCATCGTCACTTCATTATGTGAGATCGCAAGAACTAACCTTTAGTGTGTTAAAAAAAAAAAGAAAAATCACATTCACTCTTATGATTGAGGGATCAACAAACAAGCAAACTAAGCAATTATATTAAATGAACGAATTTCCGATGAAAAGGTTCAATAATTGTGTATTAATAGGAACATGATGGGGACGGACGCAATCAGCAAAACTAACTTCGCGCCGCAAAGTTTGATCAGTTCGCGAATTATTCGCGTAATTTCAATTCGAGCCGCGGTCGTCGTCGGCAAATACGGACATTGGCAGTGGTTTTCTACCTACGGGTAGCGACAGCAAATAAAAACGATGAAAATTATTTGCCATAAAGAAAACACAGTTAATGGCTTATGAGATTAAAGGTAACGATAGCAGAAAAATAATTAGAAAAAATTAAAAAACACGACTGCCCTGTTATAAAACGTATTTTCAAAAAAAAAAAAACTGTACTCGGATTCTACTACTATTTTCTAACGATTTGGACATATCCAAATTTCTTTAGCCGTTCAAAAGTTATGCTGGAATAAAGAAACTCACATACGTACACACAAACTATAACATACATACATGAACCCTAAAAACATTACAATTCTTCTTTTGGGAAGTCGTGTAATAATTGAAATTAAAAAGATATTTGTAAATTACAATAAAATATTTGTGAGCTGTTTGATATCACGAGGTTTATCAAAGTAATTAAGATCGTTAGGAAAGAGTGATCTCTAAAACTTAAACTACTGAGCCTAAAAATAATGAGAACGCACAAGATTTTTATAATGTGCCTAACAATAAGTGGCTAACTGACTGACGGACAACGTTAAGTTGTTAATGCCGATGTAAAAAAACACCTACAGGCAGGAGTTTTTTCTTTCTATTATTAAAAAAAAAATTCGATTTTATGATATTCATCTCGCAAACATGGTATTTTTTTTTAAATTCTACCACTTGGCTTTTATATTTCATGTTTTATTTTCTGTCGGTACAAAAAGGTCTGTATAAAGTCACACAGAACAGGGGCATAATGTTCGCCGCGGTCAGTTTTATCGGCGCGCTCCTGTGTGCATCTCATTAAAATCATAAACTACCCTCGAATTAACCCACTGGGGAGTAATCCAAGATGGCCGCCGCCGGCTAGAATACGAAATGACCTAGTTTGTTTATGTAACCTAACATCATTGTTTTGTTTAAAAATAAGAATATGTTTCGTTTGTTTTCATGCTGCATTTAACAAACTCTTATTCACTTGTTAATTAAGTTAAACTTTTTTTGTTGTTGTAAAAAGAAATTATGGGGTGATAAGTATATGAACTAATAAAAGTATAAGAAACTATAGGGTGGAAAGTACATGAACTTATGTCTGTATTTGTAGTGTGAAAAATTAATAAAAGTCGTTTATAAGCCTTAAAAAAATTCGGTACCTACAATAACAACTCACTTAAAATGAATCCAAAAAGATTTACGCAAACTCTACAAAGACAATTATTAATCTTTTTGTCTTTCATTTCACGTTCTTGACATCCTAATCGACGTTTATTGCTTCTAATTTCTATAAAAAATATGAAAAAGCAAAAAAAGAATACTTAAATAAAATACTTGATGAAAATAAAACCGCCATTACTGAATATACCGCAAACTTTATAAGGATCTTGGAGCTCTATTTTAACCCATAAATGAACATAAGCCTCAAATGCCAACGCGAAATTAAAAAAAAATGGGCGCGCACAAAAAAAAATAGGAAATTTTCAAACAAATTACGCCGGAACAAATAAGCTGCGAGTGGAGACAATATCACAAAAGGAAAGAATGAAAGCGACGTTTCAATAATAAATTATCAAAGGAGCCCATTTGCCTCCCATCCCCCCCCCCACAAACCCGTCGCGACTAGGCGCGAGGGCTGACACCTCCCGTCTTTCACGACGTCGAGCCCTTAAGTGTGGTGTAAGGCAGGAGATACAGCGGTAATTAGCGTGGAAATAAATCAATAAGTACGCTATTAATTGACAATTCGAATACACAAGGCGAGTTGTTCTTTTGTTGCCAACATATTATACATATTATACAATTATTATTATTAGGATAGATATTGCAAACGAGCCCACATTTTACCTGACATCGAGAAATTACCATAATGAACAATAGAAATCGATGCGTTCCATTACAACTTTAAAAGGTATCTACCCTTTAAAAAACTCCAATGTCACTGGTTCATGTTGTTCTTGATAAAAACACTGATGATTATTATTTTATGCTCAATTTTATGTGGGTAACAATAATAAGAAGTATCTTGATACTTTAAATTTATCCATTTTAGTACAAAATTTCAACACAATATTTCTAATACAAGAACAAAAACTCTTTAGAAATATGCCCATCGCCAGTGCTTTCAGAGCTCAAGCAAAAGGTGGTCGAGGTAGGGTGAATAAATGCACTTTACTATTTTACTATTCTCTCTTATAACTTGTACCAAGGCAAACCGGTACCGAAGTTTTCAGTTAAAAATTAGCGTTCCAAATAAGACAGGAAAAAAAATCAAAAATCGGCAAACAGGGGAGTAAATCTGTTACATGAGCATACGGCACTGATAACACTGATAAGAAAATTCAGGATATGGGCATCCGAAAGATTAACGTGAAATCAACGGGTCCACCCGCGAAATACAAAATTTTCGTGGTTTTTTGCAATTTGTACGCTAATTAGACATGATAGGCTTATGGCAATCAATTTGCGAGAATGGCAGTATCATCTTTACATGATTATATCAAAATCTGTGCATAAAAATGTATATCCTAGGAAATTAGTCAGAGTATCGAGTTTTATGTGAGTAACTCGCAAATCTCGGACTAATTTCTTTAACTCGACACTTTCGTGCAGAGATTTTTATATAAACACGTAAAAAAGATATTGGGATTATCGCAATTTGACGGCCATAAGCCTATTATGTCTTATTAGCTTAAAAATCGCGAAAAACCACGAAAAATTTGAATTTCGCGGGCACACCCGTGGTGTGCTCCTTAACGTAAACCTTTTTCGTACAAGCAAACAGTAGCGCCATCTGTCAAAATTCTATATGTGGCCGCTGAGCGAACAGCGTGGCTTTACTGTTGGTGACAAAACAAGCATTTTTGGCACCGATAAACATATTTTCGCGCCGTCCGTCCTATCCATGGTATATGTCTATAGCATGCGGCCTATAGATTGACTGGCGACGTCGCCATGGATTCTCTTTTTATCGTTATACTTATTTGAATATTTTTTCTTTTTTCCTGAGAATGTTTGAGAATAAGAAATATGAATCTGATGTTGATTGGATAAAAAGCTTTAAGGAAACATTGGATGGTTGAGCTTTTTACGTCACTGTTTTTTTTACAAAATAATTATAATGTAGTAAATCAAAGTCACCTTATGCCATTTTATCAATCTCAAACTAAAAATATCTTTATTTTACATAGGCCTAACGCATAGGCTTTTGTAAAACGTCAGTATGATATGTGTCACATATCACCACATATTGTGGTAATTACGAGTCGACTTTAAGCTAAGTTTACGAGGGTGCAAACGCGCCCTGCACAGAGAATGTAGAAATCTGATCGCCTTAGAATCCAGAAATAACAGGATGCGTAATTGATTTTTATCTACTATATAAAAATAAGTCCGGTTTTCCTTCCTGACGCTATAACTCCAGAACGCACGAACCGATTTCCACGGTTTTGCATTCGTTGGAAAGGTCTTGGGCTCCGTGAGGTTTATAGCAAAGAAAATTCAGGAAAAATTAAAAAAAATATATATTTAATAAATGTTACATAAAAGGAAGCCATCTGGTGGCGAAACGGAGTTCGCCGGGTTTGCTAGTGTACTATAATAATTAATAATTTTTCTTCAGCGATTAAAGAAAATATAACTAATAAATTCAGTTTCTCAAAAAAATAGTATTTATTTCTTCTTCTTTATAGCTTCATATTCACCTCAGCTTGTGGATGTCCGCTGTTGGGCACAGGTATCCCAAACAAATACCATACATCCAACTGCTTCTCGCAACGGTCGGTCCAACGACTTTCATAGTAAAAAGATACAATAAAATTATTTCAATCTATCCTGAGATTTCTAGCTGATCTTTCATCCTCCTGACTGAAAGCGTTGGTAATCCCAGTAATCAGAACAAACATCAAATTTCTATTAAGATATTACACACTTCTCCGACTTTTGTTCGACTTCGCGAGAAACCAGAAATATTTTTTTCTCGTTTCCCTTATGATCTCCGTTTTCAACTTTTAAACATGTTTGCTCCACCTCGTCGCTTTCGCAACCGTCACGCCTTATTTCGAATCTTGTGTTGTAAAGACTAAGGTTGAAAATTGCTTGTGTTGAATTTACACAAGTACTGTGCAGAATGGTAAAATCGCGGGGCGTTTAAAAGAAAATCGTTCTTATTAAATATTTTCTTCTCAATAAAGGAGACGGACGCGAGCGTTAAATACCCGGCGTGCCGCGCGATCATAAACGCGAGAAATTGGAAATAAATGAGAAATTCTGAGAAATATTGAGATTTTTCTCCCACCGGCACCAAGGCACCGGGGCTAACAATTCCGCTCTGTTAGACGCGAAATCGTTTTACCAATAAAATTGTCGAAGAGCTAATGAACGATACGATTGCTCAGTTTTAAAATAGGACCCAATCATAAAATCGAAAAAAAAAATCAGTGAAACAAACGTAGATAACAAAAAAATATTTTAAAATCCCTGATCACATAAGTAAGATTTTTTGTTGGCGGCCATCTTGAATTTGAAACTTGTAACCCCTTTTTTTGACACCCATATTGTGGGAGTTATAAAAGATCCCGCAATTTTGTGGCAGCGGCCAGCTAGAAACCGATTTTCATCTAACATAGCTAAAAAAGTCCCGACGAATTCTTTGCAATAAAAAAACAAAAACAAAATCGGTTCATCCGTTTCAGAGCTACGATACCATACAGTTATACAAACAAATGGACACGTCAAACTTATTACACCCCGTAGTTTTTGCGTCGGGGGTTCAAAACCCGGCTGAGTTCGTTGTGGGCTTCTCAATATAGGACGCGTTGAAACCTTAGTAAACTTACAGCCGTTTTCACTAAACCCAGGAAACGCCTAAATCGAATGCTTAGCCCTAAGGTGACAGTTGTTGTAGGTGAAAACTGTCACTTATCGGCTAAGCATTCGATTTATGAGTTTCCTAGGTTTAGTGAAAACGGCTGTTAGTTTTCAGTCGACAATTAAATATCAAATTGTATCGCAATTATACGACCTACTTTTAAAATTAAGAGCGTATATGAAATTAGGAACTTTCTTTAAAATATTTATTTCTTGGAACCTTAAAAATTCTGTCCATCGGTCATATAATATGACTGCCTTGCGAAAATTACTTTAACCATCTTCTTAACACTAAAATAATATGTACACGAAAATAGCAGAAAGGAGAGGGGTTTTAATTTACAGAATTGGGTGACGTGAAATTATGTGTTATGAAACTATTATTATTAAAGAACTGCCACTACCTTCACTTATGAAAAATTATCTGATGAAACAACCCTTAAATATTATTTAGCGAGCAATCATAATATGAAAACTGTATTCATGGTTTCATATTTTTAAATCCTTTAATAATATATTTAACAAAATTGAATCGGCATCAGTTCCATTTAAAAATTCATACGCTTAATCGCTCGCCCGCTCTCAGTTTATAAACGGTTGTAAATTGAAATGTTTGAAATAAAAACGCAATCTTTCGAAATTGTGTTCAAAACTGCGGGGCTGAGATCCATGATTACCAGACTAAAAAGTTAGGCTATCGGATAAAGTACATGTAAATATATGTCATTGTTATACAACATTAACGAAAAATGGGTAAAATTAAACATTAACAGTTAATAGGTGATAATAAGATTTCCTCCTTCCAGATTTACTTTTCGGTACGAGATAGTATCTTGAAAGTGATACTCTCCGGTACGGTACTTTAAGGTACTTAGTTGTCACTTTTCACTTTTTAAAGGGACCTTTAAAAAGTGAAAAGTGACAACAAAGAGCGTTTCAGCTTCTGAGTTTAGTAAAAATCATACCTAGATCATTTGATTAGTTTCAGGTATATTCAGTTGAAATTGATTGCGAATTATGAACGCAGAGGCCACATAATATGAATGTGCATTTGTAATATACAGCATATTTTATAAGTCTGGCTACCACGAGATCGTAGGTCGAGAAGCAGGTCGTTTGATTTAATGGTCCGATTCAATTTTCAGATCAGCACGGGCCTTTGAAGGTGACTGCAAACACGGACCTCTACGATTTCGCATTGTGAAGTCAACATCTCCTGAGGATGTCCCGGTGTCGGGACGAAACGTGCGTCGAAGAAAGTGATAGAAAATTGTGTGTGGTGTTTCATGTGGATGGTGTTCCTGCATATTGCACCATACAGAATCCTTTCAAGTAGCGGATAATAGCAAAACAAATTAATCAGTCCTGCTACGGACCTATGTATTTTGATAGCAGACTCGGCCTCTGTATACGTTAGGGGGTAGTCGCGAACCTCTCATACATACATTTCTAATCAATGATTCAATACATTTACTTTGAACTTTTAACTATCGCGTGTTTTTTTACGTACGAAATAAAGCATTAAAAGGCCAACACTTTCAGTCTTTTACATCATATACCGTGTTCTTTAAGTTAAGTTCAAATGGTTTTTAGATCGTCAACCCGTATTTAGACGATTTTTGTATCGCATTTTTCAATGTAATAATTTTTCAAATGTTATTTTATAAATTCTAAAGTAGCTTAGGTCTGGTTGAGTGGAAGGCTTAGGCCGCGACTGCTTACCTCAAAGACGCACCTAAAAATATCGATTTAGGGTTCCGGTGCGATCCTGTGTATCAACCGTTACTTTACTAAACCGTTAGGTTTACTTACCCGATAATTTCCTCATCACTTATCATCGGGTGAAATTGCAAGTACGAGTACCCACAGTAACATGCAATGTGTATCCTAACATTTTTTTGATAATAGTAAATGACATTATTTTAAAAAGTATCAGTTCCATATTCTCTAGAATCTAGATCGTGTTAATGTACGTCTAGTACATTCCATCTCGTTAGCATTCTAGATCTAGCCTAGGTTCAAACTATCCCCGCCTCAGTAATGACCTCACACGGCATTAGCGTAAGGTTAACAGCGCATACATGGGCATTAACCCTTTAACCTTATGATAAGCTTGAACAATTTAATTAAACTTAATAGAGATTTTAGGTGTCGACCACATTGTAGCTAGGACGACCTTTTTATTGCACCCACGTAAGAAAGTCTAAGCAATAGTAAGGTTAGGTTAGTTAATCACACTAATATTATAAACCCACTTTTTTGCCACTTTGGAATTTAATAATTTCTTAATTGGCTTTGGTATGGTCTGGTGGGAGGCTTTGGCCGTGGCTAGTTACCACCCTACCAGCAAAGACGTACCGCCAAGCGATTTAGCGTTCCGGTACGATGCTGTGTAGAAACCGTTGGGTTGACATAACTTACCCCTTCCAAGTTAGTACGCTAACATCTTCGGCTGCATCATCACGTACCATCAGGTGAGATCGCAGTCAAGTACTAACTTGTACAGCGTAAAACAAATAAAGGTGTAAGTTTGTATAATAATATGTGGGTATCTTTGTGTATGTTAGCTACTCTTTCCCGACGAAATTTTTTACTGATTTTACTATTTGGATATGAGATTGATGTCACTTTGTATTTAGGCAAATAGGCTTTTTATCCTGGACAACAACAACAACAACAACAACATTACATACATTGCTCCGATCCCTTAGTAAGTAGCTTATGCACTTGTGTTAAGGAAATCAGAAACAACGAAGGTACCACAACACCCAGACCCGAGACAATGTAGAAAACTTATTTTTCTACATTGCCCCGGCTGGGGATCGAACCCGGAACTTCAGAGATGGCGGCGCGGCGCCTTGAAAACTGGCACGCTAACCACTCAACTACGGAGGTCGTCGACTATAAAATATAAGATAGATATCACTTTGTATTAGGCAAATATGCTTTTTATCCTGGAATCTATAATTACCGCGGCATTATTGATGAAATCATAATCGTGTGAATGAGTACGTTTAGGAAGTCGAGGACTTATGAATTTTTTGGTAATTTTTAAAAAAGGTGAGGTCCTCGTCAGAAAAGGCGCAAGTCTCAACAAAATGCTCTTAGAAATTCCCACATTCAAAACTCTTTGAGTTTCTGAAAGATTAAATCAAAACCTAAGTAATTTCTACATACCTAAAGAGATCTACAATGTAGTAGGTAGAACCTTTTTTAATTACCGTGTTTCAGTTTGAATCACAGTGAAACTGTAGAAGTTACAGAACATAAGTAAAGAGAGTTAGCAACGTAACAAATATCATTGCAATGCAACGTGCATTGCAATGCTATGACGCACTGCATCTAATATAGACAGTACGTCTTGCTTGTCTCGTCATTCTTCGTTAAAAGATGCTGAAAAAATAAGACTCAAACAGAAGTGTCGGTTACGGTAACATTGTGGGGAGTATAATGATTTATTCCTTTTTCGAAAATGCTCAACGCGCCCTAAAAAACTTTAGTTCGTTTTAGCCGACAGACGTCCACTGCTGGACAAAGGCCTCCTGCAATGATTTCTTGCAGCGCCTTCCCGCGACTCTTTTAATGTCGTCAGTCCATCTGTTCGGAGAAATGATTTAGTAAGAAAAACTAATACATAGAGGTCTCGGTTTGGTCACATTGACAAGTTCAATGGATTTACCCATCGCATCAATGCCCAACGCATCGCATCAATCATAATATCTTCACTTCCAGGTTACAGGGTGTGGTAACAGGTTACATGACATAACAGGGTGTATGACATAGCAGGGTGTATGACATAACAGGATGTATGACATAACAGGATGTATGACATAACAAGGTGTATGACATAACAGGGTGTATGACATAACAGGATGTATGACATAACAGGGTGTATGACGTAACAGGGTGTATGACATAACAGGATGTATGACATAACAGGGTGTATGACATAACAGGGTGTATGACATAACAGGGTGTATGACATAACAGGGTGTATGACATAACAAGGTGTATGACATAACAGGGTGTAGACATAACAGGGTGTATGACGTAACAGGGTGTATGACTCTATAACTAAACCTCGATAACTATAACTCAGTTGCAAATTCTATGGTTTTGCCCAGCTGTCCAACGCACCCAAATGTTATATTTGTATTTTTAATATTTAAATTAAAATTGTAACTACAATAAAACCATAGTTCAGTTTATATCTGACATATATTATTTTATACTTTTTCTTTATAACATCATCACGTCATATCAAATCTAATAGGTACATAAAAATAGTTTACATATAAATATTACAACATCTCCCTTTCTTAAAATTGACCATACCTGATCGGAGGCCTAACTTCACGACCGTAAGATGTAGTATAGTAAGATGTCGATGTTGATTGTGATTGCTGTTGTGGTGATGGTTGGATGGAGACTTCTTCCTGATTATCAGCATCAGGAATGTAAAATGGAACCATATTTAGAGGCTTTATGTGAAACCTATTTCTTATAAATATCCTCCCATTTTCATTAACTATCTTGTATGTCCTATCATTTGTTTTTCCTTTGATTATACCTTTCTTCCATAATCTCCCCATCCTAAATAACACGCCTTCCCCAAATTCTAGCGGTCTTAGATCTCTTTTGCCCCTATTATAAAAATATCTGTCTTTATATTGTTTTTCCACCAATTTTTCTCTTAAGTTTTTGTTAACTTTTGGATAAAAACATTTCTGATTAATGGGTACAATACCCCTTATTTTCCTATTGAATAAGTTTTCTGCAGGAGAAGCAATCGAATTAGAAATAGGTGTATTACGGAATTCTAATAATACTAGGTATGGGTCTTTTTTATCATGAATAGCCTTTTTAAACAAGTTCTTTATAGTTTGTATTTCTCTTTCTACCATGCCATTTGATTGGGGATATTCTGGACTAGACAGAATATGCTCAAAATTGTATTGATTAGCAAACTCTTTAAAAGTTATGCTAGAAAACTGCGGCCCACCGTCACTACATACTTGCAGTGGAATGCCGTGTCTACTAAATATTTGTTTTAATTTATCAATAATGTCTTCACTCCTAATCTCTTTTAACGCAGTAATCTCTGGAAATTTGGAATAATAATCAATAACAATTAAATAATCAGTACCATATAAATGAAATAAATCAATACCCACTTTTTCCCATGGTAACTGTGGTACCGTATGAGGAATTAAAGTCTCTTTTTTATTATTATTACTAAAAAGCTTACATGTTTCACACCGCGATACCAAATCTGTGATTTCATGTACCATTCTGGGCCAATACATAGCCTCATTTGCTCGCAACAACGTCTTTGTTATGCCTAAATGTGGAAAATGCGCCCTTTGTAACATTTCCTTTCTTAATTCAGGTGGTACTACCAAACAATTGCCTTTGAATATCAAGTTTGACTTATATGTCAAGCTCTCTCTCACATGCCAATACGATCTTATTATCTCCGGTACTGAGATTTTATGGTTTGGCCAACCTTTAAGGATGAATTCCTTTAACAACTTCATTTCTTCATTATTTCTCGTAAAGTTCTGAACATTATTTAATTGTTTTTCACTAATATTTAATGATCCTATCACTATATCAATATTAGCCTCAATATTATTCTCATCTAAATCTATCTGCTGACTGTTTTCCATATCAAATGATCTGGATAAAGTATCTGCTATATACAATTCTTTGCCACGCTTATAAACTAAATTAAAATCATATTTTTGCAATTTAATTAACATACGTTGTATACGTGGCGAAGTGGAATTCAATGGTTTTTTCATTATACCTATTAAAGGATTGTGGTCAGTTTCAATAGTTATATGTCTACCAAATATGAATTGATTAAATCTTTCACAACCAAACAAAATTGCCAACAGCTCCTTTTCAATTTGCGCGTAGCGCTGCTGACATTCACTCAAAGCTTTTGATGCATAAGCCACTGGTAATCCATTTTGTAATAATACAGCACCTAATCCATCCTTAGAACTATCAACGGAAAGAACTACCGGTAACTTTTCATCAAAAAATTGTAATACTGGTTTCTCAGTTAGTATTTTTTTTAACTCCTTAAATACTCTTTCATGTTGCTCTAACCAGATAAAATTTACATCCTTTTTCAACAAACTTCTTAGAGGTGAAAATAAATTTTGAAAATTTGGAATGAACTTAGAAACATAATTAACTACTCCTAAAAATCTTTCTCATTCCTTCCTGTCCTTTGGACTTTTCATTGACACTATTGCTTTTATCCTACTGTCATCAAGTGTTACGCCATCCTTACTTATAATATGTCCTAAATATTTTAACTGCTGTACATCAATCTTGCATTTATCTTTATTTAGTTTTACATTTTCCTGTCTTAATCTATCAAATACATTTTTTAGACGTTTATCATGTTCTTCTTTCGTTTTACCCCAAATTAAAATATCATCAATATATACATCCACGCCATCTAAGTCATCTAGTATTTGACGCATACGATGTTGATAAACTTCAGATGCACTACAAATCCCAAAAGGCATTCTTAGAAATTTGTATCTACCAAATGGAGTATTAAAACAACATAAATCCGAGCTCGCTGCAGATAACTTAATATTCCAAAACCCATTTTTTACATCAAGAGTGCTAAAATATTTTGCACCTGAAAGTTTACTAGTAATCTCCTCGAGAGTAGGGAGTTCAAAATGTTGCCTTTTAATAACCTCATTCAGGTCCTTAGGGTCTAAGCATAACCTCAAATCTCCATTAGGTTTGTGAACAATTACTAAAGAATTAACCCACTCTGTAGGATGTGACACTTTAGATATCACTCCTATTCTCTCTAGCTCATCAAGATTTTCTTTAAAATTGGTTGAATAGCCAGAGGAACTCGTCTACTCGCATGAACAACTGGAGTAGCATTAGGTTTTAATTTAATATCATATTCATCTTTCATACACCCTAAACCTTCAAATAAATCCTTATACTCAGATAATATTTTAATTTCATTGATTTCTTTTATCTCTGGATTTTTAAACGGATTAACTAAATTCATTTTAATAGCTGACTGAAGACCTAATATGTTGCATACTTTATCTGAGTCTACAACATAGAAATCTAATACGTAGTTTTTGCCTTCATACTTAATAGGCAATGAACACTTTCCAAGACAGTTTATTATTTGACCTGTATATGTTGTCAACCTGGCCTTACACTCTAAAAGATTATGTTTGTCTAAACCTAAACTTAATAAATTTCTTCCTGATAATATATTTGCTTGAGCACCAGTATCTACTTTTAAATCAAGAGGCACATTATTAGATCCAACAACAACTGTCCAGTCCTTCATATCGTTCTTCAGAGCATTTATAAAAACTGCCCCAAAATATATAGTCTTAACATTCTCCTCCATATTGTCACTTCCTTCATTATCATCGTTATTATCTTCCACATTATGAACAAAACGATGTTTGCAATGATTTGCAAAATGATTATAGCCATTGCAGCGGACGCAACGCTTGCCATACGCTAAACATCTTTTCACTGGATGGTTATAACCACACCTTTGACAGTCACGTGTGATATTCGTATTTAAATTTCCCTTTATATTCTTTCCAGTATTAACCGCTTTATTCTTCAACTTATGTATGTTATAGTCTACATCGTTAACATTATTGATATTATTCGAAGACGTACAAATTTCCTCAAGTTGCTTTTTTGTTTTCTTGCGAAGTACGACATATGTCTATAGCTTTAGCTAAGGTTAAATCTTTCGTACGTAACAATCTATCTTTTACAGTTACGTCAGAAATTCCACACACGAGTCTATCTCTTATCAAGCTATCTGTTAAAAAATCAAAGTTACACGTACTTGAAAGATCTCTCAGAGCAACTGAATAATCCTCATAGGATTCTCCTTCATTTTGATTCCTGGTGAAAAATTTATATCTTTCGAAAATTTCATTCCTTTCAGGATTAAAATGCTCTTCGAACTTCTCGATCACCTTATCAAAGTCGAAACGATGTTCTGGTTTCTCAAATATAAATCCATTATACACTTTTATTGCCCTGTCCCCTATGGCATTTAATAGCAAAGCTGTTTTTGTTTTTCCGTCCTTTGCTTCATTTCCAGATGCAATAATAAAGATTTCATATCTTTGTCTGAAAAATCTCCAGTTTTCGGACATTGACCCCTGCCAACTAATTTCTGTTGGCAGATTTATCGATCCATTTGCTGTGACTACTTTCTTCTCCATTGTATAATATTTATGTAATTTTCTATTATATAATAATATTACAATAATTAAATACCTTTTACCGACTGCGCCATGTTATATTTGTATTTTTAATTTGCTTCGAGAGCTTTCCCCGCGGTTAATAGCCTCAACTGGTGACAGAAGGGCTGGCTCATTTTTTGCGCAACGTATCAGCCTAGCTGTTCAACGCGGAAATGCAGCCAGTATTCTTGGCACCATTCCACGCGGGCAAGATTTGTATAGTAATTAGAATAAGCTAATAATAAGTTTTATTGTAACATTTTAATAAAAAAAAAAAAAAAAAAAAAAAAAAAAAAAAAAAAAAAATTTTAATATTTAAATTAAAATTGTAACTACAATAAAACCATAGTTCAGTTTATATCTGACATATATTATTTTATACTTTTTCTTTATAACATCATCACGTCATATCAAATCTAATAGGTACATAAAAATAGTTTACATATAAATATTACAACACCAAAGATGTTTTCACTAAAACATTGCCTGAATTGGAAATCAAACTATATACCATAATTGACAAGGCAATTAGATGTGTACTAGGACTAGGTATATTCGTATATCAAAGGGAGCGGTATGGTATGTTATTGTAGTCTGGCAATAATTGGGGTTCGGCAGATCTCAAGAGTTCCTCGGAGCGTGGTGAAAGCCTTAATGCGATTGAGAGCTTGTTAGTACGACTTACCGTTTACCCGGCAGGGTAATTATAACTTGATATTGTACTATAATAACTATTAACTACCCTGCATTATGTTCAAGTTATATTCACATGTAAAACGTTAGACACAAAACAGAAAAGCTTACGTTCGCTTTGAAAGCCCACAATCAAATTTTAATTAGGTTCATAGTTACATACTTGCATATTACATAAATGTACATACTTTAATTTCTATCTCCCTTCTAACGAATAATTTTTATAGGTTTGACTCTCTCTGGCACGCGCTCGGATTCGAGTGAGAGGTGGCGGGTTCGATTCCCGCCACGGGCTACTTTAAAAATTTACAATGTCTAATTTGGCTCAGGTCTGGTCTGGTCTTGTCTGGTGGAAGGCCTCAACAGTGGCTAGTTACCACCTAACCATCAAAGACGCACCGCTAAGCGATTTAGCGTTCCGGCGCGATGCTATATAGAAACCGTTAGGAGGTAACTTATTCGTTGCACGTTAGTAAGATAACATCTTCGGCTGCATCATCACTTACCATCAGGCGAGATCACAATCACTACCGACATAGCTCAACGTATCGCGAAGCTGAAGTGGCAAATGGGCATATTAGCTCGTAGAACCCCGCACGGGAAAGCAAAATGTTGGCAAACCTCTGACAAGATGGACCGACGACAATAAAAGAGTCGCAGAAAGGCGTTGAATACAAGTGGTGCTGGACCGTGCGGGCTGGAAATCATTGCAGGAGGCCTTTGTCCAGCAGTGGCCGTCCGTTGGCTGAAACGAGCGAACTAACAAACACTATAATTTGTGGCGTGTAAAAATAGGTGAAAATCGAACTGACGACCGTCAAGATTTCAGTACGTTTTTCAACCGCTGAGGTGTTAAGGCTTCGCTTTTACCCATTAAGCCCCCCCAGCACGTACCTCTCATTTGACTGGGCGATTCCAATATTAGGACGTAAAGAGGGGTGTTTTCCTCCACTTATTATTGGCACGGGGGCCTATTACGTCTCCTCGATTAATAAAATGGCCATTTAAGTGTTCCACGCTGGTGGTGGTGTGGTAACATTAATTGATCTTTATAATAAAGGATATAAGATTCATAATTGTCTGACTTACAGGACAGGACACGCAGTTATATAGTTTGGGGCATAAAGATGACAAATTATAGCTATGGGACTGTGGGATGACTTTGACCTTGTACCACTCATATAATCACCATAAGATTGTCAAACCATTGTCAACCAATGAAGGATCAAGAGTATAATGATTATTAAGATTACATAAATTCCTTTTTGGTACTCGTATATGCCAATTAAGGTCGAATGCAAGAGTCTACCCATCAAATTCAAATTTTATTCGGTTTTTCGTATTTTGTAACCTAGTAACACAATGTAGGCTTTATAGCAATAACTGCAGGAATGCTAGTATTTCCACGTGTTTATAGATATAAAAAAAAGTGTTGGTGAAAACGAGCATAATTCTTCGAGCTTCCAAATTTCAAAAAATTAAAAAATTTGGTTGGAAGACTTGATTAGTTGGCTTTTATAGGTAAAATAGGGTGCGTCAACGGTGAGTAATAAGTTGTTACTTGTAATACAATACACTACGATCTTATTATAATTGGGGTTCATTAGCCAAAATGAACATGGGTTCTACAGTAGCAAATATTGTTAATTAAAATAGCTGTAGGTTAGTCCCGACTCCCATGTGAATACGACCATTAGGTTGAAACTAGATACTAGCTTTTGATCAAGGCTAAACCCTCAATTTCTTTTTCTCTTTTAATCTTTTATCAATCTTTTAAAACTAAGTTTTCATACGTTTCATAGGGTTCCGTACCTTAATGGCAAAATGGAAGGATTATGATTGTGGTGCGCCTTTCGCCCTGCGTTTTCCGTCCATCTGTCTGTCTCAGTCCAAGCCTATAGTTCTTTTAAATCGGGTGTAAAGTTGGTACCTACTTCACTGCGGTCTCTTTTGAGTTGAGCAGCCTTGGAAGTTATCATACTAACTTGAAAAGGGCAAGTACTCGTAAACTCACCCCTAATGGTTTTTACGAATTGTTACATCACTTGGCAGTGCTTCTTTGCCGGTAGGATGCCTACCATCCCTAAGAAAATTTAGAAATTATAAAAACTCTAAAAATGGCTGGTGGCGAGAATCAAACCTGGAACTTTCCAGATCCAAGCACGCGCCACAGCGCCATGGAGGCCGTTGAAATAAAAAATAATGAATATAACCTGAATTAAAATTTCAAAAACACCCTACGATTATTATCATTTAACGATGCACACGAGTAATTATACGTCAACACTGCTCGACTGATATTAACCAAACATAACTAAGAACCACCTAAAGGAAACTGGATTTGAAATGAAAAATCCGCATCGAAATCGGCCCATCCGTTTGATGAGAGCCACGATGCTGCTACACACGCATTCAGACATCGACGTCAAACTTATAACACCCCTCTTTTTTATTAAACATGTGATATTGTACCTACCACATACTTACATAAAAATAAGTTGTTGTATTAAGAAGTAATGGTGGAATAATCAAGCTCACGTAGGTACATTAATAAACTCTAAATACATTAGGTACACTCTTTTCCAGCTAGTCATGTAATGAATAAAGGAAGTCAAAACCAATCAAAGCGAAAACGTATTGAAAATGCAAATAATGATGCAATTTAATTTGCGGTCCCTAATTGCAATATAATCATTGAAAGCCCATTTTGAGCCGTCAAAGCCGGCGGCATCGGCGGCGAAATAGAATTTCGTTTCGCGGACAGAGCTCGGTTGCATCAATCGGTTTAGACGGCGCGCTGACTGGTGGGATGCTGCGGTCAAAGAGTAAAATGTAATATCTCGTAGATAGGCGAGTGGTTATAATAGGTCGGTTTTATTTTAGGGTGGTTGTGCCAAAATAGCCCGGGAATGTCATAATTTTATTTAGTTTTTAAAAATACGAGATAATATTACACATTGTAAGCTTATGGCAATGATTTTTGCGCAATAATACATTTTTTAAGCAAATCCAGAAATTCCGTAACGAAAATAACCTAACAATCCCCCACTCCGACCGGCCCGCTCTATCGCGGGCCTAGAGCGTGGAAATCGGTAATGAAAATTTCCGTAACGAAGTTGATAAAAAAGGCTATGCAATAGCTTTACCGCGGCAGTCTCTGAGTGCCACATGTCTTTTTTTCGTAAAAACATTTCTCTGAAACCCATTCACCGTTTAAGTTTTCATTAAAATATTTTTATCCACACTTTTCAGCAAACCCTTTCATTTCATACCCATAATGCCCATATTGCAAGAGTGCATTTAATGATTGTAGTGAATGACATTACACCACTACCCATGCATTGTCATCTAAACTAAACGTGTACACTTAAATTATTTAAACTCAATTGATCCAAAATATCTGCTTCAAAATTAAATTGCAAGATTTTATCCAATAATTTGAATAGAATCTTGCAAGAAAGAGCCTTGCATTGCTATATCAATATATGTATAGCTCTCTTGGCACTTGAATGAAATTGTCAAAAGGGCGTTGGTATTGAACAAAGGCTGCCAGAACATAAATCGTCAATTTTATACTTAAATTTTAGTTAATATTAAGCAAAAACAATAGAACGTAAAATCGCCAGCGAACTATTAAACAGTATCACAAGATAGCGGCGTTGGTTCCGATTTTAGCCACGCGCCAAGATAGCCTCGTCGAACTGTAAATAAAAGCTGGTAAAAAGCTCAATAACTGTTGCTTAAGATGACGCATCTGTCGCGTAGCTCTATGCGTCGTCCGAGGGGCGAGCGGGTGCGCGGCGTACCTGCGCGGGCCGGCGGGCGGGCGGCGGGGCGCGTATTGATTATTCGGGGCGTTTACTTTCGCCACTGTTTTAATGCCAGCCATGAAATGTTTTTATTGCCGAGCTGGCAGCCCTGGCGGTGGCGGACTGAATAAACATTCCAATCAATATACATTGCAGTACAATTGCGTCTGGCTCTTCGACTATTACTATAATAATAAAATAAATAAATAAGCCTTTTATTCACTGAAGTTTACAAATATACTCCTTATTTTAGATTATTTCAAGTACATTGTGTCTTATTTTATATTATTTCAAATACATAGTGTATATTATTTCATATACATAATCATTCTTTAAAAAATATATATATATTAACGTATTATAGTAATCATTCTTTTTTTTAAAGAATAATTACTATAATACGATTATTTAATATTATACGTGTTTTACACGATTTCTCCGACGCAGGTTTTTTTCCAAGGTTTTATTCCCAGCATTTGTCGATTAACGATTTTACTCGTATCTTCGATGGTAAGAGAAATTTTGATAGGATCAACGCTATCAATTTTTTTTTATCAAACACTGGTGATGTAGCAGGAAATAAATAACTTAAGTTGTATGGTGCATTGGTAGGTAGATATTCCTATAACTTTAATCGACAAGTCCCCATAGTAAGAAGATGGAGACGGAGTTATTGGGACTGGTAACAGGAGTATAGAGGTGTTGAAATTAATTATTATTATATTAATATCAGATGAACGTTTTGAAAGCTTCAACAATTATATTAGGTATACCGTTTTTTTTTCAATATAAATATTTTGTAGCTTAAAACCACTTAGGGGTACTATATGACGTAAGTTCTACTCTCAGACATACCGAATATACACAAAAAATCATAAAAATCAGTCAAGCCAAGATATTAGAATATAAACGACGTTTTACTAAAAAAAATTGCTATCAAAAATCAGTTTTTGAGAGTATATTATTATTACCGACACATTACAACAAAAATTACAATTACATCCACTGCCGATAAAAATCAGAAAAACTGAGAGATTTTGGGAGAACTATCTATCGAGATAATTTTATCCAATCGTGTTTCTGCTGCACAGCGATTTTAGATAAAGACCAAAAATATAGGTTGTTTAAATTTAAAAGTAATTGTCTTAAAGTAAAACTGCAGGTCAATAAAAATCACTTATTTACGCCGTCTGTGCCCTTAAAAAACTCTTAATGTAAAATCTTGTAAAAGTAGATGTTGTGTATGAAAATATTTTCCAGCGCTTAAAGCCTTTGAAGTTGCACTCCCTGGTCAAAAGTACAGCGCTCCTCACTCGACCCGGAATTGAAATCTAGGGCCACTCCAGTCCACTCCACCGTCGGGGTTAACGAAGCGTTAAAGAGATCATACTTGGACCGAAGTTACATACATATTTACCTACAAGCGTAAATCACTTACATCGTTAATAGGTAGACGCAGAATCCTTAAGTATTTTGTTTCGAATAAGTTTTGGAATCAATTTATATAGCTTCTACTATTTTTATTATTCTAATACGTAATAGTTTTTTTTTCAACCAAAGATAGCAACTAATATCCAAGAAAAAGGCCTTAAAAGCTTATAATAATAAAAATGGGAAATGCTTTCCAAAAAACCAACTTCAAATGCCACTACAAAGAGTGAAATAATTTTTATTTAAATTTTAGGTACCTACACCAATTCGAAGTCGGGCAATGTTTTAACAATCCCTAATAGTCCTTCTTACTTACTTGATGTGCAAAGAAATGACGAAGTCATAGACAATCGCCCGACTTCGAATTGGTGTAGGTACCTAAAATTTAAATAAAAATTATTTCACTCTTTGTAGTGGCATTTGAAGTTGGTTTTTTGGAAAGCATTTCCCATTTTTATTTTTTACTTTTTAGTGGAAAACAATTAAATGCACAAGGCGTTGTAAAAATACCCAAATCGCTTGAGGTGTGTTCATAAAATCTGAAGAGATCCCTCAATTTCACCAAGATCCCATCATCAGACCCTGACTTGATGACTTTAGTCATCAAATCAGTATCTGCTAGCAAATGCACCAGTAACTATAAAAAATACCCAACTCGCTTCAAGTATACTAGAAAAATTTGAAGAGTTCACTCGATTTCACCAAGATCCCATCATCAGACCCTGACTTGATGACTTTAGTCATCAAATCAGTATCTGCTAGCATATGCACCAGTAACTATAAAAAATACCCAACTCGCTTCACGTATACTAGCAAAATTTGAAGAGTTCCCTCGATTTCACCAAGATCCCATGATCAGATCCTGACCTGATGACCATAGGACAACTTGGAAAATATTACTCTTTCAAATAATACCCAAATAGTTCCATGTGTCCATATAAATTTTGAAGAGTTCCCTCGATTTCCCCAGGATCCCATCATCAGATCCTGACCTGATTAAAATGGGACCATCTGGAAACAAAACCCTTTTAAACAAAAAAAGAATTGTTCAAATCAGTCCACGCGTCTTCGAGTAATCGGTGAACATACATAGATAAAAAAAAAAAAAAAGATTCCGACGAATTGAGAACCTCCTCCTTTTTTTGAAGTCGGTTAAAAACAACAAATACCTATGTAGTAAACTCACCATGCATCCATGAGCCCTAGAATTATTATAGTTAAGAAAATTTTCCATTAAAAAATATATTTATTGAAGTTATTGTCTCTGGTGTGATTTGGTAGGAAGAAGAGGTTTTTAAACACTTTACCGGCAAAGATGCACTGCCAAGAGATTTTGATTTCACGAATGTTTTATGGCAATATCGTTCTAATTGGACAAGACATGCTAAACTGCCTCAGAGTCTTTATACTTCGGAGAAACCTTTTTGGTGCTTGAATACATAATTATTATAACTTCATAGCTGTATTACCTACATCAGAGAGTTTCTTTCAACCCTATCTGTCTTTATCTCCTGTTTAAATTTCCCACTTACAAAGGCACGAGTACGTACCTACCGCGTCCTATAAAATCTTGGAACGATTTTCATTAAAGCACTTAAAAGCGCGACAATTAAAACATTTTACAATGATGGCGGAACAGTTTGATTGTAGCGTCCCTTACAGATGTAGATCGCGTGATCGCCAGACCTACATAACTGAAAAACTGTTTCTTAGCCCGTAGGTATATGAAAAAGTATATAATCAAACATCATAATTCATGAACTTGTTCATGGCATCCTCATCCTTCACCATGGCCATGGCAATGGATCGTGAAATTGTTTTTAAAATCTATAGATACTAATTTATAGTGAAGCTTTGTTTGTTTATATGTAGGGGATAATTATTCGACTTTCGGAACAAATTTTAAAACTTCTTTTACATGTTAATATTCCGAGAAAAAAAAACAGTTCCCATGTAAAGAGTACCAGTTGGCTAGTATTTGTTATATCAAAAAACCGGCCAAGTGCGAGTCGGACTCGCGCACCGAGGGTTCCATACCATAAAAGAAGTTAAACATTAAAAGAATCACTTTGGTTCATGAATTTACGAGTATAATTTACATGTAGGTACTTTTGTTGGCAAACCGCAAACATAACTGCCGTTTTGCCGGTTTATTGTTATTATCTAAAAAAGTATAATAGTTAGAGAGTTGATTTTATTTTTCCTGTAAAATATACGTTAATGCCTATTGATCGTAATTATTTCAGATTTTTCAGCCGATAAACTTCGGAGATAAGGGGGGGAACGGTATTTTTTTTGACAGTTTTCCCAATAAATCAAAAACTATCGAGCATAAAAATAAATAAAAATCTGTTTTAGACTACACAAGTAACGCCCTTTCTAATGATACCCCACTCAATATTGTTATCTCATTATGAAATTTCAATACCCCCGTTTTCCCCCCTTTTTAAATAAAAATTAAAACAATTTTCAAATTTTTACGATTGCTATGACGTCGCGTCACTATTTCCTATAATTATTCTAAATTTCAGGTCGATAGCTTGAATAGTTACTGAAATAATCGAGTGTGACAGACGGACGGACGGACGGAGAAAGTGTCACCATAAGGGTTCCATTTTTACCATTTTGGTATGGAACCCTAAAACTAAGATAATATCAGGAAACTTTATCTACGCAGTCTCTTACGAGTGCATACTATATTCCTATATTTTTGAGTTCAACAGCGTGATAATTTTCAAAGACGAGAGATCAGGCTTACCCAACTAAATATAGCTTTTTGTTGTATTTTTACCTACGGGTACGGGTGTAAAAGTAGTTGTCATTTCTGTAAGTCTGGCGGTCGAGGGATCTCAGCCGTTTATTCATCAGCTTGTCTACTTACAGGAACCCTTTGTTTCTTGCACGTAATATTCTTTATTATTTACTTCCAGCATCTTTTTAAGACGTTTCTTGTTCGGATCTCGGTGAATTGAAAATATTTTGTCTTCCTTTTTTTTTGTTTTCATTATTTTATAGGTACAAGTCCCAATGTTTTACCTTTTTTCTGTCTAGGTTGTTTATTATTTACATTATTTTTAGTGTTCCACACGCAAAGGGTAAAAACGAACCTATCACTGAGACTTCGCCGTCCGTCCGCTCGTTTTAGTCATATCAAATCTCTATACGTGATTGCATGCGTGGCCATTGTGTTGACTCGTAAGAAAAGCTTTCATTCGAGATCTCCATAGATTTTCTTCTTGAAGGGATTTTCGATACGCAAATCCCATTTTTCATATCATCCGAAAAGAAACTTTGTTTCAAACACAAGCATCTACGACTTATGTAGTAGTTCCAATCCAATTAATCGTTTATTTTACACTCTATGTCGTTCTCAATACGCTGCAGGCATTGATGGTTAAAATGGGCTTTAATGTTTATGTTCCAATTAGGAAATGCACGAGCGATCCAATTAAAATGCATGAAAACGATGTGCAGTTGATTTCGAAATCTACTGCAGTTAGGTACTTGTTTATTTCCAGCTTTTAAATTTTATCAAGTCGAATTAGATTTTTTTTTTCAATTTATTTAATTGAAGTAATGAATGCAAGCATGTAAATAAATTCCTAGATTGGTACCTTAATTAGTCATGGTCTAGTATCCCGCTATACAACGACCTTCACCGAGCTGTTTATTGGATGAAAACTATTTTATATCCAATTAAATATGTCAATAAATATATCGCTAGTGGGTTTCCTTAAAAATTTCAGTCCAGGGAATGATTTATTAAGAATTTAAAAAAAAACCATTGTAACATGGACTCCTATTTGTTACAGTTTAGTTGACATCGTAGTTCAAATTAGATTGGATGTCATAAATAGTGCTTTTTGCCAGAAATACTTTCCTGGCTGAGGAAAGTATTTCTGCTTTATTTTTTTGGCAAAAGAAAGTTAACGGATAATAAGATCGTAGGTAAATAAGCACAATTGCAATTTGCGACCTGAATCACTCATCCAATCTAATTTGAACTAAGATGTCAACGGAACTCTAACAAATAGGAGTTCATGTTACAATGGATTTTTTTTAAATTCTTAATTAATCATATCCTGGACTGAAATTTTTAAGGCAACCCACTTGCGATATATTTATTGACATATTTAATTGGATATCAAATAGTTTTCATCCAATAAACAGCTCGGTGAAGGTCGACCTTACGTGGGATCCCCTACTATCATTCCTTAGTTAACTGCATCGTAATTTTAGTAATCATAATCATATCTGACGCTGCTGTATTTGGTACTCGTAGTGGGGAAGACAAGCATTTAGTTTCACAAGCAACAGATACACTTTATCTAACGAATAAACTTGACATTTAGAAAGTTTCACAATACAAAAATTGGTATAACATCAAATTTATTTGCTAGATAAAGTTTATTTGGTGATTGTGAAACATTAATAAACAAAATTATATGGAAAATCTCCGTGTTTTTAATTTGAAGCCTCTGGACTTGACTACTATCTCATCTGATGGTAAGTGATGATGCAGCCGAACATGTTTATTGGTTACTATGTTGGAAGAGAATTAAGATTCGCCATTTTCTATGAATATCGTCAACAGTTGAATAATTTCGTTTTTAGATAGTTTCAAATGTAATTCCTGTTCCTCGAACTATACGGGTATTATAGATCCTTGTTGAATTGGCGCATGTTAAACCAAGGGACAAATGGATCGCTTACATTACAGTCCGGTCCGATTGGTTCCTCAAGACGCCATTATCTGAACGCAGCTGCAAGATTTTCCAACACAACGGGTGATTAATTAAGGCTTTTACATTAATCTCATAGTTAACAAGTAGAGTTTCATACTATTGTTACCTACCTTCATACCCAACCTACCTTGTATGCCTACTATGAGTTTGATGGATAAAGATTTGTTATTAGCATTTATAGTCACAGGCAGTGGCGTATTTATAAATCAACGCTCCGGGCCCTCCCCTCCCCCTCGGAACCCTCGTAAACTTAGTTTTAAGTCGACTTGTAGTTATCATTATTATTATGCAAGAAATGTCATACCGACGTTCGCAAGAGCCTGTATGTTAGGCCTTTGTGAAATAAAGATATTTTTTGATTTTTGATTTTTTTTGGGCCTGGTAGGATTTGCCGCCCGATATAAGAACAATCAATTGAACCTAAATATGGTACTGACCCAAGTACTGACGGGTCATGGTGGGTTCGCGGAGTACCTGCACAGGTTCAAATGCAAGGACAACTCGGGCTGCGTCTGCGACGACAATGTATCAGAATCGATTATTCATCTTCTGATGGATTGTCCTCAGCACGGCGCCGCTCGGGAAGACCTACAGCAACAACTGCAGATGAGACTGTGCAGGGGGTCCGTACCCACCATTCTGGGCGGGGCCTCTGGACGAGATGCACTCATCAAATACGCGACCAGAATAGCTAAAATTGCTATTGAGAGGAACAGAACAATCGGTTTAGATGCGCAGTGTAACTTGTATTATAAGAATACACAGAATCACTCGTATAAAAATCGAATTGTTCTGTCCCTCACAAAAGCCAGAATATTCGGCTGTTCTGTGTACTTCAGGCTTTGCGTCATGTTCGACATTTTAAATTGAAAATAATGATAATAATGTATAGCTACAATAATATTAGATAGATAAATTCCCTCTCTATGAAAGGGGACAATGCTATTATTAAAAAAAAAATAAGGACAATCATATTAATTTCTCATTAAGTGAAATTCCTATTTCTTTTACGGATTGTCTAAAACCAAGTAGGAAACTGCTTCTTATAAAAGCGTTAATTTCCTACTAAAATATTTAAATGTACATACAAATTCAAAAAACCAGTACAACTTATTTGAACTTATCAGAATTACCGTTGGGAGTTGATAATTCAATAAACGAAGCACCGCGGGCGTCGCAACTTGGATTATTTTATCAACTGTGAACACCAGCAAAGTTGTTTGACCGACACAAATGCGATGTTGAACTTTATACATTTGTGTCATTGACATATAAATCTAGGACCCCGGGTGTATTACAAAATTCACGAAAAAACTGTCCCGAGTAAACCTATATAAACGAGAGAACATGTGTATTTTTATAAACAAACTAGCACATTGTGTTTTATATATAAATATTTTCGCATTTTGGCTTTCGTTAGGTTCGGGCATTTTTTAGCACTGACCCGAAATCCTTATATATCAATGATTTGTGTGCATTTATTCCATCACAAGTTCAGGTTCCGTAGGTAAATACGTAAACCGTATGTGTCAAGAGTTTTTTCAAGGCATTTAAATAAAGAGCAAAAGACGAATTTGCTTGCTCGTTTCTGATATGCAACGCTAAGGTCTGGAATACCGTTTTCCCCACCACCTGCAATGTAAAACCTTCACTATAACGTTCAAGAATTTTTTAATGACTTAAGGATACTTGGAATGGGAATGTGCTTCCGTCTCCTCACGAGATATCACAAAAAATTATGTAATTTACTTAATACTATGTAAGAGGAGTAGTTTATAATGACATTTGAAAATACCGAGTGCCGAGTTTCTTGCCAATCTTAATTGGTGCAGTAATCAATTGTGGAGGAATATTAATAATATTAACAATATATGTGTATATACATAACCGTAGATGCATCATGAGATGCAGATCGATACGCAATATCTCACTGCCTGTGCTGCAATAAAATCTGGTAACACGCACTCTTTGTCACACTCACCTCTAGCAGGCCAGGTCCACTTATCACGTGATCGAGAAACTACAGGTGTCTCAAAGTACTAATTCCAGACAGCCGCCACACGCATACTTTGATCGCGTTACTTCTAGTATGGTCTATTACACGCGCACAACTTTGCGATAGTTGCGTGTTCTTTCCGGAGGCGTGGCTAGGCGCTATTGCGAACTGAATTGCACTATTTGTGTCAGCGCTAGAGTCGCTATTTTTTTTAAATCATCTTGCCGAGTGAGCCTTCTGTACCATTAGGTATACTATTATGTAGTCCGTGCCTCTAGCAACGAAATACTGCGCCGATTATTATAATAATCCGTCGTAATTTCATGTACGATAAAGCCCAAACTCAGCAGTGAAGGCCAATCACTGCTCAACAATGGCCAGTCGGGGCGTTCATTAAAACTTCTCACAATGACCGGTGCAAGTAGATAATTCAATGAGCCCAGCCCGCCGCGCGCCGCCGTGCGCAACTTACGCGATATTTTACAAACTATGAATATACTCGCAGTTTCACGAAGTTTGTTAAGCGGCTGAAATATCACGTGAAACTTTACTCATATGCATTTCATCTTCATTTTAGTGTTACGAACATTAGTGTTATATTGTGTTATTTTATTACTGCAGTTTTGATGGGTAACATCTTTCCTCTCGGTTGCTGCTAAAAAAGTTACGGACATCTATTATGAAAAAAAAACATTCTGTCTTTCTGGCAGGAACGTCATTGGAGTTTTTGAAGTGACAATGGGAACACATCGCTCGTAGAACCGACGGATGTTAAGTACTCCATGCAGTAAGCACACCATGCAGTTTACTCTGCAGCCACCTATTGAATTTTGACCGATGATTGTATGAAAAATGATACTATTTGCTTGTATGAAAAAGTTTAAATTTAAAATTATCTGACCGCCGTATCCTTCGGTTTATATCAGTGCAGCACTGATATCAACCTAAGGATACGGCAGTCAGATAATAAATAATCAGGCAACAGTAGATTTCCACTATTAAGGCAACTTAGTTCCTGTATGTACTGTAGTATAGACCGTTAGACTGATTGTCACAAGATTTCCCTCTATCGAAACTTTCAAAATTAGACTAAAACAATACTATCTTTCCCTTCTGTCATAATATATTATTTGTGTATTTTATTATTTATTGTATATTTTCATATATATTTATTTGTATTAAATTAGTATGTATGTATGTATTTTTTTTATGTATTATTGTTACTATTTTATTTACATAATAATTAAATTTAAGTATTTGAAGTTTATTATTTTGTCGTGTTATATTTTAATGTTATTTATCTTTCAATCACAGTTACAGTACCTATTCTCCTTTTCCATTTCACCTCTCCCACTAGCTAGGGTCACTGGCAGAGATCTCTTATAGAGATAAGTGCATCCTGGTACACAACCATCTTTTCTAATTCTTAATGTAACATATTGTGGTACTAAATAAATAAATAAATAAAATAAATAAATAAGATTTTTGTCACTGTCTCTTAGACTATAACAAAGTATGCCGCCAGCTCGTTTATGAATGTACGGCGGTGCAGATAGCGGCATTCAACTGGCATTGGAAGAACACAGATGCGAAGTGCGAACTTACACACAACACTTCGTATTTCGTAATACGCTCTTTATGTGACGTGGCGACGCGACGTGAGCATTGAGAACTAGCGGAGCAAACGCGAAAAGATAAGAGAACCATGGAAATATAATATTTTGTAGTGAATGGAAATATGTATCATTTTTACACGACTGCCCAAAAAAGGAGTGTACTGTTTTTAGGGTTCATGTATGTATGTATGTGAGTTTCTTTATTCCACCATAACTTCTAAATGGCTGAATAGATTTGGAGATATTATGGGGTATCGTTAGAATCCTTACATCATGCCGGGTAACATAGGCTATATTTTTTGGAAAAAAAAGATTTACCTTAGGGCAGTCGTGTTTTTTAATTTTTAAATTACGCGAAAAGATAAGAAAATCAAGGAAATATAATATTTTAAAGTGAATGGAAATATGTATCATTTTTACTTTCGTATCCATAGACAATCAAGCTTTTGTTTCGATTGTTAAATTAATAGTAAAATAACGGCTCGTCAATTATTTTTTGTGATATTTTTATCATTAAAAACATTTACACAGAACTTTAGAGAAATTTCCTAATTAGTGTTAACAATTCTTTGTACAGGAATGCAAATTCTTGTAGGTGGCAACTTTAATTTTTTGATGAACATTAAATAAATTATTTAAAATTGCACTTTCTCAACAAAGAATTATAAATAAAACAGAATAAACCTAATTTTCGTGGAATAATCGAAGTGGAAATGGGAAAACACGCACCAGTTGCCACCTAAATACGTCTGCAACAGATAATTTCCCCTCAAATAAAAATATCCTTACCTATCCCGCGTGTGGGATTAATACGGGGTAGCGACTTAGATCCCACCGACAACCAGACTTACGTAATACCACGGAGACCGGTCTGAATGTCTAGTGGTAAGCACATGATTTGCGGATTAAAAAGTGTTATGCTCGTTTTCACTAACACTTTAAGAAGCGCCTAAGCCGATAGGTTTTCACTTACAACTGTCATCAAAGGGCTTAGGCGTCCCTTAAAATTTTGGTGAAAACGAACATAAATCGAGTTACTTATGGTTTATGGCTACTTATTGGGTTCTAGCAATTCCATTGTTTCCATTTATTTCTATTCAAATTGTGAAAAAAAAACATACGGTCGAAGTATTATACTGTGACAATATGTTGAGTATGAAACGAAAGATAATGCAAAACTCTGGAACGCTTTGCATCTGACATGGCCAAGCGTATCACTTAACATCAAGTAAACATTTTACTCATAATATCACGGTTCTTTATTATAAAAAAGGATAGTTCTGGCAGACATGGGATCTCCGTGTAATAGTTTCTGGTTGGCGAAATTGCCGGCGGGGCCCGTGATCCCGCGGGACTAGCAAAGGAAAGGGAGGGATCAGGGTATTTATAATTCCCGCACTACAGATTATATTTGCGCACGCCATTGTATTGGTGCTATATTTTAGAGTTGAATGCTCTACACACGTGGTCTAAAGACAAAGCTTCATAGAACTGAAAGTTGATTGAAAATCCCCTCATCAAATTCAGTCAAAAGCGTAAAAGTATTTTTTTTTTACTCTTATACATAGTTTAATAAATATCCACTTGAGGTGAAACATCATCGACTACTTAACTTTATTCTAGGACGCTGGTTCGAATCCTGCCATGGGCCACTTCGGAATTTTATAATTTGTAAATTGGCTCAGATCTGGTCTGGTAGCAAAACTTTTATAATAATTATTTATTAATATATTTAAGTGTTGCAAGTGTGAGTATTTTGATGTGACATAACTTTTCAAGCTGCCTTTAAACATTTTTTTTGCCAAGATAAGCTGCATGTCATTTAATCCTTGCATGGACATTGGACACTACTCATAAAACCAGACCTCTATTATACTACTACACTGGACTAACTATTCTATACAATTTGACAGTTTCTTTTTGTGCCGATTTTAAGCGCTTCCCTCAAAGGTACTAAAATCAACATTTTGTTTCAAAGACCATCATGTTCAATGTTATTTTATTTTAGTACCAGTACGCACGAAGCGATTCGCTTCTTCATTTTTAGTAAGCATGGCTAAGGTTTGGAATTCTCTCCCGAAATCTGTGTTTCCTGCATCTTACGTACCCCGCACCTTTACAAAAAGAGTGAATACGCATCTTCTACAGTCCAACAAGGCTCTCTTGGCACTTGAAGGAGGGCGCTGTTGCAAAATAAAGGCAGCCATAAAATAAAATCTCCTCAATTTTACTTCAATTTTAGTTTAAAATAGTTAATAGTAAGCAAAAACAACATTACATACAATAGTGATATACTGACAGAGCGAACTATCAAACAGTAGCACAAGATAGCGGCGTTAGTTCAGACTTTGGCCACGCGCCAAAATAGCCTTGTTGCACTGTAGGTAAGCGCGCTCCAACTTCGACCACATCGACACTTTCCATCAGGTGAGATTGTGGTCAAGCGTAAACATTTAGCATATAAAATATATAAAAAAAAAGTTCCATGGACGGTCAGCTTACGCAACAATCAGCGGGATAAAGGCAAAAACCAAGTGTCCTAATTTTTTACGTTGACAGTAAGTCCAGCGAATTATAGAGATCCGAGATAAGGCAATTTTACGTTGACAGTCTGGTGTCCAGCGTACTTTTGTATTATAACGGTCAATGGTTAAAACACATCAAGCATTCATTCGAATTCCGAGATAAGGCATTAAACATGGCGATATTTGCGTCACGTCCGCACTCCAGGTGGGTCGCACTCCGCCATATTTTTGCGTCACCTCGCATTTATATGATAATGCCACGGATGGCATTCGGAACTGATCCCGAACTCAGCCGGGATGAGTTCCGAAAAATTCCCCACTCGTAAATCTAATTCCGTTCCGCTCCGGAATAGATATTTGCTCGCAATGCCGGACGTTTTGTTTGTGTATCGACCGCTTCTTGATGGGGGTGGAACTATTTTGTACAGATACAGTTTTTTACGGAGCGTAACTAAGGACCAACAAATTTCCACGTATAAATACAAGGTACTATCTTAGCATTTCTTATAGCAAACAATGACGATACAAATAAGACATGCGCCTTATTTTTCCACAGCAATTGTCTTATTTTCGTCATTTGTTTTTTTTTTATATTTTTTCTAATGCACATTTAGAGGTCATACCATAAACGGGCAAATGTTTTTTCCATCGTTTCACCGTTTTTCCTATTAATATTTTTTTTGCAAATGCATTAATAAATGTACTTTTTCGACGCTGACTTTTTAACCGAGATGTGAATGCATAGCTCCGTTGGAACCCAGTTTTACTTACCTGAAACAAAACAAAAAAAAAAGTTAAAACAACTTCATTATAATAAGTACATATTTAAAATGCATTTCTATAGCATTCATAACATCAATCACACTTAAAAAGCCTAATTGAGTTTTTGAGTATTCAAGAAGTTTTAATGAAAGAAATTAAAACTCAACGTTAAAAAGCTTTGCTACGATAATTGCGTTAAATACTCGTAGGTATTGATAAAATACATAAAATAGTCAAAGGACTCAAGCCGAGAATTAATTTTATCTAATTATTACATTAAAGATTCAAACACCTAAAATTTTACTTTAAAATAAATATCAGGCCGTTTACTTTTGCTAAAAAGGCTCTCCAAAATTTAAGGGTCCACGCCACGATAAATTACAGTAAATGCCAAATTAATTAAATTTGAAAATGGACACGCCGGCAGAAACCTTTTTGCGGGGATTTTCTAAAAATTATGATTAAGGAGGCTCGATAGGGCTTAGTATAAGGGTTATATTTTGAGATATAATAATAAGACTTGATAAATCGTGTTTTGTTTAACATTTTTTTTAGGCACTGACTAGACTGACTAATCATTTTTTATCATATTTTGCTCACTATTCATAAGAGTCAACTAGTAAGGCCTATATATGAAATAAATAAATCATTTGAGTTTAATTTGTAGCCTAGAGGTTATATGTAAAATGGAAGTTACGAAATTAAATCCCCATAATAAATCTAATTAAAACATTGTCTTAACTTATACTAGTACGAAAACCGACAGGTCAAATTTTAAATATAAACCTACCAAAAGTCTAACGTTATTTTACCATGAGGACATTCCATACCTATTAATATAAAATTGTTCGTTAAACCAATAAACGTCACTACAATAAATGTCTGACAAACAGTATTTCATTAACCTTTGAACAGTTACATGACTTATATTTTGATCTATGCAAGGTCTACTTTATTCATCTTGAGGTAACTCATAAATACGTTATAATATTTTTTTTCTTAAAGTGAAGCTTTTTCCAAAGGTATTGTTTTACTTGGTATAAACACGCCTTTTGCAAAAACCTATAAAGCTTCTTAGTTATAATTTCTGGAAAGCATTAAAATAAGCGATTTATTGAGTTTTATTTCCATCATAACTAAGATAATCCGAGCCTACATCCAGTTACTGAAAGGCTGATTAAATCAACTCATAGCGGATTATATATTATAGTTCTTAACTGTGATCTAATGTGATGGTACTCGTATGTGGAAGACAATAAACACACGGATGTGACAAGTGGAAAAATCTCTTATCAGTTGATAAACAGAATTGTATTGAAATTTAATTACATAGAGCCACATGGACCGGTAGAGTCATCCTTCGGCGGCCCTAGCCTTGACTGAACAAAATTAAATTCTACCAGTACTTACGAGTGATATTTAATTTCGTTTTTTTAAATCCGGTTAAATCCGAGACTTACTAATGTACACAGCGCAACAAACTGCACCAAGAAACTTCTTGATTGTCCGTCATCAATCTAAGTTGATCATCGTTTCGGAAACTGGCTGTCAATCTGTCCACATGGACCGGTAGAGTCATCCTTCGGCGGCCCTAGCCTTGACTGAACAAAATTAAATTCTACCAGTACTTACGAGTGATATTTAATTTCGTTTTTTTAAATCCGGTTAAATCCGAGACTTACTAATGTACACAGCGCAACAAACTGCACCAAGAAAATTCTTGATTGTCCGTCATAAATCTAAGTTGATCATCGTTTCGGAAACTGGCTGTAAATCTGTCCAACGAGCGACAGTCCGTTTTTATGTTATATATATTGACGAGCTATCATTTTGCAGGACGTTTAACTGCCTTCGAATTATTGCTCCAGCTATAATATTAAAACTTTACGACCCAATATATATCAATCAGCAAAAATCTGCTGCAATATTGCTTGTCTAAGATTTTATATTTTTTATTAATACATTATTTTGTCTTATGGTTAACGCTGTCGTTTTGTTATTGTTATAATAGTATAAAACGTATTTGTGTTTTGCGTAGTTAAAAGTTAATAATATGTTAAAACCTAGTACTTTACTAGTCGTTATTGTAGATACTTTAAGTTTTTGTCTCGTGGAAGGTTTCGTCCAACGAGTTCCGGCGTGATGCTGTGTCGATAGGAATTTTTACTTTCCCCTCCCTAGTTAGTATGATAACATCTTCGGCTGCTTCATCACTTACCATCAGGTGAGATCGCAGTCAATAACTTGAATAGTGTAAAAAACCACCCAAAAGTCTGAGATTCTCCATCACGGGTTAGCCCTATCGGAACCGATGGTCTACAACTGCTAAAGATTAGATAGCGAAACATTAATTTAATTTGTCCACCAATATTCACATGGGCATGCCCCTAATCCCGTGTAATCTTGAAGCTATCAATACCGAGGCCTCAGCCGGCGCGGCGAGGCCGGCCGGTGACCTCCATAAATTTGACAAACGAGGCTTTTATTAGGGGCGACTAGTGACTAGTAATCCATGTTTTATTACTTATTGTTTTCCCGATTAAGGTTTTTAACATTATTACCTTCCTCGCTGGAATATAGAGGTTTTAGAGCAACTTCTGGAAAATTCTTTCCGAACATGTTTCTGCTTAATATAGCTCGAGCTAATTTAGATTGAAGAACCAAAATACATTATGTTTAATTTTGAAAGTAATTGTCACTAATAATTGTTGAATAGCCGCTCATCCTGTTAACGTCTGCAGTATTTTTATAGAAGAAAAACTGTCGAGTACACTGCATCCATGATGGGAGTGGTGGAACTATTTTAGATAGTTTCAGTTTTGTACAGAGCGGAACTACGGACCACCAGATTTACACTTATTAACCTATATATATTTCAATCCACAATGACGCGTCCCACTCTACTAAAATCCACACTCATCGAATTCAACATAAGCGATTTTGACAGAATGGCTCGCGTCTTCGTGCATGGAAATATCTATACGCGTGGTTGATACACCTGCCTTTCTCAGATGTAACAGTTAACAGGAATTTGCATCGCAATGCCATACGATGCACTGCACTGTGACTGGTCACTCGACTCGTCATCCTAAGATATCAGATCATATGTCTCATTATGCCAAAGAATTTTCAAATCAATGAATTATATTACGTGTAGGTTACAATTTAAATCATTATCTTCTATAAAAAAGAGTGTCAGTTTACGGACGATAAAATTTTACGTGATAACTTCAATAAAAAATTGCGTCACAAACCGAACGCTTAGGTCGATCGTACCTCTTTATCGTATTTCGCGCTCTCGCTTGCACGCTCGGTTCAGATGGGACGTGACAATGAGTCATGCTTTTGCGTGCGTGCAGCCGGCGTTCTTTGAATTTATAAGAAGTTACTCTACATATTATACTAGGTATGATGTTATTATTTTTAGTTAAATAAACATCAATATAATATTTACACCCATATCAATAAAACCTACAGGGAATGTGAAACGATAAAGCATTTAGAGCTTTGATAAAATAATACCTATCGATTAAAATAAACAAACCGTCCAGCACAATAGCAGTAAAGTGTCCCGCTATTTAATACAACAATGCTTTTATCGCTATCAGATGGCGCTGATCGCATTTTAATTATAACAACGCGTGACTACCAGTTTATGTCGCGGTATATATCGTGTCATTAGAACCGACACAATTGTATTGTTGGAGATATTCGTTGAAAGTTTGTATAATTTAATCGATTACCAGTTTGCCCGCCCCTGCATTGATCATGTAAAAATTCTGAAAATTAATCCTTACTCCAGAGTTAATCGTTCCTTATTCCTTGTTAACATTGCGATGGGAAATTGCGTGCAAAACTACATCATTCTATTCACAATAGTTTGGCATGGGCGATGGTGAGTGAATTTTAACTCAGTCGTTCACTCATCAATAAGTAAATAAATCAATATGTCACGCCTTTTCATTTTATTTATACACTATCTGTTGCTAGCGATCTCGCCCGCGTGAATTTCGATTTTTAGCAGATCTTGTTTTAATGAATCAATAATAAAAGATAGATATATGGTGTCGTAGATTTGAGAACTTTTAAAGATGAACATTTTATACATTATTTTGCGTAACTTTATCCGTTTACACAGCGCACGCAACGAAAGCAGCTTCATTCAGTAAAAAAAGAAATTTTCCATTCAAAGTAGTAGGTAGTTGCTGAGATTTGCGCCTTCCAACAAACGAACAAACAAACTCTTTAGTCGTATGATATTAAAAGAGATATAGACATACTAATACAAAATAATGAGTTTGTTGGTTTGTTTGTTTCTAATAAGAAATCAATAGTTCCCATGGGATTTGTGAAAACCCGAAATTCACGCGGGTAGACCCGTAGGCGACGGCTAGTATAACAATAAACCGTTTAGAACATAAAGAGTTCCCAAGAATAACATTTATTTATGGTTTTCATTATCTACAACATCGTCATATTCAATCTAGATTTATCAATATTACCTAATTGTAAGTTGAAATCCGCTATTGTAAACCCCATAGGTATCTTTTATTGAATCTTATGAACTATTATTGTTGTTAAGGATGTATTCCATAACTGGAATAAATTCACTAAAAAGTATAATGAGTATGTTTTTCCATATTATATCACCCCACTCCGAAACGAAGCCAGCTTCGGTCGTAATAAAACATGCCTCCATTATAATACGCCTTAACTTCAAGCAGGTATCAAACCCGAGCCCCTCGACACGCGCTAGTGGCGTTTTGATGTAATACCTTTTAACTACGCGCCCATCAATCATTTTGTAGTATTAAAACTTTTTCGCGTGAGCTTAAGAAATTTTCGTGCAAAGTATGTGACACATGAACAGGGGAAAGCGAATAAGTGGATAAAACTCTACGGTCTAAAGAAGTATAAATAAATTATTGTTAAAACCATTATCTTCTCAAACTCTTACAGTTTCTAGGTCTATATTTTTGAAGACTGGGTCAAATGAAATGAAAATAAAATGTTACTAGCCAACAAAAGGTTACAATTTGAAATAATCTCTGACTCCTAAATTAGGCAACAACCCGTGTCTTGGGGATCAGTGTCTTCAAATAAGCTAAGTACAAATATGGCAAACAAGAGAGTTGCACTTCAATAGTAAACTACATACTAGAATCATGCAAGGAAAAAGAATATCTTTGTAAGTGTGACAATGTGTGTGTAGTGTATGAAAATGTACATGTATGTGTGTGTATATGTGTCTAGCTAGAACTAGGGTCAAATTTGGCATCCGTCACACAACTTCAAGAACATAAAATACAACTCTGCTCCTTACGTTATTTTCTTCACTATTATAGGAAGTGTTTGGTTGGTTAAAATGCGATACAACAATTTAATAAATCGTTTGATTTATCACTACAAGTAAGAAGTTCACCTGATTTTAGATGATACACCGAATCAGAAGCCACCAGTAGCCAATACGTTGAGAAGGAGGCAATGCACTATAAGTTCTTTATCTCGAGACATTTATTCTCATGTCTCATTAAACTACTAATTTCACCACCACAGTGCTATTTAAACCAAAAGAAGGTTTCGCAATAATTGTTAAGTCAAATACCTATGTGACAATGCGGTGGTAATCACCCGGAAGATTTCTGCAAGAAATCCCTACTACCTGTTATTATTATAGCTTAGCTTAGTTCGCAGTGGATTCAACTCCCAAGATTATCATTATTCGTGGAACAGATGATAAAAATGCTTGTAATCTCGCCGCATGTCACTCCTGGAAGGCTCATTTTCCTCACCTTCAAAATATAAAAATGTGATCGCACGACTCACGAGCGAATTTCACGGACACGTAGGTGATTTTTTCCCGTCATTTCTAACTTTGACAAGCATTTTATCCTCTTCAAAAGATTTTTTGATTTTTTTTTAATAAAAATTTATTGTTTACTATAATAACATGCTTCGTGATATTTTATGTGATATAAAAAGTAACAAAAAAAGTCTTCTGACGAACAAGTCTTGACACAAATAATCTCTTCCGATGGTAATTAATGGTACTTGTAAGGGTATTGGTTACTACAGAGCATCACACCGTTAAAGGTTTCAAAAAATATGCGTTCATAATCAATATAAGGTATAAAATAAGTACGTAACAGGACAACACGTGTCGTACACGAGGCTTGGAATTCAGTAAATGGGGATAAAGTAGCGAAATATTCCGTACGTTTAAGAATGGCTTGACATATTTCTTTTTACTTATTTCTTTTGAGGTATTCACAAACTCCGTTCATTTTCCTGAATGTGAGAGCCAATATATCTTATGTAATATCAACGAATAAATTAAGAAATGTTAATATTTACGAAATAATAAAATCAAAGACAAACTGAAATCTGCTTTATCGCTTATTAAATCGACATTGGTGTACGAAATTTCTTCAACTAATTTAAAATGCTGTCCATGGAAAAGTGTAGCACTACGAGTATTTTAAATTGACTTTGTTTAAGGATTATGCACAATAGAATTGACGTCATTTTATCATCAAGCTAAATATCTTGGCAGTAGTCTTTGTTTGTGATTCGGTACCATCATTTTAGAACCAAACTTTACCAGAGCCAATGTGCAAATTGTCTCAATAACTTTTTATCGCTCTCTTCCTCACTTGGTAGAATGAAAAGAGTTTGATTTGATAGCTCACAAACCTTTACCAACCAACCAAAATTTGAAGTATTTCTTTACCGTTAAGCTAGTGGTATTTAGTTGCATTAAACGCAGGTTACTCTGAAAAATTCGGAATTCAATATCTTTTATATTTATACTGAAAAGCAAACGTCTGTTTTCTGTATGATAAACAAAATGGAAAATCGTCATAGTATTTATATATTCCTTTGTCACAATATTGTACTGTCCCTTTTGTCACAATTACGAAGCAGAAGGGGAAATATCGGAAACTGGCCTTTGAAAACGAATGAACTTTGATTCGATGATGCGTGAACATTGTATGGGGCAGTTTAGGGCAAATTATATAATGGCGCGACAAAGGGACCAGACGAAAGCATACACCTTTTTAATCACTGACCGTTGTAGAAAAAAACAGATATGTAACAATACTTAAAGATAAAAGACTTGAGTGTCTCTCTCTTCTCTGGAACACTCGGTAGAAACAAAGTTTGGACTAAAACCTAAAACAAAACTTCATTTTATATTTTCTTTTGTGATTTCCACACATCACATAGCCCTGTCTTCAGTTAGCTCGCGCTAACGAATTCGTCATACCAAATAGCTATATATGATTGTATGCGTGCTCATTCACTAGTAAGAGAAATTTTCATTCTAGATTTTCGAAGACTTTTATAGATTTTCTTCGTGACGGGATTTTCCTCACGCAAAAAATCTATTTTCTTTCAACTAGCCCTTTGCGCTATGAAAAAAACTGTTTAAAAAACCTGGATGCTGCTATGTAGTAGATACGATATGTTTTAAGCGTAAATATGTGTTATACTCCCACTTTGTATAGAATAGGCGTATTCACTTCCAAACTCTATATGAGTAGTTGAAATGCTGCTAATAATTTCAACCAACGGCTGCGAGTTTTTACCACATTTCCTAAGTTATATGATAACCCCATAAATACACTCGTTTCATAACTAAACCCATAACAATCGACGTTAATGATGCTGAGTGCGCAAATAGTATGTTTCATTACAAGTGCGGAAAGGCTGTTATTGCATAGAGTTCCGACAAATGTCTACCCGAGCCGAGGCGCAGCCGAAAGCGAGGGTTGACAGTCGGAACAAGTTGCAATGACGGTTCCGCACGTGTACTGAACGATTATTTTTAATACAGTTGCGAAAAAATGAAGCAATTTAATAAAATAATAAAAACACAATAAACTCAACTAAATTAACATTTTCTGAAAAACTATTTGCTTTTTTCTCTTCTCTCCACGCAATAAATTCGTCGTATGTAGATATGTAGCGACTTTTTGACTTTTCCGGTAAAATGTTCTCCGAAGCATTTTGTGCAACAAACTAAACTCGCAAAGAAAAATTCTGAAAAATGGCGCCAACCGTAGAATATAAGCAGTTTTTTTTTTCTTCACCCATTCTGGTGATTTAAAAAAAAAATTTGGTCATAGACTAAATAATATTCTGGTACGCAAAGGGAACTATGCCCATACAGCCAAGTCTTCAGTAGAATTTTTTTTATTGATATGATATGAAAATGAAATTTAATGAGATGAAATGAAACCACCTAACCAAACTCATTCAATCAAATCTGATATTGAAACAAATTAGTAGCTTCTTTTTAGAAATATACGTATTTGAATGAATCATAAAAACTTCTATGAATTTTTTTAGTAAAAACTTCATGGTTGGTTTTTCTTTTTAATAGACATTATTTTGACAGTTGGGAAAGATAACGCACGAGTTCGGGAAAGGTAAAAAAAAAGCACGAGTATGTAATAGCCCACATCCCGAACGCTATACGTCCCTGCAATACGCCACTTTTTGAGCAACTGTATTAAAAACAAACTTCCATGCCTGCGAAGCAAAATAAAAGTTAGATACCTTTCGCATTATATTATATTACTTCGCAAAATATAAAAGAGAAGTGATGGCGTAGCAGCATCTACGAAACACCTACGCGCTAACGTGTAGCAGTGTAGCGGACGGGCGGCGTAGCGCACATGCTACGTCATCTCTACGAAAGTTTTAAGGCAGTAATCGACTGGTTCAAGTTCCAACTGACTCATACTTTCTTGCCTATTTTCGTTTGAACATCGCGACTCTTCCATAAATAGCAACAAACAACAGGTTTATTATAATTTCAATAGATTACTATTAATATCTCTAAATAAGAGTGCGATATATGAATATTTAGATGGCTCAGTAGGATGGATCTTAGTAGCGTGAGCTTAAGCTTTTTCCTAAACAAATAAATTAAATGGAAATATTACTCAATTACTTTTTTCGTACACACTAAAAATTACGAATTATTTTAACAGCAAATTCTTGTGAATGAGGATGTAGCCCAAAATATAATAGAAGAGATAAGAAACTGCTAACAGTAATCAAACTTATAGTTCCTCCTAGATTATAACCGCTTATATAAACAGAGATAGTTTGATATAATATCTAACGCCTATTGGCGGTTATCTAAAAGATATCACTATACTGCTTCCGCCGGTGCGTAGTACCAGACCTAACATGTAATTTTCGTTATAGAAATCCCGTCAAACATTTGTCCACCAACAGATCCGAGCCTCCGATCTGATAGGCTCAACGCACACTATCCCAATCAATCTAAGCCCTTTTGTGATAGAGTCCAAATTCCGCTAGTCCGACATTGACGAAAACCTTTGACAATTTATCTCTGAAAACATCAACCCAAAATCAACCTTACTTCTTTATGCATTGAGTAAAAATCCCGTTGTGTTTTTTAGTCTTTGGAATCTGATGTCCAATTGGTCTGCCTGAGGGCTTCGCGATATTGCTTTGCATGTTTTATTTTTACTCGAACCTTTGTATTGTACAGATATCCACGAATTTTTGGGTATCATTATACAGAGTTATTTATGTTACTTTGAGCCTGTAAAGTAAACATCTGAATCCTTGTTGGATTTTCCCAGTTGACAATAACTCTGCTTCCAAGTACAAATTGTCAGTGTGTTGCACTGCGATCCTAAATTTTGCTTGTGGCAGCCCTTTGCTTTTTCTTGTACCAAGCGCTAGATAACCTAGCGCTATACCATGCGTCACTGACAGCCTATCTGCAAGCTGCCACTTGTATACTTTATCATTAGTTAGTCATCATCAGATTCATTTTTAAAAGTGTTCATGGCCGGCCCCTCTGCTACTGAGCTTCAGGAGCATTTCAGTACAGTTATTGGAATAACATCCTGAGTGTATGTAAAAAATAATAACAAAAATATAAATAGTAAAACACGACACGGTGTCTTCTATCGGTTATACCTGACATTAGTGGCTATCAGTTCTGCGTTCAGAGCACCAAGCCGCAATAGCTGGGGGGATGCAGGATCAAATCCGATTTGATGGCCTAATTTTTTTTCTTGATAAAATCCAATAATTTTAAGATATTACATACTAAGAGTGTAAATACTATACCAAAAATATAAAGTTCGTAACATCCTATAATCCTCTTGTTTCAACTGTAGTCAACTATACAGTGTACAATACTATGAACATGACGAAATAGAATTTTGTTTCGGCAAAAGTTGGGTGGATTTGCGGATCACAACGCAGTTACATGTGTAGTTAAAAACCGATGAATATTGAATGTACGCAGCAACTGATTCCTTTTTTACTTAAAAGCGCTTTTTATAAGTACATCACTTTAAACTTGTCTTTTAAAGTCCATAGTTAGTATGCATCTAAGACAATAGCGATTTTTTGGATCAAAATCGTGCGTGAAAAAAATGCGTCTTAAATCCTTAATATTGCGCCAATTTTAAAATATGTAAAGGTGTGTGGGTTCTTTAAAAGGCCCGGGTTACGCTAACAGAGGATTTTGATAGTGCCTGTCCACCTGGTAGGAAGCTGCTATATTAGCTTCTACAATCGAACTATTAGCTAAGATTGCGAGTTGTCTCAATTTAAAGGAAGATGTTTTAGATTTATTAAAGAAAAAGTTAACGAATATTTTTATTGAGTCCCCTATTTTTTGTGCCGGGGGTAAAAAAAATATAACTTTACGAGTTCCAAAATACTTTATTGTTCTCTTAGTTAAGTAGCTAAGTTGGTACACTCTTTGCATAAGCCCTTCAAAAGATAAAAAAAAAGAAAAGAGAAATTCGAAGCCGGCAAGAAAAACATTACAAGAGGAAAGTTATCCCATCAAAGAGTTATGATATCTGAAGGGCGAGAAGGGCTTTATTGGCGGCGAGTTTCGAGGGTTCCGTATACACAATGTTATTGAAACTCCACAAACAAAGGTTTTATTTTGTACTTACTTTTTCCGTGACTTCATCCACATTGGCCTCGATTTTAACATTACAAACTGTTGTCTGGGATAAATACTAACCCTCTTATTTAGAAACATGTAATAGCGGTCGAATAGTAATGAAATGAAATGAAATGAAATGAAATGAAATGAAATGAAATGAAATGAAATGAAATGAAATGAAATGAAATGAAATGAAATGAAATGAAATGAAATGAAATGAAATGAAAGAAATGAAATGAAATTAAATGAAATTAAATGAAATGAAATGAAATTCTTTTATTTCACATAGGCCTAAATAATAGGCATCCATGAAATGTCAAAAACTCTACTGCCAAGTTCGGAATGCAGGTTTGCACCGAGAAGAACTGGCAAGAAACTCGGCACTTGCTCTATTAAAAAATGCGTATTATGAAAAGTTATTACATAACTTTTAGGATATCTCATGAAGAGATGGAAATATTTCTATATCATTTCAAGAATCTTTGTCATTGAAAAATTCTTCAATAGTATAGTAACCCTGATTTATGAGATGTTTCTTGACAGTGGCTTTAAACCTGTGTAAAGGTAAGTGCAAAAGTAGATACGAGTATACTCTGTTTTGTCTTTGTTTGTCAACACTAACGATATTCGGAGACAAAATTAAAAAAAAAAAATAGTTTGTTGGTTAACCAATCATTTGATTCGTTCTATTATGAGCTCATTCAGGAACGGTATTTTTAAAAGACCGCTTTTAATTTTGATTAAGTTTAGCTTTATTGAAATCGGTATAATTATGATGGTTAAACAATTAATCCAGTAAAACTTATAACTTAGTCACTGGACTTGTAACTTAGTTACAAAAGCAGGTTGAAACAGTAACAAGACTTACATCTTTATTCACAAACATAAAATAGAGGTGGATTAGTTAAATTTCTGTTTTGTCTTTGTTTGTCATACAATTTGAATTGGAAAGAAAGAGACAAAACAGGCAATAATTATTGCACCGCTAAAAAAGAGGGTTAGTAAAAATCCAATTCAAAAAGTGAAAAAAAAAACAATTATTTTTACCTAAAAATACCAATCATAAAATATGAAATAGATAACTGTAGTGCATAAAGTTTAAACATTTTAAAATGTGAAAATATAATATTTACAATTCAGTGAACTTGTATTCTCAAAAAATAGTTCGATTCCCCTGTAAATAAACTTCAATTTCAGTTTGATGGAAATAGATTCATACTCAGGGCTGCCCAAATGGCAATCATACAAAATCGAACTAAAAAAAATAGAACATGTTATGCAGTTGATTTTAAAAAAATCATACTCGGTGAGCTTTGTCTTTTGTTAACTGTTAAATTAAATTAGAGAAAGATAACTAAAAGAAAATATTTTTGTTTATATTTCTCTTTTTAAAAAAACTAGTTTAAATTGGACAATAATATGAAATAAAACTAAACGAAGTATGCTAAAGACAAATAGTGTCCTGTATGTAAATTTAAAGTTTGGCATGTAGAGATTAACACTGTTCTTGAGTCCGAGATTGTTGAGGATCTTCGACATTCTCGCTGACTTCAACAACGGCGACGGTCGCTCGGCCGCCACCGCTTTTTGTATAACTATTGTTTGTCTGTCATAATACTGTATTATTTTTATCTCACGTGAAATTTTGTTATTATTATTCGGTGAACGTGGAGTTATATTTTCTTTAATGTGTGGGCGCATCTTGCCCACTACAGCACAGCTACAGCTACAGCTTTATTTTAACGTGTGGCAACCCTATTCGCTGGACGTGAAAATCAATTAGCCAGTTAGTGTACACGCAGTAGATAACCGAGCGTAAATAGTGGCGGGAGAGTGACCAAATTTCCCCTTTTTTGCACACGAGATTGTCCTTCCATAAAGCTGTATTGAAAACACACCTTTATTGTATCGGCTGTCTATGTTTTTGTATCTGTAGGAAACATTTTTTTTTTTTTGAGATTTATCTTGGAGATAAGGGAGCATTTTATAAAAGCTATTGCAACTAGATAAAGTCTTTATCCTATAGCCATAAAATACACCTTAGTGGAAACGCGGTGAATACGATTTTGAATCCCGTACTCCCGCCAGCGGCTCCTTCAACAGACAATAATTAAGGATACCTCACATAACCCCTTATTTCCCATGACAAAGGGTTTTCTATCCTGACAAAGGCATTTTTTTTATCTTAAAAAAAGCCATATATTTCACTATACTACTATATCTTATGGTTGTTATAATTGCACAATGTTTGCAAAGAACTCTCTGAATGCCAACCCGTAAATTGCGTATAAAAATCGTTTGTTTGCATCAATGTTTTTGATTAGAACTTAATCACGATATCTGTAGAACTAAATAAATAAATAAACCTTATATTTCCCATTTTAAAGGTACATAATGTTTTTTTTGCAAAATTATTTCTGCTTTAGCCCTCCCCTCAACCCTCAGAACTACGTTTTGAAAATTAACCTGTTACACAAGAGTGTCTTTAAAAGGTGATTAAGGTACAAATATCTATAAGCAAAAACACTGAGGCCTTTACCTCGGGCCTTCATAAATATGTAATAATAAAACGTCAAAATATTATTACCACGTTGATATTCGAAGTACTTCTAAAAATAGCTTCCTTATAATTCACTTACCTGAGAGCCCACGTAAAATATATGTATGAAGTTTATTCATCCGTGCGCGGTCTATTAGACCCCTTAAGGTCTGTACAGATTGCTTTAATTTTACGCACGTTTTATGATGCGGCAACTGCTAACTACTTAATTAACTGATAGCTAAATAGGCCCTACATCATGAATTAAAGTGAGATAATAATGAGAAATTACGTGACATATTTTTGTAGTTTTACTTGTTTGTAGCTTCACAATTAAAATTTCAGGTCTAAAAAACTAGGAAGAAAGTTTTCATCCATTGTGACGATTTTTATGTAAAATAATAATTTATTAAATAAATTGTCAAATTCATGTCAAGTATGCAAATCGACACACAAATAATAATGAGAAAAGCTTGTGAAACACGTTAAATATGTAGGATCAAGTTATTTTTAGTTCGTGTTACTGATATACATATTAAATACAGACAATTATTTAAAAACCACAGCACGAGAACTTTAAAATTTTACCTATTAATGTTATTAATAATTATAGTTATCAATTTCGTTAACTGTCACATTCGGTCGCAATCACAGTAATTATGTAAATAACTTGGTTACAATAACGTGCGTTTTCCCCATACGTGTGTACAGGCCCTAACTCCCTGAGGGAAGAAGTTACTCCTAAATAATTACCCCGCAGTTGCGTAATAAATATTACTTAAAGATATTACCGCTTCGGAGTTTAATGTCTTTGTTACGATTGCATTTTCCTGATAAATGGCATCACTTAAATATATATGGCGGAGATATTAAAAAATATTTTTGTATCTCTTTTTTATGGCCACGGAAAAAATAATTAAGTGCCGCAATATTTTTCAAGTTCTCGTTTTGACACATGAGAAGCGGTGTCTGGTGCTTCCGTCACTTGGAAAATAATCTGATGTTTGTTGCCTAAGTTGCTGAGCTTCAGTCATCGTTTTAGTACATAAGTATATACATAATTTTGATGTTTGGCATAATGTGATGAAATTGTAGTTATTTATTCAATTGTTGTATAATAAGGGGTATTAAAACATGAATGTGGGTGATACTATTCATCGAGCAGTAAGAATGTGTGTTAAAAAAGAGTGTTATTAAGAAATTCTGTAAAACATTATTACACTCTTTTGGATGCTATTATAGTTATTAGAACACTGGGAGTTTAATGCTTGCAATGCAATAAGCTAACTGTTTCAGTATCTTTAGGACTTTGAGGGAGTAGATAAAAATATTTTTCTTTCTTTTCTTTCTTTCTTTCACTGTTGGACACAGATTTTTGAAAGCGAACGCCACCACAGCAGTTTCATGATACCCACTGTCAAACATCCTCGGTTCAAGGAGCTTTTAGTGAGGCATAAGATTGGGGCGATTCTTTAAAAACTCAAGTTAAACAATGTCCTTAAAGATATGCGATAAGTTCGCCAGCCCACAATTGGCCAGCGTGGTGGGCCATTATGGCAAACCCCTTTTCATTCTGAGAGTAGACCCATGCCCAGCCGTTGGACATAAAATGGTGTTAGTGATAATGATGAAGTAAAATTAGATTTCATATTAAACAGTTAATGTTTGTCTTTTAACTTATTCACGTACGGAGTAACTGCATTTTTTGGATAAAAATTCCTCATAAAATTAAGCCGCATTAATATCATCTAACTTTTTCCCCAACTTCACTAGGGTAGTTTAAGTTTCCCTTTTAGTTTCTGCGGGAATCATTTTCATTCCCTATGTCACAGGAATTTGCAAATGTATTAATCATTACACGAAGAAAGTCTCACCATAAGGGTTCCATTTTTACCAAATTGGTATGGAATCCTAAAAATTAAGAATTTGGGATGGCCATTGAATAGTCAGCGAATGTCACTCGCAAAAAAATTAAAATAGAAGGATCATTTTGCCTCAAAATTGCTGTGATTTTACGTAATTTTAAGTAAAAAAAAAAGACTGAATGCTGCGGAACCAAGTAGCTTAAAAAACATCGGAACGAGACGCATGCAAAATAATAAAGTAATCCCTAATTAAAAACTCTACCAAAAACAACGAGCGGACCGGACGGAGTCACCCTTATATACATACAGACCGTTAAGTACTTACCGGCATGAGGGAAATTGAGTACTAATTTAGAAAAAAAATCATTGGGCCCACTTATACACATCCTTTATTAAATTAGATATATCTTATCAAAATATTCACAATCACATTTTACAACAGCTATGCTAAAATCTAATACGAGAATGTTGTTTTAGTATGTTATAATACTTGACTCTCAACAGGCATTTGACAAAATACAAAAAACATATTCCAAAACAACTTTTTCGTTTCATTTGACATAATTGCAATTTCATAAAATAAATAAAGCCTGCATAAATTGGGGCCGTAAAAACATGCATAAATTCGCTCATGATACTACTGCAATAAGCCAAAAAACTTGGGTAGGTACGAGTACAGTTTTCATACAAAAGTGCCTACCTTTCTTTCTTTTCAAAAAAGTCTGCTATTGTAGAGGCAATTTCGGTCACAGCATGATTTTTTAAACGAGCTTATCGTTCCGACAGAGAGTTTGAAGGCTCGACTTTTCCATTTCTGGTGGCTATGTATTGAACGCAAACAGCGGGCCACTCTCACAAGAGCTGAGGGTTTAGGATTTTCATAACATTTGCATAATCTGACCTTGCAGCCCCAATCAAAGCGTTTGTCTGCACCCCTTATTACTTTTTGCTCTGTGGATGAGCATGACTAAAAAGCCGCAACGACTTAGTGGACAGAATGCATAGGTAGGTACTACTAAGCATAGTAGATTACTTGTACAACGTGTTGGTTACTTGCCATAACTAGCCGAAAGCCTTAAGTAGGGGACGATGTATAGGTTCCTGAAAAAATATCACAAGAAGTCTTGCTCATATCCTGAGGGAACTATAGGGAGTTCAAAAATGTACCATAAATGTTAAGTGACATCCCTAAAAACAGCTCATTCAATATGAATGAACTGGAAATAATGAAAAGTATTATGCTTTGTTAACATTACAGTTAGGGTTGCTAAAAACAATTTTTCTAAATTAAATAATAAGTTTTGTGTTGAAAATAAACCAAAATAATTGGGTCTTCCTTATCCATTAATGTTTTTCTAGGATCAAGTAAAAAGGTTAGTTGCGGTCACACTATATGAAGAATAGCACGAAACATTTTTCTGCGAGTGAATGAGCCGATATGTGAAGCTGAAATTATGCTCAGCGGTAAACCTTATAATTCAAAATATAGACAAGGGATAAGGTAGGAGTTTTGAAGCTCTCACGAGATTCGTTTGGCAAAGCAGAGGCCCTAGTTAGTTAAATTAAACCTATTTGTCTATATGTTTTACTTTATGAACTTCTTTCGGTTTTTCTCCAAAGAAAAATTGAGGATTTATTAATTATTATCATTGGTTAATATTATTTATTTCATGACAAATTTTCTCAGGACCCCAGGAACTTTACGATCAATAGTCGAACATGCTCACTACTAGACCAAAGAGGCACAATCACTTCTAATTATTATAAAAGTTAAAATGGATATACATATAAAGTACAATGAAATAGCTTTCAATAGCTTTGGAAAACTGGGTTAATTTAGTTTGGAATAAAGTGCTTCTGAGCATGAATGTGCTCAATACGTAAATGTTTAATGACATGATCGTGTTTGGTTAATTGCAGACTGCCGCAAAACTATCTCGGACAGCATTGTTTGAAAGACTTATTCCGTTCATGTAACTTAGTGAGTGAGTGTTCTCCTTATGATTTTGATAAAACTTTTTCCAAGAACAATAATGTTATTACTATTACCTATGTACCTACTTACTTTGGTGAAGTCACCAACGCTATAAACATTAAGTTGCTTAGAGGATAACAACAAAAAATAAGCACGTACACAAAAAAACGGAAACAAAAAAATAGCAACAGAATAGTAGAGTTTCATTAATGAATACTCATCATAGTTTAAATTTAGTTTATGACAAAGAGTAGCTTATGGCACATGCAATTTATACAGTTCCTACGGTTTTTATCGCAGTCCGCGTACAACTTAATGATACATTGATGTAAAATTGGGTTATTCCAATTACCTACTCCTGTGAATGATACTTAACTGCCTACTATTAAATTCGTTATATTTTATAAAATCAAATACTTTTGTATATAACTTATTGTTGTAGGTATCTGTACAAAATGTAATTGAATGAAAAGTTGACAAAGTTCTAACTCGACGTCAAACCCCCCGCAAATAGAACTATGTATTTCCCAACTAATCTCTCCATACTCTATAGTCTGTACTCATCCAATTACGCTTGAACAAGGATGTAAAACTTTCGCCAAGTCAAAGGAAATGGAACCATATCGCAGTAAATTAGTGCGATCATATCCGTATATGTGAAGTTGATCCTGCGAGTTAATGAGACAAAGTACCACCTGCACATAGTTTTCAACGAGCTGGTACTCTGCCGTTGTAGTTATAAACTATAAAGCCATCTGATTATTTCAGCGTATTTGACTAGAGTTTATAGTTCAAGAGCTCAACAAAATTAATTAACCTTAAGAGGCCTGTGAACTACGATTAATGCAAAATACTAAATCATTTGTAATTCGTGTATATTTTGATCATGTTGTGGTGTTATTCGGATTCATATAGTAATAATCTATGCTCCTGGCCATATTTGGTTCGGAAATACTTCTTTAAAACGAAATAATAAGCAATTTTGATCAAAATTTTTATAACTTTGGTCGAGTTCCGTAATACCAAAAATTATGAATGAAAACTTGTAACTTTCTTTATTAACTGGTGTTTTTCTTTAGATGGACAATAAAAACTGTGCTCCTGAACTAATGCGACGTGAGATAGTGTTGTTTTTATTGCAAAACAAGTAAGCAGAAAACATGTCCTCTTTGACATAAAAATAAGCAAAACTAAATTCGTTTACAATTTCGTTTAACAACTGTATTTCGGAACCAAATATGGCCAGGAGCATAGATTATTACTATATGAACCCGAATAACACCACGACATGATCGAAAATTGCACGAATTACAAATGATTTTGGTATTACGTTTGTATGGGAGACACCGTGGGTCAGTTGACTCTTAAAACCAAACCTCAACCATGGAGCCAAATATGTTTTACAAAATCACTGTAGTCACTGTAAAAGGTTAATGGATGTAAAAGGTCCATGGATGTATGGAATGCCGTAACAAGCTAATTCAATTCAATTTCTTTCATAAGTGCTAGCAAGTAGTGGCCTATATGAAAAAAATGATTAGAATCTTTGAATCAAGTCCAAACTTTATTTATTATAGTCTATACGGTCTCCACATTAACTCCTACATTTTTTTAAATAACATCTGGATTACAAAGTTAAAGGCAAATAATCAAGTTGTACTTTTCAATAAAATCTGTATGACAGGAAAAGTGCATGGAAAATAAAATAATTTTTTGTATGCAATATTAAATTCCGGATATGAATTTGTTATTCCTGATAGTAATGGTTCTTGAAAAACACTATTTTATTTTTGTATAATAATTTCGTTTTGGGTCAAGAGAAACTTGATACCACCTTTGGTCATTCTTCTGCCGTATTGTCAACTGTGGATGTTCCAGTATCGGGACGAAACGTGCGACGTGTGGTGTGAGTGGTTACTCACATTCAGTTCAGTATTGTTAGTACAGAGGCCTGATTGCGTAAGACAAACGTATTCATCGTTATCGTAATCATTAACAGACTCTTCCCCCGATTGACTGACGTAAATCAGAGGACCAATCAGCGGAAAGAATCGGTAAACGATTACGGTTTTTGTAAAAATTTCGAGTCGACTCACTTCGTACAAACGAACCGAATTCGTTCACGTGAAATCGTTACGTGAATAGACCCCTTGGTTTCCTATTTTATGCCTCATCTTGTGTACCGAGATATTAGGCCAACTAAAATGTATGTTGAGATTAATTAACACCTCTGATATTTTAGTCTAAATACGTCATAAAAAGTGATAGAGATGAGATTTTAAACTTTTATGAAACGCCTGTCAACATACAAACGTTGGGCTCTCAGACTATAATGTGTAGGTAAGATAAGTGCTGTTAGCGGCGTGTTATTAGTTTCAGCAACAGACACGTAACTTTGCAGACGCAAATATTTAATTAGTCTTTCACGTACATACTACTTATTATCTTATCTTATCTTAAGGAGCACACCACGAGTGTGCCCGCGAAATTCAAATTTTTCGTGGTTTTTCGCGATTTTTAAGCTATTTAGACATAATAGGCTTATGGCCGTCAAATTGCGATAATCCCAATATCTGCTTCACGTGTTTATATAAAAATCTCTGCTCGAAAGTGTCGAGTTAAAGAAATTAGTTCAAGATTTGCGAGTTACTCACATAAAACTCGATACTCGGACTAATTTCCTAGGATACACATTTTTATGCAAAGATTTTGATATAATCATGTAAAGATGATACTGCCATTCTCGCAAATTGATTGCCATAAGCCTATCATGTCTAATTAGCGTACAAATTGCAAAAAACGCCGAAAATTTTGAATTTCGCGGGCAGACCCGTTGATTTCACGTTAATATATATAAATCTCGTGTCACAATGTTTGTCCGCGATGGACTCCTAAACTACTGAACCGATTTAGTTCAAACTTCGTAAATATCTGTCATTTGGTACAACTTAAAAGATAGAATAGTTTTTATCCCACGTGGACGAAGTCGCGGGCATCAGCTAGTAATCATATAATACTAAGAGTAGAAATAGAATATTCTCGTTATTTTATTTTATATCTAGGATGTTTTATGGAGCTTCATTACCTTACTAGTTTTATAAAAGTAACTTCACATAATTCTTACGTCTATGTAAGTTTACATAACTCTACAAATATTCTTTTCTTTGAAAGACAAAACCTATTTAATAGCCCGTATCTTGACATGGATGTTCTCTTGTAAATTACAGGGTTTTGGTAAAATACCATTTCGGCTAAATGCGGATTGGCAGGCTTTATATATAGGAAGATAAATGAAACACTCAAACACTCAAGTTTTAAAATAATGATTTGCTTTGCAAGTCTACATTAAATATTTGATTACCATAAACGCACGTAACTTTGACTTTTCCGGGATGGAAAGAAGTACCTTAGTACTTACATATGGTAATATCGCTAAAAATTTGTATCCATTTCAAACTTCAGCAAAATCGTTTTAGTACTTATTAAGTGAAGGAGTAACAAACATAGATACATGAATAATATACCATTCATTTGTTGATACCACTCCAAAAAATCTAAGATTTTTAAAGAAAAAACGAACACAGCATTAAAAATTTCACATAATTCAACCAACTTCACAGCACAATAAAAGGCTAAAAGATAGATATTACACAACTAAAACATCAAACTAATTCAAATTCTAGGCAAATAACGATAAAAACCAAAATCGCATGAACCCAGTTTTTAAAGGCGAGAACTCATTAGAAACTCTTGCGAACAAAATCATTCATACCTAGCTCCCCAGTCACTTTACGCGACGTTTCCATGAAAGCCTTTGACGGGATTTTTGTGTTTTTTTATTTATAAAAACAACCCCTAATTAGCCGATGCTTTTTATGAAGATGCGGCCAGCAACTCTCGTTAGTATATAAATAAACGTGTAGCCACATAAAACATTGCCTGGGGACGGTCGCGGGTTTTATATTAAATTTCCTTTTTTTGTGTCCCGTATCTCAAAAGGAAAAACTGGAACCCCTTTTGGATTTTTTTTTGCTGTCCGTCTGCCTGTTCTTCTGTGAAAGCTTTTTTGGCTGAAACGGGTAATTATAAACAATCAATCTATATCTATACTTAATATTATAAAGAGGTAGCGTAACGATGTTTGTGAGTTTGTGAGTTTGTGACGTTGTAAGGGGTAATCTTTGGATCTACTGAACCGATTTTCAAAATTCTTTCACCAATAGAAAGCTACATTATCGTGGAGTGTCATAGGCTATAATAATTTCCAAAATTAACTAAGCATCTTTACTAAAACTTGAATAATGTAATTCAAGTCGCAAAAAAAATTGCTTTCATCGCGTACGCTGCGGAAACTATTGAGGATAGAACAAAACAATTTTCCACAATATTAAAGGACGTATCAAAATCTGCAAATTAGTCCGCGATAGCATATGCCTATCTCCTACGGGTAACTCGCAATAACTGCTTTTACTTTTAAAATTGTGGATTAAAAATAAATAATTTTTGTGAAGCTTATTTAGCCCATATGGTATTAATTTATATCTTTGTAAATATGTTTTTTAGAACGGAAATTTAATGTAGAATATTTTTGCTCTTTACTCTATACAGTTTAAACAAATATCTTTAAAGATATTAGCAAAACAAAAACGTGCGGTAAGCGTTTGCGCGCCGCCTCCGCTTCGGCCGTTGCTAGGGAATGGCGATAGGTTTTATAAGTATAGGCATTTATCTATCCTAATGCCTCGCGTTCAGCGCTGTGGGCTGCGGGTATAAGGCCCGGTTTCCACCACAGCGAAGCGGAGCGGAGCTGTATTTGAGTAACAAATCAGATTTCGTCATTTTGATATCTCCGAAACTGAGGGATGTCTAAATGATGAAATCTGGTTGGTTATCCAAACAGCTCCGCTTCGCCCCGCTTTGGTGGAAACCGGACCTTACGCGGGACAGACGGGCCGGGACAAAAATATTTCTAACGCGGAACGGAGTCCGCGGGCACTGCTAGTTGATAAAACTATAAATAACAAAGAGCACATATTTTCTCTACAGATCAACTTTACAAATGTAAAAAATTTCGTACTCTAGAAGAAATGAACAAAATGGACGCTTTTTCTTACCTACGCAAAAAAACCATTAGACGAGTACCTCTTTGTAAGCATACCTATTTCTTTCTCCATGGATAAGTATGGAATTTAAAAGGTTTTTATTAAGAAAAAGTGCAGGAAACTTAATGTAAACGAATAAGGTTATATTTTTTTAAACATAATTACATTGTGTAGCGGCTTATAGAGATAATAAGTACTGTTAACCCGAAAAAAGTGGCTGTGACATACGGACGGACAGACAGACAGACAGACATGACGAATCTATAAGGGTTCCGTTTTTTTGCCATTTGGCTACGGAACCCTAAAAAGATAGGCTAAAAATAATCACAGGAAATTTTCAAATTCAAATCGATATACAAAGTGTGGGTTAATTCATTATAGTGTGTGGCAGCTAACACATTTACTAGATAAGAAGTCCCAATTATTTTATTTTAATTACCATACAAAACTTATTATTTCATTTAGAAAAATTAAAAGCAACTCTAACTGTGATATTAACAAACCTCATATCATTTTTTCCAGTTCATTGATATTGAACCAGCTGTTTTAGGGATGTCACTTAAAATGTATGGCGCATTTTTGTACTCCCTATAGTTCCCTCAGGATATGAGCTACACTTCTTGTGATAATTTTTCATGCATCTATACATCGTTCCTTACTTTTCGGCTAATTAGATCAAGTAATCCACACGTTGTATATAAACGTTTATCCGCTCAGAACTTGAGCGCTGCTCCGAAAAATAATAACCGATGCCAAAATACCCAGTCGTAAAACCAAAAAGGTCTGATAGATCCTTATGTTCCTAAGTAATGAAGCTTGGGTCATTAGGTTAGGTCACTAGTGACGTCATCCGTCTTAGCAGATGCTTTCAGTAGCTCCGCAAGAAATATGTTACGTCATGGCTTTTAGTTTCTTGAGCGATGCACCGAAAAATAATAACCGATGCCAAAATACCCAGTCGTAAAACCAATAAGGTCTGATAGATCCTTATGTTCCTAAGTAAAGAAGGTTGGGTCATTAGGTTAGGTCACTAGTGACGTCATCCGTCTTAGCAGATGCTTTCAGTAGCTCCGCAAGAAATATGTTACGTCATGGCTTTTAGTTTAAGTAGAATCGTGATTACCGTCATCATCCACGAAAAACCTGCTAGACGCCCTATGATAATAACATCAAGATGAGCCCATCCGAACATTTTACGTAAACCTTCTTCATACAAGAAAATGTAGAGCCATGTGTCGAAACTCCTGCGAAATACTGCGTAGGCTTACAGCTTACTACTGACGCCGGAGGGGGGTTTTGCTCCCATAAACTGGCGACATTTTTTCGCGCGGTCCGCCGGGTCTATAGTATAGGTGTCTTTGTAGATGCCTTAACTCTTAATTTTAGTATTGCTGTATAAAGTAAGTATTGCTCTAGTTATTGCTGTATAAATGAATGAGCCCGTTTCACAACCGCCAGATAAACTTTATCTAATTTGAAATTTTGACAGATTCCAAATACAAAACTTGCCACAACATGTAATATAATCGCTGGATAAAATCTGAAATGAATGAACACGTGTGACTGTCTGGTTCAGTTTTAACCCAATCACAGCATTTAAGAAAGCTAGCTATTTACAGCTCAATAAAAATAATAATAAATAAATATATCAGTGCATAACACACATCGCAATCTAGCCCACAAATAAGACATAGTTTGTGTTATGGGTATAATACATATAAATATTCCATGCCTAAAAAATTCATACCAGACAGTTTTGCGGAGTATTTTAAAAAGACGTGAAGGAAAAGTAACTGCGATTACTTGGTGTGGTTGTTTATAATCAAAAAATGAGAAATTTATTAAAGAATGCGCTACGATACAAATGGGCAGATAGTCACTGACTCACTGCTCGCTCGTATGTAAGAGTCTACCGAGCAAATTGTCGATGATCGTAATTGACCGTATTCGATCCGACAAATTCCGAATGGACTTGAGTCGACTAAAATTTGTCTATTTCAGTCGACTCAAGTCCAGTTAGTTTACTTATCTGCAAAGTTAGTACGATAACATCTTCGGCTGCATCATCACTTACCATCAGATGAAATTGCAATCAAGTAGGTAGATACTAAGCTGTAGAGTGAAAAAAAAATGTCAAAAAACAATAGATAAAAATAGTCAAGATAGGCCCATCCAAACATTTTACAAAAACGTTCTTCATACAAGATAATGTAGCGTCTGTCGAAACTCCGGCGAAATACCATGTTTATTTTTTATATTTTTTTATATTATGTCTGCGGTCACCTTGCCTGGAATATTGTTATTAATTCAAAAAAAAAAAGAAATAGGTCTTTACCTATCTACCTATACTGACTACTGACGGGGGAGGGTGCAAAATAGTCATTCTTGCTCCCTTAAACTGGCGACATTTTTTCGCGCTGTTCACCCTGTCTTTAGTATACAAGTCTGTGCAAAAAACCTAAATTACAAAAATAATAATCTTTGACTAGACTCTAAAATCCAAAAGTAAGTAAACTCATCACTCAAAAAACAAACATTATAAAAATATGCACAGTAGTGTGCAGTGAACGCATTACCGAAATGAAGTACTTCGCACACAAACCGTGCCGTATTTAATTTATCACCACAATAGACAATCGCAGCGCGGGTTATCAAGAGAATCTCATCCCGACACTCGGCTCGGCTGATATGAAAGAACCTTCAATCAAGCGACCCTCATCCTGTGTAAACTAAGGGCTACTGCACAAGTGTTTGCGCAGCCTTCGTTTTTGGTGACCGGATTTGATTTAAATAGATTAACGGCTTGTATTGTTATTTTTTCATTTCGAAACTTCACTTGTTATTTTAATAAAGGGTCTTCATTTTTTAAGCTTAATTTTTTTAAGCATAGCTTCTATCGCGGGCTTTGCGCATGGAGACCGAATCCAGAAATTCCGTGACGAAAATAACCTAACACCCCTAAAGTAGAGCTTTTGGTACCAGGGTACCATGAGTGCAGGAGAGCGCACCTTCACAAACTTTTTACTTTTTAGTTTTGCCATCTATCGATGAATAGCAGAACTTTTAATGACTTTTTGAAATATCACGCTTGTCTCTTTAGTTCTGTAAATCGCCTCTAGGTGGCATTGTTTGTATCAGCTGCGTAACGCCAATGCTATGCAATAGCTTTACCGTGGCAGTCTCCGAGTGCTACACTTCTTTTTTTATAGTTGAATTACCCTTACAGTTGATGAGATTATGAGTTTATCCTCATCTTCATCGTTGCTTACCTTCAAGAGCTGTTGTAAACTACAAAAGGTACAAAACTGTGCCGAAAAAGCTGGACCCATTTTTATAGAACTTTTTGTGTATATGGTAGGTCTTAAAATATGACATAAACAACAATTTTTCTTATTTCTAAGTGAGAAATAATTTATATGACAAAATTACGTTTTCTGGGCATATAGGAGCTGATTTCTACTTGAAAAGCAGGCTGCAATTCAATTCAAGTCACCGCAAGTCGTATAAAGGCAGCCTACGCAAACATTTGTACAGCCCGCAGCGACGGTGACGGTTGTCACAACGCTAAATTACACCCATTTGTATGCAGATGTCGACGCTAACTCGCGCCTTTGACTCGATGCAAATAACGCGTGAAAATTAACCCATCGATGTGAGACGACCCTTGATTACGTCACGCTTTCCCGTTTGGAGACGAAAGACGGAGGACCAACTATTCATATGACGGACCTTTGTTACAAACGCGAGCGACGACCCATTATTATTAATCTATAGTTACAAAATAGTATTAGAGTTACTAGCTAAAACTATTACGAGATTACAAATGTGAAAATTTGTATGTCTGTTTCTCCTTCACGCCACACTAACTGAAGTTTGCAATGGAAATCTATAATGTGATTTATAACAGTACAAAATTCAAGCGGGCGAAATCGTTGATAAAACCTCTTATATACGAGTAAATAGTATTATATGAATGACATATGAGTAGTTAAGTCTAGAATTTTCAATGTTACCACACATTCAGTTGACGACTTTATTTATTTGCGATATTTAGTGATTTACAATTATTTTTCTCGAGTTAAAAATAATTACCCATGTATTTTGTCTACTGCTCTTCCATTTAGGGAAACTTACCTGAAACAAAAGAAATTAAAAATCAAGTTAATTATAATAAAGATGATAATATTCTTATGCTCTATGATCTCTATCTATTAATCAAACTAAATATTGTTATAGGTTTGCAAAAATACTAAAATAAACAGGTTTTACACATGAAAAATTTAAATTGAATCCCAAGCTGCGAAGTATCCAGGACTACATTTACTTCAGTGAGTTATAAAAATGCTCATTTACTACTAAAATTATTACTCACACGTGGCTTAAAAATATGTTTATGTAGTAAAACATTCATGTTACCGGGAATACTCGCGAAATAAGGCCTAGTCCACATGCCGCCAGCGCCACCCCACAATACACTAAAAAAACATATCAAGGTTTTTTTTCTCTAAAAAATATTAAGAAGATGTGTTTAAATTTATAGACGCGAAAATATTATGTACTCTGTCAACTCAGATTTTATGCAGGAATGTGAAGCTTTCTCGTGGAATCTCTTGATTTCAATCTACTTCCAAAACCCTTTTACTCCAAATGGGATTCTTTAAAAGACACTACCGTTTACTATTAACGTATTTACCATCGTAATTAATACACTAACTTATAAATTATATTTCTAATAGCTGTTGCGAACGAAGATTTTTTTCGGGATAAGAAGTAACTTATGTGTTAATCCAGGTTACAAGCTATCTATGTTTCAAATTTCAGTGAAATCGGTTCAGTAATTGCGTCGTGAAAGAGTAATAAACATCCATCCATACTTACAAACTTGTATCCTACGTCGACTCTCTACCAAGATTGGGACGTTTTGAATGTTCGGCAGCTCTTTATCTCCCAGGTTATTTTACGCAAACACTCAGAAACCAAAGCTCAATCTATTGTAAATGTTAATATTTTAAAAAGACGCAAACAAAAGATATTCGGAATTTTACCAAAGAGAACCGCACTTGCCGGACGCCAATTTTACTTCCTTAGTTCTAAACTCTATAATAGAATTAATGACACGCTCAATATATCTAATCTTAACAAACCCAACTTAAAAGAAACTGTTAACGCTTGGTTAAAGACACTTTGCTACGATGAAATTGAGGACTTGATCGCTGAAGTGAAATCATAGCTAGTTATTATTATTTTTATTATCTTCTTTCTCTGCCTATGCACCCATTGTTCTTACACCCACTTACACACATAAAAACACACACACGCACACACATACACACGTACACACACACACACTCGTACACACATATATACATTCACACTCACCCACTTTTTCTTAATAATATTACCTTCATTGCATAAACCTAAAATCTAAATTTGTATGGTCTAATAACCGGTGGATCCAAGGGAGGGCTACGGTGCCCGTAGCACAGGTTTTCCTAGTACGGGTGCCAAAGCACTCCTTTTGGTTTCAAAATTTATTGCTTACATTTTCTGTGTACTAGATCTAAGGAGTTTTTTATTGTGAAATTTTTTCTTGGTTAAAATAAATAAATTATAAATTATAAATTATAAATAAACTTTTATGCTTATATATTAGTAGGATAGGGTTAAATATTTTTTTGCCTTTGACGTCTTGGGCAGAGTTATAAAGGATTTTTGTTTCGAAACTATTTTTATCTGGGAAGACATCGTTTTGATCACAATATTTCAGGGCATTACACAAAGGAGAGGGCTGGCTAATCAACCGTGATAACAGGCCCTTTTATAGTGTTCAGATGTTTCTTTTTCATGTAATTTATGTGAACGAACCCAAGCGTTTATGTTTTCTTTTATTAGTTCTATGTAACATGGCCACCTTACGGAATAAAAGGAGAACAATGATTTACAAAAAAAATTAAAATACCGCTACGATTTTCCACAAGTAGGTAATATTTTGAAAATACTTCTTTAAAGCCGTATAATGTAAAATTAGAGTCGTTAGAGTTTTTGAAATTCATCATGTGAAAATTTCAAGTACGTCACTATCACGGCTCAAGAGAAAGGTACAGACTGGTGACAGACGGTTGGACGGACGGCGAAGTCTCAGTAATAGGGTCCCGTTTTTACCCTTTGGGTGCGGAACCCTAAATAACAGATTTACTTAAATATTATGGCTAGAAACTGCATCCACGCCCCTAGGGACTTCCCCCCCCTGGGCCGTGGTCCTCTCGTTAAGCTGCATTGTTTAGCAGACTGCGAAATATTGCCGCCCTCGTGCATACGGCGCTGCATGCCCGACGGAGTGGGTATTATTTGGATTTTGGACACACTGTATTCTCTATTATACATATTTCAAGCATATACAGGGTTATTTTAAAAATACCAAATCACTCTCGGCCTTTAGTTATTTACATTAACACAAACAACTTTTGTTCTACGTTTTTTTTAACTCGATATTTTGAGAAATATCAAATTTTCAAAATTTTACACAGATACTCTACCCGTAACTACTCTTTACATTGTACATGTATACCTACGTGCTATTTTTTGTATGAAATAAATTAATACTGTATTTTGAAAAGTCGTAGAACATAAGTTATTAGTGTCAATGTAAACAATTACAGGCCGAGAGCGATTTGGTATTTTTAAAATAACCCTGTATAGGGGTAACAAGTCTTAGATAACAACGAAAAATCATTCAACACAATTCAAAGTTGTTAATTAAAACCAGCTGGAATACAAGCTATACTGGCTTTAATATCTCGCTGCACGTAGGGAAATAAAATATACGCACTAGCAAGCTTTTCAGCAGTCCTGCTGCTTAACCTCATAAAATAAAACGGGGAATCAATTTTATTACCCGCCGGCAGCGAAATTTGCAAACAGCAGGTAGATATTATAATTGTTTTATATGTGAAACACGAGGATTATTTTTGGAAATCTTTAGAGGTCATTATAAAATCCCTGAGTTATTCAAAGAAAATTCAATATTTTTAAGTAGTTAATATACGTAAACTATTTCGTACATAATATTTAGATTTATTAAAAAAATAGTACTCCCTTAACATTGGCGGATTTAGAAAAGGCACGTACCTACCCTTCCCTAAATCCGCCAATGTTAATAAAATAGAAAATTCTTTTCAAAAAAACCGACTTCAAATGCCACTACAAAGAGTGAAATAAATTTTAATGTAGGACGTAGGTACACCAATTCGAAGTCGGGCAATTCGTAATTTCATCGCAAGACTCCATGCTCTTTTTGACACTTTTTGTGTCTACTTAAATTCTTGAATTTTTTTCGAACAATTTCGGGGAAAGAGTTCACCATTCATTTCATTTTGACGACCTCCGTGGTTGAGTTCCGGTTTTCAAGGCGCCGCCATCTCTGAGGTTCCGGGTTCGATCCCCGGTCGGGGCAATGTAGAAAAATAAGTTTTCTACATTGTCTCGGGTCTGGATGTTGTGGTACCTTCGTTGTTTCTGATTTCCTTAACACAAGTGCATAAGCTACTTACTTAGTGATCGGAGCAATGTAATGTGATGTTGTCCACTATTTATTTGTTTATTTATTTTATTCATGCTAACTTTAAGCACTAGTAGTTATAAGCAACGCTATAAAATATCGAATATTTTGAAAAATTCCGACGTTTACTCATGATAAACGTGTATAAACCACTAAAACATTGCAAGACGTTAATAGGTATCCGTCTAACGTGATCTTACAACTTAATTACGTTGGCGCAAGTTGGGCGCACACAATTAAGCGACGTCTAACGCCCGGGGCGCCGGAGGGCGGGGGGCGGCTGCAACTGGATAGAGTAGAATAGAAAATACTTTATTTCATGTAGGCCTAACGTATATATTAGATGCTCCTATGACAAGTCATTTCAATTTACACTGAATGCTACAATGGCGACGAATTTACAGGGCAAATATTATGTAAAACACGTGCTTACCTTTTTTTTAATGCTAAAGTTCTTTTTCAGATTATACAGTTAGATAGAAACAACTTCGACAAGGAAGCTGACAGAAGAATTCAGCTGGGATGGCCAGCATTTGGAAAACTGCGTCAAGTCTCTTCGATACCCCAATGCCTAAAGACAAAAGTCTTCTACGCCTGCGTCTTACCGATCATGATATATTATGGAGCAGAAACGTGGACACTCACAGTATATTCCGTCCAGTGGTTTGAGCTGTTTCTTGGTAGATCAGTCAGTCAGCCAGTGAAGTTTTCCTATTAATACAGACTAGGCTACTTATAGCTGCTCCACTCAGGTGTTTCCCTATGGGTTTTGAAATATCCTTCTTCATCCCAGATTTATTTACTAAGACCCATAGATCACTCCTTTTTATATATTATATATCATTGCTAAGACCCTAATAGAAGTACCGAAGGTAAAAAAATAAAATTGTGTAAATATAATCTTAATTAAACATAAAAACAGACCCATTAAAAATATTCTCGTGGAAAAATAACAGCAATATTCCCCAAAAAACACGAAAATAAATTTCATAATGCTTATAACATTATAGTAATTTAGAAAAAGATGTTTTGATCGATCACTGGGCCGGCCTCGCGGGCTTTTTGGCTTAATATATCACAGGAAGTGATAAATGGCGGGTGTTTATAATGTTGCCGTGGAAAATACTCGAAGGCCTGCGCTGAAAAATGCTCCTGGACGTGACTGGCTTCGGACTAGTTGGGACTCCATTTTTGGGACGAAGATCCTCTTCTAGGCCTCCTTAGTTTGGTAAACATCGGAGGTAAGGGGTGGGGGTGGGGCAGTGTTATTTGGTTATTTTTCCCAATAATCAAAAACTATCGGGCATTAAGGGGCCTGTGAACTACGATGTATCCGTTAATGCAAAATACTAAATCATTTTGTAATTCGTGAATATTTCGATCATGTTGTGGTGTTATTCGGATTCATATAGTAATAATCAATGCTCCTGGCCATATTTAGTTTGGAAATATTTCTTTAAAATAAAATAATAATCAATTTTGATCAAAATTATTATAACTTTGGTCGAGTTGCGTAATACCAAAAATTATTAATGAAAACTTGTAACTTTCTTTATTAACTGGTGTTTTTCTTTAGCTGGACAATAAAACTGTGCTCCTGAACTAATGCGACGGGAGATAGTGTTGTTTTTATTACAAAACAAATAAGCAGAAAACATGTCCTCTTTGACATAAAAATAAGCAAAACTAAATTCGTTTACAATTTCGTTTAACAACAGTATTTCGGAACCAGATATGGCCAGGAGCATAGATTATTACTTTACGAACCCGAATAACACCACAACATGATCGAAATATACACGAATTGCCAATGATTTTGGTATTACGTTTGTATGGGAGACATGGTAGTTCACAGAACTCTTAACAAATAAAAATCGGTTCTAGTATACACAAATAACTTATTTTGAAAATTTGACGAATTAATTTTTTTCCCCTTGTTAAATACAAATAAAATATTTGCAATTTTTTATCATTGCAACAATGTCGGGCCATTATTATGCCTACAACTATTCCAAATTTCATGTCTATAGCTTTAATATTTACTGAAATAAAGGGCCGGTACAGACAGACAGACAACAAAGTGATCTCATAAGGGTTCATTTTTATTCTTTGAGGTACGGAACCCTAAAAACGCACGGATGAATGTTTAAGTCCTAGCCAAAGACAGTCTAACTTATTTTAAGTTGAAATTAATTTCAGACTAATGTAATATCAAACCATAATTTTGTAGACGAGGCGAGCGCAAAATATCCTTTGGAAGTTGAAGTGGATTTCATAGTTTAATAAGCTACTCTTTTCCATCACAACATCATAATCTCCAAGTTAAGCACAAACACTTCGCTGCAGGATATTAAAAATAAATATCCCGCGTGCTTCGTGTAATGAAAATCAAATTTGCACAAAACCTCCAGGCTCTATCCTAGTCTAGTGGAGAGCTTTTTACCGTTACTTGTTCACGATATATTTTTAGATTCCCATACTGAAAGATTAAAACGGGGTCCTATTGATAAGACTTCGCTGTCTGTCTGTTTGTTCATGTGATACACTGTTTAAATTTTCGCATAAATTATGATGTATTTTCAGATCTGTTGCCGCTATAACAACAAGACTAAAAAACCGAATATATAAATATTTTAAAGCTTCGTTGTATTAGTTGGGAGAGAGGTTTTTTTTTTATATCAGGACATTACACACATCACAATCTAGTACCAAAGTAAGCGATAGCTTTACTTGGTTCAAAACCATCATTCTTGGGTACATGCTGAAAACATGCTTATAAAGCTGACTTCTAACTTCTATTGCAGTAAATGTTATTAGTTATAAAACACAATTTATTCTTATAAGAGTAAATGCTGAGTTTCTTGTTCGCTCTTCTCAGTGCAAAACGACTTTCCGAACATGGCAGTATATTCGTAAATTTTATAAGCGCTTTAGACCTTATATGTGAATGAACATTAGATTTTTTTATTAGAATTTTTTGCTCACGCGTTTTCCTGTAATGTAAACACTATCCAATAGCAAGCGAGCGCTTACATGAGTAGGAAAAATAGAACGCGCTCGTAGTGCCCTCTAGTGAGCCTTTTCTCGCTCCACCATTTAATTGTAAGCGCAATGTTACTTTGACGGCGTACTCGTTAGCTTTTACGCGATACAAACAAATGAAAAGCCTTGAAATGGTAATTGTGCTTCAGCTTTACCCAATTTTGATGTCCCACTGTTGGGCACGGGTCTCGTCTCAGAGTGGGAGAGGTTTAGCCATTGGCAATTGGGGATTGGTCACGAGACCATTTCATAACGCCTTTGAGACTATTTAGATAAAAAATCGTGTATTTGCGATTTATTTATTTTTAGTAACTTTAGCCGTTAAAATATCGTCGAACAAGAATAATATCGCATAATATTATTAACTGATAAAAAAGTTTTTTAAATACATAACAATAGTCAATACCATCATTTTTATACTTAGTATCAAAACATGGTGAAAAAGGGCTTTGCCATTGACACAAATTTGAAAATTTATATTTGGAAGACACTTTTCTACTATGAGTACCTAGTTGCTTACTTTATTTTACTCGTATAAATAGAAAAGCCGACCCAGCAAACGTTATTTCACCATATAAATTATTTCCCAGGGGTAAAAAAATAGCTTATGTCTTATTCGCAGACCTACCTAATATAATAACACAAATACTGTAACTTTCACACATAAATACGATGAATTACGACTTTAATCATGCATCATAAACAGTTATAAAATTTCAATTTCCACTCGTCTGATTCTCATAATATAATTGGATGCGTCCTTTCACACTGAGCCCTTATCTGGAACCCCCTACAGTAGGTAGTTTGACAGATGCACGAATGACGCAATGAGCATTCGTCCCAAGATTGCATCGCGTCATTTGGGAGGACGTTTGGGAGACAAAACCGATGTTTTATGCATGAATAGTGAATACCAGACCCTTAGGCCATTTATCTTACGCAGATTTTACCGAAACGTCACTGCCTGAACTAGATTTCTTTGAAGTGAAACTTAGGTGCGTTTGGAATTAAAACCTTTGAACTCGCGACAGCTTTATTACGTACCTCTTATAGAACAAGAGCCCGGAGACCCGAGATATATTTGTTTTCTAAAGGACAAAATGTGGTGCTTTAGGTAGTGTTAATATATGTATTGAATGCCCGCATACTTGCTAAGTTAGCGATTAGACCAATTAATACATATCAGTGTGAAAAGGAAATGAAAATATGGTTAACTGTACTTAAATTCTTGTAAGATATTATTTACTTAAATGTTTGTTTTAAGAGGTTTTATAAGCTATTAAATCAACATCACTTTAATCTTAAATATAAGTCTAAAAACACAGCTTAGCTCAAACAAAGTCAGTTTACCCTTTTATCTGTACGAAAAGCTTAATGTCACAAAAGTTTTGAAAGGATCTTATTCATTTTATCCCCAATCTCGCATAGTCGCCCGTGGGAATTCCACCGCACCTATAATAGTAGTGGCAAAAAGTATAAAACAACCTTGAAAACGGCGTAAAAACTTTCATAATAATTGAAACGTCATACCAATCAAAACCGAATCCACGTTTGTACAGAACAAAAAGATACAAAAACCTACCTGTTAGAAATTTATTTCTCTGCATCACTTGCTAGATCGAAAGTAATTCCTGTGAGCTTAGGAATAAAGGTCATACTCGTAGTAATTGCTGAGGTCGTGTGCAAGTGCAACCCCGGGTAAGGTGAAGGGGGATCGGCGGTCGCCCAGGATACGAGCTCTGCCCGGGAAAGGGCCTGTCGACTCAGAGTGTAAACACACCATGGAACAACCCATACAAATTGCAACTCTAGGTCCTGAAAACCTAAAGTCGCTTTTCTAATAACAATTGTCCCATGATCTTGAAACACTCGCTAGACTCTGCCAATAGTTAATTAAGTTTGGACTCTTTGTCCTGTGCAACAAGATTGCTATTCAAATAGTAGACTCTAGCAATATGAATTAGCGATCTGTACGTTCACTGTGCTATAGAGAAAACGGTCTGCTTTTCAAGCTTCTAATTCGGTTATACTTAAGGCGAATCCTCACAGAAGACGTTCTTAAGAGTGTATCTACCTCTTCCCGTCTTTTCAATATCTCTAAATTTATATTCGAAATACACCAAACAAAAGCATCTCTGAGACACACTAGTCTTTTAGAAGACCTTTTAGGCGCAATATTTTTAACAGACTTCAAACGAAGGAGGTTGATATCAATTCAAGGAGCTTTCAATTGTCATCACTTTGAGAAATTAATTTAATATCTCTTGAATTTTTAAGCAAATATAGATTCAAAATTATTACTTACTATGAATTTGATAGAGTTATAAATGTTTACTTCTCGTATATAGATTGTATCGTGAAACCGAATTGAGATTCGAATCGAAATTTATCCGATGACGTGGCAGAGTTTTTAAAAATAATTGTTTCTATAATGTTTGTGAATTATACATATAGAGTTCCAACAAGTAACGAGTTTTTCTATCTAAATTGAAAGCAAATTCACTTGGCATTACATAATTCATGACAAAGTTGAGACATGACCATATAGCCAAATACAAGATAATAAAAATGTATTCCCTATAAATTTCTATCCGCTTTAACCACTAGCATGTTAAAACAGTGAGAACAATGCGAATTGAATCGTGTTCCCAGAATAACAAGAACTTTATTAGCTTGTTCCACAAAGGTTAGACCGGGGTGGATGTACTCATTCATAATCGCGGCGCCGTCGAACGCTCAGGTGGTAGAGATTTAAGATTTATTGTAAGGTGAGATTGTCCTCCACATAATCTGTATTGTTTTATGGACATTGTTTTAATGATAGTAGCGCAGGGGAGGTTGGGGTGACACGGAGTACGATATTATCATATTAAATTCAATGTATTCATCGAGGGTCTGGGTAGCTTTATGAACTTATATTTATGAGTAAGGTGGCAGTGTTCTGTTCATTAATTATTTATAACAGTAGCTACAGTAACTCCAAAATAGGATGATTATAATACATACAATATTATTCTCAGCTAGCAACTATACTTATTATTTTAATACCAGCCATTTCACACGGTCTCTCCCGCATGAAATTTCGGCTTTCACATATCCCGTAATGATAATGAGTCATCTTCAAAAGATAGACATAATAATTATGATGGGGTGGACTTCTGATTAGAACTTTTAAAGGAAAACAGTTCCGTCATACATGGTTTTTGGGTAACTTTAACAATTTACGCAGCGCACGCTACGGAAGCTCTTAAAAAAGAACGATTTTCCCGTTTTTGTAAAAAAAATATTGGATGCTCCGTTCCTACTCGTAATAGTCACTTCGTAATGTTATACAGCCTATAGCCTTTCTTGGTAAATGGATTATCCAACGCAAAAAAATAAAATGGAAAATTCTTTTCAAAAAAACCGACTTCAAATACCACTACAAAGAGTGAAATAATTTTTCAATGTAGGTACACCAATTCGAAGTCGGGCGATTAATATGAAGGACTATGATAGTACGAATTGCCCGACTTCGAATCGGTGTACCTACATTGAAAAATTATTTCATTCTTTGTAGTGGCATTTGAAGTCGGTTTTTTTTAAAAGAATTTTTCATTTTATTTTTACCTTTTTAGTGGAAAACAACAAATGCACGGGGCATTGAAAAAAATGCCCAAATCGCTTGAAGTGTGCTTATAAAATCTGAAGAGTTCCCCTTAATTTTTCCGAGATCCTATCATCAGAACCTGACTTGATGACTATATAGTCATTATGTCAGCATCTGCATGCAAATGCACTAGTCACTATAAAAAATATCCAAATCGCTTCAAGTATATTAGCAAAATTTGAAGAGTTCCCTCGATTTCACCAAGATCCCATGAACAGATCCTGACCTGATGACTATAGGACAACTTGGAAAATATTACTCTTTCAAATAATACTCAAATTGTTTCAAGTGTCCATATAAAATTTGAAAAGTTCCCTCGACTTCTCCAGGATTACATCATCAGATCCTGACCAAAAAAAATGGGACCAACTTGGAAGTATACCCTTTCAAACAAAAAAAGAATTTTCCAAATCGGTTTACACGTCTTCGAGTAATCGGTGAACATACATAAAAAAAAAGATGCCGACGAATTGAGAACCTCCTCCTTTTTTTGAAGTCGGTTAAAAATATTTTTTCAATTCGGACCAGATCTTGAGATTAGCGAGTTCAAACAAACAAACTCTTAACTTTATGATATTAGTATAAAGATATATTATCATCCACAAATCGCAGATGGCAATGGGCAGACCATTAAGGTGGGGTAAGAAACGCAAGTCCGAATAAATCAGCCACTTAAGACCAAAACAGAGAAGGAAATAAATATTAGGTGACGAAAATTACAAAAATAGACCAAAGCCTCCGACTTTTACTTGTAACCTTTTAGGTCAACAGTCTTTGAGAACCGTCGACTGATGCATCTTTGCAATTTATACCTAACAGAGATGGATTTAAGAGTTAAATTTGGTGTCGACTCGGAGGCCTAGTGTACGGGCCTCGTTAGTGCTAAAAACCCACTGCGGATCCGAGAACACTTCGCGACTGGCTGTATTTCGCACTTGCAGTCCCCAAAAAAAAGTTTATATTTCCATTTACCACGAGTTAATCCAGTAAAGCCATTTCGGGCGGAAAATATTTTTGTTTAATGGTAATCCCTCGGTGAGGGATAATATTTTTGGTTTTTTAGAGTTCCGTACCTAAAATGAAAATCGGAACCCTTATGGAAGCATTTTTTTGTCCATCCGTCAATCTGCATACCACTTATTTGGTCCTACTTTCTTTGGTAGTTTGGTTTGGTATTACTTTCTTATAGAAACAAATAAAAGTATCGAGATAAAATCAGGGCAACTAAAATCAAGTAACTAAGGTAAGTGTAATAATGTGGTCTTTCGACGGTTTAGTAAATTCAAGCACTAAAGTCATCGTAGTCAGAAGTTATGACCTCGCCTTTATTGCAAATTAACTATTTATTTATCAAAAACTATGAAGCAAGAAGCGAGGTATCATTGAACAAACAAATAATCCGAAAGTTGTGAATTGAATATATTATCTCAAGGTCATTAAGGTCTTGCATGCATTGAGAAGGGCTGCGTTATAATTAGGCAGTTAATTATTTAGAGAATACATGTAGCTATAGCTTGTATGTTAAGAAATAATAAAAAAGTTAAAAAACTCGGCCATACGGAGCCCGCTCGCACTAGTCCAATTCCCACTTGACTTGTTTTTTTCTCTTTGTCCATTTTTCCACCTTCATGGCGGAAAACAACAGACTTAATATTATGATCATTAAATTGTAATCTCAAAAACAGAGAATTTGTGTTGTTTTTTATTTATATCATATTTTACTGGCTATTCAGAAGAGCTAATAAGTAAGGCCTATATGATGTCAATTCCAGAAATGCCAGCAAAGAGCACTATTAGGAGATGTTGACTTGCCAAGGAAACATGCGTAAAGAGAAAGTTTGAGCAACAATCGTGTGACACTGTTTTGTGGTTTATCGATAAATTGCAGCATTCAAACAAAACAATTAAACTCGCAACACTCCTTTCCGTCGGGCGGGCTGTAGGGCGGGCGGCAGGGCGGGCGGTGCTGCGGTCGGATACAGGCACAGTTATAGCCGACGTCGCTTTGACGCTCGATGGTCCAATCAATTTGTTGAAAGCGGCTTGATTGACCTCACAATGCCGGAGAGATCAAACAAATATGAGAATTAATAAATTCGTTAAGTTTTAATGGCTTTCGCGTATATAACTACTGACAAATGGAAGGCTTTGTCTATGAAGCAATCAATTCTGTATTTTACAATAATTAAGTGGTCGTATCGAAATACAAAGACCATGCGGCAATTTAATAATAATAATTTAACAAATAGGTAGACTGATTTGTTTCACGCTTTTCGATGGGCGGTTTATTTCAATCAATATATTCGTATTCCTACGAGGTGGGACTTGCGAGTGTGTGGCAATATATCCCGCTTTCTGTTTTTTTTTTAATCTGGTAAAATAATCAGCCAAGGTGAGTCAGACTCGCGCACGAAGGGTACCATACCATTTTCTATACATATAACGTAGCGAGATGATACATAAGCCAAAACTCAAAATTATACCCTACTACACAAGTAATCTAGGGTGTTCCGGATTATTGTCGACCAAAAACGAGCAAAAAAATCACATTTATTGTATCTTTATTTTATTCTATTTTTTAGTGTCTGCTATTATATCGGCAATGGAAATACATCATATGTGAAAAATTTCAAGAGATACAGCCTGGTGACCAACGGACGGACGGTGAAGTCTTAGTAACAGGGTCTCATTTTAAACTTTGTGTAAATAACCCTACAAAGTTATATCAAAGAGGCTTTTTCACCTTTGACGCTTGCCATTTTGTGAGATCCTAATTAAGGACTAACTTATAACGCATCAAAAATTCTGATAGACCTCATAAGGTTGTCTGAGACATCATTAATCCACCTGTCTGCAATCCAAACATTCAATGTAAAGACAAGACACACGAGTGTAAATTGAAGGCCAACACGTAATTACGGCCCTGTCTCCGAGCCAGTCTAAATATGCCTTGCAATCGAGGGCTAGGGCGTCCTTGACATAAGATTTACTAGCAAGACTAGAAATTAGAGAGACATACAGAAACGACGTGGACGCACACCACATTTTAAATCGTATAAATAAATAAAAAATCTAAATCATTCATATTATGTGTGTCTGAGACTGTCTTGCATACATTGCTTGATACATAAAATTATTATAATACTAGCTGTTGCCCGCGGCTCCGCCCGCGTGCAGTTCGTTTTTTTTACAAAAATGTTTCCCGTGGAATTTCTTAATTTTTCCCAAGATAAATGAGTGGTCCCTGGGTTCGATGGACCCGTAAAGGAGTCTTCTTCTAATCTCTCCTGTCAACGTGCTATCTTCTTTCACACAATTTACCTATATCTTCTTTGATCTTCCTCTACTTATACACTCTGTCGAAATCGCTTATGTTACTCAATTCGCATGGAGTAAGACAGAGTGGGGCGTGTCATCGTGGATTGTAATATCTATTGCACGATCAAAAGGACGATTTAAACTGTCGATATTTCGACCCCGTTTTGATTGTGCTACGTAGATAAGTAGCTATAGGTTTTTTTAAACATCCCACGGGTGCTCTCAAATTTTTCAGGATGAAAAGTATCTTAAATGTTGACCGGGCATATGTATATAAAGTAGGATCATAAAATTTCATTTAAATCCGTTACTTGAAAGACGCCTGCTAACCGTTTTTCTAATGTTTTCTTTCCCTCGGGAACTCGATTGGATTAATAAGTTTTACTATATATATATAAGACATTTAAAGTTCACTATATCTCGAGTCCTCAATCACATTCTTTCTATTAGTTTTTATAACAATGAAATGCACAAAACAATCTGCGCGTCCCACGCCATTTTAAATCCTCGACACAGATCAATATCATAGATACGCGCCAGACAGCTGATACGCGAAGCGCGGCAAATTCAAATGAATGAAATGTCACTCATTTCATTACATCTCCCCCCTAAGAGCGAAAATTCTAAGCAATATATCTGTAAAATGTACTTATAAGTCATCTTCATATTCATTATCATCTTCTTCATCTTCTTCAGCCTCTGTTATGACAGGTTGCAATTTTGTTATATGAAATAATGTTGATTCTGTTTTTCTGTTGCCTGTATCAATCCTATGAATGGAATTCGATATTTTCTCTATTATTTTGAAAGGGCCTATTTTTAATTCGTCTAATTTCTTTCTATTCAGTCTATTTCCATTTTCTACATATACACTGTCTCCTACATTAAATTCTTGCATTTTTCTATTTCTATCAAATATTTTCTTGTTATACTCATGAGATTTTATTGTATTCTCTAATGCCAATCTTCTATCAGCAATCCACTTGTCTTCCTTTTCCATCGTTTTGAATTCATTTGGTAGAATACTGACATTTGTACCATCCAGTAAATATTTTGGTGCAAAACCTGTAACGGAGTGTTCTGTTTCATTATATTTTTGTATACATTCTCTTGCCAGTGTTGTCCATGTTCTCTTATTATTTTTCTCATTCATTTTACACCTTATTTTATTTACTATTGTTTGGTTTAATCTTTCATTCAAGCCGTTCGAGAATGGTATATTCACGGCTGTAAAAATTAGTTTAATATTATTTTCCTGCAAAAATTGTTTAAATTCTCTTGAATTTATGCCCGGATATTGATCTGTCAGGATAATTCCAATCTCATCTGTCTCTAGTACTTTCTTTGTTAAATTTATAAAGTCACATGCATTCTGGGTTTTCGAAGTCGCTATAAATGCATATCTTGTGTAGTGATCTACTAAAAGGTGTAGATATTTCTTTGTAGACCTAGATCCTCCAAATCCACCAATAGTATCCATTGACATTATTTCAAATGGTTTGGTAGCTGGTCCCAGTTGTGACATTAATCCATTTTTTTTTGACATCTTGATTTATTTTTTATGCATATTTCACATGTTTTACAAATATTTATGATATTTTTTGTTAGGTTTATAGCCGTATATATTGAACTTATTTTTTTCTGCAGTTGTCTGATCCCAATATGGCATAAATCTTCATGCACCTTTTTTATAAGTTTTTTACTAAATTCTTCTGAGAGGATAATCTTTTCCTGTTTCTTTATTTTTTTATAATAGATATTATTTTTTAGTATTAAATTTTGTTTCTTTTCTCTTATTGTTTCATTTTTCTCTTGGTCTCCAACTATATCTTTTATTTGTATTAAATTAACTATTCTCAATGTTTCCTCTCTGTTATCTTCTGGTTCTAATACAGGGTTTCGGCTCAAACAGTCTGCTTCTACATTTTCTTTACCAGGTATATATTTTACGGTAAAGTCATACTGAGATAGGTAGTATGTGAGATCACCCAATTCTTCATCTGTCCTGCATTTAATGTTCATGTTCTCTAGAGGTTTGTGATCTGAGTAAATGGTGAATTGTTTTCCGATGAGCCAGTGCTGCCAATATTTAACAGCTTCTTTCATAGCAAGACATTCTAAATATATAGCCTTTTTCCGTTTTTGATGTTCATTCAATTTTTTTGAGAAATATGCCACCGGTTTGTCTTTACCATCTAGTTGTGTCTGTATTAATATTGCTCCAATGCCCTCCAAAGATGCATCGGTAAAGATTTTGATTGGTAAGTCTTTGTCGAATATTTCCAAGACCGGTTGCGAACATAAATATCTTTTTATCAGATTGAATGCTTCTTCACATTTCTCTGACCATACAAATTTCTCGTTTTTTCGTAATAAATTGTGTAATGGATCTAAGATAATTGCACTTCTTGGTATATAGTCATGGTAGAAGTTTATTTTTCCCAAAAATTGTCTGATGTTCTTTTGCGTCTTAGGAGTTGGAAAGTTCCTTATTGAAATCAAATTGTCTTTTAGTGGTCTTACTGAATTGTTCTGAATTATATGGCCGAGGTATTTTACCGAGTCTGAAGCAAAGGTACATTTCTTAAACTTCAGTCTAAAGCCTTCTTTAATTATTGCCTCTAATACATTTCTAATGTGCCTTATATGTTCTTCAAAGGTAGACGAGTATATCAAAATATCATCGATATAGTTAACAGAGTATCCTGTGAGATTGTGTTTTCTTAGAATATTGCTTAAGATTCTCTGGAAAATTGCTGGTGATGTTTTCAAGCCAAAAGGGAGGCAGGTCCACTGGAAGTGGCCATCTTGTGTGACAAATCCTGTTTTACTTCTGTCTTCCACCCGTAATGGTATTGCCCAAAATGCTGAGTTTATATCTAGTGTAGTAAAATACTTGCAATTTCTAGTTTTAATAATTAGATCATCTATCAAAGGAAATGGTTGAGCTTGTGGTATAACTATTTTGTTTAACTCTCTGAAATCTACACATAAACGGGATTTTCTATTTTCACCTTTTTTAAACGCCAATGTCACTGGAGCAGCGAAAGGACTGTATGATTCTTCTATTAAATTGTTCTTTAGTAACATCGATATACTTTAAATGTCGTTTTATAAGACATTTAAAGTTCACTATATCTCGAGTCCTCAATCACATTCTTTCTATTAGTTTTTATAACAATGAAATGCACAAAACAATCTGCGCGTCCCACGCCATTTTAAATCCTCGACACAGATCAATATCATAGATACGCGCCAGACAGCTGATACGCGAAGCGCGGCAAATTCAAATGAATGAAATGTCACTCATTTCATTACATATATATATTTTGTTAAAGAGGCAACATAAGGTATCAGCATAACAAATTTTACTAAATTAAGTTCATTAGTTGTTGTTTACAAAGCTGTTAAATTAATTGCAGTTTTTTAACTATCCCACGGGAACTCTTTATTTTACCAGGATGAAAAGTATCCTATATGTTGACCAGGGACATAAGCTACCACCACACAAAATTTCATTGGAATCGGTCCAGCCGTTCCAAAGATTAGCCCGTACAAACAGACAGACAAACAGACAAACAGACAAACAGAAATTCGACCTCTACAGATTTATTATATGTATTGATTACCACGTACTACTAAGACAACTTAATATAAAGAATACCTGAAAAACAGCTGAAGGGGTAACTTTGTATAGCTAATATACGTTCCAAATCTAAGCCAATCTTGACATGCCTTTTAATCAATAATAATCGCAATATTTAAGTACCTAGAATTAGTAACTATTAAATAAAATCTTTTATGAAAAAAAAATGTATGCAGAAGCAATGATTGTTTTTTTTTCAAATTTTGATACTTTACAATCAATGGCTGGTATATGTAGTTAAACATCCATATAAAAACAGTAGCACTACGGGAATGCTGACAGGATTGCCGGTGTGTTTTATGAACCTTGACTTCAGATGTATGTACACAAAGGGGTCGGTAACGGCCGTTATCCGTACCAACACCTCTGATTAACAGTGTCGCATGTTCAATGGCTTTTCCCATCTCAACAACAACAACGAGCCTAACGCGCCAAAAGTCATTTTCACTTGAAAAATCTGCAGTTACAATTTTTTTTCGTAATGTCTTCATTTTTGTCCACTTATTTATCAATAATGTGGTATTGCTAAGCTTATTTTTGCTGTTTTCATTCGTGTAAAAAATTCGTGTCAGTAAGCTATGTATATAATATGTGTGTACATTTATGTTACTAGCTTACCTTCTGTTGATCCCTCTATTTTGTGCATCTTGTGTCGACATCAGGTGCATGGAGATGAACTGCGTCTGGTCTGGAGCGACCTTTGATTAAACCTTTGTTCTAAGACGAGCGCTGAGCACACATCAACTCGCAACTACACTAAATCGATTGTGCTGTGGATTCAATATAGATTATATAGCTACTCTGAATACATAGATTACTATTCATCGGGGAAAAAACCTATGGTTTTCTCGAGTAGCCGTGGGAAAAACTAAAACTTACTTGTAACAAGCTATAAATATTTGCAGAATCTATAATTATTAATTCATACAGGATACACAACCTATAACATTTAAGTCGATAATATTCTGTATACTTATCTAAGTTTTAGCATATTTATTAATTACTAGCTGTTGCCCGCGGCTCCGCCCGCGTGCAGTTCGTTTTTTTTTACAAAAATGTCTCCCGTGGAATTTCTTAATTTTTCCCAAGATAAATGGGTGGTCCCTGGGTTCGATGGACCCGTAAAGGAGTCTTCTTCCAATCTCTCCTGTCAACGTGCTATCTTCTTTCACACAATTTACCTATATCTTCTTTGGTCTTCCTCTACTTATACACTCTATCGAAATCGCTTATGTTACTCAATTCGCATGGAGTAAGACAGAGTGGGGCGTGTCATCGTGGATTGTAATATCTATACTAACCAAACTTATCTTATTCTGAGATGATACCAACGCCCAGATATTGTAATTAAGCATTCTGATGCGCTGCTGTGTACGTAGCAACCAGTTCCTGCTACGTACGGGTTATCTTGTATAGTTATACCTAGTTGCACGATCAAAAGGACGATTTAAACTGTCGATATTTCAACCCCGTTTTGATTGTGCTACGTAGATAAGTAGCTATAGGTTTTTTTAAACATCCCACTGGTGCTCTCAAATTTTTCAGGATGAAAAGTATCTTAAATGTTGACCGGGCATATATATAAAGTAGGATCATAAAATTTCATTTAAATCCGTTACTTGAAAGACGCCTGCTTTTCCTGTTTTTGTAATGTTTTCTTTCCCGCGGAAACTCGATTGGATTAATAAGTTTTACTATATATATATTTTGTTAAAGAGGCAACATAAGGTATCAGCATAACAAATTTTACTAAATTAAGTTCATTAGTTGTTGTTTACAAAGCTGTTAAATTAATTGCAGTTTTTTAACTATCCCACGGGAACTCTTTATTTTACCGGGATGAAAGGATCCTATATGTTGACCAGGGACATAAGCTACCACCACACAAAATTTCATTGGAATCGGTCCAGCCGTTCCAAAGATTAGCCCGTACAAACAGACAGACAAACAGACAAACAGATAAACAGACAAACAGAGAAACAAAAAATTTGAAAAAAATTTAAATTAGTTCTATTTCACTTCTTACATCCCCCTGACTCCGTTTTTAGCATTTTTTTTATTTGTACAGAAATTCGACCTCTACAGATTTATTATATGTATTGATGATGATGTACTTTTTTATGGAGTTTATCTAAGCGCATCACTTATGAATGGCTACACCTATTTGGCAATTTCTTTTTTGATATGTTTATGATTGTCAGAACATAGACATTTTTGGAAAATTATGGGAAAGTAAAGTTACAGCGAGACGCGGTCTAAGCTTATCGTGGGCAACAGCTACTTTAATATGCACATACTTACCCGAAATTTTATAAAGGCGCAAAATGTGTTTCTCTCGCGGTTTTGACACTAACAGCTAAGGAGTGGAACGCTTTTCCAGCCTCTGTGCTCCCAGACAAGTACCTACAATCAGGTTGCCTTTAAAACAAGAGAGAATAAGCGTTTTCTAGGCAAACGCATTCTTACCTAGACCTCATCATTGCTGTCCATCAGGCATGACTATTCTCAAGCGCAAGCCATCTACAATAGCATCTACAATAAAAAATTGTAGAGGGTTCCATACTATCAAAACCTATTCTCTTATTAAAGTAAATTAAGCCCCCGAATTCTAAAACTAGCAATAAATCACGTTTGTTGTATGGAAATTGTAAACCTTCTTAAATATTTAATTTATTCTATTTTTTTTATGTTTGTTGTTATAGCGACAACAGAAATACATCATCTGTGAAAATTTCAAGTCTGTAGCTATCACGGATCAAGAGATACAGCCTGGTGGCAGACGGACACACGGATGGGCGGACAGCGAAGTCTTAGTAATAGGATACCTTTTTACCCTTTGGGTACGGAACCCTAAAACAATACGCTACAATTTCAACTTGAGTGCCATTTTGGTCAAAACCCCTACACACACGCACTCTAAGATTTTATGTAGATCCAATCTCGACGATTTGTCTTGTCGGCACCACTATGGCAACTGGACAAACCAACTCCCAATATTTTATATAGCGATAATAAATCTGGCTAGCGAGCCGGTGTTGCAGCGATACAGGGAGTCCGTGCATTGTGATAAATGACCGTAATTGGTCAGGCTGTCGTTTTGCTCTGTTACGGCGTATCGCGGAACGTCTGTGTCGGAGAAAATTGCTTGCTAATTTACTCGTAACGTTCTGAGTAAAAATTAATATTGAATTTTTCGTTGCATAGAACAGTAACAGAACTATAATTTTAAGGATTTTATGAACCTTAGTTGGAATTTTCTTTCTAAAATAACAATTCTGCATAATATTTTGGATAAGGCGAGATTATAGTGTAGGTACCTACCTACATATTACAATATATTTTCAGAGTTATCCGAGTAAAATGTCTGTGAAATACAGACAGGAGAAAATTTATAGTGTTAAATTTATCGTACTTAGCTTCGGAATTTAAAAATAGTTTATTTTTGCTCTGTATGCATCAATTCCTATTCAATATTCATTCAGCTATATGAAACTAGAGCTTAACTCAAAATCTAGAACCTACAGTTTCAAACAACTATAACCTAACCAAGATGAAATAGCTGAACGACATCTGCCGGGAAACTAATACAAAACAAATCAATGTTCGGTCGCCAAGAAATAATAAAAATATGTCTACAGCAATTGATATTATTTTTCATTCCTAATGCTTCAACTCTGATTAAAAAGGTCCAATCACAGCGACTATAATAGAAATCCTCGTTTCTCCAGCAAAAAAAAAACATCATAATATCATTATTCAGCTGTTTAATGAAAATCCCAAAAGAGGAAATTAAGGAAACGTAACGGAATCGAGGCGGCACCACCCGTAGTAATTACAATTTTAATATGACTTGTTGCTTACCACAAAAATACAGGCGTGCACAGACCAAGAAAGAGGATAGACTGAATTTCACAAGTTTACTTAACATTATTATGATACTAAACTGGTGAACCTCCTCAGCAACGGTTAAGTTCTCAAAATCTTTTAAGCGAATCGTTACGTCATGATAGTGATAGCTAGTATATGTATCTGCCTTGTGTCTTAAGTCGTGTCCATCTTATCAGACAGTTACCATTTCCAATTGCAACATAAGCAAGCCACGGTAACAAAGAGTACAAAAAGTTTTATTTTTTTAGTCATCATACATGTTAGTAGTTTGACGTACTGTGTTTCATATCAAAATTAGTTTGGGAAAAACTGACCCGTGATGAGTAACATAATGTATTTAAACTATTTTTTTTTAAATAACATTCTGAAGCACTATGTTTAACGATTACCGAGGCTTAGCATAATAGTGTCAACTTGTGCTTGTAAGCTTGTACGTTTATAACTGACTTACTACATTGCGTTGCTTTAGTTTTCAGCAAGAGTCAGTCCGGTCCTCTTTTTTCTAGAGTCATGGACGCCGTTAATGTTTTACGATGAACAAAATGGCGACGAACGTAGAAAACTCCGCAAAGTATATCCTTTTTATCTACCATTTCAAAATACACCTTATGACATACAAGTTAAGGTGCATTTGTGTTGCACGTATACTGTATAGAAGTTTTTCGCCGTAGTTTATGAGATTCGCGGAATATAGCCTTTAATAGTCCGTCTGGGGCTTTCCTCGTAACTTCCACTCGTAAAATGGAGCCCGTTGGTTTCTAATTCTTGGGGTCTGTCAAATGCGAAGAAGCAATTTTGTGGATCCTCTCACACCGCAATTTGCGGCGAGATACATATACAGCAGCGGGATTAAAAAGTAAACCACGGAATCCAAGGGTTTCTTGATGTCAAATGAGACACGAGTGGTTTTATTTGCAAGGTCTTGAGTTTTGTTCCTGAATAAGGCCGTAAGAATTGGAGTGTGATTATGGTGTGGACACGTTTGTGTTTTTAACTGTAAAAACAGTAAATAATAACACATGATATAATATTCTAAAATTCTCATTATTACATGCGGATTTAGAAGCTATTTCGATAATAATCAATCATTATTGTCAATTCAATTTTATCAATCAGTATTAATCAATTACTATTTTAATCAATCATTTCACCATAGTTAGATCGTAGTAGGCTTAACTTTCAATTTTTTAATAGTTAATAAATTATGTTTTGACTATTCATGTTGAAGGCGTCACTTCCATTTTCAATATGGAAGACAAAGACGCGAGCAAAGCATATATCAATACCACAGTTATTCAAAGATATTCTTCTTTTAACACCGTCTTCTTCTTCTTTTGTTGTTCTTTTAACGCCTGCTTCCATTCAATATTTTAACACTGTGTCAATGCTTTAGTATTATAGAACATTTTGTGGAATTCGCCTCGCGTATCTGAAAATCAAGCCGGCAATTTGAAGTGCTCTAAACAAACGGCAACTTTTCAGAACGTTTCAAAGAAAAATACCCGTTGTAAAGTCCCCCTTGCAGGGTAGGGGTAGGTTTCGTGATCTGAAAAATTAGTCCGAAACGTGAACTAACGGGGGGGTTGGGATGCGTCATAAGTGTTCTAGGGGTACGAACTATGACTCTGTATAGTACCTATATTGACTAAGATTGGTCTAAAGGTCTGGAGTGTTTCAAAATACTAAATTACTACTAAAATTAAAACTAAATACCTTGTTTTCTTCCACCTGAAATATTTATAAGCGATAGGTACTATTTTTGTTTTAAGGATATGTCAGTAAAGGCCACTTGAGGAAAGGAAAAAGGAAAATAAGTATTCCCCAATAATATTATGTACTTATATCAGTCTTTATAAGTCGGATAAAAGAAAATTCTAATGAATTTCGAAGTTTTTAGGTAGACATCTACTGGAAAAAACCATTACAGAAAATAACAGATACTTATTATTTCTGTACTGAAAACATTTTTTATAAATACCTAAGTGAATTGAAATGATCCTTTTGTTTTAGTCTAGAGCTAGGTACTCGTCATAGAATATGACGAACTAAGGTTGCTGGGGTTGAAACACGATGTGCACTGAGAAGAGCACACAACAAACTCATCCTTCTATTCCAGATTACCGAACTACACCCATTGTTATAAAGCAAATAAATCCCTGACACCTGAGCGCGTTGCAAGTTCATCCTGGACGATGCCGCGGCCCGGCTAAGCTGCGCGACGTGCCGTGAATGTCCGGGGAGATATTAGCCGCACGATACAACGACAAACACCTAATATCCCACAGTACACAGTGAACTGTTTTGTGCATTATTTCTATGAAGTTATAGAGAGTTCATTGCTGGAATCATACTGCTGCAAAAGGGTATTTTTTTATTGGTTTTGGTCAGGTGAGAGTCGAGAGACTCTCAAAAGGCCTGTTTGCCAATAGGTAATTATTATTCGCTGATCTATGCTATTAGTGCAAATGATTACGAATCCAAATAACTGGACAAAACAAGTACTTCGCAGCCAATATGAGATAAATATATCACTAAGCGGTACGTGGAAAGGTACGATTATTATTATTGCAATATCTATAAACCTACTATGTGTTATTATTGTACTATATCCAATACCATATAAAACCAAAAAACTTTTTTTACACTCTACAAGTTAGCACTTGACTGCGATCTTACCTGATGGTGAGTGATGATGTAGCTGGAGAAGTTATCGTACTAACTTGGAAGGGATACGTAAACTGATCCCTAACGGTTTCTACACAGCATCGCACCGGAACGCTTAATCGCTTGGCACGTAATGAAATTTATATTTTGCTGATAATTTTGCACAACCATCTTAACACACCTATGAAAACGCCATGGAGAACTGACAAACGTAGATACAAGTTTCCTGGAGCTATACGCTATTATTCTCCACCATAACTCACTTAACTAGTCGCTTCTATAACTATGGCACGAGTAATGACAGGGTTCGACATCAAAATTAGACGTGCAAATGTCACAAAAACACTAATATCAGCGAGCGAGCCCTTTGTCCCGATAATGGCGCTGACACGCTAATAAAATCGCGCGCTAATCCCGTGAACCCGATCCGTGACAAAGGGGACGCAAACAACGGGTCGGTACGAGAAGGACAGATGCTTTGTGCGATTCCGCACCGAAACAACGTAATCACGCAGGTTAATTTGGTGATTGGGTTCGTTTGTTGGCTGTGTTTCTTTTTTCAGATGTCAGTGTTTGGCTTGTCATATGCAATCACCTGAATTGAGGTGTACCTAATCATTTCCATATCTTTCGTATTCATATTCCAAAATTGAGCAGCGTGTTAGATCTTAAGAATGCACTGACCTACGTTTTCTCGATACATTCAAAATACCAAATCATTTGTAATTCGTGCAAATTTCGATCATGTTGTGGTGTTATTCGGGTTCATATAGTAATAATCTATGCTCCTGGCCATATTTGGTTCCGAAATACTTCTTTAAAACAAAATAATAATCATTTTTGATCAAAATTTTCATAACTTTGGTCGAGTTCCGTAATACCAAAAATTATAAACGAAAACTTGTAACTTTCTTTATTAACTGGAGTTTTTCTTTAGCTGGACAGTAAAAACTGTGCTCCTGAACTAATGCGACGTGAGACACGGTTGTTTTTATTACAAAACAAATAAGCAGAAAACATGTCCTCTTTTACATAAAAATAAGCAAAACTAAATTCGTTTACAATTTCGTTTAACAAAAGTATTTCGGAACCAGATATGGCCAGGAGTATAATTACTATATGAACCCTAATAACACCACAATATGATCGAAATTTGCACGAATCACAAATGATTTTGGTATTACGAATGTATGGGAGACACCGTGGGTCAGCAGACTCTTAAGGGCAATGGGTTATGGGACACAGCAAAATAAAAGCAGCCTAAATGTTCCTACGTGTAGTTATAAGGCAAATTTTGCGATGCATAAGATAAATAACCTCCCTGCAGGGCTAGACAACGTAACTTTGGCGTTAAGCGTTGACGACTGCAGAAAAACCACGTGACCACCAGTACAAAACAAATGAAAGCAGAATGTACTCCATGCGTAGCCACCACCACCGCATGCTGTATACGCTAAAGTTATCTACAAGGTCAGCGAGAACGCCAAATTGTCGTACTCGATTTTCAAAAACAGCGTGTTTTCCTCTATTGGGTCATTTGTTCTTTCTACAGTCGCGTGGTTCGTCCATACATTTTTATCTAATGTCGAGAACGCTGAACGACTGTTACTTTGTCTAGCCCCGCAGGTGCAGTGACGAGCGCTCAGATTCGAGTGGAAAGTTGCAGATTCCGTTAGGGGTAAGTTAACTTACTCGTATCCCGTACATCGTAGTTAGTACGAAAACAGCTTCGACTGCTTCATCACTTACCATCAGGTGAAATCGCAACCAAGTACTATTTGTAGAGTGCAAAAAAGAAAGACGTCTTACGATTGGTGTATGCAGTATCTTGTCAGTCGTGATTGGCCAATGCACACAGAATGTCAGTCGTTTGGACCAACTAACCTAGAAACAATAAAGTTTTATGGTTTACAGATACCTACATTAAATATTCATACACCATTAGGTATATGGTAGAATGTATAAGGACCACCAATATTAGTATGTAAACACCTTAATTGTACCTAGGTACATTCTTATGAATAAATTAATTTTATTTTATTTTTTATATTTTACGGGAATCTTAAACGCAAACCCGACTCGCTGTTTTTTTTTCACATAGATCTTCGTTTGTTTGTATCCATTGTCAGGCCGGGATGACGTAATTAGAGCACGCCGATTTAATTATCGTGTCGCCGTCATTACGAACAAAGGACAAAAGGCAGAATTATGCTGATGATATAAGGGCCTTTGTGGCATTAACCGATTTATTCAGAGACCCAGAGCTCTTGATGTTATGATGCTATTGAATAATTGCTTCTGTTTGTGATAATTGATCATGTTTGATACATTGTTTGATCATCATCAGGGAGGTGGAGAGTGTGCTAAGGCTATAATTATAGATCAGAATTACAGATCACCTGTGCTAAAATTGTTTGTTTAGAATTTTATATATGCTTTTTCATGCTTTGATACTTTTTGCTTGTACGGAAAAGGTTTATGTTTCAGAAGACCTCATTTTTTTTAGTTAGATTTTATATACCTACGCTAGGCACTTGACTGTGATCGCACTCGATGGAAAATATCACACATCTTACTCTTTCAAGCTTTTCAGTTATTCATCACACTGGTACAGCGCAGATTAGCAATTTTCGAACACGAAGTGATTATTTAGTAGGAAGAAAAAAAAATTATTATTATTGAGTAAAATATTGTGTACTTCGTTAATGTTTACAAAAAATAAATCGCGACACAATTAAGTGGAAGAGGTTCTGTACAAACAACAAGGCAATCAGCTTACGGATTAAGCGCGCTGATCCCCAAATCCCGTTTCATCACAATTTATTTTGAAAAGGATCACGGATGAAAAAAATATTTACCCACAGTTTAAAATAAATAAATAAATAAATAATTGCTTTATTTGAAACTTATGATTTAGATACAGTAACAAATGGGAACGATGATCCTGCATAAGTATGAACTGTGTTGCAGTGATCAACGCCCTCCTCATACAATATCACAATGTCTCAAGTGACAAACAATTGTAACTAGTTACAAAATATTATTACAAATGCATGCTGTAAGATTTGTGGTTATTGTGTGTGCGTGTGTGTGTGTGTGTGTGCGTGTGTGTGTGTGTGTGTGTGTGTGTGTGTGTGTGTGTGTGTGTGTGTTTGCGTGTGTGTGTGGTGTGTGTGTGTGTGTGAGTGTGTGTGTTTGCGTGTGAGTGTGTGTTCTATTTACCTTTATTTTAAGACCAAGACTTTACAAGCTGCTCCGATTCATCATAGGACAGAGTTAAAAGCCATTGAGTACATATCTTTTTAGCTCTTGCCGCTGTCAAGGGATATATGTGTAGAATTTTGTTGATTCGGTTGTACAATGAAGAACTGATGTGATAATAATGGCGACTCTCAATAGCAGTTCGACGAGGTCTGTAGGTACACACCATATCAGATCTCCTTTTTAAGTTTCCTTGAGGGTTGTAGGATAGTTCAGAGTGTTTGCGTAGAATTGTTTGTAATATAAATAGTTGGCGGACAGTGAGCAGCTGACATATCGAATACAATTCAACAGTAGGAAAGAGAATGGGTTTTTTGAGAATAACTTTAAGAACTGCCCTTTGGGCTCTTTCAACTCTTAGCATGAGCGTTTTCTGAGATCCACCCCAAACAGTTATACAATAAGATAAGACTGACTGTGCAAGGGCATAGTATACTGTCTTTAGACACTGTAGGTCAACAACATTCCTTATGTTCCTAAAAACAAACATTAACTTTCTAGTTCGTGAAGCAACAGATTCAATATGTTGTTTCCAAGACAAGGAGCAATCTACTAGAACACCAAGGTACTTAATACAAGAGGTACGTTCGAGGGCTGGACAGGAGCAATTCGAACTTATGTTACTACATCTGTGGGCACAAATAGTAAAGGAGGCAGGAGGTTGTGTGGCTCTGCTTGCGGTAAATGTGATAAACCTAGTTTTATCTACGTTTAACGTTAGAAGGTTCCAGTTTAACCAATTTATAACGGCTCTCATAGCAAGTTCCGAATATTCGCTGACTTCCTTCCAGTTTTTTCCACTTATAATAAGTGCTGTATCATCAGCATAGCTGACAATTTTACAATTTGGAAGCCGAAGTGAACACAAATCATTAATATAGATTAAGAATAGAGTAGGTCCGAGGACGCTACCCTGAGGAACTCCAAAATAAACGGATTCCGTTTCACTGACAAAATTATCAATGGCAACAGATTGGGTACGATCGGACAGATAGCTTTCAAAAATCTTAAGGGCTATTCCTCTGATGCCAATACGTTCAAGCTTGTTTAGTAGGTTTGGGACAGAGACAGTGTCAAAGGCTTTAGAAAGATCTAAAAAGATTCCTACAGTTTTAAGTTTAGTATTAAAGTTTTTTATAATATTATCAGTAAGTGTCACTACAGCATCTTCTGTAGATTTACCCGTCCGGAACCCGAATTGATTGTCGGATAGAATATTGTTTCCAGTCATATAATTAACCAATCTTTTGTTTAAAATTTTTTCAAAAATCTTGGATAAAGTAGTGAGCACCGATATTGGCCTATAATTATTGACACTGCCTCTGTCTCCACTTTTATAGATAGGGTACACTAAAGCTTTTTTAAAGGCACTTGGAAAAACGCCGTGAGCCAAGCATAAGTTATAAATATAGGTTAGAACAGGAATTAGGCTTTTGGCGGCAGCTTTAACAATAGAAGAAGAGATGGAATCCCAACCAACAGCACATTTTTCCTTTAGATTTAATATTATGAGTTCAACTTCACTGTTGTCGACGTTGAGCAGTGACATTGAATTTAAGCGCGAAGGAATGGGTGGACAAACTTTATTTATCTCATCAATTGGTGGCTGAATTATTTTTGCAGCGAGGTTCTTTCCTACATTAGCAAAAAAGTCGTTCACTGCATTAACCGAATCTAAAGGATTGTTACACAATTTTAGCAAGTCAGGAGAATATGACTTCTCAGATTTCATATTTGCGACCCTCTTGACAAGTTTCCACGTTTTAGCTGTATTATTCTGGACTTTCATAAATTCATTACGTTCGTATTCGCGTTTCAATTTTTTTAGGAGATTATTGCAAAAGTTACGATATCGGGTAAACGTTGTCTTTAAGGTTACATCATTCGATTGTTTTTTGAATTTACGGTATAAGTTATCACGGTGGCGAATACATCTCAGGAGGCCAGGAGTTATCCATGGTTTTAGTATTCTCTTTTTGCTTGGAATAGTGACGGTATTAGAATATTTTTTTACGGTATCCGAAATCAATTTAACAAGCATATTAGTAGCATGGTCAGGATCACACGATGTTAGAATAGCGGAATAATCAGCCTTTTCTAGATGCGAGGCAATGGCTCTAATGTCTGTACGAAGAGTTGTACGGTTTGAAGGTTGCGATTTAATATTAGACTCACAGAAAATTAAAACAGGGGAATGATCAGTGATATCAACATCAAGGACCAAAGTAGTTACAGAATTTAAGGATTTGAAAATTGCATGGTCCAGACAGCTGTTAGACCTGGTGGGGAGAACGTGACCTGGGAGCATACCGTGAGATGCCAGTAGATTTAGGTAAGAATCTGCATTTGGATCATTACCGCCGGGAAGTAGGTTTATATTTATATCACCAACCAAGATAATATTTTTGTAAACATTTAGGATTTTAAGCGCTTGGTCCATGCTGTTAAGAAAAACGTTAATATTTCTATATGATGGTGACCTGTACAAGGCTAAAATAACAACCTCATTGGCAAGTTTTATGATTAGACTATTCGCTTCATCAATTTTTATGGATTGCAATGAACATATCAGATGAGATCTAATATACACTACTACGCCTTCATTTTGGTTCGAGTATGTAGAAGAAAATGACTGAAAACCATCCAAGGATGGAATCGTGGGGGACTTACTAAGCCAACATTCCGATAGTACAACAATATCCAACGTATACTTAATTCTGTGTAACAAAACCAGCAAACTATTAAAATTACGGTTTATGCTTCGGATATTTAAGTGGAGAAGTTTAAGAGACACACTATCATTTTGTATGTACCTGTCAATTTGTTCTGGCAAGCAACTATATGACTTAGATACAGAGAGTCGTTCCAAATCGCTATTTAAAGTCAATGTGTCATCCATATTCATAAAAAATTAGAATTGAACAAGTGTGCGTAGGAAAAGTGGGTACAATAAAAATAAACTGAATAAAATGTTTCACTTTTGTCCAAGGCATAAATGATAGTATTATATCATGAGTTAAAAAAGTTGAGGTACCTGCAGTAAAATCGGTTAAATCACACCTACAGAGTCTGAGGTTTGTATGTGAGTTGGTAAGTAATAGTGCAAGTGTAGCATATTGAGTGTATGTTTGGTACAGTGTTGAGTAATTACAGTACAATACCAAAATTATTTTCAAGAGACTAATACAGAAATCAGTATACAGCCGGCAAGGAATTTTTTCTTCAAGAATGTGCCAGTAAGCACACACACTGCTGAGCATCGTGGGTAGTCATATCTGCCCTTTGAGTTTATCCAAGTCAGATTCGGAGTCTATCCAAATAAATGAATCCCCTTCTTTTTTTCTTAGAAAGATTTTTCCATGAGAAAGCCAGCAGAATCTGTAGTTATTTGTTTTAGCGAAGTCTCTGGACAGAAAGTATACCCGTTTCATTTTGGAAGAGAGGTTTTCTGAGATAAATACCGGCCTAGATGGTCCTGAGATTTTGAGGTGTTCAGTGGATAATTTATTAGAACCATTATTGTATTTGTTGAATTTACGGAGTGAAGTGATTATGTTTTCCTTTAAAATGTTACTAGTAAGATTAACAATTATCGTCTTGTTAGCCGGATCCTTACTTTTTATACGGTATATATCCTTAACTTCGTGAGACTGGATCGTTGTTCCGAGGACGTCACCCATGTTCGTGACAACTTTTAAAAGGTCCTGCTTGGTTTCCGATTTTGGAGCGGGAATATTCCTGATCTCTAAACACGATGATCTCGAGCCGCGTTCTAGGTATTCCAGTCGATCCTCTAGGGATCGAATGTACTTGGCATCATTACTGCGCTCCGATTCCAATTTTTCAAACCTAGCGATGAGTGTGTCGTATTTTTTTGCCAAAAACTCGACGGAGGAGCGAATGTCGGCAACTGCCGTGCAAAGCGTCTCGATTTTTTTTCTTGATGATTTTTTAGTTCATCGAACATGTGTCTTAATTCCTTCATAAAAACATCTAATTTGTCGTCTTCCACAGACTCGGAACGTTTTCTTTTGTAAATACGAGAAGTGTGCGTAGGTAAATCATAGTCAATACGATCCGATTCAATATTTTCTGTGCTTAGATCCGATTCAGATGAACGACGCCGGGGCAAAGTCCGCGGTTCACACGGGGAAGCGGACGTCGTAGTGTGGAGCGGTGTACGAGGCATCGTTAATCGTTTGCAAGATGACGTGACAAACACTGCAGCAGGACGTACCTGATTGGTCCTCAGTTCAATCGGTCAGAGCGTGCGCGTTGCAGTTAGATACAAATACGCACGCACACCAGTTCACATTAGCCGACACTTGTTAACTTTTATGCAAGCCTAGTACTCAGTCGGATTTAATGATGACAAATTTACTTTATAAATACATTTTAAGAAAATAATTTCTGTAACACATTACACGTCTGTTCTTGACGAAAGCCGAGGGGGAAGGGAAGTTTAGGTACGAAAACATAAAATGAGTTTATTTCTGAGGATATTTGTGGGGAGGGCGAGAAAACGTTTTATAAAGAAATTGTTTTTTGACGGAAATTAATTACGAAAATCATAATAATCAAGTCATAAGTATTTTATTTATTCCATTAAGGGCCAATTTTTCAATCGTTAGATAAACGTTAACTAAGGAATAAATAAGAAGTTTTGACAGATTTTGTACGGTGATTCCCTAGGGCAGTAACTATTATTGAAAAAGTGTTTATTAAGTAAAACTAAATTTTCATGAAAAAGTACTGAAATAACGCTTCGAAGCATTGCTGTAACCGATAAGTGCTATTTACGTACCTAACCTAACCTACCCCTTCTTATTTAGATAATATTATTTTCAGCTGCTTAGTCATTTAATTTTTAGTGACATAGCAAAACAAAAACTTGTAGTAAATGAAGAAAATGTTGGAAGTACGTAAACTCTGTATTTTTACGTTTGAAAGTAAGGAATGTAATCACTTATGTACACAGTATCTCTTTTCGCGCATTTCCATCCCTAGCGAAGTTAGGCTCCATCCACACGATTCGTATATACTTTCGCCTGCTTTTCTCTTTAAATTTGCTCACACATTTGGACAAGTAATCGCATTTACGAGGACAGTGTTGTGGAATAACGCATCAAAGATATAATTGTTTTGTGTTGTTCCCACATCATACTATAACAAATTTTACAGGAAACCTAAAATATAATAATGGTATAAATAGTGTACGCCAATTTATGGCAAAAAATCACTTCAAATCTATCTCTTTAGTTCTTTCTCTATACCTAAACTTCTACCTACCTACACCTATCTGTGAAAACTTGTCATTGAAAATTGTCTTGAAAAATAAAATAAATAAATTATTTATGGCTTTACTGTAAATTCTAGATCAGTGGGCTAAGTTAGAGCTGAGCAAATGTAAGAACATGTAACCTACGATATGTTTTAGTCGACGTGAAAAAGAATCGATTAGACGATCATTTTTGTGAGCCATCTCAGCAATTTTTGTCTATAGAAAACCGCACGCTGTTCAATCTCTGCAAGAAATGTCTGCGTCGCAAGTGCCCTTGTTGTGTCGCAAGTGTGATTGAGCCCTTAACTAGAAACAAAGTAGAGACCAGACGAGCAGGTTGTTTGCGCTGCATAAAATATTCTTTACAAATAATGTACGAGGCGGGAAAGACGCGCGTATCATCGGCGTTTGCTCTTTTTAGAGATCCTTTGGCGAAAAAAACAAGCTTGATTACACAAAGACGCTGCTAGGTATTTTAGAAAAACTGCGGATAAGTATATATTTTATAGCAAACTCAACAATAAGTACCTGGGAAAGCTGTCGGACGTTTTGTCTTTGCCGCTTGACATACAGTAAGAAAATAACTAAAGTTACGTGTTAGATATTAGCTGAAACTTATTAAAAGGTGGCGGAAAAGATTGTTAAAGTTGAATTGACCCGATATAGGTACAATGGCTAAATCCTCGTTCTCGTAAGTCAAAATGTATAATTTCAATGGAAGCATGCGTTATTTTGCGGAAATCCATAATTATAGCAGGACAGATTAATTTGTTTCGAGTTTTAAGTTAGTTAAAGTTAAGATTTCGCATTCTATGATTTCGTATTGTGCAGTCAACATCTCCTGAGGATGTCCCGGTATCGGGATGACAGGTGCGTCGAAGAAAGTCACACACACTAACTTTACAAAACTAAGTAGAGCCCTCGAAAAACTCAGCTCGCTATACTTTTTAATTATCACTATCTAAACCTTCCTAACCTTCTTTTAATCTACAAATCTTCGAACTCAATGGTCGTGAAACACGGACAGAGGGATGATGCGATATTATAAAGGTCCCTTTTCAGCATTTTTCTTTTGAACCCCAAAAAGCAAGCACCGGAACCAAATAACACTTAGTTTAATGTCGCGTTATTTCATTCATACACTCCTCAGTCCACAGTCATACACTCTCTGGTGTTACTCGGCAATGATTTTCCCCGGGGGAAAATTTAATTTCCACCCGGATAGATTATTTCGCCTTTATTTATGTGCTTCACGAATTTCAGCGACTGAATTAGAACACACCTTTTCGTTTTTATGGTAAACATTAATGTTCTTCCCTTCTCTGATGTATTTTTATAGATAAGAATAAAGAAAAAGAAGGCGTTTAACTGGTAGATTATATATAACTACATTAAATTTGCTTACAAATTATAAACTATATTTTATGCTTACAAAACTAAGGAAATTATTTATATCAGCAGGACATATTAATTTTTTTTATAAATAATCCGCTAGTTGATAAGAATCTGTATATCTTGAAGTAGAATCGCAGAGTCCCTACGATTTCGTATTGTGAAGTCAACATCTCCTCCCGGCGTCGGGTAGAAACGTGCGTCGAGGAAAGTGTTGGAAAAATCGTGTGTGGTGTTTCTTGGGGGATTAAGATTATTTGCGAGTAGCGGATTATAGCAAAACAAATGAACCTGTACTGCTAATTATGGATTTAAAATAAACGCAAAATAACGCCGGCTCCCATTCAATAACCATTTATATTATTTTCATATTTAAAAAAAAATAGCGCGATGCTAAATATGCTTAGAAAGGTTATTTGCTAAGCACTTGCAAATTATAACAAAGTAGATTCAATTGGGAGACAAATCGGAAATCTGACGGTTTTGAGAAATACAAATACTTAGTCAGTTTTAGGCGTATAAAGTAAGTTGGAGTGGACATGAAAAATAATCCTTTCAAAGTTTATTTTTTAAATGAAGTATAGATAGTTTGACGACAATCATGTCTGATAGAAATCAATGATGAGATTATAGGTTGTCTCAAAAATTACTCTTCTCTTGATCCAGATTTCACATGGCCTGTGAACACGGATTCTGGTAGAGCGTTCCATATCTTAGCAGTTTGTATCAGTATCGTGAAAGAAAAACTATTCGTGCAAGTTTGTTGGATTTCAATTTTCTACTAGATTCAAAGATTCTACTGTTTATGACGTCTTGCAATTGCATTGTAGGAAGATGAAGTAGAATGTCTTTGTAGTTATTGTAGGTATATACACATATATTTTGTGAATAATGTTAACTATTATTTAATAGCTTGTATACCATTGGATACCAATAAATTGACTATTGACTGTTGACTATTGTTTATTACGTAGTCCAGCTTTCACAGTAAAATATACAATTCCTAATGTAACAACAACAGAATAATGTTTACCTTATAATATTCATTTTATGTTCTTTTTCAGAACGCTCCAATTTTCTGCGCGGATAAATAATATCAAACGCCGACAGGCGAGTGACGGACAGACCCCAAATGTATTTATGGGGGCTTTCCGTTTGTTTTCAGAAATAATCTAGAATAATATTTTGCTACATTTAGATGTTATACGACCTTTTTTTCCGACGCCTGATTGAGTTACGGGGAAAGTTATACAGGTAGAGAATTCAGGATTCAAGCTCATTTAGAAGTTTCTCAATAATTTAAAAATCGTACGTTTTTTGCATCTGTTACTTCAGAAGACTTTTATGAATGTACTATAAATCATACTATATCGTAACTGAAGAAAGCGGCCTCTTGAAATTGCCACAGCTTCATGGATGCAACGGTCAAACAATTTAATGCAACACAAGTGGTAAGAACGATTTTAATTCTTTTCTTTAAAATTTATTATAATTTCTTTAAAAAATATTATATCTTTAAAAAATATTTTTTAAGTTATCATAGATCAAATCAAAAAAAAAAATTTACCTCATTCATAAAAAATACTTTCAAGAGACCGACTACAAATGGTGATAACATAAAAAATACCCGACTGAGTTTGTTGTGGGCTTCTTCTCAGCGGCAGGGCGCGTTTGGAACCCTCGTAAACTTAGTTTTAAATCGACTTGTAGTTATCACCATTCTTATGCAACAAATGTCATACCGACGTTTCGCAAGAGCCTGTATGTTAGGCCTATGTGGAATAAATATATTTTGACTTTTTTTTTTAGTTTCAATTTAGTTCTTATCTTTAGTTTGTAAAACTATGCACCTGAACAGGTCAGTGCAATATGACTACAGATTCAAAAATGCAACGCATCTGTGAACCGTCGCGCACAAAGGCAGAATCGGCGAAAAAAAGGCGGGCGCCCGTATTCATAGGGGACAAGAGTAACAAAACGCAGACGTTCGGGAGATACCTACGAGTATAACGAAATTGCGAAACCATGAATGCTTAATGCTCGCAAGGCCCGGGGATTAATTTGACTGTGTTTTCCCATCGGGCCTGGAGACGGGATGCATCGGCTTCGGAGCCTGCTAAGCTGACCGTTCACTGGCCAAGTTACTCACAAACAATTGTATTTGAAGAAAAAATTCTGTCGGCCAAAAATATTGGGTTTTCCGGAATTTAATTAGCCTTTAAGACTGCGTTATATCGTCAATCCAGCACCTGTTTTCTATCTGGTTATGATGAAGCTGTCGTGAGGACGAATAGAGAGTGCCTGTATGCTTGCTCACACACTTAAGAACTACAAGTATTTTATTCGATCAGAATGTTATTAAGCTGTCACGGTAATTCGAGGAAATCTTGATAGGTAATGCTCAAGATAACAGAAGTTTTAACTAACCCCAGACTTGAACTATTTTATGCCAATCTTTTAACTATTCAAGTATACATATTTGCGATTATTCTCAAACTTTTTTTAAATTTCGTTCCATTTGAGTGACTGATCGTGGCTAAAAGTCTACGGCGATACTAAATGAACACAGAGGCAGTGGGCGTGCATCTTTATTTAGCTTAATACTGAAAGTACACCTATATGTCGGTATATTTCCGCAGGGACTTGGTCGCATCGATTTCATAACATAATAGGATTAATGTCTTGCAGATTTGCGGTTACATTACTTTCTCTTATTCCTTTATATTGAGAAGATCGTTTTAATTTCCACTTTCAACGATTCACGAATTTGGAAATTGCTGTGTTTTGGACGAGACATCTCATAAAAGATAAATTAAAAAGCGGATTTCAATCTAAACAAGCTTTCACAACTGCAAGCCTTGCACCTGTCTTATGCCCATAATAGTTTTGTCCATACATTACTCAAACACTCCTATAGTGAGTATACCGACAGCCACTTACATTATACTAGTAGGTACATTTAATTTTACTTGAAAACAATAGACATATATGCCTACCCTGGACATGGCAGACGGGGCGAAAAAATGTCGTCAGTTTATCGGTGCCGAAAATCCTTGCATTGTAACCAACACTAAGGCCACGCTGTAGTTCGGTCAGCAGCCACCTATAGAATTTTGGCATATGGCGCTACTGTTGTATGTAGGTTGTATGAAAAAGGTTTAAGTAAATCGTTCGGATGCCCAAATCCTAAGATTATTGCTTATCGGTGTTTAAAAATTAAACACTATGCTTTTTCACCAGCCTGTTATGACCCATGGCTGGGCTAAGGCCACCAGATCTGAAATAGAAATGAGTAGAGATCGTATTCCGTGCTTCAATAAGAGAAATATCCTTACTATTACAACATGATGCTAATAACTCTATACCTTTACAGGTCAGAAGAGTTTTTCTTCTAAGAAATATTAATAAATAGAGACTATAACCGCAACATAAGAAAGAACAATTAAGTTCGCAACAGCGTGTATTACGACAATACAGGGTTATTTTAAAAATACCAAATCGCTCTTGGCCTGTAATTGTTTACATTTACACTAACAACTTGTGTTCTACGACTTTTCAAAATACAGTATGAATTTATTTCATACAAAAAATTATAACTCATGATATTTCTGTAAAGTGGCATTACACTGTGTACAACCATATAGTAGGTATGTATTATCATTATGAACAACGTCGCGTAGTCGGGTCAGTGACCGTACGATAGGGTCGAGATTCGCGCGCCGCGCGCCGGCCGCGTCGCTAATGTAGCACGTAGGTATACATGTACAATGTAAAGAGTAGTTACGGGTAGAGTATCTGTGTTAAATTTTGAAAATTTGATATTTCTCAAAATATCGAGTTAAAAAAAAGTCGTAAAACAAAAGTTGTTTGTGTTAATGTAAATAACTACAGGCCGAGAGCGATTTGGTATTTTTAAAATAACCCTGTATAGATAGACTTCTCTTTCTATCGCGCAACGCTATGTCTTCCCACAAACTATCGACTACAATAATTGGGTAACCTCTTTTTCCTTTTTGCAGTTGAACATGCTTTAACTATCAGACTAACGATGCAGACTCGACTATTACCTCCACCATTTACTAATAACAAATCTAGGGTTAGGATGGAATTAATGAACTCCCAGATCGAAGCAACCTATTGAATCAAGATGCAGCAGAGATTAACCTATTCATAATGCTTTGATCTGCTTACATCTATTCATAATATGTTATAATCCTCATGCACTGAATGAATTTTAATTGGATTATATCATACGAGAACATTCATTTACTATTCTGAAGTACAAATACGGTTATACGTACCTACAAATATATAAAATTAAAGTGTCTATCCGTAATATTGAAATATCTGGGATGTACGATTGGTTAAAATGATAATTTTAATGAAAAACTATCTACGAATGGATGGTAATCTTCGGAACAAATGACGGAACTTACAGACTTTTGCAAGGCTTATTAAAATAAAGGTTGAAAACACCATAATGTGTAAATTACGTGAGATAGTCAAATTTTTTTTATTTCACATAGGCTTAAAGTACATGCTCTTGTAAAACGTCAATATGATATTTGTCACGTATGTTGAAAAACTACAAGACGCTTTGCACTGCGAAGAAGCCCACAAAGCCGGGTTTTGTTTTCTGTCACCACCACTTCACAGAGGTTCTTATAAACTAATTGAACTAAACTCGCCGGCATATTTAGCGGAACATAAGAAATAGGTTCATAATTAAAAAAATATGGTTTTATTTTAAAATCTATTTACTACACTTCTTTTGTTATTTAAAGTTTCATTTGTTTTTACTTAAAATGAGATCACATTAAGAACAAATTTTGCGAATAAAGGCTATTTGTGAAAAATGGTACATTTTTGAACTTTTCATGTAACCTGGAAAAGTGAAATTTAATGTTAAAATTACAATTAATTAAATTAGAAAAATGGTGATTAATATCGCGTATTTCCTCCACGTGCTCATATTAAAGTTTCTACCCGTCTAGGCACACTGAGAATGATGTTATCGATGGTCTCCTGGGATAGTCTCCGCCATTCCTCAACTACGGCGATTCGCAGTTCTCTCACGTTGGCAGGAGCTGGAATTCTGGACTTAACTTTTCTTTTCAGCAAGTCCCAAACGTGCTCTATTGGGTTCATATCCGGTGATCTCGCCGGCCACTCCATAACAGTGATATTCATATCATTAAGATAAGCTTGAGTTACCCGAGCGGTATGCGGCAGAGCATTATCCTGCATAAAAACAAAATCGTCACCGATATATGGGGCAAACGGTACGACATTTTCTTCTAAAACTTCTCTGATATAGCGGTCTGCAGTCAGACTCCCTCTGTCAATCACTACCAAGTCTGTGCGAGCTCCCAAACAAATGCCCGCCCAAACCATTATTGATCCACCACCGTATGCAACTGTAGTTTCAAAATTTCTCTGAATGTATCGTTCTCCTTTGCGTCTGTATATTCTTTGCCTGCCGTCAATTTGATTTAAGAGAATTCTGCACTCATCACTAAACAATACCTTACTCCATTGATCCGCGTTCCAAAGTCGATGTTCCTGAGCAAAAGTTAACCTGTTTCTACGATGATTTACCTCGAGCCTTGGAGCCTTGGCGGGCACAAATGAACCCAAACCAGCTTCTTCGAGCCTTCTTCGTACCGTATGCTCACTTACGGTTACACCCCGCACTGCTTCTAACTCATGTCGGGCTTGGACGGCCGTCAAACGGGGGTTCCTACGTACACGAAGCCGAATGAAACGATCATCCCTACTCGAAGTGCGTCTTTTTCTGCCTTGTCCTGCTCTTCTCACATAAGTACCGGTCTCCATGAACCGTTGGATACTGCGATGGATCGTTGAAACTGGTCGACGAAGATCTCTGGATATCACTCTGTAGGTTTGACCATTTCTTCGCATTTCGAGTGCCCTGGCAATCTCCGTTCGGGCTAAGTCAGGCATAATTCAGTCATCAACTCCAGAAAGATACGCGATTAAAAAAAAACTAACAAAAAACAGTATTTCAATGAAATTTTAAATCAAACTCAGAAGGAAGAAATACTCGAAGTTCGCTCCAGATAAGGTGTATTTGAATAAAATTAAAACAATTGCATAAAATGTGATGTTCAGTTGTTTTCTTAATTTGAAAATATTTCTTTTTAAATTAAATAACGTATAAACCAGCCAACAACTTTATATGATACTGATATCAAACCTTTTTTTTTATGTTCCGCTAAATATGCCGGCGAGTTTATTATAATTACAGCAGTTCATTCACTCCCAAGGATTTGATTCATGTAAATAATCCTTAATACTATAGTAAGCCTTATTAATGATTGATTACTTTGAAACTCCTTTTATCCACAAAAGGGTACAGTATCCAAAATTATACGTACAGTATCCAAAATTATACGACAAAAATACGAATAAGTGAACAATCGTAATCTCTAGCAAAAACACTTCTAGTTCCGAAGTCCCCAGAGCGCAATGTCTTTATACAGAACTGTCAATCGAGTTTCCATTAAAAGGGGTCCATTTCCCCAAAGATGAATGCCTTACCTGCCTACGCGTTGCGCGGCCGGATGCTGTAGGTAGGTAATAAAGTGGGAATGAAAGAAAAATACGCACAGGACGTGCCTCCGAGGGAATAAAGGTGGGGTGATGAGTTTCGGAGGTGTGTGGCCAAAATGGATTATTGGTTTTCGAATGAGTGTAATTCTAGGGGTTTTAAAATAAATTGGGGTGTTTCAGAGATACTTTTGCTATAACACAAACCTATTGTACCATCGAAAGTACATTTACCTTACTTTACATAATATAATATAAGCTTTTATATTAGTTTATAAAGACCCTACTTGTACATACTCGTATACCCCGATTGTACAATATTTTACCACACTTCGTGACACGTAGGTGAAATTTAAAATTAAATATATTTTTCTCGAATAGCTTTTATTAAATGCCACGAAAATGTGGCATTTTTACACCTGCCTACAAAAGTGGTCGTTTGAGACGTTTTCACAAAACCAAAAAAGCCTGCTTTTCTATTTTAACGACCCTATTACAAACGCTGTAAAGATCAAATTTCATTTATAAAATGGTCCAGAACAGCAAAAATAATTTTGTGTGCCGTGACGAATTAAAAGAGGGGAAGCATCAAGATTTAGGATGTTAGTTCAGCAATCATACAGTTGAGCAACGGTTTAATATTAATTCACCACTAAACGCACTTAACTTCCCTAAAGTTCTCTGTTCTCTGCATAATTTAACTGTTAATCTCTCTGTAGATAATATATCTTTGGTCTTTCTAATCGCGAGCAATATAATTTTCTTAATATAGAGCAATATATTCTTTGTTTTTTTAGAAATTGTAATCAAGCAATATAAGATAGACAGTAGTTTTATTATAATTTGTAAAAAAAAGAAAAAAACTTAATTGAAAAATTTAAAACTAAAAGTTGTTAATACAATTATAGACGATCATTTTTCTCATATGTAGTTACATTGAGAAATACTTTTCAAAGCCTACTTCATCGGTTTTTCCGAAATAGACGTGTACTAGTTTGTAAAATGGCATCCAGTAAACCCAATTAAGAGTATCCAACATTTCCAAACTGCATGATGGCTCGAAACTGTGGTAAAGATCGATGAACAAGGACCCTCTTTATGCCCTCGACGAATTTAATTTCATTTCGAACTCTTAAGGTTACCTAGTGCTTTAATGAAAGTGTAATTTATGCCTTGGATATTGAAAGTATTCAAATAAATCACATTAATTCATTCATTTCTTTCACTAAAAATATTTTACTAATCTATTGAAAAAAATCCAGTTTACCTCAAAATGTAAGAATTTAATGTCACTTTCATTTATGAAATTCGTTGCTTAGCAAAATTAGCTTCGTTAACCTTTATTATAACGATTTTCTAAGACAGTAAAACAATGGTTACTTCACTACTAATTATAAAGCGACCGCTACAATCTAAGTAACGTCATAATGTAAGAAAGGCCCTTTTTGAAACCGGAGAGAAAATACCGCAGCTCCTAAATGCTAATACTCAATAAAAATATTTAACAAAAAAACGGAAAATACTACACAAAAATTCTAAGGAATATTAAAAAAAAACAAAATACTTATTAAGTTTCAATTACTTTTATGGTGGTTATTATTAGTTAATATTAAGAAAAACTTTCGTTCACAGCTCTTACGTAATAATAATGTCTGGACTATCCAATATTACACAAGAAAAGTAAATTATAAATAGAAGTCATCTTTCGACTCTACGCCGTAGCTGGTCTACGTACAAAAGAAAAACCGGTAGCGGTGGCCAGAAATGCCAATCGGACCCTTTTTAAATCACCATTCGGAGTAATGAGCTCGAAAATCTTAAATTTATATTCAGAAAATGAAATCTCAAGCATGCTCTGATATTCCTTGAGAAATCCCGCCTCGGGCCTCGTCCAATTCTACTCGTATTGAGGTGAGTTCTCACGGAGAGTGGTTGAACGATCAGTGACAAACAGTACGTGATTAAATAATTACTCGTATTTCGAGACCTGTATCCAGCAGTAGAATATCGAAAGATGGATGATGTTGATGAATAATTACTGCTGGAAAGTTAAAGTGACGATGCAGTCAAAGATATATACTGTTTGCGCTTTATGCTAGCACTCTCCGGTTTACGCTAGACCGTATCGCGTCGATCGGCTATCACTGCACGCCCCTCTCCCGCGAGCGGTTTGCGTCCAGCGCCCGCGCGCGCCCCGGCGGCGTTCGCTCGCGCAGTCCGGTGCAAAATCCCGACGGAGTCGGTCGGTGTATGTGCCGCGTTCGCCCGCGTAAAGTCGCCCGCCACGCCGCATCGCGCTGTCTTATTATTTATGCGGAGCTATTTATCGCGTACCATTTTGTGCCGCGTCGCCCGCGTGTTGTTTGCCGGCCACGCCGCCACTTGCTGTACGCAGTTCGGTGCTAAATCCCGACGGAGTCGATTGACTGTGCGTGCCGCGTTCGCCCGCGTGAAGTCGCCCGCCACGCCGCATCTCGCCTTCTTACGAGCCCGATTTCTTGTGCTACTTCGTTTGCTGTGTTGTCCGCCGCGTCATTCTAACGCCGCGGGCCCCTTTGGCTATCCGGAATACTGTTTTTTGTGCTCCCGCGCCACCTGGAAATCACGCCGCCGCGGAGCCGCTTCGCTACCCGCGAATTCGTACCGCCGCCGCGAAAGATCCCTCAAGGAGGGCGAGTGTGTTCCTATTTGCATTTAACACAGCAGGCACCACACACCACATTTCATCCTACACGAACACACTCCCCGGATCCCACGTGCTGGCTGTCTCCATGCGCCGGTAAGTACCTAGTCGTAAGTCACTCTGTGCCGCGGGATAAAACCCAGTGCAAATCGCCTATAAAATTTTTTGGCGGGCCTTTTTCGACCCGCCACCGCCGCTGCCTGTGAGAATCCGCTGGACTGCTCTGATGGGCCCGGCAGTTGCCCGCTGATTCATCGTGCACAGGCGCGGTGCGTAATCATTATTGGTAGCAGTGAGCGCGGTTTGCCTACACCTCGCTTTGCGTTTTGCGCTGGTTTTGCCCGCCGCGCCGTTTATTTTCTGCGCCGCTGGCATAAATCCCGCTTTCCGCCACGCGCCGTGTCGTTCGCCGCGCTGTTAGCGGAAATTCCGCAATCGCCGCCAGTTCCGCTGCGTTAACGCCGCGTTTCGGCCGCGTTCCGCTTATTATAATTATAAGTTTAATTTTTATTTTAAGTTTTGCTTGCGTGCCGGTACCGCCCGCTCGCCGTAATTTAACACGCGTATCTACTACGGTCGCGCCGCTTTGTTCATTGCGACTACGGTACGACCGCGACCGCGATACGACTTGTTTACTATTGCTTTAATTTTATTATTGCTTGCACTCGCGCCGCCCGCCAACTTGCCGGCCGCCTTTTCAATTGATTATTACTTTATTTTTACATTTTGTTTACATTTAATTTGTTAGAATGTCCGCGAACATAAAAAAGCTAGCTGTACAGATACAGTCTGAGCTTCGCTGGGCGACGTCCGCCGCGGGTTTGATAGGCCGCGAAGATAGAACCGCCGCCCTATTACACCGAGCGGACCAGGTGCGGACTCGGCAGGCCTCCGTGGAGCAGGCCTTTCAAGACCTGCTCACCCTCGGTCCCGAACAGGAGGTACTGAGGACGGCTCAGGCCGATTACGACCAGTTCTTCGAACTGATGGACTCGGTGGTGGAGGCCGCCCATGGGATCCGGACCGCCGCTGATGAAAGGCGTCGAAGTGGCGCTTTTAGAGACTCCCCCAGCCGACCGCCCACACAGCCGGCATTACTCGGGAAACTGCCCACGATCGAGCTGCCCAAATTCGGTGGGCAGCTTCAAGAGTGGATGGGCTTCCTGGCGTTATTCGACAGTCTGGTCCACGCCAGGAAGGACCTGTCCCCCACCCAGAAGCTGACATACTTGCTGTCCTCGCTACAGGGCGAGGCCCTGGACGTGGTGCGACACCTCGACCTCTCGGAGGAGAGCTACCACACGGCTCGGGAATTGCTGGCCAGGCGCTATGAAAATGTGCGCCGGTTGGCCGACGCACATGTAGCCCAGCTACTCGCCTTGCCCGCCGTCACCGGGGTGGCCGGCCTCAGAGAGGCCTTGCTAAACCCTTGCATTGTGGCCACCAATGCTCTCCGTCGATTGGATCTCCCCGTCGACCAGTGGTCCTTCTTGTTGTTGCACATAGTGCTCTCCCGCCTGCCGTCGGAGCTTAAGCTCCGCTTCGAGCAGCGCTTCGGAGGGGACGGTGCAACCTACCTGCCCCCTTTCTCCGACCTCCTGAAGTTTTTGGAGCAGGAGTGCCTCCAGGCCGATAACTCTGGAGTTACCGGCCCTCGAGTGGCCCCTGGGAGGTCCGAGCATGTCCGAGGGGGTGGGGCAAGGACTGGCCCTTCGGCGGGGATCGGCCCCAACCGGCGAGGCCGTGGAGCCGACGCCAGAGAAGGTCGCCGGGTGTCACAGTACAGCGGGGCCGTGGCAACGAAGCTCCCCCCCTGTGCCTATTGTCGGCACCCCGGCCACCAGGTCTCCTCGTGTCCGCACTTCCTGGCCAAACCGGTTGCGGCCCGGAGAGATTACGTGGCGACACGCCAGTGGTGCTTCTCGTGCCTGGGCCAGCATCTCGTAAGAGACTGCCCGCGCCAGCGGCCCTGCCCACATTGCGGCGGTGCCCATTCGGCCCTCTTGTGCGCTAACCGGAGTGGTTCCGGTCGCCGGGACGTTGGGTCGCGCACCCCCCCCATGGGCGGGGGCGCTCGATCGCGCACCCCCCCCATGGGCGGGGGCGCTAGTCCTGGCCACCCGGCCAGTCCCGTTAGGCGTTCTCCGGTGGACCACCAACCTCCTAGTGGAGGTAGGGGTTCCGCCCCCCGGAGGAGGGCTTCACCCCCCCGCGTCACGGTCACATCCCCCTCGCGTCATTACGACGGGGATATCGCGGCTGCCCCATTGAGCGTCGTCCCGCGTCGGTTCTCGCCGCCACTACACGAGTGGCCGCGACTGGAGCGCCATCCACCCACCATAGGTCGAGGCAATCCCTACCGGGTGCCGGACGCTAGCCGCATGGTGCGGCCCCAAATGGGTGAACGGTCCCCTGCTGATTACCAGCGCCCTAGGGGCGGTGGGGCTCCACCCCCCCAGGGGGGGGTCACACCCCCCCGGGGGAGGGTCACACCCCCCTCGCATTTTTATGACGGGGGTCTGACGGCCGCTCAAATGAGCGTCGAACCGTCTAGGTTTTTGCCTCCCCTCCATGTGTGGACGCAACTGGAGCGCCATCCACCCGTGCTAGGTCGAGGCGCTCCCTACCACGCCCCGGATGCTAGCCGCATGGTGCGACCCCGGGTTGGTTATGCCGGATGGTCCCCACGTTGGGTACCCTCCCCCTCTTTAGCAGCGCCCCAGCCGGAGTACCCCCGTCAGTGGGCTCCCGCTGGTGAAGGCACGTCGCGCTAGGTGTCCGCCACCCTAGCTGCCACCTAGCCACCTCCCCTGAGACTTTGGATCTACAGCAGTCAGTATGCCAGACCATACTTTTGTCGACTGCCTCAGGGAGGTTAGGGTCTCAGACTACAGGAGTGGCTCTCCCTTGTGGCCTCACTTCCGAATGTTAATCGGATTTCGATGCCTCGTTGCTTCCTACCGCCCGGAAGGTGCCACGCCAGTCTCCACGGCTTTTGTGATGCGTCCGAAAAAGGGTACGCAGCCGTGGTCTATTTGCGAACTGTCAGTGACACCGGCGAGGTCGCAACCCATCTTGTCTTGGCGAAAAGTAAAGTGGCCCCAATTCGGTCACGCTTGACGATACCCAAATTGGAGTTGTCTGGAGCCGCTCTTTTGGTGCGCCTTCTCAACCATGTGCGTACGTCCCTCCTATCGATCGTTGACCTGACGGACGTGTACGCCTGGTCGGACAGCGAAATTGTCCTTTGTTGGTTGCGAGCCGCTCCCCACAACTTGGAAGTCTTTGTTGCCAACCGGGTTTCCCAAATCCAGAATTCGGAAACCCCGTTGACCTGGAGACATGTGCCAGGGGACCTGAACCCTGCAGATTGTGCTTCCCGCGGATGTGAAGCTTCCGACCTTGTCAACCACTCTCTTTGGTGGGGCCCTGACTGGCTGACTCGGAATGAGTCCGCCTGGCCTCAGAGTAGGTTCTCCGAGCCCGATGTGTTACCTGGCTTGCGAGTCGGAGTTGTTGAAGATAAGCCAGCCAATTCGCTGAGCTATCTTCAGGAACGCTACAGTTCCCTTGAAAAATTGTTGGTGACGCATTACCACGTCAAAATGCCCACGCTGGCTGCAACGCCCTTTCGGCCATATTGCAGCGCGAATTTTGGATTTTATCGGGACGACGCTCCATCCGAAGCGTCATTTTTAAGTGCATTCCGTGCTACCGCCTGAAGGCCAGCACCATGCAGCCCATTATGGGGGACCTCCCCACCGACCGTGTCGTGGCCTCGCGCCCTTTTTCGGCGGTCGGGACGGATTTTGCGGGGCCGTTCTTCGTCAAGAGCTCCAGCCTCCGCAATGCTCGTTCCCTCAAGGCCTACCTTTGCGTTTTTGTTTGCCTGGCTACCAAGGCCGTACACTTAGAACTGGTGAGTGCCCTCAGCACCGAAGCCTTTGTAGCCACGCTAGGCCGCTTCGTTTCACGCCGAGGTTATCCGCACCTGATCCGATCGGATTGTGGGACCAACTATAAAGGTGCCGATAGACATTTGAAGGAAGTCGTCCAATTTTTGAATGAAAATAAGATAGGCCTCGGCACGGCAATGTCCAAGATGGGGATAACTTGGACCTTTGACCCGCCAGCTTGTCCCCACTGGGGCGGGATCTTTGAAGCCGTCGTCAAGGTCTCAAAGACGCATCTCCGACGCGTGATAGGTGAAACCATTTTGACTTTTGAAGAGCTCGCTACCGTTTTTGTAAGATTGAGGCTGTCCTCAATTCTCGGCCACTCTGCCCCTTATCGTCCGATCCCAATGACCTGGAAGTTTTAACCCCCGGTCATTTCCTAATTGGTGAACCCCTTAACGCCCTGCCCGAGTACCCCTTCAGGGACGTGAAGGTCTCACGGTTGTCTCGTTTCGAATTGCTACAGCAGATGACCCAAAATTTCTGGCATCGTTGGTATTTAGAATATTTGCATCTCTTGCAGCAGCGCGTTAAGTGGTCCGACAAGACCGACCCACCTAAGGTTGGTGATCTTGTCCTAGTTAAGGAGTCTAATTTGTTGCCTTTGTGCTGGCGTCGTGGACGCATTCTTAAATTGATATATGGATCCGATGGGGTTCCCAGAGTTGCCGAAGTAATGGTCGGAGATTCGGTTTTGCAGCGAGCCGTCTCTTCCTTATCCCGCTTGCCCATTGGTTAGTGGACCCCAAATCCTTGGGTCCACTGGCGGGGGTGTTTGCGCTTTATGCTAGCACTCTCCGGTTTACGCTAGACCGTATCGCGTCGATCGGCTATCACTGCACGCCCCTCTCCCGCGAGCGGTTTGCGTCCAGCGCCCGCGCGCGCCCCGGCGGCGTTCGCTCGCGCAGTCCGGTGCAAAATCCCGACGGAGTCGGTCGGTGTATGTGCCGCGTTCGCCCGCGTAAAGTCGCCCGCCACGCCGCATCGCGCTGTCTTATTATTTATGCGGAGCTATTTATCGCGTACCATTTTGTGCCGCGTCGCCCGCGTGTTGTTTGCCGGCCACGCCGCCACTTGCTGTACGCAGTTCGGTGCTAAATCCCGACGGAGTCGATTGACTGTGCGTGCCGCGTTCGCCCGCGTGAAGTCGCCCGCCACGCCGCATCTCGCCTTCTTACGAGCCCGATTTCTTGTGCTACTTCGTTTGCTGTGTTGTCCGCCGCGTCATTCTAACGCCGCGGGCCCCTTTGGCTATCCGGAATACTGTTTTTTGTGCTCCCGCGCCACCTGGAAATCACGCCGCCGCGGAGCCGCTTCGCTACCCGCGAATTCGTACCGCCGCCGCGAAAGATCCCTCAAGGAGGGCGAGTGTGTTCCTATTTGCATTTAACACAGCAGGCACCACACACCACATTTCATCCTACACGAACACACTCCCCGGATCCCACGTGCTGGCTGTCTCCATGCGCCGGTAAGTACCTAGTCGTAAGTCACTCTGTGCCGCGGGATAAAACCCAGTGCAAATCGCCTATAAAATTTTTTGGCGGGCCTTTTTCGACCCGCCACCGCCGCTGCCTGTGAGAATCCGCTGGACTGCTCTGATGGGCCCGGCAGTTGCCCGCTGATTCATCGTGCACAGGCGCGGTGCGTAATCAATACTTTTATTGTTAATACTTAAGAGTCATTAAAAGATTTCTTGAGGAGGTAATGGACGCTAAATCACTTTTCGATACGCCTTTGCCGACGAGCTATGGGAGTCAAGTCAACTGTCAAACAATGAACTCTAGAGTCACCTTTATATCAAAGCACCAAAGATTTAAGCACCCACACCACTCAAAAAAATTGGGTCTTGGAAGTTGTAATAAGAACTGCAGATCTTAAGACTTATTCAATGATATCTTAGCATAGCTTAGTATCGTGCATCAAATTAATATCTACTGGCGTTATTATGGTTTACTAAATGTGAAAACCATACAGCAACCAACAATATTAAAATTTTATTTCAAGGTAAGCAAATTTCTACTGGCTATCTTTGTCTACGGGAACTTCATTACACTTTCCCGTGTCTGTCATTTCTCGTCAGACAGCGATATTATAGATTGTTTCGCAAAACGGTGGTCAAATTGGCTCACGTTTTGGCGTCCCGTGAGAACAATATTGAGGAATTGCCGTTAACTTTAAATTAAATCGCATAGTTGCTTTGTTTACAGTTTTCTCGGAGCCGGAATGACTTGTATGGTATTGTGTGGACTGCTAAAAATAAGTTAATTTTTCTTTTAGATTTTTGAGTGCTTTCATTTTTATCTCTTTTTGCCATAGGTATTAATAATTTATATACTTTCTTTATAAAAGCTACATTCCTAACGAAGGTAGGTGAATTAATAATAACAAAAACAAAATATTATCTTTTATTCATCACGGATAATGTCAGTGAACCTAAACTTGCAAGTTACTTAACGAAGTTTAGGTTGGAGTTAAATTAGTTATTAGCCTTCGGGGTACAGCGACGTTGGGTCGACTTTGTAATAATTTTAAAAGAGAAATAAAAAAAATCAGCAATTACGGTTTTCAATTGTTTTATTGTTGATCAAAGAAAAACACCCGGTGACTCTTGAGAACACTTTATTCTGCACTTCCAGTATGCAATATCCCTGGTCTTCCAATTCCGTCGTACATGTATGTACTTAACTGCAACCGTAGTATCGCAGTGGCAGGTATTCTGTCGTGAGACAACAAATATCAAGTTGGTCATATTCTTTGTTTAAAAAAAGAGACAACCAATTCATTTTCTAAGGGTAACTGAGGTAAACATATTTTACTCATACACCTTACGTCCTATTTACACCCACTGTCGCCCCATACATTCAGGTGTCCTTTAAGGGCTCTCAATCGTGCCGCGGGTGGTCGACGCCGCTCCTCAAAACGTCTTACACCGTCAATAGCGAACCCTGATTGAAATTCCATTATCATCGGCCAGAGGGTTACAGTCCAATCTTTTGAGGGACGTTTCGTATAATCTAGGGTGCTGGGAGCTAAGGTGTGCCCCCAATTTATATCTAAAGCACAATAATGTAACTTCAATTCCCCTTATAAGAAAGCACGTCGTATCTCAACGTCATTTTAATTCTGGATTTTCGGATATGAATATCAGAGAGAGATGAAAGTCATGCTACTAAAAGAAAAATTACTAAGTATGTAGAGGAACGAAGACGTAGAAAAAGACCAAAGAAGAGATAGACGGATTGAGTGTGAAAGGAGTGGATTGTACTTTGACAGCTGGTAGAGGTAGAGGCAGGTAGAGAAGTGAAGACGAAAACGTACTTTGCTAACCCCGTAAAATGTGGGAAAAGGTAAAAGAAGATGAAATCGTTTCGGGAATAATTCCAAGTCAAAAGTCAAATATTCTTTTTCACGGAGACCTAACATACAGGCTCTTATAAAACGTTAATATGATATTTTCAATACAGTTGTATAGTATGGCGCACTTTCAGAGGATGTCATTAGTATTAGAAAGTTAAATCTTACGCACAGGCATCTTTCTTTTTCGTGGTCGTAACTTACTTTTCCAAGCTCGATCATTACTTTATATAATAGGTATATAAAAAGTTTGATAGCAAGGAGTTTTTAGTTTACAATAAAATGGGATAGTTAGATTTTCTAGAAGAAAAAATAAACTTAATTTTCGTTTACGTTTTCTTTTATCTTTTTGTTTTATCTTTTTTATTTTATCTTTTATATCTTTTTATTTATCTTTTTATCTTTTTTATCGTTTTATCTTTTTTATCTTTTTTATTTTAACTTTCATATCTTTTTTTATCTTTTTTAATTTATCTTTTATATCTTTTTTTATCTTTTTCAGTTTCTTTTATCTTTTTTATCTTGTTCGATTTCGATTTCAACCTCAACTTCGATATCGACTTCGACTTCGATAGCGACAGTGATATTGATATCTAAGGTAATAACTGCACAAGATATTATTCTTTGATTTGTTTTTTACTAATTCTCACAACTGTATTGAAAAACGTCGTGTGATACACGGGTGTGTAGGTTATTGCAAACTCGTGACATTAAAAACCCTCGCCTTCGGCTCGGGCTTGTTCATGACAGCTCGTTTGCAAAAACCTACTTTCCACCCTTGTATCACAATGTACTATTGTCACATATGTAATAACTACAAGTTACCAAAATAGTTGCACGTTGCAAATATCCAGCTTGGCGATTTAAAGAAATTCACAGTGAGTCTATGAATGCAAAATTAACTGTCTAGCAGAGAAAGTTCAGTTAAGATGATTGAATCAAAAAAAGTCTGATATCAAGGATTGTGTAATCTCAAGCCCTATAATGTGAACCGACCTCCATGAGAGTTTTTTCCTCTTCGCTAACTTCAGCTTTCGGGCTTTTGTATCGCGCGGATTTACCAACACCTTTTATGAAGGGTGCCAGTATAAAGGACTGGAATCTATAGTTGCCACTGTATGCCAGACCTATATTTCATTTCATTTCACTTCATTTCATTTCATTTCTCCATTAATAAGCAAATACAAGGCTTAGACATTGTAAACATAAATATATCAGTAAAAACCTATATGTGTCAACAATTATGAAACATAAATCGTTTTCTATTATACAGCTCTGGATGAACCTTCACAACACCACACCAATTTTTCGATGTATAGAAGCAAAACATACATAGAAAAGAGAGTTTTTGGAAGTTAAGCGTAATACTGAGTAAGATACCAAAATTTACAATTATGAAATTTCAGAATAGGTCAACAACACTACAACTCAATTTTGTGGTTCATTGTTTACAATGCATTGTTAGCTTTGTAGCGTCATTCTAATTCCATCATGGCGGAACAACCAAGATTTCTACCATTAGTTATTTTTAATGCAGTCTCTTCACAATATGGGAAAGGGGTTTACAGACAAGAAAGTTGACATGTAAAAGTTTGTTTTATAATTTTTTTTCATGATTTATTTGAAATATTGTAAGTCTGGCATACAATGGCGTGCCGACTGAGATCTTCGCACATAAGAATTGTGGCGTGATAGGGACTGGGCTTAGAAGCTCGCCTTTGAGATTGTTCGCCAATTTCAGAGTGGTTCATTTATATTTTACACCGAACTCGCGGTATACGTGGCGGGAATCGTGTTTGTGTGTTACCTGACTTGTTTGATAACTGTAAAGTGTTAAGTTCTGGAATAAATCTCTTTTGAACTCAGCACTTAACAGATAATGAAGTTTCATACATAATGTTGTATAGGTACGACGACCTCCCTGCGCAATGGCGCGCGCTCGGATTTTCGAGGAGTCGCGGGTTCGATTCCCGACACGTGCCACTTTGGAGTTCATAATTTCTAAATTAGCTCAGGTCTGGTCTGGTGGGAGGCTTCGGCCGTGGCTAGTTACCACCATACCATAGCAAAGACGCACCGCCAAGCGATTTAGCGTGCCGGCGCGATGCTGTGTAGATGACCTTTAGAGGTGTGTTTACTTACCTCTTCCAAGTTAGTACGATAATTTCTTCGGCTGCATCATCATTTACCATTAGGTCAGATGACAGTCAAAGTTGTAAAGTGTAAAAAAAAAACACTTCATAGTATTAGAAGGGAGTAGAGAGCTTATAAAAATAATAAAAACTTCCTCCAAACTGATCCAACTACAGCGGTTGATCTCTGTAGAGATATGCCATCAGCGCATGGCTATTGTGTCATAGGGATCCTCAATAACTATTATTAAGAGTATCATCACCAAATGCCAACATTGAAATAAATAAATTACTTTACTCTAACCTAGTGGTAGGTGAATTATGAATTTCAACTTCTTCCACATTCTTATTTATAAGTAGATAGCGTACCACGTTCAAAACCATGAGTATGTGTTATATACCGATTTCTAGATTCATATAATTCCGTAACTGTGTATGTAAACAGAGAAATCTAAGGAAACCTTTTTATTAGGTAGTGAAAACTTGAAAAACATAACGTTTTAGCTCGGTGACTAGAGCGTAAGCGCTAGTAACTAGAGTAATTGTTTTCAAGCACAGGTCGTGTAGTTCCAAGTGTAGACCACTTTAAGCATTCAGAGCTTTTAGGTTCACTTAAAGGATTGAGTTCTTAGCACTATGGTAAACAACTAAAGAGTTGCTAATTTGTACTACTAAGTTTTTACTAATGCTATGGCTATTTGTAATTAGAAAATTGTGGCTTGTTGTTTAAAACAGCTGTTATGTATAGATATTTTATAGCAATTAGCAACGAACAAAGAGACGAGCAAGACATGTCTGATGCATTGTGTCTTAGGATTTTAATTGCAATTAAAATTAAAAGATTTCAAAGCATAAGAATGTTCCGAAATCACTTTACGGAAATAGTCATACTCGTTACTCTATAATTGAACCTTTTGTTCTCAAATATTTCTTTCTCACCAACTTGTAAACCTTTCCAGATACCTAATACTAATAACAGTCTTCATAGTAGGTAAATAGCACTGGTATTGAGCCTTAACTCACTTAAGTGTCATAATGTGTAGCGGTCAGCCATTTATATGGAAGTTCAGACAGTCGAGTGTGATAATTGAAATTGATAATAAAGGTGGGAATATTAGACTTAATGATAATATGTAGCCTTGGAGTATCTTCAGCTTTAAAGTACAACATTGAATGATGAGTATTAATACTTCATTCATAACTCAGATTCATAATAATTCCTAGAGAGATCTAATAAATTCCAATAAAAAAAAAATCCCTTGAAGAGTGTAATAGTGGATACCAATCGGATCTCAAAAGTGATCAATTCTCAATTTACAATTTTATGCAAAATATAACCTGGATGAAGCCGTGCGCAAAAGCTAATTAATTATCCATTAAATTTGTATAAGGCGCTCTCCACAAAACAAATTTAAGTTTCAAGATATAATTTTGATTCATATACAAAGTTGAACGCCTCCTGCAGCCGAAAAGGAGGCGCGAAACTTTTAAATCAAAGCAAAGAAACAGAACTCTCTCTAATTGATTGATGCGAGGCTACGCGCGTTATTGGAGAGGCCGCGATTACAATTCCACTTCTGTCCCCGTCCCTTGCGTTGATTTATGAGGAATCCACTGTGAAGAGACATACTCGTATCTATTGAGCTCTGGAATTACAATTTTTCATTCGGTCGTTTATTTTTTCCGTGTTGTGGGATATCGTTCATTGCCAGCAGATACAGTTACCAATGATTAGTATTATGAATATAAAACGTGGTTGTTAAATCTTCTATACTAATATTATAAAGAGGTAGCGTACGATGTTTGTGAGTTTGTGACGTTGTAAGGGGTAATCTCTGCATCTACTGAACCGATTTTCAAAATTCTTTCACTAATAGAAATCTACGTTACTGTGGAGTATCATGGGCTATAATAATTTCCAAAATTAATTACGCATCTTTACTCAAACTTGAATAATGTAATCCAAATCGTAAAAAAATTGCTTTCATCGCGTGCGCTGCGGAAACTATTAAAGATAGAACAAAACAATGTTCTACAATATTAAAGAACGTATCAATTTCTGCAAAAAAATCCGCGATAGCATATGCCTATCTCCTGCGAGTAACTCACAATAATTGCTTTTACTGTTAAAATTGTGAATTAAAAATAAATAATTTTTGTGAAGCTCGTATCTAGCCCATATGGTATTAATTAATATCTTTGTAAATATATTTATTTAGAACGGAAATTTAATGTAGAATATTTGTGCCCTTTACTCTATACAGTTCAAACAAATATCTTAAAAGATTTTTTTATCTAATTTATTAAAGGGCTTCTCTGCCATAAAACAGAATGTCAGCCCCGTTGATGACAACATTTTCCTCAGCACAACTTAATAATTAGAAAAACAGAAATTAAAAAAAATACAATCACTTCTTAACCTCTATCGTAATTCTAGCCTATCTTAATTTAAATTATAATAATATCTTGGCTGCTTGTGAAGACCAAAATACTTTGATATACTCCCACATCCAAAAAATTTAATTGAAAATTATCCACAGCGAAGTTTCCACCACAGCGAAGCGGAGCGGAGTTGTATTTGAGTAACCAATCAGATTTCGTCATTTTGACATCTCCGAAACAGAGGGGAGAGGAGATGTCTAAATGATGAAATCTGGTTGGTTATCGAAACACAGCTCCGCTTTGGTGAAACCGGGCCTTACGCGGCACAAACGGGCCGGGACAAAATTATTTTTAACGCGGAACGGAGTCCGCGGGCACTGCTAGTATAAATATAAACTTCAAAGGAAAACTCAGGATTACAACAATGAGAAGAGCTGCGCTAGGAGTTAAGACTGTGCGCAATCATAATACAGAATTAAATCAAAGCAACAAAACTGTTTTTAACCGACTTCAAAAAAAGGAGGAGGTTCTCAATTCGTCGGAATCTTTTTTTTTTTTTTTTTTTTTATTTTTTTTTTTTTATCTATGTATGTTCACCGATTACTCGAAGACGCGTGGACCGATTTGAAAAATTCTTTTTTTGTTTAAGAGGGTTTTGTTTCCAGATGGTCCCATTTTAATCAGGTCAGGATCTGATGATGGGATCCTGGAGAAATCGAGGGAACTCTTCAAATTTTATATGGACACATGAAACTATTTGAGTATTATTAAAAAGAGTAATATTTTCCAAGTTGTCCTATGGTCATCAGGTCAGGATCTGATCATGGGATCTTGGTGAAATCGAGGGAACTCTTCAAATTTTGCTAGTATACTTAAAGCGAGTTGGGTATTTTTTATAGTTACTGGTGCATATGCTAGCAGATACTGATTTGATGACTAAAATCATTAAGTCAGGGTCTGATGATGGGATCTTGGTGAAATCGAGGGAACTCTTCAAATTTTGCTAGTTTACTTGAAGCGAGTTGGGTATTTTTTATAGTTAATGGTGCATTTGCTAGCAGGTACTGATTTGATGACTAAAGTCATCAAGTCAGGGTCTGATGATGGGATCTTGGTGAATTTGAGGTATCTCTTCAGATTTTATGAACACACCTCAAGCAATTTGGGTATTTTTACAACGCCTTGTGCATTTTATTGTTTTCCACTAAAAAGTATAAAATAAAAATGGGAAATGCTTTCCAAAAAACCAACTTCAAATGCCACTACAAAGAGTGAAATAATTTTTATTTAAATTTTAGGCACCTACACAAATTCGAAGTCGGGCGATTGTCTATGACTTCGTCATTTCTTCGCACATCAAGTAAGTAAGAAGGACTATTAGGGATTGTATGAAACATTGCCCGACTTCGAATTGGTGTAGGTGCCTAAAATTTAAATAAAAATTATTTCACTCTTTGTAGTGGCATTTGAAGTTGGTTTTTTGGAAAGCATTTCCCATTTTTATTAACTACAATTTTTCATTCGTTCGTTTATTTTCTACGTGTTGTCAGATATTGCTCTTTGCCTGGGGATACAGTTATCAAAGATTACCTATTATAAATATAAAACATGAGTTTTAAATATAAGCTCAAAAAGAAAACTTAGACTTAAAGCAATGAGAAGGGCAATGCTAGATGTAAGTGACTTTGCGCAATCTTATAGTATTAAATCAAAGTAAATTAGAAATAAACAGAGAGATCTTTTAATTAATTGATGCGAGGGTGCGCGCGTGTTATTGGTGAGGCCGCGTTTACAATTCCACTTCTATTCCCGTCCTTTGCATTGATTTATAAGGAACCCACTGTGAATACCTATTGCGTTCTGGAATTACAATTTTTCATTCATTCATTTATTTTCTGTCGCCAATTATTGCTCATGATTGCTAGATATGTGCTCTTAAGAAATATTCAGGGTTAAACAGTGGAAAAAACACGTATTTACACATAAAAATATAAGACGAAAATGGAATACCGGCTATTCCATATTCAAACTAATGTCATGTAAGTGACAGTTTGTATGTGTTATTTTTTGTTTTTTACTATTTAACGACACAACTGACTTGAATTTGCAATTGAGATACATAATAAACTAGATTACCATAACATAGGCTTATTTTTTATCCCGGTAAACATATAACTCTCGAGTTTGGGAAAAAAAGACACAAGGGAACGGAGTCGCAGGCAAAAATTAGTAAAGTAAAAGTCAAAGTAAAGAAACAGATGATTGATGGAAAAGCATACGCGTGAGTTATTGGAAAGGCAGCGTTTACAATTCCACGTCTATCCCCGTCCTTTACGTTAATTTACCTACGAGAATTTTCCACAGTGGCGAAATGTACATATTGAATTATACTTTTCCACGCAATTCATGTTATATTATTACTGTGCTCATTCCTAAATGCTTAAGACACATATAAAATAATAAATTACAATTGAATAATAAAATAATAAAATCCATAATAAGCGGGACAGAATAATTTGTTTTGCTATAATCCGCTACTTGAAAAGATTCTGTACTGTGATGGTACAATATGCAGGAACAACGCTTAATCAGTGCGAAAGTAAGTGCAAAATCGTAGAGACAATTTCGCATTGTGAAGTCAACATTGCTTGAATATGTACGAAGAAAGTATTGGAAGAAGAGTGTGGTATTTGTGTGGGCGGTTTTCCTGCATATTGTACTATAGGCAATCTTTTCAAGTAGCGGATTATAGCAAAACAAATTAATCCGTCCTGCTAACTTACAATTATTTGAAAAAAATAGGCGGATGGTCTGGAATATAATAATAACCAGGAGACGTTGGTTCTACAAAGTGTATAAGTAAATTCTGTGACAGACGCAACTTGCGTAGCGAGAAGCTTTTGGAAGACTTTTAGTGGTGAACTCACAATTCTTGGTATGGACAATGAATCTAAAAACGAGTTACAGCTAATCAGGCACCAACACTTATCAAAGTCGGAGCTCGAAACAACAGAGCTCTGTAATTGATTGATGAGGGGAGCGGAATATTGGAAAAAGGCCGCCATTACAATTCCACCTCTGCGGCCGGTCCCGAGTTGATTTACGGGCTGCCTGCATAGTGAGTTACCTGGGAAGCTATTCCTGTAACGATTTCACACATTGCGTGATGTGAATTAGGAAATAGAATAAAAAATTACTTAACACGAAAAATTAACTTTAAATCTATTGCTTTAGATTGTAAAATTGAATGCAGATAACATAGGAAATACGACGAATCAACCTTATCGTGCAAAGTAACTTTAATTTCACGATTATCCACCATACTGAGTTTTGAACTACATTCAAATTTACGCTCAATGCCAATAGTCGTAAAATCAACTTTTCGGTGTTCACAAAAAATGTTTTGATTTCAATATACGCCACTACCGTTTTAAACTTTTCACTTCACTAAATATAGCCGACGCGTTTACATGAATAGCTCCGCTGGTCGGAAGATTCATTATCATCATCTTAAACCATTTGGAAACTACATTGGAGATGAGGGATTATTCAGAGTGAGTGAAAGGATTAATAGCTCGCCACTTGTATTAAGTGGTATATTTGTTTAGTCTTTAAATTAATTATAAATTACTGTAATAATTAATATACTGGTAATTCTTGAAATAATTGTTATTCTCAGCCAAATCAGTTCAGTGCCATATGTTTATATGAATGTCTTACAATTTCATAGTTTTAGATTATTGATAATAGGAATGTCTTTTCGATAAAACTTCAGACATGGTGGCCAGCCTAACCCGAGATGAGTGAATGTGTTAATACAAGTAATGCCCCTAGATTGTGTAAGTAAGTAAGAAAAACGAATTCATCGTTATCATAATCGTTTACAAATTATGCCCGCTTATTAGTTCCCTGGTTAATGTCAGTCAATCGGGGGGCAGCAGAATTTGCTAACGATCGTGATAACGATGAATACGTTTTTCTTAGGCAATATGACCCCTGTTTTAATAAAATTGAGGTATATTAAATTTCCCTAACAGATCAATGGGACGAAATATCCTAGCATGGTTTCTGTAACTTTTTTCGGATGTACCCAAGAATAGATCTCAGGGTTTCATCATGTAACTGTGTCAATCATGATAGTCACTAAGAAGTAACCTATTACGCAGATTAGTTGCTCGTTATCACTTTTCCGACGTTCGCTGGGTTGTTATGCGGAGTATCATTCATGCATCATTAGTTTATCTTAGAAGCGCCTGCACTTCCCTGACCACTACTAATGTCAGTTTGAATATTGCATTACGGTTGTAACATAAAGTATCAGTAACGACCTTTAATGAGAAGAGCAGATTTTCAGTACTCTAAGCTAAATTAACAACAATTCTATTAAACTATGGCGTAACGAGTATTTTGGTACACGCTTAAAACAACTTTTCAAGCAAGAAAATCAGACCACAAATGGTGACTGAAGGAAAATGTCTCCATTGAACAAGAGAAAACCAAAAATCTTGACATAATCCACAAAATCCAATTGTAATATTGGTTCCCTAGTTTATCCGGATAGAAACATAGTAGGTACATCGTATCATCAAATATTCTCCTGGCGGGAGTGCAGCTATTCCCGTACTCCCGCCAGCAAGTCCGTCTTGGAAACAACATTTTTAAGGTTCCATACCAAAATGGTAAAAATGGAACCCTTATGGTGAGACTTTCTCCGTCCGTCCGTCCGTCCGTCTGTCCGTCCGTCCGTCCGTCCGTCCGTCCGTCCGTCCGTCCGTCCGTCTGTCTCACTCGATTATTTCAGTAACTATTCAAGCTATCGACCTGAAATTTAGAATAGTTATAAATAATAGTGACGCGACGTCATAGCAATCGTAAAAATTTGAAAATTGTTTTAATTTTTATTTAAAATGGGGGGAAAACCGGGTCGTCAAAATTTCAAAATTAGATAACAATATTGAGTAGGGTATCATATGAAAGGGCGTTACTTGTGTATTCTAAAACCGATTTTTATTTATTTTTATGCTTGATAGTTTTCGATTTATTGGGCAAACTGTCGAAAAAAATACCGTTCCCCCCCCCTTTTCTCCGAAGTTTACCAATCGAAAAATCTGAAATAATTATGTTACTTAGCCGGTTTTTTTAGTGAGTGCAAGCTCCACGTAACACTTTCGCTTAACGGGTATGCGTTAGGCATTTTTTGTCTGTAAAAAAACATAATTTTCTGAGTCAAGTAAAGCAATAATAGCGAATCACGCAGGCAAAACATGTTCTGATATAATTTTGGTTATGAGTTGAAAACACGACTTGCACCACGCTTCATACTCGTATTATAAAAACATCTCTGACATCGTTAGAACTCGTTTTCAAAAGTTTTCGGGGTATCTCCGGTGAGTGGCTTTGGCGGGTCTGTTGATTTTCACGAATGAAAACCGGATATCCGAGTTAGAAACTCCTTTTTGTACACGTATGTAAATGCGGCGATGTTATTTAAAAGGGGTTTTCGGAGCGCCAATTTGGATCGCATGAACAAATAAATAAATATAATTTTATCCCTTTGAACAATTATTGTTTACAGTGGTAGTCATGTAGAAATGGATAACCACGTTTAATATCTTTTTAAGGTCCCAAAAAAATTGGTATGTGGTTTAAATTACAATTTAATTCCTCGAAAATAACACCGTAAGTAGATGGCCAACAAAGACATACTTAAAGGATTTCGTTTTTTTTTTGTTTAAGGTACAGTGCGTTTTTCAATTTTGAATAGCATTGCATCAGACCTCGTTATTCGTAATCGACTTTACCCACTTGAACAAGCAAGCATTTGCAGTTACAATAGCAGTATGTTATCAATCTCAAGTGAGTTCTCCCATCAACTATGCCTAAGGAACTAATGAACGAATGAGTCATAGAGATGCCATACTAGTGTGTCCATATATGCTGCGCAATAAATTGGACTGACCCCCGACCTGGCTTGAGCGTCCTGCCACGAACTATGGTGACCGCGAGATCATAGATATAAGGGACTCCTCCCAAAAATTCTCACATACATTTTTTTGTCACAGTTACGTTTCTTTGATCTGAATGCCGACTTGTGTCTGCTGTGGTAATAAAAAATGATTTAATTTTTAGGGTTCCATACCAAAATGGTAAAAATGGAACCCTTATGGTGAGACTTTCTTCGTCCGTCCGTACTCGTCTGTCACACTCGATTATTTCAGTAACTATCGAAGCTATCGAACTGAAATTTGGGATAGTTGTAGGTAATTGCGGCGCGCCGCCATTGCGATCATAAAAAATTGAAAATATATTTTATTTTTATTTAAAAAGGGGGGAAAACCGGGTCGTCAAAATTTCAAAATGAGATAACAATATTGAGTATCATATGAAAGGGCATGACTTGTGTATTCTAAAACCAATTTTTATTTATTTTTATGCCCAATAGTTTTTGAGTTAATGAGCAAACTGTCGAAAAAAATACCGTTCCCCCCCCCCCCCTTATCTCCGAAGTTTACCAATCAAAAAATTTGAAATAATTATGATCAATAGGAATAAACGTATATTTTACAGGAAAAATAAAATCAACTCTCTAACTATTATACTTTTTTTGATAATAACAATAAACCACCAAAAACAAAGTTACGTTTGCGGTTTGCCAACAAAAGTACCTACATGTAAATTATACTCGTAAATTTATGAACAAAAGTGATTCTTTGAATGTTTTACTTCTTTTATGGTATGGAACCCTCGGTGCGCGAGTCCGACTCGCACTTGGCCGGTTTTTTTTCTAATGTCAGATTACTTGTCGTTACAACCGTAAGGTAGAACTTGTTCGAACTTGACAATCTCTATAAGATCTATGTAAACCAAGTTTCGCAATAAATATTATTGAATTGAATTGAATTGAATACAACTTTGTCTGTATGGTCACTTTCGGGAGCTAAAACCACGTAGACCTTGGTATAATATTAGTATTGAAAAAAACACCTAAACAATTTTTATTTAAGGTTTTTGCAGTTTGTACGCTAATTACACATAATAGGCTTATGGCAGTCATTTTGCGAGGATGGCAGTTACTTCTTTACATGTTTATATCAAATTTTTTGCATGAAAATGTCTATCCTAGAAAATTAGTCCGAGTAAAGAGTTTTAAGTGAGCAACTCGCAAATTTCGGATTTAACTCGACACTTTTAAGCAGAGATTTTTATATAAATATGTGAAGATGATCTTGGGATTATCGCAATTTGACTGCCATAAGCCTATTACGTCTTATCAGCTTAAAAATCACGAAAAACCATAAAAAATTTGAATTTCGCGGGCACACCCGTGGTGTGCTCCTTAAGCTTCTACAAACGCACGCAATTCTGAAATGTCAAAGTTCGAACAAAGTCCTCGACCGCCTGATAAGAGGTAGAAGTCTAAAGTAATGAGTTACTACTGGTCAATTAAAAAAGTTCAGTCCCCCTTACTTCAAAACTCACACCCGCCCTAGCAACGCAACACGTGGTAACATTCCGCCCGCGCCAAACGATCTGTAGCGGTCGGTCATTAGCTCACATTCACGGGGAGATTTATATGCTCTTTATTGATCTATACCCATTGATTGGATTATATTTTAAAGAGTAAGCCAAATGAGTAGATTCTGGGGACATAGAGTTGTTACTTGTTAGATTGTTTCGGGGTTGGCCAATAGGAAAACTAGTTTTTGGATATTTTGGATTTTTAATACTGTATTTCAGTTTTTCAAAAGTACCATAGACAAAATAGTAAGTAAGAATATGATGTGTACCAGGGTTGCCAGATATTTTTTTTATAAATATACGTGCAAAATCGTATACATAGATGAAATTTCATTTCTTTATTTTTTCAAAAAATTCTTCTACCGACCTGAAAGTTTAAATCTTTATTTATAAAAATAATAACAATCCCAGTTATATTATACTGAAAATATGCGTTTTATTAATCTGCATATAAACGATTATAAATTCTTATACTGCACTACTGCACAATAGATCTTGTGTTCTTACACTTTCTTTTTCAATCCAAATAGGTCTCCGAAAGATCCTGAAAGGATTTCGACCCTGTACGAGTTTGAGGTTAAATCCAATGTTTTAGTGTCATCAGTCTACCAGAATTGGGGTTTGTCATTCCAACTACTTCATAACGATTCTTTATTTTAGGATTAGGATAAAAAAATATCTATTTACTTCCTCTTTCCTTTTCCTTTATTCGTAAAGTAGGTAGTGTATGACTTACCTGTAAAAAAATAAAAATATATTAAAACCAAAAAAAACGCGGATAAGATGTTTAAACAAACATCAAAGAATAGGAAGAGCTAGAAAATAAACTTAATAATTTTTTCCACCGCATCCGTAAATCGCCCTACTTATCGCCTAGTTTCTTGCAAACTTCCAGTCTTACTTAGCAACTGCATAGTTCAAAACTTGCACAAAGGCAAACTTCGTAATAATCTACATAAAAAAAAAAAACCAGCGACCTATTTTTCGTTTCCGTGGAATGCGCGCTCGGTGGCACAGTGCAGTGGGTTTTGAGGTAACCTTGCAACTTCCTTTGCGAAGCCGTCACGATTATGTAGAACACTTTACTGCATTATTAATTTACCAAACAGACTGCAATGGTAGCTGCATTTTAAAAATTTATTAGCGCAGTTGAATTGCCCGCCGATTATAAATATTAGTGAATAATCTCGATCGGACCTTTTTTTCTAATATTTGATTTGTATTCTTTGTGCTTATTCGGGAAAATAGTCACAAAGAACACCGAAAAGATTCGCACCAAATCCAATTTCGAATACGCATGAATCTTACTTATCAAAACCAAAACAATCTACGACGCTTTGTTTTTTATTAAATTTCCTCTTTAATTTAAGCGTTAGAGTACTTTTTACGCTACGGAACTATAAAAAAGCCTCACCACAAAGGTTCCATTTTTACCACTATCGTATGAAATCCTAAAAAGGGTATTTAAAGATTTCTCGCAACTTGAATTATCTCGACAAGTACTGGTATTCAGAGAAGAGGTTCAATATTTAAGAGCATTCACACTACACTATACCCTAAGCCGAATGAACATGAAAACCGATTAAAAATTCACAATGGATCAAAATTAAAGTACCCCATTCTCGTTCGACAAGGGTTCTCAGTTAACACATGTGAAGGACTCGAATTTCTAATGACACTTTAAATTTTAAAGGACGAATTGAAGGGAGAATCGATTTAGATTTATTGATATTTGGGTGTAACATTAAAGGGTTGGCGTAGATTTTAGTACGAGGACAAAAGTCCTGTTGGAAAGGACGTTGGACTAGTCATCATCATCAACTCATAAGACACAAGAAACTATGTTAGACTCTGCCTTCCCGAATTAGTTACTAAGTGGTAAACCTCTTTAGCGGTGCAGAGGGCAATAGGGAAATTTCCCTCTAGGCAAGTGTTGTGCCTGGGGACCGCTTGTGATCCAAGCGTGTGACGTCAGTTGTATTTATAGAACGCTCGTCGAATGCTTTGTCAGCGTGTGCTATTGCGCTGGTTATGCCATCTATCGTCAGCTATCGAAGACCGCTACACCTCCATAGCAAATAAGTGATGCACTGAAGCCCATGCAAGATGCAGCGCGTTCCAGAGCTTTATCATAAGACGCACTGAACTGCACTCGTCATCTTAGGATATCAGCTCTTCAGTCTTATTTAATACAGCAATGTCACAATGTCCTTCAAACCAAAACAAAGTAATACGTCACAATTATACTGTTTTACGGCAGAATATCGTACACTGCGGTGGTCTGTGGCACTTACCCTAGCGATTGGAGAATGACAAAAAAATTGTGTATACTTACTTATTCTAGCACTTGACTTTTATCACACCTGATGGAAAGTGATGATACAGCCAAGGTGTAAACTCGCCTAAGATTTGCAGGTACCGTATTTGTAGATGGTTGGGAAGACGGTGCCTAAGACGGTGTTCCGGACCTTTGCGGTACGTATTTAATAAGGATCGAGAAAATATAGTGTTGCGTAGGTATATTTTTGGTCCATATACAAAAACACACTAGATATTGTAAAAAAGTAACGTTTTGGTATGAAACATTTATAATGAACAGTTCTTAAGACCTACATGAATAGTAGTACGTAGAGGCTAGATAGAGCATTCACCCTTTCTAAATACCAAAGATTTAAATCGCTAGATGAGCCCTAAGCCTACGTAGCGCACGTCTATAACGTCCAAAAACATCCTGAGTGAGCGCTCTCAGCATGCTGTAGTAGTGTGATTGTGTGACAGAGAACGCGAGTGCAAATTCGTTTAAGAGTAAATGAGACGTCATTTCTTATGTCGCTGTGTGTGTAAGATGACAACGTGTTACAAGGAAGAAAGAAACGTGAACGTTTTTGAAGACTTAGGGTTCATCTAGCGATTTAAATCTTTGCTAAATACCATCTAAATACCTATAAAGAGGAGGTAAGCAAACTCTTAGTGCGCGGAACCCTAGTGCTCGTTACTGGATGTTTTTTTGTTCAAATAGCTTTCAGCATGCGACATAAGCGCTGCAGCACACTCTTTACTCACTACTTAAGTGCTTCTACGGATTTGAAAGGGACTAACTAATAGAATCTTTTTCTGTTCGCTTATACCACTTTATCTACATCTACTGGTATTCGTAGACGGAGAAACATTTTAAATTTTTCTTTTTACTTAAAGTTAGATCTTACTTTAATATTATGTCTTTCTATTTAATATCGTTTTAGTTATTGAATTGAAGCAGGCGTTATTTTTTTTTTTTTTATATATATATAGCTGCTTGTGCTGATTCACTGACTGATTGATCACCTCTCCTGAACAATTTTGTATGAAATAAGCTATTGCATAGCTTCTATCGCGGGCCTTGACGGGTGAACCGAATCCAGAAAAACCGTAACGAAAAAATTCCACCAACCAACAAGCCAACATTAAAGTCAACCTTATTGTCACAGGCATATAATTTATATTGCAAAAATTGACTTAAAATATACCTATAGTTCCGCTTTTGCCCGTACCAGCGCTAGTTGATTCGTATTTTAAAAATTTTTTTAGGAACTCTGTTTTTATGTAATTAAGGTTAAAATTTCAATGGCAAAGAATAAACTTAAATTTTTGATAACTGTCAAAGTATAGTGATGCATCTTAACCGTGACTCGTAAAATTATCGATAAAGTTGAAAAAATCAATATGAAAAAATCAAATTTAATTTATTTCTCCTGATTCATAAAAAATCACATAAAATGACATAATGGGCCAATCAGAGAACTGTTGAAGGAAAAGAATTTACTATTACCTAATTTGAGAAAACTTTTTATCATAAGTTGCTACATGCAAAACTTTGTTTAATCTTAGGTCTTCAAACGAGCAATTCGTGTATATATTTGAATCTCGGAAACAGCTCCAACGATTTTCATAAACGGTATACAGGAGGTTTCGGGGACGATAAATCGATCTAGCTGGGATTATTTTCAGAAAATGTTATATTCACCAAAAAATAAACTGAGTAAAGACCGATTTGAAATAACAATACATTGTTTCATGTAATATTATGATTAAAAGTAAAACTCAAATATCCTTGAAACACTGTCACTCAAGTGTCAACTTTAATTTAACACTGTCGGGAACAGGCCTAGAATCACGTGATTCTAGGCCTGTTCGGAGCAGATTGTACTTGTTTTTGAAGGGAACTAATGTAGCCTTCAAGTAGCTTTGGTCCATGTTTCTTTTAAAATTGGCTCCCTTAAGAAACTGAAATAGTAAGATCTTTAATTCTTCAATAAATTGACTGTAATCTATTACCGCAATGAAAAGCCATTTTTCTACTATTGATAAGCGTACAAAATCCGTATAGTACCTAGTGATAAAACTTCCTAAGATTACTCTGAACAGATTCGTCTATACGCGGAACAGTCGATAATTTAACAATAAACAGTTTTATCGATATTGTTAGGAGGACTGTACCTTCAGTCTCCATAGCAACAGTTTTCTATTATTATTTAACTTGTCATACTACTGTAAAATAAAAACATTCGTCACAAGTTCCAACAGTATTTATTTTACTTTAATATGGTAGCAAAGTAAAAATAAAGCTATAAATACGTTGATCACGATGGCGTGGGCTCAAGTACAAAAATTGAGACTTTAAATAAAGAAAATTTCGACACATGGCGAATTCAAGCAAGGGCCGTACTCATCAAAAATAAATTATGGAGTGTTGTTGAGAAGCCGCTGAATTTTGAGAAAGCTGATGAAGAGAAGAGAGAGAAGGATCTTTTAGCTCAATCTGAGTTAGTACTTTTAATTTCACCCTCTGAATGGAAGCAAATAAAAAACTGCATAACAGCTCACGAGATTTGGACTTTGCTTGATTTTATATATGCCAGTAAGGGACCGGCTAGGAAGGCCTCTCTTTTAGTTAATAGGAAGTTAATATTGTCCAAAATGGAAAATGGCAATATTAGAGAGCATTTAAATAAGTTCATGGACGTGGTAGACAAATTGCAGGATATGGACATTTGTATTCATGAGGATTTGCTCACTGTTATGATGCTATACAGCTTACCACCTGACTACGAAAATTTTCGTGTAGCGATAGAATCCAGAGACACGTTACCGAAACCTGAAGAACTCAAGGTAAAAATTTTAGAAGAATCAGAAGCCAGACAATTTAATAATGGTTCCAACACCAATACTACCAACACTAAAGATGAATACGAAGAAGAGACAAATTTCGTAAAAACATGCAAATTTTGCAAGAAGAAAGGAAATGTTATCAGTGAATGCAGAAGGCTGGAGTAACAAGCAAAAGACGATAGCTTTATCGTCGACAGAGGCAGAGCTAGTGGCAGCTACGGAGACAGCCCGGGAAATTATATGGCTACAACAGATGTTGGAGGAAATCACTAAAACTGAAAAGCCACAACTTCTTTACATTGACAATGAGTCAACAATAAAGCTAGCATACAATCCGCCGTACGAGCAACATAGCCGAACCAAGCACATACAACGAAGGTATCTCTATGTCAGAGAGTGTGTGGCAGCTGGCATACTTGAGGTCAAGCAAGTTACTACTGAGGACCAACTGGCTGATTGTTTCACAAAGCCCTTATATGCACCCAGGCTGGAAAGGCTGACTAAAGCTCTTGGCCTCAGTTCCTAAAAGAGGAGTGGATGTTAGGAGGACTTCGATCTTAGGTTTTCTATTATTATATAACTTGTCATACTACTGTAAAATAAAAACATTCGTCACAAGTTCCAACAGTATTTATTTTACTTTAATAGATATGTTATGTGCAGTACTGGCTGAATAGCGAAATTTGAATGTCAATGTTCTAGAAGAAAATTATTACTAAATGTGAAATCAACCGTAAAGTTCTTATTAAGCTATTGCATAGCTTCTATCGCGGGCTTTGACGGTGCAGACCTAATCCAGAAAAACCGTAACGAAAATAACCTGGCACTCCTAAAGTAAAGCTTTTGGTACTAGGCTAGCATGACAGCAAGGAGCGCAACTCCACAACAAAAAGTGTGAAGTTAGCCTGGTACCAGAAGTTCTACTTTTTTATTGATGGCAAAACTAAAAATAACTTTAAATTCTATGCAATAGCTTTACCGCGGCAGTCTCCGAGTGCCACACGCCTTTTTTTTTTCAATGACCATTTCGTATAGAAGGGAAAAATTCATTCGGAGGAAAAATACGGAGAGAGCTGATGATTGAGGATTTCGAAGACGGATGAAGAGCACAGCCAAGGGTATTGGAGATAGGTGGGGGGTGCTCGACCAAATGGCATTCGAAACGTCATCCAATTGGCAGTGAGCTGAAAAAAAATTCAAAATGGCGGATTCAAAATGGCCGCCATTCGAATTTCGTCGATATCTCGGCAAGTATAAAAGATGGAAGAGTGGTGTCTTGACAAGAACTGATCAGGACAATAAGGTCTATTTGATGGGTAGAAAAAAATTCCAATATGCCGGAAATTTTTTTTTCATAGAAAATGTATGGGGAGTCTTGAAGAGACTAAAAGTTGGTAACTATGCATGATTTTGATGCCGTTTTTTTAGAGAACTGCCAGATCAATATATGTAATGAGGTGATGATTGAGGGTATTGAAGACAGTCGAGGAGCATGGGCAAGGTATTATAGTTAGGTGGGGACTGCTGAAACAGAAAATACTCGGAACTTCAGGCAATTGGCAGTGAGCTGAAAAAAAACCAAAATGGCGGATTCAAGATGGCCGCCATACAAATTTTGTGTTGTTCTATCTCGGAAAGTATAAAAGATAAGAGAGTGGTTTCTTAGCAAGAGGTGATCAGGATCTCAAGTTCTACGGGATGCATGGAAATAATTCACTGTGGCGGAATTTATCTTTCCATGGAAAATGTACATACTATGAGAAGAGACAATGATCTAGGATTTGGATGATGATTGAGGAGCACTGTCATGGTTTTAAAGATAGTTAAGGCAGTTCGAACAAAAAAATACGCTGAACCTCATCGGATGAGGTTCAGCGTATTTTTTTGTTCGAACTGCCCTTAACTATCTTTAAAACCATAACAGTGCTCTTTGGTAATTTTTTCAGCTCACTGCCAATCGGATTCCAATGGGCGATGGAGATGACGGCGATACCTTTATGGGCGGGAAGACTGCACGCGGGCCACATGTGGCCCGCGCACTCACGCGCCCTACTAGTTTTGTATACGGTGACTATGACTAGAGGGACTCTACGATTTCGCATTGTGAAGTCAACATCTCCTGAGGATGTCCCGGTGTCGGGACGAAACGTGCGTCGAAGAAAGTGTTGGAAAATTATGTGGGTCATGTGGGCAGTGTTCCTGCATATTCATACAGAACATTTTCAAGTAGTAGGATTATATCAAAACAAATTAACCTGTCCTACTAACGTTTTAGTAATTTACTGCATTCACATCTCATGGTAAATTATAATGCAAGATACAATCGGACTAACTATAATCCCACAATCAGTTATTACATAGCATCGCACAGGAATTCCAAATCAGTCACGCATTTGTTGCTAGCGTAGTTCTATCTGCAGCCGAATCCTTTTAGTACACTTGAACAAATTTTACAGTAAAATCAAAGACACGGTCTATACTATAGACCCGGCGGACCGCGCGAAAAAATGTCGCCAGTTTATGGGAGCAAACCCCCCGGCGTCAGTAGTAAGCTATAAGCCTACGCAGTATTTCGCAGGAGTTTCGACACATGCCTCTACATTTTCTTATATGAAGAAGGTTTACGTAAAATGTTCGGATGGGCTCATCTTGATGTTATTATCATAGAGTAAAATACAGCAATTGAGAACACTAAAAAAAATTGTACCACATTTCAGGTGAAATCCCATTCTTGTTGGAAGAGTAGGTACTAAATGTGTACACGAGAACGAAGGCCGCAGTATTCAGTCGACATGAAGGCTTATTTGGCACTTCGCCAGGCCCGCTGGTGGCGACTTGTGAAAATTTCAACTGTTAATACTCACTCTTGAGCTATGCATACTCGCGAAGACTATGTAATTAAACCGTGAACAATCTTTCTTAAGGTACGTAGCATTTGTTATAGTTTTCTGAATAAATAGTATCTCTAAATCCAGATCGAATAACTTGATGTTTTTGCTTGGACATCACTCATGTTTGTATTATATTCTGATGGAGTGATAATAATAATTGTTATCTCTTTAAGGTGATTAGTGCAAACCACTATTCGTATGGAATCAGCCTGATTTGACATCAAAGGCCTAGAAGAAAGTGATATTCTATTAGCGATATCGGTATATTCAGCGATGAAGAATGCCAACAATGTACGGGGATTGACTTTAGCTATGCCATAGCGTTAGCTAATGTCAATCCCTTACATTTTGGACTTTTCTATTCGCAACATCGCTAAATTAGAATGCCACTTTTTCTACAGGCTCCGAGGGCCTAGACAAAGTGACATTCTAATCTATTCTATTTCTAGCGATGTTGCGAATACAGGTTAAGGTCTATTGTGGTCAGGATTTTTAAATCAAAGTTTAAGACGTCACAGAGTTACTTATTCATCAATAGACAACATTACACTAATACAGCATTTAAAAGTATTTGATGAATGAGATCAGATCATTCTACAAGCGAAGCGCTCTCCATCTATTCGCTAAAGAACGGTTTTACATTTGCGAGCATTACTGGCTCACATCCAATCTCATACGGCTCTTGAGAACAAATGTTCTTCGCAGTGAAACATATTTAAATCGTCCGTACGTTCTACATTCAGATGAAGGTCACTAAGCGATGAAGGAAATAATTATTTGAACTTGAAACTGAATTTTCATGTCATCGCGTGCCAAATGTCCCTTTGTAAATTACTCTACATACATAATTGTAGGTCCCACATTGGGATTTAGCGGCCGTTCACAATTACTGATCCTTTTTCAATTTTTAAGCTATTGCATAGCTTCTATCGCGGGCTTTGACGGTGCAGACCTAATCCAGAAATTTTGTAACGAAAATAACCTAGCACTCCTAAAGTAGAGCTTTTGGTACTAGGCTAGCATGAAAGCTAGGAGCGCAACTCCACAACTTTTTAGTTTTTAGTTTGCCATCTATCGAAAAAAAGCAGAACTTTTTCTAAAGTTCTGCTGTTTTTTGATAGATGGCAAACTAAAAACAAAAAAGTTGTGTAGTTGCACTTCCTGCTTTTAAGCTAGCCTGGTACCAAAAGTTCTACTTTTCGATTGATGGCAAAACTAAAAATAACTTTAAATTCTATGCAATAGCTTTACCGCGGCAGTCTCCGAGTGCCACATGCCTTTTTTTTGCTACACAGTATCGCACTGGAAAAAGACGTTGCTACCGTTCATGATTTGACCAACTGGAGAATATATAAAATTAGGCGAAGCGGTTTCAAAGCGGTTTGATTCCTTGTTCCTGGCACGCACTGCAAAGGTCTGGAATGCCCTCCCAGGCACTGTCTTTCCTGCCATTTACAATCCGGGCGCCCTCAAATCAAAAGTTAATAGGCATCTCCTATAGGCAAACGCGTTCCACCTCTAAGGTGGTGGTTTGCCTAGGAGATGACTGTAACGTCCCTTTCCTTCAGATGGGATCACAGTCAAGCGCTAGCCTATATAGTTAAAAAAAGCTTGACGTGTCCAAGTTATTTAGGAAGATTTTATGACCGTAAAGCATATCATTGAGATTGCATCAAAATGATTTTAGTTCGTATTCCGGATTTTATTTATCGCTTTCTTTCATTTTAAAAGTCTTGAAATCTCGCTAATCGCCAAGCATATAATTACTTCAAAATTAATGGAAATATAAAAACCCTACAATGCGGAAAATATTCGGACCGTTGAAATGCTTCTTCTGTTTGGAAGTCGTTTCAAGAAAGCTATAACTACAAATCTCCCGTCTCGCCTTACGTCTTACTGTCAGTGAGCGCGCGCCCCTAACTTGCCCCTAACCAATAAATTGTCCGTATCGCCCTTCGCCGTACCTACTGAAAACCCCCGTCTTTAATTACGCGAAAATCAGGTACCAGTCAAATTAGCCCCCCGTCTTCCACCTGGCAGACTACGTCGCGTAGCGGCAATTTTGAGATGTGCTCAGTTAGAAAGATTGTATGAATTGTGACGATGTATTGTATATTATTCTACATTTTTTAGTATTTTTTACCATATTTTGTAATTTTATAATCATACTTTGTACTATCAAGTTTTATAAAATAATTTTGTCTCGGATGGCCGCAGAGGCACTCCGTATCATCTTCGGAAACGAAGCCCCACTTTACGAGGCTTGCTTTGGACTTTCCCACCCCTGACCTGAGGCGATTCAGCGACTTCCAGGAGCTGAGGTTATGTCCTCTAGCAAGCTTTTCCTTTGCGCTGATGTTTGGATTAGAGGTGTTTAGCCGTGACCTTGATAATTGAGTGGCTGCACTAAATGTAGGAAGCTTTTCCTGCAGCGCAACCAGGGTGCCGGTTCATGGTTGAATAATGGGTGGCGTTTGTCCTATATCTGTTTTGTTCTCTCGATTGATCTAGCGACTGACCCTCGCACCTCCGGAGGGGCTATACATGCTAGTTGATACAGTTTGTCGGTCGGTGCCAGTGGTCAGCGCGATTTATTTAAAAGTAGTTTATGGTACAAGTGAGTAAAGTTGGTGATTACCGCTGAGGCGCCATTGAGACCCGAGCCGTTATGTGAGGGTTTTAAGATAGCCGAGGACGGTAATCATTAATACTCACGTGTATCATACGATGATTTCAACACACTTGTGAATAAAATAATTCTAAAAATAATTTTATTTAGGTAGTAGATAAAATTAAAAAAACTGTCTAAAACTGTGTATATTAGTAACGAAAAAGTCAGTTTGCGATGAGCAAGTATGTTGAAAAAACTGTCTAACTCACTAGTGAATAATAGTAATGAAAAAGACACAGTTTGCGATTATAGGTGTCATTATGTGCCTAATTGCGGTGAAATTAGAGCCACTTTATGAGCAAGTGTGGTCATTGATGAAAAATGAAGTCTTAATTAAGTAGTTATAACATCTAGTATATACTCAACATTTTCAACTAATTCAATCTCGAAAAAGTTCAAGAGTAAATATTTTCCCAAATTAAAATGTTAAATCCCAAACGCTGATATCTCGGCAAAAGTATGTTTACACAGAATCAAATTAAGGGAAAGTCCAAAATAAGCCGACCGAGTTATTTTTGGATGGAAATTTTTTTTAGTAAATTCCATTTCGTCCGAAGATGAATTCCGCGTTTTGGGGACGTCGCGGTAATTGAGTTTTACAAGATGGCGACGGCTCCCGAATTAAAATTTACAATTTTCACCAATAGGAATACCAATCGCATATCGTGATTACAGTTAATAGATGATAATTAAGTTCTTCTACTAAGCGCAGGGTGCGTTCGAACCCTCGTGAATTCAACTTTAAGTCGACTTGTTGTTATCACCATCTTTTATATGAGGAATTTTGGTTTGTTCTACGGATTCCGCCTAAACTATAGGTCGTAGAGATCTGAAATTTGGTGCCTAGGTAGATATTAAGTCATGAATTCGTACTAAGACGGGGATTCCAGAAATTCAAATTGTAAGGGGTAAAAATCGTACATTAAAGGGATTTCCCATACAAAAGTGAATTTTTTTCGTTGTTCCAGGAATTCCCGAAAAATTAAAAGTCGTAGAGATCTGAAATTTGGTGCCTAGATAGATATTAGGTCATGAATTCGTACTAAGACGGGGATTCCAGAAATTCAAATCCTAAGGGGTAAAAGTCGTACATTAAAGAGATTTTCCCATACAAAAGTGATTTTTTTTCGTTGTTCCAGGAATTCCCGAAAAACTAAAATTCGTAGAGCTCTGAAATTTGGTGCCTAGATAGATATTAGGTCATGAATTCGTACTAAGACGGGGATTCCAGAAATTCAAATCCTAAGGGGTAAAAATCGTACATTAAAGGGATTTTTCCATACAAAAGTGATATTTTTTTCGTTGTTCCAGGAATTCCCGAAAAACTAAAAGTCGTAGAGATCTGAAATTTGGTACCTATGTTGATATTAGGTCATGAATTCGTACTAAGACGGGGATTTCAGAAATTCAAATTTTAAGGGGTAAAAATCGTACATTTAAGGGATTTTCCCATACAAAAGTGATTTTTTTCGTTGTTCCAGGAATTCCCGAAGAACTAAAAGTAGTTCAGATCTGAAAATGGTACCTAGGTTTTTATCAGGTAATAAAATCAATTCGTACTCAGGTTTTTCGGGGATTTTTGGCCGCCATTTTGAACTATTTTGTTACTGGGCCGATTGCTCTGACAATCGATATTTGAGTATCGCAACAAGCATGGAGAAGGAATTTGTGGTCAAAATTTAAAAAAAGTGGCCGCCATTTTGAACTTTTTTGTTACTGGGCCGATTGCTCTGAAAATCGATATTTGAGTATCGCAACAAGTATGGAGAAGAAATTTGTGGTCAAAATTTAAAAAAAGTGGCCGCCATTTTGAACTTTTATGTTACTGGGCCGATTGCTTTGAAACTCGATATTTGCGTATCGCAGCCAGCACAGAGAAATAATTTATGGTCAGAATTAAAAAAAAGTGGCCGCTGTTTTGAACTTTTTTGTTACTGGGCCGATTGCTTTGAAAATCGGTATTTGAGTATCGCAGCAAGCATAGAGAACGAATTTATGGTCAGAATTAAAAAAGTGGCCGCCATTTTGAACTTTTTTGTTACTGGGCCGATTGCTCTGAAACTCGATATTTGAGTATCGCAACAAGCATGGAGAAGGAATTTGTGGTCAAAATTTAAAAAAAGTGGGCGCAATTTTAATCTTTTTTGTTACTGGGCCGATCGCTCTGAAAATCGATATTTGAGTATCGCAACAAGCATGGAGAAGGAATTCGTGGTCAGAATTAAAAAAAGTGGCTGCCATTTTGAACTTTTTTGTTACTGGGCCGATTGCTCTGAAAATAGATATTTGAGTATCGCAACAAGCATGGAGAAGGAATTTGTGGTCAAAATTAAAAAAAAAGACGCCGGGATTATGAACATTTTTGTTACTGGGCCGATTGCTTTGAAAATCGATATTTGAGTATCGCAGCAAGCATAGAGAAAGAATTTATGGTCAGAATTAAAAAAAGTGGCCGCCATTTTGAATTTTTTTGTTACTGGGCCAATTGCTCTGAAAATCGATATATGAGTATCGCAGCAAGCATAGAGAACGAATTTATGGTCAGAATTAAATAAAATGGCCGCCATTTTGAACTTTTTTGTTTCTGGGCCGATTGCTTTGAAAATCGATATTTGAGTATCGCAGCAAGCATGAAGAAGGAATTCGTGGTCAAAATTAAAAAAAGTGGCCGCCATTTTGAACTTTTTTGTTACTGGGCCGATTGCTCTGAAAATCGATATTTGAGTATCGCAACAAGCATGGAGAAGGAATTTGTGGTCAAAATTAAAAAAAGTGGCCGCCATTTTGAACTTTTTTGTTACTGGGCCGATTGCTCTGAAAATCGATATTTGAGTATCGTAACAAGTATGGAGAAGGAATTTGTGGTCAAAATTTAAAAAAAGCGGCCGCCATTTTGAACTTTTTTGTTACTGAGCCGATTGCTTTGAAAATAGATATTTGAGTATCGCAGCAAGCATGGAGTAGGAATTTGTGGTCAAAATTAAAAAAAAGTGGCCGCCATTTTGAACTTTTTTGTTAATGGGCCGATTGCTCTGAAAATCGATATTTGAGTATCGCAACAAGCACGGAGAAGGAATTTGTGGTCAAAATTAAAAAAAGTGGGGCCCATTTTGAACTTTTTTGTTTCTGGGCCGATTGCTTTGAAAATCGATATTTGAGTATCACAGCAAGAATAGAGAACGAGTTTATGGTCAGAATTAAAAAACGTGGCCGCCATTTATTATGGACAGACAGCGTAGTCTCAGTAATAAGGTTCCCGCCTTTTTCCCCTATAGGTACGGTACCCTAATTGAACTATATGAAACTTTTTGTAACGACCTCATATTTTCAAAACCGATAAGTGACTATAGCAGCAAGCACAAAGGAAGAATTAGTTGTCTTTAAATTATTAAAATAAATGGCAGTTAAGACAGGAATTTTGGTAATTAAACGCCTGAGGATGGAAAGCAGAGGTTCAACGCTAGCGAAGCCGCGGGCGTCCGCTAGTACATATTATATGCGTCAAATATCATATTGACGTTTTACTAGAGCCTGTATGTTAGGCCTATGAAATAAAATTACTTTGACTTTGACTTTGTTGTTTTCACTGGTCGCATATTTCGCTGCACACGGGGCAGTAAAATAAAGAAACAGACCGCTTTTGTATTGCATAGGCCATAATGATTAGTTATTGCAACCAGTATTTAGGTAAAGGAATAACTAGCCAAGTTCCACCACACCATTGACTCACACCACACCATTGACATTCGCAGGGGTTATGTAGAGCCTGAGTCCGCTAAAACCTCTACGTCTCTACGATGGACCCGCTGGCGGGAATACGGGATAAACTTTTGCAGCCTGGCTCTACTGAAACTGTCTAAAGGCGCGCCCGTACCATGGCATAAAAAGATTGTTGCCATGATACATTTCACTTCCATGAAGCGCATGTACCAAATGATAAAAATATAAAACGTTTTGTTTCTCGTTTTAAATTTAAATGCGCTTTGCGGAGATGCAATTTGTACAATAATAATCATTATTGTTGAAATATTTTTAACCTAGATAAAAGACCGATATTTTATTCCAAATACAAGTATTTCGCTTTGCTTTCGTAATTATTGTTATGTATTTTTTTTTAATCTTTTGAAGTACAACGACTGTGAAATAGATAGCTTTTTACGATGTCCAAAGAGTAGGTTAATGGTTAATTATTAAGTATCTACATAATAAAAAAGCTAGAAAGATAGATAGAGATTTTATTTGTAACCACAATACAGATATTACTATAGTCTGACTAAGAAAATACACAAAGACATAGTTGAGTCATGCGTTATCCCAAATGGACTCTACTCAGCATTTGCCGCAACCATGGAAAAAACCCAGACACTGATCTGCAGTCGAAAATCCTCACCGCAAGACCCACGAGGGACGATTCGGATCAGTTTTGACATAATTAGGGGTTGAAATCATATAGGCTTATAAATCTATGTTGAAAGTAAGTATTGTAGGTATCACATTTCGCACTCTATCTGTCTGTGTGTAATCTTAACAGCGAATAACAACACAGTTGACGCAGGCTGTTGGGTCTCGTGCCGCCATGTTGTGTGCGCCATGTCCCGTCAAACGGCGTCGTGTTTTATGAATTATTCAATTATTTTAACAGCGCGTTCCCACAGTGCGGCTGAGGCTCGAAATAAAGTGACTGACGAGAAGTTCGTCAAGTACTCGTATATACTCGGGTGTACGTGATGACAGTGTACCAGTTGGTCCCGTATTTATTTTCTGAATAAACACGGTTTAACCTCTATGCTCCTGCTTTTCATAAGGCCCTTTTTCTATTTAAAAAAACTTCAATAATGAGTTATGCGCTGTTGAAAGCACTCGTCAACTGCAGACGCTTTGGCGGCGATAGCCAATAAGTGAGGTGAGTTTAGGTGAGATGAGAGGTGAGTAGAGGTGAGGTTAGCTTGAATGGGAGAGGTGAGTGGGAGATCCCGGCGAGTACGAAAATAGTAAAGACGTTTGAAACCAAGAGATTCACGCCTTTCGCAATCCTATCACGAGATAACCTAAGCTGCCAGATGTCTGGAAAAATGGATATTGGAAGGATCAAATCAGTCCGAGTTATCGGAACTTATATCGACGTGGTGCTATGGACACAGGTGGTCAGTAGGGGTTTTAATGGCCTATCGAATTCCATTATCATAACGATTCGGTGACGCGCCGATATAATAACTTGACGAGTTAATTCGCCGGAGTTCGTAATCACGTTATAATTAAAAATCTGTTGTACGGACAGCTATTTGGACTGTCTTTACTAAATAAATAATATCTGGTTGACCGAGCTTCGCTCGGTAGTTTAACTACTGGATAATAGATGGCAGCAGAAATGCTTCGCTCGGTAGTTTAACTACTGGCTAATAGATGGCAGCAGAAGTCATATTATTATTTTTTTTGGTAAATTCGACATTTTCTAAAAATGAATCCTAGCTAGATCGATTTATCGCCCCCAAAACCCCCTGTATACTAAATTTCATGAAAATCGTTGAAGCCGTTGCCGAGATCCAGATTATATAGAAATATATATACAAGAATTGCTCGTTTAAAGGTATAGGATATGAATACATGATTTTAAAGTTGATTTTTTTCAGGTCTCTCCTGTCAGTGCAGATGGACAAAAAGTGTGGAAAAAAATTTAACGATCTATAAATATAAATCCGATTCTTAAAAATAAACTGCTGTATTTCTTAGTACCCTATTTGGGAAATAACATTGCTTTGAATCGCATTTGGGCTGAAACTAAATTCTTCAGTAAGCGTAAGTGAATACATCATTCAGGTGGCAGTCTGGTTTATTTCCACTGTGGTTGAATAACCAATCAGATTTCGTCATTTTGACATCTCCGAAACTGAGGGGAAAGGAAGTGACGAAATGGCGAAATCTGATCGGTTACACAAACACTGCTCCGCTCTGCCCCGCTTTGGTGGAAACCGGGCCTTAAGCTAGCAAAAACTTGATAGCTATAGCTATAGATGTATAGCTATCAATAACGCGAAAGATTACCGCGGGCCGTGGGGAAACGCAACGGGTAAGCTCTCTTTAATAATTAACTCGCAAAATGTAAATCTTAATACCCTTGAAACAGTTGAAACACGATGAGCAAGACTAGTAGGAGTTGGCATCATTCTATTTTTATTTTAAAATTCACTTTTTAACACAGCAGAAATCAGTAATAAATTATGGCATTTAAGTGACAATGCAGCAGGTGAAGTTATTAAACTAATTTGGAAAGGGTAAGTACTTTTGCTACACAGCATACCGGAAGAATAATTCGCTTTGCATCTATGCACACTTAAGGTTTAGGTAGCTACGTAGTCTCCAAAGATTTAACAAAGTAGTCCATTCTGGGAATCAAAATCGAATCGTGGCGGTGCAAAGTAGAAGTTAAAAGCAGTACATTGTGTAAGATTGTGTAAAAACCGAATTGCATAGCTATTCAATAAATATAAACTCTTATGTACAGCTATCTGCTTTTATGAACACTTGACCAATCGGTCTTGTTTTTTGTAAATAGTCAAGTAATCTATATCGCCAGGTCTGACAAGGAGCATTTGCGCCGCTCTCTGTTGGAACCATTGCGGGGTCTCTCTATGTAGAAATGCGAAATGCCGAAGTACCCGCTTTTTTGGGGATATCTGCTTTTCGGTTAAATCCTCTCAACCGAATTTTTGATTCGCTTTTCAGGGAGCTGGAGTTTTTGAATAGTCAAAGAGGACATTGGTAGGTGCTCTATACTATCTCTTGCGTGAATTTTATTTTAGATAAAACTTGCATTTCTGCGCCTCCCGGAATACGGGTTTTGATAACCTTCTCTTGGAGTATTTAAACGGAATTTCTCGAGTTTGTATCCTGGCACGGGCTAGTTTATTCTGGCAGGAGGCTCCGGCTACGACTGATAACCAATAAACAAAAACCTAGATACTAGCAAGAATTTGGGTGCGATGCTGTGTAGCTATTTCCTTGGTATTATCCTGCATTTCTACCTATTCCGAGGCGGTCAACCTCTGAGTTTTAGAGTTAGGTACGTGTAAACATCGTGGGGAAACCTCGAAGTTCACCATAGTGTTCTAAAGGTCTGTGAAGCCTGTCAACCCACACTTTGCCGGTATAAACGGGCTAAGTATGGCTAAACCCTTCTCACTCTAATAAGAGTGAGAAGGGTTTAGCCATACTTAGCCCGTTTATACCTGCTTGAGATATCTAGCAAATTAGTGAAATTACATCTTTAACGGCATGAATGATCACTTATCATCAGGTGAGATACAGTAATAAACCTATTTTATTCTATTCTTACAAATACGTTTTGTTAGTACGACCAGGTCAACTTATCACGTGATCGAGAAACTACAGGTAGGAGTCTCGACGAATTTCAGAAAGCCGCCGCTCGCCAGTAACTTTGCTCGCGTTAGTTCTTTACGGTCTATTTCACGCGCTGCGCGCGATGCAACCTTGGTACATCGAATGAGATAAAGTTACGCGATAGAAAGAGAACAAAACTTTGCATTTGTTGTGTGTTCTTTCCGGAGGCGTGGCCAGGCGCTATTGCGAACTGAATTGCACTTTTCGTGTCAGCGCTAGTATAGTCGCTATATTTTTAAATTATCTTGCGGAGTGAGCCTTCTGTACCGTTAGGTACTATTATGTATTCCGTGTTACGGCGGAGACGCTTAATAAATCACTTAATAAATTCAAAGGGTTTATCAAGCCTAAACTCATTCAAAAGGCATTTTACAATATTAAAGACTATATTAGCGACACAAACCCTTGGAATTGACTGAAAAGTGGTACATTGCTCTGTTGTCGTTGCTAGCCTATTTTTAGTATTTATACTTATTTTGTTAAATGGTGGTAACATAAAAAATACCCGGCTGAGTTTGTTGTGGGCTTCTTCTCAGCGGCAGGGCGCGTTGTCGACTTGTAGTTATCGCCATTCTTATGCAAGAAATGTCATACCGACATTCGCAAGAGCCTTTATGTTAGGCCTATGTGAAATAAAAATTTATTTTGATTTTGATTTTTTATTTTTGATTTTGACGCATTACCTACTGTTGAAGGAGAGTTGAAAACAGCCTATAAGTACTTGGAAGTAAACTGTGAAGTAGAAAGTATCTAAACACGTACCGGATGTGAGGGCGGCGATAAGAAAAATTTGGTGATTTATTAACAAAATATAGCACCGGAAGCGGCACTGTAGGTGTAACGGCTTACATTGTAATATCAACTCTACGGCGACGCAACAAAGTCTAATGTCATTTACTATTAATTGCGATAGACTGCACGTCTAGAGTGGGAATATGTGTGGTCCAAGTGTACATTTTTGATGCCAATACGTCTTTTTCGCTTTCTTTATGTGTAGCGGTGAGTGAGGTTAGAAAAAATTTATGTTATCGTAACTAATTTGAATACAGTTTGGAATAAAATTTCATCATACGACAGCTAACAGGATAACCACAGGAATTAGTTAGACGTAGTCTTTTAAAACACACACCCATTACCAACTCTTTTTTGCAATGTGATTTGTTACTTATTAGACACAGAAGCAGGAATGTAGCAATATTAGGAAACTAAACAGACCCTTCCACTTAAAATATTGGGTAAATTATACTCTGCGATAATATGGTGCTTACGGTAGTTTCTAATAATTATATATCTACATATTATCGGTAACTTTGTGGTAACTTTATATCTCTTAGCCCCGCTTGCGTCGGCCTGGGTTAGTGTGTTGACTCAGAGTTAGCACGCTAACCCAGATTAAGTCAAAATTGTCCAATGAGAGACGTTGACTTTAGGGTTAAAAATGTAAATATTCAACTCCCGGTTCGCGCAAGAGGACCTAAGGGTTTTTTCACATAACTTGTATTATACGAGTACATTGCGAAGCCTATAGACAGTCTAGTTGTTACCTCAATCCTCGATTAAGTCACCCGCGGTCGCTTGTAACTTAAAACAAATTCACAGTATTAAAAACATTGTACGGCCCGTACGAAGCAGGTTTACGGCGCCTGGCCCGTTTATGGACACTACTAATAAAGTCCAATCGTTTTATTACCGCTGGCGACGTGTAAGAAATGCACCGGTGGCACACTGTTCGTTAAGGCGCTATTCCATTACTGCAAATTCTATGCACAACGCTTTTACTACGTTGCAACCCGCAATTTAAAAATTGGGTATTTGACTCCAATTTTTTTATTACTTTATTATAAAGTAGAATTAAAATAATGACGTGCACTGAAAGAACTAATTAAATCGATCAAATAACAAAAAAGTTATAAGCATTTAAAGATTTGTGATTAGACAGAGATAGCAACATGAAATTGTGACGTCACACCTTACCAATGCCATAGTAGCTTCGTGCGGCTTCATACAAATTTTCGTTTTGCGAGAAAGGGATAGAAGATCCCCCCACTCCAAAGTTTAAACGCCTGTAACTTTGTAAATCTTCGTTGTATTTTAATATTTCTTTCACTGCACGTTATTATTTTTATCCTAGTTTATAATAAAGTAATATTTTTTATCAAATTCAAAAGTAGTGTAAGACCCAATTGTGTCTATCTTGTGCCTCCTTCATTTTCTACCACAAAACGGCAAGTCGTCACTTCTGTTTCTTCCACGTTTCTGGTATGAACCGCTAATGTGTGAAACCGCCCTATTTACCTATCGTACTCCCAGCCAAATATATATTTTCCTTCAAGAGAAGAGCAATTTGGTATTTTCTAGGCAAAAATACTCCAAACCTATCATTGCTTCTATCACACATGATTACAGTCAAACGCAAGCTTATGTATAGTAAAAAATATACCTACAATAAGGACATTAAGGTTAAGTATGTCACCAAACTAGTAATATACCTACGTTAATTGCATTTTTCATTTTAGATGTTAGTCTGTATTACTTACCATTTACACAAATGTAAATACCTAACAACTTTGGTTCTAAATGCATAATCTGATAACGGAATGTTTAACAATCTTTCCGTTTTCCTCACAATCGCGTAAAAATATATCAATCATTGAAGAACTGCGTGGATTTTACCTATCAACCCATGGAAAATAATATAACTATGACACTGATTGATACATTTTATCGCGTTTTTTTGTGTTCATGCGCTGCAATGAATTATCATCTTAACAAATGCACTGGTGGCACAGTGCTCATTACAACACTGTAATTTCATTAATGTGCAAGCAACTCTAACTCGTATTTATATGACAGGTAAGTGTAACTTACAATGCAAGTATTTTCAGTGTTTTAATAATAATATGATACAGTCTTCCGGTAACGGTGATAGTGTAAATAGATCTTCCGCAGTCCGCTACTATCGACGAATATTTACCTAAATCAGGCCAGGTTTACTTATCACGTGATCGAGAAACTACAGGTAGCCGTCTCGACGTACTTATTTCAGACGGCCGCCTCGCGCCAGCTACATTACTCGCGTTAGTTCTTGTACGGTCTATTTCACGCGCTGCGTGCGAGGCAACCTTAGTACGTCGAATGAGATAAAGTTACGTGATAGGAAATGACTACAACTTTGCGTTTGTTGCGTGTTGTTTACGCAGGCGGGGCCAGGCGCTATTGCGAACTGAATTGCAGTTTTTGTGTCAGCACTAGAGTCGCTTTTCCTTTTTAAATCATCTTGCGGAGTGAGCCTTCTGTACCGTTAGGTACTATTATGTATTCCGTGCCTATGTGCTAATCCAGTTTTTAAGTTTTTTAGGTGAAAGAGTAACACACATCCATACACACGCTGCCACGCACAGACACACATAAACACACATACACAATACACATACACGTAGTTACAACAACATTATTACCTACTGATAATAATATTTCCAATACTTCAATAATACGTATGGATTCCGAGAACAAACCCCATCAGAGCTCGATACCTCAGCCCAATTACAGGTTCAGTATTGGATTAGCCTTTGTCCAGCCAGCCGTTATTGGTGGCAATCGAGCAACACGTGTACGAGTAGATATAAGTAACCCAGATTCAACGTTGTACAGGTTTCTATTAAATGGCTTTAAAGCGCTATCACTAACATAATAACAGTAAAAATACAAAATAAGATGAATAGTAAATGTATAAATTAAAATTGCATCTCACTCAAAGATCCGAAAGATTAAGATACCATTAAAAAGAAAAAAAAACATTACTGTTGTTAAAAAATCATCTTAAGTACCTACTCTTATTAAGGACTTTTACATAACGAGTACAAAAGACTAATCCACTATTAATTAATAAGTTTCCAAAAACACCTCAGTATAAGCTACTCGTAAGTTACCAGATAGTGTTCAATTTTTTTGAGAGTGCAGGTGCATTTGCAAATTCAAGTCTTATTGTCTAAACGTATAGAAAGCTGATACAAACTAGAAATAAAACCAGTACTGACAAATATTAACAATACAATACAATACACACGTCGAAACTCTTAGCCCACGCAAGTACAATACTGTCATTGAACTTCATGTTTTTGGACCCCGTGGTCTCATAGTATGGCAAAATGAAAACGTTTCGTATTGATTCTCTACCGGATGATAAGAAGCCTTACTTTTTTGTTGGCAACAAAGGACGAGGATGGCCGTTGCTCGAAATAAAATCTGATCCTACTATTCAGCGGAGCTATCAGACTATAATAGCTATAATTTTGTTCGTATCACTTGCGGTGTATCAAAGAACAGCTTCTTTATACGAATACAGAAGTATAAACGCACGGAATGTGTTTTCCGATATATCATTGGTGTTTCCGTGTTGTTTTTTGGTTTCTTTCGAAAAAGGAGCAGTAATAGTGATAAGTTACCAAAGTAATATCGCAAACATTCGAATTCACAAAAAAAATAAGAACTATATTCAGTGTCAGGCATTATACTTATGCTTAAAATAATAATATAAATGTAATAGTTACAATCATCATGTGCCAATAGGTTCAATTCATTATTATTCTTAGATGAAAAGGAATTGCAATTGCAATCGGATTTCTTTTATTTTTCTAATAAAAGTGGAGCTTCAAAAGGGGTTGAGTCATAGTGTGGGGCGACCTCAACTGCGAGTGGCGGGATGTGGCTTGATGAGGAAGGCTGAGGACAGGTGGTGGCTCTCACTTGGGAAGGCCGATGTCCGCAGCATCAGATGATGATGAGCCTCACCGCTTGTATAAAGAAGTCCTTATGCACGCTGACGATCCCAAAGTTGGTGAACTCACACGCGGTCCATGATCCACATGAGGTTGGCGTATCAGCATCGGCACGTCAACCGTGCTCTGATGGCGTCTGTTACTACGGAAAAGCGTACTCACCGCTAGTATAAATAAGTCCTTGTGCAGCACGCTGACGATCCCGAAGTTGGTGAACTTGAACACGCGGTCCATGATCCACATGAGGTTGGTGCATCAGCATCGGCACGACAGCCGTGCTCTGATGGCGTCTATTTTATGGAAAAGCGATATAAAAGGCCTACTAACCGCTTGTATAAAGAAGTCCTTGTGCAGCACGCTGACGATCCCGAAGTTGGTGAACTTGAACACGCGGTCCATGATACACATGAGGTTGGTGCATCAGCATCGGCACGTCAGTTGAGCTCTGATGGCGTCTATTTTATGGAAAAGCGATAGAAAAGGCCTACTAACCGCTTGTATAAAGAAGTCCTTGTGCAGCACGCTGACGATCCCGAAGTTGGTGAACTTGAACACGCGGTCCATGATACACATGAGGTTGGTGCATCAGCATCGGCACGTCAGTTGAGCTCTGATGGCGTCTATTTTATGGAAAAGCGATATAAAAGGCCTACTAACCGCTTGTATAAAGAAGTCCTTGTGCAGCACGCTGACGATCCCGAAGTTGGTGAACTTGAACACGCGGTCCATGATACACATGAGGTTGGTGCATCAGCATCGGCACGTCAGTTGAGCTCTGATGGCGTCTATTTTATGGAAAAGCGATATAAAAGGCCTACTAACCGCTTGTATAAAGAAGTCCTTGTGCAGCACGCTGACGATCCCGAAGTTGGTGAACTTGAACACGCGGTCCATGATCCACATGAGGTTGGACAGCACGCCGGCGCGCGGGTTCCACGCCGCCATCAGCATCGGCACGTCGGCCGTGCTCTGGTGGTTGGCGAGCACCAGCGTACGCCGGTTGCTGCACGCCGCTGGCTCGTCGCCCGTCTCGATAACTGCGGACGACAATCAAGAGTCACTTAAACCTGATCTAATATACGTTTTAGGAACCTTACGTTTCTTTTATGAAAATAAAAATCTTTATATTTTTTCACATCAGCTCTCTTACACTTTTATGTAAAGTCAAAACCCTACCGCAAAGTTCGGAAAGCATATATGCGTCGAGAAAACTGGCAAGAAACTCGCCACTTGCTCTTTTCAAAAAACTTTTCTTACATGAAAGTTAATAACATGATTTTTATAAAATTTCGTGAAAAGACAGAAGCATATCCCTATCATTTCAAGAACCCTACGTTAAGCAATTATTCTTGAATGCTACCTATAGTAACCACGATATATAAAAGAATGATAAGACTAGAAAAACGTTCACCTAATATTAATGATGCGCCTATATAAAAAAAAACAACCAATTCAAAAAATATTTTTTTTTACAAAAAAAAGCATTATAATATTGTGACAAATTTCTAACTAAAAAAATTCTAAAGCTCTAGTAGATACGAGTAGATCCGCGGTAGCCGCCTGCCGGCATCGCAACGCAAAAATCCTCCGCTATACATTTTGTATGACAGTGCGCCCATACAGTCACAATGCTCGTTGCGCCATTGTAGTTTCATACAAAATGTATGGCAAGTCGTCTGCTGTCTAACTTAACACGTTGTTAACAGAAAATTTTGTAAGTATCATATTATTGCGAAAGCTTGTGTGAACGTTTTTTTCATTTCCACATTTCTTTGTTCCTATATCGAGAAATTTCAAAAAGGGAATTCAAGGCCTTTTTGAAATACTGCTATTTGTGTGAAGTGAATCAGTAAGTACTCATATCAGAGCGCCTATAGTTATTTTATCTCGTTTCTACTAAAAGCTTTAAATGTTTACATGCGTCCGTAAGATTGATATTTATGTGATTTATCGAAACGACTGTCAAAGATATCATTTCTATACGTGTCTTTGTGAATTTTCGGAAGCCAAATATTTTTTACAGATTGTAGGAAAATAATCTGTAAACACAATGGCTGAACCTTTAGTATATAGATCCAATTATAATTATTGTAAACGAATAAAGTCAGAATATACTTGTAAATATACTAAATATATATAGAATATACTTGTAAATATACTAAATATGTAAATATTTAAATCCACGAAGACTCGCCCCACTCTGTCAAAATCGCTTATGTTTCATTCGATTCGTATGGAGTTTCAATCAAGCAATCATCAAAATAACAAATGCTTATCCATGTAAAAAGCATTGAAATTATATTATAATGAAAAATCCAAATTCAGAAAAGAAACGTATTCAGGAAATTGAGATCTTTATCTAAAACAGGTTCAGAATTAACTCATTTGTGAACATTCGGAAAATGCGTTGTTATACCTACTTAACTGTTAAAAAGAGTTACTGGCAAAAGCGTGTATTAGGAAACTGGAACACTTATGATTTTTTTCATAACATATAAAATACCTGTATAAACAAAAAATTAACTATATCTCATTCTCAGGGCAATTAACATTTTTTGCGTTCTTTTACTATAACGGTATTTGTTGAACTCTCAGTGGAATAATAACATTGCATGTCTTAAATTCTTCTTACAAATTATGTTTCTTGACAGCTCTCCTCTGTGCAAACCTGTTTTCCGAACTTACGGAAGAGTTTTGACTTTTCATAAAAGCTTATAAATCCGATGCGAAACATGAAGATTTTCGTAGTTATTTTAAAATAAAATTTATTAATGAACTATATCATAGGAAAACGGAATTTTCACATAGCCAAAGTAGCGGGTGACTATTATACTTGTTTGCGCTTTACGCTAGCACTCTCCGGTTTATGCTAGACCGTATCGCGTCGATCGGCTATCACTGCACGCCCCTCTCCCGCGAGCGGTTTGCGTCCAGCGCCCGCGCGCGCCCCGGCGGCGTTCGCTCGCGCAGTCCGGTGCAAAATCCCGACGGAGTCGGTCGGTGTGTGTGCCGCGTTCGCCCGCGTAAAGTCGCCCGCCACGCCGCATCGCGCTGTCTTATTATTTGTGAGGAGCTATTTATCGCGTACCATTTTGTTCCGCTTCGCCCGCGTGTTGTTTGCCGGCCACGCCGCCACTCCGAGTCCGTTTCTACAAGCCGACTGAAAAAATCCGCGTTGCCCGCGTGAAATTTGCCGGCCACGCCCGTGTCGTTTAGTTTACGAGCCCCGATTTATTGAGTTCCTTAGTTTGCCGTGTTGGCCGCCGCGTCCTTCTAACGCTGCGGCCCATTTTACTATCAGGAACACTGTTTTTTGTGCTCACGTGCCACCTGGACACCTCGCCGACGCGGACTCACTTCGCTACCCGCGATTTCGTACCGCCGCCGCGAAAGATCCCTCAAGAAAGGGAGAGTGTGTTCCTATTTGCATTTAACACCGCAGACACCACACACTACATTCATCCTACACGAACACACTCCCCGGATTCCACGTGCTGGCTGTCTCCATGCGCAGGTAGGTACCTAGTAGTAAGTCACTCTGTGCCGCGGGATAAAACCCAGTGCAAAACGCCTAATAAAATTTTTTGGCGGGCCTTTTTCGACCCGCCACCGCCGCTGCCTGTGGGAATCCGCTGGACTGCTCTGATGGGCCCGGCCGTTGCCCGCTGATTCATCGTGCACAGGCGCGGTGCGTAATCATTATTGGTAGCAACGAGCGCGGTTTGTCTACACCTCGCTTTGCGTTTTGCGCTGGTTTTGCCCGCTGCGCCGTTCATTTTCTGCGCCGCTGGCATAAATCCCGCTTTCCGCCACGCGCCGCGTCGTTCGCCGCGCTGTTAGCGGAAATTCCGCAATCGCCGCCAGTTCCGCTGCGTTAACGCCGCGTTTCGGCCGCGTTCCGCTTATTATAATTATAAGTTTAATCTTTATTTTAAGTTTTGCTTGCGTGCCGGTACCGCCCGCTCGCCGTAATTTAACACGCGTATCTACTACGGTCGCGCCGCTTTGTTCATTGCGACTACGGTACGACCACGACCGCGATACGACTTGTTTACTATTGCTTTAATTTTATTATTGCTTGCACTCGCGCCGCCCGCCGACTTGCCGGCCGCCTTTTCAATTTATTGTTGCTTTATTTTTGCTTTTGTTTACATTTAATTTGTTAGAATGTCCGCGAACATAAAAAAGCTAGCTGTACAGATACAGTCTGAGCTTCGCTGGGCGACGTCCGCCGCGGGTTTGATAGGCCGCGAAGATAGATCCGCCGCCCTATTACACCGAGCGGACCAGGTGCGGACTCGGCAGGCCTCTGTGGAGCAGGCCTTTCAAGACCTGCTCACCCTCGGTCCCGAACAGGAGGTACTGAGGACGGCTCAGGCCGATTACGACCAGTTCTTCGAACTGATGGACTCGGTGGTGGAGGCCGCCCATGGGATCCGGACCGCCGCTGATGAAAGGCGTCGAAGTGGCGCTTTTCGAGACTCCCCCAGCCGACCGCCCACACAGCCGGCATTACTCGGGAAACTGCCCACGATCGAGCTGCCCAAATTCGGTGGGCAGCTTCAAGAGTGGATGGGCTTCCTGGCGTTATTTGACAGTCTGGTCCACGCCAGGAAGGACCTGTCCCCCACCCAGAAGCTGACATACTTACTGTCCTCGCTACAGGGCGAGGCCCTGGATTTGGTGCGGCACCTCGACCTCTCGGAGGAGAGCTACACCACGGCCCGGGAATTGCTGGCCAGGCGCTACGAAAATGTGCGCCGGTTGGCCGACGCACATGTAGCCCAGCTACTCGCCTTGCCCGCCGTCACCGGGGTGGCCGGCCTCAGAGAGGCCTTGCTAAACCCCTGCATTGTGGCCACCAACGCTCTCCGTCGATTGGATCTCCCCGTCGACCAGTGGTCCTTCTTGTTGTTACACATAGTGCTCTCCCGCCTGCCGTCGGAGCTTAAGCTCCGCTTCGAGCAGCGCTTCGGAGGGGACGGTGCAACCTACCTGCCCCCTTTCTCCGACCTCCTGAAGTTTTTGGAGCAGGAGTGCCTCCAGGCCGATAACTCTGGAGTTACCGGCCCTCGAGTGGCCCCTGGGAGGTCCGAGCATGTCCGAGGGGGTGGGGCAAGGACTGGCCCTTCGGCGGGGACCGGCCCCAACCGGCGAGGCCGTGGAGCCGACGCCAGAGAGGGTCGCCGGGTGTCACAGTACAGCGGGGCTGTGGCCACGAAGCCCCCCCTGTGCCTATTGTCGGCACCCCGGCCACCAGGTCTCCTCGTGTCCGCACTTCCTGGCCAAACCGGTTGCGGCCCGGAGAGATTACGTGGCGACACGCCAGTGGTGCTTCTCGTGCCTGGGCCAGCATCTCGTAAGAGACTGCCCGCGCCAGCGGCCCTGCCCACATTGCGGCGGTGCCCATTCGGCCATCTTGTGCGCTAACCGGAGTGGTTCCGGTCGCCGGGACGTTGGGTCGCGCACCCCCCCCATGGGCGGGGGCGCTCGATCGCGCACCCCCCCCATGGGCGGGGGCGCTAGTCCTGGCCACCCGGCCAGTCCCGTTAGGCGTTCTCCGGTGGACCACCAACCTCCTAGTGGAGGTAGGGGTTCCGCCCCCCGGAGGAGGGCTTCACCCCCCCGCGTCACGGTCACATACCCCTCGCGTCATCACGACGGGGATATCGCGTCCGCCCCATTGGGCGTCGTCCCGCGTCGGTTCTCGCCGCCACTACACGAGTGGCCGCGACTGGAGCGCCATCCACCCACCATAGGTCGAGGCGATTCCTACCGGGTGCCGGACGTTAGCCGCATGGTGCGGCCCCAAATGGGTGAACGGTCCCCTGCTGATTACCAGCGCCCTAGGGGCGGTGGGGCTTCACCCCCCCAGGGGAGGGTCACACCCCCCTCGCATTTTTATGACGGGGGTCTGACGGCCGCTCAAATGAGCGTCGAACCGTCTAGGTTTTTGCCTCCCCTCCATGTGTGGACGCAACTGGAGCGCCATCCACCCGTGCTAGGTCGAGGCGCTCCCTACCACGCCCCGGATGCTAGCCGCATGGTGCGACCCCGGGTTGGTTATGCCGGATGGTCCCCACGTTGGGTACCCTCCCCCTCTCTAGCAGCGCCCCAGCCGGAGTACCCCCGTCAGTGGGCTCCCGCTGGTGAAGGCGCGTCGCACTAGGTGTCCGCCACCCTAGCTGCCACCTAGCCACCTCCCCTGAGACTTTGGATCTACAGCAGACAGTATGTCAGACCATACTTTTGTCGACTGCCTCAGGGAGGTTAGGGTCTCAGATTACAGGAGTGGCTCTCCCTTGTGGCCTCACTTCCGAATGTTAATCGGATTTCGATGCCTCGTTGCTTCCTACCGCCCGGAAGGTGCCACGCCAGTCTCCACGGCTTTTGTGATGCGTCCGAAAAAGGGTACGCAGCCGTGGTCTATTTGCGAACTGTCAGTGACACCGGCGAGGTCGCAACCCATCTTGTCTTGGCGAAAAGTAAAGTGGCCCCAATTCGGTCACGCTTGACGATACCCAAATTGGAGTTGTCTGGAGCCGCTCTTTTGGTGCGCCTTCTCAACCATGTGCGTACGTCCCTCCTATCGATTGTTGACCTGACGGACGTGTACGCCTGGTCGGACAGCGAAATTGTCCTTTGTTGGTTGCGAGCCGCTCCCCACAACTTGGAAGTCTTTGTTGCCAACCGGGTTTCCCAAATCCAGAATTCGGAAACCCCGTTGACCTGGAGACATGTGCCAGGGGACCTGAACCCTGCAGATTGTGCTTCCCGCGGATGTGAAGCTTCCGACCTTGTCAACCACTCTCTTTGGTGGGGCCCTGACTGGCTGACTCGGAATGAGTCCGCCTGGCCTCAGAGTAGGTTCTCCGAGCCCGATGTGTTACCTGGCTTGCGAGTCGGAGTTGTGGAAGATAAGCCAGCCAATTCGCTGAGCTATCTTCAGGAACGCTACAGTTCCCTTGATAAATTGATTGGGGTGACGGCTTGGATTCAGCGCTTCACCCACAACGCTCGGAACCCACGCGACAAAATGTCGAACCCGGTCTTGTCGCCCCTGGAGAGACAGGAGGCCCGGACCTTTTGGATACGTTTGGTTCAACTGGAGCATTTTGAGTCCGCTATTGAGACACTGAAGCGAGGTTTACCTTTGAAGGGCTCGCTCGCCCGCTTAAACCTCTTCCTGGATGACGCCGGATTGATACGCGTTGGTGGACGCCTCCGGAATTCTGACTTACCCTATGGGGCACGTCATCCCTTATTGCTTCCGAACAATAGCGCTTTTGTAAAATTGCTGGTGACGCATTACCACGTCAAAAATGCCCACGCTGGCTGCAACGCCCTTTCGGCCATATTGCAGCGCGAATTTTGGATTTTATCGGGACGACGCTCCATCCGAAGCGTCATTTTTAAGTGCATTCCGTGCTACCGCCTGAAGGCCAGCACCATGCAGCCCATTATGGGGGACCTCCCCACCGACCGTGTCGTGGCCTCGCGCCCTTTTTCGGCGGTCGGGACGGATTTTGCGGGGCCGTTCTTCGTCAAGAGCTCTAGCCTCCGCAATGCTCGTTCCCTCAAGGCCTACCTTTGTGTTTTTGTTTGCCTGGCTACCAAGGCCGTACACTTAGAACTGGTGAGTGCCCTCAGCACCGAAGCCTTTGTAGCCACGATAGGCCGCTTCGTTTCACGCCGAGGTTATCCGCACCTGATCCGATCGGATTGTGGGACCAACTATAAGGGTGCCGATAGGTATTTGAAGGAAGTCGCCCAATTTTTGAATGAAAATAAGATAGGCATCGGCACGGCAATGTCCAAGATGGGGATAACTTGGACCTTTGACCCGCCAGCTTGTCCCCACTGGGGCGGGATCTTTGAAGCCGTCGTTAAGGTCTCAAAGACGCATCTCCGACGCGTGATAGGTGAAACCATTTTGACATTTGAAGAGCTCGCTACCGTTTTTTGTAAGATTGAGGCTGTCCTCAATTCTCGGCCACTCTGCCCCTTATCGTCCGATCCCAATGACCTGGAAGTTTTAACCCCCGGTCATTTCTTAATTGGTGAACCCCTTAACGCCCTGCCCGAGTACCCCTTCAGGGACGTGAAGGTCTCACGGTTGTCTCGTTTCGAATTGCTACAGCAGATGACCCAAAATTTCTGGCATCGTTGGTATTTAGAATATTTGCATCTCTTGCAGCAGCGCGTTAAGTGGTCCGACAAGACCGACCCACCTAAGGTTGGTGATCTTGTCCTAGTTAAGGAGTCTAATTTGTTGCCTTTGTGCTGGCGTCGTGGACGCATTCTTAAATTGATATATGGATCCGATGGGGTTCCCAGAGTTGCCGAGGTAATGGTCGGAGATTCGGTTTTGCAGCGAGCCGTCTCTTCCTTATCCCGCTTGCCCATTGGTTAGTGGACCCCAAATCCTTGGGTCCACTGGCGGGGGTGTTTGCGCTTTACGCTAGCACTCTCCGGTTTATGCTAGACCGTATCGCGTCGATCGGCTATCACTGCACGCCCCTCTCCCGCGAGCGGTTTGCGTCCAGCGCCCGCGCGCGCCCCGGCGGCGTTCGCTCGCGCAGTCCGGTGCAAAATCCCGACGGAGTCGGTCGGTGTGTGTGCCGCGTTCGCCCGCGTAAAGTCGCCCGCCACGCCGCATCGCGCTGTCTTATTATTTGTGAGGAGCTATTTATCGCGTACCATTTTGTTCCGCTTCGCCCGCGTGTTGTTTGCCGGCCACGCCGCCACTCCGAGTCCGTTTCTACAAGCCGACTGAAAAAATCCGCGTTGCCCGCGTGAAATTTGCCGGCCACGCCCGTGTCGTTTAGTTTACGAGCCCCGATTTATTGAGTTCCTTAGTTTGCCGTGTTGGCCGCCGCGTCCTTCTAACGCTGCGGCCCATTTTACTATCAGGAACACTGTTTTTTGTGCTCACGTGCCACCTGGACACCTCGCCGACGCGGACTCACTTCGCTACCCGCGATTTCGTACCGCCGCCGCGAAAGATCCCTCAAGAAAGGGAGAGTGTGTTCCTATTTGCATTTAACACCGCAGACACCACACACTACATTCATCCTACACGAACACACTCCCCGGATTCCACGTGCTGGCTGTCTCCATGCGCAGGTAGGTACCTAGTAGTAAGTCACTCTGTGCCGCGGGATAAAACCCAGTGCAAAACGCCTAATAAAATTTTTTGGCGGGCCTTTTTCGACCCGCCACCGCCGCTGCCTGTGGGAATCCGCTGGACTGCTCTGATGGGCCCGGCCGTTGCCCGCTGATTCATCGTGCACAGGCGCGGTGCGTAATCATTATTGCGATTTCGTACCGCCGGCGAGGTGTCCAGGTGGCACGTGAGCACAAAAAACAGTGTTCCTGATAGTAAAATGGGCCGCAGCGTTAGAAGGACGCGGCGGCCAACACGGCAAACTAAGGAACTCAATAAATCGGGGCTCGTAAACTAAACGACACGGGCGTGGCCGGCAAATTTCACGCGGGCAACGCGGATTTTTTCAGTCGGCTTGTAGAAACGGACTCGGAGTGGCGGCGTGGCCGGCAAACAACACGCGGGCGAAGCGGAACAAAATGGTACGCGATAAATAGCTCCTCACAAATAATAAGACAGCGCGATGCGGCGTGGCGGGCGACTTTACGCGGGCGAACGCGGCACACACACCGACCGACTCCGTCGGGATTTTGCACCGGACTGCGCGAGCGAACGCCGCCGGGGCGCGCGCGGGCGCTGGACGCAAACCGCTCGCGGGAGAGGGGCGTGCAGTGATAGCCGATCGACGCGATACGGTCTAGCATAAACCGGAGAGTGCTAGCGTAAAGCGCAAACAATACTTATGTTACATGATATTATCATCATGATTAATTTGTTACGTAAATCGTAAACAATGTGCTTAACATACTGATGCGAGAATAAACCTACAAAGACATATAAAATAAATTATGTACAGATATAAATATGGATAATTATTGTATGAATAACGGATGATACATCGTTTGGTGAAGGGAATCGCACATGAATTGCCTCTCCTATGCCTCCCAGGGCGTAATGGCTTTCAGATTGGCTTTATTGGATGTGAATGCTTTGCGATTTGGATTGCGATTGCGATTGATCTTGAGGTTGCGTTAACCGTGGGCGGTAGACGTGAAAATTGAGTGCGGTGGGACATTCGCTTTGGTTTACAGGCTATGTCCACCTGCTTATCGCTTATGTCTCAGAGCTGGGAGCAAGCTCATCGTAGACTATGACGACCTCCGTGGCGCAGGGGACGCACGCTCGGATTCGAGTGGGAGGTCGCGGGTTCGATTCCCGCCACGGGCCAGTTTTGAATTTTATAATTTCTAAATTGGCTCAGGTCTGGTCCGGTGGGAGGCTTTGGCCGTGGCTAGTTACCACCCTAAAAGCAAAGACGTACCGCCAAGCGATTTAGCGTTCCGGTACGATGCTGTGTAGAAACCTTTTTGGTGTTCCCCTTCCAAGTTAGTACGCTAACATCTTCGGCTGCATCATCACTTACCATCAGGTGAGATCGCAGTCAAGTACTAACTTAATGTATAGCGTAAAAAAAAGACTTTAAGAGATACTTCACGCCCGAACAGCCCTGACGCTATATGAGGCCCTGGTGTGTTCTGGCATGGAGTACAGCCACCTTTGGGATGGCTCTGCCAAGTATCAGCTCAATGCCTTGGAATTGGTTGATCTGGGGTCTGATTGCGTAAGAAAAACGTATTCATCGTTATCGTACATTATTAGGTTAAACATTGCGATGCTGTCCTTTTTTTGGCTTACGATATAAATTATAATTTTCAAACAGGCGAGACACTAAGACTAATATGTACCCAGTAAATTTTTTCTCTACTTGTAAGTAGAGTAAGTACCTACTGTATAAAAGTAGTCTTCTAATTTCCTATACGCAGAAGTTCTTCATATCCTCTCGGCAAACAAGTTTTTCAATAGATGATCTGTGTCCATTTAAATGCAGGAAACGTTACAGTGAAACGGCCAGGGCCGGACTCGAGGGCGGCTGTTTGCAGAGCGCGGCAAATACGGACCCGGCGAAATATTTATTTGCAGACGGAGTTTATATATGCGACGATGTTTGCGGAACGTGACGCGAGACATACGGATGGATTTTGGCGCTTTCTGAAGATCTGAACGAGTACTCGAAGGTACGTAGAGACACTAATGTATTATCTACTTTTCCGTTAAAGTTAAATATTAGCTCGCGAAATTCAAATTTTACTAAATTTTTTGCAATTTTTCGCAAAAACATAGTAGTTTCTAGATATTGTGGTTTAATGGTAATAATAATCGCACAAGTAACAGTTACAGATAGCTATAACTACGTGTTTTTGATGAAAAATTTATTCAAAATTCGTCACTAACCTCATATTAGTTGCAAAATTTGTGTAAGTAGGTAACTACATAGAATGATCTTTCTTGAATCAATGTGAGGAGAATGGAGATTTTTCAGAAAAGTTTTTATGAAAAATAATTTCATCATTTTTAATCATATTTGTAAAAAAAAATCACGACTCAATTTTGTCGAAACACTTTGATGTAAAGTATAAATTCCCTTTAGGTTCATCGCATCACTTCATTAGCTTTTGTTTTTTATAAATACTCAGATTCTTCTCTTAGGCCCCCTTATTACGTAAATATCACGCAACAAGTTTGCGACATACACAAATCGCGATAGTTGCTGTCAAACGTCTCTTTCAACAAACAAAATCATTAATAATAATGTAGAGATGATATTACTTTTCGAATTAATAACATTTTGTTGGTAGTCACATGTAGGCAGACCCTAACATTAGTATTATATAAACGCTACAAATATATTATTTATATATTATGTAGCAGCACTCTCTATTTTACTACGCTGCTCTGCACAAACAGAATGTCCTTTGAGTCGCCCACTGCAATCGTTTAGCAGCAAACTTGGAAATAGCGTCCATTTTTAACCGACTTCAAGAGGCTCTCAATTTGACTGCTTTTTGCCTGTGTATATTTTATGACTGTTAACTCAATATTACAATGATTCTTTATGTTCCTGCATTATTATTTATGTTTCTTCCAGGTGGTGGGACTTTAGCAGATTGCCTCGATGGGCTTTTTCAGAAACATCTAGATCTAAAGTAAGTGATAGCTTATTTCACGGGTACTAATAAACTGAAAAATATACATAAATAACAGTATATAGAAAAATAGCAAGACAATGGAAAACATTCAAACTCATCACACCACATAGACCAAAGAAGTAAGTTTATATCTCTTCCCTATACATCACACAAACATTTTACAGTTCTGGGAATCGTACCCGCGACACGGGAAAGTTTTAAAAGTTGATTACTATTTGTGCCCTAAAATATCCACATATTCTTCGCGTCTTCTATAAAAAAAACTAACTGCCAATTCTCCGCCCGCTGTTTGGCAAGACCTTAAGCTGGCTTTAATGTGCAAAACCGAATCAAGACACCTTTAGATTATGCATACTTAACACAAAGCAGGGGTGCCAAACCATCAGAATTTCAATAAAGTGGGAAGCAAAAAATCACATCATTACCATCACAAAAACAATTCCATGAATTTTATGTACTTAAAATAAATAATGGCAAAGTATTAAGATTCAAATGACTGTCTATCTGCTTAAGCGCGCCCCCCTCATCTACCTAAATAAATAATTTCCCTCCCCTCTTTTTCATCGGCAGTAGGGAAAAATAAAAGGAGCCAAGCGCGAGTCATTCTCTTTTTTCCGAAGTTCCGTATCATTGAATAGTATAATCGGTATACCCCATCAAAGCATTGATCTTTTACTACTGCTACTTTACATTTAACTTGGCTTTAGTTATCGCATACCAATCAGCTTGTATTTAAGTTATTAACTTTAATCACTATAGGTATACATATATTATATTCAAGTTATTGAACTTACTATAGCGTTTTTTTTAAGTATTTGTTGTTAAAATTAGCCAAGTCAAACGTTGTAAATCATATCAGCTGATAAATAAACATGATTGTCTTCAGAACTTGGCACCCATATAGACCGAAAATCTTGTCGGCCAAGTTAATACCATTACCATTTGATATTGAACTTGGCTTTCATTTTTACATTTTTGTTTTTGATGGGATAAATACACTTGGCACTGCTAGGATTTCCTCCACAAGCGGAAAAATTTGCAAAATACTTAGATAAGTTGGTACTTCTATAAATACATACTCATCACGAAATTTTAATAAGTTTTAAGGCGTTTTATTTTCTTTTTAATTAAAATTCTTATTACATTAAATAATTATCTTACTAAAGTTTCATGTTCATTTACCGAGAACACCGAGATTTTTTTTAATTTGCAAGTAAGTATTTTAATAAACTTTTGTCCTAGCGCGCCAGGGATGTCGTCTTTGTCATTACGAGACGACTAAAGACGAGCTAAGTTACAAAGAGAAAGATATTAAAACCTGCTTTTATCTATGTGCTGAACAGTAGATACCTGGCGTATCTACCTGTTAATAGATAAAACCACCCCACTACCTACTATACCAGACATATTAAAATCTATAAGGTACTGAAGAAATATATACTTATTTTTATACACAAAACACAACAACAAAATTCACTTACCTAGGGGTGTGAAAACCAGTTTTAAGCACTTTTTTCAGACGTACCGAATACCTACAAAAAATATTAATATTTAAAATGTAACAATCTGACGAAAGAATGACGATAGCAAGGCTAAATCGTAGCGTAATAAAATGCGCCATTATTCGATAAAGTAATTACATCATAATTAATCATTAAGATTCCATGCTTAATTTTTGAGAAGTGGCTTACCCAAAATTTGTCGTCCTTCCCACCCTGTAATCCTCGGAACTTCCTCGTGAAAAGTATCGGCTTAGAATATTTTAAATAAATAAAATACTCCGAAATCCGTTGTAAATCCCGCGACGATGAGACGCGGAATTTTAATAGAAACGAAATTAGCTGGAGGTAACCTTAGCCTCGTTTTTCTTTGAGTCGCCGCAGACATGCGACTTTCACGCGACTTTAGCCAGACAAAAAAAACTTGTAGTCATCTATTTAATTAAATTTTTAAGTGGATCAGCTACAGGCAAAAACGTACCTATTGGCACGCTTTTTACCATTAATAATATTCAAGTAGTGATAGCCCAGTTACAGACCCGGTGGTTTAACGTCTGTCTCCTAATCATAGATCGAGTGTTTGAAGACACCTTATGGTTACGACATTTCGGAGACTTTTATCGTTTGAGCAAATATATACAAAGGTTTGCATTAAGGAGTGTTCTCAAATGTGAGAAGTTTGTTAATGTGTACGAGATTAGCGTGACGTAATAAAACAACAACAGCAAAAGTTTAATACGAAAAGGTATCCTTAAACTAAGGATTATATAACTGAGTTAGTGCGATTACATAGATATTCGGTACCATGGATGGATGACCATTGACCATGATCAGAGAAGGACGGAGGCTACATTAAAAAAAATTACAGCTTTTGTGGTTAAAGAGCATTAATGAAAATTTTGAGAAGTCTGAGATGGTTGGCCTGTGTCTTATGTCTGCGTTTACCTTTATATCCGAGAGAAATGCAATCTTTAATTACTTAAGCAAACTCCTTTGAGATACTTAATTACAGTATCGTATCAACTTCTGTAATTTGTTGCTAAAAGATGAAATGAATCCTCGGGGAGTTCCGTTTTGTTTGTAATTATAGTATTTCGGTATGTTTACCTAAATTATTAGGATCTCGTCTGACCTCCTTTGCTATTGGCTTCGGCCGCGGTTAGAGACCACTCTACCTACCGAGTATGCTAGCCGTCAACCGATAAAGCGGTTTAGTATGATGCTGATGATAGTTTAGTACTAGAATCTTCTTTGTTTAGTATACTAGAATTGATTACAGCTAAATACATTATCTTCGTTACGTATTTAGCTGTAATCATTATATAATATTAATAATTAAAATCAATTAAAATAATCAGTTTAGAAGTTTTTTTTCGTCAAAATGTTTCATCCTTGAAAATTGACAATACTTACCTAAGTAATTAATACGAGTATGCTAAAATTATTATTCAACGAAGGTCGTTATTCATTCGGTTGTTATTCACGATAACAGGCGTTGTTTTTATGGAAATCCATAATTAATCTAAGGAAAAATTAATCTGAAAAGAATCTGTATTGATACAATCTCACGTTGTGAAGTCAAAATCTGCTGACGATGTCCCGGTGTCGGGAAAAAATGAGCGACGAAAGTGGTGTGTGTGAAGAATTGTTTGACGGAACTCTGCTTTTGTGCTTGAGTGGGAAGGCGGGATGTGCTTGGCTTGTTCCTTCCTGAATGTTGGACCATAGAGATAAATAACTAAATATATCGTTTCGTTTCAAGTTTCGTGGTAGAGATTCTCACGATTTCGCATTGTGAAGTCAAGTCTCCTGAGGATGTCCCGGTGTCGGCACGAAACGTGCCTCGTTCTTCGACGTGTTGAAAGAATTGCGTGTGGTGTTTGATGTGGTCCGTGTTCCTGCATATCGTATACAGAATCTTTTCAAGTAGCGGATTTTAGCAAAACAAATCTTTTCAGCTAGTAACAGATTAAATTCTGAAATCTTCGTATTCAATCTGATTTCTCAATACAGCACCACCCCGCGGTGCTACACTATCAACGCAGTACGACTCCGCCCTTGGACTCTATTGATTTCATTTATTATCACCCGCCCGTAGTTCGTCTTCATCGAGGTCACTTAACGCTAAGGTCGGAAGGTTATTTATGATTATTATCCGTTATTTGATGGGATTGTTTCTCGATATTTTGACAAATGAATGTACACTCTAAGTAGTAAAAACACTGGATACAAATAACGCAAACTTGATAGAACCCCACCAAGAAAGCTAAGCCTTTAAAAAGCACAATGTTATAATAGTATGCTGAACATCGAGCAATCTTTGTTTTTGTATAATAATTTACAATGATAAGATACTTAACACTTCTTCTGACGCGATCGGGTCACAATCTCACTAATTTTCACTTTACATTGCAATGTCAAATGTCGCACTGCAATGCGCTCGTCGTCAGTTTTTATATCTATCAATTTTAATTTCATAGCTATTTCGCCGGCTACAATATCTTCTTGGAACAGAAACAGATTAGAAATTTATGCAAATTCTTCATTGAAATTCCGAGTGCTGAATCGAAAATAAGTTAACAACACTAAAGTTGTCAATCTTCCATCTGTGGAGACTATGTAAGTAGTATTATGAATTCGGTGAAGGAGACGTAATTTTTTAAGACAACCAGATTAACACCAAATTTCCCAGTTTCGGTATTTTATAGCTTTTACAGATTTTCAGAAAGCCGGATCTCAAAAAATAAAAGAAATTGAGAACATCTTTACTTTAGTAGTGTTGATTTATACAGATTTCTTACACACACATGCAGAAAAATACAGATATCGAGAAACATTAAATGAAACACAGTGAGCGCAAAGGCGATCTTATTGCTAGAGCAATCTCTTACAGGCAACCTTATGAACTGTAAGTGCTCGTTTATATTGGTTTAACTTAGGCTTAGTACTAGAGATTAGACTTAGTGTTACAAGTATTCAGTGGCCAAAAACTAGTACCAGAAACTTTGCGGTGTTGGTGATGAAACATCTCGCTAAAACAGCCACTTTAGATTGTAGAAGTTCCTAGTATAAAGTTGCTCAACGTTTATTCATCTCTCAGTCATGCAACAAAGATTAACGCGGCCATATATTTTCATTTTGAAACAACCTTGGTGAAGATAAAGTGCCGCCTTGAGGCGATTCGCCAGAGCCGATGAAGTGGATCGATACAAGGAGTTGAATAACAGTAAAAACATTTAAACTTGTAGCGGTCTTCGATAGCGGACTTCGATAGCTGACGACAGATGGCGTCACCTGCGCAATAGCACACGCTGACAGAGCATTCGACGAGCGTTCTATAAATACAACTTCTGACGTCACACGCTTGGATCACAAGCGGTCCCCAGGCACAACACCTGCCTGGAGGGAAATTTCCCTATTGCCCTCTGCATCGCTAAAGTGGTGCCGCCCGACGTGATTTCACCATTCACTACCAGAGGGCACACATCAACTGAAGAACACGCAACAAAAAACAACGAAACCGCAACTGCAACAACCGCAACCGCAAGAACCACGTCAACCGCTACAACATCGAAGAAGCAACCGCAAACCTCATTCCTCGCACCAGACTCTCAGTCTTCGCCGACCGACTCACTGGTCTCCGCGACACGTCTCACCGCCGATCGACTCACTGATCGCGCCGCCGCATCATCAACGGACTCCCGGTTCGAAGGTCACTCACACCTCGCCGGCACGCAGTCCACCCAAGTCAACCCGGTATCGCTGACGCACTTCCACGATGCTGCACGCTGTTGACACGCACCAGATGCACCACGACGACACACGACTTAACAGTCTCAGAGGGGAGTGATTGTAGCGGTCTTCGATAGCGGACTTCGATAGCTGACGACAGATGGCGTCACCTGCGCAATAGCACACGCTGACAGAGCATTCGACGAGCGTTCTATAAATACAACTTCTGACGTCACACGCTTGGATCACAAGCGGTCCCCAGGCACAACACCTGCCTGGAGGGAAATTTCCCTATTGCCCTCTGCATCGCTAAAAACTTGTTGATTTTATGGTAAGCATGCTCGTGGAATGTGAGATTCTAATTCCCGGGTTGGTCAAAACTTGGGAGGTTAAGTTTGGTTAAAAACCTCAAAACCTTATGAGACAAAAGTCTACTGCGTTTTACCTCATATTCACGACCTCACTTGATGTATCATGTAATCACACTGACTTGGGAGGGTTATAATTTATATCACCTCTGATTGGTTGTTACAAAGCTTGGAAGTACAATATGTTGCAAGACTGATGCCTGGAAGCGGCTGAAGCCACCCCACCAGTGTTAGATATCGAATCTGGGAACTCTCATTTAGTATAACAGCGGACCAACTGCCTCAGAGAGTTTATATACCACGTCTTAAGAACATTTTATTTATATTTTACGTAGCTTCATATTACACTACTAGCTGATTTCTATGTTGTTAAGAGTATGAAAAGTAGTCATTTTATCATCCTATTCTCAGGCCTATCGAAAATACAAAATCAATGATGAATATCATAAAAAACTCATGGGAATTTGGTCACAACACACGAGAATTTTGTATATTAAACCTAACTGACCCGGCAAACGTTGTATTGCCATTTGGGATATTAAAAAAATTAGCTTACGACATAGTCTTAAACCTACCGAACATACATACACAGAAAATTTCATAACAATCGGTCGAGTCGTTTTAAAGGAGTTTGGTAAGAAACATTTGCACGAGAATTTTATACATTAAAAATTAATGATAAGAAAATAGAGGTCATGCTTTGTGTACAAAGGACAGGTCAAGTACGACGTGGCATTGGTTACCGTTACCACGGCTGAAGGACGATGCAGTTTATATACTTTAAAGCGCAAGATTAACCAAGCTTTTACGGAATTGAGGATAATTCTTTACAAAATACACAGTTATGACCGCTGCCTTGTCCTTTCAGACATGTGAATGAGATAGAGGTTGTCATTGATAAGGCAATTAACTTTGTTATGTAATTCATTTTTCGATCGGCTATGACATTTTCATACCTTTTTTTAATATTTATTTCTAAAAGAGTGGCAACAGCAATCGTAGAGATCAAATGGCTCAGGCTGTTGACTTACTCACGCTTAAGCGTCAAAACCATGAGACGGAGCGGCTTTAACACTCTAGAAGTTAGTATTTACTTGACTGCGGTCCCATCTGATCATACGTAACGATGCAGCCGAATATGTTATTAGCGTAATAACTTAGAAAGGGTAAGTAAACTCACCTCTATCAGTTTCTATTTTTTAAGCTATTGCATAGCTTCTATCGCGGGCTTTGAGCGTGGAGACCGAATCCAGAAATTCCGTAACGAAAATAACCTAACAACCCTAAAGTAGAGCTTTTGGTACCAGGGTACCATGAATGCAGGAGAGCGCACCTTCACAAACTTTTTAGTTTTGCCATCTATCGATGAATAGCAAACCTTTAGTTCTACAAATCGCCTCTAGGTGGCATTGGTTGTATCGGCGTTACGCAGGCTGGTAGGGTGGTCAACAAGCTCAGCTACCAACAGCCAAAGCATCCCATCCCACCAGATCAGACCCCTGACCTTATACGTGAGAGCGCGCACTGCGCCAAGGACATCGCGAACCTCTTCAGTTTCTAGGCGAGTAAAATGAGGGGTCACGTCCGCGACTCTGAAACATCTTGATCACCCGATCATGCGAGTCACGTAAGCTCGGCGGCATGAACTAGCTCAGTAAACTAACGGATACAAACGAACCAAATGACGGGAAAATTGAGAAATATTCCAAAAAAGAGCCCTTATGCGAAACCCCCTAAAAATAATATCAACGAAGATCCACAAAAACGAGAAATAAACAAACAAAAAATCGTAATCCTAAGCGATAGTAGTATAAGCATAGGTTTAGGAGAGAAAATGACATCATATCTTAATTCATTAGGACACGATAACTTTAACACATTTTGCTATACAAAACAAAATGCATCTACTGATAGTATCTTAGAATCTTGTATAACACTTTCCTCAGAAATGACTTCAAAAGACTATCTTATTTTATTCACTGGACATAACGATAGCAATTGTAATGTTATTGTTAACAATATATACTCGGCTCTACGTGCCTTGAACAAAACCAATGTATTGGTATTGAGTGTATTGCGTAACAATTTCTTGAGCGAATATAAATTGAATCAGTCGGTCAAATCAATTGTACTTAGCTGTAAAAATGCAAAATATATTCATCTACATCCAATTAACTTCAATCGTGAATTCTGTAAGACATTATGCTATGAAATAAACTGTAAAGAATATGAAAGATTGTATCTTAGATCAATTATTGAAGCGAGAAATAACTATCACAGAAAACATCAACAAACACAGGCAAAAAAAGGTACCATACCATTCTACTTCAAACCAATAAACAAAAAAAATAATGAACTCCCAGTCGCGCAGAAAGGAACTATTCCATATTATTTTAGCAAAATAAAAAAAAATCATTTAAATGAACAATCAAAAAAAAATTCAACTAGTACAAACTCGACTAAGACAAATTTTCAAAGAGGTTCGGAATCCTTCATCAAAATATAGCTGGGGTCCTAAATAAAACAGACAACTTAACTTTAAGCCTCTTAGATCTTACAGGAAAATCTATCAACATTGATGTTATATGTTTGTCTGAAACATTCTTACTTTCAGGACATGAAACAAACCTATGCATAGATGATTTTAATGTTGCCAGCCACTTTTCTAGAAAAGATACCAAACGAGATACATACTAACCCGTAACGAGATAGACTTTGAAGAAATACAAAGCTTACGTGATAGCGCGCAAGAACAAATTTTTGAATGTTGTGGAATAGTCATTAAACAATTAAAACTTATAATAATATGTGTATATAGAACTCCACAATCAGATACAAAAGTATTTATTGACAAATTTAACTTAATGCTGCATGACATAACAAATACATTTAAAGAATACAAATTAGTAATATGCGGTGACATGAACATAAATATCTTAATAAATAATTCTGTCTCTAAATCATATAATGACATTTTATCAAATTATAATTTAATTAATAAGATAACAAAACCAACAAGGACTACTTCACGAAGCGAAACCTGTATAGATCACATTATCACAAATATTAATAATTCGAAGGGGCAACTACATAACTTATGTTTGTCTGATCATAATACTGCGCAAACTTTACATTTCAACTATAACTGTGACAAAACAATTCAAGGCTCTATAAAACACTTATTAAAAAGGGACTATTCAAAAGAAAATATAAATATATTTATAAATTGTATGAAAAGCCTGTCTTTCTCGGATGTTCTAGAAGAACAGGATACAAATTTAGCATTTAATCTCCTTCATGACACGCTTATACTATTTCACGGACTCTGTTTTCCCCTAATAAAAATACAAATAAGACATAGGCCACACACTGCGAAATGGGTGACTAAAGGTCTTAAAATAAGTTCCAGACACAAACGTTTCCTGTATTATAAAACATGCGTAAGGCGTGATAAGGAGCACCGCGAATCTTATAAAAGATATTCCGCAATATTACGCAGATGTATTTATATAAGGCATCAACAATGTAATAAAAAATACATTAAAAATGCAAAAAATATATGCAGTGCTACCTGGAACGTAATAAAGAAAAAAGTTGGACAAGAATATAGACAGCATAATATTAAATTTTTAACTGACAATAACAATAAAATTACAGATCCAAAAGAAATGTGTAATATTCTAAACAACCATTATATAACAAGTTCAAATAAACAACACAAAGACTTTAAAAACACTATAAATAATATAAACAATAACCCACATAATATGTTTTGTAGCCCTACTGATCCTTTTGAAATAAAGAAAATAATTATGAATTTAAAAAACACAAATTCAACAGGGTACGATGAATTAAATACACACTTATTAAAATGCACATCTATCTTCTTGTCCAAACCAATAGCTCATATAGTTAATTTATCTATAGAACAAGGTATCTATCCTGAAAGGCTAAAATTATCAACTATAAAGCCTTTGTATAAAAAAGGGAAAAAAGATGATCCCAGCAACTATAGACCAATTGCTTTGATCCCAGTTTTATCAAAAATCTTTGAGAGGGTCTTATTCAATAGAATAAACAACTTTGCAGAACGTTTTAATCTTTTTACTAATGCTCAACATGGATTTAGGAAAAATAAATCTACCACAACTGCCATGTTTGAATTAGTGAAAATAATTTTGGAATCACTGGATGGTGGAAAATCCGTAACTGTTTTATTTCTTGATATGTCTAAGGCGTTCGATCTTGTTAACCATAAAAAATTGTTGGACAAATTAGAGCAATACGGGTTTCGAGGACAAATACATAAATGGTTAAAATCATATTTAATGCACAGGAAACAAAAAACCATAATTCAAAAGCAGATTGGAGATAATATTGAGATGTTTGAATCAGATTATGAATCGAATAGTTACGGTGTTCCTCAAGGAAGCATCCTAGGCCCTCTGCTGTTTCTATTGTATATTAACGACCTCCCTGTTAACGTATCGTACCCATCTATTCTTTTCGCCGATGATACGACAGTTATTATCCCATGCGAAAATAAGCAGACATTTGAATCTGAAGTCAACAAATCATTGACAGAAACAGTCGACTGGTTAGGACATAACAATCTCAGTGTAAATATAAAGAAAACAAAATGCATGCAATTCAAAACAAAAAGAGGACAAAACAACATATTAAATATTCGCTATAATAATGAACCAATTGACATTGTACAAAATATTAGATTTTTAGGTATATATTTTGACGAGCATTGCGATTGGAAAATACATATAGACAACATTTGCGCTAAACTTAATAAATTTGTATATCCTTTAAGACGATTACGGCAAACAGTATCTCTTGAAGCAGCACTTATAGCGTACCACGGTTATGTCATGTCTGCGTTGCGCTACGGCATCGTAATATGGGGGAACTCCAACCATTTAGGTAGACTGTTTGTAACACAAAAAAAATGCATAAGGAGTATGTTTCTAATGGAGCCCATGGACTCATGCAGACCAATATTTAAAAAGCACAATTTACTCACCTTGCCATGTTTATATATTTACGAAATAGCATTGTTCGTACATAGGCACAAGGAATATTTTAAAAGTTTTTTAAACGTTAATTACAATAAAAGAAATAATTATTCGCGATTATGCCACACCAAATATAAACTGAAACAAACAGAAAAATCCCCATATGCCTCATGCATAAAAATTTATAACAAACTGGACGAATCTTTAAAAAATAAAACAACTAAACAATTTAAGAAGAGTCTCTTTCATTGGCTGTGTACAAATTCTTTTTACTCTCTTACAGAATTCATGAATCATAAATAAAGAATATATTTCCTATAATATTTAAAAAAATCACTATGTTTGCGTAGGGACTAATTAACATGCTAACATTTAGTAGTCTTATGAATGTTGGGATGTTGTATTTTAATGTTTGCATGCTGAAGTGTCAGTAGAATATGTAAGGACTTTAATAATGTAAGAACCAATATGTTTACTATATTCTGCAAATAAATCATTTCATTTCATTTCATTTCATTTCATTTCATTTCATTTCATTTCATACAACACACTACAAAGCTAAAACACTATCATCTCCTAGTAATTTCATTTGCTGCGGCCTGCGAGCTTGTCCCTGGATAACGCTTATCGTTCATTACGCAACGGGATGTTCCCGTTATGTTGATATATGGAACATAAATTAAAATTAAAACAAAAATCTCATAGTACGCTTGTCATTTAACTTAATCGAGTAATCGCACATCAAAATGCCATTACATCATTCTGGAAAAAAGCTGATACTCTTACATTGCTGGACCGATATTATTAACCAAACATAACTAAGAACCATCGGAAAAAGAAACAAGTAACAAAAAGCTACACACACACACGCACGCACACGCACACACACACACACACACACACACACACACACATATACGCACGCATGCACTCAGAAATTATTAAATTTCGGACAGGACATAGTAATATGACTTAATTTACTGCAAATATGCTCTACTTGAAGCCCTTGCAAGGAATGTATCGTGGTTCCCATCACCCTGTATATATTTGCCAGTTAAACATGGACTTCAATAAAATGACAATTTATTTTCCTATACGTAATTGGCAATACTTTCTTATTTTACTTTGTATTTAGTTCCATTTTCAAAGTTTATTCAACAGTTTCGCAAAAACAAAATGAATTCCGGCTCCACGGCTCCAGTGTTGCACCGCGCTCGTATTTCTCAACCATGCTCTCGAAATTTCTCTCAATTTTCATTTTCGCTACGAAATCTCCACACAGATGGTCCGAACGGCGCCCGCGCGAGATAATTAAAGAACGACGTAGATACAGAACTGTACTCTGTGTCGGAATCATAAATACCATGTGAAGTTACTATTTTCTTAATATTAAACCCGGCCACAGGATAATTTGAAGCGCAGCTGCATTCAATTTTCAAAATTACATTAAAAATAAACGTCATTTCTCGCAATATTTTCATTAAAGCTACACTAAGTGCTGTCCTAAAAAAACACTACAAATATTATGGAAAAATTTTAAAAAACTGCATTAAAAGGGCTAAAAGATTGGAGTATATAAATAAAATGAAACAATCGGATAATAAAACCAAAACGATGTGGTACATTATAAAGGATAAAACAGATAAAAAAAATTTCAGGATAAAAAGAAACCTTAAACTAAAAATAAATAACCGCATCGTAGAATCACCCAGCTCGGTCGCCGATCATTTCAATGAATATTTCGCGAGTGTGTATAAGTCGTCGCCCGCGCACGCGCAGGCGCCGGCCGCCGGCTGCACCGCGCGCCGCGCCGAGCCGTGCGGGAGGCCGGTGCACGCGCCGCCGGTCAACTCTATATATCTACACCCGGTGACAGAAGAGGAAGTGTACGGTATAATTCGCAACCTAAAAAATAAAAAAGCTTTTGGCGTTGACTACATTCCACCTACCTTAATTAAAATGTGTGCCAATGAATTATCTTTACCACTAGCTTTACTAATTAATCAATCTTTTACGGAGGGAAAGTTCCCTGACGACCTTAAACTATCCCTGGTAAAACCCATCTTTAAAAAGGGCAGTGAGGAGAATCCTGGCGACTACAGGCCAATTGCCATTTTGCCGGCAATCTCAAAAGTATTCGAACGCGCCATGTACACCCGAGTGAGTAAATTTCTTGAAAAAAACGATGTTTTAAATGACAAACAGTACGGATTTAGGAAAAATAGGTCCACAGTATTAGCTATTTATAACTATATTCAAGAAGCGCATAAGTATCTAGACAATAAAAACCATGCGGTAGGGATCCTAATCGACCTAAGTAAAGCCTATGACAAAGTATCGTACAAAATATTATTATCCAAGCTATATGGATGCGGGATACGCGGGGCTGCCTATGAATGGTTCAAATCTTACTTAAACAAAAGACAGCAAATGGTCCAAATAACACATTACGATGATACCAATCGAACAATTCAAGACGTACGCTCCAGGAGTTGCTTCCTCGAGGGATCTATACCTCAGGGTAGCATTCTGGGATGTATCCTGTTTTTAATATACATAAATGACCTGCCAACGATAGTCGAAGGACAGTCTGTCCTATTCGCCGATGACATCTCGATACTCCAAGAATTTAATAATGGCGACGATTACAACACTAAACTTAATATAATAATCCAGAATGTAAACAAACTGGATTACGGACCACAACCTCCAAATAAATTATAGTAAAACAAAAATAATCCAATTCCATAGCTATCAGAGATCACCCCTGGAAATTAAATTAAATATTGGAGGCTGCGATATTGAGCAAGTTAACCACTTTAAACTACTCGGTTTAACAATCGACACGCATCTCAATTGGAAGGACCACATAGATAATATAAAAACTAAACTATCTAAATTCCTCTACGCGCTAAGAATTCTAAAACAAAACACAGACCTTAAAACATCTCTCAGCGCATACTTTGCTTATGTACAATCTTGGTTAAGATACGGAGTGATGTTATTCGGTAATAGTGTAAATTCAGATGAATTATTCATTTTACAAAAAAAGTGTATCCGCGTCCTATTTAATCTAAAAAATGAAGACAGTTGCCGACCTTACTTCATTCAATATAAAATCCTCACATTACCTAGTTTATATATACTAGAAACGGCGGTATTCGTTAAAAATAACTTAAATCTTTACAAAGAAAGAGGAAACATAAGAAGCAATACGAGACATCAACGAAAGCTTGTTTTTCCTAAGGCGAGAACCCATCAATTCGGGAAAAGCCCATATTTCTCATCAATATTAATATATAACAAGCTCCCCGAATCGTTAAAAATTATAGATGACCACAGAAAATTTAAAAAGGAACTGCAAGAAATACTCACGAAAAGATGTATATACAAAGTAAATGACTTTCTTCATAGCCCAAATTAACCTCAATCTCACTTTAGAAAACATTTAATTGTAAACGTATACTTAGCTTTTTAACTTATACTTCTAAACTATTTTGAATGATTTTACAAAATGACTTTATAACATTGAAACTGACATCCATTATTTAATGTAATTTTATAATCCAAGTTTGTTTAGCTAATAAGAATTCATATTATTTTCATTGTACGAGTACCTATACGAGAAAAATGTTTTAGATTAAGGATAACCTGCTACGCCCTAACAGGGCAATATGACTGTAACTATTTGGTCATGTATGCAAGGAAATAAATAAATAAAATAAGGCCCTTCACACACGGCTCGTAAGCGTAAGCGTAGCGTAATCCTCGCGTACGACGAGAGCAGTACGAGCACGAAGATTTTCAAAAATGTCCGCAGACGAAGCGGTGTTGGAGCGAATCATAAGAACCGTAATTGTCATATTGCTATGCGTAGTGTCATAACGATACGCTTACGCTTACACTAAGGCCCTTCACACACGGCTCGTAAGCGTAAGCGTAGCGTAATCCTCGCGTACGACGAGAGCAGTACGAGCACGAAGATTTTCAAAGATGTCCGCAGACGAAGCGGTGTTGGAGCGAATTATAAGAGCCGTAATTGTCATATTCTTATGCGTAGTGTCATAACGATACGCTTACGCTTACGAACCGTGTGCGAATGGACTAATAATACACATATTATCTCTCTCTCGCGTACCTATTCATCCAACATGACTACTCGCAACTCGTATTCCGGTGCGATGCTGTTTAAAACCGTCAGGGGTATGCAGCACTATGGGACCCCAAAAAAAAACAAGTACTTCAAGCTAAATCTGAACTTCCTTTCAAATCTTTTAATTTTTATTTATATTGATGGATACTAAAAATGAACGTCTTTCAAACGGTATTATTTGAAGAGGAAGAAATGACTTAGGTAACTTAGTTTTTACCCAGAACACGCATCTCCCTTTAAGAAACTTTTCATTTTCAGCAAAAAAGCATTTTGAAAAAATATGTCACTTATGAGGTTTTTGAAATGACCCAATTTCAAAAACCTCATAAGTGGTTTAATTTTATAACTTAATTATTTATTATTAATCTTCGATATGCACATCATGATAATAAATATAAAATAGTTATTTGTTATGCAAGGGCGCAAAGTGGATTTTTGGGCCGAGTGTCAAATTTGAATGCTGAGCGGCGAAGGATTCTAGGGTTGAACCCTGAGCGCAGCGAGGGGTTCGAAGAATAGAATCCTGAGCATAGCGAGGCATTCAAAGACACGAGACCCAAAAAAATTTGCGCCCGTCCATAACACAAAATTTTTCATCTCACCACAGCGAGGAAAATCACCAGAAGAACACTTTAGATCGGCATTGCGATTTATGCTAAATGTTGTTTTTGGTAACTCTAAATAATTTCACTTACTGAAACCACCTTCAATCATCACTCACCTTATTTCAAAGTTAAAACAAAAAAATAATGAATAAAGTAATAAAAATATTAGGTACCTATTTTCATTTAATCACGATTGGAAACATAGACAACTATCACTAGACCAGAAAAAAAAATTGAGAAACTTTTTTTTTTACTTTTTTTTTGAATGCGTTCTGAAATAAGAATTTCTAAGAACCAAAGATAATATAAAATTTTATAAATATTTTAACAATAATCACATAAACAACGAGGAAAAATCATGGACTTAATTAGATTTCTTTTATAATTAATAAAACTAAATAGGAGTTATTATATTTATTGATATTCTAAGAAAAAGTAAAAATAAAAAAACTAATGTACCTATACAAACTCTAAGGTCGAACTTTTTTACTGAACGTATGTGTTATTAGAAAAAAAAGAAGTCTTCAGCTTTGACATTGACATGACACGTAATTCGAGTTTGACGTTGGAAATGCTTTTCGGCCCAAGGGCCGGAAGGGATTTTCATACTACTTTGTCTCCCTTGGGAAAAATGAAAATGCTTTGGCGGCCTAGGGAATATAATAGCATTTTCCGCCCGCATTTCGGGCATTAAAAAACGCTTTTCCGAGCGGGTGAGATGAAAAATATTATTTTCTACTACAAGTAAAGAACATTAATTGACTTTGAAAGTAATCAAGTTTTTTGAACTTTTCTAATTGGTCTCTCTGCGTTTCACGCTTTATGTGAATATGTATACAATACGCAATCAGCCATCACAATCATGCAAATAATGTTATTTGAATTTGAAATAAATGTAGGTACTCAGAATCACGAGAAAAAAATAAATAACCATACACAAGCCATTGCCCTGAAGCCCCGGGGCGTTTTGAGTTAAAAAATGCAAATTCTCAAAGAAAATTTTCTAGTACAATCGCTTTGAGTAAGAGCAACGTTTTCTTTGGAGTTTTTACCTTCAAGAAAACTTAATTATGGAAATTGTGTATCTATTTACCTTCGCGCGATTTCTTTTCAACCTCTCGCGTGGAATCAACCAACAAAACCTGTCAAGTGCGGGGTGGAGTCGCATTCAAAGGGTTCCGTATTATCGTTGGTACAAAACTTTACACTTGGTATGTACACCAAATTTTAAATCATGTACGTAACGAACTAAAAATTTCTTTTTACTTTATTCTTTTTCTTTTTTTCTTTTACTTTATTTCTTTTTTTTATATTTTTATTCTGTGGTGTGCAATAAAGTGTTTATCTATCTATCTATCTATCTATCTAAAAACGCTGAAATAATCACGTGTCTAAGTTTTACTTGAATAAACATTTAATTTTATTATTTGTTGTTATAACAGCAACAGCAACACATTTTATGTGAAAACTGTCTACGCAATCGGATTCATGCAATAAGCACAGGATGGAAACCGGAGTCTTAGGAATATGGCCCTTTTGGAACCCTTTGCGTACGGATCTCTAAAACCGACTTGTATTTCCACTGTTTCTATGAATATTTCTCTCTACACTGTCAAGATATAAATTGAATCAGATAATAGATTTGATGTAAAAAGATTCTTTTATCAAAATTTTTAGCTTTCCCAAAGGTGATAGAAGCCATAAACTGAATCAACTCAGTATCTTTAGGTATCCACTATTTTGATTTAATCTATTAACACAATCAGCAAAATAAATATGCATAGGTACTTCTATTATTATGCAATAATTTTGACTTTAAAGCCCAAAACATTTTTTTATCGTATTTAATTAAACTTTTCACACGATTTGCTGTAACTTTTAAATGTAGGACAATACATTTAACTAAAAATAATTGAGTGAAGTTTATCTTTATCACTACGCGTGGTGGGGTGTTAGTTGTTACATGTTATCTCAATTTATTAATCTATATAAACAAACTCACGAAACGAAGTTCTTTGTATTTTAATGATACAATTAAAATAATATTCTATTTATTCACCGCAAACACGAATTAGGAATAACGAGAGAAAAATCAGATTCGTGATGAAAAACACACTTTGTAAGACGAGGTGGGGCCTGATCAAACATTGATTTTGTTCCAATCAGCGCTGAAATTGTGTGCAAACAGACTGACAAATTCGAAATAGCGGCCACGTGTTAGGAATTAAGTGGGATTATGCCTTGAGGTGAAGAGTGGAGGCCCAGGAGTCTGATTGCGTAAGAAAAACGTATTCATCGTTATCGTAATCATTCGGCAAAATTAGTAAATGATTACGATAACAGTAATACGTTTTTCTTAGACAATCTGGGGGCAGAACTTTGTATCGTAAGTATAGACATATTATACACAGAACCCGGCGGACCACGCAAAAAAATGTTGCCAGTTTACTGGTGTCATAAAGTTTGTCTTGACACCAACGACATCAGTAGTAAGCCGACCGCAGTGTTTCTGGACCGCGGTCCACGCCACAGATCACTATATTATACTTGTTAGTTGTTAACGCGTGTTTCCATAGGGACAGTTTCTGCCATTTTGTGGTATATTAGCGGGAAAATTGACAGATGGCGCCACTTGTTTCTTGTATAAAGACCTCTGTGGTTGAATGGTCAGCGTGCCGGTATTCAAGGCGCCGCCATCTCTGAGGTTCCGGGTTCGATCACCGGTCGAACCCGAGACAATGTAGAAAAATAAGTTTTCTACATTATCACGGGTCTGGGTGTTGTGGTACCTTCGTTGTTTCTGATTTCCTTAACACAAGTGCATAAGCTACTTAGAAAGAGATCGAAGCAATGTATGTGATGTTGTCCACTATTTATTTATTTATTTATGAAGAAGGATTGCGTAAAATGTTACCCCAATAACCACACAATGGTCCACAGAGCCTCCAAAAAAAAGAAACAAGTAGCTACAATTTCTACCCCAGTCGTATCTACTAGAGTAAGTAAATTGAAGTGACATTACGTGTAGATATAAATAATTCAATGTCCGAGTAAAGCTGTGGGGAGCCGGGCATTACTTATTTCGTCCGAACTTGCACGTAATATAATAGACTGCGACTATTCTGTATTATTGACTGTTCTGACTGATTGATTCTTTAGAATGGTTATTTTTCTAAAAAGAGAAAAACGAATAAAATGTTTCCGCTCTTTTATTGCAACCTTTATGATGTTTACTTAAGATATCTATTTAACAAAATATTATAAACTAAATTATTGCTCACTTGGGGTATGAAAAATTATCCCTATTCAGATATGTGGCAGAATTAATAACCAATCAATGGGCGTCATCACGAATAATAATTGTAAGCACTTATTTATATATTTGTACTTATTTATTTATTTTGTACGTGATAGAGAATTACAAAACACGCAAGCATATAGAGAGGACATGGACAAAAAATGGGAAATGCTTTCCAAAAAACCAACTTCAAATGCCACTACAAAGAGTGAAATAATTTTTATTTAAATTTTAGGTACCTACACCAATTCGAAGTCGTTATTAATTTAAATATAATATATTTATTATTATTTAAATAATATTTAATAATAATCAGTATCTGCTAGCAAATGCACCATTAACTATAAAAAATACCCAACTCGCTTCAAGTATACTAGCAAAATTTGAAGAGTTCCCTCGATTTCACCAAGATCCCATCATCAGACCCTGACTTAATGATTTTATAGTCATCAAATCAGTATCTGCTAGCATATGCACCAGTAACTATAAAAATACCCAACTCGCTTTAAGTATACTAGCAAAATTTGAAGAGTTCCCTCGATTTCACCAAGATCCCATGATCAGATCCTGACCTGATGACCATAGGACAACTTGGAAAATATTACTCTTTTTAATAATACTCAAATAGTTTCATGTGTCCATATAAAATTTGAAGAGTTCCCTCGATTTCTCCAGGATCCCATTATCAGATCCTGACCTGATTAAAATGGGACCATCTGGAAACAAAACCCTCTTAAACAAAAAAAGAATTTTTCAAATCGGTCCACGCGTCTTCGAGTAATCGGTGAACATACATAGATAAAAAAAAAATTGAGAACCTCCTCCTTTTTTTGAAGTCGGTTAAAAATAGAAAACAGAAAAGGGAACATAAATACGAGAAAAGCACAACGCATCGTTAACTTGTATTACAATTATATTCGTGTTAAATTACCTCCCGATAACGTACCTTTATTAAAGTAAATAACTGTTTAAAACATAAACAAAGTCGCAAGAAAATATAATATTCAGGCCATTACCTCCGAGTGCATTGGACAAGACAAGTGGCTACCCCACGCGACTTCTAGCGCGGTGAATTATTTATTACACGCTCTATACTTTACCATAATGTCGTTCGATTAATGTAATGTTCATGTGTTAGTGGGGTACAGTGTATCTGTTCAACTCCCAAAGTAAAAAGCTCAAATATTACGTTTATTTAAAAAGGTAAAAAAGGTTTTGGCTTGGTTTAAAATATCGTTATACAAGTGGGTATTTGACTCCAATTTTTTTATTACTTTATTATAAAGTAGAATTAAAATAATAACGTGCACTGAAAGAACTAATTAAATCGATCAAATAACAAAAAAGTTATAAGCATTTAAAGATTTGTGATTAGACAGAGATAGCAACATGAAATTGTGACGTCACACCTTACCAATGCCATAGTAGCTTCGTGCGGCTTCATACAAATTTTCGTTTTGCGAGAAAGGGATAGAAGATCCCCCCACTCCAAAGTTTAAACGCCTGTAACTTTGTAAATCTTCGTTGGATTTTAATATTTCTTTCACTGCACGTTATTATTTTTATCCTAATTTATAATAAAGAAATATTTTTTATCAAATTCAAAAGTAGTGTAAGACCCAAGTGTAGCGCTTAGCGTTTCGTAAAAAACTACCTCCCTGGCGGTACGTGGACCAAAAATGCCCATCAAACTAGCGGCGTCGATCCGATTTATGGCGAATGGACAATTTCGAGTCAGTTAGTTCAGAATTGCAGTTTTCAGTCAGTCAGTAATGGTTCACTAAGTGATCGTCACTCCGTTCTTCCAAAATCCTCCATTTGTTCATAGAGCCAAAAAAATATGGACGGATATCAAACCGCAAAAATGAACGAGTTAGATTAGCAGGGAGGCCTACTTTTAGCGGTGCAGAGGGCAATAGGGAAATTTCCCTCCAGGCAGGTGTTGTGCCTGGGGACCGCTTGTGATCCGAGCGTGTGACGTCAGAAGTTGTATTTATAGAACGCTCGTCGAATGCTCTGTCAGCGTGTGCTATTGCGCTAGTTACGAACCGGGAGTCCGTTGATGATGCGGCGGCGCGATCAGTGAGTCGATCGGCGGTGAGACGTGTCGCGGCGACCAGTGAGTCGGTCGGCGAAGACTGGGGAGTCTGGTGCGAGGAATGAGGTTTGCGGTTGCTTCTTCGATATTGTAGCGGTTGATGTGGTTCTTGCGGCTGCGGTTGTTGCGGTTTCGTTGTTTTTTTTTTTGTTGCGTGTTCTTCAGATGATGTGTGCCCTCTGGTGGTGAATGGTGAAATCACGTCGGGGTCACCAACTTTAGCGGTGCAGAGGGCAATAGGGAAATTTCCCTCCAGGCAGGTGTTGTGCCTGGGGACCGCTTGTGATCCGAGCGTGTGACGTCAGAAGTTGTATTTATAGAACGCTCATCGAATGCTCTGTCAGCGTGTGCTATTGCGCTAGTTACGCCATCTGTCGTTAGCTATCGAAGACCGCTACAACTTCAATGGTAAGCGAAATGAATTCTATCAGGTAGGTACCTACGGAAAGCTCGGTGTGCAAATGCAACTCCCACTAGACAAATTTTACGTTCCATGGTGCATCACGTATCAACGGACCAACGGAGCAACAGCATTTTTTATGGTAACAGTTGAAAATCTAGTGCAGCTAATTATTTAATTTTCATAAAAAAGCAAGCCGTACAAAATAATCTATTACTAAGATAAGATAAGATAAGCTTTATTTATTTCCATACAGAGATAAGAAAAATTACATGCATATCATAAAAGAATATTTTAATTAATTTATCCGTATGGACCCCTTTCGGGTAAAAGCCTCCTCCATTTTTCTTTGTCGGTGGCAGTGGCCATCCAACTTTGTCATCTCATCTAGCTCATCGGCCCATCTGGCTACTGGGCGGCCTCTCATTCTTCTCAATCCATTACTACAGTACCAAAAATAATGGCGAAAAAACAAATTTCCAAATCGGTGCCTGAAATAACAAATTCTTTCTTTTTCCACCGAAAGCCCACTGATAAAGGAATCAGGCTTACGATTAACAATGTAAGAAAAAGGGCCGCATTGAATTTTATAAATTTCAAACGGGGAGCTGACAAGCGCGTGCAGGAGAGGCGAGCCTGTATTTGCATAATTCCTCCTGAACTTCAGATCGATCCTGAATAAACTAAATCAGTTCGCTCTCAATAGCGTGCCCTCAGACCGATGGAAAAATATAGACGCTTCTTCTCTTCTCTTCTCTCTTCACTGGGATGTATCCGCGATTAGGCGATTATTCGCCCGTTGCGAGTGGAGTCGCCGATGCGGGTCTTCGCTGGATCACTCCTGCCAGCCAAGCTCACTCCAGAATCCGAAGAAGCCTCCCAGGTCGCATAGGATTTCTTGGAGTGTTGCTGAGGATCCCAGGTAGATCTGGCGTTGGTCCGACACTCCAGTGCTAATATAGACGCTACAACTATAACTGACACGCGTCAATACACACAACCAATAACGGTCAATTAAAATATAGAAAGTCGAGAGTACACTCTCGACTTGGGACACTCGGTAGAAACAAAGTTTGGAATAGCACCTAAAACAAAATTAATTCCTTTTATATTTTTATGTGTTATTTCACCCTGGCGCTATATTTAGTTAGTTCGCGCTAACAAGGTCGCCATTCTGTTCAAGAGAACTTTAACTGAGTAATAGATATTCTAGATTTTCGAAGACTTTCGTAGATTTTCTTCGTGACGGGATGTTCGTCATACAAAAAAAAACATTTTTTTGCCTGCGCCTGCGCCTACCTACGTTTACTGCTGTGAAAAAAAAAAAACATTTTTTTTGCCTGCCCCCGCGCCTACCTACGCTACTGCTGTGAACTCTAGCACGTCAGAAACACGTGTCTGGGATTCGAAATCTAGGCTTCTCGGAGTCTTTATCTATGATAGTTACCCTCCGTCTATCTTTTCTGTCTACTCTATGCGCGGGCCCAATATATCTCAGTAGAGTCGGGCGTCTGATTGCGCTGCCCTGGCCGCCTCCTTTATATTCATGGAAAATTCCAAAGGAAAAATATAATAAGTTATTTAAATGGAAAACGACACCTGCTGGGATCGTCGATGAAAAAAGTTAGTATCAAGTGCCTTTCTAGATTGACTTTGTTGATTTTTTTAAATTTAAGGCGAAATCAACGACTCTGCCCGCGAAATTCAAAATCATGGTTTTTTGCAATTTGTTCGCTAATTACACATCAGAGGTTTATGGCAGTCAATTTGCGAGAATGGCAGTATCATCTTTACATGATTATATCAAAATCTTTGCATAAAAATGTGTATCCTAGGAAATTAGTCCGAGTATCGATTTTTATGTGAGTAATACACAAATCTCGGACTAATTTCTTTAACTCAACACTTTCGAGCAGAGATTTTTATATAAACACGTGAAGAAGATATTGGGATTATCGCAATTTGACTGCCATAAGCCTATTATATCTTATTAGCTTAAAAATCGCGAAAACCCACAAAAAATTTGAATTTCGCGCGCACACCCGTGGTGTGCTCCTTAACCATATACACCGTTGGTTCTACTTGACGCAAAAACATGTGAAATGTTTCTAGAAGTTAATACTCGCAACCTGATGATAAATAATGGTCAATCGAAGATATTTCCGTAAAAACTTGAGGTTGATAAGATACTCCTTACGGTAGCTACATAACATCGCACCGGAACCTCAGCACAACATAATAGTTCCTAACCGCCGGAACCGTAAGTCGTCGCGTCTTTACCGGTTGGGTGGTAAATAGCCTCGGACAAAGCCTTCCATCAGACAAGACTGGAACCAATCTAAAAATGAGTTGTATGTATATGAAAAAGCTCCGCTCAAATCCGAGATTGAGTGAATCACTGAGCTCACAGCTTTCAGCTTCGTGACACAGTGAGCTATGATGAATGAGCTCATTTCGATGGACCTTTGAGCGACTTTGAGTATATTTACGAGGTTCGTTGTCTATAACTTTCCATTGACGATGGATCCATGTATACTGTCTGTGACTGGTAACTCACACTATTAAAAAGTTTAGTGCGTTTTATACAAGTTGTTGGATTTTCGTTCCGAATCTCGATTCTGTTTCGTCATGCATTATATATGCGGAGAGAAACCGAAAACGTATAACTCTGTCGAATTATTAGCATTGTACCTTGTACTAGTCCCGCAGGAACTGGATTTTTGTGGTCTAATTATGTCTAAACATGACTGTAATGTGGCTAATGACAGAGCGGCATGTCGCAGGCCATACACTCCATTCTCGCGCATGTGGGTAATGGGTATTGTGTTGAACGCGATATTAGATGCCAGCGGATGTGGTTTTCAGACATTACGAAGTATGCCGTAATTAGCATATTAGCATATTATCTGTGGCTTTATTTGCTATGACGAGCGGTTAGCGTGCAATCGACAAGGTATTCGATTGTATATTTTATTCAACAATTTGACTGATATAATACACTCGGCGTCAAAAAAATCGCACCTTTCAATAAATCTACTTCAAACAACTTTAAACCTTATTTGACATCAATAATGACGGTCATGTTGGATATCATTTGAAAGGCGATGAAATGGAGAGCACAAAAACAATTCAATTTATTATTTTTCTTTTATTGGAAAAGCACAAAGAAAAGAAGTACATAAAACAGTAAAAATCCTTAATTAAGCCTTAATTTAAAACAGATTAATTACACAAAAAAGAATACAAAAATGATCTTAAAACTAATCTAAAATCTAGTGTTACCCCCCCTTGCCCTGATGACGGCTTCCATACGATCCCTCATGGATCTTACCAATTTTAAAATTTCTTCTTGAGGGATAGTGTCCCATTCCTCAATAGCGGCATCTTTGAGTTCCTGGAGAGTCGTAGGAGCGGGATCACGAGACCGAACCTTGCGTTTTAAATGGTCCTATAGGTGCTCAATCGGGTTCAGGTCTGGACTTCTCGCTGGCCACTGCATGACAGAGATCCCAACATCTTGAAGGTAGTCGCGCACAATAATTGCAGTGTGAGCGCGAGCGTTGTCATGCATCAACGTGAACCCCTCGCCAACAAAACTGGCATAGGGGACCACATGGTCTTCCAGGATCTCTGTGATGTACCGGTGAGCAGTCAGCGACCCTTGCCCGCGAGCACCTCGAGCCCGGGAGACGCAAACAAGGTCGGTTTTGCCGTCGGCAGACATGCCGCCCCAGAACATACAAGAACCGCCTCCATATTCCACCGTCTCCTGGATGCAGGCTTGGGCGAAACGTTCACCCTGTCTTCTGTACACTCTTTTGCGTCTGTCGTTGCAGAAAAGGCACACTCTCGTCTCGTCTGAGAAGAGAACAGCTTTCTATTGTTCGAGGGTCCAATTGACGTGTTCGCGAGCGAATTGCAAGCGGGCTCGCCGATGCTCTGCGGTCAATTTTGGACCCGTAGCAGCTCTTCGCGCCGCTATTTTCCTCTCCCCCAGCCTTCGTCTAACCGTAGACACACTCACGGTTCTTCTGTTAGCTGTCTGGAGCTGCTGTCGCAACTCAACAGCATTTAAGAAGCGATTTCTCAAAGATGTCGATACGATGAATCGGTCGTCTCTCTCCGAGGTGCAGCGACGTCTACCAGACCCATGTCTTCGGACGTAGCCACCGGTCTCCAGGAAACGCTGGTACACTCTTCGAACCGAAAAACGGCTCAAGTTGAGTTGCCGAGCGACATCACACTGCCGCATGCCTGATTGCAGTAGTGCAATCACTTGGGCGGCCTCATCGACAGTGGTATCCATCTTCAAGGGTATTTTTCTTGGGAATGAGCTTCTCGTGTGTCCACTTCAACGGTTGGATAGCGAATGATCCCGATTGAACCTGTATTGACCCTTTTATACCTGCAAAAGGTAGCGCAACTAGCGGCTGTTTAAGGAGCAAAATTGTAAGTGTTTTCTTCTTCTTTTTTTGTGCTCTTCCAGTAAAAGAAAAATAATCAATTGAATTGTTTTTGTACACTCCATTTCATCACCTTTCAAATGATATGCAACATGACCCTCATTATTGATGTCAAATAAGGTCTAAAGTTGTTTGAAGTAGATTTTTTGAAAGGTGCGATTTTTTTGACGCCGAGTGTATAATAAAGTTCAACCTTTCACAAATCACAACGATGCAAAATAAAGGTACATACTGCTGAAATTATAGGTACTAACAGGGACTGAGAACTGAATGTTCTGGCTAGATTTTATGGATCTCATAGTTCAAATCCGTTTATTCCGAAATGGGCTCCACTAAGAACGAGGTGTTTTGGAATAGATCCTAGCTTCGAAAGTCGACCAATACGAGTAGGTATAATTTTCCCATTAGGTAAATGTAATAAGGCCGTCGTTCAAAAGAAAAATGATTTCACGAGTGACAAATTTTTTATTCAAAAAATAACTTTATTTGGTAAAATTAAAACAAAACGTACACTTTCTTCTAATTACTAATAATAATTCTTTCATTGAATTCCTCTTCTAACAATCGCGACGTAGTGCCTACTCACTCATATTTAAAACTTCATAAAACTAGAGAAATGAAAGCGAGACTTTCTGCGAGGCGAACTGAAAAAGGTAGTGATTGCTAGCAGGTTGATGGAGAAAGTAAACTATGGTAACATTATGGCTATTCGTTTAAAATCAGCGCCGTTGTCAAGTCGTGTGAAACGTGTGCTCGAGCTCTTATCGCACCTACATAGTGTAACTTTTACTAACAAAGATAAACCTACATAGTGCAACTTTTACTAACAAAAGTATCAAGCCAACACCCACCGTTTTCAATGCAACTACATACAAAACAAGATTTGTCCACAATTCGCAGTGGCAGCATAAAATTTCACCGCGCCTCGCGCAGCGCCGCGCTCCGGCGAAACGTCGAAACGGATTCTCTACTGTATCCAAAATTCCCGACAACGGAATGGATGTGAATCGAATTTTCACGCTCCGTAAACCGACGGTGCGGCGTGGTGCCGGGAGTGACATTTGCGAGGATACAATCGACTAGTTGTCACTCGCGTGGCGCGACTTGCTTTTATTGTCTGGAATTTTATTGTGCCTTTTAGCCCATTGGGTTAGACGTGAGATTAGTGCGTGATCAGTGTTCTGACAGCTACGGTGACGATTTGCTAGCATACAATTTATGCAGGCTCGTTCGTTCGTGTCAGCCAACGCATGTCCACAGCTAGACAAAGGACTACTGCAATGAATTCCAGTCCGCACGGTTCTGCGCCACTGGTATCCAGCGTCTTCCCGCGACTCTTTTAATGTCGTCGGTCCATATTCTGGTCGAAGGTCTGCCAACACTGTGCTTTCTCGTGCGGGGTCACCATTCCAGCACTTTGGGTCCCCCGCGTCCGTCGGTTCTACGAACTATGTGCCGCCCATTGCCACTTCAGTTTCGCAATATGTTGAGCTCTTGCAGTGACTCAGGTTCGTCTATGGTTGATTGATCACGTAGAGATAGCATAATTCTCTACATTCTCGCTGAGTGACTCTGGACCTTTTTATAAGGCCCATGTCTCAGATTCGTACGTCATCAACACGCACTGTTCGAAGACCTTAGTCTTCAGTCACTGAGGGATATTGGACGAGAACAACAGCACGAAATTTCCCGAACACAGCCCAACCGAGCTGGAGTCGACGGTCCACCTCTTTCTCGAGATTGGACCTATTTAGCTGAACCGTGTATCCCAGGAATGTATTCGTCTATATTTCTACAATTTCGAGTGAAGAGTGTTCAACCACCACTAGGTGGACGTATACAGGTTAGGTTATGGAAGGTTATTTTGTCGAGTTTAGTAACTCGGTGGTTTATATGATCTGTAGGGTATTTAAAAGAAAAAAATATTGACTGATTGATTATATTATCTAATCGCTTAGTGACACATCATCACACCGCGAGTTCAACAGTTTTGTGAGTGCTAAACGAACACAGAAGGTACACAATTTTGATAAGAGAGCCCTTTAAAACCTTATTCGTAATATAAGTACACCCTATTTAGCTGAACCGTATATCCCTGGAATGTATTCGTCTATATTTCTACAATTTCGAGTGAACAGTGTTCAACCACCACTAGGTGGACGTATACAGGTTATGGAAGGTTATTTTGTCAAGTTTAGTAACTCGGTGGTTTACATGATCTGTAGGGTATTTAAAAGAAAAAAAATATTGACTGATTGATTATATTATCTAATCGCTTAGTGACACATCATCACACCGCGAGTTCAACAGTTTTATGAGTGCTAAACGAACACAGAAGGTACACAATTTTGATAAGAGAGCCCTTTAAAACCTTATTCGTAATATAAGTACACCACATTTAGCTAGAGTAGCCGCATTTATTCATCTTGATGGCGCCCAAAGAGCGGCCACAATGCAGACGTATCATTTAAAACGCCGGCTTTGTATGCGTAATTAATTCCTGCATAAACCAGGCCTGCCGTATCATTTCACATTATATGCGGATAGCATACATTTACATCAGCAGAAGAATATCTGTTTGAGTTAATGAATAGTTGATGTTAATGGTCATTCACAAAATATTTACTTATTGGTCATAGCAACATAACATATGAAATCATAACATATCTATGAAATTGGAAAAAGGAGTTTTTTCAAGGAATCTATTGACTCATTTACTCACTAACTCATTATCACTCAGTTCAAACTCATGGATCTATAAACATAAAGGCGAAAATTTACCAACAAATTTAACAAGGGATAAGGAAGCAGTTTTCCTAGTTCTTAAGAAAAGCCCGAGCTGAGGTTTGGATTAACTAGTAGATTAATCATCATTAACAACCCGTTTTCATGTCCCACATCTGGGCAGTGGGCACGGGTATTTTTTAGAATGGGAGTAGTTTGTCCACAACCGACCACGCTGGCCAAGTGCGAATTGGCAGGCTTCAGATACCTTTGAGATATAGCGAACTCTAAGTCAGGAGCCTGATCGCGAAAGAAAAACGCATTAATCGCTATCGTAATCGTTTGCAAATTCTGCCCCCGATAGGCTGACGGTTGACGATCCCGTGGCGCAGGGGACGCACGCTCTGATTCGAGTGGGAGGTCGCGGGTTCGATTCCCGCCACGGGCCACTTTGGAATCAAGCGATTTCATTAAAGCGTTCCGGTACGATGCTGTGTAGAAACCGTTGGGGTGACATTACTTACCCTTCCAAGTTAGTACGCTAACATCTTCGGCTGCATCATCACTTACCATAAGGTGAGATCGCAGTCAAGAACTAACTTGTACAGCGTAAAAAAATCTGGGAACCAATCAGCCGGTAGAATTTATGAACGATTACGATAACGATGAACACGTTTACACAATCTAGGGGCAGCTTCCTTAATCCTTCACCGTTAGGCAAGTGATATTTAGTTTCCAGAAACGCACAAAACTCTGAAAAGTCTGAAGTGTATAGGTACCCGCTTATTGAACCCCCCCGACCTCTGTGACGAAAGTCGGAGGTCTGAAACTCTGAACCAATTGGCTATCAATGCTTGTAATTTTATTAACGCCTTCAAAAAGTGTATATATTATCTAGTCTACCGTACGAAAAGAACCGTCTTTACACCTAGGTATTTCGCACTCATGAAGGTACAAAAGATACATGAGAATTTCGTTTTCCCTTCCGAAGTACGGATCCCTAAAAAAGAAAACACGCATAAATAAGGTCAGTCTAAGAGACGGATGTACATAATACGGAAAACCTTCGCCCAACCGCTTACGTCCGGAACGGTAATTTCATTTGATATGCCAATTTGACCTTTCTGCTCGTGAAATAAGATCTCTTGCGATGGGTACCGAGTAGACAGGACAATGGGGTATTATTTACCATTGTATTACATATATCTCTCGCTCTGCAGTACTTTGGGTCAACGTTTTGACAAATTGTTTTAATAAGGGAAACTATCTGCGGTTTTCAGCATTCCCTTAAATTCGGTGTTGACTTAAGCAGAATGTAACGCGAATTAAATGATACTTATCTACTTGTCGAATTGCACGGAGGATTGAATCCACATATTTATGTCGTTTTTTCATTGTGAAGTCAACATCTCCTGAGGATGTCCCGGCGTCGTGTCGGGACGAAACGTGCGTCAAGAAACTATTGGGAAATTGTGTGGGCAGTGTTACTACATATTGTGCCATACAGAATCTTTTTAAGTAGCAAATTACAGCAAAACAAATTAATCTGTTCTACTAATTATTATAGATATCCGCAAAATAACGCCTGCTTCCATTCAATACATATTTCTCTGTTTCCCTGTACTTAAAGAAATGAGCTTTTATGCCGAGAAATAACGCGTTAATGGGTATATATTTATGATGATGATCATGATGCAATTCTAATTTCAGTAAACATAATCATAGAAAAGAAAAAGAAACAAACAACATGAATAAGATGATTAAAAAGTTATCTGAATTTTTGCACACTTTAGCGCAGAACTTATTAAAGAATTTCTCATTTCTGAATCAAAACCAATTTGGAAATTATTTCAGTACTTACTTATCATTTTTTTTAACTTTAACTTTCGGATTTTTCCTCGACATATGCTATAAGATTTTGCTTTTTGTCTTTTATAATTTTTGGATGGCCAAAGTTTCAGTATATTAGAGTGTACCCGTGTCTGAGAAAAAGGATATATAAGAAACGATCGACAAATAAAGTGATCCTATAAGTCTACATTTTGTCGTTTCTCACTTGAAGGGCAGAGGACAAAAACAAATAAAATACAAGTTCCTAATAATTCCTAAAAGTAACATCATTGCCAAAAAGATGATTTTCATCTCCTACTGCTTTCCAGTAAAAATAAAACAGAACCTCATAATTTTAACATTTTTATAATATAAGCCGCAATCGAAACCCACGATCATCAAGACGGTTTATCTAAAAGGATGAGCAATAATGAAATTATCAAACAATAGATCGCTTTGGTAACTCAATCCGGCCCTTAAAATATACCTCCCACACACCTAAAAATTGGGTTACCCTCCCACAGAGCCCTGAGCCATCTATCATATAACTCAATCCACTGCAGTACAGAGCTACATCCATGTATGTCTGTCTGTGGTTTTCGCTGCTACATCATGTTGTCCGAAACTAAAGCATACGAACACACAAGAGAATTTTTGCTCTGCAACTCTTTGTCTTAAGACAAATCATATTTCTGACATGTTGTTTCTCAATAATTGAATTTTGTTTCTTATATTATCGTTATCCCTCTTCTAGCAATCATTTTGCCACATAATATGTCCGTGCATCCGTTTGTGTGTATATCATTGCCCACTTTTACTGTCATATCCCACTTTTTCGCCTGTTTCGGTAATGTGTCTATTAGTTCTTAAAATTCCACTTTAGTAAATCAGCTAACGCTTTTGGGCAAATATGTCTTTGTTCAAGGCAAAGCAATGTTCAACCGACTTCTATACAAGAAGTTCATTTCATTATTCATTTCTGTTTATTTCGCCATGAAACTAGCGCTGCGTATTACCTAGAACGGAAGACTTTAAAGCTTTAGGGTACTAGATATTGGTCCTTGATTTTATTATTGAATATTAGATAACGTAGAAGGAGAGTATGCTATTAGAATAGAATAGAATAGAATAGAATATAATAGAAAAATTCTTTTTTTCATATAGGCCTAGCATACAAAGGCTCTTATGACACGTCGTTTTGTTTTACATGGTCACTTTAATGATGATAACCATTCACGATTAAAACTAAGTTTATCAAAATGCATTTACAATTTATGGGCTTGAGGAGTTTTTTATTTCGTAATTAAGTGTTTATTTAGCAGTTGCTAGGCATTTTCAGGAGACTGACTTGAATACGCCGCTTTTACAAATTATTGCGGAATGTGACCAGTATCAACGCCAGGCCAGTATGGAAAAACATGGATTGGTCTAAATAATTGTTCACCATCTCATGTTTTGTCGCACGACAGGTCGTTGGCGTGGTTTACATACATGATACAGTACGTCAAAATGTGCTGTATCCCTTCGCACGACGCAGTCACAATGCGGCTCGCCTGCATTTGTCGACAATTCGTCGACGCCTTCACCGACGTTCATTTGTTTAACGTGCGCACCGCCTACTATTTCAGCTACATCAATACAACCCGCCGCGTCATCCCGGGATCCCCCGTCCATTGCCGACTTACTGGCTTGACCCCGCCCTGAATCGCTAGCTTCACAAGCAATGGTATTCAACCCGATATGAATAACCGTTTCTATTCACTCCATTCCATTGTAGGTTACGACTTTACGAGTAAATTCATACTACTGGCGCTATCTAGGCGTTTTGATAGACGACCGGTGTATCTACTTCTGAATATCATGACACATAATTCTCGCTCTTATTGCGAGGTGGTAAGGTCCACGAGCGGGGAGGGTACTCGGCTGTGATTTCTTGTTTCATAATAGGTTTCTCACGTATAATAGCAGGATATTTCACTATTATCTTCGCGTAATATTTTACTGCAATTCGGGAGAGTGGCGCCCGTCTTCATGAATATTACACTATTAAAATACCTAATATCACTTGAAATAGCGCGGCAGTGGGTGCATACAAAATGTAGGAATTGTTCACGAAATATTTACGTTTTTGTTAAAACAGTTAAAGCGTTAAAAAGTCTGTGAATTTTATTTCATCAGTCAGGAGACTGTACATTAAACAAATGATAGCAAAATCAAGTTTTGATAATGTACAACCAAAGTATGTTTCCACCTCTTAATAATTGATTTACTTAGGTAAAGGATCAAATAAAGAATAACAACGAATCACGTAAAACACGCGTCAGAACTTATCCACGAGACAGCCACGCCCTTAGTTTTTTCCAGGGTCTCCTTTTTTCATCTCATTGAACAAAGATTGTTGAGATTCGTACTCAAGCCTCCATAAGTCCATTCATACTATAATCAAGTTAGGAAGACAACTAATATTAATTTTCGTCTCTCATCCAGCAAGCCAGTGGATGTCCTGCATTCAATGAAGGCAATCTAATAAAGGGCCGCTCTCAGTACCAATCAGGGCATTCATTAAGTAATATCCTCCAACAGGACCCGATCACTGAGAAGAACCCTCTGGTAATCGGATTAGAGCATACGGGTAAGGGGTCATGAACTCTGAACGGAGGTACCAGTGTCTGTATAAGATTTTTGAACTTTTTAAAGATAATCGGATGTCTATGCCACTACTAAGGGTAAGAAAATACTCCTGGTAGTGAGATAGAAAGAACATTCTAAGTTGCCACTGCAGCATCTTATATTCATCATATTATCGCGAGCAAAAAATACCCATCCTGATATTCTTGAAATGCATTTATTTTATCAAAATTCGCCAATTAGTCGAAATTCGAACTTACTTCTTTAATTTAACTCCAATTGTCTATGCAACTCTTATAAAGGTATAGAAGTTTTCTATTTACGCATAAAAGTAATTAAAACTGAAAAATCCGCTCAAAATTCTTAATTATGTACCAACTCGTACTAAAGTTTAAACACAGGAAGCTGCGATAATTATTCAAAGAAAGATCAAAGAAATCCAAAGACTTAAGAAACGAAGTAGGTACTTCCTTTCTGGTTCAAGACTCTCTAAGAATGGTACGGCATGTGAGCACAAGGTCTTTGTTACGGGACGTTACGTCTCCAAGATTCTTTACGTTTGGGAATACATTACGTTTTTCAATGACGTGCCGATCAAAATTCCAACCACAGTTAGAAAAATTAACCATCTTAATATATATAAATCTCGTGTCACAATGTTTGTCCTCAATGGACTCCTAAACTACTGAACCGATTTAGTTCAAACTTCGTGAATATCTGTCATTTGGTCCAACTTAAAAGATAGAATAGTTTTTATCCCACGTGGACGAAGTCGCGGGCATCAGCTACTATCAATAATATATCAATCGTCATAGTAAGGACCGTCCAGATCAACTCGGCACCATACCATTTCTCAGACGACTAAAGCCGGTTCCCAATATTCGATCTATCTTCCATTTGCCCTACCAGCGATATCAATGTGACATTAGCTTCATACAAATTATGTCAAAATTCTATCTCTAGTAATGCAAACCATGGATAGATTGAATATTGGGAACCGCCATTAGTATAGCGGACGCCCACGGCTTGATTTTTCACTAATCCCACGGGAACCATGGATTTTACGGGATAAAAAGTAGCCCGTACCTATTTATATTATAGGATTCCACACATACGCCACATCGGTTAAATACTTACGGCAACTAGCTCTACCGAAGCATTCCACAAGACTAGACGAGCCGTTATATCAATTATAAAATTTTCAAGTGACCCGTGGCGGGAATCGAACACGCCACTTCCCAATTAAATCCAAGTGCGCCACAAACGATTTCTACACAGCATCACGCCTAAATCGTTTGGCGGTGGGTCATTGCTGGTAGGGTGCTAACTAGCCAAGACCGAAGTCTCCCACAAGACCACTCAAATCCCAATACGCGCTGCTGTGTCAGTCACATTGGTATTTGTTCAGACTTCAGTAACTGAAATTTCTAGGTTAGGAAAAGCCTGGTGTGTAAAAAAGCGTAGGTCTGGCAATAAAGCTTGCATCGGTTCATGTTTTTTTCATAGGCTATACATAAAACGGAGCCTGAAGTATCTTGAAACTGGAGTGCACCATAAATAAGTGGAAAAGGTGTATAATTTATTCTCTCACACATCCAAATCGGATGCAGTCGGCTCTGCAGTGGCATTTGAATGCGAAACGGTAAAACAAAACTGAAACAGGTTAACGTTCTATTAACCTGAAAGTTGAAACTTCTGCTCAACTCACTTGATTGAACTAGATTTGTTATAAACGCTAGCACTCGATGTTTATTTAATAACTTAAATTTTCCCCATAAATGTCGGTTTTTACCAAACCTGCCGAATCAAAGTATTTTTCTTAAATGAAAAGTTATCTGTCTCCTCAGAATGGATAGCTATGATTAACAGCATGGATTACCATTTTTTTGGCAGTAGCGACGAACAGGAAGACTCAAAGGACTGATACCGCGCCCGAACAAGAAAATCGTACGGTCTACGGAACACCGAAAGGCTTTACTCCTTATAGGCGAGACCTTAGCCACCCAGGCCAAAACAGAAGGAACCAGGTAGCAAGGAGCTACCTGTGAGGAAATGCTCGGGCCAAAGAGGCTCAGACTCAAGGTCCGTACCCTGGCTGACCTCGGTCAGTCAAGAAGACCCCTCGTCATAGAGAAAGGAAAGTTTCGTTTTAGGTCTCCAAACTTTTTTCTACCGAATGTTCCATGCACTGATCTCTATCTCTGGATTCATCATTCAAAACATCTGACAGTTCCTTTTTTGTGCCGATTTGAAGCACCACCCCCGAACGTATACGGTACAAAATGACATTTAGTAGTGGACCGTCATTTTATTTTAGCTCCATAGACGCTCGCGCTAGGTTACGCAACAATCAGCGCCACAATGTCGAAAATCAAGTGTCTTCATTTTTACGTTATCAGTCAGCAATCCAGAGATAAAGATCAGTGGTTCCATGATACTCACGTCTTTGTAACCTCAGATTTATCCTGGATGTCACAGGCTCGTGTTATCACCTAGCACCTGGAAGAATCCAGCTGCATCAATACGTTTCGAGTTGATAGAGCGCTGACCCACTTCCCGGCGCGCCACGTTTCGTTTTACGTGCGACTGCAGCGCAAACAACGATCTGGAGCCGTGGAACGGAACTTGCAATGAATATTTGATCTTCGGGAGTACCTTTTTAATTTACGCTAGTAACTACTCCGGGTGGTATATATTCTAGTATATACTCCAGCATAGGAACTATTTAAACGGGTTGTTGTGTTTTTTATTTAGTTTTAAGTTCTTTTTAATATTGTTAGATGTAGATAAAACAGGTTTATATATATTTCAATCCACGAAGTTTTGTCCAATCCACTTTGTAAAAATCGCTAATGTTTCATTCGATTCGTATGAAGTTTAAAAGAGTGGGGCGCGTCGTCGTGGATTGAAATATTTACACTCGCACTTGCGGTGAATACTTAGGCATAAAATTCCCTTATCTATAGTTAGGAGTCACATTATCAGTACAATATGGGCAAATTGCACTTGTATCAAGTTTAAATAATATAATTTGTAACTAAAACACCATTAAAGCCATGGAACACTTTTATTGATAACTCCTTTGATTATGTGTTGTAGAGGATGCGTCGCATTTTACGCAAATGACGTATTTTTTTAATGAAACAAATAAACCTATTGGTAAACTTAATTATTGTACCTACCTCAGTTTCCATGTTGAATTAATCACTTTATGTTTAAAGAAAATAACACCAACAATTTATACACCTAACAGCCTAGAATTTAGATTTCACCGTGGTGGTCAATTCAACTCTAACATTTCTTTATTCTTCTTCACCAATCACCACTTACCAAAAAAGCTGCCGTTCCATCGGACACTGATAATAAGGAGTGCACTGGTACTAACATGCCTGCATAAATCACCTCATGCATAGTTGAGTGGTCTGTATTGATATTGGCGTAAATCAGTCTTAGTGATATTAATAGAACTCAAAATAACTGTAAAAAGTGCATATATCCCCGCTTTGTCCTATATTTTGTCCAAGTGACCTATTTATCGAGCGAGAGTCGATATACGAAAATGGTGTTTACGTACAAGCAAGAATGCGCTAGTACAGTTAACGCTGCAGTGAAATAAAAATAGGTCGTCATCCTATAAAATGGCCGCAATTAATCAATTGGCAAACAGGATGCATTTGTTAGTGAAACACGGAACGCCTACAACCTGGTTTTTATGACAATGGAACACTGATCATTGATACACTATACCAAAGATAAATACTTGGTCTCGAGTTAGAAGGAATAAGTACATTTAAAACAAAGACATACCTAGATCACTTGAAAACTATCGCAAAAGGAACAAAACTGAAAAATCCCCAGTTTTGTAGTTTTTGTTGTAAACCCCCAGGTTGTTGCAATAATGGCAGATTGTTTTGAGATCTCTCTACGCAGTTGATTGCGCCGAGCTAATTTTGTGGGAAACCTGGAAGTCTAGATTTGATTGCCGGTATGGATCAATTTTTTATTTTATTTTACACGATTATTACCATCATTTTATCACCTAGCAACCAAGTTTTACGAATTGGATTTTCGAAATTTTTGAAAGCTGTTCCTATCGAAATAAAAATAATTAAAAACAATCTGTGTATCTATATTTTTATACCAGCAGTGATATAATGCGTCTGAATTACGTATAATGTCACTCGGCCACTGTGTGTCTTTCTTTGTCCTTAAATTGGCCTTATTAAGGAAGACTTTAGGCACAGACTTCAGAATATCTGATGCTACGCGTCTGACTTAATAATTGGTCAAGTGCGAGTCGGGTTCCATACTATCAAGACCAATTCTAGTCAAAATATTTCTACTTGCTGGTACGTAAAACTAATTACATCTTATTGCCATTATTAGTAGAGATGGACCGACAAACAGACTTGGCAACTTTTAAAGGACATTTTCAAAATGCTCCCCATGGAAATGATCAGATCGATGGAAATGAATCCTTATTTTTGGACGCGTCAAATGCACAATAAAATTGTCAATATCAGCTACCTACCAGAGGAATAAGTACACACGGTCGTTTCCACGACACAGCCACGCCTCGATTTTTTTAGCCACATACAAAAAAGCCAGATTTTGTGGAAAATCTTTAAGATAGTATGTAGGACGAGATTATGTCATAACTTTCAGATATGACGGCATAACACCGCACTATTTCCGACACATTAACCGGCCCCGGACGAGCGACGTTATCACAAATGGAATGCCCGCCGCCCATGAACGAATACGCGATTTAAGGGCTCGTAGGGAAGAGGAAGTCGATACAGCACAGCTATCGATGAGGTAAGTGATTTCAATCGTTTTAAAATCGATGACTTATCGATTAATCGTTATGATGCAAAATTCATTTTCAGAATTATAAATGTATAATTATCTACACTGGTATAGAGTTAGAGGCCTGTAATAAAACATTCCAATTAAGAAGAATTTGAATTAGCCAAGAGAAAAAAATATTTTTAATTTTACTGTATCTTTGACCGTATGAATAGATGACTGTTCAAAGAACGGTTTATATTTTAAGAGCTTTGGTACTTTGAAAACGTGTAGTCGTGTGTGAAAAAATCGACATGGTTTGATTCAAAAGTAAGCACATAAAATGGCACTTGTAAAAATTATCATAGATCCGTTGTACCTAGTTTTACTACTCAAGTTCAAACCAACAAACAAACGCTCCTCCGCAATATTCTTACATTATTCTTATACTTATGATATACAATATAGAATAATGAAGGTACTATTATATCTTCCGAAATAATAATAAGAATTCGATTAAGTAGCGAGGAGCCGAGAAACAACGTTGTCATTATTCGATTTGCATATAATAATATTGTATCTATTGTGAAATCGCATCGTGATTCGAATCGAAAATTAGCAACTTGTACTAACGCCACAGGCACTGGTGCTTTACGTACTAAATAGCATGTACGATAAACATCGACACATCGATATCCGCAAACGTTCGCCACACAACCATCCCATCAAGGGCATCCCTAGTCAAGTGCCGTGAATAAATCAAGCCCGGCACCTCTGATCCCTTAAATAAGTAGCTTTTCGTGTGTGAAATATCGAGTGCCTTCGCTGATGCTCGCTGTGTCTGTGTGTGTGCGGGGCGCGACTGGCATTACAATGTGGAAATTTAAATATTTATACCCCAGTAGTGGATTTAACACGTGTTTTGAAGTACTGTGTTCGGTTTTGTATCATCGTGTTTTGTAGAATTAAATTTATTAGCTATTTATACTTAATATTTTTTAAATATAATAATTTTTTATGTATTCGAAAGGTTACAAAACATCGATATAGACATAAAAGAAGTATACAACAGAAAGAAGATAAAGTACAAATTTACATATATTTTGATTAACAGATGTGTCTCTTAAAGCGATTTAAACAAAGTTACCTATTTGGATATTTGAGTCTTTATTGATATCCTAAGGACCCCACACGAGGCGTCCTGTATCGTGGGGTCCAGTTAAAAGATTAAACACTAAAGTCAACTTAAAAACTTTAGGTGCCTTCCGCAGATTAAGTCAATGGAAGACACATAATATCGTACCACTTCAAAAACCCAATAGAACAAACCCTAAACAAATTGGTTTATTCAACCATAGCAATAATCGTTTCGGAGCCGTCGAACAATTAACTAAAAGCAATTAGCCGAGATATGCATCTCTGATTCTCCCGAAAAGTCCTTCAGAAACCTTTATTTTTTTTGTTACATATTTTTTGTTCTCACTTCACACAAAAGGAACAAAAGGGACCCTTCTGTACCGTTGCCTCCTATATTTTACAACTTAGGGATGCCGTTAAAGTTATTAGGGATATCGATAAAGCAATATCGATAAACTGTTATTGGACAATGTCGTGAGCTTTCGGGGTCTTGCGAGAATGAGCTGGTATTAAATCTGTTTATTTTATGGCGGAACGGACACGTTTTAACGTTTATTGAATAACCTTTGCTCTCCTTATTTATGTATGTTTTGTTAATAATGACACTTTAAGAAGTAAAAGCTCTCTCTAGACATTTTTGTTTGTAAATGGCTCATAATAATTTGATTCAATTATTCTTCAATTATTTTTATGTAATAAACTATTAAAATAATGTTTTGGCGTATTTACCTACCGACATAAATTTAAGGAATTAACTCATTAACTAACGAGAGAGAAATACTTTGGCTTCTTAGAAATTACAGTTTACTAACATAATCTTATTCTTAAACCAACGAAATAGAACTGTTTCTTACATATTTAAGACTTCTCAAAATATTTCTTAAAAAAGTTTGTCAAAATAAATAATTGAACTGGTAAATCGATGAAACATTATCGATACGTCCAAAATCAATACTCGCACAACCCAAAACCAATACTTTTGTTCGGGCCGTATTTACGGCACTTCTTTGACGAATCACTTGTCCCGACATGTCTTCCGATGGAGACAGGTTCTGACATGATTTCACCAAAAAATAATATCCAACGGCTTTTTGATGTGATCTGGGGGCCTACCACCGTGACTTAAAGCAATATTATTGTAATATTGTTTTGACATTTTCATACAATGTCAGTATGGAAATTTTAAAACAATATTACAATAATATTACTTTAGGTCACGGTGGTAGGCCTCCTGGTTTGAGATGACTTTGGTTATCAGGAGTTCTTTTATACTAGGTTATTCTAGTCTATTTGATATTAGGTACTTACATAGTACACATGGGCATACAAATATGTATTAGGTATACAGGAGCCGGTCAAGCTGGTTTGGTAATGCTCTATATCTATCTGTCGAATTTCCCACTAATGTGCCACAGTATGGCGAAAACAGTGACTGTGGAAAATGGAAATGCGTGTGCGGACTAAATAACAAATAGGTATGTGAGTGATCATTGGTGTGGACCGCCGTCCATAAACAATACTGCGGTTGGCTTACTAGTGCGGCCGTTGGTGTCAACGCAAACATTTTTGACACCAGTAAGCTGGACACATTTTTGCGCTGTTTGTCGGATCCTGTGTATTTGCCTATTAAGATAACTCGTAAGTATCTAGTAATTTTAACAGTTTTAATTTTAGCAGTTGACACTGCGGTGATGCTCTTCCGAGTAGACTTTGCAAGTAAGTCCTATCAGTAAATCCCATCGGAAAACTTTCTCCAATCAGGAATTCACAGGAAGACAGAGACACTAACGGATGTTTTCCATTATAAAGCCGCATACACACTCGCTATTAAAACATACATTATAACGGAGATTGAGCGGCGCTTTATCTCATCACGGAGCCATCTGCGCGCGGAAATAGTTTCGCGATTGTTGCCAGCGCGTGTGTGGATGTGGCCTAATTTTATGTGTAGTTATGAGAAATTACGTTTACACAAATGGAACTTCTGAAGTACATAGAAAATAAAATGGAAGTGCAGGAAAGAATAAAAGGTAATCTGATTTGAAACTAGAACGAGAGTGTGAAACTTAACTGAATTCCCTTCCGCATTTACCATCGGTGAAGATGGGAGGGAATAATCGTAAGGAAACATTCCCAAACTTTCTCATAAGTGTGTGAAGATTGCTAATCCGCACTGAGCCGTTATAGTCGATACTCGATTATGCCTTCTCATTAAGAGAGAAGACACGTGGAGATAGCGATTGTTTGATATTTATTAGGTCATAATGTCATCCCAGCGATTTTGTGTAAAGATTTGATATATTGCCAAGTACCGATCGCAGTTCCGGCGCCGTAAATTGTGACCAATGAATAGTTCATCGCCCCGCGTTTATACGAGTACTTTTATAGCCAATTAGATAATCTTGTACGCGTTAGTCATACTGACCGAGTCGAAGCGCGGCGCAGACAAAGAATATCGACGGAATTAACAAATACGCATTTCGAAGAAACATCACGTTCTGTTACCAACCCATTCTTTACAAGTTAGTAGGACTTGGCTGCGATCTCATCTGCTGGTAAGTGATGATGCAGCCGGAGATGTTATCGTACTAACTTGGAAGAGTAAGTAAATTCTCCGCAACGGTTGCTACACAGCATCGCACCGGAATGTAAAATCGCTTGGCAGTGCGCCTTCGCTGGTAGTGTGCCACGGCCGAAGCCTCCCACCAGACCAGACCTGAGCCAATTTAGAAATTATATAATTCCAAAGTGGCCCGTGGCGGGAATCGAACCCGCGACCTCTCCCACTCGAATTCGAGCGAGATTTCAGCTTTCCAGGACTTAGGGCTGGGTGTTGATGAGGCAGTGAATTAATGAATGAATTAGTCAGAATTTTCTTCCATGTGCTCAGGAATATAAAGAACTAAGTATAACCTTGTGCCTCTTTCAAATTTCAACCATAGAACGGCAAAATGCCGAGAGCGGGGGCATTCTTTATTCTTTAAGAGACATAAAACAAACTCGCAAGAAACGTTTTTCTTCCACGTTTTTGATACGAACCGCAAGGTGGGGACCGTTCTTCCAGCCTCCGTTTTCCCAGCCATAAACAATTAGGACGCCTTCAACAGAAGAGTATATAGGCTTTTTTTAAGCAAGCGAACTCCAACCTAGATTACTGCTAATGGAGTGCTTTCCATAATGAATAATGAATGATTATTATCCTCAAGCGCAAGCCTATACTTAAGTATCTAATTAAAAAAATGCAGAACCCTTAGCCGGCGTGGTGGGAGGTGGCTAAACCCCCTCTTATTCTGGGAGGAAACCCGTACCAAGCAGTGGGACATAAAGAGGGTCCACTACTATTGATCTACTACTGATCGAACTTCTTGCTCACTATACCTAACTAAATTCGTAAACGGTCATCGAGCACTATCTTATACCAACCCTACTATTACTACCTACCAAGTATAAATAATAGCATATTACTTTGAGTAAAGGGTCATCAAACCTTCAAGATCAATTATTCGTCGTATAGTTAAAAGTCAATTAGATAGTTTTTGAAGCATTAGTCATTCGGTCAGAGCGAGGAAGCCGCCGGTATGTATGTTGGTCAAAACTATCACGTCCCAATTTGGGGTTTCATTGGTTTATTGAACCTATTTTATTGTTCCTTGTTCCTGTTTGGAGTGAGGTATGTTAATCGTCGCTTTTTATTGAGGTTGTTTAAATAACTGACCAAAGCACAGGGTTTGGCTTCGTCGTGTTGCCAGGGCTATTGTGTTTTGCGTCAATACGTGTAAATAATTCTTTGATCTTTTTTCTAATGTGTTCGTTCGTTCGATTCGGCCGATGGACGTCCAAAGCTGGACAAATGCCTCCTGCAATGCTTCCAGTGCGCACTGATCTCCATAGAGTATATACAATATACTCGGGATAGCTGACTGTCAAAGTAAAAATGAAGACATTTGATTTTCGCCATTTTGGCGCTGATTGTTGCGTAACCTGGCGTAAGCGTCTATGGAACTAAAATCAAATGACATTCAATACGACTGTCCACTTCCAACAAATGTCAATTTAGTACCGTGGACGCTCGGGGGAGGCGCTTCAAATCGGCACAAAAAATGAACTGTCAAACGTATGGAATCACGAATCCAAAGATACATATCAAATATCAATGGTCCTTCGCCACTCCAGCGACTCACTGCGACTGTTTTACCTAATGTCGTCAGTCCACCTGGTCGGAGGTCTACCAACCAACGCTTTCCAGCACTTTGGGGCCCTAAAGTGCGTCTTACGTGGCTAACGTGTGGTGTAATTAAATAAGTGAAGTAGCTGATACTGTATCCCTATAGATTTTGTTTTCATTACTTTTCTTATCATTGCTGAAAATGTGCCTCACAATCACATAAAAATCGGCGAAGTACTTATGGTCTAGTTGCGACAGCTCACAGCGCAAATCAGCAATGACCAACATTGATAGGTAAGATAAAATTGTTACACAGAATTTGCTTCCTTTTGTGAAGCTAAAGATTATTTTGCAATCAAATTATGGCATGTTTTTAACTTACTCATGTTAACGACGTGAAACGTTAAAAAAGAACATTTATCTTAAAATTAAGGTTCCATTTAAAGAAAACGTGTACTCGATACAATTCCCACGCCTAAATTGTATTAACTGGAGCATTTACTACAGAAGCGGTGGCATATCGGTAATTTCAACGTCAGTAAATAATGTATGAAACACACAAAAGTCGCGTGTTGGGTACATTCGAGAGAAAAAGCAGTACTCTAGTTTATATGTATACATCATAACACGTTACATCAATATTCAATAGCTTACGAGTAGTTACGCATTCTGGATGCATATGTTTGCGAAAATTCCAATTTCATTTAGTTTTTCGCTAATAGACACTAGACTAATAATAGTCATTTACTTCATATTGATTCCCGATAGCTCCAAATCTGGAGGAACTGCAAAAACTACTAGTAAGTATAATCTTTCGAGGACCAATATGTGGTGAATAGGAATTTATTAGCAAAGTTTTTATAAGAAACATGTAGATTGTATAGATGTATAAACGTTATGTTCGCAAAACTTATTGCCATAAGCCTACGATGTATAATAAGCCTACTTGCCTATTTGTGAAAAACTAAATAAAATTTGACCCTGTAGCGCCCTACACTTTTGTGTGAATTTAACACATAATATTGGGAATATGTGTATAACTGACGCTGTTATACGGCACATACTATGTTGCAGAAGTTAAATAAAACTTAAGTAAACAAGTAACTGAAAGGAGTTTCATACCTTATAGGTCGTAAAAAGGTGTTGACGGAAGAAGACTTTTTATTATTTTGCATTATAAATGAATTCCTTTTAATCCCGGAACGCACCCGTACCGAATTCTGTGTGACTTGTGCTTTACAATGCTTTACAATGTAAAACCTTAATAATATAAGAATGCGTACAGATTCTTATGGTTGCGACTACACTTTACGCACTTGTTTGAAACTAAACAGGTTAAGGTACTTGCCCACACGGACGATGTTAATCTTTGAAAGCGAGTTTTATTTAAGAGGTTCGCTCGAACCGCACATAAAGGCTCGCGACCACAAATTATATAATATCGCCACCCGACAATGTTCGTCTTAATAATAACATGACACACAATAACGCTGATAGCTGGCGCAAATGATAAGTGACAGCGACATATAATTTGGTTAGTTACACAAATTCAAAATAAATAAATGTAGAGTGCATTATTACTTCAGCATAGATTTTTAGATAGGTCGTCGCTCGCGTTTCGACGAGATAGAGCCCTTCTTAACAACGCCAGCTCTGTGAGTGCGGCAACTTTTTCTTGTAGTGTGTCAATATTAAATTTGTATGATGCGTGGATGCTAGTGTGCGTGAGAAATTGTGTAGCGACGGCTCGGGTTTGCCAATTTAGGCAAAGTATTTTTTGAAGCACTTTTGAAGTCAACTCCCTTTTAGACCTCTATGTTCTCCACTTTAAATATGACAATGCTGAGTAGTAAAGGCTGTTTTATTTATTTACATATATTTAATAATAATGACAGAAAATAATCGAAACTAAAAAAAATATAGGACTGAAAAAGCTTACAAAGCTTCTCAAGCCTTGTCGAGTCACCGCCAATTACTGATTTCTTATGAAAGCGAAGGTTTGTTTCCAAAACGTTGTTAGATGTTGATGATAATTCAAAAGAATATGAACACACGTCTCTTTTCTTTCAAAATAACTGTCTAGTCTAGTCTAGTCTAGTCTCTCATATGCTTTCGTAAAGAAATAATTTTTAGATGGATCTTCTAGTTATTTTCTTTCAATCGCTTATGGCTTGCGCTTCAAAATATTACGGCCGATCGCCAGAGCCTACACGCCGCGGCCGGAGCAAATTCCGTTATTCCCACGGCGAGCGAAAATCCTGTCTTTTGGAGGCTCGCATTCTCAGAACCAATTTACTACAGATTATTACACTAGTGATCGCCCCCAGACTTTGTCCACCAATTTTTTTAAATTGTTTACTTACTGTTGATATAACGGTTTAACACAAAGCCCGCTATCATATTAGACATTATTCACGGTACAAAAAATAGCTCATGCTTATCAGCCATGAGCTATTTCAGCCAAATCGATTTAGCAGTAGTTACAAGTCAAAAACTGCATTAACAGGTAGGTACTTTATCTCTATTTCGAGAGCCCCTAACACTCATGAACCTCATTTATTGTCACCGGCTTTTTACTGTCATTTTATATGTTACGTGAAATCAACGGGTCTGCCCGCGAAATTCAAAATTTTCGTGGTTTTTTGCAATTTGTACGCTAATTAGACATGAAAGGCTTATGGCAATCAATTTGCGAGAATGGCAGTATCATCTTTACATTATTATATCAAAATCTTTGCATAAAAATGTGTATCCTAGGAAATTAATCCGAGTATCGAGTTTTATGTGAGTAACTCGCAAATCTTGGACTAATTTCTTTAACTCGACACTTTCGAGCAGAGATTTTTATATAAACACGTGAAGAAGATATTGGGATTATCGCAATTTGACGGCCATAAGCCTATTATGCCTTATTAGCTTAAAAATCGCGAAAAACCACCAAAAATTTGAATTTCGTGGGCACACCCGTGGTGTGCTCCTTAATCTAAAGTAATTTCATTCGCGTATAACAAGTAAAATATAAGAATCTGACAGACGGACTAGAGAAAATCCACCCTAGTTAACTAAGACATCTCGCTTCATGAAACATCCTACATAATCTTTCCTATCTCATTATCGAAGTAGGTAACTAAGAACTCGTAAAATATACATATTTTACGAGTCATAAAGCGGACTATGAACGCTACACGTTGACTGACGCGTTCGTGTGAAAAGCAATAAAACATTAATTAATTTCTAATCCCAATCATCAGAAATAAGATTAAACTTAAGTAATCGCCACGTACAAGATTTGGCGAGTATGTTTTTTTTAAATGGAGTGTGGTGTAAGCCTAAAAATATACGTATAGCTTCAACGTAATTCTTGGCACTGATTGGTTAATCATCGGCTGTACAGCTAAGGCTCCTATTGGTTGATGATGGTTGCATTTCATTTCATTTCGTCATTGCACTGTAATAATTCACAAGTTATGGTACCAATGCAATACATAAGACTTTTGCTCTTACAAAGGCTGGTAGACTACTGGATATAAAGTCGATGGTTAGATAATTAATATATACTCACAGGCCAAGATTTAAATCGCTAGATGGGCCCTAAGCCTATATTGCGCTCATCAAAAATATGCTGAATGAGTGTTGTCAGCATGCGTAGTTTTACTTGTGACAGAGAGAGTGAGAACGTGTCACACACAAGACAAAAATGTGGACGTTTTTGAAGGTTAAGGGCTCATCTAGCGATTTAAATCTTTGTTCATAGGTATATTATTTTATCAAAACAAATCACACCCATTGTTCTGACTTGTTTAGATAGCTGATGTTCACCTCATCTACATTGCTAATGAAAACAATTTCAACTGGGCAACTCTGATTCATTCGTATTTGTTTACAATAAATATTATGTTTTACTTTGATTTACTTTTTATCAAAATAACGTCTATTTTTATAGATATTTCAATCTATTGTCAAACTTCATAGGTACGAATCGAATCTATGTTTCATTCGATTCGTATTTGACAATAATCGAATGAAACATAGATTCATAGATCATTTGACAGTGGGGCGCGATCGTGAAATTTCAAATGTCTAAAATGTATTGATGACTTACCTTCGCGCGATCGATTTTGAAAGATCTAGAATAGGTTACTAACCTCACCATCGATACATGGTATCGTATCGGACCAATAAATCGCTTGTTGTTATATTATGTCTAATCGAGTAGTAACTAGCCACAACCGAAACCTCTCAACAGACTTAAAAGACACAAAGACACAATAGTGTCGTGGGCATTCGGTAGAAACTAACAAAAACACCTGAAACAAACCTCAATTTTTTATATTTTCATGTAGAATTTCATTGCTCGATAGATGGCGCTTTAGTTAGCTCCTTAACTAACAAGTTTAATACTAAATCTTTATACTTGATAGCATGTGTGCCTATTTCTTCTATTCTGTTGACTAGTTAGAGAAGCTTTATTTTTAGATTGTCGAAGATTTTCGTAGATTTTCTACGGGTCGGGATTTTCGTTACGCAAAGAGTTCATGTTACCTAGCCCCCGAAAAGATTTTTTTTTTAATATTTTGTTTCATAAAATTACCATTCTGATAATTTTAACATTTTAACAGGGAACCGCGCCTTCACCGGGAATTGAACTTGGAACCTCCTGTTTAAATCCAAGCGCGTTAACAGTGCCGAGGAGGTGGTCAAAATAAAGAATTAGAGCAAGAACTCGATACTAGGAAAAATATTACATTTCTAGTAGTGAGAAAGTAAAAAACCTACACTGTTTGTGTTTATGGGAACTGTTTCCAAAACACTGAATATCCGGAACACTCGCATCCTCGCTTCAGTTTTATACTGCGACTATCTAGAGAGAGTTCTAGCTATAGTATAGCCGTTAGCTACTGTAGGGCTGTCACATGCTGGAAACTCGAATTTGGCGTTTATAGCTTGGCTTGACACCTTTATAAAATCACTATTAAAGTAGGACCACATATTAAAAGAGGTACCACAGTTAGGCTCAGTCCAAGTATCACAGTTTTTACCATAACATATTAATTTTAATTCATATGTTATGTCCCCGCATTTATGAAAAACCGAAATTCACGCGCCTGTTGCGTGCTTCTGCTAATCGTAGGTACTTCATGATTTAAATAAATAAATAAATAGTGGACAACATCACATACACTGCTCCGATCCCTTAGTAAGTAGCTTAATGCATGTGTTAAGGAAATCAGAAACAACGAAGGTACCACAACACCCAGACCCGAGACAATGTAGAAAAACTATTTTTCTACATTGCCCCCACCGGGGATCGAACCCGGAACCTCAGAGATTGCGCGGCGCCTTGAAAACCGGCACGCTAACCACTCAACCACGGAGGTCGAATAAAGTCAAATAAAGGCTAAGTGCCAACCCTAGTTTTACTGACCCATAAAAGCGTAGTAAAATTCTTCCTATACTTACGTATGCTCCATTTGGTCTGAAAGTATTATTTAGTATCGTTTGCTTTCACGGCACATCGAGGAGTAATACAGTTTCAGCTGCAGTCATCCAGCGATGCTCGACCGTTACGAGTGTTCCCAAGTCCCGACGTAATGGAAGAACTCAGTTTACGTGGAACTGTGAGTTTTTCCCATTGCTTTTAGACTTAACTCATACGTATCGTTTGCAAGACACCGATTTACACAACACAAACTCACGTAATAATATCACAAAATACTTCCAAAATCTTTCCACGCAAGTTATGCGCCGAAACCGGAGCATCATCAGCAGATGTTGACTTGACAAAGTCAAAATATATTTTTTTCACATAGGGCTAATATACAAAGAAAGAATTTTGATGTCGACGTATCGGTTTTTATTCTCGGCAAGATCATCTCCGAAGTTTTATGACTCTTAATTGGCTGAGGTCAGGTCTCGTGGAAGGCTACGGCCACGGCTGGCTATACGAAAGATACACCGTCAAGTGATTAAGCGTTCCGGTGCGATGCTGTGCCTCACTATAGCGACGAGGCCCTTTCAACTAATAAAGATGGTGACGATAACATTTTTTGGCTGCATCTTCACTTACCATCAGGAATGTGTCTCCATTCTATGGATCACTAACTATCAACGTAAAAATGAAGACACTTGATTTTCACCATTTTGGCGCTGATTGATGCGAAACCTGGCGTGAGCGTCTATGGAACTAAAATACACAAAGGCACAAGAAAGGAAGGAGAAGGATGTACCTATTGAATGTTTAATCCACAGAATGGAATGGTCAAGTACTACAGAGCTACTACAGTCAACTACAGAGCAAAAAAAAATTGAGGAAACACGAAATTTAAATGTCGGCACGTTCTAATTAATTATTAATTATTAATATATTATTTTCGAAGTAAACGGAGGTTTTTGACGATCAAATGTACGAGTAGGTACATTGTCCCTGTTTGGGCATTTGTGGTTATAACAATATTGATTCACAATGTTTTTAGTTTTAACCGTGACAAGTACCTACTCCGTTATCATATCCTGTGAGACAGAGGTCCTCAAAGCAAATAACATTTAAAATGAATATGATACGAAAATAACTCAAAAGAGACGGCCAAGATTTACTCCGGAAAATGTTTTCGATGTTTTTACGGAATTACAAAATGTGCACATCAAGTAGATACCTAAATATATATCTAATCAAAAGTTTCATTTCATTTTATAATTCATATAATATAACGGAATTTCTTTAGAACATCTGGAAAAGTTAGAAATATCAGAAAAATAGAAATAAGAACTTTACTAATTGCTTTTAAAATTACACTTAAGAGGCCTGTGAACTACGATGTCTCCATTAATGCAAAATACTAAATCATTTGTAATCCTAATCCTAATAATATTATAAAGGCGAAAGTTTGTGTGTGTGTATGTTTGTTACTCCTTCACGGCTCAACTGCTGAACCAATTTAGCTGAAATTTGGAACATAGGTAGCTTATAACCCGGATTAAAACATAGGCTACTTTTTATCCCGGAAAAATCCGTAGTTCCCGTGGGATACTCAAAATACCAAATTTTCTAGAGCAATCTATAGCTACATCTATAGATAGATTGTTCAAGCGAACTTGCTTGAAAGCATGTTTAAAGGTTGGAATAGGGAACGATAACGGGAAAATGACGTTTCCCTTAGGATTCATGAAAAATGCTAATTTGACGCGGGCGGGGCCGCGGGCAAAAACTGAATCCATTATCACTATAAATGTGAAAATGGCCACTATGTAGGTTCTGAACATAGCACTGTACGCATTTAACAAGTGTGTTTTAGTTGAACAAGGGGATATGGGATAATAATGCTATAAATAATAGTGCTATAATGCTATAAATAATGCATAATGCTATAAATGTGAAAATGGGTACCTGTATTATAGGTTCCGACATTACAACTGTTTCGCTATTAGTATTTTGTGTTTTAGTTGAGCAATGAGATACACGTGGCATGGCAAGAAATTTTTATCCAATCGTGTTTCTGAAGTTAGGTTAACACATATACTGTTTTTTTCCCAGAAAATCCAGGAATCCCACGGGATTTGTAAAACCCCGAAATTCACGCGGGCGAAGCCGCGGGCAAAAGCTAGTTCGTGTATATTTCGATCATGTTGTGATGTTATTCGGATTCATATAGTAATAATCTATGCTCCTGGCCATATTTGGTACGGAAATACTTTTTTAAAACGAAATAATAATCAATTTTGATCAAAATTTTTATAACTATGGTCGAGTTCCGTAATACTAAAAATTATGAATGAAAACTTGTAACTTTCTTTATTAACTGGTGTTTTTCTTTAGCTGGACAATAAAAACTGTGCTCCTGAACTAATGCGACGTGAGATAGTGTTGTTTTTATTACAAAACAAATAAGCAGAAAACATGTCCTCTTTGACATAAAAATAAGCAAAATTAAATTCGTTTACAATTTCGTTTAACAACTGTATTTCGGAATCAAATATGGCCAGGAGCATAGATTATTACTATATGAACCCGATTAACACCACAACATGATCGAAAATTGCACGAATTATAAATGATTTTGGTATTACGTTTGTATGGGAGACACCGTGGGTCAGTTGACTCTTAAATTGTTTTTTATTTGGAAGCTTACAAACGGTGATGTCCGGCAGTTAAGAAAAGTTTTTTGTGCTCTGTGGCAGGCAGGTACTATGGGAATGTAGGTAATAGGTACTTCGGTAGGTAAAGAGTTTGGGAAGTTCGACAGGACAGGAAAAAATGTATTCGTTGTTTTCACAGAAAATATCTGGATGACCGAGCTTTGCTCGGTTGTATATCTACCCACCAATAGATGTCAGAAGGGGTCAAATTTTTTTTGGTAAGTTCGATATTTTCTGACATTTTCGACAAATGAATCCTAGCTAGATCGATTTATCGCCCCCAAAACCCCCAGTATACTAAATTTCATGAAAATCGTTTGAGCCGTTTTCGAGATTCGGATTTTACAGAAATATATATACATATATGTATATATACAAGAATTGCTCGATTAAAGGTATAGGATTATTTCCTTATTTTTGTTTAATTATGTATTCTGAACTTCATTTTCCTGTTACATTATTCGATATACTAATTAAGTATGTTGTTAGTTTTTGGTAAAATGTTGGATTTATAACTGAAAAAAATATTTCCTTATTACTGAAAAAACTAAAGCAGCTATCCAAAAAATATTCTTAGCGGAAATTTTTGCTAACGACAAAAAATATACGTAAATATTCACTGGTGTTCCTAATAAAACAACTTCTTTTCGAGAGAAATTCCACAATGGTGTTTCTGTATTTAGACAAATTAAGATTAAATACCCAAAATACATTATACATTGTTTTAATTTGCATATTACTGTCTATATTCACTTTCAGGTCATTACAAAGTGCGCCCTTTAAACCCCTCAACTCAAGCAAAAAGTCCCTTCAAAGTGGACGGTCTTCGCTTACGTCCAGCCTTGCGCATTGACCAATGCGGTGCGAGTATTTTATTCCCTAGAAGTTCGATTTGTGAATCGGACTTTAGGTATCGCTCGAGGAAAGCACCGCACACTTTGAGAACCGCAGCCAACGCGCGTGACCTCACTAGATAGCCGATAACCTATCACCGTGTTGCCGGCGATGCTTGCAGCTGTATTGTACACAATTGTCTGGAAATGTATACGATTGTATTTTTAGAGCGGAGCAGCAGTGACAATGAGACGCGAGGGCAGAGGTCAAGATTCAAGAGAGGATAATGGCGGGGAATAACGCACGTTACTCGCAATAGGCTGCTTCATTTGTGCAAAGTTATCTACATTTTAAATTTTTCCATAAAGTACTCGTATTTGACTTATTTACCTGCCCGAAATATATGCTTTGATGACGAAGTTTTACCTATAGCTTCGATGAAGCCCTGAGTTGTTTTTTTTTTTTGGGTTAATAAGAGGTTATTGATGTGGTTATATAATTTTCAAGATTTTTATTTGCTTTTTTCATTGCTTATTTGAATTGCTAAAATAATATTATAGAATGATGTGATTACTTAATTTGTAAACTGATTGTATGTGAAGTCTGCCAAGCTTAGGATATACCGTTCCCCGTAATGAGCCGGCAATAGCAATCCATTTGATGACGATGGTATAATTAGCCCATACCGGGAAACGAATCCGAGACATTCCACTTTTCCTTAATATTGTTTTCCATCAGGCATAATTTTCGTCAAGCGAAAACCATCCACAACAAAAAAAATACGCCAGGACGAAGGTCGTGTGATTTATACGTAGCTGCTACACTTTCACTAGAGGATAAAGAATACATAATATGTATAATATACGTATATATCCCGCATTTCCCTAATCAAGCCGAACGGCCGCGCCACTCGCCAGCTGTTCAGAATTTGCATGTATTTCATATATTTCCATTCATTAACATGAATAATCGATTCGTTAAAACGCCAGACGTAATGCAGTACGAGGAAATTAACTTGTATACAAATTAAATAAAAACTCTCACTTGTATATTTTGCCATACTGGTTGGGACCTACTTGTATGCGCCTTGTCAGGGAATAGGGGTTTCGAGTCCCGGCCTCTGTGTTTTCATAGTTATGCGCGTTTTAGAAAACTAGACATCACTTGTTTAGCGGTGAAGGAAAATCTCTTGAGGAAACCTGCACACCTGATAGTTCACCACAACATTCCCAAACGTGGGCAAAATGCAAAGCTCGCCAACCCAGACTTGTCTGCGTGGTGGGTTGTGGCAGAACCAATCTCATTCTAAGAGGAGACCCGTGCCCAACAGTGGAACATACAATTACAAAGGGAAGGTTGAAACGAAGCATTCGCGTGTATTTACTATTTAATAGCAGATTAGTAAGGAGACGAACCTATTAGCACACCTTAGTGCTAGAGCTAATTTTAATCCTTGTTCATAATAGGTCGTTTAATAAAACAAGAGGGCCTAACCTTACCAGACAAAACGTGTTTTACTATCTTTTTCTGTACTACATATAAACTAAATTGTAACTTTTGAACTGCAATCACAAACAAATGTACGAAGCCCTTAAAATAAGGATTAACAAAAACCACAATTATTTCGTGTGTGTATTCATCATTAATATCTGTATCCTCTAAAGTCTAACCGCAACCGGTGTTGTCACATATCACGGTTGTGTCAACCACCTGTAAAAATGCATAGTTAAATGTTGCGGTCAATATTTTTGACGCCCGCGTTAAGAACTTAACAAGTTAACGTGCTCCAAATGCCGCTGTCAATTCAATACTGATGACTGTCATTACATGGACATTACATGGATTAGACATTGGATGAATTCTTCAACGAACATCATAATTGTTTTCCTTACTACGTAATATTGAATGCATCTGTATAACGCCGTAGAAGTAGGTACTACATATATTTTGCAAAAAAAAATTCGTTTTGATATATCCTACATCGGAATATCTTCATTCTTCAGTAGATTCAAAATGTAATCTTGCAAAGTGTCTCTATAAGTATAATGCAAAGTAAGCGCTCCCTAACGCTTACGTAGAGTCCGTTTTCTCGGTCCATGAAAAGAGATATTATGTCAAAGGTCAATATAGTGCAATGCAATTTATATGACGTCATGTCGACGTTAAGACAAGTCTAATTTGAATAACGTCACTGAAATGTTTACATACTTTTTTTTCTATGTGTGCGTGCAAAAAAATTTCTTACTCTAATGAAATACACTACTTATAGGGTTTTTCATATGATAATATCTCTGCCCACTAACCCCATTATTTTTCTGAAAGGATTGTTGTTACTCGGTAACTTTGATTGTTGTCAGTTGGGATGTTATTGTGACTTTAAACATTTCGAGGGTCGTGTCGGTTACCCTTCGTCAGTTAAATATCTTTCGACACTTCTAACGGGACACTACACAGCAACGGGCCTGTGCCTAGGGTAGCCATTTACTCAAATAAATCTAGGTAAATCCTAATAAAAAAATCCCTTAATTATTATTAATCACATCAAAAACCTTTCTATGTGCGCACTCTTCAACTCACAAAAGTTTCATCGAATAGTGGTTAGTAGATGAATGGTGTATGAACGTATAAACGATTATAATATAAGGATCTATTAAATCTTTACTGTAGATTACGTATTAAAACATAATAATATGTTTAGCAATCGAAATACACACACAGATTAGATATACATTTATGTTAGTGTAAATGTGGAAAAACCAGGAAAAACCCTTACTTGGTAGAGCATAAATTTTCAGTCGCCGCACCTTAAAGTAAATAATATTGCGCTTGTATTAATTCCAATCACAAAAATAAAGCTAAAATTCACTGTCATAATATCTTAAATGTTCAGGCTACATTACTTGAATACCAAAATTCAAAAGGTTCAAAATAGGGTTGACGTTATGTTAAATAAGGGATTTAAAGTGTTTAATGTTATTAATGTTAAAATAAGCTTTTTAAGGAATGGATTGTCCATTAATTAAGAAAGAAATGGTGACCCTACTCGTGGTAGGCATATGGCGCCGGATGCTACTGGGGTGGCAAATTAGAATATGGCGTAAAGACTGTTTTTTGGACGTTTTTTATATGGCTTAGGTCGTTTGGAATAATGCATGAAATATTGAAAGCTTAGACGCATGTGACGTTAATTTAGGGGGAAGGTATTCTGGTGTTTGTTTATGGGTCTTAGAATGGATTAAATTTTTCCTATCTACTTGGTTGTTATGTCTTGCGTGGTTGCTGTTATAATATAGATATTCTAAAGTTAAACTACGGATTATGAGAATTTGATTTCTCGTTAAAAGAAAAAAGTTTTAGTACTATAATCAGTATCTATTGCAAGAAAAGATAAAAATAGTAAAGATAGGCCGATCCGAATATTTTACGTAAACCTTTTTCATACAAGCAAACAGTAGCGCCAACTGTCAAAATACCGCTGCCGCCGCTGACCGCACTACCGCGTGACCTTATACTGTTGGTACTAATTACACCCTGGCGACATTTTTTCACGCTGTTCACCCTGTCTTTAGTATACAAGTCTGTGCTTGCAAGTCAGGTTTTACAGGTAAATTGACAATAGCGGCCTCTTCTCACTCCAGTGCCACGGAGAGCACGATGTGCCGTTGGTCCTGAGTCTCACATTATTCCAGACGGTCGGTTTGGTTTGGACCCCGACTCGTATGTTTTAAGAGATAAGTAATAAAATATAATATAATCTCTATCTCACAAGTCTACCATAAATCATCACTTTCATTCGATAATAATTGAAAAGGAAAGAAACTTTAAAACTTGATGCGGAAAACTTCAAAGGAGTATGTTTTTCTTTTTGTCATGGAACAAAAGTTTATAAAGCCATGCAGGTAAAGGCATTATATCAAAAACAGCCAGTTTTCCAACACCTAACACCCGTGTTCAAGGGCGCGGATCTATTTTCGTGATATTGTAGAAATATTCGGAGTAATGTATCAGGATGAAATAGGGCTGACAGCGAAGAGTTATAGCGCTCCCCTTCACAGATGTCCTCGGCACCCGAGCTCAATTATAACGTACTAGCAGGTGCCCGCGACTTTGGCTGCGTTTTAAGACTTTGAAAATCACGCTTTTATTTGAAATTTTTTTTTTGTCGAATCAAGTGTCTATCTTGATACATAGATACTTCTCTTGATAAACCCTAACGCAAATATATAAAATTATCCTGTACATTAAAGGTTTGCTATCATAAGTTATTGAAGAAGCAATGAATATCGAAGCGCTATTAAATAAGTTCAATTGCTTGTATATAGAGATAAATAAATGGGTAAGAACCATATTATACGTAAGTGAAAATTTTAGACTGGACTAAGCTCGATTGTACTAAAAAGGTATGGATTGGACAGAAGGCAGAACTAGGGTACCATTACCAAAGAAACTTCTTGACTCTGTTTTCCTTCCTTCTACCAAAAAGACACTCATGACATTTATTATACGTCTGTCCGAACTTCTGGATCTAAATCGTAACAGTTTAAAAGTATTGATTTAAACATGGACATATTATTATTAAATCTAAAATATTTTTTAAATCATCTACGACCGCATTTTTCTGCAAACAAACACAACGGCGAAGGTATATACGAGTAGGTATCATTAGCAATAAAAATATTATCATTGTGATTTTGTGGCCTATTTTATCCGCGGTTTTCCACATCCGATTATATTTTAAGGAACAGAGGTCGTTCGCCCTACTTAAAAACATGTCTAATGTATTCACCGAATTACGCATATGTAAGTCATGAAATTTTCATATTTTCCTAAAAAGTCTGCGGCCGCTTCCTTCTTCAAAACGAAACAATGAATCAAAGCAGCATATCTCCGTAACACCACAGAGGGGCGTATGTCACAATTCACAAACAACCGTATGTTACTTCGTCCTACTTTATTCGAGGTTTTCCTCATCCTACATCATACCTATTGGGCTGGGAGGTCGTTCACCCCAATGATTTGCATACTTAACCCCCAGGTCTGTATCCTGCTTGAAATTCAGGAACTTTGCGGCTGAGTCGCAACTCGCATGTATTATCCACTTTAGGTACATCTTTTTCGTATACAAAATATCAGGGATGAGGGAGTTTTAGTGTCGGGACACACCTGCGTCATTTATGTCATCCAAAGTTTGGTTCAACATACTCGCAATGTTTTTTCTTTTAAGCTACTTAAGTATACACCTTGTACTCGTAGGTACGGCATAAACCGAACCATCGATACGAAATTTCACACGCGCATTCAATTCGCCGTCGTTCCGTCCGTCTGTCACCAGGCTGTATCTCTTGAACAGTGACAGTCAGAATAAAAAGAAGATTAAGTAAGGGGGTGGCATAAAACACTTGTATAGTAGTAGAGTGAAAGGGCCATCTAGTTTCTGCATCATCATCTCGCTACGTTATAGTTATAGATGATACGGAACCCTCCGTGTGTGAGTCTTACTCGCACTTAACCTATCTCTCAAGATGCCGCGTGTAAGGTTTCCAATTTCCAGTAGATGTAGGTACATATGTAATGTAAATTCTACTTGTACTTGCTATCAATAAATATTTCCGAGAAAATGGGACCATGTTAGAAGTCGGCCTGGAATTCTTTTCTATTTTCCCACCATTGTAGTATCCTATTCAACTATTTACTCGCTCTACAAATTCTTGATAATATAAACTACAATAGCTCTAGAGGAAAGATACACAGGTTGTATGCAGGACTTATCTTTTATATAGGACGACATATCACTATAAAATATGAAAAATATTATGCAGCTCATAATATTGAATAATTATTACTAATGGGAACTGAGAGATGGCTTTCTAAGCAAAACTTTTTCCACAATATTGCCATCACTATTTACATTTTGTGGTCTGCTTAGTTTGATCTGGTGATTGCGGCAGAGGTACATACCACTCCGAAGTAGCATCAAGATGTGGCATCTTTGCCTACATCATTAATCCGAAAAGTCTTTTAAGAATAACTTTAATACGATACGATACTTCGGCTGATCATGGCTTACCATCAGGTGAAATTGCAGTCAAGTAAGCATAATGTAAGTGTACTTGTAGAGTGTAAAAAGCCAAAGATCTGTGCCTGATTTTTTGGGTTCCTGTTACTGAGACTTAACGGGACCCTATTACTGAGACTTAACCGTCCGTCTGTCCGTCTATCACCAGGCTGTAGGTACTTATCTCTTGAACCGTGGTAGCTACAGACTTGAAATTTTCACAGATTATGTATTTCTGTGTCCGCTATAACAACAAATACTAATTTGTCCTTTCTTTGACTAAGATCTATATTCTAAAAGTAGTGTACAAGTAGAAAAATTAAAATTAGTCATAAAAAAAATGAAAGCTAGTTATATGAAACAGCTATCACTTTCGAATGATGACCAGATCGACCCATTTCACAACTAACCCAATTGTACGTTTGGAGGCACATTTAAATTTCGTTCACTCACTACGGTTAACACTACAGTGGCGGTGGTATGGAGTCGATTTGTCATCTGTCCCCGGGAAAGACCGCGTTGCCCCATCTGTCTCTGTAATTCCCTGCGACTGTTTGCTAAATCTTTACCCACTAGTGGATTACCACGTTAGTAAATGGATTGCCATTTTAGAATTGAGTTTGATGTATGAAGTGAAACGCTCGGTGCTTCGTACGAGCTTTATTTACTTTGTTGTTAAGAAATAGGTTTGAACTTGTTTCACCGTTTGTGTCCACCGTCGGTCCCTTTCTAGGTATGATTTGAGTTGATTTATTTTATTGACAATTATTGTTTTTGCGTTTAGTTCTCGCCTGATTTAGAACACGTCAAATGTTATCAGTCCTACTAGTTTTCTCCCATAGGCGATGAGTTACCGTTTTTAGTCTTTTGGGTTTTAATATTATACAGTAATAACTTTTGTTCTTAGTCATATTATCTTTTTAAAAGTATCATATTACTTATAGGAAAAACGTTACGTAATCTTAATTCATTAATTCCTGATAAGCATAAATGTTGTATTACATTAGCTGTTACTAGTACAGTCCAATATTAAACATGACCATTGTCGCATTCTGTGTCAAATCCGACAATGTTTGACGATAGTCTTTCAATTAGCTGCCTGACATCTTCTTAAATCAAACCAATAGGTAGACACAATTCACAACACCTTGAATACAATATGTTGAAACTCTTTCGTCAGCGACACTTCGTCCAGTTCTGTGTCATTTGTACGAGAACCCTAATTTCTATGATAGGTGAATTCAAGTGCTTCTCTCAAATTATCTACAGTTTATTGGTTTAATACACTGAGAGTAGTTCGCAATCATTTATTTTTTTGTGACAATTTATAAAAACGTAAAACGCAAATTGTACTGCATGTCCCCATTTCCTGTTCTCACGTGGAGACAAATAGTACTTAAATTTCTTGTTTTCACCGAACTGTTTCTTGTTCCTTTTTTGTTCAAAAAAAAAAAAAGAAAACAAAACAAAATGTAATCGAGTTAAGTCTGGCACGTGCTCCAATTATATGTTCCAAACCTTTCCAAACTTCATGGAAATTACTTCTTTGGCTTTTAAAACACTGCAATTAGTTCGCGACAAGTTACTGAGTTCAATTCACATATAAATGCCAGCTCGACTACAACGTGCTGGGGTAAGTGGGGTCGATTTGTCAAGTGTCCCCGCGCCGAGACATGACCGCATGGCCCCATCGTCCGCGACGAGCTCCGATTCTGTGCCAAATCGAAGCTTACTGCCGGATTACCACATTACTAACTGGATTTCGATCGTGCATTGTCGAATGTAGAGCATCCGCAAAATACTCGTAGACCAATGATATATAATATATAAAAAGGAGCAGATATGTGACAAGCGCGCGCGTTGTGAAGACTCAAAAATCCTACAATTGTAAGTTTCGTAGTTAGTCTGCGTCGAGCGCAAGCGTTATTGTTGTCTCTTTCGTTTGCGTGCTGTTTCGTATCTTTTGTTCTATTTATCAGTGAGTGGCAGTTCAGCACAGATATAAAACGCAATTTACTATGAACGTAACGTATCTTGGTGATCTATGTCGTAGACACTAAAAGATTAACACATGTAGGGTAGCACACGTACACAAAGGGTAAAAACGGGATCTATTACTTAGACTTCGCCATCCGTCCGTCTGTCCGTCTGTCACCAGGCTGTATCTAATAGACCGTGATAGTTAGACACTTGAAGTTTTTACAGATGATGGATTTATGTTGCCGCCATAACAACAAATACTAAAAAATAGAATAAGATACAATTAAGGGGCTCACATACAAAAAACATGATTCTTTGCTCGTTTTTGAACGATAATCACGAACTCCCAATATTCCTTTACTTGTATAGTAATAGTAGTAGGAAACAACTCAGAGTTCTGCTTTCAGCATTATCATCTCGCTACGTTCATAGATAATGGTACGGAACAACTTCGTGCGCGAGTCCGACTCGCACTTGGCCGATTATTATGCTGTATCCATGATCCGTCTGTATTATCTTTACCTGCCAACCAATACAAAATAAAATATAGTCAACAAGCAATAGTAAAAAAGTAAAAACACAAATGTTAAGTAGGTACGAAGTACTCGTATATCCCAGGCATTGCGAATGACCTAGATCGCCCAGAATGCAAGAAGGCTACCTTTCCAGAGCAAAGGTCAACAGACTGAAGCCACACAATCGGATACATTAGCAATTTAGTATTTAGTTTAGCCTACAGCCTCTGCGGGAATGTTATGACTTATGAGAACCACCTATTAGTTAGACGTAGTTAATATTATGTACTAAGTACATAACAATATTTTATATTACCAAAAATTTTATTTCAAAGTCCAGGCAAGCAATTCACAAAACTGATTAATAAAATTGACGACCTCGGACTCAAGAGGTAGGCGGTAGGATCCAGGCAGTTTCACAGCACGATCGTCCTTTAACGATATATTTTATAGCCTTCTAGCACAGACTTTATATTTATATATTTATTTCATGTAGTCTGAGCTTTCTAGCATTAAGGCTAGTGCACCTACCAGCAAAGTCGCACCATAAGCAAATTTTCAAAATATCGCTTATGATATAGCAAGTATAGTATTCATTTCACCGAAATGTACAACGTACTGTAAACTGTTATTATCTTTACACGAAACGAAATGTACAATTTATTAAAATTGTTTAAAGATAAACGAACAATGTATCTCCCATGGCGTTGCTCAATACATCGTCCTATGCAACGCCACCAGCCTCCGGCTCTATACACTGAAAGCATGCCAAAATAAACCTCAACTACATTCAAATAAAGTTTAATTTCTAATTAATAAAGAAGAGAAGATACGCCTATCTCCTTTCAACACTACGAACTATACCTGGTACAGTCACGAGTAGAATAAATGATGCTAAATCTTAAAACACAATTAGGTGGCAACGAAAATAGTACCCTAATAGTACTTGAAATAGAATCTGAAATCTGTATTCAAAAAGCTCGGGATCCCAAGATGCGCGTGAGCAGACAGAGTAGGTACTCGCATACGAAAGAGTGAAGGAGACGAATGTATAAATAGTTCCGTGGATCCATACTTTTTGGCGTAGTGATGGTACGAGCTACGTTTAAAATGAGACCCGGACTCGACATTATTACAAATGCAGATTTTTGTCAATCTTTCATCCAATATTTACACTTTTCTATTAGGTATTCATTTACGCAGCAACTGTGTAAAAATATGGTACAAATAACATTTTTAAATGCAACTTATCAATTTTATTATGATTAACTATGAGGGTTGCATCAAAGGAAAACTATTGCTATTTATTTATTTATCGACGTACGTATCCACCACTACTCATTCGAACTTAGTTAGTTTAATTCGTAAAAAAATATTAGTATAGTTAAGTTTAGAATGCGAGCTACATTGTTACAATATTAATTTTAAAATTATATAGATAGAATAATTAATAATGTTCGAAATGTTAGAAAAACAATTACTATTTTAATACAAAAACTTAAAGGTATTCAACACAAAGAAGTTATTAAAAATTCACAACGGTTATCAACTAGAGCATGCGCTTAATCTATTTCCCTATCGACCGACCTAATTAAAAAGTTCCAATTAAGTGCATGAAAAACGTTCTTCTGATTAAATGAATTCTATGAAAGCCTATTAGTTACTTGATAATATCGGTATCAGCAGTTTTAAAATTAACAGTTTCAATTTTTAAAATATTTTTATGCAGTTTTAGAGCACAAGGTTTAAAATTTTGTCTATACGAATTGTGGTAAGACTAAAAATACAGATTCGCATAATACAATGAATTAGAGCGTCTCTTTTCTTGTCAAAATTTACTCAGTTACAACAACAGCAATTTCAAATTCAATGCTTTGAAGTTGAAATTCAACTTGATTCAACTTGATTCCTTTGGAAAGCTTGGGACGTATTTACGTCCCAAGCTTTCCAAAGGAATCTTAAAAAAACCTTAGTTTCAAGTGTGTTTTCAATATGCCAAAAGTTTCGCTAAGAAACTAAAAATAATATAATTCCATATTAGTAAGTAGTTCTGTGCCAGTAATAATAAGTGATGAATAATAATGCACATTAATTCAAAGCCAGACTGGTTTCAGAACCAATAGAAACGGGAGTAAATACAGCCGGTTTTTTACATCCATCCCTAGAACTGCGCCAGCGGCGGGATGAATGGCGCACACGCACGAATTCCAGCATCGTGACGTGAAACAGAAGTGACTCTGTCTCGCTCCACACCGTTATAGCTAACAGATAATAAAGCCGTCGATACCAACAAAAGATACACCGCTCTATAGAAACGTAACCTAATGAGAGCTATTTCTTTTTTTGAAAGTGGCCTTATAATCATCTTACACGTTGAAACTACGGTACGTGTACCAATATAAAATGCATGTTTGTTTGTGTGCAGTCGCCATATAATTACCTATCTATACCGACAACTAGGTATTTTATGGCTCGTGGTATTGATATCAATTAAATTGTTTTATGAACCTTCCTTTTTCCCACATGAACCATTTCCTACGAATAAACATACCTGTATCATTACGAGCTATGGAGTGAGCTATGCTCGGAGTAAGTATCTTTGAGCTACCGAACCAGAAAAGAGAAGAGATTTGGGAGAGATCCGCAAAAGAACTAAGACCGACGTAGCTCAACGTGTCGCAAAGATGAAATGGCAATTCTTCCCCAATTGCTCGTGGGACCGATGAACGTTGGGGACCCTAAGAGCTGGAATGCTTGTCACGCACTGTCACACACTAGAAAGTGCAGTGTTGGCAGACCTTCCACTAGGCGGACGAATGACATCAAAAAGGTCACGGGGAGTCGCTGGCTTCATGCGGCACAAGATCGTGGTATTTAGCTGTCATTTCAGAAGGCCTTTGTCCAGTAGTGAATGTCCATCGGCTGAAATGATGACAAATGACAATCTGTTAAGGAGGCCTCCATTTATTTTTAGCATAAGGCAACGTAAGACAGCGATGTTTTTTGCATTTCAAGCGGGAGCCAAGTGTAATTTTTTGTCGACCGTAGATACAATATAAGAGGAGCGCGTAAAAAGGCAACAATAGACGACAATAATTCACTTTCGTGCCGTAAGCGTAATATCCGTAGAGGCGGAGGTGAGCGCGGAATTGCGACGTAAATAAGAAGCAATTTACGGCCGAAATAAGCGTCGCTTACGAGTCAAGCCGGGCGGGGACCGGCGCGGCGCGTTCGCTTTTATAATCGGGTGAATCGTATATTGTAAATAAAATATTTATTGTACAACGCGTGTTGTTTTATTATCATTTATATCGACGGTAATTGGCACAGTTGGCACGTGCTCGGATTAGAGCGGGTGGTCTCAGGTTCGATTTCCGGCAAAGGTCACTGAGAAGTTTCATACTTTATGTAGATATATTTCCTCAGATCAGTGTTGTAGGAGGCTTCAGCCGCGGCTTTGCGTCTGTTTACGGCCCCACCGCTACCGCCAAAGACACCAAGATAATTATTTAGCGTTCCGGTGCGATGCTATGTAGAAAGTAACAAGATTATCAAATATCAAATCAAATAATATTTATTTCAAAATAGTTACATCTAGAGTACACTTTTTGAAAGTCATACAATGTAACAATCATAATAATTATTTACAAATAATTATAGAAAACTGAAATAATAAATAGAAAATATATCAAAAAATTACTTATCTTTTCCAAGAATAGACATACCTATACCCCAGACAGGGCGAACGGCGCCAAAAAATGTCGCCAGTTTATCGGTGCCAAAAATGCTTCTTTTGTCACCAACAAGTAAGGCCACGCTATAGTTCGCTCATCAGCCACCTATAGAATGACTGATGGCGCTACTGCTTGCTTGTACGAAAAAGGTTTTACGTAAATCGTTCGGATGTTCATATCCTGAGGGCTTTTTATCGGTGTTTACAAGTAAGTATTTTTGGCTGCATCGCCAGTTACCAATGTTATAGTGTGTAAAAAAAAAAGATTTTTTCAACTTTATCGATAATTTTACGAGTCACGGTTAAGGTGCATCACTATACTTTGACAGTTATCAAATATTAAAGTTTATTCTTTGCCATTGAAATTTTAACCTTAATTACATAAAAACAGAGTTCCTAAAAAAATCTTTAAAAAATACGAATCAACTAGCGTTGGTGCGGGCAGCGGAACTATAGGTATATTTTAAGTCAATTTTTAACCGACTTCAAAAAAAGGAGGAGGTTCTCAATTCGTCGGAATCTTTTTTTATTGCAATATAAATTATATGCCTGTGACAATAAGGTTGACTTTAAAGGAAATATAGGTCGGAGTGGCAGGTTATTTTCGTTACGGTTTTTCTGGATTCGGTCCACCCGTCAAGGCCCGCGATAGAAGCTATGCAATAGCTTAAAATAGACACAAAAAAGTACATGTTTTCATCAAACACCTCGTATAAATTCTAAACATTCCCACTCTTGTGTAACAGCTATAAAAAAAGTTCAAAAGACTCACCTAAATTACACGTTAGCTCATTTGACACGTAAATTACAAGTCAAATACACGCGGATGGTCAAATCGGTGTTCGTAGCAACCCTTACAAGTGAATTAAGTATGATGGGAGGGCGCAGTTCAAATAAAGGCGATTAGCTGCCCTCGGCGGCGCCTTTGATTCTCTATCGAATACAGTAATCACTTCGTTCACACGCGTCAATATGTCTAAGCTCACAATTATGGTTTTTAACATAGGTACGTATTTTATAATAGGTTTTGACCGTGGTTTCGCCGGGTTGGATTGTGTTAGAAGTTGTATACAACACACACACTGCACAGTTCTTATTAATGCTTTTAAGATCCAGCTATTCCATTTATTACTCCTTGTATATACTTAATTTATCAACTGATAGCTGTACGATACATATTTATTTTACTTACGGTTAGTCTCTTGGTCTCATGGTCATAGTCGTAACTTGTACTTACCTGGAACAAAAAAAAATATTAATTATGGCCAAAAGTCTTACTAAAGGATTACTGAGTGAGTCGGTGATAAATGGAAATCAAAAAAGCTCAAACCTACTTAGTCACAGACTTTTTTCCGAATGAAAAGAATTAGGCTATGCTGATCAAGTTTCACACACTTTCGAGAATTGTATCTATAAAAAAATTTCCGTAGTTCGGATTTCCCTACGAACGCACGATACTCGGAAAATTTAAAATGTGCATATCTGGGAATTGAATCTCGTACACTTAATTAAAGTCAGACGCCAGTACCATTCAATTTTCTTTAATCATATAGGTATTTTAGTTATTGTAACAAAATAAACCAACCTAGTAACGGCTAACTAATGTAATATGCATTATGGATGGATCATTTACATACCTACCTGAGCATGCGTTGCTGTAGCTATAATTAGGTATAGCTATAGGTAAGCTACGGGTCTGAGCTGTGAGTCATCGGTTCTCAGAAAACGGGCGAGTAAGAATGAAATACTAGCGAATGGGAACTAGACATTAGATGCATTATCAATATTATTATTACGCCAGCAGGTATTCACTCGTAGATACCTACTTCAGAATCCGATAGTATTTCTTAAGCGGGCATAAATTATGATTTTAAGTAAATGAATAGTTGACCGGCCGATTTATTTTGGCAACGGTGACCAATTTTATAAACTTTTAGGTTCAAGTATGAGAATATTAGTAGTAATTAATTGCCTTCAACAATAAAAAAAATTGAACATTTCCTTTTTTTAAAAATCGGTAAATCGGTCTTTACAATAACGCAGCGTTAATCACGGTAACGCAAATGGGCCTATACAGTACACATGCGTAACTTATATTTCGTGGGAAATGACTTTAGTCACTACGTAAACATTTACCGCCTTGAAATACGAAGAAGTCGTTTTTAAGTTATTATATTTTACGAGTAAGTTATTCACTTATTACTAAGAATAACACAAGGCAGATGATAACGTCTTGAGTTTTAACCTAGGCTATGGTTAGGAGTTAGAACTATAAGTATACATGCGAACCAGAAGAATAGTACTATCACTCTCAACTCGTACATGTATACCAAATTGGTATACATGTAGATGATTCGTCAGGCATATTATACAATTCTTGGGATTACCTATCCTTTTCACAAAAATTAGCATCAATTTCCGCAATATTAACAACAGGTCTTGCTACAGTATTTATGTTTTAGTCTTGTTCCTAGGCTTTAAAACATAGTGTAAACAAATACGCCGCAAGCCGTAAACAGAATAAAAAAACTTCGTCAAAAGTGTGGGCGAGATGGCCCTTTGGATGTGCCCTGATCTGACACAAACCTAGAACTAGAGACTTGTAATCGCTGTAAATTTCGTAAAAAGTAATTTAAGAAAACCCACTTACTTCAATTACATGGATTGGCGACTGTCGTAACTAACTCATAGCTACGAATTAATTTTGGACTGTTTTTTTTAATATTTAACCCACTGTTTGCCGTAAGTGGGCCTAAGTCTGATATAATGATACCAAGGTATGCACGTATTGTTTTGAAATAACCTTTATTGTTTATCGCATTGGTAGTGTTAGCAACACCGTGATATGTGGCCAGACACCGATGCTGGCAACTCTGGCGGCTTGTCGGAGGGTGCCGCGACACAGCCGATCGGTGGCGGACGGCGCCGAACGAAGCCGAGGACTCAGTCACGATGGCGTAGCGTGACACTTTTGCAATAGACTTGAATCGAGATACATCTTATTGTACTAGCCTTAGTAAATTGTTATAATATACTTGTGTATTCATCCGGCGTCGCTGCCTTGTCCTGCTACATCAGAAGTGAAATAACCCGCGTTATAAAAAAAAAAAACGGTCTAAACGTTAACGAGCTCGTTCCACCTCGAGTTTTTGAGCTCCAGGATGCCATCCCGTGGAAGGAATAAGGTATTTTGTATAGATACCGAAACTGTGAGTAATCTGAACAATATTATACCGAGCTTTGATGATATAAATGCATGACTTAATAATATTAAATCTTATGATAAAACTTTTGCGTGCTGTTTCGTATCTTTTGTTCTATTTATCAGTGAGTGGTAGATCGGCACAGATTTAAAACGCAATTTACTAAGAACGTAACGTATCTTGGTGATCTATGCCTTATATGAGTCTAAGGCGGTGCAGCGATTGCAAGATAAAATTAGCGGCTAGTTTCCAAGTACGAGAAATATGTTTTATCATTAAAATAATTTATTGTTAAAACTGACTGAAAATCAATGTTTGTTGTTTAAAATACTCCGATCAAGACATTGTGCCGATTATAGTACTTAGTTAACATCAGTAAATTATGCGTCTTTAGAATTAAGTAGGTAATTCAGAAATGTGACAAGATTTATTGAGTTATTTATGTAGGGTAGGTGCATTTATTAACTAGACAATTAAGTGTTAAACAAGTGGATAGTGCACGTGGGCCCCGATAGCGTAACCAAATACTAATACAGGTGAATACTGGTTTAAAAAACTCTAGTGGTTCTGTTCCTTCAAATAGTCATACAGATATTATTAGTCGGGCACAAAGACGTAGGGTTATGAAGTGTTTTATTTAAGGGTAATCAAAAAGAATGGAAAATATTGAACTACCTTCCCGTGTAGTTCTACAAAAGTTCTCAAAACGCATTAATATTTACTTTATAAAATATATTTTAATTTTTACGGGTTTGCTATTAATTATTGCGGTGCGATGGACATGTCTGTCATGTCCTCGGGTCATGTAGGTTGTGATTTACTGGTCGGGTGGAGTGTTGCGGAGCGGCACAATTTAGTTTATTCCCGAATCCCGAGTAGGTGAATGGGTAGTATTTCAATACGCGAGCTATTTGCTAAAATAATGCTGTGATCATACTAAAATATAATGCTGACTGACATGGACACACATAGGCTCCAGCTGAATTAGTTGCATGCAATAAATAATATCATTATTTATTGGGTGAAGTTGTGATTCTACAATTAGTAATGGTAATAAGGTAAAGCAAATAATTGCGAGGTGTGGATAAAATTATCCAGTTTAACGTAGACATTTAGGATCTCTCTTTAGCTATTGTGTAAAATTATAAGAAACTCTGTATGCTAGGGCTGTATGAGGTGGGGAATTTTCTATTCTATTCTTGAGTGGATAAGCGATCCGCGAAATGTTCAACGAATTTCTTGTGTTGTAAATGGTGGCTTTCGCAGCAGTAAGTTGCCCTTGTACGTTAGTCCAGGCCTCTTAAGTTTATAAAAAGAACAAAATAAGAGCTCCGTATTGACAATAGGGTATTAAAAAGATAGCTATTAAATATATGTCATCAGTGCCCCGAATTGAAGATTTTGTGGGTATGTTTTAATGTCGTAAGGTGTTCATCAGCTTAGATATAAAAAGTGGGAATTAATGTTTTATATCCCGATCTGCCTCCGATCTACGATCCGTAGGTTACCTAGAGGAGAACGCTGTGTAGCTATAGGGCCGCCATATTTTAACACTAACACTACTGTTATATTTCCTAAATGTTGTTTTTCGTGTTTTGTGGTGTATGGATTCTTGCGGTTTCCGTTTGGGTTTGCAAATGTACCTCCTTGTTTCAAAAAAAAAAAAAAAATGATGATGAACAGGACTTTTAGTTATTTGAGGGTTGGCTATTAGCCTTATTGATTGAGGTTGGCCTTAGAATTCTCACGTACATGTCCCCTGCGTGAGGGTGAAAAGTTCATTATTAGGTATATATGTGTGTAGGTAGACCACAATCGGCGAAAAGAAGTGCTGGTTCCTATGGGTTAGAATTATTGGCTAAAATATGTTTACTCCAAGGGTTCTGAGTTTCTGCCAAACTAAATGGGTAATTGTGTAATTATGGATTGTAGTGTCATGAGAAATGCAAAGTCTAAAATAATAATACTCGTATTTATTTTTGTGTTATTGAAATAAGTTTATTATATTTCTTTGGCTTTGTATATATTTATTATGTGCCGGGTGTGAAAGTTAAATTAAATATGAGGTAATAATAATAAATTTTTATTAAAGGCCATTTAGGCCAAGAAATAACGCGATGCGGGTTAATTATTTTAATTAACAATAAATCGGGAAGTTGAAATGTTAGTTAACAATGGAACTTATCTGTAATGTAATGTAATGGTACTATATTAGGGATGTTACGGATATTAATTTTTTAAGGAAGTGTAAAATGAAATACAATAAGTTTATATTCGGCTTTATTAATTAAAGTCGAATATAATTATTGTACCTTGTAGGTTTCGCAATCTGTCATTCAATTAATTCTTTCTTAAAGCTACTCATTTTGAAGTGTTAAATACTATTAAACACGGATCCGGATATGGATATGGATATTGGTAAAAAAAAATCGGTTTCGGTTACGGTTATGGATATTAAATTATTTCGGATATCCGATAGTTTCGGTTACGGTTATGGATATCCATAACAACACTATACTATATATGATAAAGAGATATGGTTCACTGGGTGGCTAGGTGGGCATTGCAGTGGTAGTCGGATGCATCATAAAACATGTCGATATTGAACGCGGATTAGTTGCTGATGGTACAAATACAGTTAAAATGAGAGGTGTTGGAATCAGGACAGGCCGAGGAAAATAAAGGAGGATTTTGTAACTGCGAGTTATTTAATTAGGTGGTTCTAAAAATATGACGTATCTGGCAGGTAATGAAATGTAACTGCAGTGACGTGGGCCATTTTTGACAAAACTGTTGGACGTTTTCCCTTTATATCCTTATCATTCGCCATTGCACTTTACTGGTTCCCACGATTATGTCAATTAATGAAATAATAGTATATTAAAACCACTTTGAATTGCATTTATTACTCAAAATGGATCCCAAGGAGGAAAAATAATTATTTCTTTACCAAAATATTCTCCAACTTTCAAATTTAGCGTCTGGATCATTTGGGTCCGTTCGTAATGACAAAAATAAGAAGTAATTGTTAGTGTAAGACGCCTTTAAAAAAAAAATATGTTTGTCTCTGCAACACACAACAACAGAACAATGTAGAACAAATACTGCAGGTTTTATTAGGGAATTAGAAAATATATCAAAAATTCGGTTGTGGATTGCGCATAGATTTGAAGGGTAGTCAAAGTAGTTCGCGGAATCGTGCGATGACGTGGTAGTGGCAATAAATATGAAATCATCAATCAAGGTCGATGATTTTGATGATGATTAGTGGAGAACCGTGTTAGCAAGGTGTTTAAAATAGTATGGTTCAATATTGTTGTGGTATTGTTATTATAATACCAGGTATTTAAATTTAGTATAGTACAATGTTATCATTCGAAAAAGAAAACATTATTATTATTATTAAAAAATGGTTTCCATCAGGGCACTCAAGTGAGCAAAGGGCGGAGATGGTTTCCATCAGGGCACTCAAGTGAGCAAAGGGCGGAGATGGTTTCCATCAGGGCACTCAAGTGAGCAAAGGGCGGAGATGGTTTCCATCAGGGCACTCAAGTGAGCAAAGGGCGGAGATGGTTTTCGACAACGGCACATCTGGACTCCTAAGTGAGGCTTTTCGCTCTTTAGGTGTGATGGTCTTGTTGATTGAGTTGAGGGGATGCATATGATGAGAAGTAATAAGAGAATTTTAGTGTTATGTGTCAGCTTGAAGATTCACTTGGTTACTCTCAAGTGAGCGTAATGCCTTTGAGAGCAAGGAGTTTTCAAGTGAGCGAAATGTTCTTTGAGAGAAGGCAAATAGTCGTGATAAAATACTTGGAGGGTTTAATGGGGAGCATTGCTTTATTACGAATTTAGAGTGATGTGCGTTACCTTAACTCGAAGATTCACTTGGTACTCTTAAGTGAGCATGATGCCTTTGAGAACAAGTGGTCTTCACCATCAGGGCACTCAAGTATGAGCAAAGGGCGGAGATGGTTTTCGACAATGGCACATCTGGGCTCCTAAGTGCGGCTTTGTGCCCTTTAGGTGGGATGGTATTGTTGATTGAGTTGAGGGGGTACGTATAATGGGAGTAATAAACAGTGTTCCGGTGAGCCTCACAAGTATGAAGAATCTGTATGTGTTTTGGGTATTCGTGTATTAACAGGTTTTTACTTTCGCAGAGATTTGCCCCTAATTCGTGGGGTGCCCGGGGCGGGCACCATGCAGCATGGCCGTGTTAGCAACACCGTGATATGTGGCCAGACACCGATGCTGGCAACTCTGGCGGCTTGTCGGAGGGTGCCGCGACACAGCCGATCGGTGGCGGACGGCGCCGAACGAAGCCGAGGACTCAGTCACGATGGCGTAGCGTGACACTTTTGCAATAGACTTGAATCGAGATACATCTTATTGTACTAGCCTTAGTAAATTGTTATAATATACTTGTGTATTCATCCGGCGTCGCTGCCTTGTCCTGCTACAGTAGTATTTCCACATAGGATCGTGTTGCGCCGGAATTACTATCAGCGCCTCTGGCGACGCCGCTTATTGGATTAGCACGACGAGCTGCATTGCACTGCACTGCAATGCAATGCAATGCAATGCACATGCCGAATACCGACCATTACACAATGAAGGCTATAACAGCTGTTTATTACTACAAGTAGTTTTATGAATATACAGAGAAAATAAAAGTGTCGTTGCTTTGCGATGCTCTAGCGCCTACCGTGAGAGGTTACTTAATCTCTCTATGAAAGTACTATAACGTCTTCTGCTGCACATCATTTATCACCAAATGCGATTAAGCATGTGGTGCGTAAGTTATTTTTTATTGATACGGGACAGGGTCACTAGAGAACAGTGTATCTACGGCCTTCCTGTTCAAACTGCAGAAAAGCGGTCTTAAAGGAGACTGTATATAAATAGATAGATAGATAGTAAATACTTTATTGTACACCATTACAAGAAGAAAGAAAAAACAAATAAAATAACCAGAAAACAAATGTACAATATGGCGGCCTTATCGCTGTGTAGCGACATATACATAGGATACATAGGAGACTGTATATATATAAGACATTGAGGATCTCCAAAATTAAACACAAATTGTTTCCCTGAAATAACAAAGTTTTGTTTTATTACAAGTTTTGTTTTATTTTACAATTATCTAGTTATTATCAAGTTACGACAATTACACTTCTATCTCACCTGAAATAACAAAGAAACGACATTTAAAGTTCACTATATCTCGAGTCCTCAATCACATTCTTTCTATGAGTTTTTATTACGACAAAAATGCACACAACAATTTCAGCGTCCCTCGCCATTTTTAAATCATCGACACAGATCAATATCATAGATACGCGACAGCTGATACGCGAAGCGCGGCAAATTCAAATGAATGAAATGTCACTCATTTCATTACATCTCCCCCCCTAAGAGCGAAAATTCTAAGCAATATATCTGTAAAATGTACTTATAAGTCATCTTCATATTCATTATCATCTCCTTCATCTTCTTCAGCCTCTGTTATGACAGGTTGCAATTTTGTTATATGAAATAATGTTGATTCTGTTTTTCTGTTGCCTGTATCAATCCTATAAATGGAATTCGATATTTTCTCTATTATTTTGAAAGGGCCTATTTTTAATTCGTCTAATTTCTTTCTATTCAGTCTATTTCCATTTTCTACATATACACTGTCTCCTACATTAAATTCTTGCATTTTTCTATTTCTATCAAATATTTTCTTGTTATACTCATGAGATTTTATTGTATTCTCTAATGCCAATCTTCTATCAGCAATCCACTTGTCTTCCTTTTCCATCGTTTTGAATTCATTTGGTAGAATACTGACATTTGTACCATCCAGTAAATATTTTGGTGCAAAACCTGTAACGGAGTGTTCTGTTTCATTATATTTTTGTATACATTCTCTTGCCAGTGTTGTCCATGTTCTCTTATTATTTTTCTCATTCATTTTACACCTTATTTTATTTACTATTGTTTGGTTTAATCTTTCATTCAAGCCGTTCGAGAATGGTGTATTCACGGCTGTAAAAATTAGTTTAATATTATTTTCCTGCAAAAATTGTTTAAATTCTCTTGAATTTATGCCCGGATATTGATCTGTCAGGATAATTCCAATCTCATCTGTCTCTAGTACTTTCTTTGTTAAATTTATAAAGTCACATGCATTCTGGGTTTTCGAAGTCGCAATAAATGCATATCTTGTGTAGTGATCTACTAAAAGGTGTAGATATTTCTTTGTAGACCTAGATCCTCCAAATCCACCAATAGTATCCATTGACATTATTTCAAATGGTTTGGTAGCTGGTCCCAGTTGTGACATTAATCCAATTTTTTTTTGACATCTTGATTTATTTTTTATGCATATTTCACATGTTTTACAAATATTTATGATATTTTTTGTTAGGTTTATAGCCGTATATATTGAACTTATTTTTTTCTGCAGTTGTCTGATCCCAATATGGCATAAATCTTCATGCACCTTTTTTATAAGTTTTTTACTAAATTCTTCTGAGAGGATAATCTTTTCCTGTTTCTTTATTTTTTTATAATAGATATTATTTTTTAGTATTAAATTTTGTTTCTTTTCTCTTATTGTTTCATTTTTCTCTTGGTCTCCAACTATATCTTTTATTTGTATTAAATTAACTATTCTCAATGTTTCCTCTCTGTTATCTTCTGGTTCTAATACAGGGTTTCGGCTCAAACAGTCTGCTTCTACATTTTCTTTACCAGGTATATATTTTACGGTAAAGTCATACTGAGATAGGTAGTATGTGAGATCACCCAATTCTTCATCTGTCCTGCATTTAATGTTCATGTTCTCTAGAGGTTTGTGATCTGAGTAAATGGTGAATTGTTTTCCGATGAGCCAGTGCTGCCAATATTTAACAGCTTCTTTCATAGCAAGACATTCTAAATATATAGCCTTTTTCCGTTTTTGATGTTCATTCAATTTTTTTGAGAAATATGCCACCGGTTTGTCTTTACCATCTAGTTGTGTCTGTTTTAATATTGCTCCAATGCCCTCCAAAGATGCATCGGTAAAGATTTTGATTGGTAAGTCTTTGTCGAATATTTCCAAGACCGGTTGCGAACATAAATATCTTTTTATCAGATTGAATGCTTCTTCACATTTCTCTGACCATACAAATTTCTCGTTTTTTCGTAATAAATTGTGTAATGGATCTAAAATAATTGCACTTCTTGGTATATAGTCATGGTAGAAGTTTATTTTTCCCAAAAATTGTCTGATGTTCTTTTGCGTCTTAGGAGTTGGAAAGTTCCTTATTGAAATCAAATTGTCTTTTAGTGGTCTTACTGAATTGTTCTGAATTATATGGCCGAGGTATTTTACTGAGTCTGACGCAAAGGTACATTTCTTAAACTTCAGTCTAAAGCCTTCTTTAATTATTGCCTCTAATACATTTCTAATGTGCCTTATATGTTCTTCAAAGGTAGACGAGTATATCAAAATATCATCGATATAGTTAACAGAGTATCCTGTGAGATTGTGTTTTCTTAGAATATTGCTTAAGATTCTCTGGAAAATTGCTGGTGATGTTTTCAAGCCAAAAGGGAGGCAGGTCCACTGGAAGTGGCCATCTTGTGTGACAAATCCTGTTTTACTTCTGTCTTCCACCCGTAATGGTATTGCCCAAAATGCTGAGTTTATATCTAGTGTAGTAAAATACTTGCAATTTCTAGTTTTAATAATTAGATCATCTATCAAAGGAAATGGTTGAGCTTGTGGTATAACTATTTTGTTTAACTCTCTGAAATCTACACATAAACGGGATTTTCTATTTTCACCTTTTTTAAACGCCAATGTCACTGGAGCAGCGAAAGGACTGTATGATTCTTCTATTAAATTGTTCTTTAGTAACATCGATATTTGCTCTTCAATTTCTAATCTATCTTGTATTGTACATCTGTATGGTCTTTTACTACAATATTTATTTACTTGTAAATCTATGCGAGCTTCATAATCTTTAACTGAACCTATATCATACTTGTCCTTAGCAAATATTGTTTTATATTCCTTTATAATTTTCTCTATCTCAATTTTCTTTTGATTATCTAAATGGTCTGTCATACTTATAAATTCCTCTGTTTCTATGTGTTCATTGAAATTTACTGTATATTTTTTTATATTATTATCTTCATTTCTGTTATCTTTAGACATCCTGTCTATTTTATTTGTTATTTTCTTTTGTTCTATCTGCAAGTTCTCATTTTGGGTTAATCTGAATTTCTTTATCATATCTAATCCGATTATGAAATCATCAAAATCTTCATTTTCTACTATGTATACATCCACCTCTTCTTCTAAATCAAATATTTTAATTTTTATTGTTATCAAGCCATCCATCTTCTTCACACCATTAACCGTTCTCATGTATGCTATGTTCACATCATCTTTTTTTTCTTTTACTTTTATTAATCTTGAATTTATTATAGAAATCTGTGAGCCTGAATCATAAATACCACTCACTTCTAGTTTATTTTCTAATAAAAGCTTGATTTTGATTAATGGTGTGCTTACTAGTTTTTTTCTCAGTATTTATGTCTACTTCAATTATGGAGTTATTGTTTACATTTTTAGTTTTAAGATCTTTTTCAGGTTCATTTTTATTTTTCTTGAACCAACATGACTCCTCCGGATGATATCTAATCCCTTTGTCCAAAGACTCACAAGTCTTACATGACTTCTTCTCATAAGTTTTATTTTTATTATAAAATGTACTGCTCTTTATGTTAGTTGAGTTTTTCTTATACATCGTGCCTTCATATTTTCTTATCTCGTTGAACAAGTCAGTAGTGTTGTTGAGTTCATCCCTGTTTAACTTATTTAAGATAAATCCAGGTAAACCAGTTGCAATAAGATCTATCATTGTTTTGGAATCTATAGATTTGTTTATATCTAATAAAAGCCGTTCTTTTTTTATGGCATAATCAATTAACTGTCCTTCTTTATACCTAAATGCGAGAGCATATGTGACTATGTCCCATCCTTGGTTTTTAAAAGTTTCTAAAAACTTGTCTTTCCATTCACTCCATTCAGAATTTATTGTTAGTTTTATGATCATCGAGCTATACCAATCCAAACAAGGTTTATCTAAAAATAACATACACTGCCCCACGTTGGGCGCCAATTGTAACATATACTGCCCCACGTTGGCAGCCAATTGTAACGAAGCCGTCGGTAGAGGTCATACGCCGAGAACGTCGGGGTCGAAGTGGAACAGCGAAACAGCTTGGTGAAGTTGATGATGATGCTTTATTATACGTTGTCCGTTACATGACTAGAGGACGTGTCCCACGCTGCGTCCCACCAAGTGGAAGCGTCAGCAGGAAGCGCGTCCCTTATCCAATGCAGTGACGCATGACAGCGGAGTCCGGCGGCGTCTCCCTACCAAGGGAAAGCATCCGCTGAAGCACCGATGTCGGAATGCCGCTGGATTGCGAATCATCAATGATAGCCGCCGGTGACATCTTATCTTGCTGTAGCGATGAAACTCAAGTGCGATGTGAAGTCATAGTGGCGCCATCTAGGAATGACCGGCGACAACTTCATATGTTTGTTCGTTTGATGAGTACGTTGTGTTACAATCTCCCCCTCAGTTTTCGAAGGCGTCCCGACGAGGAAACTGGATAATATGGATGTATACTGGGGTTAAGTGGGGTCCATTCTGCTGGAGTCAGGATCAGACTTGCGTATTACAATTTGCTGGTTCTCCCTCCCCCTGGATCAAAGCTGTTCCTAGAGCTCCACGCCGATGTTCGATCATCCTACGACGTAAACCCTTTGGGCCTGTGGTGTTCTTTGCCTGTGTTCTCCGCCAGGTTGTAAGTGACGGGTCCCACGTTGTGCGTCAATGTAAGACGCACTGCCGTACGTTGAGCGCCAATTGTAACACGCACTGCCCCACGTTGGGCGCCAATTGTAACATACACTGCCCCACGTTGGGCGCCAATTGTAACATATACTGCCCCACGTTGGCAGCCAATTGTAACGAAGCCGTCGGTAGAGGTCATACGCCGAGAACGTCGGGGTCGAAGTGGAACAGCGAAACAGCTTGGTGAAGTTGAGGATGATGCTTTATTATACGTTGTCCGTTACATGACTAGAGGACGTGTCCCACGCTGCGTCCCAACAAGTGGAAGCGTCAGCAGGAAGCGCGTCCCTTATCCAATGCAGTGACGCATGACAGCGGAGTCCGGCGGCGTCTCCCTACCAAGGGAAAGCATCCGCTGAAGCACCGATGTCGGAATGCCGCTGGATTGCGAATCATCAATGATAGCCGCCGGTGACATCTTATCTTGCTGTAGCGATGAAACTCAAGTGCGATGTGAAGTCATAGTGGCGCCATCTAGGAATGACCGGCGACAACTTCATATGTTTGTTCGTTTGATGAGTACGTTGTGTTACAACCTCAAAATATCTATTTTTGTCTCATCTTTTGTTATATTAAAGCGCGCACACTCTTTTTCAAAAATTTCTATCCATTGCATCGCATTAGGATTTTTGCTTGTGAATTTTTCAATAATAAATTTTTCTGAGATATGTTTTAAGTTATGTTGACTTTCTTTCTTAGTTGTAGTTTCTATTAATTGTTCCAAGATTTGTTGCAAAGTGTCATTTTTGTCCTTTGCTTGTGTTGTGCTCACTTCATCTAAATATTGATCTAAAAATTGCATATTACCTTCCTCATCTACATATGTCTTCTTTAGATTTTCATCCAACTTTATCCATACTTTTCTACTCTGGTGTCTTTTTTTAATGCTATTTTTTACTTTTGTGAAAGTGTTCGTTTTAACAATATATGTATGATGACTCACCGGCTTCAGTTCCTCGGGTAAAACATAACATTTTCCTTCTTCAGTAGATATTGAGGTTATAGCTAATACATTTGATTTGCCATCATTTGAGGCTATTATTGTAAACTCAAATTGAAGCCGGTCCATCTTCTTTTAGTTCACAAAAATGTCGTTTTATAAGACATTGAGGATCTCCAAAATTAAACACAAATTGTTTCCCTGAAATAACAAAGTTTTGTTTTATTACAAGTTTTGTTTTATTTTACAATTATCTAGTTATTATCAAGTTACAACAATTACACTTCTATCTCACCTGAAATAACAAAGAAACGACATTTAAAGTTCACTATATCTCGAGTCCTCAATCACATTCTTTCTATGAGTTTTTATTACGACAAAAATGCACACAACAATTTCAGCGTCCCTCGCCATTTTTAAATCATCGACACAGATCAATATCATAGATACGCGACAGCTGATACGCGAAGCGCGGCAAATTCAAATGAATGAAATGTCACTCATTTCATTACATATATATTATACATATACATATTTTATTCACCTGTTTCACGTATTAAACAGAAAATGTAAAGTTAGGCCGAAAATGGGCAGTTGTGGCAAAAACATGCCCAATCAATTATTATGTTTCATTGCAATATATATAGGAGCTTAATATATTCTACTCTGCTACTTCTCTAGAAATCTAAATATATATTATATTATATATATTATGATTTCTAGAGCTATACTTATTTTATATTCAGAACTCAATGGCGTGGCCATATTCTTATTATACATATATGTATTTGGTAGATTTTTCCAGTGTCACTTTTATTCAGTTAGCTTTGTACGTATACGTATACATTATGCTCCAGTTATGACATTTATAAATTGCATTAGCTCACGTAAAGGCGTAGAGCGTGCAATACAATAATTTGTCACAGTCTCTAGACCCCACGGTCTAGTCTAGGGAATCGGTCCTTTCAGGAACAAATTATTTACTAAACTATAGCCGTCTCTAGGATTTGTCCGGGTCCGCGTGGATTCAATTTGAAAGCTCACCAGAAAAATTTCGTGTGAAATATAATTCTTGTTGCATCTAGTGATGTTGCAAACAGGTCACAATATCACGATGCCTGCGGTGTAGTAAAATCGGAAAACAGACGGATGCACGGAAGGCGTAAAGCCTGTAAGTGTGACAGGGACCACAACAGGCGCACGACTATTTCCCTTATTTATTACCTAGAATGAAGCAAGGTATTGCGAATAATTTTATTGCGCTGGTAGTAAGGAAGATGCGTCAAGAAGGGCAATAATAAGCTCTTCATGTTGTATTAACACGAACATCCATAAATTTAAAATGGGGTCTTACACTACTTTTGAATTTGATAAAAAATATTACTTTATTATAAACTAGGATAAAAATAATAACGTGCAGTGAAAGAAATATTAAAATCCAACGAAGATTTACAAAGTTACAGGCGTTTAAACTTTGGAGTGGGGGATCTTCTATCCCTTTCTCGCAAAACGAAAATTTGTATGAAGCCGCACGAAGCTACTATGGCATTGGTACTTTGTGACGTCACAATGTCATGTTGCTATCTCTGTCTAATCACAAATCTTTAAATGCTTATAACTTTTTTGTTATTTGATCGATTTAATTAGTTATTTCAGTGCACGTCATTATTTTAATTCTACTTTATAATAAAGTAATAAAAAAAATTGGAGTCAAATACCCTATTATCTCGATTGCATTGACTAGCTATAAAGTGCCTAAAACATACTTAATAAGATGAATTGGCTTAGAGATGGAATCAATGTCAGCCCAAAAACTCTCAAGAAAAAGAAAGCTTAAAGAACTCTGCTGAAAAATAAAAAGTAAATACGAAGCTCTACATAGTACATTGCGACAACATGACGACTCACGATACTAACCTCCTCGCCAGCTTTAGTAGCCTACTTTGGCAAGTAAGTATTTGTACCTATGATTTGTAGCAATTTTTATTTATTTCAAGGTCCTTACGTAAATGTGAAGCTTGGATAAGCCAGCAAGCATAAGTAGTTACCGATATCTCATTAAAGCAGGTCCCACATGACAAGCGCGGATCAATGTCCTTGAATTTCATTATCTAAAGATGGATCGCCGGAGCCGGTTAGCCGAGGCACTTGTAGGAACATGTCACCCCGTATCTGCGGGTATGTGTTCACTCAGCGAACTATGAAGCCCGAACAAGGCTAATATATTATTATATGTATTAAAAAAAACTTAACATAAATGGTATTTATTGCATTGCAAGTTAAATTCGTTCTAAACCACTCGCGACCTCTTGCGAACATCGCAAAGGACTTTGAGAAGGAATGCTGTCCCGTTTAACAGACCTGTCTAGAATGTCTGTCTGCCTGTCAGATCCAACTTTTTGTTGAACAACTTCGGTCTACCTGCTGGATTTTACCCACAGGCTTGCTCACGTGGGTTTCGATAAAAGATAAAAAATAACATAGTAAAATTATGTCTTGTTCTTCTTTAGGGTAGTTAAACGTACGTAACATAAAAATATCGTAAGTTACGACCTAATTATTCTCAGATGTACATCAAACAAAATCATGAAAATCGGTCAAGCCATTTTGGAGAAGTTTTGTTGGAAAAACTCTAAAATTTTTATTAGGAAGAGAAAGACATCAGTACAATATGTTATATTAATTAGAATATTATGAGCTAGCATGTCCGTTGTCAACATTTAATTATGTTGTTTATTAGGTACCTACCTAGGATTGAATGAACGGCGGATAACTAAATCACGAGTTTAATAAAATTATAATTAATATAGTGTTTTAATTAATAGTTACTAAACTTATTTATACAACCAATATGATAAATAAACGTAGTAATGTTGTTTTATTATTACACTATATTGTTTCACATGCTAATTTGTAAAATACATCTGACCCCATATTATAATATACATTTCACCCCTACATAGACCAAAATACACTTACGAAGCGGCTTGATTCCTCGCACATTCCTGCTATAAACTCAGACTATAAAGGTCTGGAATACACTCCCAGGCACTGTCTTTTCCACCACTTACAACTTGGGCGCCTCAAAATCCAGAGTGAATAGGCATCTCCTAGGCAAGCGCGCTCCACCTTAGACTGTATCATCACAGTCAAGCGCTAGCCTATATAGTTAAAAAAGACATTAGTACTGATAAAATTCTTATGTATAAAAGAAAGAATCAGGATGTCGCTTCTTGCACGCAGAGATTTATATCAGTGGCTAGTTAGTAGTTATATTCGCTCGACTGCATCATAGATCTTGATGAGATCTTACGTCTGGATGGCGCTTACACCCAGCGAGCACGGAGCAGGCCAATTCGATTGTTGCTTATCAGAAACTGCACATATTCACGGCTCAACACTCCGAAACTGCAATGTACAGAGGAAATACGGTTTTAAATTCTCTAAATTTAACGCCTCTATAAAAGAAGTACCTACCTACTATCGGTTTTACAACGAAACGTTTGGAATGGGATATCTAGCAGTATACCTTTACTTCTAAATAGAATAGAATAGAATAGAAAAATTCTTTATTTCATATAGGCCTAGCATACAAAGGCACTCATGACACGTCGTTTTATTTTACTCACTTTAATGGTGGTAACCATTCACGACTTAAAACTAAGTTTACGAGGGTTCACAAACGCACCCTGCCGCTGAGAAGAAGCCCACAACAAACTCAGCCGGTTTTTTTTTATGTTATCACCATTTAACAACAAGTTGTATAAATAGTAAATACTAAATAGGCTCGCAACAACAGAGCAATTCATTATCGATCAATTCCAAGGGCTTGTGTCGCTAATATAGTCCTTAATATTGTAGTAAGCCTTATTAATGAGTTTAGGCTTGACAAACCCTTTGAATTTATTAAGTGACATTTCAGATACATGATGTGGTAACTTATTATAAAATCTTATACAGTTGCATGCAAAGGATTTGTTAATTTTACATAATCTAGTGCTGTATCTAGTGTAACACGAGCTTATGCTTGTTTCTGAGATTAATAAATAGTATTGAGGTCAGACCAACCATTGTGAGAGGTAATGTAGATTCTTAGACATACTAAAAGAGACTTAAAAACCTAATCGCAATGCTGTGCGAGCCTTTATAGAGTTGTTCTTGCTCTAGCACATCTCTATCGATTGACGAGCCGAACCACTTTTTGACGAGTTTAGTCTACTTTGCCCGCACTGGGTAATCAGATAGTCTTTATCTACGCCAAGTGCTTTTCCCAGGACGTCTTAACTTTATGGAATGGAATGTTACGGCATCTGCCTTCATCATCAGGGGGCTAAATTTGTCAGAAGAACGTATTCATTGTAATCGGAACCAAATTCTGCTCTCTGGTTTTCAACAATTTGCAGTTGCCAATTGCGATTATGAACGATAAATAATACTTTTTTTCTTCCACAAACAAGGACTGGTACTAACTATTTCGCTAATTACCTACAAAAATCACAGCAATATCTCTCACATTTTTCACACGTTTAAAGTTTTGCAAGTTGCAACAGCATGATTTTCTTTGGACCATAGTGCATACGAGTTGGTGTCACATTTCATTTTGATAAAAGTAGTCGGGGCCTCTGCGATTGGGCTTCGGTCCCTCGAATGCCTTTGAAGCCCCGTACCCCACGGGACACAACTTTCTAACGAAGTCTTCTTCCGCGATATTTTATTTCAAAACTATTATTCAATTTCCAGCATGAAAATTCTGAAAACGTCACAGAAATGTTACAGCAACGAATCGGAATGTACTGGTATTTTATTATCTCTTGAAGCACGCAAAAGTTTTGGAATACTTCGCCTGGGATCGAGAGTCATTGGATAGTTGAGGAGGTGCCTTTATTTTGTAGGGGTGTTATTCTTAATAAATAAATGAATATTTTTTACTACAATTTATTTCAAGGATCGGGTGCTGCCTGCAAATAGATCATTATCTATTTTTCATATTCGTAAATAGCAAAACAGAAAAACCTCATTCAGCTAATAAAATAATAAATAAAATAAAAGTGCAGATTTTATCAAATTAAGTCAATATCCATTGCTACGGTCGATTGAAAGTCCTGCTTTCTCACTAAAGAGAGCTACCAGAATCATCTTTTAAACTGTCCACTTTATACACCCCCCATAAGTATGCCGGTGTCTCCCAGTCTACTCTGAATACTTTACAAAGATCGTGAGGCACTGGACAGAACATGAGTTCATGTCAATAGAACTAGGGGTAAAGGGGGAAGGACGGCGCGCTAAAACGAATTCATTCGGCAAACTTTTATGAAACTGAATTATAGATACGGTATCGTATGTTTATCTTACAGAACAAGTATATAGCAAGGACTAACAAGTTAACAACACGACGTTGACGATTTAAGAAACGAGAAGGGGCTCAATGCATTATTATCAGGCTTTAGGCCAACAAGGTAGAAGTTCTATTAAAAAGTCAATTTTAAGATAGGATGAAGCACGAGTCATTCGCTTCAATTTAGACAAATATTCTTTAAGGTGTCTGTGCAATTAATTGAAACTCAAACTGACATTATAGGCACCATCTAAATATATAAAAGAAGAAACTGACTGACTGACTGACTGACTGACATATCAACGCACAGCCCAAACCGCTGGGTCTAGAGACTCCAAATTTAGCACACATGTTCCTTGTGGAACCTAGGGGTGCACTAAGAAAGGATTTTTCAAAATTCACCCTCTAAGGGGGTGAAACGGGGGTCCGAAGTTTGGATTTTATCAAGTTCAAATACGTCTTCACGCCGCAACTACTGTACCGATTTGGCTAAAATTTGGAATGGAGGTATATTATATCATGCATTACCACATAGGCTACTTTTCATCCCGAAAAAATTCATGGTTCTCGTGGGATAAGTTAAAAACCGAAATTCTCGCGGAAAAAAATCTCACGCCGCAAGTACACAACCGATTTAGATAAAATTTGGAATGGAGATAGATTATATCCTGTGTTAATAAATAGGGTACTTATTATCCCGAAAAAATCCATGGATTTTGCAGGAGAAGGGAAAAACAGATATTCACGCGGGAAAAATACTACTTCCCGCCGTAATTACTGAACTGATATGGCTGAAATTACGAATAAAGATAGATTATATATTGGATTAATACGAAGGCTACTTTTCATCGCGAAAAAATTCATGGTTCCCGTGGGATTAGTAAAAAACCGAAATTAACGCGGAAAAAAAATCTTAATGCCGCAAGTGCACAACCGATTTGGCTGGAATTTGGAACGAAGATAGATTATATCTTGGGTTAATAAATAGGCTATTTTTTATCCCGGAAAAATCTATGGTTTTTGTAGGAAAAAAGAAAAACAGATATTCATACGCGAAAAATACTACTTCACGCCGTAATTACTGTACTGATATGGCTGAAATTCGGAATAAAGATAGATTGTATCCTGGATTAATATAAAGGCTACTTTTCATCCCGGAAAAATCCATGCTTTCCGCGGGAAACCTGAAACATTGATGTTCACACGCGAGAAATACTACTTTACACTGTAATAACAGAATTGATATGACTCAAAATCGGAAATGAGATAGATTTAATCCCGGATTATTACAAAGCCTACTTTTCATCCCGGAAAATTCCGTGGTTTCTATGATAATAGGGAAAAACAGAAATCCACGCGTGAAAAATATTCCTTCACGCCGTAATTACTGAACTGATTTGGCTGTAATTTGGAATCGAGATAGATTATATCCTGGATTAATACAAAAGCTACTTTTTATCCCGGAAAAATCTATGGTGTCCGCGGGAAAACTGAAACACTGATATTCACGCGGTTAAAATATTACTTCACGCTGTAATTACTGATATGACTGAAATTCGGAAAAAAGATAGATTTCATCCTGAATTAATACGTAGGCTACTTTTCATCTCGGAAAATTTCATGACTTCTACGAGTATGATCATAGTGAAAAACAGAAATCCACGCGGGAAAAATATTCGTTCATGCCGCAACTACTGAACCGATTTAGCTCAAATTTGAAATGGAGATAAATTCTATCCTGGATTAACACATAAACTACATTTTATCCCGAAAAAATTCAAGGTTCCCGTGGGATTAGTTAAAAACCAAAATTCACGCGCAAAAAAATATTCACGCCGCAACTACTGAATCGATTGGACTGAAATTTTGAATGGAGATAGATTATATCCTAAAATCGTTTTCGTGATAATAGGGAAAAAGAGATATTCATGCGGGAGAGAATTTTTTGTTCACACCGCAATTACTGAAAATTTTTGGTTTAATGTTGAAATGAAGATAGATTTCATGTAAATTAACACAAAGGGTACTTTTTATTCCGGAAAATGGATGGTTCCCGTAGAGAACTAAATTTTTTTAAGTTTAAACTAATTTTCTTTTAAGTTAAAACTAAAATTTAAGCGTGCGAAGCCGCGGGTTTCTGCTAGTAGATTTATAAACGTCGTCGCTGGCTCTCTGATAGGAACATTAAAAGTAATAAAATTGCAATCCATTCTTATCCAAAAAAAAAATTCTATCATCATTATCGATTGCCATCTTCATTGGGAGTTTGGCGGTCAAAAATTGAACAATCAAAATGCTTTCCTACTAAGTGCCGCTTTCTTTACATCTGGGAATCTAAGTCCGATCCCACCCCTTATTATCGTCCAACCATTTGCGTCTCTGGTGCCCTGGGGTGAGTCGTTTCAGCCGATGGTCGTCTACTGCTGGATACAGGCCTCCTGAAATGACCGCCAAACACCACGACCTTGCGCCGCCTGACGCCAGCGACTCGTCAGGCCCCACCAGGTGGTAACACGACATAAAGGAAGTCGCAACACCTGGGGAGAATTTGTAGGTGGCCAAAGGAAGCTACTTTTCTTCGCATAATGGTGGACATCACTAGAAAGGAGTTCTGTAATCACGACTGAAGCGTTAGTTGTGTATTTGTTCTTTCACAATTTCCTTCCAGTTGTTGTTGATTTAAAAACTTTAACCTTGTCCAGCCACAGTAGTGAGCTAGTGACAGACGATAGTGAGGGGACCCCGACTCTAAATCACTTGTAACATCGCGTGGGGTCGCCTGTCCCCACGTGGAGCTCGACACACCCCAGTCCATTGTAAACCGAACCAAGGTTAACAAAAAACGTGTGAGTTACAGATATCTGTGACTTGACGGATTATAAACCGTTAATGCGAGTTACAAATGATACAACTACAAGGTATCAAATTAAATTTTTTAACTGGATTGTATATAGGTAACGCTGAATGGAGTGGGTACTTGGTACTGTCTTTACCGTGGGAACTCGATAAAATGGATCCTATGTCGATCTATGAATGAAAAATTGGTCAAGTGCGAGTCGGGCTCGCACACTGAGGGTTCCGTACCATCAAGAGAGAAAGGGAATATACCCTTTCTCTATAGTTTTAAAGTAAACTAAACACCCCTGCTCACTAAATCAAAAACCGTGCATAAAAATCACGTTTATTGTATGGAAGCCCCCATTAATTTTTTATTTTATTTTAATTTAACTATTTATTTTTATCCAAAGAGGCACCGTTATCAATATCAAGCAAAAACAAGCAAAAAAATCATCTTTGTTGTATGGGAGCCCCCTTAAATATTTTGTACTATTTACGATATTATTGTACTTACGATTACGATTGATTTATTATAATTTACGATTAAAGTAAGCCCTTCTCACATAGAAGGAGACTCTCAGTAGTAAGCTAGAGAAAAACAACAAACAAGCTAAAGAGTGATAACTCAGCCAGTCGGTCGTGTATTGTAAACTATACTAAACAGTTCCAACTAAATTGGCCGCCAAAGACAACAGCTGGTAAAGACGTTAGTGTTTTGGAGAAGTTCCCACCAGTTTCGCATGATCTTTGAAAACACGTACCAAGTTTTTTAGACGAGGGTAAGTTGGTTCGTGATCGGAGAGTTGATAAAGTTTCGACAGACGTGCCAACATGTTGGCTGGCGATTTTATGCAGTGAACACATTCAGTTTCACTAGTTAGAACATACGTACTTACTATTTATGTTGTTTTTATCCGGTCGTGTCTAAAAATGGTCTGTCATCATCGGGCTATAAAAGTAGTAAATTGAAGAGACTGCACATTTACGCACACCTTTTTTTGACCTTTTGTGAAGACCATTGATTAAGATACATAATTTTATCTTCAAGGGATGCAAGCCTTCTTAAATCAACTGTTATTTTATTTGAAAACTGTAATTTTTTGCTTTTATTCTAAACTTTGAGATACTTGAGATTCAAGCTAGCAACTCATAGTGTCAACCGATTCACAGTGCAATTGAACTTAGCCTTCTATTGAAATGGGTACATCTGTGTTAAGTTGATAGCAGTAGTGTCTGACTAAGCTCCCCTTCAAGAACTATTATAGAAAGAGAGAGCGATTGAGTGAGTGAATAGGCGAACATAGAAATGGTTTGATAACGATCGTGTATGTTTTAATGTGCTCGAAAAAAAAATGTTCACAGCTTACGTTACAACTTTTCTGGAAAAATACCTTTAAATGAAAAAAGGGTTAGTACAAACTTTTGGTCACAATAATTTCTGTTTGAAAACAAAATTCTCGGTTAAGCGGAAACTTAATATAACATACATAATATTTTGATCTAGACCTAGAGTTCAAACTAGATTGCTCAGAATAGAGCATTTATTTCCTTGTAGCTATAATATTTAAGGCGACATACATTTATATTATTACCGTCACTAAAATTATAATAATAAGTATTATGACATGTATTAGGATACTATGCCTACGAAAATTTTTACCGTTCATAATAATGCATTTTAAAAGAGTACTTACAAGTAAAAAATAGTTGTTGAGTGAATTGGTTACTATATTATACTTAACTAGGTTTTAATAACTAGTAACCTCTTAGAGATTAACGTGAAATCAACGGCTCTGCCCGCGAAATTCAAAATTTTCGTGGTTTTTTGCAATTTGTACGCTAATTAGACATGATAGGCTTATGCCAATCAATTTGCGAGAATGGCAGTATCATCTTTACATGATTATATCAAAATCTTTGCATAAAAATGTGTATCCTAGGAAATTAATCCGATTATCGAGTTTTATGTGAGTAACTCGCAAATCTTGGACTAATTTCTTTAACTCGACACTTTCGTGCAGAGATTTTTATATAAACACGTGAAGAAGATATTGAGATTATCGCAATTTTACGGCCATAAGCCTATTACGTCTTATTAGCTTAAAAATCGCGAAAAACCACGAAAAATTTGAATTTCGCGGGCACAGCCGTGGTGTGCTCCTTAACGCCCTTAAAATATGTCGAGTGTATGCCCTAGAACAAAACCTCACAAATCTCCATACGCACGTGTGATCAAACACAAAAGCCAATACTTAAATAAAATTTTAATATAACCCACCACCCTAGATTCCCAGGGCAAATCCACGCACTCCCAAGTCCAAAAAAAAGAATTCAAATCCCAAAGTAACGCAACTCGCTCAGAAAACATCCTATTAAGTAATTTTTTCTGCCAAAATCTAATGTCGAGGGTTGAAGCCCATATGTGCCTGTGGGACCGAGTAATTCCATTAAGCACTGATGATAATAAACTTTAATCACTAGCTTTAGGGTTCAAAATCGTGTGTTAACCCGTGATTTATAAGGATTTATCGTGCCCTGGCCAGCAGCTGGGTCCAAATGCACCATGCGATCCCGAATATCCAACCCCCCGAATGCAATATTGCGTTGTAATAATAAATTTCCAAAGACAAGGTATTCTTGGGGGCGATGAGTAAGGGTTGGGTATTACCGCGACATTTCAGCCGGATCTAATGTCTTTCTAATTGCAACGGTTTCTCTTGGTTGGGTGGGCAGATCTCGAGCATGTTTGTCACGCTCGATTGTCACTTGTATTTTGAGGTTCTGTGGCGATGTAACATTAATTTATAAAAAGGAAGTCTTTTAAAGACTTGATCTTGTTTACACGCAATTTTAAACCGACTTTCAAAAACGTAGTCCCAGGTTCTCAAGTCGACGCGTAAGTAAGTATATCTTTCTTCTACTATATAAAAATAAGTCGGGTTTTCCTTCCTGACGCTATAACTCCAGAACGCACGAACCGATTTCCACGGTTTTGCATTCGTTTGAAAGGTCTCGGGCTCCGTGAGGTTTATAGTAAAGAAAATTCAGGAAAAATAAAAAAAAAAATAAAAAAAAATGTTACATAAAACGAAGCCATCTGGTGGCGAAACGGAGTTCGCCGGGTTTGCTAGTTTTTTATAACTTTTTACAGAGTTGTACGATTTTCCATAGTTTCATGGTCCTGAGATACCTAGTTCCATATAAATTTGATTACGATATGACCTTAGATTACAGAGCTAAGTCGAAAAGATTAACGTCGGTTGCAAAATTTTTTTTGCGGAAAATATTGCCTACTTGTAAAATTCGCTCAACAAAGCTTTGCACTTTTTTATGGTGCATCCTGAAACATGGCAATTTGGCAATGTTGCACTGCGCTGCGTTCGTTATTATTCGGAGACATCAGATTTTACTAAGATGGCAGAATATCTGACTCCTGACATTGTTGTGGCTCCTTTTCGGGTGGACTCTCCAAGAAGAGACCTACCAACTGGTAGTCATATACCTTTATCAAGTATTTTACGAGTATATGCATTTAGCATCATTGGTTACAAAGAATCCACACGACTCAAGTCACTGATAAAAGCTACTTCGTTAGAGAACATCTCACATTAGTCACGCTGCGAAACCACGCAAAAGGCTCCATCCAATACAAAACCCACAACTCGTGAGTCGTGACGTTATGTCAGAGTTCACGCCGCGCCGCTCCAAACGAGAATTGTTTAACTAAGCATTCACACAAACGTTCGCATCCAACCGCTTAAAATTCTTACATTTGCCGCAAAGACCCGATTCAGCGTCCATTCAGCATTTACTGGCCACGATAACTAGAGCTTCACCTCTCCTCTGATATCAGGGCATCCTGGTTTGGCGAGGGGTGGTCCGCGCGGGTGACGGAGGTCTATGCCGGGTGGTAGTTTGACAATAGAGGTGGAAAAGGGGTTTTAAGTAAACACTCTTTTGTCGAGCGCGTTCATGGCGTGAAGACGCGTCGTGCAAATAGATTATGGCATTGTCGTCTGCAATTGACAGCGAGGCGCAAGTGTCTTGAGTGAGTGATTTCGCTGATAGGTACTGACACAGATCCGAATGAATCGGTGCATGTAGAATTTCACATGTCTTTATTACATAGCCTGATATTATATTTCTCTCTCGCAGTTATCTTGTAAGAAATAACGAGGCGTGTAACAAGCTATAGCGTAATGTTCAATGATGCGCCCACCATAATGATGTGATGTTAGATGCATTGCGTCGCAGCATTGCAATGGCTGAATTTATTGTGGGTTTTTCTAAGTTCAGAGAGCGTTAGAGCCCTCATCAACTTAGTTTTTAAGTCGTGGAATGGTAATCAGTTAACAATATCACTAATAAATAAAAATATATGGTATCATCATATTTTAAGTGGACTGTGTGTTCCAAAACACGGTGAATTGTTATTAGGTAATCTATTTCAAACTGACTCGGCAACTGAACAACATCGTCTTCTGATTTTAAACAGAGGCAAAATATGAAAGGTAAATAAAATAAAATAAAAAGGTAAATAAATGAAAAATATGCGCAACTGAAGTATTTCCTACTATAGGGGGCTTAGGTAAAGTTGGCTGAAAATGTATGGAGGAAATCGATTCGTTTGTGCGATCCAAGTCGACTCTAAATTCGTACAAAAATCTTTTGAATTTACAGAAAACGTGTATAATTCGTCACTGCCAACTCAAATGCCTCGGCCGCAATAGTTGCTGAAGAGGCGCAATTTGAAATCCCGCCGAGTACGACCATTTTTATGGAAAAAGACAATTAAAGAAGAGTACAGATCAAAATAAAGTTGAAGTACCCACTCCAGGCAGAGCATTAACACAATACATACATGTTTTCATACGCCTCCCCCCCTCACCCCCTCCTGCCCGGATTCGGATCGCGGCGCCGTTAATGCCGCATTCACACACAAAAGGTGACTGTCATACACTCTACGACATCACAAAACAATCCGCATACGGTATTAGCGCGCGTTCCCGTTGCAGGCATTCAACCGGATGTGTGAAATTTTAAAATACAAACACATACAGGACTGATTAATTTGTTTTGCTATTATCCGCTACTTGAGAGGATTCTGTATGGTGCAATATGCAGGAACACCATCCACATGAAACACCACACACAATTTTCTATCACTTTCTTCGACGCACGTTTCGTCCCGACACCGGGACATCCTCAGGAGATGTTGACTTCACAATGCGATCTCTACGATTTCGCAAATTAATCAGTCCTGCTAATTATGGATTTCCGCAAAATAACGCCTGCTTCCATTCAATACAAAAACATACAATTTCATGATTAAAGTAAACCGAAAGGTTTTTTAGGAACCACTGAAGAACGAAGAAAAGTGAAGAAAGCCCACAGATGAGTTTTAGGGGATCATTCACTTGCTGACTATGAATTCGAGTATTAGTCATTTTGGTTTGCAGTTAAGTACGAAAGCCAGTGAAAACCTCCAAAACAAATTCAAAATGGCGCAGATCGACGGAAGGTACGAGTACTTCAGTTTCAGCACAAGAACCCTGATTTTTATAATAATAATAAATAATAATCTAGGTACCTATCAGCGTCTATTTATTAGGTTAGCGTGGTATGGGCATGTTATGCGGAGGGATGAAAATCATGTTACTAAAAGAACGATGAATATGCTTGTGCAGGGGCGAAAAAGTAAAGGAAGACCGAAAAAGAGGTGGATGGATTGCGTGAAAGAAGATATGCGTGTGAAAGGAGTGGATTGCGAGTTGACGGCTGACAGGAGCGAATGGAAGAAGAAGACAGGAAGCAGGAAGAAAGAACGTACCTATCCGCGTCTATAAGGTAGGTACCCCACTGCCAGCAAATACAATACTTTGTATGTAATCGATAAGTAGAGGTAATCCCCTGGATGTAGTAGGTACCAAATACTATTCAGCTGTAACTTCACTTACAAAATATTAGATACGATCCATATTTTACTTTGATAAGGTTGCGGTCAAGAACTTACTTTTTAATGAACTAAGAGAGCTATTACAAAATCCTTTACCAACATCTGTAGAGCTCGGATTTGAGTGGTTCGATTTCTGGCGTGGGCCAGGTAGGAATTTTATAATTTCTTAAATTGGCTTAGGTTTGGTCTGGTGGGAGGCATCGGCCATGGTTGCCACCTATTGATAAAGACATACAACCGAGTGATTTAGCGTTCCGGCGCGATGCTGTGTAGCACTAGCAACCGTTTGTGGCATAATTCAAGTTGGTACAATCATTGAGATTGCAGTCAAGCATTCACTTGTAAATAACTTTCGTGAGTGGAACACATTAATTAGTAGAGGAAAAAATGGAAAATTCTTTTCAAAAAACCGACTTCAAATGCCACTACAAAGAGTGAAATAATTTTTCAATGTAGGTACACCAATTCGAAGTCGGGCGATTAATACGAAGGACTATGATTGTACGAATTGCCCGACTTCGAATTGGTGTACCTACATTGAAAAATTATTTCACTCTTTGTAGTGGCATTTGAAGTCGGTTTTTTGAAAAGAATTTTCCATTTTATTTTATACTTTTTAGTGGAAAACAACAAATGCACAGGGCATTGAAAATAATGCCCAAATCGCTTGAAGTGTGCTCATAAAATCTGAAGAGTTCCCTCAGTTTTTCCGAGATCCTATCATCAGAACCTGAATTGATGACTGTAGTCATTAAGTTAGCATCTGCAAGGAAATGCACTAGTAACTAATAAAAAATACCCAAATCGCTTCAAGTATATTAGCAAATTTTGAAGAGTTCCCTCGATTTCACCAAGATCCCATAATCAGATCCTGACCTGATGACCATAGAAAAACCTGCAAAATATTACTCTTTCAAACAGTACCAAAATTGTTTCAAGTATCCATATAAAATTTGAAGAGTTCCCTCGACTTCTCCAGGATCCCATCATCAGATCATGACCAAAAAAAAATGGGACCATCTGGGAAGTATACCCTTTCAAACAAAAAAAAATTTTCCAAATCGGTTTACGCATCTTCGAGTAATCGGTGAACATACATAAAAAAAAAATAAAAATAAAAAAAGATTCCGACGAATTGAGAACCTCCTCCTTTTTTTGAAGTCGGTTAAAAACGGCTAAACTCACGCAGCGTTTTGCCAGGACCGCGCGACCAATTTCGGACCCGTCCGGAGGCTTTCTTCATAGAGCGTTTTAACGTGTGATGTGTGATAGCGCAAAACGCTGCGTGAGTTGCCGTTTTTCCTCTAAAAACTTGGTTAAAAAAAATCGACCCGTCAAAATTCCCGCTGCACAGCGGAACCGCGCGCTGCTCACAATAGCGCACCCTCCACCCCAATGTCGCTAATGCCGTGTCGTGCTTATACTCGTACGTGAGCAAATTAAAACTTTCCAGGGGGCCCTCGCTCAAAATATGCCTCGCGAACCTCTTCCCCGGTCGCTTCCCCGCGCGGGAGCTCCGCACTTCCCGAACGTGTTTCTTTTGGCTTTTTCCGATAAATATAGGCACAAGCAGGTACTTAGGAATTATGAGAGTCTTTTCGATGCAGGACGATGCTTGGATTTGACTTTTTGTCATTGATAGTCTTGCGGTTGACTACAATCATGTCTGATGGACAGCAATGTTAAGATCTAGGTTGGCGGGCCTTGAAAATGCCTATTCACTGTTTTCTTAAAGGCCCCCTGATTGTACCTAATTGGCTGGGAACACGGAGGCTGGAAGGGCGTTCCACTCCTTAGCAGTTCATGTCAGAAACGTGGTAGAAAAACGTTTCGTTCGAGTTCGCTGGACATCAACCAATGTGTTAGAAAGGTGAAGGAGAAAGTAATAGATTAAGGAGTTCTGACTGTAGTCTTTATCCTGTGTAGCCATTGCCTTACATAGCTGTTCCTCCCTCAAGGGACTAAAACATCGAGCTTACAATCAAAGCTCGGAATTTGCTTCTAAAATGTTTGATCTAAGCTAAGGCTTACGCTTCAATGCGTATTGGGAGATTATAAACAACTAACATACTCCACGTTAGTGTATAGTATAGAGAACCAAGAGTTTAGCGTGCTTTCTGAAGCACAATACAGGTGATAAGGATAACGGCTAGCACTGAGCAGGAATGCGTATGGTTTTCTGTTCGGAAGGTCCTGGGTTCAATATAAAGTATCGCGAGCAGTTTTTTAACTATATAGACCAGCGCTTGACTGTTATCACACCTGATGGCAAGTGATGCGATCGTCTACTGACGATTTGGAAAAGATCTCTGGTAGCGGGTGAAGGAGGAAGGACCGTGTGTAGGCGCCCTAGGAAAGGCCTATGATCAGCAGTTTTTTTTTTTACACTATACAAGTTAGTACTTGACTGCAATCTCACCTGATGGTAAGTGATGATGCAGCCGAAGATGTTAACGTACTAATTTAGAAGGGGTAAGTAAAGTCACCCCAACGGTTTCTACACAGCATCGCACCGGAACGCTAAATCGCTTGGCGGCACGTCTTTGCTGGTAGGGTGGTAACTAGCCACGGCCGAAGCCTCCCACCAGACCAGACCTGAGCCAATTTCGAAATTATAAAATTCCAAAGTGGCCCGTGGCGAGAATCGAACCCGCGACCTCCCACTCGAATCCGAGCGCGCGTCCCCTGCGCCAGGGAGGTCGTTATAATATACATGATCGGGTCAATATAGTCACAAAATAGAACCCTATATATAACCCTAATATGAGGGTCTAGGGAAGAGAAGATTTCCTTCAAAAATCTTTGCCAGCAGAAGACATCTACTATAGGCTGATCTGGTTCATGTTAAGTATATAATACCTATGGCAAAGTAGGTTCGTAAACCCAGGCGGCCATAATCACTTTATAATGTAATCCATATGGCCATTAATCATTTGTTTAATTGACCCAAATAGCCAACCTGCGATATGTCACTGACCCTGATTAGCGACGTCCGGACGTAACAAGCTTAAGTTACTGGCAATCACCGAAATAAATACCGTTAACTTGACATTAACGTGCATCTTAGACATTAACACTTACTCGTAGCTCTTATTTTTACTTATAATTACAATAATATTTTCTGTCAGTAATCTTTCGACTTTTTATATGACATAAAAGATTTAGTACTTACCTATGTACTTACAGTATTACTTTTTCACAATGTTTATTTATATCTTTGGTAAGAGAGGAAATAGGAAGTGTATTTTATTCATAGTGTACAATTCATTTACATTTCTTCCAAATTGGATGGCCTGTGTAGAGATTTACCTAAGCATTGTTAAAAAATTATAACTAAAACGTAAAAAGTCAACGTAAATAGATATAGCCCAAAACCTAGATGTGTGTAAGGAATAGAAACATGTAGGAACTAGAAACCTATTAACAAATTCAAAACTACTATACTTAACGAAACAAATAATTAATTACTACGAACTCCGTAGCAGCAATCTTAATATATATAAATCTCGTGTCACAATGTTTGTCCTCAATGGACTCCTAAACCACTTAACCGATTATAATAAAATTCGCACACCATGTGCAGTTCGATCCAACTTGAGAGATAGGATAGTTTAAATCTCAATTTATCTATTTTTTATCACCCCTAAGGGCAAAACAACGTTTGCCAGGTCAGCTAGTAGTTTATAAGTAATAACAAACAAACTTTACAAGCCTCTTATTAATTAAATTCAAAGTCTTTGATCAATTCATAATACAAAGAGCAAAATTTAACAAGCGTGTACTTATCAAAGGTGAACCATTACCTGCTGGTTAAATACTCAGATAACAAGAGTGGAAAAGACGAGTTTTCATAAACAAAATCGATGTTAATTGCAGTCATAGCCCCTTCGCTCATGGCTCGTAAACCTAAGTGTATCGTTAAGTAGCCTGTAAGTACACAGTGGCGTATGCTGGCCCTCTGCAGGCCATCGCCATTGTGTACAGGGGGAAATGGTATACAATGGCGGACAATGGTCAACAATGGCGCGCGATCGAGAAGTTGTGGGTTTTTGGCGCACACTTCAAAGGAATCGTGGCGTTGCGTGGTCGGTGGTGTTCACACAATGGCCCATTGCTTGTTCGTTACCGACCGCTGATAGGGATAGTGCACTCTTTTGGCGATATTTTTTTCAAAATATATTCGAAATTACTAGTTAACATTGTATAAATATTTAAAATAATCTCAACAAAGAATTATGTTGAAAATAAATAGCCGCGGCCGTAACTATTTCTACGTCCATCGCAAGTGTCTCACCAGGCAGCAATGAGCCATGCGCCATTGTGCGAACACCAAGTGATCGTAGCCTACAGTTGTGCGTTGCAAAGCATGGCCCATCACAAGCCATTGTGAAGAGGCGACTTTATACGATACTCGAAACAATATATTATGACAATCACGCCTCTTACGCGACACCGCTTCGTCTGCGGACATGTTTGAAAATGTTCGTGCTCATACTGCTCTCGTCGTAGGTACGCGAGGATTACGCTTACGAGCCGTGTGCGAAGGGCTATTATCATTTAATGAAAATGCCACACATACTATGCGGATGTACGAGTGACCACATTCCCCTAAAACTTGACAGACATTAATTCACAATGTGTACAATTCCCCTCCTGTTACCGAGTACTAGACCCGCACTTCTTAGTTTCTTGGTAACATCGTCTAGATACCAATACTTCATGATAATGAACAACCAACAAGTCAACGACACCATACGTATATGGAATGAATTCATTTGCTGCTATCTTTCCCATCTATAACTCTTATTACAACTACTTAAGGTTCCCCTTCGTTTGGTTATCTGTTTCATGAATGCTTCAACAAATTTGCAAGCATGTCCATTCAATGATCAAGTTGCAGGAACACTATACCTCATTGTTGACGTGGGGCATCTTCTGTCTCTTGCGTGCGTCACACTTTTATTATTTCATCTCTGTCGGTTGTTATTAGGGTTGCCACTTGCCAATTTTTTACTGAACCGGAAGGAGCAATAATGTGTTTATCAGATATTTATGTATTTTTTTCTACCATTACATATTCGCTTCACTGACTGAACGCGTGGAACGATTTTAATTATTCTTCTACCAATAGGTTCATTGCGCTTAATTTTCCGTGTATTACATAGGATATTATTATAAATAGAAATCAACATGGCAGCCTATTTGAGTTTCCTAAGCCTTTGTCTATGAAAATGTCGGAAAATTACCGAATGATTTTATGTTGTAAATAAATTTTGTAATACTATGCGGGTGATTTTAAATTTTTATTTGAATAATTTATTGCAGGGACAGAACGAACATTTAAAAAAAAACTTGGGTACTTTACGTTAAATATTGGCCTGGTTCACTTTACAAATATTCGTGAATATTCCTCTTTTTACCCCAAATCCAAAAATTTCACAAACTGTGTGTAAAGCTAGTGCTGCAAGTAGAATAACAATCCTGTACCTTTAAACGAGCAATTCTTGTATATATATATAAATATTATATATATATATATATATATTATATATATGTAATGAAATGAGTGACATTTCATTCATTTGAATTTGCCGCGCTTCGCGTATCAGCTGTCTGGCGCGTATCTATGATATAGTGATTAGTGATCTGTGTTTATGATTTAAAATGGCGTGTGACGCGCAGATTGTTTTGTGCATTTTATTGTTATAAAAACTTATAGAAAGAATGTGATTGAGGACTCGAGATATAGTGAACTTTAAATGTCGTTTCTTTGTTATTTCAGGTGAGATAGAAGTGTAATTGTCGTAACTTGATAATAACTTGATAATTGTAGACTTGTTAAATAAAACAAAACTTTGTTATTTCAGAGAAACAATTTGTGGTTTGCTTTTGGAGATCCTCAATGTCTTATAAAACGACATTTTTGTGAACTAAGAGAATATGGACCGGCTTCAGTTTGAGTTTACGATGATAGCCTCAAATGATGGCAAATCAAATGTATTAGCTATAACCTCAATATCTACTGAAGAAGGAAAATGTTATGTTTTACCCGAGGAACTGAAGCCGGTGAGTCATCATACATATATTGTTAAAACGAACACTTTCACAAAAGTAAAAAATAGCATTAAAAAAGACACCAGAGTAGAAAAGTATGGATAAAGTTGGATGAAAATCTAAAGAAAACATATGTAGATGAGGAAGGTAATATGCAATTTTTAGATCAATATTTAGATGAAGTGAGCACAACACAAGCAAAGGACAAAAATGACACTTTGCAACAAATCTTGGAACAATTAATAGAAACTACAACTAAGAAAGAAAGTCAACATAACTTAAAACATATCTCAGAAAAATTTATTATTGAAAAATTCACAAGCAAAAATCCTAATGCGATGCAATGGATAGAAATTTTTGAAAAAGAGTGTGCGCGCTTTAATATAACAAAAGATGAGACAAAAATAGATATTTTGAGGTTATTTTTAGATAAACCTTGTTTGGATTGGTATAGCTCGATGATCATAAAACTAACAATAAATTCTGAATGGAGTGAATGGAAAGACAAGTTTTTAGAAACTTTTAAAAACCAAGGATGGGACATAGTCACATATGCTCTCGCATTTAGGTATAAAGAAGGACAGTTAATTGATTATGCCATAAAAAAAGAACGGCTTTTATTAGATATAAACAAATCTATAGATTCCAAAACAATGATAGATCTTATTGCAACTGGTTTACCTGGATTTATCTTAAATAAGTTAAACAGGGATGAACTCAACAACACTACTGACTTGTTCAACGAGATAAGAAAATATGAAGGCACGATGTATAAGAAAAACTCAACTAACATAAAGAGCAGTACATTTTATAATAAAAATAAAACTTATGAGAAGAAGTCATGTAAGACTTGTGAGTCTTTGGACAAAGGAATTAGATATCATCCGGAGGAGTCATGTTGGTTCAAGAAAAATAAAAATGAACCTGAAAAAGTTCTTAAAACTAAAAATGTAAAATAATTGAACTCCATAATTGAAGTAGACATAAATACTGAGAAAAAAAACTAGTAAGCACACCATTAATCAAAATCAAGCTTTTATTAGAAAATAAACTAGAAGTGAGTGGTATTTATGATTCAGGCTCACAGATTTCTATAATAAACTCAAGATTAATAAAAGTAAAAGAAAAAAAAGATGATGTGAACATAGCATACATGAAAACGGTTAATGGTGTGAAGAAGATGGATGGCTTGATAACAATAAAAATTAAAATATTTGATTTAGAAGAAGAGGTGGATGTATACATAGTAGAAAATGAAGATTTTGATGATTTCATAATCGGATTAGATATGATAAAGAAATTCAGATTAACCCAAAATGAGAACTTGCAGATAGAACAAAAGAAAATAACAAATAAAATAGACAGGATGTCTAAAGATAACAGAAATGAAGATAATAATATAAAAAAATATACAGTAAATTTCAATGAACACATAGAAACAGAGGAATTTATAAGTATGACAGACCATTTAGATAATCAAAAGAAAATTGAGATAGAGAAAATTATAAAGGAATATAAAACAATATTTGCTAAGGACAAGTATGATATAGGTTCAGTTAAAGATTATGAAGCTCGCATAGATTTACAAGTAAATAAATATTGTAGTAAAAGACCATACAGATGTACAATACAAGATAGATTAGAAATTGAAGAGCAAATATCGATGTTACTAAAGAACAATTTAATAGAAGAATCATACAGTCCTTTCGCTGCTCCAGTGACATTGGCGTTTAAAAAAGGTGAAAATAGAAAATCCCGTTTATGTGTAGATTTCAGAGAGTTAAACAAAATAGTTATACCACAAGCTCAACCATTTCCTTTGATAGATGATCTAATTATTAAAACTAGAAATTGCAAGTATTTTACTACACTAGATATAAACTCAGCATTTTGGGCAATACCATTACGGGTGGAAGACAGAAGTAAAACAGGATTTGTCACACAAGATGGCCACTTCCAGTGGACCTGCCTCCCTTTTGGCTTGAAAACATCACCAGCAATTTTCCAGAGAATCTTAAGCAATATTCTAAGAAAACACAATCTCACAGGATACTCGGTTAACTATATTGATGATATTTTGATATATTCGTCTACCTTTGAAGAACATATAAGGCACATTAGAAATGTATTAGAGGCAATAATTAAAGAAGGCTTTAGACTGAAGTTTAAGAAATGTACCTTTGCTTCAGACTCGGTAAAATACCTCGGCCATATAATTCAGAACAATTCAGTAAGACCACTAAAAGACAATTTGATTTCAATAAGGAACTTTCCAACTCCTAAGACGCAAAAGAACATCAGACAATTTTTGGGAAAAATAAACTTCTACCATGACTATATACCAAGAAGTGCAATTATCTTAGATCCATTACACAATTTATTACGAAAAAACGAGAAATTTGTATGGTCAGAGAAATGTGAAGAAGCATTCAATCTGATAAAAAGATATTTATGTTCGCAACCGGTCTTGGAAATATTCGACAAAGACTTACCAATCAAAATCTTTACCGATGCATCTTTGGAGGGCATTGGAGCAATATTAAAACAGACACAACTAGATGGTAAAGACAAACCGGTGGCATATTTCTCAAAAAAATTGAATGAACATCAAAAACGGAAAAAGGCTATATATTTAGAATGTCTTGCTATGAAAGAAGCTGTTAAATATTGGCAGCACTGGCTCATCGGAAAACAATTCACCATTTACTCAGATCACAAACCTCTAGAGAACATGAACATTAAATGCAGGACAGATGAAGAATTGGGTGATCTCACATACTACCTATCTCAGTATGACTTTACCGTAAAATATATACCTGGTAAAGAAAATGTAGAAGCAGACTGTTTGAGCCGAAACCCTGTATTAGAACCAGAAGATAACAGAGAGGAAACATTGAGAATAGTTAATTTAATACAAATAAAAGATATAGTTGGAGACCAAGAGAAAAATGAAACAATAAGAGAAAAGAAACAAAATTTAATACTAAAAAATAATATCTATTATAAAAAAATAAAGAAACAGGAAAAGATTATCCTCTCAGAAGAATTTAGTAAAAAACTTATAAAAAAGGTGCATGAAGATTTATGCCATATTGGGATCAGACAACTGCAGAAAAAAATAAGTTCAATATATATGGCTATAAACCTAACAAAAAATATCATAAATATTTGTAAAACATGTGAAATATGCATAAAAAATAAATCAAGATCTCAAAAAAAAATTGGATTAATGTCACAACTGGGACCAGCTACCAAACCATTTGAAATAATGTCAATGGATACTATTGGTGGATTTGGAGGATCTAGGTCTACAAAGAAATATCTACACCTTTTAGTAGATCACTACACAAGATATGCATTTATTGCGACTTCGAAAACCCAGAATGCATATGACTTTATAAATTTAACAAAGAAAGTACTAGAGACAGATGAGATTGGAATTATCCTGACAGATCAATATCCGGGCATAAATTCAAGAGAATTTAAACAATTTTTGCAGGAAAATAATATTAAACTAATTTTTACAGCCGTGAATACACCATTCTCGAACGGCTTGAATGAAAGATTAAACCAAACAATAGTAAATAAAATAAGGTGTAAAATGAATGAGAAAAATAATAAGAGAACATGGACAACACTGGCAAGAGAATGTATACAAAAATATAATGAAACAGAACACTCCGTTACAGGTTTTGCACCAAAATATTTACTGGATGGTACAAATGTCAGTATTCTACCAAATGAATTCAAAACGATGGAAAAGGAAGACAAGTGGATTGCTGATAGAAGATTGGCATTAGAGAATACAATAAAATCTCATGAGTATAACAAGAAAATATTTGATAGAAATAGAAAAATGCAAGAATTTAATGTAGGAGACAGTGTATATGTAGAAAATGGAAATAGACTGAATAGAAAGAAATTAGACGAATTAAAAATAGGCCCTTTCAAGATAATAGAGAAAATATCGAATTCCATTTATAGGATTGATACAGGCAACAGAAAAACAGAATCAACATTATTTCATATAACAAAATTGCAACCTGTCATAACAGAGGCTGAAGAAGATGAAGGAGATGATAATGAATATGAAGATGACTTATAAGTACATTTTACAGATATATTGCTTAGAATTTTCGCTCTTAGGGGGGGAGATGTAATGAAATGAGTGACATTTCATTCATTTGAATTTGCCGCGCTTCGCGTATCAGCTGTCTGGCGCGTATCTGTGATATAGTGATTAGTGATCTGTGTTTATGATTTAAAATGGCGTGTGACGCGCAGATTGTTTTGTGCATTTTATTGTTATAAAAACTTATAGAAAGAATGTGATTGAGGACTCGAGATATAGTGAACTTTAAATGTCGTTTCTTTGTTATTTCAGGTGAGATAGAAGTGTAATTGTCGTAACTTGATAATAACTTGATAATTGTAGACTTGTTAAATAAAACAAAACTTTGTTATTTCAGAGAAACAATTTGTGGGTTGCTTTTGGAGATCCTCAATGTCTTATATATATATATATTTATATATATATTATATTATATATATATAATATATATATATATATAATATATATATTATATATATATATTATTATATATATATATATATATATAATCTGGATCTCGGAAGCGGCTCGACGATTTTCATGAAATTTAGTATACAGGGGGTTTTGGGGGCGATAAATCGATCTAGCTAGGATTCATTTTTAGAAAATGTCGAATTTATCAGAAAAATAAAAATATGACTCCTGCTGCCATCTATTAGCCGAGCGAAGCTCGGTCACCCAGATATTATCCTAATAAACGGGATACAACCGCCAACATATCGCTAACTGTCCCTGCTTGAGAGCCCAGGCTTTTAAGTTGGCAGCCCTGCAAGTTTTGTCTGTATGTGTTCGGATCAATCCTGTATGTCAAATATGGTGATATCATTCAAGAGGTGGAGTCAGTTTTTACACGACGAGTTAAATAAAGATAGCGCGTTTTAGTTTTTACTTGTAATGGTAGTGAAGGTCATTTACATAATATTGCACCTTGAAAACTAAAGTGCTACTCTGCAAAAATTATAATTTACAAGTTATAAATTAGGGTATATTTTTAAATAAATAAGTACATTAAAATCATCGTAGGACACGACAAAATAACAAAGAATTTTGAATATTAAAAATTCTTTTCAAAAAAACCGACTTCAAATGCCACTACAAAGAGTGAAATAACTTTTCAATGTAGGTACACCAATTCGAAGTCGGGCGATTAATACGAAGGACTATGATTGTACGAATTGCCCGACTTCGAATTGGTGTACCTACATTGAAAAGTTATTTCACTCTTTGTAGTGGCATTTGAAGTCGGTTTTTTTGAAAAGAATTTTCCATTTTATTTTTTACTTTTTAGTGGAAAACAACAAATGCACAGGGTATTGAAAAAAATGCCCAAATCGCTTAAAGTGTGCTTATAAAATCTGAAGAGTTCCCTCAATTGTTCCGAGATCCTATCATCAGAACCTGACTTGATGACTATAGCCATTAAGTCTGCATCTGCAAGCAAATGCACTAGTAACTATAAAAAAATACCCTAATCGCTTCAAGTATACTAGCAAAATTTGAAGAGTTCCCTCGATTTCACCAAGATCCCATGATCAGATCCTGACCTGATGACCATAGGAAAACCTGAAAAATATTACTCTTTCAAACAGTACCCAAATCGTTACTAGTATCCATATAAAATTTGAAGAGTTCCCTCGACTTCTCCAGGATCCCATCATCAGATCCTGACCAAAAAAAAATGGGACCATCTGGGAAGTATACCCTTTCAAACAAAAAAAGAATTTTTCAAATCGGTTTACGCGTCTTCGAGTAATCGGTGAACATACATAAAAAAAAAAAAAAAAAATAAAAAAAGATTCCGACGAATTGAGAACCTCCTCCTTTTTTTGAAGTCGGTTAAAAATGGCTAACGGCTGACCAAAAAAATCGAGGATTTATTTATTTATTTTGCACTAAAAGAATTACAATTTACAAAATACACAAACAAATGCAAACTATGGAACCAGCTACCAGCAACAGTGTACCCTCAAAACTATAACATGGGGTCATTCAAGAGGCGGATAAACACGGCAACGCATTTGCAGTTCTTCTGGTGCTGAAAATGTCTATGGACGGCGGTGATCGCTTACCATCAGGTCACCCGCCCGCTCGTTTACTCGCGTTGATTAAATTATATTTAAAAAAATCTGATAATGGGTAGTGCCCTATTCACTTAAATATGCTCACGGAACACCTTCACATTCCAGGTATATCACGGACAGCCCTCTGTGCAGAGTCTGCATTGAAGACGACGAGGCATCGGCGCACGTAATTACTTATGCAAATACAAGGTCGTTTTCGACCAGCGCAAAGCACAACTTAGCTCCCCAACTGTTTAGCTTCTGGAAGGAACAGTCCCTAGATTGTCTAAGGAGAGCGTATTCATCGTTATAGTAATCGTTAGTAGATTCTGCCCTCCGATTGGCTGATGTAAATCAGGTAACCAATCAGCGGGCACAATTTGTAAACGATAACGATGAAAACGTTTTTCTCACACAATCTAGAGGCTGGGTAGATCCAGTGCGGAGTCATTATGGGCACAACTGAGGAAGATTCCAATCCCGAAACAGATCAAAGAAGAAGTTGAAGAAAAAGAAGATGTTGAAGAAAATGAAGACGATGAAACCTTCTAATTAAAGGTATTAGCGTCTATTTTCAAGTGTTTACTACATTATGATTATGACCCAAGTTAGACCCGATTCTCTAGCATTTATTGTAAATGCAACCTGTAATCGGATTGTAATCAACAATCGCGAAATCAGAACAAGTCCTGAGTACGAGTACAGTAGGCACTTGGTATTTAAACCGGCCGCGGCATTTGAAGCGAACAATAACCATTAACTGTTAGCCACCTCACTTTCATAACCGCACCAAGTGTCAAGTGACGTAACAACCTACAACTGCTACTAGTCATAGAGCAGGGAGCCAGGGAACGCCAACTGTAGGTTGGTAATATGAAAGTTAATTGTACGTGGTATCACTATCAACAATGATAAAGAACAACTTACAAAAAATTGGTGTACTATCAATCCCCATTCCTAATAGTATTAAACTAAACACCCCTGATGTGGAAATCACGTTTGTTGTATGGGATCCCCCTTAACGTGAACTCAACGGGTCTGCCCGCGAAATTCAAAATTTTCGTGGTTTTTTGCAATTTGTACGCTAATTAGACATGATAGGCTTATGGCAATCAATTTGCGAGAATGGCAGTATCATCTTTACATGATTATATCAAAATCTTTGCATAAAAATGTGTATCCCAGGAAATTAGTCCGAGTATCGAGTTTTATGTGAGTGACTTGCAAATCTCGGACTAATTTCTTTAACTCGACACTTTCGAGCAGAGATTTTTATATAAACACGTGAAGAAGATATTGGGATTATCGCAATTTGACGGCCATAAGCCTATTATGTCTTATTAGCTTAAAAATCGCGAAAAACCACGAAAAATTTGAATTTCGCGGGCACAGCCGTGGTGTGCTCCTTAAATATTTATTTTATTCTAGTTGTTAGTATTCGTTGTTATAGCGGCAGCAGAAAGTACACCATCGGTGAAAATTTCAAGTCTGTAGCTATCACGGTTTTCTTTCCTTGGTCGCGTTTTTTATTGCTGAAGAACGTTAATGCTGAGATCACAGATTAGTTAGAAGTTGAGATGAGCTAATTTGATTGCATTAATGGCGTACTCTTAATAAAACCCTTCCAATTTTTCCATTCTTCTCACGCGGAGAACATCAGTCCATTACCTCTATCAGTCTCTTCTCTCTACTTTCACGACTATAAGTTTGTCTGATTTCCGAGATTTTCAAAGAAAAAATTGGATAGTAATATCGCCCATACGACAAAGTTACAGCCTGCGTTCACTCGATTATTATAAGCGGATTATGAACGTAACATAATATGTCTCAGGTTACGCGTTTGAGGCACCGATAAATCATGCTAAGTGGAATGAATAAAAAGATAATTTGACTGTAATTGAGCGAGTAATAGAAATTCTAAAGGTTAGATTACCTCTATAAATCTCCGTATACCTGCCTAAGTGGACTTGATTTGATTTTGATTCCACGTGAAAGAAATGTACTCGTTAAAGTTAATTGTAGACTACAAGACGTGTAGAGCTTTTCTGTAAGGCTGTTTTTGAAACACGACAGCATGAGTTTGTGTTTATGTCTCATGTGTTCTGCCTATTTTCTAATAGGTATAGATAAATCTGCCATGCCATCTAAGTAAAGCTTCGAAATTGAGGTTGCATTAATAATTGACCATTCTCTTTGCACGTCAGCAATTTTGTGAAAACATACTCGTACATTATTGTAGAGTACCTTAGTATGTCTACTCGTATGTTATGTTTATTACTCGCCATTAATTGTTAGAAAGTGGTTTTTTAATGTTTTTAGTAGTTCCACATCATTTCAATTTGCCATCCACCAAACTAAATGTCCTGTAATAATGGCAGAATTACGGTCTTATATGTATATCTAAAACTGGGTCCTTAAAAGGCAACTTATCTTACTTTTCCATGAGAGCGCACTAGCGCTTATCTTCTTTTTATTCGCGGAATTTGACGTGCATATATCATGAGGTGGCTTTCATAGCGTTCCGACTTAGAAAGGGCCTTCCCTGTCACATGCGATATAGGTACACCAATTAAAGTTCCTTTCAAGATGCGTTTTTTTTTAATATTTGTAAGGGAAACCTGCTTTAGAGAATTTTTCGAACTTTCTTTTACATTCCAAACATGCATGCACTTTGAACTCTTTTGAAAGACTTTTCTTAACATCCTTATACCCTCAACATTTTTGCCTTCAGCGTTCGTTCCTAAACACTATTTATGTGGGACGACTAAGCTGAGAATGATGAATAATTTTATTATTTTATTCTACAGATAAATTAATAAATACGTTTCTGAATATAGCATCAATTTCTTGAACAACTAAACATGTAAAGTTTTCAAGAAGTTCATTTGCCATGGTCTGTTCGAGAAAAATTAGATGTTATTAGTAGTAGGTACCTATGTACGAAAGTACCATAGTTTTTTTGATTATTGCAATGTATATCAAATTAATCCCACATACATAATATTGTACGATGTGTACTATGAAAGGCAGTAAATAACCTATGGTAAATGTTGCTTGCCTGCCTTTGTAATGCGTATAATCACAGCATCAATCTATGTGGTCCGAAAATATGCAAAAGCATTACCCATTTTTCAAGCAAGCCTAAAAAGGTACGGGCGCCCTATCTTTTAGATCTTAGAGGCTTTCTTTAGAAATGGGTGATTTAAATAGATCTCCCGTAGATGGGATCCCTGCGATAAAAGCTGCAACGTGACCAGCAAGCCAAGTCAACACTGCAAGAGGCGGTGGAAAAAATCTACGAGTATCTTGATACAAGTTAACACTGAATCAATCAACCAACTAAGGTGAAAAATATAAACTCTCAACAGAATGTATAGTGTATACACCGCATCATACAACGATTAAAAAAATAGAGAAGTACCTAAGTAAGTACGAACTACCTATTCCATGAAACCTAAACTACAAACAAAAGGAGAAAAAGTACATTGAGTGTAAGAGTCGTCATATCCATGGCCGTTATCCAGCCATGGTCATGGATATTCATATGCCTCCTGCCTTATAAATAATAATATTCCTAGTTGTCATAATTTCAAGTCTTGTGAAAATATATCTAAACAAAAATGTCAACTTTTATCCAACACCTTTATAAAATCTAGTAGCAGCTCTTCGGCTATTCGGGTAATGGTACTTCTAAACTTGGAACGATGGGTTTATAAGCGGGTAAAAGGTAAGTTTTTCCACTGATTAGCTAGATTGCTTTTTACTTTGCGATCTGGGAACGGAGTGCGGACAAGGAAATGGGAACTAATTTGTTCTAAAGGGAAAATAACTAAAACTAGTTCTAGTAATTAGTATATGAACTAGATTTTCTTCTAAGCTTTCCATATATGATCGAAGATAAATTATTTCGTATTTGTGTCTCAGCTTTAAATCTCTTTTGATGACCTTCTGTTGGGCACCGGTCTCTTCTCAAAGTGAAGGTTTAACCATAATTTACACTGGTGGTCAAATTGGTATTGGCTCCACACACAACTTTATCCTACGATGTTTTCCATAGGTACTATTGTGAACTTAATAGCAATATTATTAGTATCTAATAAGTTGGCAAAAAAACACAAAACGCAAACGCTCTACAACTAATAGATTTTGAATTGTTGATTGGGAAGGTAATAATTTTATTATTTTGGTTTGGTGGTATTCTAATGCCTTTAATCGACCTAAAAAAATGTAAGTAGTGGTTGAAAAATGATCAAAATGAAATGTTCACTTTTAACAAAAAGCTATATTTACGAGTATATTTTATCACGGTAACATCGCAATGACGAAGTATTTATTACTCAATGCTCGATTTTCCAACAAATATTTATGGCAGCAGGTGCAAAAAATGGTGCGTACATTCAGATCAAGTGTTCGAGTATTTTTTTATTTTTTTTGATCGAAGGTGTGACCCAAATGCATTGAAATACATTGATATACCAAAAAAAATATAGGATTTAACCACTGATATATAATGGGGTCTTACACTACTTCTGAATTTGATAAAAAATATTACTTTATTATAAACTAGGATGAAAATAATAACGTGCAGTGAAAGAAATATTAAAATCCAACGAAGATTTACAAAGTTACAGGCGTTTAAACTTTGGAGTGGGGGGATCTTCTATCCCTTTCTCGCAAAACGAAAATTTGTATGAAGCCGCACGAAGCTACTATGGCATTGGTACTTTGTGACGTCACAATTTCATGTTGCTATCTCTGTCTAATCACAAATCTTTAAATGCTTATAACTTTTTTGTTATTTGATCGATTTAATTAGTTCTTTCAGTGCACGTCATTATTTTAATTCTACTTTATAATAAAGTAATAAAAAAATTGGAGTCAAATACCCTATTATATAACAATATAACATGACATTTAAATGAGCTCTACTAATTTTCCTTAAAAACTTTTCCTTAGAAAGGGAAGAAGATTATACTTTTGATGTAGGATCTTCCTTGTCAAGTACCTAATTGTAATTAGGTTCAATAAATTTAATGATACCTATTACAGAATAAGATTTTCACGCCCATACTATGGCAAAAAATATTTGGAAACTATACTACTATATTTACATCAGTTGTTATTACTATGTTTTATGCGAAAATTTGTTTTTTTTTTTCTTAATCACAACAGTGCACCAACTGCGTCCATCCAGGCTGTTAGTCTATTGAAATATTCAATAACTGGGCCAATAATTTTATTACTCCCGCTTGCGAGATATCCGGGGAATTCGGAATGAGTACATATTTTATTCCCGGCTCCCTTGTCCGGGATATTTACGGTATGGATCAAGAATTGGGGGTGTTTAATGTTTTATTTGTTTTGGGATGCGGAACTTCAGTGGGTACATTCGAAGAACATGTGTTGCTAAAAAACTCGCGAAGTTTTTTCGCATTGGGGATGGAAAAGAAAAAATATAATACGAGAAACTCTCACATGGCATGGAGAAAATTATTCTTATTTTCTCCTGTTATATTTTTTAACCTCGGGTACCTTGTATAAAATGATTATAGGTAGGTATGCTTTATATTCCTTTTAACTCCTGTCGGAAGATAGGTGTAGGTAGGTATATATACATCTATATATATAAAAGAAGAAACTGACTGACTGACTGACTGACTGACTGACTCACTGACATATCAACGCACAGCCCAAACCGCTGGGTCTAGAAACTCCAAATTTGGCACACAGATACCTTATGAGGTCTAGGGGAGCACTAAGAAAGGATTTTTCAAAATTCACCCTCTAAGGGGGTGAAACGGGGGTCCAAAGTTTGGATTTTATCAAGTTAAAATACGTCTTCACGCCGCAACTACTGTACCGATTTGGCTAAAATTTGGAATGGAGGTATATTATATCTTGCATTACCACATTGGCTACTTTTCATCCCGAAAAAAATCATGGTTCCCGTGGGATAAGTTAAAAACCGAAATTCACGCGGAAAAAATCTCACGCCGCAAGTACACAACCGATTTGGATGAAATTTGGAATGGAGATAGATTATATCCTGGGTTAATAAATAGGATACTTTTTATCTCGGAAAAATCCATGGGTTTTGCAGGAGAAGGGAAAAACAGATATTCACGCGGGAAAAATACTACTTCCCGCCGTAATTACTGAACTGATATGGCTGAAATTATGAATAAAGATAGATTATATATTGGATTAATACGAAGGCTACTTCTCATCGCAAAAAAAATCATGGTTCCCGTGGGATAAGTTAAAAACCGAAATTCACGCGGAAAAAAAATCTCACGCCGCAAGTACACAACCGATTTGGATGAAATTTGGAATGGAGATAGATTATATCCTGGGTTAATAAATAGGATACTTTTTATCCCGGCAAAATCCATGAGTTTTGCAGGAGAAGGGAAAAACAGATATTCACGCGGGAAAAATACTACTTCCCGCCGTAATTACTGAACTGATATGGCTGAAATTATGAATAAAGATAGATTATATATTGGATTAATACGAAGGCTACTTTTCATTGCGAAAAAATTCATAGTTCCCGTGGGATTAGTAAAAAACCGAAATTAATGCGGAAAAAAAATCTTCATGCCGCAAGTGCACAGCCGATTTGGCTGGAATTTGGAACGGAGATAGATTTTATCCTGGGTTAATAAATAGGCTAATTTTTATCCCGGAAAAATCCATGGTTCTTTTCAGGAAAAATGAAAAATAGATATTCATACGCGAAAAATACTACTTCACGCCGTAATTACCGAACTGATATGGCTGAAATTCGGAATTAAGATTGATTGTATCCTGGTTTAATATAAAGGCTACTTTTCATCCCGGAAAAATCCATGGTTTCCGCGGGAAACCTGAAAAATTGATGTTCACACGCGAGAAATACTACTTTACACTGTAATTACTAAATTGATATGACTGAAAATCGGAAAGGAGATAGATTTTATCCCGGATTATTACAAAGCCTACTTTTCATCCAAGAAAATTCCGTGGTTTCTATGATAATAGTGAAAAACAGAAATCCACGCGTGTAAAATATTCCTTCATGCCGTAATTACTGAACTGATTTGGCTGAAATTTAAAATCGAGATAGATTATATCCTGGATTAATACAAAAGTTACTTTTCATCCCGGAAAAATCCATGGTTTCCGCGGAAAAACTGAAAAACTGACATTCACGCGCGAAAAATACTACTTTACGCTGTAATTACTGAACTGATGAATGGAATTCGGAGAGGAGATAGATTTTTCCTGGATTAATACATAGGTTACTTTTCATCCCGGAAAATTTCATGGTTTCTATGATAATAGTGAAATCCACGAGGGGAAAATATTCCTTCACATCGTAATTACTGAACTTTGCCTGAAATTTGGAATGGAGATAGATTATATCTAGAATTAATAGATATTCTACTTTTCATCCCGGAAAAATCCATGGTTTTCGCGGGAAACCTGAAACATTGATGTTCTCGCGCGAAAAATACTACTTTACGCTGTAATTACTGAACTGATATCACTGAAATTCGGAGAGGAGATGGATTTTATCCCGGATTGTTACAAAGCTTACTTTTCATCCCGGAAAATCCATGGTTTCTATGATAATAGTGAAAAACCGAAATCCACGAATAAATATTCCTTCATGCTGTAATTACTGAACTGATTTGGCTGAAATTTGGTATCGAGATAGATTATATCCTGGATTAATACAAAAGATACTTTTCATCCCGGAAAAATCTATGGTGTCCGCTGGAAAACTGATATTCACGCGGTTAAAATACTACTTCAGGCAGTAATTACTGAACTGATATGACTGAAATTCGGAGAGGAGATAGATTTTATCGTGGATTGAATACGTAGGCTACTTTTCATCTCGGAAAATTTATTGGTTCAGAAGTGAAGTTATTTGCTTGGGAAAATCCATTGTTTTCGTGATAATAGGGAAAAACAGATATTCATGCGGGAGAAAATTTACTCCTTCACGCACAACTACTGAAAATTTTTGGTTTAAAGTTGAAATGAAGATAGATTTCATGTAAATTAACACAAAGGGTACTTTTTATTCCGGAAAATGGATGGGTTCCGTATAATAGTTAAAACTAAAATTTACGCGTGCGAAGCCGCAGGTATCTGCTAGTTGTACCTATAAATGTCTTCATATTATATTATACTCGTATACCGCTATGTTGTGTAAGTAACTTAAGATACTTTTTCCGATTTTATCTTATCCCGTAGTAGTAATCTTTATTGACTATTTCCCTGACAAAAAAAAATCTATCGAATACAAAGAAGTTCGAGCATAAAAGGAAGGTAATCAAAATACTCCGAAATTGAATTCATCAATGACACAATACCAAACTCAAATTGTCCTTGAATTACTAATGAATGAAATGAATTCGTACTGAACTGGCGCGCTTCCAACCGACAATAATTATTCAAATTTCGAACACGCCATCGGCCATTCTCGTTACCAAACAAAAAACACGACAAAACCTGCGTAGACGCACGGCGCCACACGCACACACTGAAATCTGGCTTCTGATTGGTGGAATAGAAACCACAAACTAAATGACAGGTAATGTATGAAGCATAGAATAATGACAACCGGAAAATATTATTAAGGAATGAACCAATGCACCAAGTACAACTAAGAATGTATTAGGGACTTTTATTAAGAGTTCCGTAGTCAAATAAGAAAGCTATAGGTATATATTGTCAATCTTTCTGCCTGTCTACAATATGTCAGAGTAGTTTTATTGCAAGACAAGTTAGCGCTTGACTGACAATACACCTGTGGTAAATGACAACATGGAGTCAAGAATGGAGGTGCGCGAATGTATGGGTTTTACAGTCTAATCTTATACCTTTAAACGAGCAATTCTTGTATATATATTTCTATATAATCTGGATCTCGGAAACGGCTCGAACGATTATCATGAAATTTAGTATACAGGGGGTTATGGGGGCAATAAATCGATCTAGCTAGGATTCATTTTTAGAAAATGTCGAATTTACCAAAAAAAAAATATGACTATTGCTGCCATCTATTAGCCACCGAGCGAAGCTCGGTCACCCAGATATTAACTCTTATACCCCATACCCTTTTACGGTTTCTATGCCCAATAGCCCTGGAGAGCAAATAATTTTATGGTGTTTTGATTTTATAGTCTAGTTTCTCTCTTAAAAAATCTTATATTTATAATTTTCTGGATTTTCACTAACTAATACCCATTACAATACCTATTAAGATTAACAGAAAACGAATAACGATATTAACTCTTCGCATGAAGTTGTATCTTGTACTAATGTTGCTTTAAAAACCACTCTTCCTGAAATCAAATGACATGTCTTAACCCTTTTTCCCAACCCCTTTGTTACAGCACGGGTAGGTACTACAAAAAAATCAGAAGGGAATTTGTGTACATTTAACCCACGACTCTGGCCAAACGTGGGTTGACATGTTTCAAACACTTTTTATCCTTTGATAATATTATGGAAAACTCCAGCAAACAGGTTGTTATCTACATTACAGACAACTCTCAGGTGTGCTCGCTTTTTCCTTTACCTTTATTCAAGTGATATTTATTCACAAACGCATATAGCACTGAAAAATCTAAAGTGCTTTTAGGATTCGAAGGCAGAATTCTGAAAAATAAGGGCTATCTTGTATTAACTTACGAGTAGGTAAAAGAAAAGTCAATTTCATTTTGTCAAAGGAACAAAGTCAGTTACAAAAAACCATGGAGAATTTGGTCAGTTACAGAGAACCATCAGCTGCAAAAAAAATTGGTTGCCTGTAAAGTCGGTATACGGGCGAAAGTTTTACGTGACAACGTATGTCTGTCTCTCTCGCTCTTAGGCGGGCTAACCATGCCCGAGTGGAAGGGACGCGTGCCTCTCACTCGCTCTCATTGTGAGCGCATAACGTGAGCGGAGCGTAACGCAGTTTCTTGAAGTGTCACCCGGCAAACCAATTTATAAGACGTTGTCACGTCAAAAAACACTTTTTTTCATTTTTTTAACACGCAACAATCTCACCTGATGGTAAGTGACGATACAGCCGAAGATGTTATTGTACTAACTATTTTCATGGTTTCTAAGCATCGCGCCGGAACGCTAAATCGCTTCACAGTAACCGTAAGAGGACGATTTGATAACCGACGAACGGTTTGAATCAACCGTGCCATAATCGGTCACTATCGGAAACCATTAACGTGCAAGTTCTTACTATCGAGCGTCGAGTCTCGACGTTCGAACTACGTCATTGTGAAACGTCCTTGCCTCGCCGTGTGGCTTGTGACTCATGTGGCGGGCACGCTTCCGAAATAATTTCATTCATTCTGCATTGTGTACAACAGTAAGTAGGGTTAGTACAAGTTTTCGTACAGACGAATCGACTCGCTTCGAATAAACGGAACGGTTTTCGAACGAACCCAACCCCAATCATCGAAAACTTATTTCAAAATGTTTCCACTTGGGACGCTGCATGCTGGTTATAGATGTATTGAGAAATCCGTTTCGTTTATTCGAAGCGAATCGACTGGTTTGTACAAATACCTGTACTACCTCACAATATACGACCGGACGAGTTATGAATTAGAAATAAGTACCTACGGATTTTTGTGCGAGCTAAAACTAATTATGATTTCACTTATTTTCTCAGTAAGATGTTTTTGTTACTCATGATTACGTGACTACCTGTTTACTATTATTTCATAGCCGTAGGAGTTGCAGTCATAACCTATCACAACCTATACCTACCTACACACTTTATACAACACAAAAAAGCTATTATTTCTGTCGTGGAAATTAGTAGAGCAGCTATTCTATAAATATTATATATGGATATTTTTGGAAATATAGACAGTATGAGTTTCAAATTCTTTGTGTTTCGAACGTTTTGTGTGTCGGAGTATCTACTCTGTCTCATCTCAGTGCTTCGATACGAATTTGGATTGTTTTGTTATTGCTGAATATCCTTTTGGTACTTCTTTGCTTAAATAAATAAAAACGCTGTCACTAATTTAAAAAAAAAACCATACGTATAAGTCAGAGAAGTCTCTACATATTTCTCTAGTCTACATATTATATGTCTCTAGGTTGATATTTTATTTTAAATCTAAGCAACATAAAAAGGGGTGTACCTACCCAACCCTTTTAGGCCCTTTTATTATAAACACAGTTTGTCTAGGACCGAAAATCAATTCCGTACACATATTAGGGTGCAGTCGCACTGCGGGCGGTACTCTGTTTAAAACTTTAGAGCTGCTTATTTTAGGCTAAATTACTTTTCAATACATGTGCGGAAACTATGTTATTTCTTCAATTGTGCCTGGTTGTCCCGAGCTGGAGGCGCGGGTCAACAATAGAGACGAGTGGAAATGATAATTCTGGAGGTGCATTTTTAGACGATTTTGAATAGATTTGCAAAACAACAAAAAAAAATACGAAAAATTGATTAAAAACTTCCATCATGCATGGATGAGAAAAATAATAAAAAGCACTTGTGCGGAAAATAATAAATTTCCGCACACCTAACACAATTAGACAAGCCTACTCTTTGAACAAATGTACTTATAAATACTTTTATCCTTTTTTCAGTTTACCGGTAGGCCTAAGCAGATTCTGAATGTGTGCAGAACTGCTGAACGACAAACTACGAACAAATGAAAAGTGTGATTGTGTCCTAAATGTAAACCTTTGTACCATAGTGTTGCTCTTCAAAAGAATCGATGATATTTGTGTAATGGCTGCCTGAGCCTCTGCAAACAGAGAAACGATCTGAAAACACGGCTTCTGTTTATGACAGCTTTTATAGATTATTTTATCTTTTTACAAGCTTCGTTGTTAGCTTCAATGGATGTTGTATAAAGACCTACGTTTAGCCTCATAATAGTAATGGATTAGATGGAAGCTTACAAGAAAAAATTAGGTCTTTATATTGGCGCCACTAGTAATTGAACAAATTTTTGAGGGATAACCGTACAGGCATGCATTTTTTTTTTGCATTACGAAAATAAAAACCTTGTTGTCAAATTACCTACTATACTTGCCATAAAATTATTATTATCCAAGTTACCGTCGTCGCAAGTTTTTTTTACGCTATACAAGTTAGTACCTACTTGACACCGATCTCACCTGATGGTAAGTGATGATGCAGCCGAAGATGTTAGCATACTAACTTGGAAGGGGTAAGTTATGTCACCCCAACGGTTTCTACACAGAATCGTACCGGAACGCTAAATCGCTTGGCGGTACGTCTTTGCTGGTAGGGTGGTAACTAGCCACGGCCAAAGCCTCCCACCAGACCAGACCTGAGCCAATTTAGAAATTATAAAATTCCAACGTAGCCCGTGGCGGGAATCGAACCCGCGACCTCCCACTCGAATCCGAGCGTGCGTCCCCTGCGCCACGGAGGTCGTCAAGTGATACAAATTAAAGGATCTTAACTGAGTATCACAGATTGGGGTCTGTCTGTGTTGTTTGCCACTAGGATCCGTCAAAATTCATTTAGTCTTGCAAGCTACATGCCTATAGCCACTTCAGGTTCGCATTACGTTGATTTAGGTACCTTTAATACATTTAATGTTACTCGAATTTTCAGAAATTCTGCCTCATGGACTCATAAGTCATAACCGCCCCATCCAAATCTTTGGGCATAAAATGTTGCACAGAGCTTCTGTATATCTATCACGTAAACAAGAGATAAGAAAGGTTTTTTTATTCATACGGGATTATTTAGAATTAGTCTTAGTTTACATTATTTAGGGCCTTTTCGACTATAAATCTTCTGACAAGTGTCCGCGCGATAGCTTATTCTCAAGTTTTGTATTTGTCACTTGCCATATGTCATAGCCTGAAGTTTTGTGCCTTTATTTCTTTATAGTTAACAACATTTTAGGCTAGACACTTATCAGGTAGTAAAACAGACCTTTATAGTGGTTAAAATACAATAAAGACCTGGTAAAATCCCTATTCGCGTGAAGTCACATAAAACACTAAAACGCCACAACTTCATAGGGCATAATATAATATAATCCGCCCGTTGACCGGTGCTGAGAGACGAGGGGGCAATTTGAGGGAGGGGTCCATTTTCCTTTGTCTACGTTATAATTAAACCCTCTCAGCGTGATCGCAGCTTTGGACCACTTCTGCATGGAGTTGAATGCCCATTGCAACTTACTAATGCATTTTGAGCTCAGTTCTGATCATAGAGTAATTACGTGTCTGATTTATGAGATAGGTAAAAAAGAATGAAAATGAAAATCTTTATTTTTCACATTAAATTCAAATTTTTTATGAAAAGAACAAACTTTACTGCAGGAAGGACTGACACTTGATCTGTTTTTAAAGAGTCACTATATCCACTACTTTACTTACAGAGAAGGAAAGTAAGGAAGATTAGTAAAAAAGTAAATAACACATTAATTAATTATTATGGAGAAGCACATCACTATTATTCCAAAAATACTTGTCAAGAAATTCAATGGTATAGTAATCTATATCAAGTCAACATGTCATGATGAAGTTACGGTGTCAGGGTGAACGTAGAAAAATAGTTAATACAAGAATTGTTTACGTAATACTATGTGGTGTCTTAAAAAATCATACGAAAAGGCAGATTACAGGAAAATATTCTGAGGTTTCCAGAATATCTTGGCATATCAAAAATCGCAATAAATTCTAACCGGAGTAAGTGAAAACTGGGTAAGCAAGAATACTCAATTAGTGAGAGTGTTTGCCAGGCCCTGTCAGGCCTTTTTTACTCTAAAACTCGAGTTAGTGAAAACCTCTAAAGCCTTCCTTTAGACTAAAGGGGAAAAAGGATGTCGATCCCTTGAGCTTATCACTTATCCAAGTCTGACTGTTGTACTTCACAATTTTTTGCCTAACACGAGCATCAAACCCAGTCCCTCGTGATCCATATACAAGCAACCTAAATGAACCTAGTAAACCAACGAGGCAGTAAGTAACACAAGTGCACGCATCAGAGAACTTACCAAAATCGATTCATTACCATAATTGAACGCTCAGTTTTCACTTGAAGAATTTTTATGTCGTCACAGCACTCAAGATGGGCGGAAAGCAAAGCGAATCGTAATAAAGAAAGCAGTAAAATATTTTATTTATCCATTAATAGCGGTATACTATCTTTACGAGGTCAAATTGAACCATTAACTTGAATCTTCGACGACCGTTTAGTCGAATTAATGAATCGAAATTCGAGATACCTACGCGTAAAAATTTAACCAAATTAAATACACAGAGGTAATAAATATTAAACTGTACAAGAAGTATATTCTGTTCTATAAGCGAATGACTTTTTAATCAAATTTTATGGTATCTGGTCACGTGAGGTTATCTGCCACTTTTTAACATTGATAGATAGGTACACTATACAACATAATACGTATGTAATAAGTATATACTGTATATTGTACGAGTATAAGAACGTGTCCCAATGTACGGCGATTGCTGCTCTTGATTTTTTAACAGCATAAACGGGTTATTTTTAGAGATCTGCAAGTTAAAAATTATAAAGACACTAGCTGACCTGGCAAACGTTGTTTTGCCCTTAGGGGTAATAAAAAATAGATAAATTGAGATTTAAACTATCCTATCTCTCAAGTTGGATCGAACTGCACATGGTGTGCGAATTTTATTATAATCGGTTAAGTGGTTTAGGAGTCCATTGAGGACAAACATTGTGACACGAGATTTATATATATTAAGATTACTTTAAATTTAAACGTCATGTATTACTATTTTCAGTTTTTAATCTGTATTCGTTCTGAAGCAAAAACACGATTCTATAAAATTTTCTCGATGAAACGTTCTCTCTAAAGTTGCTCCAAAATCACTTTTTTTTCAATTTTTCATTAGAAACTACACTGGATGTTATTATAATTTTTGTTTTTATGTTTCATTTATAACAATATCAAAATACGCTCAGAACGGATTATTGGTAAATAAAATTAATTTATCAATAATAAATAAGTAAAACGTCATTTTTTGTTATATTCTTCCAAAATGCTACATGTATAGCACCCATCAACGTCTCCGATAGAGTGACAAGGACAAAAATAAAATCAGTGTAAGAAATAATTATTTGACTTCGTACAAATAAATACAGGGCTGGCAGTTTAAAGTGTTCGCTAGAAAAGGCCTTATAAATGAATGTTGAATAAATATTGAATGAAGTATGAAAAATGCTAATCCTCACGCCTAGTCGTGTGCATTGTTTGTACGTTGTTAGTTTATTGCCCCGGGAAAACCCGGGTGAGCACGACACTCAATATTGATTAATTCATGACAAAACTACTACCTAGTACTTACCCAGCTATTTTGTAAGGACGTTTTTGGTATTCGACAGTGTAACTTTCGAACGTGTCTTGAGGATGTGACATCATAACTCGACTGTTTTGCCCGTTTTTTACACAGATTATAATAAAAGATATCCTATGACAAACAGACAAGCTATGAATATAGCGTAGACTCTATACGTACATGTAAAATTTGGTTTACAAAGGTTTCTCGTCCAATGCTTCATGTGCCTTTGGGAAGATCTTACTTCGGCCTTATCGCTACTTAGCGTAACTTTTGTACTAATTAATTTTTACTCCTTAGTTATAGTATCTTGTTTTGTGGTGTACAAATAAAGTGTTAAATATATAAATAATAAAATATCTGGGTGACCGAGCTTTGCTCGGTAATATATCTACCCACCAATAGATGGCAGCGGGGGTCATATTTTTTTTGGTAAATTTGACATTTTCTAAAAATGAATCCTAGCTAGATCGATTTATCGCCCCCAAAACCCCCTGTATACTAATTTTCATGAAAATCGTTCGAGCCGTTTCCGAGATTCGGATTATATAGAAATATATATACAAGGATTGCTCGTTTAAAGGTATAGGATAAGATCAATATAATTTTCAATCAAAAACTCTTTGATTTAGCATACATTCGTATATATAAATAAATAAATTAAGGTGAAATTATACCGCTAAGCCCCGTGAGAACAAACATACAGGTAGCCCGATCAGCGTAACCCGAACTCCGAAGCAGGCCACTGTCCTATAATTCAGTTAAAATAATACCAACCAATGATATATTATTGTCTCTTTCTTTACCGATCGATTACCGGCCAGTTATTAAACTCCTAATACGGCATCATTAATTAGAGGCCGGTCAGCTGTCATCCGACCGAGGCCCCTCATGCTCCCAGGGCTGGCACGAGGCACAGATTTTGATGAATAAATTCATAGTCCCAGAACCAGAACGGTTTTGGTTACCTCATAGCAAACCAGGGCTTAAAAGCATGTTTGTTTCGACAGAATTAGTGTTTTTTGGTTAACTAAACCTGAGTTTTTGAAACGAATCAAAAAATGTAAGTGGTTTTTAAAACAATGAAATCGTAAGAAATTTTTATTCACATTTTGTGTCATTTATTTTTTACACGACTGCCCAAAAAAAGGAGTGTAATGTTTTTAGGGTTCATGTATTACCATACTGCCACTATGCCACTGCCACATACTGCCATATGAATTTATCTGTTCAAATAAAATAACTTGTTTCTTACTTTTTAGTTCGTTTTATAACAGGGCGGTCGTTTTTTTAATTTTTTAATTACTTATTTTTATTTAATATCTGGGTGACCGAGCTTCGCTCGGTGGCAAATAGATGGCATCAGTAGTCATATTTTTTTTTTTGGATTTTTAAAATGAATCCTAGCTAGATCGATTTATCGCCCCCAAAACCCCCTGTATACTAAATTTCATGAAAATCGTTAGAGCCGTTTTCGAGATCCAGATTATATAGAAATATATATACATTGTATATATACAAGAATTTAAGGTATTGGATTATCATTTAGGTTAAGGTTAGGCTAGGACAACAAAGTGCAAACAATGAGTTTTTAAATATTGTTATATTATATGAACTTTACTAAAACTCTTATCTTGAAAACAAAAAGGTTGAATTACTGATTTAATGAGGTAATCACTAATTATATTAAGTTTAGTCACGGTCTATGAAGGCCAAGTACATTCGAGTGAATCGTTTCCGAGTTTCAACACGTTGTCGGTTGTGCATTTCCTAAAATAAAAAAAACGCTATTTACTCTGTTATGTATGTAGGTATGTGATAATTAGTTAAATTCATCATCATCCTTCACACAAACTGAAATTTATTTAATATTTTTTTTTACCGATTATTCCTTAAGAAAATAAGAAAGAGAAATAAGACTCTCTCTTATAATAAGAAAGTTTGTTATCACACCACAAATACTGAACGGATGAAATTGAAATTCAAATCGAGATAACTACATGTGACTTAAATAACCACTTTATTGTGTCACTCTCAAATCTATATTTCACTAGAAATAAAAATATACTGAAACCTTAATAGTAAAGTGCCTCGGTTTAAAAACTTTCACAAAATTACACAAAACCAAAGTTGACAACCCTAAACGTAGGTCAACGTCAGCCGTGTTAATATTTCGAGAGAACCACTTGTATATAGATACAACTTGCCATACCAGTTTGAACTCTATTAGCTAACAAATAACAGCCAATGGAATTGATAAAAAATCTATAATGATGGATTTGACCACGCCATAGTGCATTTGGAACGATTTCATGGGTTCGAAAATCGATACTTTTTTCCGATGCGAGACAAAAGATAAAAGGTATAAAATGAACCACTGTGAACTGTGAAGAATGCTGATTCTGAGCTTTGGTATTTTTTAAGCGCACATCGTTGAGTTCAACGCTGAATTAGCGACGAAATGTGAATATTTAGGATTTCCGCTGTAAGGTCTTTGACGAAGAAAGGGTTAGTGATAGAGTCTTGATTTAAGAGTTGAAAGTAACAGGTGAGTATAGTGAAAGGCTTCAGATTTCTGCCTCCTAATCAAAGGAAAGAACTCCAGTTATACGATCCAATCGTAAACGATTTCATTCGATCGAAACGTCAAATAAATACGTTTCTATGAACAATTCCATACATAATCGCACCGCAGGAATCCATAAATCATAATATGGAACCACTAAACCAATTCCTTTAGAGTTGACTTGAAACGTATTACCTTGAAGCCTGCAAGTGTCCATAGGCGACGATAATCTCTCACCATCGTTCGGATGTTTCGACAGTGATTTCAACGATGAATTATTACAGAATAACAACAAATAGCTGACAATGATAAAACAGTAGGGATAGCAAAAAAATACAATATAACTCCTTTCACTCTGTTAATAGAAAATTAGGAAATTCGTTGTTGCTGTCATAAGTAAGTACTTACTTTAGGACCTATAATAATAATAGGTAAAAGTATATTATACCTAACGAAATGAAAACTGATAATAATTTAATACTTACAAGGTTATTTAAATATAATAGTTTTCATAATTATTTTTTTTATTATTTCATATTTATTATTTCATAATTTCAGGATATATAATCGTTTTCAGTAAAAAATATACCTAATTTATAATAAATAATCCATTTACTGAAAGGCTTATTTAAAACAGAAGCCAAACGTAAATAATAATGTTAATAGAGTAATTAATAAATAGTTGCTTGCCTTTAATTAACCTCAATACCCCAATGTTTATTAATTTACATAAGTATTACATGCCAGTATCATCAGCTGTCAATAAATTATTACAATTAATTATTATAATATGTACATACACTTGTATATTCATAAATATAACAGTTTCAAACTTTACTTGTACCTATGTACACCAAATTATTTTATACGACTCTCTACTCCTTTACTTTACAACTACTGAACGAATTTGGCTGATATTTGGATATTTTTGATTGGTTTAAACTTTTGGCCTGCTATTTATTCCGGAAAATATAAGATTTCCACCAGATATTGAAAAAACCCGAAATTCTCGCGATCGGAGCCGCTAGCAAAATATAGAGGTGATATAATAAATAAAGCAATACAATATGAAATAGAAAGTGACACAAACAATCGGATCATGCACTCGATATGTCGACGTACGTTGGTGTTAGAAGACAGAGCAACATTTCATCCGCCACCATCTGTTACGTAGGCAGGTGTTACGTGTATTTGTTTGCTTGTAGTATCTCATCAGCGGGCCTAGACAAAGCGTTGACGACAGTAGAAAAACCACGTGACCACCAGTACAAAACAAATGAAAGCAGAATCGACTCCATGCGAAGCGCTGTTCACTAAGCTGCTGCTGCTGCTTTTGCTGTCACGCGCAGTGCGCTAAAGTTATCTACAAGTCTGCGAGAACGCCAGGGAGCGTTCCAATTGTCGTACTCGATTTTCAAAAACAGCATGATCTCCTTTATTCGGTCACGTGGTTTTTCTACAGTCACGAGGTTTGTCCATACATTCTTATCTACTGTCGTGAACGCTAAACGACTTTAACTATGGATAGCCCCGCAGGATTATTTTTAATACGACACGGATATGAAAGATTGCTTAGCAGCACCCGTAGGAAAACTCCACGAGGAAAGAATAAAATGTTTATCTCCCCTATAGCTTTATCCACTCTTAGAGAATGAGCATCGGGTACCATATCCCCGCAAGGCCAAAACGAAGATTTTCCCATCAATATATGAATTCTATGTCTCGTTATGTTTCTGTTTTTACAGGGGGTGCAATAATTATGTCAAATGGGGATGAAATTTTTTTCCCCTTTTGCCGTGCTTTAGCCGGTGAAGAAGATTAATATTTTATACACTGTCACAAACTGTGTAGAAGACAAAATCGGGGGATAGAATTATATCCCTTGCCCATGCTAGGAGCTAATTACCTTTATAGTAAATCCAACCACGATGTACCACCTCTACGGTGCCACACATAGACAAGTTCGATTGACGTAAATGTCGAATCAGACTCCGTGTGTGGCGCTTATCGAGATCGTACGGTGTTTGCTGACCCAGTTCCGAACTACCAGTACCCAATATTCACGAATATGCACTTCACTGGCTTTGGAATGTGTTTTAGTGTTCCGTACCTCAAAAGCAAAAAAAAAACTGAACCCTAATAAAATCACTTTGTTGTCCGTCTGTCTGTCTGTCACGACCCTTTATTCCAGTAACTATTAAAGATGTCGACAAGAAAATTGGAATCGTTGCAGGTAATAAAGGCCTGACGCCAGTTTTGTACAGAATTCCATACATCCATGGTCATTAATCTTTGGCAAACAGCTAGGTTCCTTATGAGGTCTAGAGGTGCGCTAAGGACTAATTTTTCAAAAATCATCCCCTAAACTTGAAACGGGAGATTTGTGGAAAAACTGAAATTAGGTGTCAAGCCGCGGGCGCTTGGTAGTGTTACTCTCATCAGTAAGTAATCATTATAATTCCTTATCCAGGCGGTTCTGCAAGTGAAATTCGGTAAGCGCATTCGAACAATTTACGTAACCCTTTTTAAATAAGCAAACGCAGTAGCGCCATCTGTCAAAGTTCTATAGGCGGTTTTTTTTTTTTTACGATATACAAGTTAGTACTTGACTGCGATCTCACCTGATGGTAAGTGATGATGCAGCCGAAGATGTTAGCGTACTAACTTGGAAGGGGTAAGTTATGTCACCCCAACGGTTTCTACACAGCATCGTACCGGAACGCTAAATCGCTTGGCGGTACGTCTTTGCTGGTAGGGTGGTAACTAGCCACGGCCAAAGCCTCCCACCAGACCAGACCTAAGCCAATTTAGAAATTATAAAATTCCAAAGTGGCCCGTGGCGGGAATCGAACCCGCGACCTCCCACTCGAAACCGAGCGTGCGTCCCCTGCGCCACGGAGGTCGTCGAAATATGGTTATATAAGTGGTTATATAAGTGTCAAAACAAGCATTTTTGGCACCAATAAACGCGACATATTTTTGCGCCGTTGGTCCAGGGTCTATTCCTGCTACCTGATAAACGGTATAATCCTCACGTAAAACACGTATAATAGCGGGTGCATGAAATATGCAAATGTTTAAATACCGTTCCGCTCTGATTAGCTTGCACTCGCAACAACGGCTCTTGTAAATCCATGTGGCGTAATTCTTTTCAATGTAAAATCATATTATTATAATTTCCATAATAATTATTATTGTAATGTAATTTCAGTTTTTACGATATCTATGGCACGAGTGAGAAAATAATAATTCATTGTACTTTAGTAATACTAACGGTGACTTCAATGTAATTATGTCACTAGCTATATTACCTACTTGATTCACGAAAACAGTACTAATAAGTGTCTTGGCCGTTTTTTTTTATGCATATTAACCTTCATTTTTACAGACACAAAATGCTTTAGACATATAACCTACCCCACCGTCAGGTGAAATAAAGGGATTCTAAGAACCTCACTAGGTATAAACTGTCTGTGTCCACGACCAACTCGCTAGCGGGAGCACGGGATTCACTATCATATTCACAACACTCCCACCAAGTTCTCGATGCATAGTGCATACCGCCTTTTGAACAGTCAGAGATGCGCCAGGGATAGGATCATGTACGATGGAGTAGGTTTTTGAAGTCTGAGGTTGGTGAATGTAGATCTAGGCAAACGAGGACACTATGCGCTCCTGTACAAGCTTACGGCGGTAATCCCCTTACGAGAAGCCCTTGCAGTTGCATATCGCTGCGTTACACTTCTCTGTCCTACATTTCTTTGCTGCTGTATATCTACGTAGAAAACATATACAAATGGTTTTTGTAACCTAAAAGATGTTTCTTTTCAGACGGTATCGCGCAGGGGGCTAGACTATGTACCTAAATGGATTTTTTGTGTGACGAAAGCGCGAGCTAACTGAAGACATCACACATGGGTGAAATCACACATAAAAATATAAAATGGAGTTTTATTTAAGAGTTACTTATTCCAAACTTTTTTTACTACCTAGTGTTCCACGAAACTCTCTTTTTAAGGTTCCGTACCCAAAGAGTAAAAAAGGAACCCTATTACGGAGACTTCACTGTCCGTCTATATGTCTGTCACCAGGCTGTATCTCTTGAACCGTGATAGCTAGAGACTCGAAATTTCACAGATGATGTAGCAATTTATGTTAAAGCTGTAACAACAAATACTGAAAAATAGAATTAATTAAATATTTAAGGTGGTCTCCCATACAAAAAACGTTTTTGAATTTGGTAGGGGTGTTAAGTTTACTTTAACACTAATGAGAATGCGGGTCTTGATGATACGGAACTCTCAGTGCGCGGGCCCGACTCGCACTTAACCAATTTTTTATTTAAGGAGCACACCACGGGTGTGCCCGCGAAATTCAAAATTTTCGTGGTTTTTCGCGATTTTTAAGCTAATAAGACATAATAGGCTTATGGCCGTCAAATTGCGATAATCTCAATATCTTCTTCACGTGTTTATATAAAAATCTCTGCTCGAAAGTGTCGAGTTAAAGAAATTAGTCCGAGATTTGCGAGCTACCCACATAAAACTCGATACTCGGACTAATTTTTTAGGATACACATTTTTATGCAATGATTTCGATATAATCATGTAAAGATGATACTGCCATTCTCGCAAGTTGATTGCCATAAGCCTATCATGTCTAATTAGCGTACAAATTGCAAAAAACCACGAAAATTTTGAATTTCGCGGGCAGACCCGTTGATTTCACGTTAAGTATTGCAAGTTGGTACTTGACTGCCATTTCACCCAAATGACGATTCAGACGGTGTTGAATCAGCAAGCGAGGAGCTGGGGGTTCGAAGTTAAAATACTACCAACCCTCTTGACAACGTGAGAAAACGTTGAGTTTATTAAAAAAAAAGTATCAAAAACCTCAAGATGTCCCAGTTTCCACGGTTCAAATTGAAAAGATTCGAGCATCGACTTCAATACAACGTTGTTCCTTCGCAAATTACTACTTGAAAACGAAACCTCATTAATTCCACAATGAGTTTCGAAAAAAACGCGAAATAATAAAATCGGACCAAAAATAAAACTGGGTCGAAAGTTCTCCGGAATTCATTATTCGGAAATATCATAAGATTTAATTTATAGGAGTCCATTAATGTAACGTTGTCATAACTTATTTTGCTCATTTTATTAATAAAAATCGGGGTTTATAATTCGCTACAAATTAATACTTGACTGTCATCTCATCTTGTGATTGTGAGTAAAGAAGTACTCAAAGATGCTTCATACTATCCTGCTAACTTCCTCCTCCTCCTCCGACCTCCGTGGTTGGAGTGGTTAGCGTGCCGGTTTTCAAGGCGCCGCCATCTCTGAGGTTCCGGGTTCGATCCCCGGTCGCGGCAATGTAGAAAAATAAGTTTTCTACATTGTCTCGGGACTGGGTGTTGTGGTACCTTCGTTGTTTCTTATTTCCTTAACACAAGTGTATTACTAAGGGATCGGAGCAATGTATGTGATGTTGTCCACTATTTATTTATTTATTTAACTTGGAAGGGGCAAATAGCTTATACCGCAGCATCTTTATCCATCGGCAGAGATGTATACTTACTGCCTAAAGAAGGTAACCAGCGAAAGCTGAAACCGTGTGCGCATGGTTACGTATGTGTAGCTGTAACTACTGAACTGATTTGGAATCGAGATAGATTATATTCTGGAACACAGCAAAACTTCTACGACTTAGTAAAGACAAACTAAGGTCGTAGGCATGATAACAGGGCACTGCCCACTAAATAAACACTTTTCCACTCTAGGAATCACGGACAGCCCTCTATGCAGAGCCTGTATGAAGGAGGACGAAACACCGGCACACGTGCTACTACGGTGCACTGAAGTGTCGGATCAACGCGAGACCTACTTGGGCTCCTCAGCAACACTCCAAGAAATCCTGCGCGACCTGGGAGTCCTCTTCGGATTCTGGAGTGAGCTCGGCTGGCTGGAGTGATCGGGCGAGGACCCACATCGGCGACTGCACGCGCAACGGACGAAGGGATTTTGGCCAATCGCGGAAAAGTCCCAGGAAGAAAGAAAGAAAGATTCTGGAACACAGGCTACATTTTATTCCAGAAGAATCCACGTTTTTTTCTTATCTTATCCGCCACGTTAAATTGTAGATACAAGTAGGTAATCAGTTGAAATTCAAGCATTTCTCACAGATCAACTTAACTGTTCTCTCGGCATTCCAACATCCTTTAAAGGTTTAACTTTTTTCATGCATTCCGACCGCGAAATCCGCCCGTTTCATACTTGGGCATAATGAGAAGGTCCTCCGACCGGTTATAGTATTCCGCAGTAAAGCTGAACACGCATTAATATGTCGAACCGCACGAAACACAAACGAAACTCACATTTACTTAAAGGAACTATCGGAAAGTAAAAACAGTACCTCTAAACATTAAATTTTAATAGGACAAATTAAATGTTTTGCTATAATCCCCTACTTCAAAAGAATCTGTATGGTCCAATGTAAAGGAAAACCGCCCACATGAAATACCACACACAATTCTTGCAACAAATTCTTCGACGTAAGTTTCATCCCGACATAGACCGGAATATCCTCAGGAGATGTTGAATCCGAAATCGTAGAGTACGAATCATAGAGTAAGGAAACCTATAAGAGTTCTCCATTGTTCTCTAATGTGTGTGTAGTAAATTCTTTTACTATTTAATAAGCAATTGAACAACGTGATGCTACGGTCAAATCTATTTTACTCTGAGAGAAGATTCCATAAAAGGGATTAATGCTCGTTTTCATCAACACTTTAAGAAACGCCTAAGCCGATATGTGACAGTTTTCACTTTCAACAACTGTCACGTAAGGGCTTAGGTGTCTCTTAAAGTGTTGGTGAAAACCACAGCAAGTCTGCCTAAGGGACTGACAGTGATTTCGAGAAGTTTTTTTCGACTAACTCACATAGAAAAACTTTCATTCAATTTTTATAAAACTGTTCCTTGCATAAAAATAAAAGTCCACGCTTTTAGCAATACTCTGACCGCTTCACGCTACTCGTGCCATTCGCGCTGTTATGTGCGTTCAGCATTACCGGCAGATTTGCAGTGGCTGAGCTTCAGATGCGACACTCATAACGGGGCGTTACGTAACGTTACATAAGTACTGCTTTTTACAGTAACCTTGAAGCAGCGTTGAGGCCGGACGCTTTAATAATATGAAATCTTAAGATAAATCTAAGAAAAATCCAATTTTACGAGTACTTACAGAATCCATCAACTCAGCAGAAAAAACGCTTTACATTTATCCCACAACCATCTTAATAATTGATATGGTTCCTAATGTTATCTATGTGAAAAAACTTTAAAAAGTACTCAATTCTAATAAATCTAAAACTAGATCTGCACCTATGGAGTAAAGTGTTGTTTATAAAAATGGGAAATGCTTTCCAAAAAACCAACTTCAAATGCCACTACAAAGAGTGAAATAATTTTTAATGTACACCAATTCGAAGTCGGGCGATTGTCTATAACTTCGTCGTTTCTTCGCAGATCAAGTAAGTCAGAAGGACAATTAGTGATTGTACGAAACATTGCCCAAAACATAATTTCAAAAATTAATTACGCATCTTTTGTAATCCAAGTCAGTAAAAAATTGCTTTCATCGCGTGCGCTGCGGAAACTATTGAGGATAGAACAAAACAATGTTCCACAATATTAAAGAACGTATCAAAATCAGTAAAAAGTCCGCGATAACATATGCCTATCTCCTACGGGTAACTCACAATAACTGCTTTTAGTGTTAAAATTGTGTTTAAAAAATAAATAATTTTTGTGAAGCTTATTTAGCCCATAATATGGTATTAATTTATATCTTTGTAAATTAGTTTTTTAGAACAGAAATTTAATGCAGAATATTTGTGCCCCTTACTTTATACAGTTTAAACAAATATCTTTAAAGATATTAGCAAAATAAATAGATGCGGTTGCGCGTCGCCCTGGCGCGGCCGTTGCGTGGCGATAGGTAGGTAAGACGTATATAAGTATAGGCAGTATCTACCCGATTGCGATTGCGTCGCGTTCAGCGCTGTGGGGGAAGGGAGTATGGGTATTACCGATTCCGCGGGCCAAACGGGCTAGGACAAAAATATTTGTAACGCGAAACGGAGTCCGCGAGCACTGCTAGTTTATCAATAAATTCGTCTTTTTAGGGTTCCATACCAATTTGGTAAAAATGGAACCCTTATGGTGAGACTTTCTCCGTCCGTCCGTCCGTCCGTCCGTCCGTCTGTCACACTCGATTATTTCAGTAACTATCAAAGCTATCTACTTGAAATTTGGAATAGTTTTAGGTAATAGTGACCCAACGCCATTGCACTCATAAAATATTGAAAATTGTTTTTATTTATATTTAAAAAGAGGGGAAAACCGGGACTTCGAATTTTCAAAATGAGATAACAATATTGAGTGGGGTATTATATAAAAGGGCGTTACTTGTGTATTCTAAAACCGATTATTATTTATTTTTATGCCGGATACTTTTGGATTTATTGAGCAAACTGTCGAAAAAAATACCGTTCCTCCCTTTATCTCCGAAGTTTATCAATCGAAAAATCTGAAATAATAATGATTACTAGACGTTAATGTATATTTTACAGAAAAAATAAAATCAACTCCCTAACTATTATACTTTTTTTGATAATAACAATAAACCACCAAAAACAAAGTTACGTTTGCGGTTCGCCAACAAAAGTACCTACATGTAAATTATACTCGTAAATTCATGAACATAAAAATGGGAAATGCTCTACTATCTGGAACCTCCTCCTTTTTTTGAAGTCGGTTAAAAAGTGATTCTTTCAATGTTTTACTTCTTTTATGGTATGGAACCCTCGGTGCGCGAGTCCGACTCGCACTTGGCCGGTTTTTTAAGCCGATTCTTCTTTTTTAGACTGAGAGCTAATGCGATAAATATTTAAGAGAGTTGTAATCTTTGAATATTTAAAAAGGTTAGGCTGATCTCTCAGGCTACTTTGAAGAGTTTCAGGACCTAATCGGATTGGTAAAAAAGCTGTTTTGTAAAATTTGGAGATTAGGTACCAGACATCATTTATAGAGTGTTTTCGCTTTTAATAGTAATAATAAATGAGATGCTAATTTTCTATATTTTTTTAAGTATCTACAAATAATATCAGCAGGAGGCACTTTTGTAAATTATTATAATAATTAAAATAAATCTGCACTTTCTACATAATTTTATATGCATATTTTTTAATAAACCATTACTTAAATACGTTGTTTTATTTACTTTAAAATAAAACTCTTACACATTACAGTCGATTTATCAGGCATCCTTATTATAATAAATGTAGAATATGTAAAAGTTTAACAGCTAAAATATCGAAGTACTCGCACTACTATAGCTAAACGTCTAGAGAAACCAATGAGTCATAATTTTATCATACGAAGTACTTATTTATCTAATCAGTTTAAATATTTAACACTTGCATCATTGTAGGTACCTATTCACAGATCAGCATAATATTCTAACGACACGACTGCCCAAATAAAGGAGTGTAATGTTTTTAGGGTTCATGTATGTATGTATGTATGTATGTATGTATATATGTATGTTTGTATGTATGTATGTATGTATGTATGTATGTATGTATGTATGTATGTATGTATGTATGTATGTATGTATGTATGTATGTATGTATGCAGAACAGATTTGGCCATATGGGGTATCGTTAGAATCCTTGGATCCTCCCGAGTAACATAAGCTATAACTTTTTTGGAAAAATCAATATGGCGGATATGAGGCGCCATTTTCAAAAGTGGAAAACAAAATTTTTTCTTCAACCATCACAATATGGGTATCGAAATGAAGGTATTGGAGAGTAGTAACATAAAATATATATATTTAATATATAATTTTACATACGTAGGATGTACCCCCAAAAAAAACTTTTTTATACGACTGTCCACAAAAGATTGTATGCATGTTTAAGTATATACGTAGGTAAGTTTAATTCCATTTACCATAACTTCTGAATGACTACAGACATTTGGACATATTATTATAGGTTACTGTTGAATCCTTGCTTCACCTAACTAGCTGACCATCACTAAAAAATATAAAATAAAAATAAGTAATTAAAAAATTAAAAAAACCGGCCAAGTGCGAGTCGGACTGGCGCACCGAGGGTTCCATTCCATACCATAATACCCCACTCAATATTGTTATCTCATTTTGAAATTTCGGCGCCCCGGTTTTCCCCCTTTTTAAATAAAAATAAAAACAATTTTCAAATTTTTACGATTGCTATGACGTCGCGTCACTATTATCTATAACTATTCTAAATTTCAGGTCGATAGCTTGAATAGTTACTGAAATAATCGAGTGTGACAGACGGACGGACGGACGGACGGAGAAAGTCTCACCATAAGGGTTCCATTTTTACCAAATTGGTATGGAACCCTAAAAACACGACTGCCCTGTTATAAAATGAACTAAAAAGTAAGAAACAAGTTATTTAAGTTGAACAGATAAATTCATATGCCAGTCAGGGGGCTGTTCTGAGGAACACCATCTATTCTAAGAGGTCCCCGACTGCCATATGAATTTATCTGTTCAACTAAAATAACTTGTTTCTTACTTTTTAAGTAGTTCATTTTATAACAGGGCAGTCGCGTTTTTTTTAATTTTTAATTACTTATTTTTATTTAAAGTACTGTAGATTAGCTTACTCGTATTTTGTATAAATTTCCGATTGTTGTAAATCCCGAAAAAATATTAGATAGGTATGTATGTCGTTCTCTTCACTTCAAGTATGCAAAGAATATAGGCAAATTCCTAAGTAAGTATACCGGTATTATGTTACAGTAAAACACACTGAAAATTAATTCATCAATTGATAACTGATGTGCCTTGGCAACTCATTTGAAAATAAAGATTTTATAAAACAAAATCAAAACATTGCCGCTGGGTTCAAAATTAATTGTGATACGAGTAAGTGATAACCTAATCAGGCTACTCGCTGCCCCGACTGGTTATCGCGAGTGATAGCGCTCAGTGCCGGACGTCGGGACCCTGGGAACTGCTGTTGATTGGCACTTTTTTACATTATACAAGTTAGTAGAAATAGCGGTAAAATGTTTGAGTTTGACAAGCAAAGACAGTACAGTACAGTACGAGTAGGTACAGACTACAGTAACAGAATTTTTTATATTATAAACAATTCCATCGCTATTCCACGTTGGTGAATAAAGAGGATAATCTATAGATCATGTTAGTATTTGTTCCAACTTTCAACTTTTCTACCTATTCTAAATAAAAAAGGGCATAGGTAAGTGGCGGACAGATAGACATAGACGAACAACAAAATGATCCTACAAGGGTTCTGTTTGTGTTTGGATAGGGAAGAGAAGCCTAAATATTACCAAAGCCATTAAGTAATGCCATGTGAGAAATAACTTGTTCATGCGCGGCTGGTGTTTGAAACTTTCAACCACCATTAGTCTTGTTTTACAATAGCTCGCGAGTCGTGACACGTTGGGTCGTTTCGGGACATGTTTTATTTTCGAGTCCGGCTCAAGAATGAATGAACTTGTGGGACGGCATTCTGTAGTGAGGACAGCTATTGGTATCTCCTTGCTTGTGGTTTAAGGTTGTCGGAGGTCCTTTTTTTCTGTACCAGTTGCTTGGAACTTCATTCTTCAACGTATTTAGGTCGTAGCTCATACCTAGGTCTTTTAAAGACTTAATTTTATCTTTACTTACTTATCCAAATATTCTTTTGGTTTTTCTAAATAATCATTATTGTTTTTTGAGAAGAGTTGTTGGTTCTAGAGAGTAGAGACTGAAAATATATAATCATTCAAGGGTAGGTACATTTGTAATTTGTGTGTTTGTGATTCGATCACGCTACAAGTATGTTCTAAACTAGTGAAGTGTGTCAGTGGAGTTGACCTATCCTGGATAAATCATTACGACCCGGAAAAATTCAGGGCTCCCACGCGATTTGTGAAAAGTAAATAACCTGAAATCCACGCTGGTGTACTCTTAATGACTGAGGATGCTATTGTTGACTATACTGATTATTACAGTTAAATCTGGTTAAGTAAGAGCTCAAGGGACCGAGATTTCTTTTTAACTTACAGAGGTTTCTCACTAAACCGAGTTTCAGAGTAAGAGTGTTCAGAGTGAGGAGTGAGTGAGTGATGGTTTAGAGTTTCAAAATGACGGGGCCTGGCAAATACTTTGATTATTTAGAGTTTCCTAGTTACCCAGTTCTCACTTACTTCAACTGTATGCATTAGGTCATTAATGCATAAATTTATTTACTTTCATAAAAAATATTCTTCCGTTTAAATCTATATAGGAAACAGATTCGTTATTATAGTCAGTATGATTAACTACAAACTTAGAGTCAGACGTTTAATTTTTTTTGCCCTTGCAGTTACTACCAACAGCGTCTAGTAGGAGCGTAAGGCGCAGTTAAAAATTAAATGGCGTAACAGCCGTGCCGGCTTTATCCCTCACGCCCGTGGAATTTAAATCTTAAGTGGGGCATAAATTACTGAGGGACCTGATAGCGTGACCGCCTTTAGATTTTGCCATTTATTTAGTGAAACGAATGTCTACTTGTCCAGATTAAACGTTATCTGGCTGATATTGAGTGGGTATTCTTTGATAGTATCTACTCGTCTTCTTTGCTGTGAGTTTATATTTCAGCTACCGATATGCTTGAGGTTTGTTGTCTTTAGTATTATTCTCTTGATGGAAACCTGCAGGGCGATCGGCTAAAAATGTATCAATCAAAAAAGGACTAGGTACATCAATGTCAAAACGCGATTTTCAAGCGTTGTGATTGGTCAAAACCCATGTTTAGACATTGATACAGTTAAATTTCAAAAAAATCAAAATATATTTATTTCACATAGGCCTAATATACAGGCTCTTTGTAACAGGTCAGTATGATATTTGCCACATTTGTATGGCGATAACTCCAAGTCGACTTAAAACTAAGTTGACGAGGGTTCCAACGCGCCCTGCACTGAGAAGAAGCCCACAGCAGTTATTTAATGATCGATACATTTTTAGCCGAGCACTCTGCTGGATAAAATTTGAACAAGACAAAAATAACTCTAGGTATACGTTAAAGGCGTGAAAAGGTGGTCTAATTTCCAAGCGTATTTTCAGGGTCTTATTTCTTTGATTTAACCCATTCTTTACATTTCTATACATACACTAAGATTAACACCGTGTTGGGTACGAAATTAAAACACGCTGAGCCCAAAATAATATCCAACCCCACCCGTCTAGCGACATCGACAGTGTCAACAGAGGCCGTCAAAAAACCGGCGGAGGGATATAAATGGGATTTTTTCCCATTCATGCCACATCCTCGGTCTCCCGTGTCGAGACGAAGAATGCAGTTCGAACACCGCCCGCGGGGAGGGGGGTGTGGGAACTTGTTTGCGCGCGCGCACGTCTCGTAGAGTCGCAATAAGATGTCAGCATAAATAGGCACTAGTTTCTTTCTGGAACAGACCTCTAGGCAATCTTCTCAGGGAAAAAGTATTCAACTTTAAACTACGCCGTTTAAATTTGGAAATGCTTTTCTGCCCGCGGGATATTGAAAATTCTTTCTTGCCCTAGATTAGGGAGAAACGAAAATGCTTTTGCGGCCTATAAAATAATTTCTCGCCCGCGTTTAGGGCATCTCTTTTCTGAGTGGGTAAAAAAGTAATGCTTTAAAGGACATAAATCACTATAATATGGTCTATCAAAGATTATTGAACTTAGCTTGATTGAATGCTTAGTGATCAGTAGGATACGTCCATGAGGGAATTAATAAAAAGGTACTCCAGTGGAAAACGCATTTTGGCAAAAGGAGTAGGAAGGGACGTAGGGCAAATGATGCGGGCATGCTAAAGACCAAAACAGCTGGTATAATTTTGTCTAGTCACCGGATAGCAACTGATGATGAACACATTTTAAGATATTTAACATCGTCATCAGCCATTACAATTTATGTAGGTACGTATAGATGCTCTAAGTCAAAGATAACCTCTCTAAAATTGCTAAATCTGTCGCAACACTTTCGGATTCTTTCTTTGCCGCCTGCTTTATGACAGAGCCAGTTTTATTTTATTTTTCACGGGAATCGATTTGGATCAAACTCACAATTATGATCACTAAAAGCTACATTCTCTAAGGTGTACAATGCGAGTAGAAGTGATGATTTTCGTGGTTCAATTAAATTAATATAGACATCAATTTTCTTTACTATAGAGACTCTTGAATCCAACATTTTATGGTCACCCCACGTTTTTGAGAGACTGGATGCGTTCAAGATCACTCAGTGCAGACATCCATAGGGGTATATTCAATGGCTACTTATTTGTTTTGAGGTATCGTGGCTTTAACAGACCCGCCTTTGCGGACCTTAAATAAAAGCAATCAACCCTTTTGATTGTATGTCGAACCAGGTTGGGACTGAGAGCCAATCACATTCGGTTTTTGCTGTCACTGCAGTAAACTCATTTAAAGGTGTACTGAAGGACAGCAACCGTAACTAACTGCACTGCCCTTGATATTAAACACACATCATAGTTCTTTAGTATAATGGTAATGCTTGTAGATAATATCGCCGGCTACGAGTACAGTAGACACATAAAGTCGCCTCTTCACAATGGCTTGTGATGGGCCATGCTGCAACGCACAACTGTAGGCCACGACCACTTGGTGTTCACACAATGGCGCATGCCTCATTGCTGCTTGGTGAGGCACTTGCGATGGACGTAGAAGTAGTTACGGCCGCGGCTATTTATTTTCAATATATAGATTATTTTAAATATTTATACAATGTTAACTAGTAATTTCGAATATATTTTGCAAAAAAATATCGCCAAAAGAGTGCACTATCCGTATCAGCGGTCAGTTACGAACAAGCAATGGGCCATAGTGTGAACACCACCGACCACGCAACGGCACGATTCCTTTGAAGTGTGCTCCAAAAACCGACAACTTCCCGATCGCGCGCCATCGTTGACCGTTGTCCGTCATTGTATACCATTTCCCCCTACACAACACAACACACACATGGCGTACACAATGGCGATGGCCTGCAGTGGGCCAGCATACGCCATTGTGTAGAGGCTACTTAATCTTCAAACCGAACGACAGGAATGCTTCGGAATTACCTACTGCTTTACGACAGAATACTTATATAACATAGTTAGCGCGGTGGTACCAAATTATTCTATTGATTAGCCAATCAGCTGGTCGGCTGTGTACAAACTTTTTGTGGCCCATTAGGCCATCCTGTTGTTGAAGGGTATCATTATCTGGAAGCTGGTAGTAGCCCACAGTAGTCACCAGTAGCCCGCGGCATATAAAGCCGGGTCTACACGCGCGGCGGCATGCAGCGTTGCTCGTTGCGATTCGGTCACAAGCAAGCTGTTCACACGTACACTTGCATGCCAGGCCATACAAGCATGGCAGAAAACGCGGACATAGCTCTCGTTGGGGCTACTAATTTGTTAGGGTTGAGTTTTTTTCCCAACCCAACACTGTATTCTCCTTTCGGTATGTCGTCAGTCATATTTTTAAAGTTAGAATAATCGACCCTACTATCGGGCTGCGCGCGTTTAAAGGATCAAGAGCACAAAAACATTCAAGACTTTGTCTTCAGCAATGGACCCCCCGATTCCCGACACCCACAAGATCGTTACACGTTCGTCCGTATTCGGTATTCGTGCTCGTTGAATGTCGCGTCGAACGCGGGTGTGGAAACCCAGCATAAGTTTAAATTACAATACCTATACGAACGGTATCAAAATTATAGGCTTTAACAATTAACAAAACAATTAACCGTGGTTTAGTTTTACATTCTTCGTATTAATTCAGTTTATTTGGTAGGTATATTGAATAGAAAATGTGCTCCCAACCCAAGCAAGCAATGTCGCCATAACCACCCACACGCAAATCCACACAAAAGCCTTACAGCAATCTCGACGTATTTTTCGTCGCGACACCGCAACATGCTCAGGAGATGTTGACTTTACAATGTAAAATGGCAAAGCACGCTCGTGTCTCTTTTTTTTGAAAATCTTATAAGTACCTATGTCACCTTACAAAAAGAGATAGCATTGCATGTTTAACTAAATAGAGTGAAATGCTTTGATAGAAAATATCGTAAGGAAACAAGCCTCTCACCGCAATTTGCTCGGTGTTCGAAGCCTGCCAATCCGCATTGGCTTGTAGCTAAACCATTGTTATTTTGACACGATTTTGGTGGCTGAAGTTGGCCGTCAATAGTCATTACTTGAGACTGAAAAATTATTTCAGTTATCACTCTACGCTGGTATATATGAAATCGGATAAAATGTAATATGTACTACTATCATTATGATTAGATAATCAAAAATAGTATAGCTGTAGGTACCTAGGGTAACTACGGCTTCTTCCTAACTTGCCCTACATATACATACCTACCTACAGACTCGATATCTAATCGTGCAAAATTATAAGCTAATCAATAATAATCATTCTCGGTGGTGATACCGGACAAGTTAATAAAAGTTTATTATTTTTTATAATTTTCAATCGCCAGATAAACGTTAACTAAGGAATAAGTATGACGTTTTGACAGATTTTGTATGGCATTTCAAATTTATTCCTCAGATATTCTATCTGGCGATTGAAAAATTGGCCCTAAATAAAATTTTGTTGATAAATGATAAATAGTTAACACCTAAACAAGAAAGTTTTAAAAAAGTGTGATCAAGTTAGTCACCTTTCTATTTCAATTAATCATTTTTGATGTTAAATTTTATTGTGGCAGCCACCACGAACCATAAAATGATAAAATCTATAAATACCAAATTGAAAATAAGCCTAAGTACAAAAGTTATGTAGCGAAACTTCATCAATATGTGGGATCTTTAATATATTGGATATACACAATTGGATACTGTAAGGAAATTATTATATAGTTCATGAAGTTTTCCTCCCCTCTCATCCTTTTAAATATAACCTGTTAAGGTGTTGCGGCCCTACCAGCCCGCGAAATTCAAATTTTATTTAGTTTTTCGCAAATATTAGACTAACTTCACATTGTAGATTTATGGCAATGCATTTTTCGGGCCTACTTTTTATGCCTCTACATGTTTTTAATAAAAACTTTGCTCGAAAGTTCCCACTCATCTCATATTGGTTCCCGAAAGTAAATTTTTTTGCAGTTTCCCAGATTTCGAGCTATCGGGAACCAATATGAAGTACCTAAATGAGTATTGTTGAGCAGAGTTTTTATTAAAAATATGTAGATGCATAAATGGTGTGCCCGCAAAACTCATTGCCATTAGCCTTCGATGTATAATTAGCCCACTATGAGCGAAAAACTAAATAAAATTTGAATTTTCGCGCCCGGATGGTGCCCATCGTCCTTAAAAGGGTATATCAGTTTGCACCGTTCAATAAACATAAACAAAACAATCAAGATATTGTATTATTTTCTTAAAAAACTTAATTTAACCTAGTACCTAATACCAACTAATATACCTAATTATACCTAATATTACTAACGTACTAATATTGAGAGTAGGCATCTTACCTAACGACACTTCTACCATAGTATAATATTTTAAGACTGAAGATAAGATAGTGGGGTGTCACACTAATACATCGGATCTAGAATCTAAAGTGTCGTATCTTTTAATTATATAATTTCATGAATTTTATATACTTAATTGGTGTCTCTAGCGATAAAAGGCGCCACTGATGTCAAGGTCAGATAAAAAATGGCCTCTTGATTATAAAATAAAAGTTAATGCCTATACATAACTGATAAGTCAATTACTTAGGAGTTAAGTGAAGTAAGCGCAAAGTAAGTATTTTACATAACCTTTTGTAGGCCAGTGGTATCAATATTTCCAGGGAAAATAATTAGCATAACTTTGAATATTGATACATTTGTGTCCACATGATTTATTTTCGTTCGTAGGTCGCGGGTCCGATCTAGTTCGGCCGTGGTTAGTTACCGGTCAGCAAAGACGATTTAGCGTTCCGGCTCGATGCTGTGTAGAAACCGTTAAAGGTTAGTTTACTTACACTCCTTGCAAGTTAGTGCGAGAACTTCTTCGGCTGCATTGTCACTTACAATGTGGTGAGATAGCAGTGAACTTTTTGTGTATTATAGAAAGGTCATAATATAATTTTGGCTCCAAAGCCATTATTGCAATGCTTGCTCCAGTGTCATAGATATAATTTTCTTGGTTAGGACCATGCAGTGACTAAGGCGTGAGCGTTTTATTATGCAATTGTATAGAAGAGGAAACGATTCCATATTTGAAAGTGTTCGGAATGCCCACACAAGACAGTTAGGCCGTGTAAATATTGTGCAAGCTGTTATCGCTTGCACTCAAATAACAGCTACAGCCCAAACATCGACATTGTTGTCAGTTGTTACGTTCTGTTACGACAAACACACGGAACGCTGTACCGTTCCTCTGCACACAGGAACGACAAATATCGTTACTTGACGACTGACGAGTGTATTGACAAATTGGCTATTTTTTACTAGTTATGTTTTTTTATTTTAGTTTACTTTATTAAAATTAGTTTCTGCTCCTTGCTCCGCTGCTATTGGTCATACGAGTAGCGTATTATTATACAGCTTATAGCAATAGACATATACCGTGGACTGGCGCGAAAGTCGCCAGTTTATCAGTGCCAAAAATGCTTGTTTTGCCACCAACAGACAACAGTAAGGCAGCGCTGTAGCTTGCTCAGCGACCTATAGAATTTTGACAGATGGCGCTACTGTTTGCTTATACGAAAAAGGTTTACGTACATATTGTTCGGATGCTCATATCCTGAGTTTTATTATCCAATCTAACAGGAAAATGATAACGGTGATAACAAAAACAAAACCCGACTGAGTTGACAAAAAAACATGGACTTCCTAATAAGAAAGTCCCTGCTTATATGTTATGTTATAATTAACATTATAATAATTGAAATGTTTTAAACATTTCAATTATTATAATGTTAATTATAACAGTGTTTTTTACTTTTGGTACATTAAGTGAGACTTATAAATGATTTTGTAAATTGACGTTCGTAAGTGCTCACAAAAGAGCCTAAATCGAAGATAAATAAATAAATAAATAGAAAACTACGGTTTTCACATTTACTCCTACATTTATTATTATTTTTAATTTAATTCCAAAGGTTTAGGCAAATAAACAAGCTGTACTTACTTCTCAGTAAAATCCGTATGTCAGGAATTAATGTGCATTAAAAAGAAAGTAACTTTTTGTATGCGATTAGTATGTAATTTTTCTCTTGTATAAAATGCACACGAGTCTTAAAATTATATATTTTCCGACTCTAATTTGTTATGCGACTTAATAGGTATGTCTTGCACTTGACTAAAAAGACAGAACAAGTAGGTAAGTTGCATATTGATTAAAATATTCTGATGATAGATCAGAAATGTGGGAGTCACAAAAACTAAGCTCTCCTTGTACCTAATCAAAGCAAAGCACCGAATTTTTAAGAAATTGTAATTTAAATAGTATTTTACGATTTATTAATTTACGACTATTTATAAATCGTATAATTAGTAGGTAGAGTAAGCATTGCAACTTCCCCAACGCCTTTGATTTCAGTGTTTACATTAAATCTGTTACAAAATAAAACCACCACAAAAACGTCGGTAAAGTCGTCCGTTTGCGTCGTACATAGATAACTCGTAACAGGATGTCTGTCCGGTGTCTGTCTGGATATTTATAATATAAATTCTACTAGAAATTCTTGCGGTAAGGAAATGACGAGCGCTGTGGGTACTTAGCTACTTACTAGATACAATATTATAATGCATATATAATATTAAGGGCGATGGGTACCATCCGGGCGCGAAAATTCAAATTTTATTTAGTTTTTCGCTCATTGTGGGCTAATTATACATCGAAAGCTAATAGCAATGAGTTTTGCGGGCACAAAATTTATGCATCTAGATGTTTTTAATGAAAACTCTGCTCAACAATACTCATTTACTTCATATTGGTTCCCGATAGCTCGAAATCTGGGAAACTGCAAAAAATCTTTCGGGAACCAATATGAGATGAGTGGGAACTTTCGAGAAAAGTTTCTATTAAAAATATGTAGATGCATTAAAAGTAGGCCCGCAAAATGCATTGTCTTAAATCTACAATGTGTAGTTAGTCTAATATTTGCGAAAAACTGAATAAAATTTAAAGTTCGCGGGCTGGTAGGGCCGCAACACATTAATATCGCCGGCGCGACGGCTGTGAATATTCTCGTAACATACGTTAAATTTTTTGTTACGTTTTCTCCGAAGCGTCTATACCATAGATGTGGAGTCTATACTGATATTCAGACGGAGACTTCATGCTTTAGGGTTAGGTATTTCTCAGTAACTATTTCTTCGCAAACTTCACACTTCGCATCAGACTGACTCACAGGACAAAAACACTAATTTTAGAGCTCCCTACGATATATTCTAAATTAAATCCGATATATTTCTAAATTAAATTCAATGTTTTACAAATTTCTGCTCTACTTAAAAAAATCCTAATCAACTAGGTACATTATAATCTTATAATGTTTGTTCTCCACTTGTCATTATGAGTGCCCTCCTGTATTCCTGATTATTATTTTTTCGAAATATTTTTATGCAATTTCCGCGGCTTTGGGCGGCGATGAACAGTTGAAAATAATGATATTTATCCTTTTTAGGGTTCTGCAGCCATATGGCAAAAAAACGGAACCCTTATATTCTTGTCATTTTTTTATCAATCGGCATATTAATCATCCATAGGTAGTAAGGTACTGACCATTCTCAACTACGTAGGTCAGAAACAGAACGCTATATAAATGTCTACTCATATACAACTTCCTTCTCCAAAGCTGCACTGAATCTGTCATTACCATCCTCTCAATTGTTTACGCTGTACCAAAGCGGTGCGAGAGCGGGTTTCCTCTTGTCTGCACTTCATTTCTGTGTTTATGTTTACAGAAATAAGCCCTAAGTGAGGATATTTGATGATTAAACGAACTTACCTTAAGTGAAGTTCTATCATAATTTTATGAATTCCTGTATGAAGATAATAACAAGAATATTATAATTAGGTATTCACGCCAAGTGATAGCCATTCAGACACTAAAGTTGAGAGAAAAAAATAAAAATTTCAACATTTTTCATTACGATATCTCACGCTAGCAACACTGTGTCTGTCATTTCATTTAGTTCAGAGTAATTATTATAAGAGTGCCTTTGTGCTTCGATAAGCTCGTCTTGGTAGGAGCACTACAGAGCACCCAAATATGTATCATATAATATATACATAACTACACAATATTATACATAACCACACAATATTATATATGTAAATATAATAATATATATATAAATGGGTTATATAGTCTTCAATAAATATTTATTATAATATGTACATTTTTTATTTACAAATTCATACATGGGTTTTTCCACAAAACAGGGTCGGGAGGGTGTTATTATCTTCATACAGGAATTCATAAAATTATGATAGAACTTCACTTAAGGTAAGTTCGTTTAATCATCAATTTTATATTCATTCCTGTATTTCTATAATAACAAGAATACTAATTAGGTAGATGTTTAGAGCCATGACATTTGTAAATAAGAAATGCTTTTAAATTAATAGAATAATAAGCATAATCGCTTAACATTGACCAAAAAAATAAAAATAACAACTTAAGTTGATATTCAAAGCAAATTAATTAATAATGGCATAATTTTGTAGAAATACTAAAACTGTACTATAGTTAGCTATAGTAAATCAATATTATTAGTATAATATATTAATAATAATATATGTACAAATACATATATTTTTATATGTGCGAATACCGAGGGTATATTAAGACTATCTAGCAGTATTGCTTGTATGTAGTCTTGACGATTAAAAGGGGTTTTAAACCTCTTTCAACAAGCTTTAAAATATTTGTATCAGTTAAAACTCTTGATTAATCGTAATAAATTGGGCTGTTAATATGCAACCATGAAATATATATTTAAACAGTAAATTGATCACGAATATATTTTATAAACTTGAGTAGAATAAATATTACCGAGACATATTTTTGGACAGAAAAAAAATAAAATCAATTTATTAATATAAAAGATTAATAAATCTATGGGTTGCAGAGAACTAGTTCGTAAATTTTTGTTCATCTTGACTGTAGGCATTAGTATTTTCATAAAGTGTCCTTTACTTTTATTCATAGCTCTTTAGAGTTATTTCTTTTAAAGGAGTTAACAATGATATTTTTATTTAATTTGCATAATAATATTCTTATTTGGGTTTTGGTGTTGGAACAGCTCTTTAATAAGGTCATTAAGATTTAAATTGACCTTAAATTATATTTTTAACTGCATAGTAAGAATATTCTCAAGAGATATTTAAAAAAAACCATAGAGAAATCATTTTATAAGCCTATTTTAAAGTTGATTCTGAGACAAAGGCTGATGAAGTAACTGTATCTACTGTTTATTCCTGTCTTCTAATAAAGTGATAACAATAGAAACTGATAGTCTGAAAAAACATGTTTTCTAATATTGTCAGACAGTAAACATCTTATACAATATTATAGTATATGTATGTATAACCGTGTTGAGTTTCTCATTTCACATAATATTCAAATTTTAACTGAAGGCATAATTGTTATTCTTAACAGTTATTCATGTTGTAATATTGTTTAATATCATTAATTGTTATTTTAACAGTCACCACAACCATATCGCTGTTGTACTGGTTAGTTGTAAACAAAAAACCACATATAAGAGTACAATTGGAATACAAATATTAGACAATACTTTTAAAGTTCTTGAATTTCTGCATCAAGACCATTTTTCAATTTAGCAGTCTTTCAGTTAAAAAATGTGATCTGATTTTTCCAAGTTGATAATCGCAAAAAACAACGAGCAAATGTAACATGTCAATAGGTAGACATGTCGAAATGTTATTCGCGATTGTTCGCGATTAATGCTTTGTTGACTTGTTGCGACGATGAAAAAAAAAAATTTTTTTTTTTGTCACTTACCCAATAATTCCAATGTCGTCACAGAAGATAAAAGTCTCTAATCTTCGTTTAATAATAATCAGGTAATTACATACCACAACTGACTGCTGAAGTACTACTGTACTGGTATTCAAGTTCCTAGTGACGCAGTGATGAACCAATTTTCAATTATCATTTGACCTTGGTCAGTCATCATCGAGAGCTAAATCCTTGCAGCGGCGTCATCCATCGGCATGAAAGTTAAACAAAATATTAGACTTATTTAATAATGATTAAATACAGAAAATATAAAATGTAGGCTATGTATCAACTCTAAAAGAACAAAAAAAAAATATTATGATACATGCAAGCCAAAATTATGAACCATCATTGTTCATATTATCATAAATCCAATGAAGTATTTAATGATTCTATGATCTTATATATCTATTGGTAATTAACATATTTGATGCATAGATTACCATTAGTTAATAATTAGCGCGCGATAGCCTGAAAATAAAAATATTTGATCGCGCAAAAATTAATTTGGTCTTTAAATATATTAATTTCTATTGCGTAACGTTATTCCTAGGTATGGATACCGATATTCCTGTAGATATAGGTACAAGGATACCTAAAAATAAATTTAAATAAACATATCATCGATTGTTTTCTACTTTTTCCATATTTATTATTCATTTAAGAAATTTAAGAAATAGTCAATTATAGAAACTAAAAATAACTTTGATATTCAAAAATATTGCATTCTTTTAAAAGCATGCATCATAACTCAGTTAAAGCATTGATTTTGATGTAATATCTAACACATCGAGTTACGATGAAAGAATGGTTGTATTAAATACATGTATTTGTAATGGAATAACAAAAAAAAAATTAAGTATGTTATCTCATATTCAATTGTATGTGAACAGAATAGCCGAGTTTTTTGCTCGACCTTCTCAGTGCAACCCGCTTTTCAGATTCAAGCTTTCATAAAAGCCTGTAAATCAAGTCCATGTGAAATTAATAAAGATCATCATTTTCATTTTTAATTACTTAAACATGAAAATTAATTGTAATGTTAGTGGTTCAATAGTTTATAAATCTTCATAATATAAAACCTTTTTGTATAAAAGTAAATTATGATGAAAGAAACTAGGATAGTACCTAGATACCTAGATACCTAGTGTCATTGCACTACACGCGAACTAAAGAAGAGAAAAAAAATTACACATTAAATTCTGTTCATAGTTTTGAGAACATAAAGAGAGAAAAAAAATATATTTTTAACTCATATTTAAGCACGATAAAATAATATCATCAGGCTCGAATATTTTATGAAAGTGGTTATTCTATAAGCGGCAAACGTACGAGTAAGTAGGTGTGCCTTCTTATCCCGAACCGACTATAGGCGAACATGCGCGAGTCCGCACGAGGTTCGAAACAGCGCAGCACTCCGCCAGCACTCCGATCGGCGGCCGCGCGGCGCCTGACATGACAGGTCGACAGAAATGTCAAAAGAGGACATCGATAAGTACTTGCAAGGCTGTTTTGCTCCTGGTGCTGTTCTTGTGGGGAAATTAAGACTCTTCTGTCCTGGGTTAATCTTCGAGAAAAGTCGTCGCAAGAGACGGTGCTGTCCTGCGATTTGGCCCGTGGGTCCACCATGGACCGACAGGTGGATTGCTCAGATATTCCTCCAGTGCCAGTTAATATTGGATCTTGATTAACTGTATTTCATATTATTGATAAAAGACATAATATACACAGAAGTTATTAGAATATTATATTATCAAATAAATTTTTTGTGTCTCATTCGTACATTTCAAATTTTGAGTAGTATTACTAGTTGATTTTGTAAGACGTTGTCAATGGACTTTTTATTGATGTATCTATAAATAATGACCACAACAAGAAACGATTCGTGTGGAACACTAAAATAATTGTAAATAGTGCATTTGATTGCGGGTACTTTTCAGACCTGGTCTAGTAAAGTAATCTTGGTTCATTTAAATTAGCAGACAGTAAAAGAAAATATTGATATGAGGGTATATCGAAATAGTTTCTTAAGGTAATCGTTTTGATCCTTTATATCATTCCAATACAGTTGGTGATAAAAAAAAAAAAAACAGCATCGCGCGGTGTTCCCAGGTGGTCACCCATCCAAGTATTAACTGCGCCCGATGTTGCTTAACTTCGGTGATCGGACGAGAACCGTCAACCGGTGTTTTCAACATAGTATGGGGGCGTTTAAGCACCAATTTGCTATTTTGGAAGTTGCTTACAAGATAATCTTGTCATTTTTGGGAATGATTAATCCATAGGCGTTGTCCCAATAACCATCCTCAATGTATATTGTCGTGAAGGTCACACTCTCTAATGAAGTGTACCCAACACTGAAGCATAGACTGCAGAATATATTATGTTGATTGACTTTTTTGCAATTATTAATATAGAGACGATAATCTTATTAACTCACCCTCATGTATGTCGTCGTGATGATCACATCCTCTTATGCAATGTCCTCAACATAGATGCTTTGCAATTATTTTTTGCAATTATTAATACAAAGGCGATAGTCCTCAGGTTTTTCACCTACCAACTACCCTCAATGTATGTTGTCGTGAAGGTCACACCCTCTAAATGAAGTGTACCCATCACCGAAGAATGCATCTTGATTAGCTCCTCTTGCAGTAATTAAAACAAAGGCGATAGTCCTTCCAACTACCCTCAATGTATACTGCTGTGAACGTAACACCCTCTAAGAGGTGTACCCAACACTGGAGCAATATGGATTTTTTGAACCAATAATAACAATTCCGTAGATTTCACAATTCGTTTTGACGATGAATCCGATAATTTTGAATATTTCTTTACGGATACTTTGATTTCCGCAAGAAATACTTATAATCACTCACTTTTTTTTTTATACGAGTTTAATAATGTTGTGTTGAACGGCCGAGCACTAGAACGCTAATGGAATGACAGACACAGTGTTGCTAGCGTGAGATATCGTAATGAAAAATGTTGAAATTTTTATTTTTTTCTCTCAACTTTAGTGTCTGAATGGCTATCACTTGGCGTGAATACCTAATTAGTATTCTTGTTATTATAGAAATACAGGAATGAATATAAAATCATGTGTTTATTGTAGTTATAGATAAGACAAAGTGAAAGTTCCCTTACATATAGACACCTAGAAGGAGGAACGGGTAGAACTAACACGACTAATATAAGACTTTCTTTAAATCCTGAAAACTATATAAAGTACCATTTGGCTACAACTCTACTCTATTCAAATAATAATTGTCATATTCAAGTAGGTACCTATAGCAAGACCGCTATAAACTTGGCCCCCCCGTGGTCTGCGGGACGCGGGGCAGGACCTACTCAACCACTGATCTCTATTCTATGGATTAAACACTCTATACAATTCAGGCTAGGTGCACTGTGGATCCATAGAATAGGGATCAGTGCGCTTAACTAAACAGCTGTCAGTGACCGACGTGAATTACGCTACACACGCGACGTGGATACATACTCAAGAAAATACCATAGGCGAATTCTCAAGATGCGAGTCATTACATAGTATCGTGTATAGCCGATCGCACACCCGCCCCGCGTCCCGCAGACCATGGGAGGGCCAAGTTTATAGCGGTCAAGCTAAAGTACTAATGAAAGTGAAAATCTTAATTTTCAAATGGGCCTTACTGATAGGATCCTATGAAAAGTCAAAACTCTACCGCCAGATTCGGAAGGCAGGTTAGGTTAGTAATACTTATAGTAATACTTTAAATATCAATGTACACTAAACAACACTGTTATAGGTACCTACCCATCAAGGTAAGAAAATGTAAAATGTGATGGGATGATATTAAAAATGTATTTTGTCTTGTCCATTGAATACATAGAAAGGTCAATGTATACGTTAATTCAGCATTCTGCGTTTAGATATCTAAATCCACTTTAAATAGATGCTAGAACAAATTTGCAGAGCGTACCTTACAAACATAATCCTTATATAGCTACTCTAATATTAGGTAAATCTCCTTGGCCGTTGTCATCAAAAAATAACGTTCAATGTCGCTTTGTGCTTCGTTTATGGCCGTATTTCTGTTTTGTACGGCTTTGAGGGTCACAGTTTTTGCTGGGTTTGGAAAGCCAGCGTCTGTTAGATGTTTCTCTGCGAGTACCTACTTAGATACGATCGCTGTTATTGACCTTCTGTTGAGTATTGAATGAAGAATTCAGTTTATCCAAGCATTTCTCGCAATGAAGAACGAAAGACATACAATTTACTATACATATAGATGCCTGATGATATGAGTAAAGAATTAATAAGAAAATTGTTATTGTAAACAATAAACAATCGGCGTGCGTTAGTTTTCTGAAAAGTGGCAATTTTTTTTTGTATTTGAGCAGATCCCGTGATGATTTAGAAGGCAGGACAACGTCTGTGGGGTAACCGTGTGTACTCTGAGACGCCACGAGATTTTCTTTTTTGAGAGAAAAACGACCCTTTAAATCGTAAATTGTTAAACTATAAGGGCTGATTTTTCAATCGCCAGATCATCAATGAATATGACGTTTTGACAGATTTTGTATGGCATAATTATGTTTCATTCTTCAGATCGTTTATCTGGCGATTAAAAAATCAGCCCTAATTAGATTAATTAGTTCCAACAAAACGAAAGTTAAATTGTAGAGAAACAAAAAATAATAAAAACCCTATTATATTATTATACTTACCTCTCAGGTCAGGCGATATATATACCAGTTCCTCAGAGAAACAAAAATCCCGAATCTACCTACGTCTCCCGGAGGAACGAGTTCAAAGCGACCGCGACTCCAAGACGAACAAATTAACAAATCACAATCCATGATCGGGCGCATTCTAATCGGTTCATTAAACATAGCTAAGCTAACATCCTGGGTACGATTTACAAGGCATCTTCGACGGACCAGGCCGGTGTGGGAAGCGAAACCGGTCCGGACGGAATCTCGGTTTGACTTTGGGTCTCTGGTTCACTCACTTACCTATGTTTTTGACACGTCTAGAGAACTCGTCAGTCCGCTATGCTGTATTTTTGTTTATCTGCTTGTTAGAATATGCATGAAAAGGGATGGGTACTTATAATTAGTTTAAGGTGTTTCGACCCTACCAGTCCGCGAAAATATAATTTCATTTAGTTTTTCACCAATATTAGACTAACTAGGTACTTACACATAAACATTGTAGATTTATGAGAATGAATTTTGCGAGCATAAACTATGCTCGGTAATTCCCATTCACTCTTTTTGGTATTTGGTTCCCGAAAGATGATTAATATTATTATATTATATATTTTCACTTTCCAGATTTTGAACTATCGGGAACCAATATTATAAAGTAATGCCAAATGCGTAATTTCGAGCAAAGTTTTTGTTAAAAACATGTAGATGCATTATGCTCGCAAAACTCGTTGCCTCATGCCTACAATGTACCAATATTAGCGAAAAACGCCCCGATCCTACCATCCTCCAATTACATCAAATGAATATCTTACTAACAACTTTTGAGCTTTTTAGGATCGCACAAACAAATCGAATTCCTCCATAGTCCATACATTTACAGCCAGCGCCATCTTTTGACGGCCGCATATCAGCGACTGTCCATAGGTGGCGCTGGCTGTGAATGTATGGAGGAATCCGATGCGTTTGTGCGATTCGAATCGACTCGAAATTCGTACAACAACTTGCACTAACCCCTATGATAATAACATCAAGATGAGCCCATCTGAACATTTTACGTAAACCTTCTTCATACAAGAAAATGTAGCGCCATGTATGGCGATATACATATATATATATACTCCTGCGAAATACTGCGTAAGCTTACAGCTTACTACTGACGCCGGAGGGGGGGTTTTGCTCCCATAAACTGGCGACATTTTTTCGCGCGGTCCGCCGGGTGAGGCCTTTGACTGACCCATAGATCACTAAGATACGTTACGTTCATAGTAAACTGCGTTTTAAATCTATGCCGAACTGCCACTCACTGATAAATAGAACAAAAGATACGAAACAGCACGCAAACGAAAGACACAAAATGCTTGCGCTCGACGCAGACTACGAAACTTACAATTGTAGGATTTTTGAGTCTTCACAACGCGCGCGCTTGTAACATATCTGCTCCTTTTTATATACTTTTTATATATCATTGCACTAACCCATCTGTACTGTACAAAAGAATCAGTCACTTACTGGAATCGTGATGCACATAGCAAGTGGTAGTCGCAACAACGTGTAATACCACAGTACCTACCCTCCACGGGCGAACCTCGCAATCCAAAAATAAAGTTTATTTTATACATATACATAGGTCGTCCTATACGAGTCACATGTCGCAGTCGGTTATGAGTGTTTTTATTGTTCGGCCATTAACTCAGTAGTCAGTACGAGTGACTAATTGTGATTGTCGACTGTTCGAGAACGTGACTAATGAGTTTATTACGAAGGAAGTATGTCCGTAGGTCACTAAACACCTAATTGTTTTGAGGGATATTGGAACTCAACTAATAATGATACCTAAATATCTAAATGATACCGTATAGCCGCGATAGCTGGGGGACGTGGGTTCGAGTCCCACCGCGAGTGAAATTTTGATGCATATTTAAATTTATAGGAATAATTTCCTAAGTGTGTGAAAACACTATAATATAAAATATAAGTAGTAAGTAACGGCAAGGCGTCATTACTCGTTCGAAGTTAGCTCCATTGGTATTAATGGGACTTCGGCATATTTGAATAACTGTAATGTTTTCAGATAGATGGCGTTAGTTCTGCCTAAGAACGAAAAACAATATGCATCCGAATTTCGTCGTGGTGAGACAGTCTCGCGTAGCTCAGTAGAAGAGCTCCCAGCCGCGATAGCTGGGGGACGTGGGTTCGAGTCCCACCGCGAGTGAAATTTTGATGCATATTTAAATTTATAGGAATAATTTCCTAAGTGTGTGAAAACACTATAATATAAAATATAAGTACTAATTAATTAACAGCTTATACCTTTACACCACTAATGAAATTTTAATTTTAGTAAATATTATCGTGATATTATAAATATCGTAACTAGGTACCCATTATCAGCTAACTGATGTTTTGAAGCTTTGCTAATGTCCATGGTTCATTTTGGTACCTCTACCTACTATATATGAATTTTAGAAAGTGATAAATAATAATCTTTAAATTAGAAGTTGAACTGACTCCACAAACTTCATACCTACTTGTATCTTAAAAACTACCAACTGAACAGATTTTGATGAAATGATACAACTTTCCCGAAGTAAATGTAAGAATAAGTACATGAATACAAGTTAGATAGGTATTCACGCATTTATTCGAAACTATTACTTAATTAGATTGTGCTTTGTGACTTGTATATTTAGTATTTACTATACATTTTCTTTAACTTAGTGTAGGGTATATACTAAAAGATTGTTAGTTTTTGTTTGGAAGCCTAGTTAGAATAAGTTAGAATAATAAGTGCTGAGTTACTTCTATGTGTTCTTCTCGGTGCAAAACGTCTTTCCTAACGTGGCGGTAGGGTCTGATATTTTATGATGCCTGTAGTTTAGGCCTATATGAAGATTTGAATTCCTTTTTTGATAATTTAGCCAGACACGGGACAAAGATTAATTGTCAAAAAATGGGTAGGTATAAATTGGTCTGTGGATAGATACCTATATACGTGCTATCAAGGTAACGATGAAAATAAGGACCCAATTTGTTGTAATAAAAGACAATTCAATTTAATGAGAAGGTGACATAAAAAATAATCGAATCAAATAACAAAAGAAATGAAGTAAAAATTATATTCCATCGAATCAAAATTTATCAATAGTAAACAAGTTTTAGTTCAACTCAGTGTCTTATGAGTTATGACATAATATTAATAACAAGTTTGTATTTAATTAATCACTGTGTTGCCACTTAAATCTCGACTAAAATTCAGCGCTTTGTGCTCTTATGGGTTTAGGAACAGTGCTGACTGTGGTAGGTATAGGAATGTGGTCCACAGCATCACGCTGAATTGAAGCCCACTTCTGGGTGAAGCACACAAGACAATCGATGTCAGGTGCTTCCGTCCCTTGAAATAATTTTGCTTTTAATAGCCCTGGTGATGGAAACATCAGACATCACTCTAGTGATAAGTATGTAAGTACGTTGAAATATGTGGCATAGTAATAAATAAAAATCGCTTTTCTTCATATCTCACAACGTATATCTAACATTCAATTTGAAACGTTCTATATAATACTTAAGAGTCCACTAACCCACGATGACTCCCATACTAACGTAATACCAAAATCATTTGTAATTCGTGCAATTTTCGATCATGTTGTGGTGTTATTCGGGTTCATATAGTAACAATCTATACGCCTGGCCATATCTGGTTCCGAAATACTTTTGTTAAACAAAATTGTAAACGAATTTAGTTTTGCTTATTTTTATGTCAATGAGGACATGTTTTCTGCTTATTTGTTTTGTAATAAAAACAACACTATCTCACGCCGCATTAGTTCAGAATCACAGTTTTTACTGTCCAGTTAAAGAAAAACACCATTTAATAAAGAAAGTTACAAGTTTTCATTCATATTTTTTGGTATTACGGACCTCGACCAAAGTTATAAGAAGTTTGATCAAAATTGATTATTATTTCGTTTTAAAGAAGTATTTCCGAACCAAATATGGCCAGGAGCATAGATTCCGAGCTATATGAATCCGAATAACACCACAACATGATCGAAATATGCACGAATTACAAATGATTTGGTATTTTGTGTGTATGGAGAAAACGTAGGTCAGTGCATTCTTAACAAACTAAAATATAAACTTGTATTACAATACATTTTCACTCTTAAGAGGTAAATTTTATGCTGCCACTAAACTAAAGATGTCTGACATTTTTCTACCTACGTACTATGATATATACCACATTTTCTATCAATTCTTCCAAAAGGCCTAACTAAGGAAAAGAGGAGTGAACTTCAGCGTTAGGGCAAGTCTGTCTACGGTCTAACCAAACGCTCGGTGCACCGCATTGCCCCTGAACCTCGCACCTATTCGACCCCTGACACCAACCGCAACCGAACTTTTCGGGAAGCGACAAGCAAAGACCGCAGCTGTCTGCCATGTCGTTACACCGATAGATGAGTAAATGAATATTATTCGGATTGTCTAACGGCTTTGAACCACCCCAAATAACAGCGAACGAGGCAGTCATGTTGGGAGCGCGTGATGCATACGTAAATTCCACGGCATCGCAGTATATAGTGTCGGCGAGAAGTTGAGCGTTAACTTGCATCTCGCGCCCTTCTATAGTGAACTGGCATACGAACCTCGTTTGTACTATGAACTGACCGATAACACGAACTTTGACTTTAATAGCTTTTTTGACACCAGATGGAACTAGAATCTCGTTCGTGCCGTCGAATGTCGAGTTTATTCTCGGACAGAATTCGGGACCAGAGCGATAGCTCGGACCTGTTCTACCGACGCCCGTAACAAGGATATCGTTTCTACAGCTTTCTGCCGTATCGTTAGTACAACGATGACCATCTAAACACCAGTCGCAAGAGAACGAGGAACTGACGCATTGTGTACACGACTTGTACGTGCTACATGTATCTTGTGGACGTGTCTCGTTTGTAATATTCGTAATGCCAACCGAAGGATCTAGCTGAGGATGCAAGGACTGAACTTCAGTTTTAGGGCAAATCTGTTTTCGGTCCAACCAAACGCTCGGTGCACCGCATTGCCCCTGAACCTCACACCTATTCGATCCCTGACACCAACCGCAACCGAACTTTTCGGGAAGCGACAAGCAAATACCGCAACTGTCGGCCATGTCGTTACACCGATACATGAGTAACTGAATATTATTCGGATTGTCTAACGGCTTTGAACCACCCCAAATAATAGCGAACGAGGCAGTCATATTGGGAGCGCGTGATGCATACGTAAACTCCACGGCATCGCAGTATATAGTGTCGGCGAGGAGTTGAGCGTTAACTTGCATCTCGCGCCCTTCTATGTTGAACTGGCATACGAACCTCGTTTGTACTATGAACTGACCGATAACACGAACTTTGACTTTAATAGCTTTTTTGACACCAGATGGAACTAGAATGTCGTTCGTGCCGTCAAATGTCGAGTTTATTCTCGGACAGAATTCGGGACCAGAGCGATAGCTCGGACCTGTTCTACCGACGCCTGTAACAAGGATATCGTTTCTACAGCTTTCTACCGTATCGTTAGTACAACGATGACCATCTAAACACCAGTCGCAAGAGAACGAGGAACTGACGCATTGTGTACACGACTTGTACGTGCTACATGTATCTTGTGGACGTGTCTCGTTTGTAATATTCGTAATGCCAACCGAAGGATCTAGCTGAGGATGCAAGGACTGAACTTCAGTTTTGGGGCAAATCTGTTTTCGGTCCAACCAAACGCTCGGTGCACCGCATTGCCCCTGAACCTCACACCTATTCGATCCCTGACACCAACCGCAACCGAACTTTTCGGGAAGCGACAAGCAAATACCGCAACTGTCGGCCATGTCGTTACACCGATACATGAGTAACTGAATATTATTCGGATTGTCTAACGGCTTTGAACCACCCCAAATAATAGCGAACGAGGCAGTCATATTGGGAGCGCGTGATGCATACGTGAATTCCACGGCGTCGCAATAAATAGTGTCGGCGAGGAGTTGAGCGTTAACTTGCATCTCGCGCCCTTCTATGTTGAACTGGCATACGAACCTCGTTTGTACTATGAACTGACCGATAACACGAACTTTGACTTTAATAGCTTTTTTGACACCAGATGGAACTAGAATCTCGTTCGTGCCGTCGAATGTCGAGTTTATCCTCGGACAGAATTCGGGACCGGAGCGATAGCTCGGACCTGTTCTACCGACGCCCGTAACAAGGATGTCGTTTCTACAGCTTTCTGCCGTATCGTTAGTACAACGATGACCATCTAAACACCAGTCGCAAGAGAACGAGGAACTGACGCATTGTGTACACGACTTGTACGTACTGCATGTATCTTGTGGACGTGTCTCGTTTGTAATATTCGTAATGCCAACCGAAGGATCTAGCTGAGGATGCAAGGACTGAACTTCAGTTTTGGGGCAAATCTGTTTTCGGTCCAACCAAACGCTCGGTGCACCGCATTGCCCCTGAACCTCACACCTATTCGATCCCTGACACCAACCGCAACCAAACTTTTCGGGAAGCGACAAGCAAAGACCGCAGCTGTCAGCCATGTCGGTACACCGATAGATGAGTAAATGAATATTATTCGGATTGTCTAACGGCTTTGAACCACCCCAAATAACAGCGAACGAGGCAGTCATGTTGGGAGCGCGTGATGCATACGTAAATTCCACGGCATCGCAGTATATACTGTCGGCGAGAAGTTGAGCGTTAACTTGCATCTCGCGCCCTTCTATAGTGAACTGGCATACGAACCTTGTTTGTACTATGAACTGACCGATAACACGAACTTTGACTTTAATAGCTTTTTTGACACCAGATGGAACTAGAATGTCGTTCGTGCCGTCAAATGTCGAGTTTATTCTCGGACAGAATTCGGGACCAGAGCGATAGCTCGGACCTGTTCTACCGACGCCTGTAACAAGGATATCGTTTCTACAGCTTTCTGCCGTATCGTTAGTACAACGATGACCATCTAAACACCAGTCGCAAGAGAACGAGGAACTGACGCATTGTGTACACGACTTGTACGTGCTACATGTATCTTGTGGACGTGTCTCGTTTGTAATATTCGTACTGCCAACCGAAGGATCTAGCTGAGGACGCAGGGACTGAACTTCAGTTTTGGGGCAAATCTGTTTTCGGTCCAACCAAACGCTCGGTGCACCGCATTGCCCCTGAACCTCACACCTATTCGATCCCTGACACCAACCGCAACCGAACTTTTCGGGAAGCGACAAGCAAATACCGCAACTGTCGGCCATGTCGTTACACCGATACATGAGTAACTGAATATTATTCGGATTGTCTAACGGCTTTGAACCACCCCAAATAATAGCGAACGAGGCAGTCATATTGGGAGCGCGTGATGCATACGTGAATTCCACGGCGTCGCAATAAATAGTGTCGGCGAGGAGTTGAGCGTTAACTTGCATCTCGCGCCCTTCTATGTTGAACTGGCATACGAACCTCGTTTGTACTATGAACTGACCGATAACACGAACTTTGACTTTAATAGCTTTTTTGACACCAGATGGAACTAGAATGTCGTTCGTGCCGTCAAATGTCGAGTTTATTCTCGGACAGAATTCGGGACCAGAGCGATAGCTCGGACCTGTTCTACCGACGCCTGTAACAAGGATATCGTTTCTACAGCTTTCTGCCGTATCGTTAGTACAACGATGACCATCTAAACACCAGTCGCAAGAGAACGAAGAACTGACGCATTGTGTACACGACTTGTACGTGCTACATGTATCTTGTGGACGTGTCTCGTTTGTAATATTCGTAATGCCAACCGAAGGATCTAGCTGAGGACGCAGGGACTGAACTTCAGTTTTGGGGCAAATCTGTTTTCGGTCCAACCAAACGCTCGGTGCACCGCATTGCCCCTGAACCTCACACCTATTCGATCCCTGACACCAACCGCAACCGAACTTTTCGGGAAGCGACAAGCATATACCGCAGCTGTCGGCCATGTCGTTACACCGATAGATGAGTAAATGAATATTATTCGGATTGTCTAACGGCTTTGAACCACCCCAAATAACAGCGAACGAGGCAGTCATATTGGGAGCGCGTGATGCATACGTAAACTCCACGGCATCGCAGTATATAGTGTCGGCGAGGAGTTGAGCGTTAACTTGCATCACGCGCCCTTCTATAGTGAACTGGCATACGAACCTTGTTTGTACTATGAACTGACCGATAACACGAACTTTGACTTTAATAGCTTTTTTGACACCAGATGGAACTAGAATCTCGTTCGTGCCGTCGAATGTCGAGTTTATCCTCGGACAGAATTCGGGACCGGAGCGATAGCTCGGACCTGTTCTACCGACGCCCGTAACAAGGATATCGTTTCTACAGCTTTCTGCCGTATCGTTAGTACAACGATGACCATCTAAACACCAGTCGCAAGAGAACGAGGAACTGACGCATTGTGTACACGACTTGTACGTGCTACATGTATCTTGTGGACGTGTCTCGTTTGTAATATTCGTAATGCCAACCGAAGGATCTAGCTGAGGACGCAGGGACTGAACTTCAGTTTTGGGGCAAATCTGTTTTCGGTCCAACCAAACGCTCGGTGCACCGCATTGCCCCTGAACCTCACACCTATTCGATCCCTGACACCAACCGCAACCGAACTTTTCGGGAAGCGAGAAGCATATACCGCAGCTGTCGGCCATGTCGTTACACCGATAGATGAGTAACTGAATATTATTCGGATTGTCTAACGGCTTTGAACCACCCCAAATAATAGCGAACGAGGCAGTCATATTGGGAGCGCGTGATGCATACGTGAATTCCACGGCGTCGCAATAAATAGTGTCGGCGAGGAGTTGAGCGTTAACTTGCATCTCGCGCCCTTCTATGTTGAACTGGCATACGAACCTCGTTTGTACAATGAACTGACCGATAACACGAACTTTGACTTTAATAGCTTTTTTGACACCAGATGGAACTAGAATCTCGTTCGTGCCGTCAAATGTCGAATTTATCCTCGGACAGAATTCGGGACCGGAGCGATGGCTCGGACCTGTTCTACCGACGCCCGTAACAAGGATTTCGTTTCTACAGCTTTCTGCCGTATCGTGAGTACAACGATGACCATCTAAACACCAATCGCAAGAGAACGAGGAACTAACGCATTGTGTACACGACTTGTACGTGCTACATATATCTTGTGGACGTGTCTCGTTTGTAATATTCGTAATGCCATCCAAAGGATCTAGCTGAGGATGCAAGGACTGAACTTCAGTTTTGGGGCAAATATGTTTTCGGTCCAACCAAACGCTCGGTGCACCGCATTGCCCCTGAACCTCGCACCTATTCGATCCATGACACCAACCGCAACCGAACTTTTCGGGAAGCGACAAGCAAAGACCGCAGCTGTCAGCCATGTCGTTACACCGATAGATGAGTAAATGAATATTATTCGGATTGTCTAACGGCTTTGAACCACCCCAAATAATAGCGAACGAGGCAGTCATATTGGGAGTGCGTGATGCATACGTGAATTCCACGGCGTCGCAGTAAATAGTGTCGGCGAGGAGTTGAGCGTTAACTTGCATCTCGCGCCCTTCTATGTTGAACTGGCATACGAACCTCGTTTGTACTATGAACTGACCGATTACACGAACTTTGACTTTAATAGCTTTTTTGACATCAGATGGAACTAGAATCTCGTTCGTGCCGTCGAATGTCGTGTTTATCCTCGGACAGAATTCGGGACCGGAGCGATAGCTCGGACCTGTTTTCCCGACGCCCGTAACAAGGATATCGTTTCTACAGCTTTCTGCCGTATCGTGAGTACAACGATGACCATCTAAACACCAGTCGCAAGAGAACGAGGAACTAACGCATTGTGTACACGACTTGTACGTGCTACATGTATCTTGTGGACGTGTCTCGTTTGTAATATTCGTAATGCCACCCGAAGGATCTAGCTGAGGATGCAAGGGCTGAACTTCAGTTTTGGGGCAAATATGTTTTCGGTCCAACCAAACGCTCGGTGCACCGCATTGCCCCTGAACCTCGCACCTATTCGATCCATGACACCAACCGCAACCGAACTTTTCGGGAAGCGACAAGCAAACACCGCAGCTGTCAGCCATGTCGTTACACCGATAGATGAGTAAATGAATATTATTCGGATTGTCTAACGGCTTTGAACCACCCCAAATAACAGCGAACGAGGCAGTCATGTTGGGAGCGCGTGATGCATACGTAAATTCCACGGCATCGCAGTATATAGTGTCGGCGAGAAGTTGAGCGTTAACTTGCATCTCGCGCCCTTCTATGTTGAACTGGCATACGAACCTCGTTTGTACTATGAACTGACCGATAACACGAACTTTGACTTTAATAGCTTTTTTGACACTAGATGGAACTAGAATTTCGTTCGTGCCGTCAAATGTCGAGTTTATCCTCGGACAGAATTCGGGACCGGAGCGATAGCTCGGACCTGTTCTACCGACGCCCGTAACAAGGATTTCGTTTCTACAGCTTTCTGCCGTATCGTTAGTACAACGATGACCATCTAAACACCAGTCGCAAGAGAACGAGGAACTAACGCATTGTGTACACGACTTGTACTTGCTACATGTATCTTGTGGACGTGTCTCGTTTGTAATATTCGTAATGCCACCCGAAGGATCTAGCTGAGGATGCAAGGGCTGAACTTCAGTTTTGGGGCAAATATGTTTTCGGTCCAACCAAACGCTCGGTGCACCGCATTGCCCCTGAACCTCACACCTATTCGATCCCTGACACCAACCGCAACCAAACTTTTCGGGAAGCGACAAGCAAAGACCGCAGCTGTCAGCCATGTCGTTACACCGATAGATGAGTAAATGAATATTATTCAGATTGTCTAACGGCTTTGAACCACCCCAAATAACAGCGAACGAGGCAGTCATATTGGGAGCGCGTGATTCATACGTAAATTCCACGGCATCGCAGTAAATAGTGTCGGCGAGGAGTTGAGCGTTAACTTGCATCTCGCGCTCTTCTATGTTGAACTGGCATACGAACCTCGTTTGTACTATGAACTGACCGATTACACGAACTTTGACTTTAATAGCTTTTTTGACACCAGATGGAACTAGAATCTCGTTCGTGCCGTCGAATGTCGAGTTTATCCTCGGACAGAATTCGGGACCGGAGCGATAGCTCGGACCTGTTCTACCGACGCCCGTAACAAGGATATCGTTTCTACAGCTTTCTGCCGTATCGTTAGTACAACGATGACCATCTAAACACCAGTCGCAAGGGAAAGACGATCTGACGCACTGGGTGCACGAGCTGTACGTATTGCAATCGAAAAATGTAAAATTAGTGGCCACATTATCAAGTCCTTGTGTTGTGTTGCGGTCGACGACGAGGTGGTTGACGAGGGCGCTGGTAGCGGCAGACGGTTCGGAGAAGGTCGGCTTTTCCTCGGCATTTTCCCCGGCTCGCGCGACGGCACAAGCGGCCGCCAGGGCTAGCAGCACGCGCCACATAGCGCGGGTGATTGTAGCCTACCACTGCTCGCGCTCACGTGTTCATCTGTAACGTGTTTCACTCATTCAGACACTCGACAAACATCTACAACGCTAAATATCTCGATACCTATGTATATAAAATATGTCAGTTATCTTATAAAAATAACACAGGCTCACGCTTACAAACTTTTGCCTTTCAAATATTATAGAGTGATTTTCGGCATGTAGAAAATGTCGTGCGCAAATACGCACGAATTTAATGTAAGATATCGGTGAAATGGATATTTTACATTGCCGCGTACATAAAAGAGATTATTAATTTACGATTACTCCTGAAGTTGAAATATGATTTAAAATCAAAATTTGTTACCTAGGGGTGAACAACTTGCAAACGCGAACTACTGTGACGGTCAAATTGAGTACTTACACTAATTTTACTGGCATGCTGATTTTACGAAGGATACTACGGGATATTCCCATGCCGCAAAACTGAAATTTGATGAAACTACTAAGCCATTTTATCACCACCCAGAAACTCACGCTCTGGTAGCGAAATAATATAACTATAAGTGGAAAGAAGAGTGACTAAACGTGATATCAACTTTTCGCATGAACCAATATATTCTAGGAAAATAAAATACTCAGTTGTTTTTTAAGAACCATCAATAGGCACGAGTCAATATAAAGTTATTCCTTGGTCTGTAGGAATTTGCTTTTCATATCCGGAATTTAAAATTGCATACAAAACGGTGGTTTTGCTGCACTTACTGAGACTTAGTTTGTAAGACTTTTTTTTTACGATATACAAGTTAGTACTTGACTGCGATCTCGCCTGATGGTAAGTGATGATGCAGTCGAAGATGTTAGCGTACTAACTTGGAAGGGGTAAGCATCGTACCGGAACGCTAAATCGCTTGGCGGTACGTCTTTGCTGGTAGGGTAGTAACTAGCCACGGCCAAAGCCTCCCACCAGACCAGACCTGAGCCAATTTAGAAATTATAAAATTCCAAAGTGGCCCGTGGCGGGAATCGAACCCGCGACCTCCCACTCGAATCCGAGCGTGCGCCACGGAGGTCGTCTAAATTGACAATTGTATTGTTTATGTTATAATAAAAAAAAAGTTAAGTTACTTTCTTTTCAATGCACGTTTCCTGTCATACTAGGTACAGATTTTATAGAGGAGTACAACTTGTTTATTGTTTACTTTGGAATTCGGATGTTAGTTAAAATTTTTAATTGTAGGAGTTAATATGGAGACTGTATTCTATGAAAAATAAAATTTGGATTGGAATCAGCTTGGTACAAGATTCCATAGGTACTTACATCCGTGGTCATTATCCTGGCAAAATGGGATTCATTTATTTCTTCTTCTGACTAAAGCCGATTCTAACATGTGATCAAAGTTGATTTTCTGTGGAAAAGGATTTAATAAAATTGGCATTTTAACATCTTGCGTTATGTGATCAAATGGCTCAGTAATTTGATCAAATTTCAGCTTTGATCATACATACATAATATGTGGTTGTAGTAAACGAGAAATTAAAAAGAAAAAATTAAATACTTACAGGATAGTTTGATTAGTAGGATTAAGGGTATGACGAAACGAGCAGAGCCTCCTTTTGCAACGCTCCGCGACAGCTTTTTACACTATTTTTCGAGGTACTGTGCATCCAAATAAAAATTCTTTGCACTAATATTACTTCGACTCTTAATCAAGTTTTGACTTGAGACGTACTATTGCTGCAAAACTATGTAGCGTACTATTCGTAAAAAACTTTAAATAGTTTGATTCGATAACCCGGATATCTTCACGATACGACCGGTCACGGTCAACTGTTGGTGATTAATGTAATATCTAAATACCAAACAAACATATCATTATGAGCCTAACAACAAGATGCGAGCGATCTGCTAATGCCAACAGCTACGCCCAATCGAACAAATATTGTGCCCCCGGCTACAACGCAGCGAGACAGATCATACTAAAGTCTTAAGAGCGCTCATGCCGACACTTTCTTCATACAAACATAGAAGTGTGATTACTACATTATTTGACGTGGTATGTTCAAACTAAAGTATAATAACGATTAATTTCATCAATATCTAAGTTGAATGATATTTAAAAAAAATATATTGTTTTTAATTTTACGAGCCTCGAAAGATTCACATTTTGACACTAAATATGTGGCAACTTTGAGCGTAAAAACATTAGATCAGGAGTATAAAAGCTAATGAAAAATTTCATTCAACACAGTATACATATTCAATACTTTAAATAAGTTTACTTTTTTCTGAAAATCACTTTTGCCAAACGACTGTTCAACGCTTTCGCGAGCTTAATTTCGGTGCAAATTCGTGCCCTCTGACTCAAAAGTAAAACGGAGCGGGAGCGGGACAGTATCACGGAATTATATGCGCATATGCCCTCACTACACCAAGTACCTATATCCATTTCCCATTCAAGTTAGGTGAAATAGCAAACAACTTTGCCACGTTCACTGGCAACTTCGGTCGAGCGTACTGAGCCACCTTAAGAGTCCGCTTACCTACGATGTCTCCAGACATTCGTAATACCAAAATCATTTTAATTCGTGCATATTTCGATCATGTAATGGTTTATTCGGGTTCATATAGTAAAACTCTATGCTCCTGGCCATATTTAGTTCGGAAATACTTCTCTAAAACGAAATATTATGGTCAGTTAGGTACATGCTGTTGGATGGATTCATACAAAAAAGTTTTTGAAAAAAAATGATACGCGCCTTAATATTGCGCCTAAATACGATCTCCTACCTTACTTCTAATATAAGTATGCACAAAAACATCCGCAGAAAGTGTAACAAAAATATCCACGCAACAGAAATAACTCTCTAAAATTAAATGATACTAAACAAAAATGACTTAGCGCTCTCGTATTCCAAACAAAGAACTGGTTATTCTAAATAAACGTAAATTATAAACACACATTTTCTCCCCTATATCCGATCTAACGTCGTAACTCGAAAGCAATGGCGATGGGTACCATCCGGGCGCGAAAATTCAAATTTTATTTAGTTTTTCGTTCATAGTGGGCTAATTATACATCGAAGGTTAATGGCAATGAGTTTTGCGGGCACAACATTAATGCATCTACATGTTTTTAATAAAAACTCTGCTCAACAATACTCATTTACTTCATATTGGTTCCCGATAGCTCGAAAACTGGGAAACTGCAAAAAATTATCTTTCGGGAACCAATATGAGATGAGTTGGGAACTTTCGAGCAAAGTTTCTATTAAAAACATGTAGATGGATAAAAAGTAGGCCCGCAAAATGCATTGCCATAAATATACAATGTGTAGTTAGTCTAATATTTGCAAAAAAGTAAAAAAAAATTGAATTTTGCCGGCTGGTAGGGCCGCAACACCTTAAGTGACATGTGGAATTGTGGACATACTTTCTTTTGGCACACTGCGAGTTTGTCTCATGAGTTGAGTTGTGAAGCAGTGTTAAATATAACACTGATGCGTCATGCTGCATTGGTTTTAACCACAGTTAAAAACCCTTCTTTCGAGCGTAACTTTACTTTGAAAAACGCTTAGATATGTACTAAGTAGGTATACACTGTTAAGTCCCAAAACCTTTCGATGCACGTGTCGTCCCGTGGACCTGGACATCCTCAGGAGAGGTTGACTTCACAATGCGAAATCGGATTTGAGAGACCATAACCGGGCACTTTTAAAAATGGAAGGCTGGCTAAGTGCGGGTTGGCAGGCTTCACGAGCCTTTGAAATATTATAGAAAGCTCTCCGATATTATCCTCCACCGCTAAACCCGAATTTCACCAAGCTCCATAGTTAAATAAGTTGTGCTGTCCCTTCTGAAAGATGACATAAGTATTATGTGATTTTCAAACAGGAAAGCTACAAAGATAAAAAAACTGTGTAATCTAAATAAATAAATAAAAAGCTGTTTAACCTAAAACAATAAATCATCGATAGGTAAGTTTAATATCTCGGTGGGGGATAAGCAGATGATTTTTAGTTACCGCAATAACCACTATAAGTCTAAAAATTCAGAGTTGTTTGGGATTTGATTTTTGAACCATGTACCTACTATATTTGTATTGCAGCAGTGAGTACTGCTAGGAGGTAGAGGTCTGGACCCCGGACTTTTATTGCCTTACCTATAAATGAATGAAAATTTTTCGAAATACGTGTGAAAAACCCACAGATATGGAAAAACCTATCAAACATCCCGAGAGGTTTTACATGTTAGTTCCATTAACGTCCACCCATTATTGTCCCAATACACTCTGACCGTACCGTACGTAACTTGTAGTAATGTATGGACAAACCACGTGACAGTCAAAAACCACGTGACCGAATAGAGACAAACAGGCTGTTTTTGAAAATCGACTACAACAATTCGAAAACTCCCTGGCGTTCTCGCAGAGGTTGTAGATTACTGCGCACTCGCATGACAATTGACAGCCGAAAGTGAACAACGCTAAGCATAGAGTAGATTCTTGGAGTATAGATTCTGCTTTAATTTGTTTTCATTAAGTCACGTGCTTTTTCTACTGTTGTCAATGCTTAACGCCAAGTTACTTTGCGTAGCCCTGCTAGCCTAACCTCTAACCTACCAGCAACGCATTTGCAGTTCCCCCGTGCGGCAAATGTTCATGTGCGTTTCATTGCTCTCATAAATTATTATAAGTACTTATTTAAAAAAATACTTCAATTTAAGTGTATGAACAAGGCGGTCAAAGGTCGTAGATAAACGGATACTTATACAAGTTTAAACAAATAATACTTACAAGCAAAAACCCTGACATCATCAATAAGGCACGTATCTACCAGATAGATACCTAAGTATTTACAATTGCAGTCATAATACAATGGGATCAAAGTAATCGACTGGCGGTCTACGGTGACACGTAAACAATCCAACGACCTTGCGAAATTATTACTGTGACTATTTCCTAAGCTGATCGCACAAATCATCGGCGCACGCAAGATCGGCGAAACACCGCACCACCGCACCACGCACCATAAAGACAAACAATGTGCAGTGCTAATTTTAAAATCTATATTATCGAAGTAGCGTGGCGTAAACGGAAGCTACAGTAGGTACAGTGTACATTCCTGTCTCCCATGAGATTTCGAGAATACTTATTGGTCTGTGCGTGTGCACTGCCTTCATAAGTATGAATATGAATATAGATGACTCGAATCCTTGGGAGTGATAGCGAACTGCTCTGATTTTACTAGTCTGTTCCTGTTTCGTAAAATAGTGGTATATTGTAAGTGATAACCAAAAGGTGACCCTTGGTTTGGTGGTTGTGAGCTTCTTCGCAGTGGCAGGGCGCGTTTCTGTTGTTTAACTTTTCGTAATATGTCTTATGTTTGTAAGGGAGAGTGGAGACCTTGCGAGCGGTGGATCATTTACAGGCTGAAGGTGGAATAGAAAAGGCACAACTATAGTAGAATGCTGGGGTTAATAAATAATCGAGATGCATGAATAAAAATAGGCGCTAACTATCTTTGCGGTGCGTGCGGCAAGTATGACCAATAAGTAGACTATAAGCTTTAAGTCATGTTCGTTGCTCTTGCTAGCTGCATGAATTCATTAAAATTCGAAATCATTTTGTTGATTTTAATGGTCCGTATTATTGTTATAGCGGGGAACGGAAAAGCCGAATGGATCCTGCTTTTAAACAAGAATCATTTTCATTTTGAACTTACAGTTGGAAGAATTTAAAAGCAAATTTAATGTACTTATAAGTATGCCATAATAAGAACAGGAAAAAAATACCTCGAATGATACCTATGTATGTTCTATAACATGAAAATGGCATGTAAACTATAGAGTATACTTAGTGGGTATACAAAATATCGTAAGGAGTAGGCAACTATTTTATCGAGTTTAATGTTAAAAACTGACACATCAAATTTTAATTAAAATTTGATTAATTTACTGAGTTGTTGTTCATGGTTTTAAATTATTGTACTCATAATTCGGACTACAACTTAGCACGTAAAGAAATGTTACTTGTAGGTTTTAACATTGTATGACATAGGTCTTCAACCTAATCGGTCTATGGACTTACTCCTATAGCTGGCAAAAGCAGCGATGATGTGTTGGTAAAGTGGATAGATAAAATTAACCCAAAAAATTCAAATTTCCCTTACCTAATATCGGATGACTCTGTGAGAATGCCTCCCTGCGGTGTCACGTAATTCTTTCAAATTGTCTACTTCAAACCGTGTTTCACCCCGACACCGGAGAATCACCAGGAGATTTTGACTTGCCAACACTTGCTTGTAAAGTTGTAAAATGCAACACGATTTAAATATCAAAAAAACGTCGAGTAGGTACAGTGGATAGGTAGGACCTACACTCCGGAGTGGATGTTTTCGGATGAATATTGAAAAGCATTTAATCGAGTGGAAACAAAATTAATGAAAAACTCTCGCGTTTTTTCATAAAGCACCCAATTGAAATAATGCATTTAAATCATTGGTAAGTATTTATTTTTAAGGTTCCGAGTTTTATTGTAAAAAAAACGGAAATTTTATAAGTAAGTACCTACCTAACTACCTATTCGTTCAGTTTATATCTATCTTTCATAAACTGAAATAATATGTGTAGGTAAGTAATTGAAATGCGTTAAGCACCTTCTTTTTAATTCAAGAATCATTCACAGACAAATTAGCTAGTTCTATTATTTTTTTTTATGGCATAACCACTCTGTATTAGACTTATATTTTTAAACATTAAGTAATATCAGTATAATTTCATGATCCTCAAAAATCTCGATTTAAATAAACACATAGTAGGTATATCGAGTTACTTTTATGATCTTTTGTAATGTCTATCGCACATTTTGAAGCGCTTTCTTCGACAGTGGACAGCCATTTGTATCGATAAATGAGAGTTAGTCCCTCGCCTACTGGTAATTTAAAATGATTTTAACATCCTTCCGCTTGGTTTTTTTTTATTAATTGCTCCATTGATTTTATTATTCAGACAATATGACTCAATGATTGCTTAAGCAGATTTCCGGTTAGTCGCAACTTGTTTGATGTTTAAAAAACGTTACAAGGATTCAAGTGGTTGTTATCTTTTTTTGTGGAAGCCCATGATACTCCAGTTTCGCGATAAATGAATTCAAGTAGACGAACATGCACAGAAAAGCTGGACATAAAACTTTCAGATATTGTGTGACCTTACTACATAGGAAGTTAGGTTATATTTAGAGGTAGGATAATACTTGACAACCTTCCTGGAGCAGTTGGTAGAGAACAGGAAGTTCCGGGTTCGGTCTCGCCACGCGGGTCTAGCGCCCACCCGATTATTTTACTTCTATAAAAATTATTAAATAACTAGCGAAACTTTTTTATGGTCTCTTAATTTAGGCCAGGGGTATACAAATCCAGTAAGTAGGTACTTATCCCTGTCACAAGGGATTATGCGTAGGTACGGTTCAAAAGGATATCAATATTTCTAAAGACTAAAGTTTTAACCGTTAACCTCTTCCACAGGGCATTGTGATAGAGATTTTAGAAAAGCTACAGAAGAATGACCAAAGGTTCATTAATCAAGTTTTCTCATGAACCAAAACCAAAATATTCTAAGAAAATTAAGCAGTGTTTTTAATTAAGAACCATTGTCGCTAGGAATTTGTTTTTCATATCCGGAATTTATTTTGTATAATATAAAAAAGTTACTTTCTTTTCAATTCACATTTTCTGTCATATATATATTTTATTGACTTGTTTATTTGACTAAGGAAACCGGATGTTATTGAATGGAAGCAGGCGTTATTTTGCGGAAATCCATAATTAGCAACTCTACGATTTCGCATTGTGAAGTCAACATCTCCTGAGGATGTCCCGGTGTCGGGACGAAACGTGCGTCGAAGAAAGTGATAGAAAATTGTGTGTTGTGTTTCATGTGGATGGTGTTCCTGCATATTGCACCATACAGAATCCTTTCAAGAAGCGGATAATAGCAAAACAAATTAATCAGTCCTGCTAACCGGATGTTAATTAAAAATATTATAATTAAAGGAGTTAAGTTAATGTGGAGATACTTATATAAATAAAAATTGGATTTAAATCAGCTTGGCACGGGGTTCCATACATCCCTGGTATGATAGTCATTATCCTTTAGACTTAGAGGTTCATAACTATAACTTAGTCCTTGATTAAAAAATATAATTGTATAGGAGTACTATTTCCTGTGGTAGATAGGACCTATTAAAGCTTTCTTCCACCACATATCCTCTGTTTAATATTAAAATTAAATAAACCGGAGCCATGGGCCGTCTCTGTAATCTGTGGTTGCAGTCTCTGTTGTCTGTGCTCGGTTCCGCTCTCTTCCATTTTTGACAGCTATGTAAGGCAAGTCGTAAATCTAATAGAATTATTAATAAAAATACATTTTTTCAAAGTGCGTGTTCATATTTATATATTTACATTTCAAAAGTCAGTCTACAATAGTAGACATAATTTGGTCCTTCGAGCCGGTTTATTTAATTTTAATATTAAACATCCTTAACATTGGTTCGGGACTTGGGACTTGGGAGCCGGGAGCCCGACGACAATCGGAGGATGTCCTCGTGGTGAAATTTATGGCGCCCGTGATTTAAATGCATAATGATCACGTAGGTCGGCGACGGACACCGGGGGAATATCATGATTCAGTTAATTAGTACCACCACAATCTAAGTCAACGAAGAAGGACATTGAAGTACCTAATTATTTCTTTAGCCCTACCTAGAACCTAATTATGCCAACCGTTGCATCGCTTAGGTACATTACATTTTATTAATAGCGTCGCGCATTCCAAATCATTGGTGTTAGAAAACTGAATTTTTGCACAAAGGTTAGCCACAAGGAGTCATGTAGTAAGCTCTAAGTATACACTTATTAGTGTTAGACGTACATACGTATACATATACTCTGTGTTCAAATGGTTTGTGGGGTTGCAGCTGACGGATGATTTTGATTTTAATTTGATCGTGAGTGGTAAAAAATCTGCAAGATACCCATAACCATCTTTCGTTTAGACTCCTTAATATGTCACCGAATAAGTTAAAAATATACCTACTATACCTAATGAATGATTTATATCTGATAGGAGAGCATGTCTGAATTATACCGTGCCTGCATATTGCATCTACCTCTAGTGATAAAGGACAAAAAATGATGTTATGATGTGTGATATGTTAAGCCAAAACTAATGCGTTACACAGAATTCGTATTCTAGAGGCAAAGATACTGATTGAGGTTTCATATGCGCCAGGAAGCCAATTAACTCAAAATGAATTTTATCAATTTCAAATTTGAATATGATCAAATTAGGACAATCCGAAAAGTTCAAAAACAGAACACCCTCTATGATGGAGCATTGGACTGTACCTAGATTGTCGGTGTAAATTTATCTCTATAGAGGAACGCGTGATAGGAATATGTTTCGGGGTTTTTGTCGATACTCGGAATCTGATACCTACCTGCTGTCTGATATGGTAGCCTGGTAGATAGATACAAGTTCGATATCGATTCAGCTTGTAAATTATATTGATTTGAATTCTTACTAGGAACGTATGTTCTATGTACCTACTTACCTTTCGTGAATACTTTTCTATGTTTCACTTAAGTGATTATTTTTATGTTTTAGACAAATCATCTCATATTTGCATCAGTTTTAACACTGCTAAAACTAGTGCTATCCCTTTTGACAGGGACCGTTGTGCAAGGCATAGTAGATTTTTAAAATGCCTTAAAAGAGACTTTAAAGCTGAATAAAAGATAATAAGTCCTTCATTGCGCTCAAAACCCTATCCCTGTAGAAACGATGCGTTTCCAACTCGCGCTTGTCTGTTTTTTTCTTCTTTGCTCGCTGCATTTTACGTTGAAACAGATGGGTCATACCTAAAAGGCGCGAGTCTGAACTCGCGACACACTTCTACAGTTTGTGCTTACGTGTTCATACAATCATGTATAGTACGAAGTACGAACAGTCTGAGAGTGGCGTGATTCACCTCCTTTCGATGGCTATATAATATCAGTACCAATGGATAAATTCAAAAGATATTCACTGATTAAATAAATCACCAATGGTAAACTACATAATGAGCAGTAGCTAATATAGGTTACACTTCAAACAACTCCTAGTCCCCTACCTTATACGGAACACCAAAGCACGTTAGAACTTAGAAGGTGAATTGACAATAGAACTAAAAGCATATAGACACAAGTACTTAGTAGATGATAGCTATTATTGAATCTGTAAAATCCGGAGTGTAAATGTGCAAAACCTCGTCATTCGTCACTAACATTCTGTTTAGAAGTCCACGTGTTTAAAGAAAGTAATCCACCTCCCCACCACAACACGGAGAATGGTGATCGGTGATACAACACAAGTGACTAGTAGATATAACCACCTAGGTAGCTAGCCAACTCTTAGCTGCTAGACCAAACACGCGTCACTTGACCTCAAGCTGCAACCATACTTAGAACTAGGATAGATAATTATAGTATTAATAATACTGTATCGATCAAATGCAAACCAATAATACCTAAAGCAAACTCAAAACACACTCAGCAAAAGTTTCAAAGTCCAAAACCTGACTGTGACATGCAAATTCGCCGCTCGAAATGCAACGTGACGTGACGGGTGGCGGGGAAGGTAGGGTTGTCACTTGGCCAAAAAAATTACTTATATCTATGTGGGTATCTAGTTAAATCCACGAAGACCTATATATAACCTTGGACCAATAATGTGACTACTATGACAGCGATACCATTAGCTTTTTGCGATAAAACAGTTTAGGTATAGTATTTCTCCGTATCTCTAAACGGCAGTCAGAAAAAGAGAAAAAATATTGATCACGCGTGAAAGATTACTTATTTAATTACTACTTTTTATTCAGTTACTCAACTGCAATCTCATCTGATAGACCGTAACAATATCAAAAACGAGTCAAAAATCTTTGCATTCGCAACAACATGCTCGTAGGTGGGATATAGGTACAGCGATATAGGCAACCCCTATCGAATAAAAGTTCATCTTTGCCACTACAAAAATGGACACTAGGATGTCAATGTTAAAAACTTCCACAAGTACTGAGTCAATGTAAAATCTCGCTCAAAATCATTTAAACGTCATATAGTTTCGAGGTCTTATTGTCGCGGGGCAGCCCTAGATCCAGGCGGCATTCCTAGCTGGGTGGGAGCGGTCATCGACCGTCCTCCGCTGGTCGTATCAACTACGCAGCCGCATAAGGTCAATACAGATCGCCGTGCCGCCACGACCGGTCCGCTCCACGCTGCCATTTCCAACATGGACGCCATTTGTTCGGTAAACAGAACCAATGGAAGAGTGTACTTCAAATAATTAAAGTAGCGTAAGGGAGTTATGAGATAGTAGAGAGACAACTAACAATCTAACACCATTGATTATTATAGTTCGTATTGACTCCTTTGCAATATTTGTTTGAAATTAGAATGGTCAAAAGCCGCGTGAGTCATCAAAAAAATCAAAAAGGTTGAATGGAAGCACGCGTTATTTTGCGGAAATCCATAATTAGCAGGACAGATTAATTTGTTTTGCTTAACCGCTACTTGAAAAGATTCTGTATGGTACAATATGCAGGAACACTACCCACATGAAACATCACACACAATTTTCTAACACTTGAAAAGATTCTGTATTGTACAATATGCAGGAACACTACCCACATGAAACACTACTGATTTTTATACAAACCTGTGAATATAATTCTGCTATTCCCGATTCCCGCCAAAGATTTATTGATTCCCGCAATGTTATTGTCCTTTATTAGTTTTAATCAATTTATATTTAAATTTGGCAAGCAGACCGTTGCAGTCAAGCTCAAGATCAAAATCTTAAGGTTAAATGCAACGGTCTGTATTATTTTGTTTAATAATAATAAAAATAATAATTAATAGTAAGTAGTGAATATTCAACTTTTTAGCTGATTCCCATGTCAATATCTAGTCGCCATGTTTGTGTCTACTGCGAGTTTCTGTATGCACAGTTCGAACCGTCGTACTCTTAGTTTGAACTATGCGTTGCTCAGTCTCAGTCATCAGTTAGCCTGGGAACTTTGTGCTTCTATAATTAACAGGAATTATGTAGATGCCGATGAAAATAGAGATAAGACAAATCACACTTGTAAACGAATTAGTAGTAACTCGTATGTCGCCGTAAACGTTTCTAATTCACCTAAAAACACACTTTTTTTAAAGTGGACCGAGCAAAGAGCAGCTGAATGAGGCAATTTTACCAAATCCAACCATTACGTATGCGAATTTTTTCCGGTTACGACTCGATTGCTCGCTAGAATTAGCTACCTATCCGCACGTATGTGGTAGCGAGTAAAGTAATCCGCTTTCGTAAGCGGTTAATGAGCATCGCACTTCCTTTCGCGAACGAAACTAGACTACGTTATTTTCTAAAGTAATTTGCCGAAATGGGCTATATTATAGCAATAAATGGTGTTTGGCACTCGGTCGTACCAAGAGGATTTCTACAAATTGCTTTTTCTGGAACTCTTGAACTAACTTGTAAATTGTCGATCGGTATCAATTTGAATCTTCGCAAATTCTCAATATGTCAATGATAATACAATAATTCGATTCTATCGAGCTGATCCGATGATGGATCCATGGCGTAGGAAGGATAGGATCTCTTCAATGTCTCCATTAAATTCCTTCGAATTTGGGCTCATCTGATTGTTAAAAAAATGAATACACTACATTTGGCAGCAAAGTAATAGGTCCATAATGCATCTGATCCTAGCGAATTATAGGTGGTAGGTAAATAAATAGAACATTTGAGAGGTTAGTTGTAAACCTCACTTTGGGCAGGTTGTTTTAAACGAGTCATTTTATTTTAGTGTATTTATAGTTTTGTAATCAAAAGACTAATTAACTAAGTAGCAAACTCCTAACACAAATACGTGTTTATAGTCTGTTAGCTTCATGAAGTCTTAGCTAGCTTGGATATGGATAACATTATCCTGTAAAAGCCAGGAAAAGTAAGAAAAAATATTAACAAAAAAATAATCACGCGACGATACAAATAACATTCCAAGTAGGCTAACATTAAACAATCATTACCGGGAAGTACAATCAACGGAAATACTGCTGATTATTGCAACAACAATGGATATCAAGACACGACGAACACGTCTCAACGTGTTTTATACGTAGGCAGGCATAAATGATAGGTACACGGGGACTGGGGAGGCAGGTAAGGAACTAAACTTTCCAACAATGGATAATAATAAGCTACTTAGTCATACGATCATGAATATTCAGTGAGTTTCACTTAGTGACGGGCATATAGGACATAGACCGTAGAAATTAGAATAGAATAGGCTAATGGTGGTTGGAGTCGAAAAAATGTCTGGTTTATAAAGAGCAAAAAGATAAGAAGAAAATGGTGGCGCCACTGTCAATAAGAATTCGATTGAAATTCAAATTTTTTGGTCAAATTTAACGCAAAAACAATAAATACATATTAACGATTCACTATATTAGAAGACTCAATCCTATGTATAGTTAGAAACCTAATAGTTTTACTGAGTATAATTCGAATTAAAGAAATCTGCTTCAAGCTTTTGCTGGTCTGTTAACTATAGAATGTTCCTAGACAGCTGATACAGTGACGGTAGGTAATATATAGTTATATTTTTCAATTACTTGCAAATAATAATTTATCTGCATTGTAGAGCGTCGTGTTTAAATTTAAGCTTATATTATTACGCAATACTTACTTTTATTTCGTTAATGAGTTTCATCAGCCCATTCCAGTTCATCTGGGCTATCAAAATACCTAGAGATACACAAATTCAATCAAAACCCTAAATCAATCTTTTCAGGTATTTTGTGACTCCCTGTTTGAAATCGCCAGTTAACATAAGTCCAACATAATAAGGAAGTAGGTACATAACTAGATTTTGCCCGCGACTTCTCTCGCAAGCATATTATTATGCTTATTACTAATCCCAAGGAAGACGTAAGTAACATGGATTTTCCAGAATAAAATAGTCTGTGTTTATTCAAGGACAAAGTATGTCAAGGTTAAATCCAAGCCTTGAAAGAGTAATAAGTAAAAACCCTACATTATACATTTCTATAATATTCTTTAGGAGGTAAAAGATGATTTAAACAATTTCCTAATCAAACATTCCAAAGTCATCGAATGACTCAAAATATTTTTGATATCGCGCCAGCGGGCGAAAAATTTTTTTGATGCAAGATAAGCGACTGATAACAGCAGTCTGTTGAATTTAAACTTGTTATCAATTATGTAGCTTATAAGTAAACTAGAACAAGAAGATAATAATATGTAGGTAACATATATTTTACCATTTACTTGGTTAAATTCATTTAGAAATTGTCATTTCAATAGGTGCTTCATAACCTAATAGGTACATGATAGTTGTAACCCCCACAAATAAACGCCGAATAGTATAAAATTATGGTGGAATAGTTAATTTGTTGATATCTCATAAAGTTTGACTTTGTCCAAGATTTTAAATAACTGATGACAGAAAAAGCTAAAACATAGCTATTACAGTTCAACTTTTGATGGAATCTGTACTTGGTCCTTACGTAAGAACCTAGTAAGAACAGCATAATAGTTTCAAACATTTTATGGCAAAAGATCTAGCTTTACTCTGTCTATAGTACCATTATGTCTGTTTAAATTCTAATATCGATTAAAAGAAAACTTTGGTTCCTCAATTTCCAAACAAATGCATTATGGACAAAAGAGGTCATTATTACAAATGAAAACACAGAACCACGACTTACTGAGAATTCGATAACAATTTAGTTTGTAGGTACAAGTATTTACTATGACGAATCGACCAAGTTTTTCGAGCTAGTAAATACAATGACGGCATAGTACCTAGTACCTACTTGTGTTACTCGACCGACCGCCACACTATTTGCGTGCCGCTCAGTAAGTAATACATATTAACGGCATAGAAGGCCTATTTATGCGATTTTGACCGGCCTCTCAGTTGAAAACTATAGAGACAATTAGTTTCAAATTTGAACGTCATGTATTTTGGATCTTTAACCTCAAAACGTTAAGACGCAGAAACACGATTGGAAAAACTTTCCTCGATAGAAAGTTTTCCCAAAAGTTGCTCCAATCTTCTCATATTTATTCAGATTTATCGGAAACGATTCAACAGTTTTCTGTTCTTTTTTTTTTTTTGGGTCCTTATTGATGAGTACTCAAATCGACGTGAAGTTTTTTTGAAATCAGGACTATACATTATTCACAATACAATTAAAACCTATTCAAGTGAAAACTCATTATTCCGCCCCCAAATTACGTAAGTGATAAGCATATGGTTAACTCTTTCGGACGTTTGATGCATGTATATTGACATCATTGTCTTTCTGAAACGCCTCATAGGCGTTAGTCTGTCCTGCGCTAATGCGAGAGTCGGACGTGCGCGTGAATGTATATTTCGCAGCCGTAGATTTCTGATCGTAATATAGAAAGTTATTCCTTGGTCTGTGGCAATAACCGCTGAAATAACGCCCTCTATTAAGCGGCTGAATGGTTATATTATATACTGTCAAACACGCCATCTGTTAGTATGTCGCTGAACGATTATGTGCGCAGGAAACCCACGTGGTTTTGATATGTACTTTGATAATATTTTAATTTTATATGTTGTCATTTACCTATTTTATTAAAACTTCGGTTTATTATTTTATAAAAAAATGAGAAAATTAAGAAATATTATTTTTAATTATTATAAAAATTAAGAAATTTAGTTGGTCGAAGATCTATGAGTAAATACCTCGCTGCTCGCGATGCAATAAAAAGGGGAAACAGGACGTCGCCTGTTGCCCTGCAGGTTGAAGACGATAATTTATTATTATTATTACAAGCTTTTATTTAGTTTCACATGTCCCGATGTTTGTTTGTTTGCCAAATTGTTGTAACTAATCAAAAATCCACTTCATGGCTACCGATAAATCGGTAAATCGAGTGACAATGCGAAATTATAAAGACAATGCGACGACCTCCGTGGCGCAGTGGACGCACGCTCGGATTCGAATGGGAGGTCGCGGGTTCGATCCCGCCACGGGCCACTTTGGAATTTTATATTTTTAGGGTTCCATACCAAAATGGTAAAAATGGAACCCTTATGGTGAGACTTTCTCCGTCCGTCCGTCCGTCCGTCTGTCACACTCGATTATTTCAGTAACTATCAAAGCTATCGACTTGAAATTTAGAATAGTTATAGGTAATAGTGACGCGACGTCATAACAATCGTAAAAATTTGAAAATTATTTTTATTTTTATTTAAAAAGGGGGGAAAACCGGGGCTTCGATTTTTCAAAATGAGATAACAATATTGAGTGGGGTATCATATGAAAGGGCGTTACTTGTGTAGTCTAAAACCGATTTTTATTTATTTTTATGTCCGATAGTTTTTGATTTATTGAGCAAACTGTCGAAAAAAATACCGTTCCCCCCTTATATCCGAAGTTTACCAATCGAAAAATCTGAAATAATTATGATCAATAGAAGTTAATGTATATTTTACAGGAAAAATAAAATCAACTCACTGACTAATATACTTTTTTTGATAATAACAATAATCCGCCAAAAATTTTTATTGAACATTGAAAGCTACCATTTTTTTATTGAACAGAAAAAAATTAGCAGGACAGATTAATTTGTTTTGCTACTATCCGCTACTTGAAAGAATTCTGTATGGTGCAATATGCAGGAACACTATCCACATGAAACACAACACACAATTTTCTATCACTTTCTTCGACGCACGTTTCTTCCCGACACCGGGACATCCTCAGGAGATGTTGACTTCACAATGCGAAATCGTAGAAGTCTAAGTCGTAGTGTTCCTTTTAAAGAATAAAATAAAATATATATTTTTAAAGAATAATTTAATATAATTTTTTAAAGAATATTTTTTTTAAAGAATATAATTTTTTAAAGAATAAAATAAAATATATATTTGGATTATGGTAAGACGATCAAAAGGTCACCGTGTACCTACATATAGCTATAGATAGAAAAAAAATTCGCTCGCGGGCCACATGTGGCCCGCGCCACCACGCGCACTACCTACTAGTAAGTAGTATTAAAACCATTCCAAATTTCAAGTCCATAGCTTTAATAGTTACTGAAATAATCGAGTGTGACAGACGGACGGACGGACGGACGGACGGACGGACGGACGGACGGACGGACGGACGGACGGACGGACGGATGGAGAAAGTCTCACCATAAGGGTTCCATTTTTACCATTTTGGTATGGAACCCTAAAAATAAGGAAATCAGTAGGTACCTACGACGCGCCCCGGTCTGTCAAAATCGCTTGTGTTTATTCGATTCGTCTTCGTGGAGTGAAATTATATCTATATACCTACCAAATTTATTATTATTTGCACAATCAGCTTCAACTTCAATCACGTAGGTACCTACTTTTAAAGTATTGTATTCTTTCCGCGCCATCTATAGGCATTAGTGATAGTTTTTTTTACGTATTAATACCGCTTTCTGCCGTTGTGCTAGTGTTCGTACGTAAAAGTACCGAAATTCGCCGCATCATATTGCCAAACGGCGTGCTATATTGAAGACACGCCCCTTTTTCCGAAGTACTCGTAAAAACTGAAATGAGTTTTTTTCAATGTAAGGCCTTAAACGGAAACCAGTTACTTACCTTGGGTGAATGATGTCTCGCGTTCGAAGTATTGTCCGTAGAACGTAGTCTCGTTGTTAGAAGTGCCTTTTGCCGATGATCATGATTTACAACCAATGTGTATTGATAAAAAGCTTGATAAAATCTAGAATGAACTTAAGAGTCGTTAGACTAATGAGATAGCTTGAGTCAAGAGATTCCCTATCCCTAATGTACCTATAAGCCCAATTTTCCGATTCTTCTTTATCTTCTGGAATCTGGCTTTTATAAATCCCTAAACTAAGCCAATTTGACGCGTATAAAAGTAGTGCTTAAAATGCTCACCATGGAAAATGATATCACTATTTTTAGACGCGTCAAATTGGTTTATTTAAGAGCTTTTGCACAACAGAATTAGCATCATTAGCTAAATACATGGTATTAAGATTGCTTCAAGTATTCAAAAATAAACCTTATGGCGATTATCCTTAGGTTCGTTTCCGTGTACGTGATGTTCTTAGCTGATGTTAATAAGAGGTTTCCAGTTATGAAAATATTGAAATCTGAACATTGATAAAATTTTGAACAATATACTTTACAGCTAAATAAAACATTTACATTCCAATGTGGTTACCTACTAAAAAGATAAATTTGTAAATAACCTTACGTCTTTTGAAATTTAGCAGTTTTAAAAAAACATCTTTCCTAATCTAGTCTGAATATAATCAGAACAATGCTTTAAATATAGGTTGCCCACACTGTCGCAAGTGGGCCAAACCTCAATACCTACTTGATAATCCAATTGTTTGGTAATTAATTCGTCTAATTCGATATACATACAATATATGTACATTGTAAATTGTAATACATGGATACTTGCTAAATATATATGCAAATAATTACGAATCCCAAATGAGCTTAAAATGGATTTAATATTCAAGTGGTATTAGTACAATGTGTAGTAAATCGTGTTAAACAAGTAACTTACATTATGTTTTGTCAAATTCGAATATTGAGAAGTTACACGCACAGAAAACCTGCCCACCAACTTAAATTTATTTGGTTTTGGAATCTGTACGCTAGTAACACAGGCATAATCTCTATGTTTTAAATATTAAAAATTCTTTGTAATGAAGTGACAATTAATCCGAGAATTTCGAAAAAGGACACTGAACAAGATATAATATTATAAACATGTAAAAATAACATTGTCTTTGTTCTTTTACAGCCTGTAATATTTTGTAAGCTCAGAAAAGCAAAAAACTAGATATTTTAAACAACAATTTGAATTCAGTGGGCAGGGGTGTGCAAAGCACCTTAAGAAAATTGGTATTTGGTTTGAAAAAGAATTTTGGCCTAACCTAAATAATAAATTGCTTTGAATTTAAATATTTTAACAAAAAATATTCAGAAACCAAGCATTTAGAAACTCATTATAAACATAGTAAATGTTTTAACATGTAAACAAACCGTCAATCTTGAGAAGACAATGTGTCACAAAAACTGTGACCGTGAGAAATGTCCTGATTATTGTTTCAAGTGCTGTTCAAATAATATTTGTAACTCTGCTGACCATATTGGTTCTGTTCAAGGGGCAGACCGATATCGAATGTATCTGGTATAAATAAAACATTAGTAACTACAAACAAAATTTGTACCTATTTAAGAATTAATAAATACGTAATTAACTTCTGTTGCAGTCACACATAAATAACTATGTCAATAAAAAAATAAAACTTTATAACTAAATAAAAGAGCACCAGATCTCGCAATCATTCCATTTATCAGATCAAGTCAACAAAACGATTACCTTATCCACATGGCACGTACTAACTTAATTAGAAGAGCAAAACTGTTTTAATGCGCTTGAAATTAATCACTTCGCAAAAAAAGGAACATCGTGCGGGAACCCTGACGTAACAATAACAGACAATGGATAAAAGTTCGCACACAATTTGCCGTCATCATTGTGTGAGCTATTAATACTGAATTAATTTAACGCGTTATTTTCCCTTTCCTGGTTACTAGGACAACAACATTGATGACTAGTTTAGTTTAGTTTAGTTACTCGACGAACTGTACAAATCGCATGGTGATATTTTCCGCTAGGACCGGTTTTGTGATGTAGTCGCTGCGGCGGAGCGGGGCAGCGCAGTCTGTCGTGTGTTAGTATCGAAATGTACTCACTCTCGTATCCGGCGGTCCAGGACCACAGCGACACCATCGCCAGCAGCCAGTGATACATGAGCCCTTCGATCTTCCAATAGAGGGGGGCGTACAAGGGTCTGGTCAGACGCAGCGCCATCATCCACACCACGTAAGCGGGGATGCAGTAAACGTTGTTCACGACCGCGAATGCCGTGCGCGCCGCGATCCTCACGTACCGGCTGAAAAAGCAGGGCCGCGTCGGGTCATCCTCGCCGCCTCGCCGCCCGCACCGGCGCGCGAGCGAGGCGGCCACCGCGCCCTCCCTGCGGACAGCTGCCGAGCGCGAGGCTTTCGTCGGCGGACAATGGCGCTGCGCCGGGCGCGGGGAGCAAACAAAACACAGCGTACATTCGACGATATTTAATAATGGAATCGTTCACCGGATCACTGACGGTTATTTCGTTAAGTAGATTGCGAGTACAAATTTAAAACTAGCCCGCCCGCGAGCGGCTGCGCTCGCCGGCGGGCTCACATGCGAATTCATTTGCGACACACATTTTACACCGATCGACGTAACATTAACTCGTACGACGCGAGCACACATAGACAGACATACACAATTTTTTTAGTTTACGATGCATACTGTGGCACGACCGCGGCCGGTCGGATTCGTCGTGTAAAATCAATACAAAGTTCATATATAAAATTAAAAAAACGACATCGGACCGCTGAAATTATACAAAAATTACAATATTAAAGACTGTACACTATCTAATATATACAATAGTCGCCAGCATAGATATGTGCGGGGGCAGTATGTACAGGGCGGCGCGCGCTCACACGTTGTAGTCGTGCGCCATGAGCCCGTGCACCTGCTCGAGGCGGAAGGCCAGGCGCTGCTTCTGCGAGAACTCGTCCTCCTCGAGCGTCACCATGAGCTGCTCGTTATACTTCACCGCGTACGCGTACAGCTCGTTGAGCGCGCAGTTCGTGTTGAACTCCTTGGTGTGCAGGCGCGACTCCTCCGCCAGCATGGCGTTCATGTCCTGGTCGGAGATGGCCGGCATCAGCTTGATGTCCGCGTAGTACCGCTCCACCCACTCCTTGTACACCGGGATGTCCTTGGCGTACAGGAGCTTGGAGGAGGGCGAGTCTTTGCCGAGGATGTGGTCGGACGTCGAGCACGAGTCCATGAACGTCTGCGCGATCACGGACAGGCAAGAGTCGACCGTGTTCGACTTGTGGACGTCGAACACGAAATTGGGGTTCTTGATTAGATTCACCCAGAAGCGCAAGGGGAGCGAGTTGCTCTTCCAAGTGTGAACTACTTCGGGATCGGATATGGCGTGTTGGAGCGCCTGGTCATCCAAGAAATCGAACATGTACTTTATCGCGAGAGGTAACGCGGAGCCGCGGTGGGCCGTGCTGAAGATGGTCTCGAACAAGTCGTCGACGAACTTCTGCAGAGTGCCCTTAGTGGCGAGAAGGCGCGTGAGATATATCTCCGACACCATCTTGTTCCCGCGCTCGCCCTCTTTGTGCGCGTCGCCGTCGTGATGTCTAACGAGGTGCCAGTATTTGAAACCGCCGCCGTGTTCGTATTTGAGCGGACTGGCCGGAGGGCTCGCGGAACCGTACTTGCCCCTGTTCAGAGTTTCGTAAGTGTGGGATTTATCATTCTTTTCCATATTGGACAGATTGTAAACCGAGCTCTGCTTCGCGACTAAGCTCAAGCAAGCGCCGTCGGGTACGCGATAGTGATTGAGGGTGTTGAGTTTACGCCATTCACCTTCGCATTTGGTGGTACTGTCTTCGTCGTACAGAATCAAGCGGCCGCAAGCGCCCGTGCGCCATTCCAAATCGAGCTCGTCACGACTCGGCCGCTGCGAGTACGGCGTGGCGCGGTAAATGGCGTCTAAACATTTTTCTTTTACTTGGCTAATCGTATCACAGTCGAGTACTTTAACTTGCACGTTCTCGGTCGTCGCCTCCAACCCGCTAACGAAGATGGTCTGCTGCGATATGGACACACTCACGGTCATCGGTTTGAAGTCGATCGACTGCCTAATTAGTTTCTCCTCGCTCAGAGAATACCGCGCCTCGGAGGTTATAACGTCCACGGGCCCTTTGTCTACTTGACCTTTCATCGATCTGAACAACAGATAGAGCGGCTCGCCGGCGCACTCGCGCAGGAATTTGTACAACAGAAACGTGAACCAAGCGCTCAACATTTTCTCGGCCACGCTTTCGGTGCGCCGGAGCAGTAATTTAGGATGGCTCTTGCTCTCCATGCATTTCTCTATGAGCTCTGCGAGGAGCGTCTTTAGCACATCGGTGCAATACTCCATCTTACTCTGTAAAGTTACCATTATGAGAGAAGCTACATTAACACGATCGCGCATGGAAAAATATCTATTGCTTTCTAAAGTACGAATAAATAATAGAAGGAATGTTTTATGCATAATAAGCTGGCCGAACATTCTCAAGCCCTTTTCTTTCCTAATAAGCTCTGGACGCTCCCACTGCAGGACGGCGTGGTCGTCGATGTTGGGGAACAGGATCTTCATGGCGTAGGTGCGGTAGTCGAGGAACGGAATGCCGCCCGTCACATCGCCTGTCAGGTCCGTCATCTCAGTCTGCAGCTCCGCGAATGCTTCTTTGCACTCCGCAGCCACCCTTAACTCTAAAATATCCATCTGCTCTTGCATATTCTTTAAAACCCTAATATTTTCAGTTGATTTTCTCCTATACATAACTAGAAACACGACAAATACTAAAATGAGTATTACAATACTTGCTATAACACCGAATAATACTGGCTTCCCTATCGCCGCCTGCAGGCCGGCCTGCGAGGAATACGACAACTTGCCGATCTTGTACGTGAGCGCGCGACCGACCTTGACGACGACGTCCGGAGTGTCGACTCCGTCGGGCAGCTCGTCCCGGGACGGCGGCCGGCACGTCAGCTGGTGCCTCGCGAGAGACGTGACGTTGCACAGGCTCTCCCCTATGTGAACCTCGACGTCGCTCTCGGTGCAGGCTCGGTCGAGGTTCTGACCGTTAATGGTCAAATATTCAGACTTATAATACTTGACATCTTCGTCAAACTTCTCGTAAATAGGATCCGGATAGAGAAGGAACGCGTCCCCCGTCTTGCTGGTGAGATTTTGAACGCTCTGAACGTCGTCCATGTTGAAGCCGTATTCCAACTCCAAAGGCCTGTCGGGATCCAGGCTCAAGCCGGCGCTTTCGATCCCGGGAGATTCACATATGAGATGGGTTTGAAAGTCGACTCTATGACAAGGGGCTATGTAGGGCCTGTTATCGTGATAAACGTATATCTGTGGAAACTGAATGGAATGGAAATTACGGCCCATCACTTTGATGTTTATCCCTCCGGACGGAATGCCCTTGGGTTGTTTACGTTGCGACGCTAATGGCGGGCCTGATTCCACGGAGACAACGACGGGGTCCTCGATATATTCGAACTTTTCACGCTCCAAAGTGCGCATACCATTATCGAACCGCATCCGGAGCGTGCCCATTTTTAGCTGATACGAATGACTAGTTCTACAAACCGCTTCCTCGTGAGATACGGATAAAATAGCGCACGGCAAATCATCGATAAACGCCTGTATATTGCTACCCGCGTTCAGATACTCGCCTGTGATACGTAGTTTGGTGCCGCCCGATTGCGGACCGTATTTGGGTTGGATAGAGTTGATTTTCGGATTCACGAAAGCGTAGTGATGTTTCGATTCCCCGCGATAGTCGGCCACACGTACGACGACCGGCCCGTCCCGGGGCACTTCTTCGCCAGGGCCGTCCACGGTGCAAACTATACGCCTCGTCTTAACGTACAACTCAATGATAGGCTGACATTTAATACCCGCTATCGTAACGCCATTGTAGATATCCGATATATTTCTACCTAGATTTATGCCCTCGATAGTGATATTCGTTCCGCCATCCCAAGGGCCTAACTGAGGCCGAAACGAGTGAATTTCAGGGTTGGGGCAAGTCTGTGTTCGGTTCAACCAAACGCTCGGCGCGCCGCATTGCTCCTGAACTTCGCACCTATCCGATCCCTGACACCAACCGCAACCGAACTTTTCGGGAAGCGCTAAGCAAATTCCGCAGTTATCAGCCATATCGTTACACCGATAGATGAGTATATGAGTATTATCTGGGTTATCTAAAGGCTTCGAGCCTCCCCATATAACCGCAAACGAGGCGGTTATATTGGGAGCGCGTGATGTATACGTGAATTCCACGGCCTCGCAGTAAATAGTATCGGCGAGAAGTTGAGCGTTAACGTGGGTTACGCGTCCTTCTATGTTGAACTGGCACACGAACCTCGTTTGCACTATGAACTGACCGATAATATGAACTTTGACTTTAATAGCCTTTTTGACACCGGATGGAACTAGAATCTCGTTCGTGCCATCGGATGTCGAATTTATCGTCGGACAGAATCCGGGACCGGAGCGATAGCTCGGACCTATTCTACTGACGCCCGTTACGAGAATATCGTTCCTACAATTCTCTGCCGTATCGTGAGTGCAACGATGACCATCTACACACCAATCGCAAGGGAAAGAGGAACTGACGCACTGCGTGCACGAGCTGTACGTGTTACAATCGAAAAATGTAAAATTAGTCGCCACAAAATCAGGACCTTGTGTGGTGCGTACGGAGAGCTTAGCCGTAAAATGATGTTGGCCAGCCGGAATAGGCGGAAGAGTATCGGTACGCGGTGTAGTACAATTCACCCCGTAAGGTTTTCTAGTTGCATTAGTAATAAGAGTACGATCTAATGCTGTAAATGCGCATAAGAATTGTCCATTAAGTGTAGGCAAGTTTTCAATAACTAAATCTAAAGTTCGAGCAGTAGTTCGTTGTAACTGATTAGGTGTCACTTGAGTTATGGTCGTACATCGACCGCTTCGATAGGAGATCCAGTACAGGGGATCCTTAGCGGCTTCCTGGCAATCGGACCGTAAGCTGCACTTGTTCTCGAGCGAACACCACCCGCAATAAGGGTCTTTGGCTCCGAGACACGTCTGGCACGACTTGTAAACGCTACACTCTTGAACTTTCACTTTGGACACTTTGCGTTCCGTCATCACATATAAATGCATCAGTTGAGTATCGAAGAATAAGTCTTTGTTCACTGGTGAATTCTCGTCCACGACGATATCTCCATATTGAAATGCTGAAGTGGCGCTTTCTACTACGATCTTCTTGAGATGGCCATCCGAGGTGCCGGCGAATACGACCGTGTAATCCCCGGTGGCGGTAGCCGCTACAGCAGTTAGCCTCTTCTGGAACACAGCCACCGGGACTGCTTCTACGGGCTGCTCACCGCCCAGCGGAGTATTCACATCCAATCCACAGAAATCCTCACTTATCGACTGTAATTTAGTGCCGATGCAAGCGTGTGACGGAGATATAAAGTCCAAGCCCCTCGACCCGTTCCCACTGAAGCATGTCTTGATATTCTGCATAAATTTGCGGCGAATGGCTTTAAGCGAGTAAACGCAAAGGGCTGATAGATTGGATGGCGTGTTGGTATTAATAGATTCACTCTGACTGAACGCGGCAAACAAGACATCATGCTGGGCGGTTATTCCGAGTTCACCTGCTAATACCGATCCGGCTTTTCCAACAAACGCGGCCTGGACGAGATTGTAGCCAAAATTGCCTCCACCTTCACCCATGCAGGACATAGGGATTTCTGTGTACGAATAATAGTTTTCGTCGTCGTGGCATACGCGCACCAGCTTACTATAGTATGTATCGGATCCCACGCCTCGTAACTGTGTCGTCAAGAAGTAGCTGAATCCTTCGGAACTGAAGCCGTACACGTAATTTATAGGATATCGTTCTCGGGATAAGGAATTGACGAACATCCGCGTTCCGGTTGTGACCGCAGTTCTCGCAATCATGAAGAGTCTGTCATCCTCCAGGGAGCGGCTGCTGACCGTGGGCACCTCCGAGCGGTAGGGCGAATTGCCAGTAAAGGTGACGCCCACGTACATGACCTGCGTCATGGGCGGGTTGGGAGGCCCCGGCGCGATGAAGGCCACGGTGGAAGCGCTGGCGTTGTTCGCCACGACGGGCTCGCGCACCTCGCGCACGTCGTGCGAGATGTTGTTGAGGTTGCGCACGGAGCACAGCCCCTGCAGGACGGAGCCGCAGGTGATGAGGCGACTCGTCGCGTAGTCGATCACGAGAGCCTTGTTCACGTTGTCCGTCGGCTTCTTGACGAAGTTGGGCGGGCAGTCGAAGGTGCATTGCGCGGAGTCATTGACGGGGCCCGTCGCGATCGCCTGCGCGACCTCCAGGTCGGGGGACAGCTGGTAGATGTGGTTGACGGCGCCGACGTACACGCGGCCCGTGTTGCGGTCGACGACGAGGTGATTGAAGAGGGAGCCGGTCGCGGCGACCGGGTCGGAGAAGGTGCGCACCACATCCTGCGAGGCGCGCGCGGCGGCGCACGCGGCCCCCAGGGCCAGCAGCACGCGCCACATGGCGCGGGCGCATGTGGCCTACCGCTGCCGCACGCGCAGGCACCCACCCGTCCATCTGCAACGCGATACACCCGCTCAGCCACTGCCGGCGCCCGCCCCCATCGCACCGCGCCGCTCCCGCGAACACAAGGACTACTACTCGACAAACGGACAACATTCGGAGACTCGGAGGGGTTCGGTGCGATGGAAGCGAGTCCGCGGCCGCTGCGGGGTCGCCCGGTGGCCCGTCCTCTTCGACGACTCAGTACCAACCTATTTTACGTTAGCTCGAGCGATCCAGAGCCGCCCTGGGAGACGTCGCGTCCGACAAAATATGCCGATACCCATTAACATTTGAGATTTACAAGACGATGCACAATCCGACACGTAGAAACAATCTTGCAGCACGTAAATACACACGAATAGAACGTAAGCAACCTGTGCAACGGATGTTTTTATATCGCCGCGTACAAAAATAGGTTAGTACTAGGATGAACGGGCACCGGCGGCCCCGACGCGGTCAGTGTACACGCCGACGAAAGCCTCAGCATCATAAGGGGGGTGTAACAAAAAATCATACAAATTGGCATGCTGTTCGTACGAGGGAGTGAACGTGGTAGCGAACGAGAAATCAAAAGAAAACAAATCATATTCGAAACAACTAAATACATCGACGACATCCAGGGTACTTACAGGATAGTCATGACGGAATGAGAACGGACGGGCTTCAAACTATTTAGCACTAGTCGATCATGTAAGCGAGTCAGTACGCGCTTGCATACTGCGCGGCCTGCAAACCTGCAACAACAAACAGTACGGTTTAAAGCCCCACGGGGCTCCATCGATCCGCGATCACTGTATACGACTTTCGAGTCCCTGGCTATTAAATATTCACTAGGCAAATACCATCTATGTGAAATTAGCCTAAGTATACGTTTCCGATAAAATCACCTTTGAATTCTAACCAGAACGTACAGGAGTCAATAATGCTGCGTAAAGTATTCGTAAAGAAAACTAAGGCGCTCGATAGTGTGATTCGATAACCCGAAGACTCAACGCTACACGGCACGACCGGTCGCACTCGACTCTTGTTGATTGCATTCCCCGCTATTGCCTACAGCTACACCCACTCGGCCGAATCTACCACCTACGCAGTGGGACCGACACTAAAACACTAACAGACCCTCGGAGATCGATTGCGAGGCCTCTGAATCTATTGTACAATAGCGAGATAACGCATAAACTCCGCATACAACTGGAGAACGGAGAAAATACTGTCAGCCATTACCGCGCACGCCAGTCAATAATACGGAAGCCATTTCAATAAACGCCGTCGATTCTCTAATGCATTACATCCTACTTTAATATTTACACTCACCGTGATTAGTGATAATCTCACAAATGTTACAATCCTTTAGAATCCAAAGCCAGGTGGCAGGTATAAGTTGCACTATTGCACCACTTCACAATTTTTCTTTGTATAAAATCACTGTTGGTCGTAACAAAAACACTAACACCACATATAAACGAGTTTATTCACATTATTGTTACGAAATATCTTATTTTTTATAAACTGTACTCGGTTTTGTATGCAATGAAGCCCGTTTTGCACTAGAGTCCACGACAAGAGCATCAGTCTTCGTACATCGCCATGGAATGATTTCAGTTTCGCTTTTCGAACGAGTCTAGGCGTGACTGGCACGAGTAAAACCGATTTTGCCCGATCGTGAAGTTAATGCCTTGAATGACCACTTGAGCAGCACTGTCATTAAATGCGTTCAAATTTTCATCATAGACAAATATTTGTGGTTTTAAAAAACTGAATAAAATAAAACGAAATTATAAAACATTATTGATAGACTTTATTCAGCCATTTAAGTTTGCAATTATAACCTTATCTATTAAATGTAGTCCTTTGACAATCAATGCATTTGAATCGTAAACATTAACATTTCATTTGCAAAGTAATAATACACATTACTCCACTTGAAACTTAAAGTACAAGTGACTTGGAATGGGACCAAAAAATAATAAGATAATTCATTAATTTTACAATTCATTCATAAAAATAAACTTGATCGCTTGGAAATATCATAAACTCATAGAGCAAAATGCCTATTCTGCCAAATAGACACACAAGTTTGACAAGCTCTCTGACAAGTGACAGCACGATAGACTTTTGTGTCAAGTGTCAATGTCAACCATCAAGGGTCTGTCAAATACTTGCAAGAAAGACGGACCGTATCAAAATAAAAAGAAAAACGTGTTATTTGCTACAAAATTATGGCTACAAGCATGTTTAAGGTATCCTCTGCGTTATTTAACTCTTCTAAAAATTACCGCTGTGTCGTTGGACTCGTAAACAAGGGCAACTTCTCAACCACAAATGTCACCAAGGTACGTTGCATAACTGCTATATTTCTTATTCTTATTCTCTACTGTGGCAAGAAATAATCAAAAGAAGCATATTATAATACCACTTCTCAGAAAGCTAAAATTACAAGAAGGTACTTTTGAATAAAGTATCCAAAGGCATAACTTGCAAGATACCAAAGTTATCCTTCTTAATTGATTCAAAAAATGCCGGCTCTTATTCTTACCTATTTCATTCTCGAGTGCCGAAAGATTTTAGTTATGACTATGAGTATTTTTAGCTAACTATAGCGTAACTCAGTAAGGCCCACGTCCGCCGATTTTTTATTTATTTTTTATTTTTTTAGGTTTACCAGTGGATTTACATTGATTCTTAAGATAAATACTTATACAAAAATTTTCAATACATTCACAGGGTATATAAATCCATTTATAGGTAACCACTACTTGCTTAGTTAACGATATTAAAGGTAAGGGGCTTGGAATCGATTGCCTTGAATATTTCTTATATCTTTAATCTATTTCTGGGTGGTCATAAAAGAAAATAACCACTCAGAAGGATCCATCCTCTTTGTCACCTATCCATTATCCGAGTCTGGTTGCCCTCAAGTCCCTAACTAGCTTTGTTTGCTCTTGTAGTCTAAGTTATTTATGAAAATAGACTTTTGCGAACGAGAATAAGGCCCTCAGCCTTGTGATAGCTTGAGGTTTACTCTTTAGCCTCACCCATACTGAAAACAATAACTAACCACCAATAAGAAACCTATGTTTATTCTTAGGTCCAAAAGTTGAAGAAAAAACAAAATTTTTTTGAGAAAATTCACAATTTTGGCCAGTAATTGTCAGTCAAGCAAGAACACACCTAATATTAAGACAAATGTGGTGGAAGTGTTTTATTGGTGATCATAATTGTGATATGTGGTTGTGGTGAGATGGTCCCGCACCAGCAATTTACAGCTTGCAATATAATATTGATGGTCTCAGAACGACAAATGTAAGACAGTGCAGTATACAATGATATTGCCATGCAAGTTCTGGTATTACTGATCATTAATGTTTCTGATGGGGTCTGCTAAATAAACTCTTCACCATCCCATGGCCCCACCACCCTTACAGACTCTTGGACTGAATCACAGAAGGTCACCTGACTGGTACTTGGTATCTGCGCTTTTCCCAAAATGGATGTCTTCTTAAGCTCACTACAAATTGTTGCGTTTTATTACCTATTGTCATTCTTCTTTTTCTACTGTTATGTTACTTCTGCCACTGCTCCCAGCCTCTCCCAACAAACTGCTGGAGTTTTCTGGTTTCTTGTAATGAGCCATAGAACACTCCTTTAAATTATCGCTTGTTCGATCCCGGACACACTGTATATTATAATCTTTCTTGTAAGTTATAAAATTCCACATTGTAATGCCGCCTTCTATTCAGTCTCGTATAGATCAATGAAAAATGAAAATCAGTGGAAGAGCGATCACCGCGACAGGTAGTGGTCACGGGTTCGAATCCCGTTGGTAGTGTTAATTTTGATACACTTTTCACATTTATAAAAGTGATTCTTTTAATGTTTTACTTCTTTTATTAAGCCTCGGTGCGCGAGTCCGACTCGCACTTGGCCGGTTTTTTCTTTTCAAGCGACGCTGTGCTTGGTGGTGGTGCGCCTTTGATGATAATAATAATTAAAATAATAAAATAAATATGATTCATTACGTTAAAAATAAATATATACTAAATGAAAAATATATATAAGAAATTAAATAAAAAATTGTAAGTTTCTTACCTAAAACTGCCACAATTTGCAAAATAAATAATTTAATTACCAACAATATAAACTGTTAAATTGATAACATTCGTTATCACGTCGATTTAACCGCAAAAATAACCAGTTCTCCTACGCATTTTGATGTGAGCGCGCGTCCTATCTACACTGCATAAAATACTAAGGTTTTCCCGAGGCTTCACTTGCGTGGATTTTGATTTTTTACGAAATCTAGAGTAAACCGTGGATTGTTCCGGGATTGAAAGTATTTAGAAAGTTGTGTTGGTCGATATAATTAGCCATCCTTACATTAACTTCACGTGGATTTCAGTCAAAACTCTGCGAGATCTGTTGCTTTGCCCTAAACCGGCGCGAGCGGCGTTCCTAAATTCAGTAGGTACATTATTATATATGTAAGACATTGAGGATCTCCAAAAACAAACAACAAAATATTGTTTCTCTGAAAGTACAAAGTTTTGTTTTATTAACAAGTCTTTACAAAAGTTATTATCAAGTTACGACAATTACACTTCTATCTCACCTGAAAGTACAAAGAAACGACATTTAAAGTTCACTAAATATCGAGTCCTCAATCACATTCTTTCTATTAGTTTTTATAACAATAAAATGCACAAAACAATCTGCGCGTCCCACGCCATTTTAAATCATAGACACAGATCAATATCATAGCCGACAGACAGCTGATACGCGAAGCGCGGCAAATTCAAATGAATGAAATGTCACTCATTTCATTACATCTCCCCCCCTAAGAGCGAAAATTCTAAGCAATATATCTGTAAAATGTACTTATAAGTCATCTTCATATTCATTATCATCTCCTTCATCTTCTTCAGCCTCTGTTATGACAGGTTGCAATTTTGTTATATGAAATAATGTTGATTCTGTTTTTCTGTTGCCTGTATCAATCCTATAAATGGAATTCGATATTTTCTCTATTATTTTGAAAGGGCCTATTTTTAATTCGTCTAATTTCTTTCTATTCAGTCTATTTCCATTTTCTACATATACACTGTCTCCTACATTAAATTCTTGCATTTTTCTATTTCTATCAAATATTTTCTTGTTATACTCATGAGATTTTATTGTATTCTCTAATGCCAATCTTCTATCAGCAATCCACTTGTCTTCCTTTTCCATCGTTTTGAATTCATTTGGTAGAATACTGACATTTGTACCATCCAGTAAATATTTTGGTGCAAAACCTGTAACGGAGTGTTCTGTTTCATTATATTTTTGTATACATTCTCTTGCCAGTGTTGTCCATGTTCTCTTATTATTTTTCTCATTCATTTTACACCTTATTTTATTTACTATTGTTTGGTTTAATCTTTCATTCAAGCCGTTCGAGAATGGTGTATTCACGGCTGTAAAAATTAGTTTAATATTATTTTCCTGCAAAAATTGTTTAAATTCTCTTGAATTTATGCCCGGATATTGATCTGTCAGGATAATTCCAATCTCATCTGTCTCTAGTACTTTCTTTGTTAAATTTATAAAGTCACATGCATTCTGGGTTTTCGAAGTCGCAATAAATGCATATCTTGTGTAGTGATCTACTAAAAGGTGTAGATATTTCTTTGTAGACCTAGATCCTCCAAATCCACCAATAGTATCCATTGACATTATTTCAAATGGTTTGGTAGCTGGTCCCAGTTGTGACATTAATCCAATTTTTTTTTGACATCTTGATTTATTTTTTATGCATATTTCACATGTTTTACAAATATTTATGATATTTTTTGTTAGGTTTATAGCCGTATATATTGAACTTATTTTTTTCTGCAGTTGTCTGATCCCAATATGGCATAAATCTTCATGCACCTTTTTTATAAGTTTTTTACTAAATTCTTCTGAGAGGATAATCTTTTCCTGTTTCTTTATTTTTTTATAATAGATATTATTTTTTAGTATTAAATTTTGTTTCTTTTCTCTTATTGTTTCATTTTTCTCTTGGTCTCCAACTATATCTTTTATTTGTATTAAATTAACTATTCTCAATGTTTCCTCTCTGTTATCTTCTGGTTCTAATACAGGGTTTCGGCTCAAACAGTCTGCTTCTACATTTTCTTTACCAGGTATATATTTTACGGTAAAGTCATACTGAGATAGGTAGTATGTGAGATCACCCAATTCTTCATCTGTCCTGCATTTAATGTTCATGTTCTCTAGAGGTTTGTGATCTGAGTAAATGGTGAATTGTTTTCCGATGAGCCAGTGCTGCCAATATTTAACAGCTTCTTTCATAGCAAGACATTCTAAATATATAGCCTTTTTCCGTTTTTGATGTTCATTCAATTTTTTTGAGAAATATGCCACCGGTTTGTCTTTACCATCTAGTTGTGTCTGTTTTAATATTGCTCCAATGCCCTCCAAAGGTGCATCGGTAAAGATTTTGATTGTTAAGTCTTTGTCGAATATTTCCAAGACCGGTTGCGAACATAAATATCTTTTTATCAGATTGAATGCTTCTTCACATTTCTCTGACCATACAAATTTCTCGTTTTTTCGTAATAAATTGTGTAATGGATCTAAGATAATTGCACTTCTTGGTATATAGTCATGGTAGAAGTTTATTTTTCCCAAAAATTGTCTGATGTTCTTTTGCGTCTTAGGAGTTGGAAAGTTCCTTATTGAAATCAAATTGTCTTTTAGTGGTCTTACTGAATTGTTCTGAATTATATGGCCGAGGTATTTTACCGAGTCTGAAGCAAAGGTACATTTCTTAAACTTCAGTCTAAAGCCTTCTTTAATTATTGCCTCTAATACATTTCTAATGTGCCTTATATGTTCTTCAAAGGTAGACGAGTATATCAAAATATCATCAATATAGTTAACCGAGTATCCTGTGAGATTGTGTTTTCTTAGAATATTGCTTAAGATTCTCTGGAAAATTGCTGGTGATGTTTTCAAGCCAAAAGGGAGGCAGGTCCACTGGAAGTGGCCATCTTGTGTGACAAATCCTGTTTTACTTCTGTCTTCCACCCGTAATGGTATTGCCCAAAATGCTGAGTTTATATCTAGTGTAGTAAAATACTTGCAATTTCTAGTTTTAATAATTAGATCATCTATCAAAGGAAATGGTTGAGCTTGTGGTATAACTATTTTGTTTAACTCTCTGAAATCTACACATAAACGGGATTTTCTATTTTCACCTTTTTTAAACGCCAATGTCACTGGAGCAGCGAAAGGACTGTATGATTCTTCTATTAAATTGTTCTTTAGTAAATTCGATATTTGCTCTTCAATTTCTAATCTATCTTGTATTGTACATCTGTATGGTCTTTTACTACAATATTTATTTACTTGTAAATCTATGCGAGCTTCATAATCTTTAACTGAACCTATATCATACTTGTCCTTAGCAAATATTGTTTTATATTCCTTTATAATTTTCTCTATCTCAATTTTCTTTTGATTATCTAAATGGTCTGTCATACTTATAAATTCCTCTGTTTCTATGTGTTCATTGAAATTTACTGTATATTTTTTTATATTATTATCTTCATTTCTGTTATCTTTAGACATCCTGTCTATTTTATTTGTTATTTTCTTTTGTTCTATCTGCAAGTTCTCATTTTGGGTTAATCTGAATTTCTTTATCATATCTAATCCGATTATGAAATCATCAAAATCTTCATTTTCTACTATGTATACATCCACCTCTTCTTCTAAATCAAATATTTTAATTTTTATTGTTATCAAGCCATCCATCTTCTTCACACCATTAACCGTTTTCATGTATGCTATGTTCACATCATCTTTTTTTTCTTTTACTTTTATTAATCTTGAATTTATTATAGAAATCTGTGAGCCTGAATCATAAATACCACTCACTTCTAGTTTATTTTCTAATAAAATCTTGATTTTGATTAATGGTGTGCTTACTAGTTTTTTTTCTCAGTATTTATGTCTACTTCAATTATGGAGTTATTGTTTACATTTTTAGTTTTAAGAACTTTTTCAGGTTCATTTTTATTTTTCTTGAACCAACATGACTCCTCTGGATGATATCTAATTCCTTTGTCCAAAGACTCACAAGTCTTACATGACTTCTTCTCATAAGTTTTATTTTTATTATAAAATGTACTGCTCTTTATGTTAGTTGAGTTTTTCTTATACATCGTGCCTTTATATTTTCTTATCTCGTTGAACAAGTCAGTAGTGTTGTTGAGTTCATCCCTGTTTAACTTATTTAAGATAAATCCAGGTAAACCAGTTGCAATAAGATCTATCATTGTTTTGGAATCTATAGATTTGTTTATATCTAATAAAAGCCGTTCTTTTTTTATGGCATAATCAATTAACTGTCCTTCTTTATACCTAAATGCGAGAGCATATGTGACTATGTCCCATCCTTGGTTTTTAAAAGTTTCTAAAAACTTGTCTTTCCATTCACTCCATTCAGAATTTATTGTTAGTTTTATGATCATCGAGCTATACCAATCCAAACAAGGTTTATCTAAAAATAACCTCAAAATATCTATTTTTGTCTCATCTTTTGTTATATTAAAGCGCGCACACTCTTTTTCAAAAATTTCTATCCATTGCATCGCATTAGGATTTTTGCTTGTGAATTTTTCAATAATAATTTTTTCTGAGATATGTTTTAAGTTATGTTGACTTTCTTTCTTAGTTGTAGTTTCTATTAATTGTTCCAAGATTTGTTGCAAAGTGTCATTTTTGTCCTTTGCTTGTGTTGTGCTCACTTCATCTAAATATTGATCTAAAAATTGCATATTACCTTCCTCATCTACATATGTCTTCTTTAGATTTTCATCCAACTTTATCCATACTTTTCTACTCTGGTGTCTTTTTTTAATGCTATTTTTTACTTTTGTGAAAGTGTTCGTTTTAACAATATATGTATGATGACTCACCGGCTTCAGTTCCTCGGGTAAAACATAACATTTTCCTTCTTCAGTAGATATTGAGGTTATAGCTAATACATTTGATTTGCCATCATTTGAGGCTATCATCGTAAACTCAAACTGAAGCCGGTCCATATTTTCTTAGTTCACAAAAATGTCGTTTTGTAAGACATTGAGGATCTCCAAAAACAAACAACAAATTGTTTCTCTGAAAGTACAAAGTTTTGTTTTATTAACAAGTCTTTACAAAAGTTATTATCAAGTTACGACAATTACACTTCTATCTCACCTGAAAGTACAAAGAAACGACATTTAAAGTTCACTAAATATCGAGTCCTCAATCACATTCTTTCTATTAGTTTTTATAACAATAAAATGCACAAAACAATCTGCGCGTCCCACGCCATTTTAAATCATAGACACAGATCAATATCATAGCCGACAGACAGCTGATACGCGAAGCGCGGCAAATTCAAATGAATGAAATGTCACTCATTTCATTACATATATAGTAGTATACCTATATGGTATATTAAAGGAACAAAGGAGGATTTTCTGTCCCAAAACGTAGCTCAGAATTCGGATCCAGTCTTTGTTAATTTACCTTCAAAATCTATGCAGATATTTCGAATACTAGCGCGTTAAAACCTTCAAATAGATAGATTGACAGGAGTTATGTATTGTGAATATCTTCTGTTATTTCGAAAGCACAGACAGACACTTTTATTTTGTTTATTTGTATAGATACCTCTTCGTTACTTAATATGTACATAGCTTCCCCCAGTTAGTCTAAAGCAGTTTGGAGGGGCTTCCAGACAGTCTACACGCGTCGAAGAACGTCGCCAAACTCGTTTTGCCTTTCATTTTAAAATATTTGTTAGGCGCTGGTTATAGTTTTCGTTGTAGTATCAATGTTAAATATCCTCTTTATTAATAAAACTTAAAACTTATATCGTATAAATTGACGTGTATAATTTGTCAATCAAATAGGATTTGTGTTGTATATTTTGCTCAGTTTGTGATTTAAAAACTTGTTTAGAAATTAAAACCAATCCCTTGTTTTCGTTTTAGAAGTTTTTCTCTTGATTTGTGTTTATCTGTATTCATAAAGATCAAAATGGCCTGCACAGTTTGTGTGAATAATGACGATAAACCGGTAAAAATGGTGAGTTTGTTAAACATTAATGAAGAAGGTGACCTTTTGTGATATAATAATGACGTATAATTTGTTTGCGAATCACAGGTGCCCAGTCAATATTAATTTTATTAATATACGTGGTATGATTTCGATACTTCTTGTTCTTTCTTTATTTTATACTGTTTGCCCACTTGTGGGCAAATATCTTCTATTTCGACCTTAGCCACTATCTGAGTCGCAAAATGCATATCAGCTAAGTGATAAACCTATTATTTAATTTCTAATTTACGTAAATGATTTAACACCTAGAACACGTTCGAAAGAAGAAAGAAGAAATTGACGAAAATATAGATATATACCTACTATATACCTACGAAAAAAAAAACTACGACAAAGATCACAAAACTTATATCACCAACATTGTTATCAGTTTTCGTCAGCCTTCGTGACGAAATAATTAGACCAGATTCAGTAAACATGACGAGATGATAACGCAATGCCTTACGCAAAATTACTGATTTGCTAAAATTAAATTTTAACGTGACAAAGAAAATAATCTCTTTGCCTTGGGTGCCCCGTGCTTCCCATCTGTGTGGTGACGAATGGTCTTGCCCTCAAGTGATGCGTCATGAGGAGAAATCCTGTTTGTCCCTTAGTTTAACTGAAATAGATTTTGGGGACAAATGAGGTTTTCCCCCCCAGTTGTACATTCGCCGAATTAAAGGTACCTGTGGAGTTCTCGAGTAGACTCAGAAAGCTTGACTTCCTGAGCCCTTCTAAATCGCTACTTTGTCAACAGATGCCTTATTGCATTATCTTATCTTCGAGCAATTCTTGTATCTTTGCCTTGAGTGCCCCGTGCTTCCCATCTGTGTGGTGTCAGATGGTCTAGTCCCCAAGTGGTGCTACATGGGGAAAACCCCGTCTGTTCCTGAATTTAACTGAAATTGAATTTGGGACAAACGGGGTTTTCCCCCAGCTGTTTATTCGCCGAATTAAATGTACCTGTGCAGACCTGAGCCCTTCTAAGTCGCTACTTTGTCAACCAGACCAAGCATCAATGCGTTATTTTTGTTGCATTTTGTTACAGCGAAAGGAACGCGACACCTTCGGAGAGCTGGATGTGCCGGACGACAAGCTGTACGGAGCGCAGACCGTGCGATCAGTCATGAACTTCCCCATTGGCGGCATTGAGGAACGAATGCCGGTAAAGTCTTCTTCATTGAATTAAAAGACAAAGAAAAATACTAGATTAGCTTTTCTTGGCTTATTAACTTAAAATTTCTTAAGGTCATAATAAGTTTTACAAAATTTTAATACAAGTTATTTAGATTTCATAATAAGAAATATAATAACATATTTTAGTTGCTGGTCTTATCAGCTCTTTGTGTCGTCTTATCACATAATTTCACACAACAGTTATAAGTATATAGTTTAAATTTAAACGCTTATTTTACATTTTTATAGTTTTTACATAAGAGGTGAGTCAAAGTAGTTTAATAAGTTAGGATTATGAACATAAATAAGCTTGTTGGACCTAATGTGACTATGAAACTGAATGGTACATTTGTTTGCACACGCTATATGCATTGTTCTTTGTACCCAGCAATTGTTATGGTCTTTTGGACAAGTTAATTAGCTGATTTGCACTGAGTACAATATAATACATGCATACATGTATGTAAATACTGTAAGTGGCTGACTATCTGACCCTGTAAATGTTGTTTTGCATACAAATTATTTGATATTTCTCACTTAGTGGTATTAAAAATATTTTACGCCCTATTCTAACACCTACCGAAAGTACACAAAAGTCGGTCAAGCCCAAGTCGAAATACGCTACACTAAGAGGACGAGAAAGATGTGACGTATATTGAAGTCAAAATTTTCTCAATGGGGTCTTACACTACTTTTGAATTTGATAAAAAAATATTACTTTATTATAAACTAGGATAAAAATAATAACGTGCAGTGAAAGAAATATTAAAATCCAACGAAGATTTACAAAGTTACAGGCGTTTAAACTTTGGAGTGGGGGGATCTTCTATCCCTTTCTCGCAAAACGAAAATTTGTATGAAGCCGCACGAAGCTACTATGGCATTGGTACTTTGTGACGTCACAATTTCATGTTGCTATCTCTGTCTAATCACAAATCTTTAAATGCTTATAACTTTTTTGTTATTTGATCGATTTAATTAGTTCTTTCAGTGCACGTCATTATTTTAATTCTACTTTATAATAAAGTAATAAAAAAATTGGAGTCAAATACCCTATTATGGAGTCGCGTGTCGTACATTTCGGTACCGCTGACAGCCCATACCGCTGTGGGTCGCTTTACATTAGCGCCTTTTAAAAGGTTTGACAAATAAAAATCCGGCTTCAGGGCGGAGCTAAAAATACATGCGTGACGTCACTAAGTGCTGATTGATGCTTTATATGTATAATCTAATATTCTTTATATGTTTAGTGTACGTAACACGAGATTCGAGAATTAATTCTATTTAATCATAGCTATTGAACTATAGACATCCGCTAAGATTGATATTAAATTTTTCAGGTTTTTGATAATTCAATGTTTATAAGGGTAAAATAGAGGAGCCTCGGGCGCCCTCTTGTTTATCATAAAGGGTTTACACAGTCGGTGAACGCAGTTTTCCATTAAATCAACTTGCAAACCTTGACACAGGTAGGGCACAGTCAAACGGAATAACAAACTGCAGTCATGTGACTGAAGTTTCTATGATCACCATTTGTCATTGCTTTATGCTTTACTAGCTGTTGTTGTGACTTCGTCCGCGTTTATTTGTGGAATTTGTAACTACGATGCTTTTATTACTTTTTTTTCTTCATTTATTCTGGTTGACAAACAACAGATATCTTTTCGAAATTTGACACTTAAAACTAGTTGTATAATTTAATGCCGGCCATACACTATCCTTCATATTGTTTAATCGGCATGAAGCTGCCGTGTGTGTTGACAGTGGCTGTTGTACCTATCATGCCAACTCACGCCCACACACAGTCTGGTCGGCAGAGTTATGCCGACTGGATTATTAGAAGGATCTTGTATTGATTGAATTGAAGAATATTGAAGATTAAAAAAAAAAGTTTTATTTCACTTTTGTGACTTATTTTATTAGACTACATCATTAGTGCATAAAGTTTGTCCGTGATTTTGCGGCAATTTATGCCATAAAATCGTGGACGGATTCATTTATGGCCTCAGAATGCATGAGTACTTAAATAAAGAGAAGCTTCCACCAATTATTACACGAAAGCTATGTACAATTTTCCGTAATCCTATTGGTTGAATCTATTTGATTGGATACTTGTTAACCGACTTCAAAAAAAAGGAGGAGGTTCTCAATTCATCGGAATCTTTATAAATGCTGCGAGTGGCACTAAACGAACTGTGTTTTACATCACCTTTCACCAACAAACATAATCTCTATGTAAAAGTAGGGCAAATGCCTTTTTTTATTACAACGTCATAACAATTTTTTACGCGCCACAAAAGCCGATTTGTTTGACTCTGCGATTTGCTTTGGTTTGGTTTATTTTAGAAAATATTAGATGTTGCCCATTACTACTTTGTTATCCCGAGAAAACCGTTTACTAGATAAACTTAAAGTTATACTATTGTTAAGTATGTTTATCTGGACATTGAATAAGCAAGAAAGCTGGCAAACTTACCCTGGCATATATGGTATGCTGGGATGAAAGAGAAGAAAAAACCTCATTATATTTCGTTTAATGTAAGTATTTCTTTTTTCCCTTACAGTATCCAGTTATCGTAGCCATGGGTATACTGAAAAAAGCTGCTGCAAAAGTCAACATTGAGTTTGGTCTGGACAAAAAGATAGGTACATACAATACCTACATTACTATAAGGATCCGAATCGAAGGATATTTGCTAATCAATGGGTAGCCGGGACAACGTGGCCACGGCACGTTGCAAGACTGAGTCCCCTACAATTACCTCGGCCACCCGGGGATAGTGGTACTCGCGATCCTCATATACGTCGTAGTGTCCACGTAGGCATCATTTGTCTTATTACTATCCGATCCTTCTTTTTTATTACTTCCGTATAGCCTTCGTCGGGACAGGCAAGGGACGTAACATACATATAAATATTACTTTCCAATATTGTTTATTTTGAGTCATGTGTCGTCTCACTGAAAAAACAAAGTTGTTAATGAAAATATGCCCTAGACGCCTGAGCCAACTACGAGTAGAACCTATTAAAAATAAATAAAATTAAGGCCCAACATTTACACACTGGTTGACATTAGTTACTACTGTCCGCAGCTGACGCGATCATGCAGGCGTGCGATGATGTCATATCCGGGAAGCTGTACAAGGAGGGCCACTTTCCTCTGGTCATTTGGCAGACTGGCTCCGGAACTCAGTCCAACATGAACACCAACGAGGTTAGTCAATAGGGGGCACAGGCCTCAGAGAGAGTCCTGTGCTGCTAGAAAGTAGGTTTACGGAAAAAGATCAGCCGTGCTGTTCTGCAAAACAGCGACGAGCGTACATCTCTGCATAGTATGAATTTGTCAGTTGTAATAGAGTACAATTTTGCATGCCATATTCGGCTTGGCAGCTGTCTGGTAGCTATTTCATTTTGTAGAATAGCACAGCTGTAGGTGTGAGTTAACCGACACCTCAAATATTTTGTAGGTGATAGCAAACCGGGCGATCCAGATCCTCGGCGGGAAACTCGGGAGCAAGGACCCCGTGCATCCAAACGATCACGTGAACAAGTCGCAGAGCTCCAACGACACGTACCCCACCGCCATGCACATCGCCGTGGGCATGGAGCTGAGGGACAGGCTGATGCCGGGCCTCGTGGCGCTCAGGGACACGCTGGACGCCAAGTCCAAGGAGTTCGACAAGATCATCAAGATCGGCAGGTGAGAGACACGTGCCCCGCCGCCATGCACATCGCCGTGGGCATGGAGCTGAGGGACAGGCTGATGCCGGGCCTCGTGGCGCTCAGGGACACGCTGGACGCCAAGTCCAAGGAGTTCGACAAGATCATCAAGATCGGCAGGTGAGAGACACGTGCCCCGCCGCCATGCACATCGCCGTGGGCATGGAGCTGAGGGACAGGCTGATGCCGGGCCTCGTGGCGCTCAGGGACACGCTGGACGCCAAGTCCAAGGAGTTCGACAAGATCATCAAGATCGGCAGGTGAGAGACACGTGCCCCGCCGCCATGCACATCGCCGTGGGCATGGAGCTGAGGGACAGGCTGATGCCGGGCCTCGTGGCGCTCAGGGACACGCTGGACGCCAAGTCCAAGGAGTTCGACAAGATCATCAAGATCGGCAGGTGAGAGACACGTGCCCCGCCGCCATGCACATCGCCGTGGGCATGGAGCTGAGGGACAGGCTGATGCCGGGCCTCGTGGCGCTCAGGGACACGCTGGACGCCAAGTCCAAGGAGTTCGACAAGATCATCAAGATCGGCAGGTGAGAGACACGTGCCCCGCCGCCATGCACATCGCCGTGGGCATGGAGCTGAGGGACAGGCTGATGCCGGGCCTCGTGGCGCTCAGGGACACGCTGGACGCCAAGTCCAAGGAGTTCGACAAGATCATCAAGATCGGCAGGTGAGACGACACGTACCCCGCCGCCATGCACATCGCCGTGGGCATGGAGCTGAGGGACAGGCTGATGCCGGGCCTCGTGGCGCTCAGGGACACGCTGGACGCCAAGTCCAAGGAGTTCGACAAGATCATCAAGATCGGCAGGTGAGAGACACGTGCCCCGCCGCCATGCACATCGCCGTGGGCATGGAGCTGAGGGACAGGCTGATGCCGGGCCTCGTGGCGCTCAGGGACACGCTGGACGCCAAGTCCAAGGAGTTCGACAAGATCATCAAGATCGGCAGGTGAGAGACACGTGCCCCGCCGCCATGCACATCGCCGTGGGCATGGAGCTGAGGGACAGGCTGATGCCGGGCCTCGTGGCGCTCAGGGACACGCTGGACGCCAAGTCCAAGGAGTTCGACAAGATCATCAAGATCGGCAGGTGAGAGACACGTACCCCGCCGCCATGCACATCGCCGTGGGCATGGAGCTGAGGGACAGGCTGATGCCGGGCCTCGTGGCGCTCAGGGACACGCTGGACGCCAAGTCCAAGGAGTTCGACAAGATCATCAAGATCGGCAGGTGAGAGACACGTGCCCCGCCGCCATGCACATCGCCGTGGGCATGGAGCTGAGGGACAGGCTGATGCCGGGCCTCGTGGCGCTCAGGGACACGCTGGACGCCAAGTCCAAGGAGTTCGACAAGATCATCAAGATCGGCAGGTGAGAGACACGTGCCCCGCCGCCATGCACATCGCCGTGGGCATGGAGCTGAGGGACAGGCTGATGCCGGGCCTCGTGGCGCTCAGGGACACGCTGGACGCCAAGTCCAAGGAGTTCGACAAGATCATCAAGATCGGCAGGTGAGACGACACGTACCCCGCCGCCATGCACATCGCCGTGGGCATGGAGCTGAGGGACAGGCTGATGCCGGGCCTCGTGGCGCTCAGGGACACGCTGGACGCCAAGTCCAAGGAGTTCGACAAGATCATCAAGATCGGCAGGTGAGAGACACGTGCCCCGCCGCCATGCACATCGCCGTGGGCATGGAGCTGAGGGACAGGCTGATGCCGGGCCTCGTGGCGCTCAGGGACACGCTGGACGCCAAGTCCAAGGAGTTCGACAAGATCATCAAGATCGGCAGGTGAGAGACACGTGCCCCGCCGCCATGCACATCGCCGTGGGCATGGAGCTGAGGGACAGGCTGATGCCGGGCCTCGTGGCGCTCAGGGACACGCTGGACGCCAAGTCCAAGGAGTTCGACAAGATCATCAAGATCGGCAGGTGAGAGACACGTGCCCCGCCGCCATGCACATCGCCGTGGGCATGGAGCTGAGGGACAGGCTGATGCCGGGCCTCGTGGCGCTCAGGGACACGCTGGACGCCAAGTCCAAGGAGTTCGACAAGATCATCAAGATCGGCAGGTGAGAGACACGTGCCCCGCCGCCATGCACATCGCCGTGGGCATGGAGCTGAGGGACAGGCTGATGCCGGGCCTCGTGGCGCTCAGGGACACGCTGGACGCCAAGTCCAAGGAGTTCGACAAGATCATCAAGATCGGCAGGTGAGAGACACGTGCCCCGCCGCCATGCACATCGCCGTGGGCATGGAGCTGAGGGACAGGCTGATGCCGGGCCTCGTGGCGCTCAGGGACACGCTGGACGCCAAGTCCAAGGAGTTCGACAAGATCATCAAGATCGGCAGGTGAGAGACACGTGCCCCGCCGCCATGCACATCGCCGTGGGCATGGAGCTGAGGGACAGGCTGATGCCGGGCCTCGTGGCGCTCAGGGACACGCTGGACGCCAAGTCCAAGGAGTTCGACAAGATCATCAAGATCGGCAGGTGAGAGACACGTGCCCCGCCGCCATGCACATCGCCGTGGGCATGGAGCTGAGGGACAGGCTGATGCCGGGCCTCGTGGCGCTCAGGGACACGCTGGACGCCAAGTCCAAGGAGTTCGACAAGATCATCAAGATCGGCAGGTGAGAGACACGTACCCCGCCGCCATGCACATCGCCGTGGGCATGGAGCTGAGGGACAGGCTGATGCCGGGCCTCGTGGCGCTCAGGGACACGCTGGACGCCAAGTCCAAGGAGTTCGACAAGATCATCAAGATCGGCAGGTGAGAGACACGTGCCCCGCCGCCATGCACATCGCCGTGGGCATGGAGCTGAGGGACAGGCTGATGCCGGGCCTCGTGGCGCTCAGGGACACGCTGGACGCCAAGTCCAAGGAGTTCGACAAGATCATCAAGATCGGCAGGTGAGAGACACGTGCCCCGCCGCCATGCACATCGCCGTGGGCATGGAGCTGAGGGACAGGCTGATGCCGGGCCTCGTGGCGCTCAGGGACACGCTGGACGCCAAGTCCAAGGAGTTCGACAAGATCATCAAGATCGGCAGGTGAGAGACACGTACCCCGCCGCCATGCACATCGCCGTGGGCATGGAGCTGAGGGACAGGCTGATGCCGGGCCTCGTGGCGCTCAGGGACACGCTGGACGCCAAGTCCAAGGAGTTCGACAAGATCATCAAGATCGGCAGGTGAGAGACACGTGCCCCGCCGCCATGCACATCGCCGTGGGCATGGAGCTGAGGGACAGGCTGATGCCGGGCCTCGTGGCGCTCAGGGACACGCTGGACGCCAAGTCCAAGGAGTTCGACAAGATCATCAAGATCGGCAGGTGAGAGACACGTGCCCCGCCGCCATGCACATCGCCGTGGGCATGGAGCTGAGGGACAGGCTGATGCCGGGCCTCGTGGCGCTCAGGGACACGCTGGACGCCAAGTCCAAGGAGTTCGACAAGATCATCAAGATCGGCAGGTGAGAGACACGTACCCCGCCGCCATGCACATCGCCGTGGGCATGGAGCTGAGGGACAGGCTGATGCCGGGCCTCGTGGCGCTCAGGGACACGCTGGACGCCAAGTCCAAGGAGTTCGACAAGATCATCAAGATCGGCAGGTGAGAGACACGTGCCCCGCCGCCATGCACATCGCCGTGGGCATGGAGCTGAGGGACAGGCTGATGCCGGGCCTCGTGGCGCTCAGGGACACGCTGGACGCCAAGTCCAAGGAGTTCGACAAGATCATCAAGATCGGCAGGTGAGAGACACGTGCCCCGCCGCCATGCACATCGCCGTGGGCATGGAGCTGAGGGACAGGCTGATGCCGGGCCTCGTGGCGCTCAGGGACACGCTGGACGCCAAGTCCAAGGAGTTCGACAAGATCATCAAGATCGGCAGGTGAGAGACACGTACCCCGCCGCCATGCACATCGCCGTGGGCATGGAGCTGAGGGACAGGCTGATGCCGGGCCTCGTGGCGCTCAGGGACACGCTGGACGCCAAGTCCAAGGAGTTCGACAAGATCATCAAGATCGGCAGGTGAGAGACACGTGCCCCGCCGCCATGCACATCGCCGTGGGCATGGAGCTGAGGGACAGGCTGATGCCGGGCCTCGTGGCGCTCAGGGACACGCTGGACGCCAAGTCCAAGGAGTTCGACAAGATCATCAAGATCGGCAGGTGAGAGACACGTGCCCCGCCGCCATGCACATCGCCGTGGGCATGGAGCTGAGGGACAGGCTGATGCCGGGCCTCGTGGCGCTCAGGGACACGCTGGACGCCAAGTCCAAGGAGTTCGACAAGATCATCAAGATCGGCAGGTGAGAGACACGTACCCCGGCAGGGGACAGAATAACATATATTATGTATTTTTAATATCATGAAACATGTTTCCAGAACCCATCTAATGGACGCCGTACCTCTAACCTTGGGGCAGGAGTTCAGCGGCTACGCGGCACAGCTGACGTACGGCATCGAGCGCGTGTGCAGCACACTGCCGCGGCTGCACTACCTGGCGCTCGGCGGCACCGCGGTGGGCACCGGCCTCAACACGCGCAAGGGCTTCGCGGAGAAGTGCGCCAAGGAGATCGCTAACCTCACTGGTGAGTGTGGTACATCGAGCGCGTGTGCAGCACACTGCCGCGGCTGCACTACCTGGCGCTCGGCGGCACCGCGGTGGGCACCGGCCTCAACACGCGCAAGGGCTTCGCGGAGAAGTGCGCCAAGGAGATCGCTAACCTCACTGGTGAGTGTGGTACATCGAGCGCGTGTGCAGCACACTGCCGCGGCTGCACTACCTGGCGCTCGGCGGCACCGCGGTGGGCACCGGCCTCAACACGCGCAAGGGCTTCGCGGAGAAGTGCGCCAAGGAGATCGCTAACCTCACTGGTGAGTGTGGTACATCGAGCGCGTGTGCAGCACACTGCCGCGGCTGCACTACCTGGCGCTCGGCGGCACCGCGGTGGGCACCGGCCTCAACACGCGCAAGGGCTTCGCGGAGAAGTGCGCCAAGGAGATCGCTAACCTCACTGGTGAGTGTGGTACATCGAGCGCGTGTGCAGCACACTGCCGCGGCTGCACTACCTGGCGCTCGGCGGCACCGCGGTGGGCACCGGCCTCAACACGCGCAAGGGCTTCGCGGAGAAGTGCGCCAAGGAGATCGCTAACCTCACTGGTGAGTGTGGTACATCGAGCGCGTGTGCAGCACACTGCCGCGGCTGCACTACCTGGCGCTCGGCGGCACCGCGGTGGGCACCGGCCTCAACACGCGCAAAGGCTTCGCGGAGAAGTGCGCCAAGGCAATCGCTAACCTCACTGGTGAGTGTGGTACATCGAGCGCGTGTGCAGCACACTGCCGCGGCTGCACTACCTGGCGCTCGGCGGCACCGCGGTGGGCACCGGCCTCAACACGCGCAAGGGCTTCGCGGAGAAGTGCGCCAAGGAGATCGCTAACCTCACTGGTGAGTGTGGTACATCGAGCGCGTGTGCAGCACACTGCCGCGGCTGCACTACCTGGCGCTCGGCGGCACCGCGGTGGGCACCGGCCTCAACACGCGCAAGGGCTTCGCGGAGAAGTGCGCCAAGGAGATCGCTAACCTCACTGGTGAGTGTGGTACATCGAGCGCGTGTGCAGCACACTGCCGCGGCTGCACTACCTGGCGCTCGGCGGCACCGCGGTGGGCACCGGCCTCAACACGCGCAAGGGCTTCGCGGAGAAGTGCGCCAAGGAGATCGCTAACCTCACTGGTGAGTGTGGTACATCGAGCGCGTGTGCAGCACACTGCCGCGGCTGCACTACCTGGCGCTCGGCGGCACCGCGGTGGGCACCGGCCTCAACACGCGCAAGGGCTTCGCGGAGAAGTGCGCCAAGGAGATCGCTAACCTCACTGGTGAGTGTGGTACATCGAGCGCGTGTGCAGCACACTGCCGCGGCTGCACTACCTGGCGCTCGGCGGCACCGCGGTGGGCACCGGCCTCAACACGCGCAAGGGCTTCGCGGAGAAGTGCGCCAAGGAGATCGCTAACCTCACTGGTGAGTGTGGTACATCGAGCGCGTGTGCAGCACACTGCCGCGGCTGCACTACCTGGCGCTCGGCGGCACCGCGGTGGGCACCGGCCTCAACACGCGCAAGGGCTTCGCGGAGAAGTGCGCCAAGGAGATCGCTAACCTCACTGGTGAGTGTGGTACATCGAGCGCGTGTGCAGCACACTGCCGCGGCTGCACTACCTGGCGCTCGGCGGCACCGCGGTGGGCACCGGCCTCAACACGCGCAAGGGCTTCGCGGAGAAGTGCGCCAAGGAGATCGCTAACCTCACTGGTGAGTGTGGTACATCGAGCGCGTGTGCAGCACACTGCCGCGGCTGCACTACCTGGCGCTCGGCGGCACCGCGGTGGGCACCGGCCTCAACACGCGCAAGGGCTTCGCGGAGAAGTGCGCCAAGGAGATCGCTAACCTCACTGGTGAGTGTGGTACATCGAGCGCGTGTGCAGCACACTGCCGCGGCTGCACTACCTGGCGCTCGGCGGCACCGCGGTGGGCACCGGCCTCAACACGCGCAAGGGCTTCGCGGAGAAGTGCGCCAAGGAGATCGCTAACCTCACTGGTGAGTGTGGTACATCGAGCGCGTGTGCAGCACACTGCCGCGGCTGCACTACCTGGCGCTCGGCGGCACCGCGGTGGGCACCGGCCTCAACACGCGCAAGGGCTTCGCGGAGAAGTGCGCCAAGGAGATCGCTAACCTCACTGGTGAGTGTGGTACATCGAGCGCGTGTGCAGCACACTGCCGCGGCTGCACTACCTGGCGCTCGGCGGCACCGCGGTGGGCACCGGCCTCAACACGCGCAAGGGCTTCGCGGAGAAGTGCGCCAAGGAGATCGCTAACCTCACTGGTGAGTGTGGTACATCGAGCGCGTGTGCAGCACACTGCCGCGGCTGCACTACCTGGCGCTCGGCGGCACCGCGGTGGGCACCGGCCTCAACACGCGCAAGGGCTTCGCGGAGAAGTGCGCCAAGGAGATCGCTAACCTCACTGGTGAGTGTGGTACATCGAGCGCGTGTGCAGCACACTGCCGCGGCTGCACTACCTGGCGCTCGGCGGCACCGCGGTGGGCACCGGCCTCAACACGCGCAAGGGCTTCGCGGAGAAGTGCGCCAAGGAGATCGCTAACCTCACTGGTGAGTGTGGTACATCGAGCGCGTGTGCAGCACACTGCCGCGGCTGCACTACCTGGCGCTCGGCGGCACCGCGGTGGGCACCGGCCTCAACACGCGCAAGGGCTTCGCGGAGAAGTGCGCCAAGGAGATCGCTAACCTCACTGGTGAGTGTGGTACATCGAGCGCGTGTGCAGCACACTGCCGCGGCTGCACTACCTGGCGCTCGGCGGCACCGCGGTGGGCACCGGCCTCAACACGCGCAAGGGCTTCGCGGAGAAGTGCGCCAAGGAGATCGCTAACCTCACTGGTGAGTGTGGTATATTAAAAGAAGGAGATTTTTATTTCCCACTATGCCACACATTACAAAGTACACACTAATGTACTAGAACGATGCCTATTGCTTCCCCCACCCCGGCAATAATAACCAGTTTATGCCCTAGGGACGGAAGCACCAGGCTTGTTCTGTGCGGAACACCCTGAAATGGGCAACTCGGCGTGATGCTGTGTATCCCAAAGCTTACCGCAAACCTTACCACCTTAGGTGACAGTTGTTGTAAGTGAAAACTGTCGCCTATCATCGGTTAAGGCGTTTCTTCAAGTGTTGGTGAAAATAAGCATAACATCTATGTCTCCAGCCATTTTACAAACTATACGTCAGTGAATTGTTCGAGGGAGAAAACCAGCGCACAGTGATAGCCTTAACCTTAATATGCGTGCATCCCATTTTATTATAGTAACTGCCAATTTTACTTTCCAGGGATACCCTTCGAGACAGCGCCCAATAAATTCGAAGCACTAGCGAGCCACGACGCGATGGTTGAAGTTTCTGGTGCTCTCAATACTATCGCCTGCTCCTTGATGAAGATAGCCAATGACATCCGGCTGCTGGCTTCGGGACCTCGCTGCGGTCTGGCGGAGCTGATGCTGCCAGAAAACGAACCAGGATCTTCCATCATGCCTGGTGAGCATTTACCTGCTTTGAAACATCTGTTGCATCGGCAAGTTATTGTTTTATTTTTTTTTTATTTATATTTGGTACACACAACAGATTGTTAAAAAATACAAAAGTTATACAATAATCACAAGTTCTGTGGAACAATCCTTGAGAGTATTTACACATCAAATTTAAATTGTTGTATTGGTTAACAAAGATTTAAATTGCTAGATGAGCCCTAAACTTCCAAAGCGTCCACGTTTTTGACTTGTTTGCGACACGTCATCGTACTGCGTGTACGTCATAAGTTATAAGTGTATGTCATAAGATGTGGTGATATAGCGAGGTCTCATTTACTCTTTAACGAAATTTGCACTTGCGTTCTCTGTCACACAATCGCACACTAGTCATTACAGCATGCTGAGAGCACTCACTCAGCATGTTTGTGCACGTTTTCGATGTTCACAATGTAGGCTTGGCTCATCTAGCGATTTAAATCTTTCGATCGTAAGGATTCACTAACACGGTCAAAACTACTCAGTTTGGAACACCGACGCAGTATTCCTGTTTAGCGGTTTTTACAGGATATATTTTGTAGAGTGCGCTCAAGAACTCCATAACCTTCCTACATCTTCACCTTTCTACCACAGAACAGCAAGGCGCCGAGAAAAGTGGCATCAATGGTGCCTATCCTGTTAGTTTAATTTTCTTTTTCACATATTTTCAGGCAAAGTTAACCCTACCCAGTGCGAGTCGCTCACTATGATTGCCGCTCAGGTGATGGGCAACCACGTGGCGTGCACGATCGGAGGCAGCAACGGCCACTTCGAGCTCAACGTGTTCAAACCCATGATGGTGGCCAACGTGCTGCGATCCATCAGGCTTATCGGTAAATTTTGTTTGCTAACAAAAAATAAGAAGTAAGCGCCCACGATCGTGACCCCTCAAGTGATGGGCAACCACGTGGCGTCAGAAGAAGCAACGGCCACTTCGAGCTCAACGTGTTCAAACCCATGATGGTGGCCAACGTCCTGCGATCCATCAGGCTTATCGGTAAATTTTGTTTGCTAACAAAAAATAAGAAGTAAGCGCCCACGATCGTGACCCCTCAAGTGATGGGCAACCACGTGGCGCCAAAAGCAGCAACGGCCACTTCGAGCTCAATATGTTCACACCCATGATGGTGGCCAACGTGCTGCGATCCATCAGGCTTATCGGTAAATTTAGTTTGCTAACAAAAAATAAGAAGTAAGCGCCCACGATCGTGACCCCTCAAGTGATGGGCAACCACGTGGCGTGCACGATCGGAGGCAGCAACGGCCACTTCGAGCTCAACGTGTTCAAACCCATGATGGTGGCCAACGTCCTGCGATCCATCAGGCTTATCGGTAAATTTTGTTTGCTAACAAAAAATAAGAAGTAAGCGCCCACGATCGTGACCCCTCAAGTGATGGGCAACCACGTGGCGCCAAAAGCAGCAACGGCCACTTCGAGCTCAATATGTTCACACCCATGATGGTGGCCAACGTGCTGCGATCCATCAGGCTTATCGGTAAATTTTGTTTGCTAACAAAAAATAAGAAGTAAGCGCCCACGATCGTGACCCCTCAAGTGATGGGCAACCACGTGGCGTGCACGATCGGAGGCAGCAACGGCCACTTCGAGCTCAACGTGTTCAAACCCATGATGGTGGCCAACGTGCTGCGATCCATCAGGCTTATCGGTAAATTTTGTTTGCTAACAAGAAATAAGAAGTAAGCGCCCACGATCGTGACCCCTCAAGTGATGGGCAACCACGTGGCGTCAGAAGAAGCAACGGCCACTTCGAGCTCAACGTATTCAAACCCATGATGGTGGCCAACGTGCTGCGATCCATCAGGCTTATCGGTAAATGTTGTTTGTTAACACCTTTGTAAGCGCCCACGATCGTCGTCACGCAAGTGATGGGCAACCACGTGGCGTGCACGATCGGAGGCAGCAACGGCCACTTCGAGCTCAACGTGTTCAAACCCATGATGGTGGCCAACGTGCTGCGATCCATCAGGCTTATCGGTAAACGTTTTTTGCTAACACCTTTGTAAGCGCCCACGATCGTGACCCCTCAAGTGATGGGCAACCACGTGGCGTGCACGATCGGAGGCAGCAACGGCCACTTCGAGCTCAACGGGATCAAGCCTATTATAATAGTGAATGAGGTTTGTTAACTAGGTAGTTAGCGCCCACGATATTGACCGGTATAGTGATGGGCGCAACGTGTACTGTTGGAGAAAGCCACACATGGAGCTCAGCGTGTTTAAGACCATAGCTATCAAAGTCATAAGATCCATCAGAAGTATAATATTTATGTATAATATTTATTGATTCCTGGATAAACTTTCACGTCATAAGAAGTGATGGGCAACGTGTCATGTACAAAAACCTTATCATCATTTTGAAAACCAAGACTGCGGACGTGTATTTATGGGAGAATTGGTATGGGTGCTTTTTTTCAAGTTTTCATGGCTGCTGCTGAAAATGGATTATGTTTTAGAGAAGTAGTAATGGTTCTGTTGATGCTACTATCTCTTTCACTACAGTGTCGTTGGAAAGGGATAGAACTATTTCGGCTAGCTATCCGCTTCCAACCGTACTATAGTGAAACGGATAGTCAATGATAAGAAAACTCAGGATATGGGCATCTAAACGATTTACGTACCAAACCTTTTACGTACAAGCAAACAGTAGCGCCATCTGTTAAAATTCTATAGGTGGCTGCTAAGCGAACTACAGCCTTACTGTTGGTGGCAAAACAAGCCTTTTTGGCACCAATAAACTGGTGACATTGCGCCGTCCGCCGTGTCCAGGTTTATACGTCTATTTGGATAGTAGATTTTTTACACCTAAAATTAGACAGACGCCTTAAGGAGCACACCACAGGTGTACCCGCGAAATTCAAATAATAAGCAGTGATAGCTCAGTGGTTCTGACCTCTGCCTCTCATAAGGAGGTCGCGGGTTCGAATCCTGGGCACGCACCTCTGACTTTTCCGAGTTATGTGCGTTTTTAGGAAAGTAATTATCACTTGCTTATCGGTGAAGGAAAACATCGTGAGGAAACCTGCATGCCTGAGAGTTCACAAAAATGTTCTCGAAGGTGTGTGAAGCCCGCCAACCCGAACTTGGCCAGCGTGGTGGGCTATGGCCAAACCCCTCTCTGTCTGAGAGGAGACCCGTGCCCAGCAGTGGGTCATACAAAGGGGTTGAGAACTCGGACTAATTTCCTAGTATAGACATTTTTATGCAAAAATTTTGATATTAACATGTAAAGAAGAACTGCCATTCTCGCAAAATGACTGCCATAAGTCTATTATGTGTAATTAGCGTACAAATTGCAAAAAACCATGAAAATTTTGAATTTCGCGGGCTGACCTGTTGAGTCCGCCTTAAACAACTTCCAATGTCATTGAATTCGAACCTTGTGGTTCCAGGCGATGGCTGCCAGTCGTTCAACAAGAACTGCGCGGTCGGCATCAAGGCCAACGAGAAGCAGATCAGCAAGATCATGCGCGAGTCGCTCATGCTGGTCACTGCGCTCAACCCACACATCGGCTATGACAAGGTAAGACTTGAATGATAGCATCCATTGAAGTTTTGCTAAGGAAATGTTATTTTTATTTCATAACAAACTTTCGATGGATAAAAATATAATAAAAAGGCGTGTGGCACTCGGAGACTGCCGCGGTAAAGCTATTGCATAGAATAATTAAAGTTATTTTTAGTTTTGCCATCAATCGAAAAGTAGTTAAAAAGTTCTGCTATTTTTCGATAGATGGCAAACTAAAAACTAAAAAGTGTGAAGTTGCGCTCCTTGCTTTCATGCTAGCCTAGTTCCAAAAGCTCTACTTTAGGAGTGCCAGGTTATTTTCGTTACGAAATTTCTGGATTCGGTCTGCACCGTCAAAGCCCGCGACAGAAGCTATGCAATAGCTTAAAAACATATGCCAGTGGCTATCATTCTTTGATAGGCACCGAGATACAGAATACGGGCACAGGACATAGCTGGGCATGAGATGAAAGACCTGGGGGCCTAGACAAAGACATATTCTATTAGCGATATAGAATACCAAAAATGTATGATTGACGTTAGCTAACGCTATGGCATATTTGCTCGATTTCATTTCTTTTTAGGGTTCCATACCAATTTGGTAAAAATGGAACTCTTATGGTGAGACTTTCTCCGTCTGTCCGTCCGTCCGTCCGTCCGTCTGTCTGTCACACTCGATTATTTCAGTAACTATTCAAGCTATCAACTTGAAATTTAGAATAGTTATAGGTAATAGTGACCCAACGTCATAACAATCGTAAAAATTTGAAAATTGTTTTTATTTTTATTTAAAAAGGAGGGAAAACCGGGTCGATAAAATTTCAAAATGAGATAACAATATTGAGTGGGGTATCATATGAAAGGGCGTTGTGTATTCTAAAACTAATTTTTATTTATTTTTATGCTTGATAGTTTTTGATTTATTGAGCAAACTGTCGAAAAAAATACCGTTCCCCCCCTTATCTCCGAAGTTTACCAATCGAAAAATCTGAAATAATTATGATCAATAGAAGTTAACGTATATTTTACAGGAAAAATAAGATCAACTCGCTGACTAATATACTTTTTTTGATAATAACAATAATCCGCCAAAAACAAAGTTACGTTTGCGGTTTGCCAACAAAAGTACCTACATGTAAATTATACTCGTAAATTCATGAACAAAAGTGATTTTTTCAATGTTTTACTTCTTTTATGGTATGGAACCCTCGGTGCGCGAGTCCGACTCGCACTTGGCCGGGTTTTTTTTGTTTAATTATTTATTATTGAATATTATTTCAAAAATGAGTTAAATAAATCAATATTTTGATTTTAGTACTAATATGCCCTATTCGCAAACTTACCTACAATAGATTTACGTATTGAATAATTGTTCCAGGCGGCCCAGATCGCGAAGACAGCCCACAAGGAGGGCGGCACTCTGAAGGACACGGCGATCAAGCTAGGCATCCTCACCGCGGAGCAGTTCGACCAGTGGGTCAAACCGGAGGACATGCTGGGACCCAAGTAGACGGACTAGTGGGCGACGACCATTACATTATACATGATGTTGAACTGACAGTGACTCTTACTGCAATAGCGACTGATAACAAAATAGCTGTCATATACAGGGTATATAAAACTAGTAGGTCGCGTGAGGGCGCGGGCCACATGTGGCCCGCGTGCCGTCTTCCCCCCATATTTGCCTTCCAACTTTTAGTCTCTTCAATATTCCCCATACATTTTCTATGGAAAAAAAAAATCCGCCATATTGGATTTTTTTTCTATTCATCACCTAGACCTTCGAGTCCTGATTAACTCTTGTCAAGAAACCGTTCTTCCATCTCTTATACTTTCCGAGATATCGACGAAATTCGAATGGCGGCCATTTTGAATCCGCTATTTTCAATTTTTTTTCAGCTCACTGCCAATTGGATGACGTTTCAAATGACATTTGGTTGAGCACCCCCCACCTATCTTTAATACCCTCCCCGTGCTCTTCACCCGTCTTCGAAATCCTCAATCATCAGTTCTCTCCGTATTTTTCCTCGGATTGATTTATTTCTTTCTATAAGACCCCATCCGTGAAAAAAAAAATTTTCATACAAAATTTTTCAGGAGAGGTGATAATCAGTCAGTCAGTCAGTCAGTGAATCAGCACGAGTAGCTATATATATATAGTAATAATATACTAAATCGCTGTCGGCCTGTATTTTGTTTACATTAAAACTAACAACTTGTGCTACGACTTTTTACTCAGTATTTTGAGAAATATCAAATATTCAATATTTGACAGAGATTCTCTACTTGTTCATACAACAGTGTAATGTCACTTTACAGAAATAACATTTTTGTAATAAATTAATACTGAATTTTGGAAAGTCGTAGAACAAACGTTGTTAGTGTTACTGTAAATAACTACAGGCCTGTCCTTAATGTAAATAAGGTGAACTTTCTGCAATATTTCTCCATTTAACACGTTCGCGGACACTTAGCCATATTTTATAATGTTACTAGCTGTCCCGGCAAACGTCGGGTTGCAATTAGGGGTATACAAATAGGTTATAGCAAACTTATTCTCAGACCTACCGAACAAGCACTAAAAATTTAATAACAATCAGTCGAGTCGTTTTGGAGGAGTTCGTTAACAAAAATTGGTACGAGAATTTTTTGGGTACGAGAAAGATTTGGGGACACATGAATAATGAACTATACTACACTAGTTTGAAAATTCGTATGACGAACAGTGAGCAAACGAATTTTCAGATTTTAGCACTCTTAGAGTCTAGTGCTAAAAAGATTTGAAGGCTATAGCCGACACGTCGTACAAAGACAAAGATTTTAAGGCGACACGTTGTATCTTTGCACCAATCAGAATATGCTATAACCTAATAGATAAAAATAGTCAAGATAAGCCCATCCGAACATTCTAAGTAAACGTTACATGAAAATGTAGCGACATATGTCTAAACTCCTGCGAAATACATGTTTATTTTTTATATTTTTTTATCTATGCGTCTGTGGTCACTTTGCCTGCAATATTATTATTAATTAAAAAAAAAAAAAAGAAATAGGTCTTTACCTATCTACCTATACTGACTACTGACGGGGGAGGGTGCAAAATAGTAATTCTTGCTCCCTTAAACTGGCGACATTTTTTCGCGCTGTTCGCCCTGTCTTTAGTATACAAGTCTGTGTATAACCTGCGCGTCCGCGAATGTTTTAATTTTGTCGTTAACATTTCTGGAATCCCGTATTAGCAGCAGCACAGCCATTAACAAAATCTGAATAAAAAAATTTAAATGATAAGAAGAAATTTTCTTATTAACCGACTTCAAAAAAAGGAGGAGGTTCTCAATTCGTCGGAATCTTTTTTTATTTTCATTTAAATTCTATCAGTAATTACATAGCTATTGAGTTAAGAGTTATTAAGTATTACATTAAGAGGGTAATTGTTACCTAGACGTGTGTATTACTTAAATAGATAATAATAAAGTATGTTATGTATTTATTTGATGAAATTGTAAAGTATCCCAGTTCTATGGGAGAATGTTTGTGTATATACATAATTTTGGTTTTTGCATTTTTCCGATTGGTCAGATTTCAGTCCAGATTATTTTTAAAACCACAAAAATTTAATCCCATAAACGTCTCACTGCTGGATGATGCCTCCTCTTAAAATATTGATTATACAGTTATACACGTTTGTCAACTTTAACAACTACTTTAATCTTGTGTGTTCCGCCATATTGGATTTAGCACACTGCTAACCATACATTGTCATCCAAACTGAATGTGTGTATAAAATAATACATTTATACATTGCAAGTAAAAAGTTTCAAAATTCTAAAATAAATAATGTTCTATTACTTTGTTCTGATAAAAATAAAACCCATAGTTTATTTTGCTTCAACTACAATATATTTAGCAATTTCTCTTATTATATAATACAGATTTCGTATATGTACTTCTTTGGTATTGATTGAAAATAAACAACAAAACATTATATAAACACATGGCAAGGAATGTAAGCTATTTATCAGTTATGTAATTATTTGGAATGTATATTTACATAATGTATTTTTTAATTATTAAATAAATAAATTGTTAAATTACATATTTGGATGTTTAATTTTTATGTTTACCATAATTAAATTGAAGATAAACACATAAGCGTAAGTACGATTAATATATAATCACAGATCTAATTGGACTAATGATATTGAAACTAATAAATTAACTATTAAATATGCTACATATACAATGTAAATCTTTGGTAGATACTCGTAAGTACAATTATACAGATCTAAACCACAGAAAAATTATACTAATTAAGTACAATAATTAGAACAAAAATAAAGTTGAAAGAGACTACACATCTTTTTAATTATACCATTAAAAAAACCAACCCTTTGTATATATAACGTAATCTTACAGAATCATAGGCATCTGTCCATTACAGTAAAAAAGCAGCTGGTAATTTTACAATTAGGTAAAGTTTGAATTTGGGACATTTACCTTTTCTTACACAAAACAATAGGTACTGACTAATTTCTAATTGTACGTAGGACATCACAATGGTTTGATATTAACAAAAAAAAAATTTTTTTGAAATATTTGGACTAGATCAGTTAGCTTATGTCATATACCATCTTACTACTAACATAATAATCCTAAACTGGTACAGCCATGGTAGCCAATCTCAGCATTATGACTGCTAAGCTGCGAAGAACCTTAAAAAATTTGAAGTTCATTTAGTAGGAGAGCACCTCCTAATATGTCAGCAGACATCAGCTCATTATTAACCCTATGAAAACTTTCTCCAAATAAATGACACCTATCCAGTAATATCCAACACTCAGAAATCTATGGATGGAACATTACGCTACAGCTGTAGGTTGATATGTCAGTCAGTCACCAATCAGTCAGTCAGTTTCTACATTTAGTCAGTCAGTTTTTTAGATGTAATGCGATGTGTTCCTCATACAAGCAGTAATTCTTCACTTTCATGCTAATAATGAAACATTGGCAATCCATGGTCAACATGTTGTGACAGACAACATAAGAGCCCCACTATGAATGGAGCCTCTCATGGAATACCTTACATACTTATTATTCATTCAATGTTTTTCTACTACCATGGCTGAAAGATTAGGACCTCTTAATACTATCATAAATGCATAGCTACAGTGGAAGGCATTTCATTGATTATGTATAAAAGTGTACTCTTAAACTACATAAAAACATCTTTGATATTCTGAAACTGTTTCACCGCCAGATCAACGGGTAAATCAAAGTTGTAAGGTGTCAAACGGTCCAAGCTCTGCAAAGCATCTTGAAAGCCAGTGTTTACAACATAACTTGTAGAGGAATAGTGCGAGTCTATCAAAGACCTGGATTTTAGCATTATGTTCAACCAAATAACAAGTTTATGTGCATTTAACGCAGCACATACAAAAGCTTTGAAATGTGCATCATAGCTCCGTTTATATGGAGCATGTGAAGCTAAAATACTACCAATAGCACTCAACAAACTCTGCTTATTGGTAATTGCTGTGCCTCCGACTATGTCTAAGTTAAAACTTTGACTCAACTTCCTTGCTGGAGTGGAATTGAACGTGTCTCCATCGTTAAGCTCATAGTAACGTAAGATTAACTCCCATATGTGTAACAAACGGGATGTAGAAGACCTTCTTACAGGAAAGCAGCCAATTATAGGTACTAGGGATGTTGATTCAGGGCCCACAAGCCCGTGTTGGAGTAAATCCCTCAAGTTTATAGCTAGATGCCTTCTCACTGCTGTTGTTAGAGGGGCATCATTAATAACAATACCCCCTTCTTCTGACTCGCTGTCATAGCTATCAGGGATATGAGATCGTTCTCTAGATACCATATGAAGTACAGCATCTATAGACATTTCCAGTTTAGCTCGCAAGTTCCCCCAATGTGTGACTATAGTGGACGATTTCCTATCAAACTTTTTGCTCTGGTTTGGAGAGCAACCAAACTGAGACACTGTGAATATCTGAATTAGGGTTGACGCTTTTCTCATTAAATTAATGGTCTCAGCTTTCAGTTCATCGTTAACTTTGTTGCGATTGAAGTTTTTCTCAAACGATTCGGATTTTCCAAATTTCTTGGGTTCTCGCGGCTTGCTTTTTATGTTACTGTTGATGTCTTCATTTTTCATTAGCTTGATGAATTTCTGCATGTCATCGATATGAGCTTGGAGTTTGCTAATGATTTCTTCTTTAGAGAGCTGTCTTTCCGCATACTGTTTGACTGCACAGTCGATTTGATGCCGTAGTTCGTCTGTTGTAAGGGGTTGGTGGCACCCTTCCTCTAGACTACGATCTATTTCGCGTTTCAAATGGTCGATGAGGGTTCTGTGTTTGCTGTCATCATCAGAGGACGTACCCGCGGCGAAGCGTTCGAGCTCTTTCAACTGGGTTTTTAACCGTTCGATGAAATGCGACTGCCTAGCTCTCTGATTCCGTATCTTCCTTTCTAACTCAGCGCATTCAACGCATGGAGGTTCTTCTGCACTCCCTTGCGGAACTCCCCTAGAATCCACTCCTCGGGATGTAAACTCCTCCAGTGCTTGTAGCATAGCATCCTTCTCCTCAGCCGGCGCCTTCAAAATCTGTCGCAAACGAAACTCTACTTGTGCTAAATGCGATGTCAAAGAAAACACAGACGAGGACAATATTTCTTGCTCCTCTTCCAGTGCGTGTATCCTGTCCCCGGAGACTTGTTCTGGCGGTATTTCGTCACACAGAGTCTCCTTCGGCGCCCCCAGAGGCTCGCACCTCGGCTCCTGCCATATCGGAATTTCACCCTCTTCGTAATCATCACACAAGGTCGCGTCCATTACCACCAAATTATCACAGTAATAAACAGAATAAGGAACTGTTTTATTGTAAACAACACTATATTACTCTCTTACTCAAAGTAGCGTCATGTTTATCGATTTATTTTGGACAAAATCAACTGAAAACAGTTACGGAAAACACATTGGAAAACACCGAAAACAGGAAAAACTTAAACTCTGATGAAATGAAATGTCAACTGAAACTTGAAAGACGTCACTATTGACGTGATGACGTCAATGAGTTTAAGGTCCATTTTCACTTTGATTATATTTAGCTTCTTCATCACCTTCGCAAATCGCAATGACAAGTATAAATGAGTGGGCAAGTGAACTATTTAAGTAAGTAAAAAAACATTTTAATAATTTTTAAAACACATTAAAAAGTAATCAACATACACTATAAAAATTGCCTGAAACTTTTTTGTGTTACATTTTTCAGCGGCATCTAGTGCCGTTTTTTTGTAACTTTCTGTAAAACCTTCCTCGCCCGGGTAAGGAGGTTTGCCTCGAGGCCCGTACCCCCCGGGAGGGAAATCTTACGGCACACCCGCCGGAGAAGACCACGCTGCTGCTTGCTTTCTGCCAGGGAATTAATAAGTACTTCGTATAACGTACTTATTAATTCCATGCTTTCTGCTATTTCGTAATTCGTTGTTCAAATAGTCAAGACTCACGTTGGTTCTATGAGGTATTACTATAGCGTTGGTTGTTTACCAACAATCATCGATATACCAATCCAACAATAGAACTTCTTTCGAATGTTGTGTGACTCCGGTACCCCTATATTCCGTTCTAGTCTGTGATGCAAGAGATGGCGTTAAAAATAAAATCAAAAGTAACATTTTATAACGCCGTCGTCGCCTATACATAAATGTCCATTGCTTCCTTTGCTTCATTTAAACACATGGACTTTTAAAACAAGAGTAAAATGAATGATCGCCAAAGACTTTTCACACCGACTCGACTGCAGTCATCAGCGACTCTCCGCAACTCTTTTGATGTCATCCGTCCACCTGGTAGATGCTTTAACACTACAGTACACGCGCCCCTTTTTTTTACTTGAGTACACGCGTGGCCTACTATAGTAGCCCATTTTAAAAAATCAATAAATTGTATATTTATAACTATTTGATTAAAATAACAAATGGAATGGAAAAAATATTTATTTAAGTTAAAATTACAACAATGCAATTTAAATACAATATTTAAAATAGTGAACAATTAGCAATTTATTAAATATCTGCGAAAAAGTAACAAAAATGGCAATACTGAGTTCAACGTTTTTGTTTTTATTAAAACCACTCTTCATTACTATTTTCTTCATTTTCCTAGCATGCAGGATATACTACTGCTTAGTGATCGTGAAAAATATTCTAGTAGCAAGTCTTTCACCACTTTTTTGTCGACCGATTTCGGGCTCTCGAGCAGAGTGCACATCGACCATCTCGTGCTGTCTTTAGTGTCAAATCATGATTTAGATACTTGGGAATCCTGAATTGTGCTGCCGAAAAGTGCCCCAATCCTTAATTTAAGTTGTCGGGTTCGCGTTGTTTGAAACTGGATAATGGATCCTTAGCATTTCTAGCTCTATCTCCTTTTGGGCTTGCCTATCTAATACTTAGGTTTTGGGTTCGAGTTCGCGTTGCCGATGGTATATTTTGTGCCAAATGGTTCCGTTAGTCAATTTGTAGATTAGACCGCGCCTTCCAGATAGAGTGGAGTGTTATCCGAATCTGATGTTTCGTCAGACCTTTCATTTAACATTTCCTCTTCGTTTTCCTGAAGCTCTGACTCATGCAGAACTAGGGCCTGTTGTTAGTCTGGTTCTGGCTCAACTTTATCATCTTCACTCTCTGTCACATCTTCATCATCAGTGTCTAGCTTAAGTAGCAACAAAGATTCACAAGTAGAAACACTTGTGAATCACTCATGACGTTAATGTTATAAATCTGTAAAAAATAAAAAATTGACATTTTCCAATTTTAAAATAACAATAATTAAACAAAGGTATAAGTATACATACATAACATAGCTGGAGAATATTATTTTAGTGTTATAATTCGATAATACACGAAAAGTTACTTACCTGATTTTGGTACATCAATACACGCGCGGACTACTTTAGTAGGCCTGCGCTTTTGGCGGCAAATATCTCGCACATGCGTTTGCGCAGGAATTGTGTTGGGTACTAAGGTTGCGAAGAATATACCAGACGAGGCTTATCTGGAATCGCAAGCTTCTAGCATGCAAAAATAAAAAGTTAAGACAAAAAAACTAACCCTGGTCTACTATAGTAGGCCGCGCGTGTACTCTAGTGTTAAGCCAACTGCGTTTTCTGATACTTTACTTAGGTACTTGACTGCCATTCCTGTACCTCGGTTCCCACTTCCCTATAGACCCTATGATTATTAACAGTCCAACGAACCTACGCAGTAACATAAGACATCGCAAAGAGCTGATCATCATTCTATTTCATTTCTTAGTTATAGCATTATAATAATATGGCAGCTTAAGAAAAATCTTGTTTTTTTTTTTAAATATCCACTCTAGAACACTGCCAATATTTTATTTTCCAGACAAGACCATGGTCTGGGTCATAGACAAATAATGAGAGTGGTTTACTAACTTAAGCCAAGGACAAGCCTAAATTATGTTCCTACTTAAGATAGTCTTCTTACGAAGCAGACTCAATAAACTATACTAATGCGATCAAAGCCGTATTCATTGCATATCTACTTACTTTATTTGAATGAATAAAAAATGATACCTAAAGGAATAATAAACTTCATCAAGTAAACTAGGTTACTTATTATGTACCTATTATTATTTATTACCTTACAAATTGCGAAAAACCACAAATATTGAATTTCGCTGGCACACTTGGTCTTGGTCCTTAGAAAGCTTAAATTTTGCTCACAGATAACTTCATCTGAGAAAGAAAAACTTTCGTTAAAGATGTAGACAAGGGATAAGGAAATATTTATTTTTTATACCCATGGAATCCTTGGCGAATCACGGGTGAGGACCGGGGAGCTAAGTAGTTGATCATAAAATCATAGGACGCCACAGATTTTTTGGTACAAATTTGATACAAATTATTATTATTGTTTTATTAACACTTTATTTGTACACCACAAAACATATCTAAGGAGTAAAAATTAATTAGTACAAAAGGCGGCCTTATCGCTAAGTACTGATCTCTGCCAGGCAACCTACAGAATATACGGAGAATACAGATGAATCACGGACTAAGTATACAGAGGAACCACAGACTTGGGCGCTATAGGACTGTGAAGGACGCCGCGTGGTTGAGAAATGATAAATGAACCATTCAAGATTCATCCTTGGCCCAATGTGGTCGTCATAATCTTTTTGCGGGTTGCGTGCCGTAGTTGTGGGCCCCATCAATCTTCCTCGAGCCACCCCAAGCCCTGAGGTCAGTCGACCGCGGTCCGCACCTTCGTCAGATCTATTTTTGTTGGCAAACTTTTAGTTTACCTTCGAGTTACGACTTTGTTTCATGTTTATGTTTTTCACTTTTGTATTCTACCCGGACCATTATAATATTATAATCTTGTAAATATTATCTCATTACTTCTATTTTTCATTTCCAGAATCATTCCGCTAAGGCTTTAACGTTTTTTAAAAGCTTTTATTTAACTTTACGAGTTAATTTCAACCGCGTTACGTTTTCAAACTTCAAGCTCCTTAATCTTAAATACGAAAAACAATTAATTCAAATTTTAAATTTGGAACCAGTAGGTACCTTCTAGCATCTACCTACCCTATCCTACTTACCTTCCAGCATCTACCTATATTGCTTGCCAATAAGATGATTAGACTCTAAAGTAAATGAAGAGACAAATACCTTATTAGCGCCTAACTTAGACTGGTTTTTGTATTGGTTGCAAATCTAACTTCGATTGAAAAAAACATGTTAAATCGTTTGGCAGTCCATTTCATGACCAACTCGATACCTTTAGATATTATATTTAAACCATTTGTTGTTAACTCGTCCTCCGAAACAAAAATGTCGATATTCGGTGAAGAAGAAATCAAAGACTACAAAACTACACTGAAACAACTCTTTGCTGAATTCTTGGGGACATTCCTGTATCTGTCCATATGTTTGCTAGCTGGAACAAACGGTGAACCCAACATTGAAGCGATAGCTTTGGCTAATGGTCTGCTCATAGCATCTGTTATTCAAATAGTTGGCCAAATATCAGGAGGGCATATTAACCCAGCGGTAACTATTGGTGTTTTTGCTCGTGGACACATCAAGTTAATAAAATCATTGCTCTACATCATCGCCCAAATACTTGGCAGCCTACTTGGATCATTGGTGGCTTATGCAGTCACAGATAGCAGTTCCAGACAAGATTTAGGAGCAACTATACCTGATAAAGATTTGCGAGGGGACCAAGTTTTCGGCCTGGAATTTGTCATGACGTTTATTTTAGTCTCGGTGGTTTTAAGTGTTTTGGATACGAAAAGATCTGATAGAGGCCTCGGTTCTGGACCATTGGCGATCGGTTTGAGTGTGACAGCTTGTCAAATCTCCGCATATTTGTATACTGGATCGTTGAACCCGGTGCGATCCTTGGGACCGGCAGTGGTCATGAATATTTGGACCACACATTGGGTGTACTGGCTTGGACCAATGCTTGGAGGCTTGGCCGCTGGTATAGTATACAAGTTTGTCTTAGCAAATTGTCGTCGTAGAAGTGATGAAAATTAACATACCTACATACACTGGAATGTTCGTCGTCGTAGAAGTGATGAAAATTAACATACCTACATACACTGGAATGTATTCATTCATTTGTTGAATAAATATTAGCTAATTCCTAGTTTCGAGTTTTATTATAATAAGTAGGTAACTTATAAAGTAGATTTGAACTTTGAGGCATCATAATTTATCATACCCAGTTAAGAGAAATTAAACTATATTGATGAAGATTTATAAAAGAAAAGTTCAACAATCTTCAAAGGCTTATTAAATTTATTCAGAATATGAACATCTGTATAGCAACATCTGATAATATTATGTTCTAAGCGGTAAATCGCTTTTCTGTCCTCCTGAAAGGGCGGCGTGCGTGGAATATTAAATAATATACAGAGACAAGTAGGCATACATATACCTAAACCTATAGGGAAAAGCGTTACCACGGTTTTAGGTCAAGTCATTAAAATTTTTCGGGAGGATTTTAGCTCTTCGCAAGGGTAATCTTTTGTAGAGTAGATATTTTATACTCTGAGGTTTTTAAGTATTAATAGGCGACCTCAAAGAGCTTTTGGGCACTGTTTAATTTTAGGAACATTTACTTACTTATGTTTTTAATAGGCACCGCATTTTTAGAAAATTGTCTCAACCAGTTCAATTTGTTCTACATTTCTCATGTTTTAAGAGCTAGCCTAAATTGATTTGCTTCTGCTTGTAAGCGATTGGCTGCATTGAACGAAAGCAAGGTCACGATTACAGCCGAAACCTATCCTGGTGTGTCGGTGTCGTATCGGAAGTGGCAGTGGGTAGATCACGCTTGTCATAGAACCGATTGCCGCTGGATTCAGTCACCGAGTAGACGCAAGCAAGCTTGTCGAACCTGCTTAGCGGGGCGACAGAGGTCAGAAAGCTCTAATAGCCATATGAAATTGCGATCCGATAGATGGAATGGAAATTCATAATTTAAAAAAAAGTATAAAAATGCGCGAAAGTCATGCCGCATGCGATCAATCTAGCGATAATTTTCATTCCAACTAATGGGGGTTCCCAATATTCTATCTAACCATGGTTTGCCTTACTAGAGATAGAAATTTGACAGAACTTGTATGGAGCTTATGTCACATTGATATCTCTAATAGAGCAAATAGAAGATAGAATATTGGGAACCGCCATAAGTGTCGGATTGCAATGTCATAATATATGGCTAGTGCTGCATATGGTGGCACTCCTAGGTAAAATCTATGCCCACGCACGCTGTTAAGATGATGATGTTTGTCTTCAGAAGTGGAGTTTATCAAGAACTTTAAAGCTCAGCTTATTCGGTTGAGCGGAACAATCCCAGATTGATCCTATACTCACGTTTCGTTTAGCTTTACTTTTCAATCGAGTTGATAATCATCGAGAAGTGAGCAAGTGGTACCTCTGTGGCGTGAGTGTACAAAATTGATACACGTAGTCACAAATTTAATAAAACCGCCTGGACTTTTTACGAGGCGGTGAATTTTATTAGGTCGCTTCCACTCGTTTACAATTCTCGTCGTGCAACTAAGTACCTTCACAAAGTGAAATTATTTATAATGTGTCCATTTTCTGGTGGACAAACGACATTTGGGTGTATTGGTACATTATGTACTTGCATACCGAGTTTCTTGCCAGTTCTTCTCGGTGCAAACCTGCTTTCCGAACCTGGCGGTAGAGTCTCGACTTTTCATGAGAGCTTATATCTAAGCCTATGTGAAATAAAGAATTTCATTTCATTTCATACCGAAATACGCTACGCTAAGGGGACGGAAAGATGTGACGTATGTGAAGCCAAATATTTCTCAAATATGGTGTCGCGCTTCGTACATTTAGGTACTGCGGACAGCACATATTGCTGTCGGTCGCTTACATTAGCCATTTTACAGTTTTGATAAATTAAAGATGACGCTTCAGGGCGGAGCCTAAAAATACATGCGTGACGTCACTAAGTGCTGATCCTTTATATGTTTAATCAATGACTTGCAGTCGCTTCACGCTTGTCTTTCTAGATCAATGTTTTTTTTTTGTTGTTGTTTTTGACGTTATAGTCCACAAGTGCAGATTGACAATTTCCTTCCACCCTTGAGGACATTATGGCAACCTAGAAAACATTCAGGTTTCCTCTGTTTCCATCGCTAGCGCTTCGGAAGTATTATTTATGTTATATATTATGTTCATGTTTCTCATCGTTTCTTTATAGTATAAAAATCAAACTTTTTGAATAATTCCTACGAATACATTTTTTTCGTCGTTATGGCAGTTGAGATGTCAAATCAGTGTCATTTCTTGGCACAATCATTATTTAAGTCTCCAAGGAACCAACGCCAAGAAATAATGCTTAGATATTTAAATAAGCTTTTGAAATGTAGACCTATTCACAAAACCCAAAGGCGGCACCAGGGAAGCGAAACGAACGTGTTTATAAACGGCAAGATGATAACAGTGCCGACTTACTTCACGGTCTTACAAGCTTTGCGACGAGAGGGGGTCACAATCCCCTCCTTTTGTTACCACGAAAGGTTATCCATAGCAGGCAACTGCAGAATGTGCCTCGTAGAGATAGAAGGAATGTGGAAACCCCAAATCGCCTGCGCTTTACCCGTTTCAAAGAACATGAAGATCCGTACTAACTCAGTAATGACATTCAAAGCGCAGGAAAGTGTCTTGGAGTTTATTCTTGCGGAACATCCACTCGATTGTCCGATATGCGATCAAGGAGGCGAATGTGACTTGCAGGATCTTTCCATGAGGTTCGGCAATGACCGCACTAGATTTACTGACATACATTTTCAAGGCAAAAGAGCTGTGGAGAGCAAGAATCTTGGACCGTTTATTAGAACCGACATGACTAGATGCATTCATTGTACACGATGTATAAGATTCGCTTCACAAGTATGTGGAATGGATGTGCTAGGTTCGACTGGCCGCGGTGGCGAAATGCTTGTGGGAACTTATATAGATAAATTCTTCCTCTCCGAATTGTCTGGGAACATTATTGACTTGTGCCCAGTTGGAGCTTTGACCAACAAACCGTACTTGTTCAAAGCGAGACCCTGGGAGCTTAAAAGAACCGATTCAATCGATTGTACCGATGCTACTGGAACTAATGTATCTTTGAACCATAGATTTAATAGACTTTTGCGTATTTTGCCTCGAGAAAATGACGAGGTCAATCAGGAATGGATATCTGATAAAGGACGCTGGTCTTTTGATGCCCTTGAGATGCAACGACTTGTAAGTCCATTGTACAGACACGAAGACAAGTTGTGTCCAATAGAATGGCATAACGCCTTGGAAAAAGCTTCAAAGATAATTAGATGCACTTGTCCACCCAAGTTGATGGCCATAGCTGGACCATACTGTAATGCTGAAACTCTTGTGGCTGCTAAGGACCTACTCAATATTATGGGCTGTGATCATACTTATATAGAACGAGGTTTATCTTACTCAGACACAGGAATTGATATCAGGGCTGCGTATTCCCTGAATGTCAACATGAAAGATGTTGAAATGGCCGATAAAATTTTGCTCATCGGCACAAACCCTCGATTCGAAGCACCAATACTCAACGCGCGTATCAGAAGGGCATACACCCACAATGAATGTGATATCTACGCAGTCGGCCCTGAATGTGAATACAATTATCACGTCGAATATCTTAAAGATATACCATCTGCAGCGAATTGCATGAAAGGAGCCCAACGGCCTTTAATCTTAATAGGAATTGATAATTTACAAACAAATAGGGCAGTTAGAATAATGACTGAGGCGTATGAATTGGCAAAATGTCTTGATACAAAGGTAAAAGATTGGGTAGTGGTTAACGTTGTGACTAGTGAAGCAAGCTTTGCTGCAGCGTTGGAAGCTGGGTGGAAACCTGGGGCTTTAGACGCTTTGAGGTCAGAGAGTCCACAAGTCGTTATATCTTTGGGTGTGGATGAAATATTTTACAAATGGGAGCCCCCTAAAGAATCTACAGTCATTTACATCGGCTTTCAAGGAGATAAAGGTGCTGAGGTTGCCTCACTTATTTTACCAGGTTGCGCGTACACTGAAGCCGGTGGTACGTTCTTGAATATGGAATGCCGTAGCCAATACGCTTACCCAGCTATAACTCCTCCAGGCAAAGCTCGATTCGACTGGAAAATCATACGAGCTATAGCAGAATACGCTAAAATCTGCTTGTTTTACAGCGACACTGACTCGATTTGCGTCAGAATGTCGCAGATAAGTCCGAATTTTGTTTATTTAGGTAAATATCAACAGAAGCTCTTCTCTGAAAATATTCCTGTCCTGATCAAGAAAGATACTTCTGGAGTTAAAAGCAATATAGATATTCGGATGAAGAAACTTAAGGATTACTATTGTTCGGATATTTTGACGTCCAACTCCTGTTTAATGGTTAAAGCTCAAAAAGCTGTGGATAAATTGGAAAGTTCGGCATATGCAGTTATTTAATTTATCCTATCTCTGCTTATATTGTGTTAACATTACATTACAGTCTTTTAATTTGCCATCGTATTATTTTATATTGTACATAATATTATTAATTAGTAAAAGTAATTGATAATATTAAATAGTTTTAATGCTTAAGTAGTTTAGCGTTGTTCCTGTGGTTAAGAATCAGATTTGTGATGAATTAAAAAAATCACTGTGCCGTCAATTTTTGTAGTTTCCTACATATTCTACTATAAGCTATACCAACTGAATAATATAGAATCAAGAATGTGTCTATATATTCTGATATCTATCACGTCGTTTGCGATATGTGCAGAGTGCTCGCTCATCGCTAGCGGGCACGCGTTTATTGAACAGCTAGGCGATTCGATTCACATACTGTATTGACATATGTACCGAGTGAAATGATACTTACATGAAATAAAAAATGAAGACTGAAAAATTAACTTTACGTCTAACAAAATTGAATGTATTTCATCCATTCCATCTTACCTCGTTGATTTTAACATAGGAATTACCATGCTCGCTAAATACTTCACAATAATTGTCTATGAATGCGTTTTGATTTTTGGATTTTAAGTAGGTATTAAATTTACGCTTTATGTCAATTAATTATGTATTATAATTTGTCAGTGTTCTCAGAAAAGGTTTTGGTATGAATTTAGTCTGTTCGTATGTGGTTTATATAACCAGGTGACATATCTAACTAAATGCGCTGACGTTTTTATTCACTTCACTGTTCATTTCACAACCGGTGCGTTTTGTGAATCGCTACCCTGATATGGACGCCGCTATTACAGTTCAATCTCGATGTGTATTGCTCCGTGCTCATATTTGATATTGAGCCACAGCAGGCCTCGCAATATATCCTCTATCCGTCATCATGAATTTAACCCGTTTTACATAATTACTTACTACTTAATTTTTTTTCAAAATGAAAGGAATCCTTGCATGACGAATTAAAAAAAATCTTATAGACTATTTAGTATTATAACTCTAAGGTCCACTTGCGCGAAACGGTACAGTCCGACAAGGCTCTCTTGGCACTTGAATGAGGGCGCTGTTATAGAACAAAGGCATCCAGAAAATAAAATCTCCTCAATTTTACTTCAATTTTAGTTAAAAACTAGCTGTTGCCCGCGGCTCCGCCCGCGTGAATTACGATTTTTTTTACATAATATACCTTCCTACTGGAATTCCTTGATTTTTCGCGGGATTCTGGTGTGATGTTGTACAGAAACCTGTTCTTACTTTGCACGGGTTATCTTGTGGTGATTTTGAAAACTCCTTTTTCTTAATAATAATATAAAGTTTCATTAATACGTAGTTGAAAGATAAAAAGGACGATTTTAACTGTCGATATTTCGACCTAGTGGCACAGGTCGTGGTCACTACGTGACCACGACTTGCACCAATATATCGAAATATCGACAGTTAAAATCGTCCTTTTCATTGTGATTTTTATTCTGAAACCACGAAATATGTCAAAAATTATTAAGTTGTACTGGTGGTAGAACTCTTCTTTCAGAGTCCGGCCGGGTAGGTACCACTGGGATAAATTACTCTCCTAACAATATTCCCCAGCCCAACATAATATAAGAGTCCAAAACATCAGAATGGACAATGGCTATATATTTCTTTACGTATAAAAAGACCTTAGATGACAGTCAGTCGGTTAGGATCGATAAGACCTAAGAGTTAAAAATATTTGTGAACCATTATCTTACCCTTTCCATATTGCGGATGATAAAGTTTAAATCTGTTCATGTGTTAACAGTGCCATCTTAATATAAAGTCAGGAAACAGTAAATAACATGACAGTTAATTTTTATTTAAAAAAAATTCGGTAGTACCTATCTCAGAGTTTTACATTCAAGTTCCACATAAATTGTAGAGATGGCGCTATACGGTATGACGTAGCGATAACGCCAGTTAAATGATTTTTGTTCACCCTAAAAGTGAAAAATTTTAAACCATACAAAATCTCCTGCTAAGCCTATTTATTTACGGCTGTAAGGGTACTCCAGTCTTACTTGAGCCCTACGCCCTAGCCCTAGGTTCTTTGTGCATTCCAAGTTTCAAGTCACCTACCTACTTGAACTTAAAGGTTCTGATGTCTGTAATTTCTGAACTACAAAAGTGATGATGATAAGATTTGTATGGAATAATCTTTAAAGGACCTCCTTTCTAACAAAAAAAGAATGAATGGAATCGGACAACGCGTTAATGAATTATAACTAAAAAACGTTTGGACTTTGATACCGTCTTCCAGGGAAACCATGATGAATTTCGGGACAAAAAGTATCCTATGTCCTACCTCGGGGTATGAACTATAATCATGTCAAGTTTCATTTAAATCCATCCAGCGGATTAGCCGTGATGCCCGGTCGTGAAACAGACAGACAGACAGACAGACAGACAGACAGACAGACAGACAGACAAAAATTAAACAAATTACAGTTTTGGCTTCAGTATCGACTAAATAGTGTCCTCAAACAAAAATTTTCAAAATATCTTCAATGTACAGAATTCGACCCTTTACAGTTTTATTATAAGTATAGATAGATAGTTGATAGTAAGCAAAAACAACACGACATACAATAGCAATTCACTGTCAGAGCGGACTATCAAACAGTATCACAAGATAGCAGTGTTAGTACCGATTTTGGCCACGCGCCAAGATAGCCTTGTCGCACTGTAATTGTATTTAGGTAGGTTGTAGAGTCAGTAACTCTCTCATTGGACAATTTTGACTTACTCTGGGTTAAAATGTTAACTCCTCGGGTTGACGCAAGTGGGCCTTAGTAGTCTGGGGTCGGAACTCTGAACCCAAGTTTCGAACACACGTTTGAAAATTATGAGTGAGTTGAAGAAAACCCAGGTTGTAAAGCGTTGGCAAAATTAAACCATTACAAAATAATAATTCAATAACACTTTATTAATAACTTAAAATGGTACAATAATACTAAAATAGTAATTCTTTCTTTTTTTTATTAAAATTTTATTTAAAATGATTTCTCGGCACGATTACCTACTCGTAAGTAGGTACAACACAAAAATATTAAAAGTAAAGCAACACACAACAATACAATTTCGTTTCTTAGGTTTTTTGAATAGAATGAATAATAAAATGCTGTAGCCTAAAAGAGGTAGATACTTAATATTCTGTAGCTAATAAAGAAGAAAAATTACTTTTCGTCTTAGGTACCTAAATATAGGTACCTAAGACGAAATATAATATAAGGTAGGTATTATCAGTTTAGGCTTTATCTACAATAAAATATGAAAATAAATTGAATTGTGCCTTGGGCATTATGGGCATTATTAATATGTAACTTTGCTTGTCGTACCTATGTAAGTACCTACTGCCTAGTTTTGACCAAGATGTAGGTATCTAATATTAGAAAAAGTGTCTAAACACCTTTCTTGTCTTCAGTATTAGCTATTATGGTATTCTGTGCTATTAGTCAAAAATTATCCATGCTCAAGGTTTATAAAAAAAACTATTCACTCAAATTAACCTACAACATCTCAATGGCATAATAACAAACCTGCTTATTTTTTTACTTAGAACTTCGATTTTATTAAATGAATTTAATACGACGATAAAGAACCGTATTTCTCATATAAAAGAAATATTTCTTCTTCTTCTCCATTCTACTCATATTCTTCCTCGTAGCCCTTTACAAGGTTCTCCAGTATGAACCGTATCGTCGTTTTGTAGATGTTCTCAATGTTGGGCGTGTAGCGATCTCCGAGTGTCGTCTTAGCCGCTTCCAGGAAAGGCTGCTCGATTTTCTGAAAAAAAAAAAAAAAATTTTTTAGCTCTTTAACACGCTATCAGGTGGACTAACGACTTACAGGTAGAACCGTGAGGAGTTGATGAATTGAGACGGCGTAAAATAGTGTCGATTGCAGCTCCCTTCAAAAGACCTATAGGCAGTAGTATTAATAATGGTTATAGTGAAAAAACGCCCGAACTCACGAACAATGTTACAAGCAGAGGTACAAGTAGGCCCTTATTATTAAAGAACCCACGTTTTCTTGTTTCACGAAAAAGAGCTCTTTTGTTATTTTTTAAAATCTTTGTTAAAAGCAGTTCTTTATAAGGATTAGTGTTATGTTTGAAAATGAAAACAGCGGTTTTTCAATAAAGTAAATGTAAGCAGTAGATGGGTATATTTTTTTAGTAAGAAATTACTGTTAAGGTTAATAAAACTTAAACGACTTTATTTACGGCGGTTTTCAATATCCTATCTATCCATGGTTTCCCTTACTAGCTATGATAATAACATCAAGATGAGCCCATCCGAACATTTTACGTAAACCTTCTTTAAACAAGAAAATGTAGAGCCATGTGTCGAAACTCGAAACTCCTGCGAAATACTGCGTGGGCTTATAGCTTACTACTGACGCTGGAGGGGGGTTTTGCTCCCATAAACTGGCGACATTTTTTAGCGCGGTCCGCCGGGTCTATGGTATAGGTGTCTTTGCTTACTAGAGATAGAAATTTGACATAAGCTCCATACAAGTTATGTCAAATTTCTATCTCTAGTAAGGGAAACCATGGTGAAAATCGAATTTCTTTGTATTATCGAGGTGTCGGACAATTATGCACATAATAAAGCTTATTAATAGGCTCATTCGTAACAATATGTACCCAAAAATACATGTACATGTAGAGGCCAAATTTTGATACCCTGATTAAAATTTTGAAAATTGCACCATGGTAAATGTAGGTACATTCTCCTTATCATAAACAAACATGCATAAAAAGGACATGGCTGAAACTTGTTTGGAGCTGTGCCCTGGAAAATAATATTCATGGCCATCGAAAAACAGTAATATTATTAACTCTGTTTTTAGCTCGCGATGAGCGCACAGAGATCTTAGACCATAAAATGGCTCCACGGAAGACCAGCATGCATGCTGGCTTTACCACAGGCCACATGCTTGCTGAACGCTGAGTGGATGCCATTTTGGGACCACAACCGCATTTTTTTAGTTTTGTTTTTCGTATTACTAGTTTTTTTTCTGTAGGTATTTCTTTTGTATTCCTTCTTTGTTTTTTGATCCAGAATAAACTTTTTTTCTTTCTTTGTATGTATCTACGTCAGCTTGACAGTGGATGACCTTATCTATAGCGTATGAATATAAGTAGGTATGATAATTACCATGAAGTTCTCAGCCTTGAACCCGGGCACCTGTCGGTGGGTGCCGCCCACGTGTCGGACGTACGCGAAGAACGTGTCCATGTCGGCCAGCCCCTTGATGCCCTCGTCCAGCGTGTGCATCACCTTGGTGGCGTGCTCGGCGAGCTCCGCGGAGTTCACGATGGCTTCCTTGGTGCGCAGCTCGCGGAACGCCTCGAACAGATGCAGGAGCTCCTCGTTTTCTTCGAATAACCTGGAAATCACAAAGTTTAAGTTTTTTTTTTTTACGCTGTACAAGTTAGTACTTGACTGCGATCTCACCTGATGGTAAGTGATGATGCAGCCGAAGATGTTAGCGTACTAACTTGGAAGAGGTAAGTTATGTCACCCCAACGGTTTCTACACAGCATCGTACCGGAACGCTAAATCGCTTGGCGGTACGTCTTTGCTGGTAGGGTGGTAACTAGCCACGGTCAAAGCCTCCCACCAGACCAGACCTGAGCCAATTTAGAAATTATAAAATTCCAAAGTGGCCCGTGGCGGGAATCGAACCCGCGACCTCCCACTCGAATCCGAGCGTGCGTCCCCTGCGCCACGGAGGTCGTCAAAAGTTACATTTTTCTCTAATACATGAATTTCTCATGCCAATTTTTGTGACCAAACTCTGAAACGGCTCGGCCGATTGTTATGTTTTCTGTGTATGTTCGGTAGGACTGAGAAGTAGATCGTAAGCTATTTTTTATATCCTTAACGGCAAAGCAACGTTTGGCGGGTCAGCTGGTTTTGATAGGCTTGTGTTTAACGACATTTTTTTAACTATATTTAAGGCTAGTGCTTGACTATGATCACACCTGATGGAAAGTGATGATACAGTCTAAGGTGGAACGCGCTTGCCTAGGAGATGCCTACTCACTCTTGATTTGAAAGCGCACGGGTTGTAACTGCCAACTGGCAGGAAAGACATGGACATTAAGCTTGATGGAAGAAAGTATAGTCATCTGTGGTGTGGACCGCGGATCATAAACAATACCTCGACCGGCTTGCTGACGCTTTTGGTATCAAAACAAATATTTTAGACACCAATAAACCGACAAATTGAAGTCTGTGTAAACTGGCGACATTTTTTGGCGTGGTTCGCCGGGTTTTGTATAATATGTCTATTGTACGGATGCAGATCTTAATTCTTACCATGTCTACCTATAATATAACAAGAGAAAAAAGAGGTAGGGTATACGTGGACATGGAAGTAAACTACGATAATTGTCCAATACGAGCTCAGGCGTACCTTTAGGCTTCAGGCGTGTTTTAAGGCGGAGCGAACTATTCGTGATACAAATTGTTAAAGAGTGAGTGTTGTATACAATGTTAATAAACATGCATGCGTGTCGCGGAACGAATATTTTGTGGTAAGGTAGGAAGGTAACGTATCTATCATTAATCTATGATGTCTAATATAGTTCTGAATCTTATTTGCGTAGAGAGTTCGACAGTGTCTATAATGAGGCAAACATTCAATGCACAGAGAATTCGCTTGGCTGGCTCTCTGTAGTAGACATTGTGTACCCGGCACAAGTTTCGATTGACTCCCACATCGAAACTAGATCACTTTTGCTTCGAAGCAAATAGAGACGTGTGCTACGAAATTTGACTTCTCCTTTTGAGTGCCTACGCAGCTCACAAGAAGCGAGCAATAATTTTTATGGAAAAAACTATAAGTTTTGGCATATTTCGGGTGGTTTTACATACTTAGTCTGTTTGAACAAAGATACCACTGGTAACACGCTGGTCACCCGATATATTTTATATATTTTCGTATTAACTTTGGTCGTGGACCGTGTAGAGTCCCACGCTCATAATGGATTTTCTGACTTTTCCAACTACTCCGTCTTTTTATTCGATGCAGTATAAAATTACGTTTTTAACTGTTATTAAGTAAATTGAATAAATCACCGTCAGTCAACGTGCTACTGGGAGTAGGTACCTAAAGGATTGCTGCACAACCGCGTCCCCAAGAAGAAAGAAGAAGATAGCCCCTCATTTCGCTTATGGAAGCAACTAGTCACAAGTTTCTACGTTTGCGCAGTTTTTGATTCATCCTATTGATTGTATGAAAGTGATTTCAATCCGAGACAACAAAAAGTGCTAACGTTTGCGCAATGCCTTCGTAACGATAACACTTGTACAAGTATGTCTTATTAAAAATATCACGCAGATTTTCAATCCCCAAAAAGATCCACTTCAAAGCGAATTATGTTGGAATTTGTCGACGACTGTGGAATTTGGAATTCGACGGGATGTAATATCATCTGAAGTTTGAGTTGACTTTACTTCCCTGGGGTCCTCGTCGCTGATAATCCAAAGATAAAATATCGTCGTAATATTCAATATCAAGGAAATAAAGAATAAGTACTTACGTCATATTTTTACCACGAATACCTATGTATCATCCGACGGAACGGAGTACGGGTATATGCGTTTAGGGTGAGAGACCGTTTGTACATTACTTGGTTGATGAAATTTTTTGATTGTTTGTGTGTTAAATTGTTCACACAAAACGAATATCCAATAAAAAAATGTTTGTTTGTTTGTTTGTTTGTTTGTTTGTTTGTTTGTTTGTGCACATCCAATGTTCCCATTTATTTCCACAACGGCTGAACCGATTTAGATTCAGTTTTCTGTATAATGTTTGGTATTCATTGGCGATGGTTCGTAGATAGTTGTTACGAACATCGATCACCAGGGGGCGCCATAAAAAACATTTATAGTACAAACGAATGTTCCCATTTATTTCAAAAACGGCTTAACTGATTTCGATACAGTTTTTAATAAAATATTAGTGACTTATTGGCGGTGGTTCGTAGATAGTATTTACGAACATCGCTCACCAGGAGGCGCCATAAATACATTTAGAATGCAAACGAATGTTCCAAATTTAAGCTTTTGGAATAAATCGACTGAATCGATTTGGATACATTAATAGATAGTTGTTACGGAAATCACTCACCAGGGGGCGCCACAATAAACGTTTCTTTATCATTTGGTAGCGAAATTTTCTAATGTGTCTAATAATGTTTCTAGTAAACTCCTAGTGTTTGAGATTGTTTGATATGTTCTAACGAGGCTCACACATTATATTTGGTGACGAGGACATTATATCTGATGATGCAACTTGGGATTGAGTGTTACTCAACAATCGTAACTATTAAAATACTTCGAGCTTGGACCCATTTGGTTTCGTTTAACTTTTCACTATAACACATTTGATCTGATGACGAGGGTCCATGATGCCTTCCAACGCTGCATAGAGGAGATAGTAGATTAATTTTTATTTTGTAATAATATAATAGGTATAATAATTGAAAAAGTATAAAACAAGTGGAAAATTAAAAAAATTTTAAACACCCACGACTCTTATAGACTTGAAATTGAAAAAGGATTAAATAATATTTTTAAAACTCCCCGACTTAAGGAAAGTAAGAACTAAGAACCTATCAGTATAATTACAAATCCAAGAAAATCCGTCGGAGCTGCCATTGACATTTCTGTTTCCAATATCAATTAATGCAGTTAGTACCTATAAGTAAGCTTACCGGTAGCTTATTATAAGAAGTATCAAGAAATTGAATTAGTTACCAAATGAATAAAGTAGACACACACACTGGTAAACAGCAACATCTTGCACTATCAACACCGGCACAGGCAGAACATAGCAGCTCCGGCGGATTTTCTTGGATTTGTAATTATACTGATAGGTTCTTAGTTCTTACTTTCCTTAAGTCGGGGAGTTTTAAAAATATTATTTAATCCTTTTTCAATTTCAAGTCTATAAGAGTCGTGGGTGTTTAAAATTTTTTTAATTTTCCACTTGTCACATAAAAGATGTGCCTTTGCGTGGGGTCGGTACTTATTTAGGTAACGTATGTATTTTATTGGAGTTGATCGACGAAGTTTTAACCTCTATAATATGTTCAGTTCTTTATTTACAGAAGAAGCGGCTCAAAGCACTATGGTAAGCATAGCTTGTGACTACTACACTCGCTGGTTATCCAGCCATATTTTAACACAGTCTGAGAATGAATCATCATCCATTCTATAATAACATCCCGTAAAACACCATTATAAAGGCAAACCCATAGATCAGTCAGCTATGCTCTTTATTTGTATGAGATCCCGGAGGCTTCCAATGTGTGTTAAGGATGTCCGCCTAGGCGGCCTTATATACTAAGTGAAAATCCCACATAAGTAATCAAACCACCCCCACAGGTGTGTATACATCGATGGAGATTCCCCCCCTTTATAATAAAGGCAAAGCTTGTAAAAATCCAAGCAATGTACGAGTATGTATCCACATAGTAAGTATTATCTTCACAAAACATACGCGTTCATGTTTTGGGTTGCAATTATTGAGCGACACTTAACGATATGCACGCAGCTTGCGAGCTACGTGTGCTGGTGGTTTAATCTCACGCGACTACACACAGCCGCTCCACATTATACTATAACAATGTTATAAACATCCCAGATAATATAAAGAGAATGTACTTATGTGAAGGTATCTTTAAACTTGGGTAAAGTTAATAGGCGCATGACTTCCTACACAATTTTCTAAGCTTTGGGAACCCACGCTGTTGGAATGAAATTCCGCACCGAAATGTGCAGCGTTGACAGATTTAACCCAGGTGAGGCAGAGAGTTTCGGGGAGGTTAGTGCAGATTGGAGATCTCTACAATGGATGCACTTCGGACGAAATAAACGAAAGCTTCCGAATTTTCCTGTGAATCACTCGGATTAAGAGTTAGATAGTCGTAGAAACCTGTGGAGATTCTCATACTAAAAAAATGGGAAATGCTTTCCAAAAAACCAACTTCAAATGCCACTACAAAGAGTGAAATAATTTTTATTTAAATTTTAGGTACCTACACCAATTCGAAGTCGGGCGATGTTTCATACAATCCCTAATAGTCCTTCTTACTTACTTGATGTGCGAAGAAATGACGAAGTCATAGACAATCGCCCGACTTCGAATTGGTGTAGGTACCTAAAATTTAAATAAAAATTATTTCACTCTTTGTAGTGGCATTTGAAGTTGGTTTTTTGGAAAGCATTTCCCATTTTTATTTTTTACTTTTTAGTGGAAAACAATAAAATGCACAAGGCGTTGTAAAAATACCCAAATCGCTTGAGGTGTGTTCATAAAATCTGAAGAGATCCCTCAATTTCACCAAGATCCCATCATCAGACCCTGACTTGATGACTTTAGTCATCAAATCAGTATATGCTAGCAAATGCACCAGTAACTATAAAAAATACCCAACTCGCTTCAAGTATACTAACAGAATTTGAAGAGTTCCCTCGATTTCACCAAGATCCCATCATCAGATCCTGACCTCATGACCATAGGACAACTTGGAAAATATTACTTTTTCAAATAATACCCAAGTAGTTCCATGTGTCCATATAAAATTTGAAGAGTTCCCTCGATTTCTCCAGGATCCCATTATCAGATCCTGACCTGATTAAAATGGGACCATTTGGAAACAAAACCCTTTTAAACAAAAAAAGAATTTTTCAAATCGGTCCACGCGTCTTCGAGTAATCGGTGAACATACATAGATAAAAAAAAAAAAGATTCCGACGAATTGAGAACCTCCTCCTTTTTTTGAAGTCGGTTAAAAAGATGGAAGAGGTGAACCGTATTCCCATCAATACCAGGAGTCCATCGCTGAGTACGGGTTGATGTCAATGGGTTTATAGCCATAACAATATGATATTAAATGGTTTTCAGCACAGAATTAAAAACTATGACCACACTTATGAAAAGATATAGGTACCTACCATATTCGGTACCTATGTTTCCATTAATTACTAAAATTGTTTCTTGTTTTCCTTGAAATGGAATTATATCATTTGCGTAGGTTATGTTGGTAACTGTTTGTATACCTATAGGTAATACATACCTCTAGCTTTTGAGCGTGCGGTGGCCATGGGCGGTTCATAACAAATTAGATTTCCTGAAATAATTACCTTTTAATTTAATGCGGAAAACCGAAATATTGTTACATAGTAATTTCTCAAAGAACACGCAGTTAATTTTTGTTTATCAGTGAAGATGGCACGTAATGGAGAAAAAAGGAAAAAATAAATTTTTCATCTCACCCGCTCGGAAAAGCGTTTTTTAATGCCCGAAATGCGGGCGGTAAATGCTATTATATTCCCTAGGCCGCCAAAGCATTTTCATTTTTCCCAAGGGAGACAAAGTAGTATGAAAATCCCTTCCGGCCCTTGGGCCGAAAAGCATTTCCAACGTCAAACTCGAATTACGTGTCATGTCAATGTCAAAGCTGAAGACTTCTTTTTTTCTAATAACACATACGTTCAGTAAAAAAGTTCGACCTTAGAGTTTGTATAGGTACATTAGTTTTTTTATTTTTACTTTTTCTTAGAATATCAATAAATATAATAACTCCTATTTAGTTTTATTAATAATAAAGAAATCTAATTAAATCCATGATTATTCCTCGTTGTTTATGTAATTATTGTTAAAATATTTATAAAATTTTATATTATCTTTGGTTCTTAGAAATTCCTATTTCAGAACGCATTCAAAAAAAAGTAAAAAAAAAGTTTCTCAATTTTTTTTCTGGTCTAGTGCTAGTTGTCTATGTTTCTAATCGTGATTAAATGAAAATACCTAATATTTTTATTACTTTATTCATTATTTTTTTGTTTTAACTTTGAAATAAGGTGAGTGATGATTGAAGGTGGTTTCAGTAAGTGAAATTATTCAGAGTTACCAAAAACAACATTTAACATAAATAGCAATGCCGATCTAAAGTGTTCTTCTGGTGATTTTCCTCGCTGTGGTGAGATGAAAAATTTTGTGTTATGGACGGGCGCAAATTTTTTTGGGTCTCGTGTCTTTGAATGCCTCGCTATGCTCAGGATTCTATTCTTTGAACTCCTCGCTGCGCTCAGGGTTCAACCCTAGAATCCTTCGCCGCTCAGCATTCAAATTTGACACTCGGCCCAAAAATCCACTTTGCGCCCTTGCATAACAAATAACTATTTTTGCCCAGCAAAAAATAACGAGACAAGCAAAATATTTACGAAAACTAAACACTTTTATGTGGTTTAATTATTTGTTATAATATACATAGTGTAATTACATAATTGTCATTTGGAATACGTGCTCTTGATAGAAGAAATGGAGGTCGGAAGAGGTCCAGACTCCAGAGATCAGAGACAAACATTCACCTTATTTTCTCTTGATCGTTGTGACTCCAGGCTCTGCGCCTTTTATAAATGAATACATATTTTACTAGTAGGGCGCGTGGGAGCGCGGGCCACATGTGGCCCGCGGGCTGTCTTCTCACCTTTAAAAGAATGGCCGTCATCTCCATCGCCAATTGAAATCCGATTAGCAGTGGGCTAAAAGAATTACCTCGGAGCACGGTCATGGATTTAAAGATAGTTAAGGGCTGTTTGAATAAAAAAATACACTGAACCTCATCGGCGGATGAGGTTCAGTGTATTTTTTATTCAAACAGCCCTTAACTATCTTTAAATCCATGACCGTGCTCCTCAATCATCATCCAAACCGTCTCTTCCACCAATCGTGTCGTCTCATCCACCGTCTCTTCTCATACTTTTATAGTTTTTCATAGGCCTTGTTTATTGTAGCATTCACATTTTCAATGGAAAAATAAATTCAACCACTCTGAATTTTTTTTCATTCATCCCCGTAGACCTTGAGATTCTAATCACGTCTTGCTAAGAAACCACTCTCTTATCTTTTATACTTTCCGAGATAGAACAACACAAAATTTATATGGCGGCCAACTTGAATCCGCCATTTTGAATTTTTTTTCAGGTAATTGCTAATTGGATGACGTTTCGAGTTACATTTGGTCGAGCTCCCCCCACCTATCTTCGATACCCTGCCTGTGCTCTTCACCCGCCTCCGAAATCCTCAATCATCAGCTCTCTCCATATTTTTCTCTTGTAACTCTCCAAAAAATCGCATCACAACCTTGCATAATTACCAACTGTTAGTCTCTTCAACATTCCCCATACATTTTCTATGGAAAAATAAATTCCGCCATTTTGATTTTTTTTTCTATCCATCAAATAGACCTACGGGTCCTGATCACTTCTTGTCAAGAAACCATTCTTCCATCTTTTATACTTTCCGAGATATCGGCGAAATTCGTATGGCGGCCATTTTGAATCCTCCATTTTGAATTTTTTTTCAGCTCACTGGCAGTTGGATGACATTTCGAATGACATTTGGTCGAGCACCCCCCACCTATCTGCAATACCCTTGGCTGTGCTCTTCACCCGTCTTCGAAATCCTCAATCATCAGCTCTCGCTATATTTTTCTTCCTCATGAATTTTTCCTTTCTATACAAAACGATCAGTGAAAAAAAAATTTTCCATACAAAATTGTTCAGGAGAGGTGATCAATCAGTCAATCAGCACAAGCAGCTATATATATATTAACTAGTAGGGCGCGTGAGTGCGCGGGCCACATGTGGCCCGCGTGCAGTCTTCCCGCCTATAAAGGTATCGCCGTCATCTCCATTGCCAAATGGAATCCGATTGGCAGTGGGCTTAAAAAATAACCAAGGAGCACTGTCATGGTTTTAAAGATAGTTAAGGGCTGTTCGAACAAAAAAATTACGCTGAACCTCATCAGATGAGGTTCAGCGTATTTTTTGTACGAACAGCCCTTAACGATCTTTAAAACCATGACCGTGCTCCTCAATCATCATCCAAATCCTAGATCATTGTCTTTTTTCATAGTATGTACATTTTCCATGAAAATATAAATTTCGCCACAGTGAATTATTTTCCATTCCTCCCGTTGAACTTGAGATCCTGATCACCTCTTGCTAAGAAACCACTCTCTTATCTTTTATACTTTCCGAGATAGAACAACACGAAATCTGTATGGCGGCCATCTTGAATCCGCCATTTTTTTTTCAGCTCACTGCCAATTGCATGACGTTCCGAGTATTTCTTGTATCAGCAGTCTCCACCTAACAATAATACCTTGCCCATGCTCCTCGACTGTCTCCGAAATCCTCAATCATCAGCACTCTCCATATTTTTCTCTAGTAACTCTCCGAAAAACCGCATCACAACCTTGCATAATTACCAACTGAGTCTCTTCAACATTCCCCATACATTTTGTATGAAAAAAAAATTCCGCCATTTTGGATTTTTTTTTCTTGCCATCAAATAGACCTTTTTATCCTGATCAGTTCTTATCAAGAAACCACTCTTTCATCTTTTATACTTTCCGAGATATCGACGAAATTCGAATGGCGGCCATTTTGAATCCGCCATTTTGAAATTTTTTTCAGCTAACTGCCAATTGCATGACATTTCGAATGACATTTGGTCGAGCACCCCCCACCTATCTCCAATACCCTTGGCTGTGCTCTTCATCCGTCTTCGAAATCCTCAATCATCAGCTCTCTCCGTATTTTTCCTCCGAATGAATTTTTCCCTTCTATACGAAATGGTCATTGAAAAAAAAATTTTTCATACAAAATTGTTCAGGAGAGGTGATCAATCAGTGAGTCAGTGAATCAGCACAAGCAGCTATATATATATTAACACACTGAATTATTTTCCATGCATCCCGTAGAACTTGAGATCCTGATCACCTCTTGCTAAGAAACCACTCTCTTATCTTATATACTTTCCGAGATAGAATAACACGAAATTTGTTTGGCGGCCATCTTGAATCCGCCATTTTGAATTTTTTTCAGCTAACTGCCAATTGTATGACGTTTCGAGTTACATTTGGTCGAGCACCCCCCACCTATCTTCGATACCCTGGCTGTGCTCGTCACCCGTCTCCGAAATCCTCAATCATCAGCTCTCTCCATATTTTTCTCTAGTAACTCTCCGAAAAACCGCATCACAACCTTGCATAATTACCAACTGTTAGTCTCTTCAACATTCCCCATACATTTTCTATGGAAAAAATAAATTCCGCCATTTTGAATTTTTTTTCTATCCATCGAATAGACCTTCGAGTCCTGATCAGTTCTTGTCAAGAAACCATTCTTCCATCTTTTATACTTTCCGAGATATCGGCGAAATTCGAATGGCGGCCATTTTGAATCCGCCATTTTGAAAAATTTTTCAGCTCACTGCCAATTGGATGACATTTCAAATGACATTTGGTCGAGCACCCCCCACCTATCTTCAATACCCTTGGCTGTGCTCTTGACCCGTCTTCGAAATCCTCAATCATCAGCTCTCTCCATATTTTTGTTCTTAATGAATTTTTCCCCTCTATACGAAGAGATCAGTAAAAAAAAATTTTTTCATACAAAATTGTTCAGGAGAGGTGATCAATGAGTCAGTGAATCAGCACGAGCAGCTATATATATAGTAATGAACATAAATCGTTCCCATGATGTTATCTCTGTAGTGTGTCAAATGCAGTTCATCCTTGGGCTTTGCATGGCAAATATAATTATGTCATTTGTCGTCCTGTGACATAATTTCCTGATTGTAATTTTGCGAAAACAATAAGAATTAAAACATACTTACAACCGTACTACTAGCGCAATGAATATACGGTACCTAACAAACTAAGAAAAGAAAAATCTACACAACATGGAAAAAAATATTGCAATAAGAAATACAATCTAAAAAACCAGCTAAGGGTTTTATAATGTTTACCTCCATTTTGAATACCCTTAGGGGCCGTGGGACCTTTAGGCCCGCGGGGTCAAGCTTTTTGAAAGAATTATTAAAAAAGGTGTTTGGTTTACGTGGAATCGGGGCTGGCGTCTAATTCAGCCTTTAAAAAAATGGAAAACCTAAAAGATGTGGGGGCATTCGATAAAGAGTTTTATAATATTATAAATGTTTATTATGATTCAACGTCTAATCTTCCTTTAGATACAATGGGAACAAAGAAAACTTAAAATCAACTAAATCAGATGACATGACCAACCGAAATTAACTCGGCATTTGATCTTAAAAATATATCGTAGGTAGTGTCTAAAACATCTTGCGAGGAGACGGAAGCTGAAAAGAACACGTTCTTTCAAGAGTCTTTGTAATTTGTTTATTAATATACTTGACTAGTTATTAGATGACTCCCATTATCATATCCCATGATTTTAGCCTCTAGAGTCTAGAGATTACATTATAAACTAGAGTAGCCAAGTGTATGTAGGTCTTGGCTAAAGACGCACGACGCACTTTTAGAGAAGAAAATCATGAAGGTATTAATAAATGACAACCCTTTAGTCTTCGTCTCGCACAAAGTCCAAACAATAGATCAGTTAACGTGCTTTCACTGAGACATGGGGTCGCAAGACGCCCTAAAGGTTTTGATTATGAATCACACAAAGGGCATTACCATTTACATCACTTTCAGTCGTACTAACAAAGGAAGGCACCGACCTTCTTTAACGTGAAATCAACGGGTCTGCCCGCGAAATTTAAAATTTTCATGGTTTTTTGCAATTTGTACGCTAATTAGACATGACAGGCTTATGGCAATCAATTTGCGAGAATGGCAGTATCATCTTTACATGATTATATCAAAATATTTGCATAAAAATGTGTATCCTAGGATATTAGTCCGAGTATCGAGTTTTATGTGAGTAACTCGCAAATCTCGGACTAATTTCTTTAACTCGACACTTTCGAGCAGAGATTTTTATATAAACACGTGAAGAAGATATTGGGATTATCGCAATTTGACAGCCATAAGCCTATTATGTCTTATTAGCTTAAAAATCGCGAAAAACCACGAAAAATTTGAATTTCGCGGGCACATCCGTGGTGTGCTCCTTAACGTAGTCTGTTCACAGTACCTAAATTGCGGACTGATTCAAAAGAACAGCGAAGTATTTTTCAATGTCCAAATGCAGGGTACTTAAAAAGTATCTTAGGCGCAATTAAAATTATAAAGTTGAAATCTGGATCATTTCATCCCATACAAATACTTTTCCATCGAAAGAAAGTACCATGATCCCATTCGAGTTTAAAGGAAAAAGTGTCAGTTATTGCCCGAGCGACACTCAAACAATTTGTATGAAAATACATAAGTTTAAATTCTGGAGGCTAAATACGATATTTGTACTACCTGAACGCCTTCCTGTCGCGTCGGATATGAGTTATTGAATCGACAACTTCCTGGATTACCGCGCCTGTCCGCTTTCGGAAAATGTGAATCATAATAATATTAAGGTAGGATAGGGACCTACTACCGAAAAGAAAATAATAAAAAAAATTAAAAATTCGTATAAATGGGAAATTTGAGGACTATAATACGAACTGCTAGAAGTGTTCCAATTTTTTAGTAACTGACTTAGGTAGTCCCTCATTTGTTCGAAACAAAATGTTTAACGAAAACTAATTTAATTAAGTGTCAAAAATCATATAAAGTCTAGCGATTAATTTTTTTATGAGTAGGTACATAATTTATGAGTACCTACTTTGGAAAAAGGTAGTTTTTTCGAATTGTATACCCTGTCGCACCTATAGTGAGTACAGCACTGCTCGGGTCGATGTTTATAATTTTGTAATTTTTTTTTACCTTATATCCACGCGTCATATACCTTACATCAAGCCCGAATACCAATATCAAGTTTGTTTTAAAAGTATGTAGCCAAGAATGACAATATGAGTAGGTGTATAATATGTTCATCTGGATGCATTTTTGGATGCCTGCCCTTACAGTTCACCTTGCAATGTCATCGCAGTGAACTGCACTCGTTATCATTTCCTAACTCCCGCTATGCCCAGTGCAGTGCTCTTAAAACCGAATTACAATAATAAATTGCTGCTTCCCAGTAAAATAACTGACACTTTTGATTGACTATGATCACACCTGATGGAAACTGATGATACGGTCTAAGGTGGAGCGCGCTTGCCTAGTGAATGATTATTCACTCTTGATTTAAATATACCCAAGTTCTGGGTGGTGAAAATTACAGTGCCTGGGAGGGTATTCCAGACCTCTAGAGTGCATATCGGAACGAGGAATCCAACTGCTTCGTACGTGTCTATGTTTGCTGAGCAGCTTCCAAAAGACGAGTCTCACCACCAGGTACTTACTTTACAAACAAAATAATGCCAGTCTTCTCTATCTGCCTGAAGATGCCTTTCCACGAGGCCATGATGCAGTACTGCTGCTTGGGCGTCAGCGGGGAGCGCGGGTCGGCGGGGGGCGGCGGTCTATCCAGGGGATCTTGAGAGAACTCCGATGTTGCGAGCTGGGATAGCTTGCAACCCATTATTGAAGACTTATATTTATTTGAAAGAAGCCTAAGAGAATCTTCCAACGAAGAGTGTAGAATCCGGTAAGTATACTCATTAAATTTTTAAAATATTGCCACTATAGTCGCGAATCACTAACGTTTCACTCGGGTATATTATGATCGATAATTGTGATTAAGTTATGTGGGTTAATCTACATTCGAATCAACATATAAATAATTAAATAGGTTTCTATGTTATTAATATTACTTGCTAATCTTTGGTTTTTGTATTACGTCATTTATAGGTGTAAACTATAAATTATTTAGGTTTTATATTGGAGTTTAGTTACGTTTTAACACTTTAAATGGCTTCAAAATGTTCGTTTCAATTAATAATAAATTAAGTTTTTGGACTAGTGGTGCGACCAGAGTGCGTTTAGTTACTGCAATCAAAAGCCATTGAAACCACATTAGTGATGCATTAATTAATTAATGAATACATCGATAAATTTTATTTTTAACACAAATTTTCCTAACACGCTCATTTTAAATATTCTAATTACTATACGAACGACAAAACTACATAGGTCTGGTACCCAGAAAAAGATACAGCAGTGTTATTATATTAATTGTTCATATTTGACTCTATATAAAAATAAATTTTAAAATTGCTCATAATGGTGCAAGGCTAATGCTAAACATTCTAAGCACAGCAAATAGGCTTAGTTAAATGTAATCTTAAGCTTTATTTTGTCTTAGTCGTATCTAACAATTTTATTGCATTAATAAACAGGTTACCAGTAATTTGTGTATATCTTCTTATAATCGCAAATTTATTATAATTTTAAAAGGGACGTCATATTTTGTAATATTCATCTCCATGGCGGAAGTTGTTTAGGGATTAAATGAGAAAATTTAACGATCATCTAGAAATAAGCTGAGGATTAACGGAGATTAGCTTTTTTGGCTAATGGAATTATTTAGCGTTTAAATTAAAATTATGATCTCCTCGGTATTAAAGAATCTGGTCATCTTGTCAGTTTTACATAACCGAATTACATCACCTATTCTCGTTTACATAATATAGGATGATCAAGTTTTGACTTCTTTTTTACTGCGTTGATGTTTGAATCAAAATTTTAAAACTAATAAAGTTTTCGACCTTAACTTTATCGAGAATCTTCTGTCATTTTGGATCATACTATTTTCCTTGCAATATGTCTACCTAAATCTATGATACTCCCAAAGTAATGGATGTGAGAAAAAACTGAGTTCAAAACCGTTACTTACGCTACCTAATTTGTCAAAATGTTTTTCTTTCTGTTTTTATTTTTTATTTTATCGATATAACTCAATCCCATCACTAAAATTTCCCAAAGAGTGTCATACAATTTTTATGACGCGCTCGACGATTGTATGATAATATTCGTGTCCTTTTTCGAAATTATGGCAATCTACGTCATAAAACGACGCATTTGTTCAAACATGGAGACACTGTGGATCTTATGTCACAGTGATAAAGCATACCGTTTCAGAAAGATGGTTAAAACGAAACCGCTGATTTTATCGCAGCTGAATGCGTTTTGTATTCCTAATGCCTTTACATTGCTTGGTTGTAAAGAAAGCTGCCTCCAAATTAGTCGTATTCGTTATTGCGTTCTGATTCATAGAGATAAATAACTACTTATGTTAGGTTCTTTTATTGTTTGAGTAATAAAAATGTCGTTTATACAAGATGTGGGTTAGTACTTAATTCGTATAGGGTGCCCGCAGCTAACCTTTTGACAAATGACGACCTCCGTGGTTGAGTGGTTAGCGTGTCGGTTTTCAAGGCGCCGCCATCTCTGAGGTTCCGGGTTCGATCCCCGGTTGGGGCAATGTAGAAAAATAAGTTTTCTACATTTTCTCGGGTCTGGGTGTTGTGGTACCTTCGTTGTTTCTGATTTCCTTAACACAAGTGCATATAAGCTACTTAATAAGGGATTGGAGCAATGTATGTGATGTTGTCCACTATTTATATTTTATTTATTATTTATTAAATCCCTAATCCTAGAAACACATCAACGGGATAAGAAGTCTCAATTATTTTATTTTCTATAAAAAATACTAAGTATTTCATTTAAAAAAATTAAATTTAGCAACCCTAACTCTAACCTTAAATATAGACAAACCTGATACCATTTTCATTATTCCCATTTCATTTATATAGAACCAGCTGTTTTAAGGGATGTCACTTAACTCCCTATAGTTCCCTCAGAATATGAGCTAAATACACTTATTGTATTGTTTATTGTGATATTTTTTCATGCATTTACATATCATTCCCTACTTTAGGCTTTCGGCTAATAAGGGCAATAAATCTACACGTTGTATACCTAATTGTCACAGCATACGAGTGAATTTGGGTTGGATTTTGTACTGGTATGGTATGCGTTTTGTTATAATCTCAATCTCTGCCGAGTTTTTCCACAGACGCCAAACATATTGCATACGTGAACAAACACGGTGTCTATTCCCTTTTACTCATAATCCAATTCAAACCTCGGACCTCCTTAATAGGGCCAGTCCTAACGTGGATAATAAGTCAACAATACGTATGCATAGCGTTAAGAACTTCTAGTAGGGAACTGTTACTCGAGTAAATACTGTTGGTCTGACGGTGTCCTTAAGGAGCACACCACAGGTGTGCCCACGAAATTTTTTTTTTGTGGTTTTTCGCGATTTTTAAGCTGATAAGACGTAATAGGCTTATGGCAGTCAAATTGCGATAATCCCAAGATCATCTTCACGTATTTATATAAAAATCTCTGCTTGAAAGTGTCGAGTTAAAGAAATTAATCCGAGATTTGCGAGTTGCTCACTTAAAACTCTTTACTCGGACTAACTTCCTAAGATAGACATTTTTATGCAAAAAGAAGTAACTGCCATTCTCGCAAAATGACTGCCATAAGCCTATTATGTGTAATTAGCGTACAAATTGCAAAAAAACACGAAAATTTTGAATTTCGCGGACAGACCTGTTAAGTTCGCCTTAACGTATTTCCGGGATTGATAATTATAGGAAATGGAGGCAATAAAAATAATCGCATGCGTATCATGTTTTACCGACCTCTCTGGCGCAGTGGCGCGTGCTCAGGTTCGAGCGTGAGGACGCGGGTTCGATTCCCGCCGCGCTACATTTTAGCATTGTATAATTTCTTACGAGTATGTACCTCAAGTTTGGTCTGGTTGGAGGCTTCGGTCGTAGCGGTATGTACCCAACAAAGACCAAAAAAGCGATTAAGCGTTTCGACGCGATGCTGTGTAGCTATAGAAACTATCTTGGAAAGGGTAAGTAACCTAACCCCTTTTAAATTAGTACATCATCATCACATCTGTATAAAATTTTGTTTTATTTTTCAACAAGAAAATACAAATGAATTCGGTTTATTTTTAATTCGTGGCGTCACCTAGTCCAAGGCTCCGACTGAAAATCAGCGCCATGCTTATATGGGGCATACAGCACCATGCTGAGTTGGGGCCTATTTCTGGGTTGTGCCTTGTGCCACATGTGACAGGAGTGTTTGGTGCTTCCGTCACTTGGGCAATTATTATTTGTCCGGGAAGGTTCAGGCATTGTTTTAGTACGTAAGTACTTTGTGCTTGTTATGCGTGGCATAACTTTTTTGATATAAATGTTTGTTCTGTCTTCTTTCTTTCTTTTCACTTACCATCAGTTGAGATCGCATTCAGGTACCTACTAACTTGTAGAGTGTAAAACATGTAATAATAATGTCCTCGATTTTCCAGATTCGGGCAATTGTGGGTAAAAAACATAAGTGGCACTGTCTATTCAATAAATGAGTCCCTGAGAATGAGAATTCAATATAATAATAATCAATAATTGGAACGACACTTTTAAATAATATTTATTAAAGTAATGTAACACTTAAGTACACCAATCTTACTTTTATGATACAAATTACAAACATTCATCACTTATATTATAAAGGTGCGCAGATTCATCAGTAAGTACATTACCATCTAAAACTATTTGGTTTACGTGGTATACAAAAAATAAAATATTATTAGGTCTTATAAAAAGATCGCTTTCTCTTAAATACAGTTAATACTCATTTATAACTCGGTGTATTTAAAAAATAATAGCTACCATTACCGTACAATACTAGTACAATGGAGTGTATTATGTACCTCCTTATAGTAGTACATAGTACCTACCTAGTAGGTAGTTTTAGGATTTGACTCCCTTTTAAAAATGGCACCTCTCCATTATTAATTAAAATACTCCTTTTTACTGGCGCCTTCAGAGACTAAATTTGAATCAGAAACTAAATAAACTAAATTTTATTATCATCAAATATTTATCTGTGTAACTCTCAAAAATCATATAATCTATCTAACTGGCTAGTTAGTTTATTTTATGCCACAATTCAATTGGTTCTTCCAAACTTCGGGATTTAATGATAATTAAGTTTAGGAAAGGTTTTTTGATGCAGCCGTGCAGAATAACAGTTCCTTGATCAATAAAGTTAAGTAAAGTTTGAAAATAAGGCAAATTAAAATCACTGGGCTATATATAACACCAAGGGCCTTCTCAGAGCTTTATTCTTATCGAAGCACAGCGCACGCCTACGAATTTACTTTAAGTAGGCAAAAGTAAAAACGGCTGCCGAGGAAAAAAGACCAAATTGTGAAGTAATCCTCAAAGTAATGCGGGATTATTCCGATCACGCGAAAACGAGATTTTCCTCAACCATAGGGAAATATTCAATTAGGTTAATAAAAATGCGCATAAATATTCTGTTTATTATGATCTATTTTGTCAGATTAGGCGATAGAAAGGTTTTTTTGGGTACATTTCACAAAAAGTTTTCCAAGTTCGATGTAAATTATTATTTTTTCAAATTATTTGACACAATTTAATATTATCTAACTCAAAGTTGATAATAATCCTTGAGAATTTTTATAATTACAATTATTTTTTGGTTAAAGCCAAAATGTTGATGAAATCCTACGTATTTTCATTGAATTTAAGATAGTCAATATATTTATCAAAATTTTGTTTTATTCAAAATAAAATAATGGGTTGTATGGTCCATCTATATAGTCTCTAATATAAGATCTCCTACTTTTACTTTTAATTTTCTTTCACAAATATATAATTGGCAAATTGAAATGCGGGATTCATGTTTTGTAGACAGTGGCCTCGGTAAAATTGACTTGGTACAATGAATATAATATCTACAATTCCATCTTCTTTCTTCAATTTTCAAATCCATGGGTCTAAATCTACCTCAATGTTAATCTTTAATTGAAAAGTAGTTTAATTTTTTTTGATAAATATTATAGGTAGGTACTCTTCAGATTTTGTTAAAATTCTTTGATATAATGTATTACAAAATACATTTTAATAAGGTACTCGTAATATTCAGAGACTTCTATTATTTAGTTTATGCTTTGGTTTAACTAATTTAAAGTGGAAAATATTACTTTGTTGCAACTTTTATTTTATATAAAATAGGTAGTTGTTTTAAAATGAAGGCAGTATTCGGAATAATTTATATATATATATTACAGAACAACAGTCAGACTTCGGTGTAATGTAATTCTATAATTTTATTAATAAAACTATTTAATTACTTCTCTATTACATTTTTACATTTTGATTATATTTTACTACACAGCATTGACACCCATAAATATATAAAATAAACTATAATAAATATAACTTTGGTCTAACTAATATATAAATATAACTATTTACAATTCGTCGAAGCTGGTAGGTATGCTAGGTTTACCTGAACGCATAAAATTCGCAAAGATAGTGTGTCCTCGGGCATAACTCTTGACTTGTATAAATAGGAAATTATACTCTATGGAAACTATATATTTCTGTTAATACTTGTTACATTATAAGTCTGAAAAAGATCAGATCAACAGAAAAGGCTTTCAAACATCGTTAATTAATGACATTTATACTTATAAATACCATTGTTATAATATTGCAACATTTATTTAAATCACATACATATTATATTATTCTGAAATATCAACGTACATTGACATACAAAATCAATAACATTTTCAATGAACTTATAGCCCAGTCAGTCACATATGGTATCATTGCAATTTTTTGAGTAAATTTTGTTGAGTCAAAATGGTAAAAAAGTACGTCATTAGCAGCTGCACTCAGAGACGTTCCAAATTTAACTATCGTCAAATATGAAAACTTACCCCGGGTCCACACGTTGGCCCCAACATTGGCCCAACGCCACTCGCCCAACGTGTGGATCTGGAAAATAGCCTTGGCGCGCTATTTTCTAGATCAACGCGTTGGACGAGTGGCGTTGGGGCCAACATTGACGCCAACGTGTGGAGCCGGCCTATGATTTATCAGCAGAGCTAGACAAAGTTATTTGGCGTCATCTTGGCGTTAAGCGTTGACGTGAAAAACCACATGACCGAATGAAAACAAATGAAATCAGAATCTACTCTATGCTTAGCGTTGTTCTTAGGGTATTTGACTCCAATTTTTTTATTACTTTATTATAAAGTAGAATTAAAATAATGACGTGCACTGAAAGAACTAATTAAATCGATCAATTAATAACAAAAAAGTTATAAGCATTTAAAGATTTGTGATTAGACAGAGATAGCAACATGACATTGTGACGTCACACCGTACCAATGCCATAGTAGCTTCGTGCGGCTTCATACAAATTTTCGTTTTGCGAGAAAGGGATAGAAGATCCCCCCACTCCAAAGTTTAAACGCCTGTAACTTTGTAAATCTTCGTTGGATTTTAATATTTCTTTCACTGCACGTTATTATTTTTATCCTAGTTTATAATAAAGTAATATTTTTTATCAAATTCAAAAGTAGTGTAAGACCCCATTGTCATGCGAAGTACGATACAACGTCTGCGAGAACGCCAGAGAGCGTTCAAATTGTCGTAGTCGATTTTAAAAACAGCGTTGTCCTCCATTCGGTCACGTGGTTTTTCTACACTCAGGTGGTTTGTCCATACATTTTTATCTACAGTCGTGAACGCTAAACGACTGTTAGTTGGTCTAGCCCCGCAGGGCAGCTTAAATAGTTCAGAGTTCAGTTTGAGTTCGCTAGCTAAAAGGCTCTATTTGCATAGCCGGTCACTGGCCAGCATATGTTTGCTAAAGCTTATCCAAAATTACGATTAGGTTGCGGTCGTACTAGGTACAAACTTATGCTATGAATGAAATTGTAGATTTTGTCCTAAACCAACATTTTCCTTACACCTATACTCGTAAACTTTCGGGCCCAAATTGAGTTTAAACAGTCATTCATCCATGCACGATAGGCGTTACAAATACAAGGATAGATCAAAGAATGTTCAGGAAGACTAGAAAAAATTGTCCATCGATAGGATTTTGATTTGTGAATTGTCCTGAGTAGGTGTCTAATCATTTAATTTGTTATTTGTCCCATAATGCATAATTAATTTAGCGTGCCAAATTGATGCATTAAAGTTAAATTTTATTTTTTGTACTTCCTGATTTTGTTTCAATTGCAAGGCAAATAAAAAATGTTGTTGTTGCTAAATAGTTCTCACACATTGTTAAATTAATCTTGGTATTTTTAAGAATATTTGTCAAAATCTCCAAGTATAGTTTATTGTGGTTAGTTTTCAATAAAAGATTCATCTTAAAGTCATAATTTGCTAATTGCACATCAAATTTGACCGTAACTATATTCTCATAAAGAAATTGAACGAACAGTTTATACAAATACAAACATTTATTTATTTACATTTGGTACAATTTATTACTCGATAATTAGGTAAAGTGAGAATCGCCTACATTTTGGCTGTTTTTATTATTTTCATTTGAGAAAATAACTTTTGTTTTTTTTATTACTCGTAACATTAAAAAGATTTTTTTTTTGGAACTCTGGGTGATGATTTTTGTCGTGACGAATTGACTTTTTTGTAAAAACTATCAACTAGGTAAGCACATAATATATTTATCAAAATCAGGTAAGTATATTTTAAACCGAAAAATACGATGTTTTCTTAAAAGCTTTTGAAGAATGTACACCTACATAAGTAATATAATAGTACTAAATGGTCTAAGTAAATATCATTCAGTCGCTGAAAGAAAAATACATAATATTTATTCATGAAATATTTTCCAAAGGTATATTATGTTATGACAAAACAATTTTTTCATAAAATGTTAGTTTTTAATAACAGAGTTTCCCAAACTTTGAATCGCAGCTCAGCTTTGGTCTGCGAAATTAAATTGAAGTTACTTTCTGGGTATCATATTTAAAACTGGTCCGAAATATTTATAAGCTTTTGCTGGCTTCTAATATCTAAACAAGTGTAAACTACTTAAATATTTTAATATTTTATACACTTACTATTTATATATATATATATATTATTTCCATTGAACATTACAAACAACAACAATATTTTCGATGCAAACACATACTTGAAATTATGAACCGTAATATTTGCGTGATTCAAAATGGTACATAATGTTTCTAAGAATACATGCGTTTCTATGGACTCAAATCCTATTTCCGTTTTGTTATAAAACAAATAATAATGAGAACAGGTTTGGAGTTTTCTGGCGAATACATTTTTTTTTGTTGAACGAATTTTATGGTGTGCTGCCTTTAAATTTTTTCTCCCTTACAAGCCTATACCCAGCCTGTCTGTTTGTGCCCACATCAAAAGGACAGTATGAAATGCTATTATCATTTTATCAACACTCGAATCACCCCAACATATAATTCAAATCACAGTTACTCAACGTATAAATATTAAATGTAAACCATTTCTGCTCAAAACACCGCTCACATAGTTTCACACCAATATATTACACGCTTGTGAAATAAAATCCAACTTCTTATTACAGTTGCAAGTAACTATTCTTATTCCAAAAAAGTTGCTTGAAATTTTGCCGCCCACGAATGAGCGCCAACATTCAAATCGCTGTTATATTTCTCCACACTCGCCCACATAAATATTGAATGTAAATCATTTCTGCACAAAGCCCCGCTCACGTAGAGTTGGCGGTGGCGCTGGCTTTTGCGGATTTCTCGTAGCCGTCTACGAGAGTCTGCAGAATGAATTTTATGGTGATTTTGTATATGTTCTCTACATTGGGCGTGTATCGGTCGCCCAGCGTTGACTCCACCGCTGCCAGGAACGGCTTTTCTATTTTCTGTAACAAATATTTGGAAATATGTTACTCATATTGGTTAAAAAATGAGTGGTTATGGTTGTTTGTGAAACTCAAACTCAGATGGCAAGCAGTGAAACTCATAGTTTCAGTCATCAATTCAACTCTGATTTTTTCGTGTATTCAAAACATCGCGAGGAAATGCCGCCGAATGAACGCCCCCGGTAAACCGCATTGAGCTAGCTTGTTGGGCTATTACCAAACCTCTCTAGAGAAGAGATTAGTGAAGTCTGCAGTGAAACGTCAAAGCCAGCAATGCTTGTTGAATGCTAGTTTTCAGAGTCCAAGGGCTTAATAACAATGGGTTAGGCATGAAATAAGTCAGTGAATGTGTGAGTCAGTCAGGACTTTTCTTTTCATGTAGAAATACATCTATTTACTTTGATAAATCAAATTAGACTACTTCGAAAAATATTGTATTTGTTAAAAAATAATGAAAATTCGTTGAAAACTATTTGGATGACCTTTGAGACTCGGTTATTATTTTAATAGGACTTGAATGAATATTGGATTCTGACGTTTTACTTGGAACTTTAATATCAGGGGTCACACTAGCCCGTTGGCAGAAGCTTTACCCATGACTTCCCCGCCCACTCTATACTACCGCGACCCGCGCTCGTCCGTTATCAGATAAATGCGGGCTGTGATACTATAAAGTGCGAGGGGATGTGATCGGCAAAGCGTCTGCGAACGGATTATACTATAATCCAGGTCGAATTCCGAGATCTGACACACTATTCGATTCGAATTTGAAGTTAAGTTTCCTGGTTTCTAAAATTACCCCTAATAAGCATGTGGATCTCGAATTTTATTGCAGTAACTTGAAATAAACCCCACAAAAAATTACCATTGAGTGAATAGTGAACTGAGAGATTGCCACTTTTAACATAAGCTTTTATATTTTCTAAATTCTTGCCATAAAAACTAAAGTAACTAGGCATCGTCATCCTAAAAGGATCAGGGATATTAGGTACATCATGGAGTCCCTTCGGAGTCCTCCCTTCTTGAAGAAAAAGTATGGACCCTTGTCCCTTTTTGTAAAAAGCTGCGCGCTCATCCGAAATCAATTCCCTCGGAACTGATGACCTTTTGACGGATTTGCCTCGATTTGTAATATCACGTCCCCAAAATTTTGTGAGGGTATCGCAATATTATTGGAATATTCAATTTTTCTTTCAAAACAAGAGCATATGAATTTGACTCACATTTTCCGATCGTTTGCAAAACAAGAACTAGCTGAACAAAAGAAATATTTGGGTCTCATTCCCCGTTCGTATAATATAACATTGTTTTCATATTTTTTACTGATTTTGCTCTGGCCCACTTTTTCTATAGTTGCGGGCTTATGGCGAATACCTTAGAGCAGAAAAAGAGAAACTCCTAGTTGTTTGAATTTAGAGAAGACGAATAAAATATTGTATTTTTTTCATTTGAATTAAGAAGGATAATTGAAGTTTTTGGAGTTGTGATCTAAAAACAGTGTTTGAAATAAGATTAAGAACATTTCCCCTTTTCACTTACCCAAAAATATTCTACTTTGAAACCCGGTATCCTTCTATGGCTAGCACCGACTTGGTGTATGTATTCAAAGAAATTGTCTAAATCATCTAATCCTTTGATCCCTTCGTCGAGCGTGTTCATCACGTTGTTCGCGTGCTCGGCGAGCTCCATCGAGTTGATTTGTTCCTCCTTCGTCCGATACTGACGGAACTTTTCGAACATATTCAGCAGATCTTGGTTCTCCTCGAACAATCTGTAAATAAAATTAAACGCTGATTATTTTTGAAAAAATAATTACGACAAGTCCTGCCTGCGAGCCTAAAGCCTTGGACCAACCTCGACCCTGAGTCCTTTTTCTAAATTTAGCTTACTAATTTTGATGTTTTAGGTTCTAATTAATAAATAACTTTTTTGACACTTATCTTTGTTTGTTTTATTATAAATACAAAAAAAGATAACGTGACAGGGTTAGTTCTAACACATTTTTTATTTGTTACAGAAGTTGGTACACGTTACTTTTTTTTGTAAAGACAATTTTGTAAACAAAGTTATAATATTAAGTTATAAGTTTCAAACAAAGTTATAATATAAAGTTATAATTTTCAGAAAAAATATCTACGAGTTTATTATTAAAGCGTCAAAAGCAGCCACTACCATGTCTTGGTAGTTTTGATGTTACTCTTAAGTTGGTCTTCTTTGGACATTCATGAATCAACTTTACTTGCAACTATGAACTTCCAAAGAGTTTTGTGATTATTAAAATATATAATACGAAACAGTGTCATTAAGTAAATTATGCTGATGATACTAAATTCTCTTAAAGTACCCTTAAAGCTTTTATCTCGCCATTAAATTTAAAATACGATGAAGTCCAAAGGTACAGATACAGTTATTCAAAAATTATGAGGCAAATGAATCTTATAAAGGTTTACAGCGGTCGAGAATTTCATCCCTAAGCCAATTGAAAAGAAAATTATTACCTAGCTATTTTGAAAGGTATAACAAAGTTGAGGGGTATTGAAGTGAGGGAGTCTTTTCATTCGCAGAATATTACTTTAAGTAATGTAATAAATTCGATTTGAATGTCCTTAACTGTTTGAACTGACGTCAAAAAGCTAGCACTGCGCTTTAGAAAAACTTTGCACTTGTGGCTAAAGTGGTTCGGAGTTCAACGTTGACTTTGGTAACTTTTATTTTATTATAGTTGTTTGGCAGAATGTTAGCTTAGGTAATAGTGGTTAGTGGACAGAGGTAATCGTATATTTAATAACTAACAGAAAAACAAAAAAGTGTTCTCTACTTCTTGTACTCAGGACAATTCACGTGATTAACTTAAAAAAAGCATTGTTAATATACCTACTATTAACAGAGAAAGCTTAACTCCATTATGGTGTCGCAAGCCTCATTAATTTATTTATTTCTTAAAAGTCATTCTACCCAACTTTTGTAATTACATTTGTTACTTGTTTTTATAAGGGCTAATTAGCAAACACCCCTATGTTATAATTTTGTGGGAAACTACACTAAGTGGCTGGTTTTCAAAGTTTTCATGTGCGTGGGAAGAAGAATATCATAGGTCTCATATTATGGCAGCCATACTATATGGTACTACGAATTTATTTGCCGGTGTGTACGTATATAATGTGGATAATAGAATCAAATCGAACCATTCTTCAGAGCTCTCTCCATAGAATACGACTCTACCATATTATAAACAGGGTATACATAGGGTTCCAGTTTATTACTACTGGTAAGAAAGGAGTAAGTAACTCAAATGGTAATTGTTAATTATTTACTTATTCGTGCCCCTTATTACTCAATATCATTAAATATGTTTGTTAATACTATTTTATAGTGAACTAAATATTTTTTACTATATACAGATTGCAGCTAAAATAAACTCGTTAAAGAACTCTATGTAAATAAGCTTTGTAAAACCAAACATGGTTGTTTTATTTTCAATCTAAACAATTTTAAACGCCATTATTCTTTCACAGAAAACACCAAAGAATGTGATTTAGAGTTTTGCGGTAAAACAACTTCGACTTTATTTTGCTTTGGTTTCATACGATACCGATTGCTGAATAATAAATAAAATATAATTTAAAGTAAATAACTTAGATAACATTATGAAGTATTTTCGGGCAAATATGTGTAACAGACTAGTTTATGATAACGATAAGTTTTTTCATGCTCGTATGTAATAAAAGGTTTCTGAATTATTCGTTTGTAGTAAATAGTTGATATTTTTTTAAAGTATTCGATGCTCTCTGGATCACTTTAAATAGAAAAAAATTCATTGCTTAAATTTACCAACTTAATATTAAACATAATTTTAAAAAATATAGTTCATTAGTAAAATATATGTGAAAAAAACTATATTAGTATAGACAAAATTCTTTCTCATCAGAATGTGTTTTTAAAGGGAGGATTAGTTATAAAGGTTATTTCTATACACGAAAATCTATGTTATTTTTTATAATTTTTTTAAGCCAATTGTAACTATTTTACAATTTTTGAGATTTTGCAGAAACTACTTGATTGCTGAAGCTACTAAGTCTAATACCTGTCTAATAATCTCTTACCAATAAATAATTTGGAGTTCGTAATGCCAATCGATGACAGTTGTAAACACGTTTGTCCTTAGGCGTTAAACTAAAAAACGTATTAAATAAAAACAAAGCGTAATAAAAAATAATAATATTTTAAACTTTTCGTAAAATAAATATTAATACATAATTTATATCTACCTAAATTACCACACAGTTTCTAATTCACATAACAAATTCTCTGGATAGGTATATAACTGTGGGTTGTGACTCACAGCTTGAGAACCAATGGTCTTAATTCTTCGCCTATTAGAATTATCAAATTAACACTGTAGGTAAAGCTCTTGTAATAAAATGAAATGAAATGAGTATTCCGTACCAGAATTACTAAAGCTTTTTGATCTGTTCCACCAGTTTAGCTTCAGAATTATCTCCTTCTTAATGGAAAAAAATAATACCTGCTTTTGAAGACTAATTTTAGACAGTACGTTAAATGTAATTCAATAATAATTGGCAGAACAGATTAATTTGTTTTGCAATAATCCGCTACTTGAAAAGATTCTGTACGGTACAATATGCAGGAACACTGCCTACATGAAACACCACACACAATTTGCCAATACTTTCATCGACGCACGTTTCGTCCCGATACCGGGACATCCTCAGGAGGATGGTTGGTGGTTGATGATGGATGGTTTATTGAAATGACAGGAATAACAAATGGTGATAAGAATAAAAAAATAGTAAAAAATAGTAAAAATAGCTTCACGCTTCTATGAGTGGATAAAAAATAGTAAAAATATTATAAAACACGCTTCTATGAGTGGAACAAGACGAGTGCTAAAAACTGAAACTGGAACACTCACCAACGCGAGCGTGAATTATTAATCTAGAAAAAGATACGCAGCAATATTGAATCGCGTATAAACTCTAACGTGTGACATACAGGTGAATTTGAGTTATATTCCATGTGGTTAAGGTCTCTTTTGGGTTACCCGCGTTAGTTATAAGGGTTGTCACTCAAAACAAATTTATGGATATTATGGATGCCTGTTATACATCTTCAAATTAGAAAAACGTAAATTCATCGTACTTAATTGTGTTCCACAACAACAATTCTACTCTTGTATTGCAATTTAATCTTTTTATTCGATATTACAATAACTTATTTAGCATTAAGCGTCTACTGTAGTTAAAAACGCCGTGCCTCGGAGAGTATGCTGCATATGAGATCATTTTCTGGTCATAGGAAACTGCTATCCGGGATACATAATACATTAGTAAGTACATTAATAAGCTATATGATAGGGTTCGCGAATGTACATTATTACCCCTGCCCCCAAGGATAGGTGGGGGATAAAAAATTTATACCCCAATTATCAATATCATCTGACATGATATAAAATTATTTCGCCAAACGAAAATCCTTTTCTCTTTTGCCGTTTAGAGGCCTTTCCTCCGTTTTATTCACGGGGAATATTATTTCCAACAGTGGCCGTGCTCCGAGAGTGGATAAAACTAATAATAATAATAATAAATACACTTTATTTGCACCACACAAGAAATTGTACAAAACAGAAATACATAATAAACTAATTTTAGGCACAAAAGGCGGCCTTATCGCTTAGCAGCGATCTCTGCCAGGCAACCTTGAGAAAAGGAAAACAAAGGAACTAGATTTTGCAGGTGGTGAAGACTACTAGACTAGGTGGTAAAACTGTAGAGGAGAAATACTTTATTGTCTCGCAGTAGAGAAATAGTCACCAGCCAAGCCAACCTAGCAGTGTTGGGTGGATTAGCAGGCTATAGAGATTGGTGATTGTGGCATTTTGTTGCAAAACACTTTAGACATACATAATAATATTATTTAATTGAGTGAGGCAACCCTGGAGCTCCCCCCCATTTTACAATAGGGTCAAGGCCGCTTAGCAGCGGTCGGGGATATTATTGCTTTTGTAACGATCCGAAGAAAGGTGCTCAGAATGGCCAGAGCTTTTAAATTGCCGGCAATGTTTAAGTTACAACTCGAAATTCAAATGAGAACACCAAGGCGCTTTCCAGAGGTAAGTATTTAATAAATCTCAGCTATTTTGCGCGCTGACAAATTGCCGGCATTTTTAATTGAATGATTTTAATTTTTATCATAATTTAAAAAGAGTGATTTTTTTAGGGGAGGCTTTTTCGTGAATTTGTTATTACTTGCTTGCGCAGAAAAAGACGTTCTTCTCCTAATGATAGGTAGGTGATGTATTATAGTGCTGTTGGGTAGAATGGAGTTTTACTAAATTAGAAGAATTGTGAACTTGCCATTATGCAAGGCATTACTAAGATGGTGATATGGTTAGCGGTGCACTAAGAAAAGATTCTTCGAAACTGACCCCCAAAGGGTATGAAACGGGGTCCAAAATTTGTATTTTAGCAAATTCAAATACTCTTTCACGCTGCAACCACTGAACCGATTTGACTGAAATTTTAAATGGAGATAGATTATATGTTATATTTACATATACTTTTTATCATGGAAAATCTATAGTTCCCGTAGTAATAGTAAAAAACTAAAATTTAGGCGGTCGAAGCCGCGGGCATCTGCTGGTAAAAATTAAAGGTCAAACGTTTGTTTAGCCCTGTAAGGAAAGAAGAGTTATGCAGCCTTATAGCTGTAAGCCCGCCCTGTAGTTTATTTACGCCCTTTTGTGCATGAGAAGTTGTTGTAGAGGAAAGAAGAAGCTGAGGTAGTCCATTAGCTCAGACCTATACGTAAGCTAAGTTTGTGGAAACTAAAACTTTAACTTTGGAAAGCCAGGTTCACTTATCACGTGATCAAAGAAACTACAGGTACCCGTCTCAATTTACTAATTTCAGACGGCCGCCGCGCGCCGGCTACTTTGCTCGCGTTAGTTCTTGTACGGTCTATTTCACGCGCTCCGTGCGCCCTATTGCGAAACAACCTTGGTACGTCGAATGAGATAAAGTTTCGCGATAGAAAGAGACCACAACTTTGCGTTTGTTGCGTGTTGTTTGCGGATGCGTAGCCAGACGCTATTGTAAAGTGAATTGCTCTTTTTGTGTCAGCGCTTTAAATCATCTTAGTTGCGAAGTGAGCATTTGTACCGTTAGGGACTATTATGTATTCCGTGACGTCGCTGAAAGAAAACACCGTGAAGATACGGGCCTGCTTTCTTCAAAAAAAATACCGATTTTTCTGTATCAAAAATTATTATCATTTGTTCGCCTTTTTCGTCATTCCATTTCATCCGTTCATCCGTTGAGCCGTTCAATTTTATTATATTTATTACTTTCCTTAATCAAATCACTTTAGAAAGACGGTGAAACGAGCTGGAGCGTTCGTAAGCAATTGCTTCATAATGTATTCTCGGAGATATTGCACTAACAGAAAAATTAAATTTAAGAATTTAACTCGAGCTACGAGGTATCTTTCAGTTTTTATTGCATTTGAGTATGATTTTCTTTTCCTATTAATAAAATAGATATACCAATATTTTCTTATTTTCCCAGTGCAAAACTGCTTCGGAAAGTGGTAGAATAAAGGTAGGTAGAACCTGATAAGTAATAACTACTAACTTCTAACTTAGGCCTTTGTGAAAGAAGAACATTTGTGGTTACTGACCGTCGTTTTGAATGATATTTTATTTTAGTTCTATGGACGCTCACGCGTCAGGCTACGCAACAATCAGCGCCAAAATGGCGAAAATGGAGTGTCTTCATTTTTTTGTTGACATTCTGAGATCCAGAGAATAGAGATCAGTGATATAGGTCCATATAGTGATAAAGTCAATGAGGATTGATATAATTATGGAATCAATGATCGAAAGGTTTTATGATGGATCGTAAATAAAACATAATATCAATCAGATAATAATATCATGATAAGATAATTATGATGGATAAGATTTTGATGGAAAGCGCAACTCGTCTATTGAACTTACACTCAGTAGCCAGGGTGTCACTTTTTATAGTGAATCTGCATAAATATTCACACTAGGTTTTCTATAGGTAAGTAAGTAATAATATTTCAAAGTTTTCAGCGAGGTCAGGCCACGCTCACTTGTCAGTATCAAGAAGCTACAAGTAGCCGTTACGACAGACCGATTTCAGAGGGCTGCCGCGCGCCAGCTAGGTTGCACGCGTTAGTTCTTGTGCGGTTTGTTTCACAGGCTGCGTGCGCCCGATTGGCGATTACTAGGCAGCCTTAGTACGTCGAAAGATATAAAGTTACGCGATAGACAGAGAGCACAACTTTAGGTGCATAGCGGAGGTGGAGCCAGACGCTGTAGCGAACAGAATTGTACTTGTTTGCGGAGTGAACTTTCCGTACTGTTAGGTACTATTATTGTATTCCGTGGCGAGGTGTGCTAAGAAAACGCGACAATGGGGTAATGTGGCTCAGTGCTACCAACACTGAGAAACATTGAGAAACTTTCACAATGCTGCCAACACCATGACAAAAACGAGGCGAGTTGTTACTTGCATTGAAAAGCCCGGATGCACTGTCGGATGCATTAACATGGTTAGGTACAGAACCACATTTACATACGCAAACTCAATTTCGAATAGGTATATGTATTCCTATTACAACGAAATATATTGAACTTGGGTCATTAAAAATTGATTCTAAATTATGGTGAAATTCTTTGCTAGGTCAGATCGAGACCTCACAAATATGTTATCTACCAACTTTTCATTATTTTTATTTTGTGTGTATTTTTATTAAGGCGATTTATTGAATTTATTTTTGTCTTTGTCACTCTCACGGATACGTTGATGGGTGCGACATGCAGCGTCGCGGAGGAATATAACAGAAAAACTACTTTTTACCTAATTACTCAAAAACTAAGCCAGTTATCAAAAATCTGTTTCTCAACGTTTTTAGATATTATTATTACCGATACATTAAAACTAAAATTACAATTACATCCATTGTAGTTTCCGATAAAACTGAGAAAAACTGAGATTTTGGGGCAACTTTTGGGAGAACTTTCTATCGAGAAAATTTTATCCAATCGTGTTTCTGCTTCTCAACGATTTTAGATTAAAGACCCAAAATACAAGACGTTAAAATTTAAAACTAATTGTCCTTATAGTTTTTAAACAAAACTTCGCTAAAGATAGCTTAAATACGGCTTCTACGCCGTAAAATCCTCATGCCGCAATTGTTGAATCAAATTGGCTGAATCTGAACTGATATCATAAAGCTGAAGATATGTTTGTTTCTTTGTTTGAATTGAAAAAAATGAGTCCATTTATTGAGGAAGGTTGTAGGCCATATTATAACATCACTCTATGAATAGGCGGGGAGCATTAATGAAAAATGTTGCAAAAACGGGTTTTGTTCCTTTCGGGAGCTTTCGTTGCGTACGGCATAAATTGTGTATGACAGAATTGTTCACCTTTAAATGATCTAAAAAAAGTCTTAACACATATGTCTATGTTTTAAGGTTAACTCATTAAAACGGGATATGAAAAAAAGATAAACTTCTACTTCCAGTACTTTCAATCAGCCTATCCCTTTTTTGTCGCAGCGACGGACAGCGGGACAACATTAGGGTAATGCATCGCCCTATGAATCCCTCGGGAACCATTCGACCTACTTACTATACTGGTTACGTCCATCAGCGCTCTTTACCTTAGTGTTTTTATCGCTTGTTATGCTAGAGCTGCGTGTAGAGCATAAAGCGTATAAAAAGAATTATGCAAGTACACAATATACATTTTTCAATTACCTAACGCAGACTGTGTGATGGCAGATTCATTAAACAGCTTTTTAATTATATAGAATAATGACCAAAAGTGGTATTTTTTTCACGAACCAAAACCAATCTATTCTAGGAAAAATAGAACAATATTTTTTCAGAACCGTTGTCACTAGGAATTTGTTTTTCATATCCAGAATTTAATTTTCATTTCCTGTCATATACAGATTTTATTGAGAAGAATATACTTGTTTATTGGCCTATGACTTAGGATTCTGGATGTTAATTAAAAAAAAAAACATAAGTAATTATAGTTGTTGATGCGGAGGCCGTAGTCCATAAAAACTGCGTAGCAGCAAACGGCATTCGATTATGAAATGAAATTCGGAACATGAAATGATTATGTTCCACCACTTCTAACTTCTGTGTTATTATGTACCAGTTTGTAAAAATTCGTGAGAAATATGTTTAGTTACCACCTCTAACATAGTCATGGCCATTGAAAAACCCATCATCATTGTCGGAAATGTCATTACAACATCTTTCTTAATATATATAAATCTCGTGTCACAATGTTTGTCCTCAATGGACTCCTAAACTACTGAACCGATTTAGTTCAAACTTCGTGAATATCTGTCATTTGGTCCAACTTAAAAGATAGAATAGTTTTTATCCCACGCGGACGAAGTCGCGGGCATCAGCTAGTAAAATTATAAAAATTAAACTACTGAACCGATTCAGTTCAAACTTCGTGAATATCTGTCATTTGGTCCAACTTAAAAGATAGAATAGTTTTTATCCCACGCGGACGAAGTCGCGGGCATCAGCTAGTAAAATTATAAAAATGAAAATTACTTAAGTGCGAGACTCACGCACCGAGGGTTCCATACTACATACATTAGAAAAAGCAAAACCAAAAGAATCAATTTTTTACCGAACCGCAAACTTTGATTTTTGATGTTAATTGTAAATACAAAAAAAAGTATAATAGATATAGAGTTGATTTTATTTTTCGTAAAATATACATCCCTTTTAATCGTAATTATATTCCAAAGCTTATAAATTATTTCTAAGGTGCACAAATTGTTATTTCGCAACTGTGGACAACCAAATTTCGGAAGGATACGAGGCATTTTAAAATTCGATATTATTATTATTATTATCATAATAGTTGAATGGCCGTCTTTACCACTCTTGTTGGTCAATATTTAATGCTAACACGATAGTGCGGTAACAACTCCCAAGAAAGCGACGGGCACCGGATTTTCCGGTTCAGAATTATTTCACAGAGTAATCATTCAACGTCGATGCGGCAAAGATGATGGATGGATAGCAGCGCCGGGGGAGTGAACTTATCCGGTGGTTTTACCGAAATGAAAGAATTTACCGGGAAATCATAATTTGGGCAAAAATTCCGAAAGCGTAGATTGTAATGTTCCTACCAAATAATCTTTTTAGCAAATTGGCAAATCAGCCTTTGGCTTGAGCTTGAATACGGCTAAAATAGTCAGTAAGATTTGATTCCAGCCATGTCTCTCTATCAAATTATATTTTTTTTTGCTAAAGTCAGGTCTGGTGGGAGGTTTCGCTGTAGTTGGTTACCACAATATCATCAAAGCTTGCATCAATTATACAGCCAAGGCGACAATTGGTTGGTGATTGTTGCGTTGCTATGGTTACCGTCGATGGTTGGCCGATGCACAATTTTTTATTTTCGAGAATCACTGCACCCCTGCGCACGTCAACTCAAACTCAAAATATCTTTATTTCACACTAGCTGTTGCCCGCGGCTCCGCCCGCGTGCAGTTAGTTTTTTTACAAAAATGTTTCCCGTGGAATTTCTTAATTTTTCCTAAGATAAATGAGTGAACTCGGGTTGGTAATTTTTCCCAAGATAAATGAGTGGTCCCTGGGTTCGTTGGACCCGTGAAGGAGTCTTCTTCCAATCTCTCCTATTAACGTGCTATCTTCTTCCACACAATTCACCTATATCTTCTTTGGTCTTCCTCTACTTATACACCCTGTCGAAATCGCTTATGTTATTCGATTCGCATGGAGTAAGACAGAGTGGGGCGTGTCATCGTGGATTGTAATATCTATACTAACCAAACTTACCTTATTCTGAGAGGATACCAACGCCCAGATATTGTAATTAAGCTTTCTAGTGCGCTGCTGTGTAGCAACCCGTTCCTGCTACGCACGGGTTATCTTGTATAGTTATACCTAGTTGCACGATGAAAAGGACGATTTAAACTGTCGATATTTCAATCCATTGGTACAAGTCGTGGTCATCGTCCTTTTGATTGTGCTACGTAGATAAGTAGCTATAGGTTTTTTTAACTATCCCACGGGAGCTCTCTAATTTTTCAGGATGAAAAGTATCTTAAATGTTGACCGGGCATATAAAGTACGATCATAAAATTTCATTTAAATCCGTTACTTGAAAGACGCCTGCTAACTGTTTTTGTAATGTTTTACTTTCCCGCGGGAACTCGATTGGATTAATAAGTTTTACTATATAAATTTTTTGTTTATGAGGCAACATAAGGTATCAGCATAACAAATTTTACTAAATTAAGTCCATTAGTTGTTGTTTACAAAGCTGTTAAATTAATTACAGTTTTTTAACTATCCCACGGGAACTCTTTATTTTACCGGGATCAAAAGTATCCTATATGTTGACCAGGGACATAAGCTACCACCACACAAAATTTCATTGGAATCGGTCCAGCCGTTCCAAAGATTAGCCCGTACAAACAGACAGACAAACAGATAAACAGACAAACAGACAAACAGAGAAACAATACTTAAATTTAAAAAAATTCTAAATTGGTTCTATTTCACTTCTTACATCCCCCTGACTCCGTTTTTAGCATTTTTTTCCATTGTACAGAAATTCGACTTCTACAGATTTATTATATGTATTGATATGTTCTTGTAAAACAAATGTATGGCGATAACTCCAAGTCGACTTAAAACTAAGTTTAGAAGGATTCCAACGTCGTCCTGAGACATCAGTATCTTCTAAATCGAAACTGAGAATGAAATATGAATTAAATAAACGACAAAAATCAAAAAATTATATAAATATATATTTATTGTTTTATTTCCAAATAAGTGATCAATCAAAGTCGAAATGGATCAAAATATGATAAATTGCTACGCATCATGGAATATCGTTTGCAGAAGGTAGCTGAAATTCAACAAAGGTTGGTTAACAAAGGGTGATTCTTGGTTGACGACCTTTTATCGAATAAAATATGTAGGTATTTATCATGTATTTATCAATTATTGATTTGACATAGAAAAGATACATAACTATTTATTTATTTATTTAATATTGACTAGAATTAGAACTAGACTGCGATCTCACCTGATGGTTATAGTGACGACGAGTCTGTAAGTTAGGCCTATGTGAAAGAATAGACCATAGATTTATAATATGTCGACACTCACGGGACTTCTATGGAATAAACATTTTGATTTTGATTTCATATTAATGATTATTTTTGTCCATATACTTTTAAGGCCTAAATATCAGAAATAATAGTGTGTATTTTATTAAGAAGTCCAAAAGCAATAGAGCTGTGTAGTTTTTGTCTATCATAATAACAACAAGAAACTTGATGTCTGTTATTTAACACAAGGACTTACCTATTAGGTACCTATGTAGGTAAATTTCAGCGAAAAAGGGTCTTACAGTCGGATCAACAAATATGATATTTTGCTTCCATTTTTCTCAACGAGGTAACAGGTAAATTAAGAACAAAACAAACCTTTCAACATGTCCCAAAACAAACAAAACACCTACACACCGAAATGTTCCTACTCGCAACCAGTTAGGTACAAAATGATTCCAACTTTGGTCCGTTAACGCCAATAAGTACTCAATTATCGTAACATAAAATAAAAATAAAAAAAAAGCTTACCGCTGTCTGTCCCTATGTGTGCTCAGATCTTTAAAACTACGCAACAAATTTTGATGCGGTTTCTTTTAATAGATAGAATGATTCAAAAATTAAGGTATTTATTTATGTATAAAACATTACACGCGGGCGAAGCTACGAGAATCTGCTAGCAGAATCGTATAATAAAAGAAGAACCTGCCTTTAAAAATAAATAAAACTTACACATGAATTTAGTTTACTGATCTCTATTATACTAGTACGCTGGATCAAATACAGTCTATTTTTTCCGATTTGGTTGACGATTCGAAGGTCACGGTACTAAATTGACATTTGTTAACTGTAGCTTTCGTTTTGAATGTCAATATATTTTAATTCCATGGTTGTTCACTCCAGGTTACGCAACAATCAGCGCCGAAATGGCGAAAATCAAGTGTATTCATTTTTACGTTGACAATCCATAGAATAGAGATCAGTGATTTAGTTCCATTCCATCCATGAAATGTAAATATGTCAGAGATATGGCTCAGGCTCTGGTGAAGTTTGTTTTTACTTTGCACAACTTTACATAGCTGCAGGCAACCATTGCACAATTTACATGTTTACGGAAAGAAGGATCTTTTATTTTATGCTTAGTGCTCGAGAAGTATTTAGTGTCATTGGCTGAATTTTTTTTTTGGTAAAATGGACATTGTATACTCATCAATCATAATAATATGATGTGGAGTGTAGAATCGAGGGTGGAATCTATAAAGACGTGTCAGACTAGTTAATAATTTCCGCTCCTGTTGGCTCAGTACTTAAGAAAACCTACCCGCAAGTAATACCGGGTGGATTGCCTATTTGTTCAGTAAAACAAACTTTCTCAACGAACATTCGGGCGGAGTTAGGAGGCAGTTGTAATTAAGTTGACTTATGTCCTCAAATTTTGACGGCTTAACTATTTTAATGTTGGATGCAGAAGACTAGTTTTAGTTTAATTTAATATCACTAGAGCTTTTTTGTTTTACGGGGGTCCTTCTCAGAATGACACAGCTGGCTAAGCCTACTATCATCTCAACCCCATTTTACGTCCCACTGCTGGGCACGGGTCTCCTCTCAGACTGAGAGGGTTTAGGCCATAGCCCACCACGCTGGCCAAGTGCGGGTTGGCGGGCTTCACACACCTTCGAAAACATTTTTGTGAACTCTCAGGCATGCAGGTTTCCTCACGATGTTTTCCTTCACCGTTAAGCAAGTGATATTTAGTTTCCTAAAACGCACATAACTCGGAAAAGTCAGAGGTGTGTGCCCAGGATTCGAACCTGCGACCTCCTTATGAGAGGCAGAGGTCAAAACCACTGAGCTATCACTGCTTATACCTACTATAGGTCTATCAAATTACCAGGTCTACCAGCATACCAGGCCTATCAGGTATTGGTATTAGTCTACCAGGTCTACCGGACAACCAGGCCTACCACGCAGACCACTGAAGTGAGTAGACAGGTCCCTAGTTCGATTCTAGGATTATTAATATTTTGGACTGGATACTTGGTAAGCTGGAGATTGAAGCTCAGGCAATCAGGGTTTAGACGGTAAATCTATTAGTACTAGATTAATTATTATCTGTTAGACTGTCTATTATTATATAACTGTAAGTTAGGCCTAAGTATTAATTTTGAATACAAAAATTCGAGGTTTCCTAGCAAGAAAATTAATCAGTGAGGACTGAGAACCTTGAAAACCAGATTTCAGCATACATTATGAGATAATTCTAATTTAATTCTGGCTTCAATATTAATTGAAGTTTCAAATTACGCAAACGACGAAGCGCGACCGTCAACACTTGTCACGAATTCATGAAATTTCTATTAACACGTCCTCAACTTGATATCAATAACTCAATTGTAGATTCACACTTGTGACTCTACAATTGAGTTATTGATATTGTCTATGGTTATGGCTCACACACTATGACGTGTAGAACGCTGAATATACTATACAGCTTCTGTTCAACAAAGCATATAATATGATAATGACTAAAAATCAGTCGAACTTATTACTCATCGTAAACGCTAAACGCCAAAAACCCGCTTTTTTCAAAACCTAAGTATCTAAAAAAAGTTGGGTTTCTGAGAAGAATCTAACGATACCTAACCTCAGTTCAGCCTTTTGAAAGATACGAGATAATAATGAAATTTACAAACAGACAAATATAAAAACACGATACGAAAAACATAATCCTCCTTGCAGTCGGTAAAAACATCCTTAAATCTAAAACGAGCGGGGTATACCAAACATCGCTTTGCCATTATCGCTTAGACTTACCATGTATCGTAAAATGGTCGTAAAGCTGTAACAGTACATTTTACGCACATTCTAATACGCTTTAATGGCATATGACGTCATTTCCGATAGGGTAGAAATAGGGTTGCGCCTTGATTATCTTGGTGACTATTTAGGCTTACGAAATCTCTAAACTGTATGAAAATGGTACCTTAAAAGTAATCACTAACTCTTACGAATTATTTATTTATTATTGTTAAAGTCTTGACGCGTGGTATGGCCCCTAGAATATTGGCTACATAATAAAACAGGGCTGATACGTTGCGCAAAAAATTAGTCAGCCATTTTTTCTAGAATATTGTCGCCCAGCGTGCCTTGTTTACGGTCGCGCATTGGGCCAGCAGCGCCACTTACGCGCGCGGCGGCGCCACTTTCGCGCGCAGTGGCGCCACTTCCGTTTATTTACTTGTACAAAGGATGGTACGAATGTATAAAAAGGCGAAACGGGGAGAACGGAGGTAGTCTTGTTTTAGTAATGGCAGTCTTGTTTTAGTAATGCAGTCTTGTTTTAGTTATGGCAGTCTTGTTTTAGTTATGTCAGTCTTGTTTTAGTAATGGCAGTCTTGATTTAGTAACGCGAGCAGTATAAGTTAAGTAAAAGTGCAAAGTGAAGAGTCAATATAGTCTCTCGTAAATCGTAATACGCATACCGAGAATTTAAAATTAAACAGTTAAAGAATACAGCAAGCAAAGCAAATATATAAGTATTTCTGAAAACGAATTTTATTTATGTGTGCGAATACGATTGGTGCAGTGTGCGGCAGGCAGCAACGCGTTTCACAGAAAATCTACGTTTCACCTGAATACAAAAAATATATACCAGTCATGCCTGATTGTTTTTGGAAATTATTATAATATATTAAAAATTAATGATAGTTTCGATAACAAAAATGCAGATTTTACAGCAACTTTTGGAAAACTTTCTATGGATTTCTTTTTCAACCGTATTAGTGACTGTAAGATTAAAGACCCCAAATAGGTGATATTTAAATTTAATCAAGTCACAAAACAATAGGGTCTTACACTACTTTTGAATTTGATAAAAAATATTACTTTATTATAAACTAGGATAAAAATAATAACGTGCAGTGAAAGAAATATTAAAATCCAACGAAGATTTACAAAGTTACAGGCGTTTAAACTTTGGAGTGGGGGGATCTTCTATCCCTTTCTCGCAAAACGAAAATTTGTATGAAGCCGCACGAAGCTACTATGACATTGGTAAGGTGTGACGTCACAATTTCATGTTGCTATCTCTGTCTAATCACAAATCTTTAAATGCTTATAACTTTTTTGTTATTTGATCGATTTAATTAGTTCTTTCAGTGCACGTCATTATTTTAATTCTACTTTATAATAAAGTAATAAAAAAATTGGAGTCAAATACCCTATTGCTTGAATATATTTTTCAAGATACCTTTACACACAGCTTGCATGTCCTATGGAAACTCAGCGCCTCACGGTTTTGGGTCATAGAGAGATTAAGGTCAAGATGAGAATCAGGTCAAGGGTGAGGCTTAGAACCGCTCGAGATTGCGTAGCACTGGAGCCGGTCTCCTCCTCATAAATCATAACGATGATTTGGGAGATAAATACATTGATATAAAATTTTAATCTGGAGAAAAAGCACAACTAAACTAAAAAAAATAGTAAAGTCAAAAATATGTATTAACAAAAAGTATAGACCGTCCAAATGGTGCCCAAAACGCTGGCGCTATTGCCTCGCTGTATAGCTAGGCTTAGCCGTTGGATATACTTAGATATTTAAATCCACGAAGACTCGCCCCACTCTGCCAAAATTGTTTATGTTTCATTCGATTCGTATGGAGTTTGACAGAGTGAGGCGCGTCATTGTGGATTGAAATATTTATATCTGGATTACTGTATTACATTACAAGAATTACAAGTATACATTTTCCGCAGAAAAAGATGGCGTAAACCAACTTTATGTCACATCGTTAACATCGTTAAATCGTATTTAGAAAATGCTTGTATAATTTATAATAACTCAATACTCAAAAATGCTCATTATTATCATTTATAAAATATAATCGCAGTTTAGTTAAGATATTTTGTAGTCGATAAACTTAGAAAATGCCTATACTTATACAAACTCAATATCGGTTTTCGGGATCATTTAATAAGTAAGGCATATAGACAGCCATCCCTAGCGAAAGTCAATTTAGCGACAGCTTGCTAAATGGGATTCGAAGCATTGGCGCGACTACAAGTTGGTGTAGGGACACACTTACGTAATATATATCGCTAAAAGTTTAAATCTATATGCTTTCAGTTTCAAGTAAACTAAATATGTTTATGTACATCAGCCAAAACAACGCCTCGTTAGCGACGTAGAGTCAAGCCTTCCTGAACTGTGCTTCCGTCAAGCAGCTATTTACGCGCGCATTCAATGCATTTTGTATAGGTACCTAACATAGCAAGCGACACAGCCGAAAGTTTAGCCGCCGAAACTTCGACGGCTGACTTTCAGATATTGTGTCCATACACTTGCAAGTTATACTTATATCGAACTTGTGCTTTAATAACATCATAACCGTTGTTATAGCTATTTGCGTTACCATTGCGGTGTAAGGCAGATAATAATTTAGGTAAGTTAGGTAACCGTGCTACTTGTTGTATCACGGTTACCTAACTTTTAAAGGTTTTTTTGCCAAATCAGAATTACAAGAAGTTTAAACTAAGGATATTTATATTAAGACTCAAGAGCTGGTGAAGAGAACTCTCGGAGTTACTATAATACTACAAAAAAAAAAAAATATTTAGATCCAAAAAATGGTTGGTCACAATATTTAATGTACACAGATTCTTATTTGTGATATTAATTGAGCCTTTATTTGCTTCAATTTTTTATATTAATTGAGCCTTTATTTGCTTCAATTTTTATAGCTGAACTTTAAATAATTGTTTTACACTTTTCGATCACTTGTTAATTGTTATAATAACTGGACTTAAAAAAAGAACTAAGTAGGTCTGTTTTATTAATAACCACGCCCAGCTTAGCCGAAATAAAATTTTCTAAAGGACTCGCCTTTGAAATTGTACGACAATTAATTTTCGTCGGGAATTAAGGACATAGAACAGAAAATTAATGACAATTCACATTCGTTATCAAGCCTTGATGAGGGAAATGTGGCAGACTCGCGGAATTTAACGACGTTGAATAGAAAACTCAACGGAACGTGTTTCCGTACGCGAGCGGGGGAGTAATGGTTCCTGTCAGGAAAATTAGAGGAATGTGAGCTGTAAGCAAATTTGTACTTACACATAATTTGGAATATAATGCGATCTGAAAATTTAAGCTACTTGTTAAAGGGAGAAATACTTGAATAAGTAAACATAACGAGAAAACTTATGTATTTTATGAGACGTTTAGCAAGGAAATTTTCAGTTACGCAATTGTTAATTCTGCATTCATTAAATACTTATGCGTAATTTTCCGATCTTGGTTTTCTAATTAAAAGAATTGTTTATATTATATTATGGATAAGGGCAAGTGCCAAGTTTCTTGCTAGTTCCTCTTGGTGCAAACTTGCTTTTTTTATACATTAAACAAGTTAGTACTTGATTGCGATCTCACCTGATGGTAAGTGATGATGCAGCCAAAGATGTTAGCGTACTAACATGGAAGGGGTAAGTAAAGTCACCCCAACGGTTTCTACACAGCATCGCACCGGAACGCTAAATCGCTTGGCGGCACGTCTTTGCTGGTAGGGTGGGAACTAGCCACGGCCGAGGCCTCGTCAATAGTTTATGAATTTCGCTCCATTAGCGATCGTAGATATAGAATAGATAAGGAAACATCGCTACAGATGTTGATCTCTCGTCATTCTTAGATAATAAAATTATGGAAGCAATTGATGTCCATGGCAAAAACTGTAAGTGAAAATAGTTGGTAAATCAATGATGCACGACACTACCAGTCACAACGCATGCTCTACTGTGCCCGGGCTAGCGTACCTAGTCGGACATGGCAATTATAGAACCCGGAGCGTTTTGTTCCCCCCCACTTCCCTGGGAGGCACTAGCCACCCTCCCTGAGCTGCTACTCGCTGGCTGGCCCGAGCCTTTATTGCGTTTGTTAGCGGCTGGCAAGGTTGCTTGAAACTCGGAGAAAAGTGTTAATGACTGCATTTTGATGACATACCGCGATTATGAGTTTCATAATTATGTTCCATGGAACAAAAGGGAAATCCATTAGTTCGATGGAACATTAATAAAGCTTACTATAGTAAAACGAAAGCTCATTAATAAAGCTTACTATAGTATTAAGGATTACTTACATGAATCAAATCCTTGGGGATGAATGAACTGCTGTAATTATACTAGCTCAATTAGTTTTAAAAGCTTTTGTGAAGTGGTGATAACAGAAAACAAAACCCGGCTGAGTTTGTTGTGGGCTTCTTCTCAGTGCAGGGCGCGTTGGAACCCTCGTTAACTTAGTTTTAAGTCGACTTGGAGTTATCGCCATTCAAATGTGACAAATATCATAAGGACCATTTACAAGCGCCTATATATTAGGCCTATGTGAAATAAAGATATTTCATTTCATTTCATTTCATTTCATTATACTCGTACTATCGTTATATTGTCATCACATGATAATAAATACCAACATCACAAGGAAGGACGTCTTGTTCCATAGAACGAGCGTCCAAAAAATGGATAATAAAAGAGTCTGTAAATATTGTTTTAAAGGGGCAAGAATAAACTCTGGCTGAAACAAATATAAATAGCTATAAGATAAGACCGATACTAATTCTCTTTAAACAGTACTAAGCGGTTACCGTTTAAAATTCCGAATTCCATCTGGGCGAAGAAGAATAAAAAAATTTATGTAAATGTTATTTGATACCGACTGCAATTTATTAAAGAATTTCTAAAAAGGAACTGAATTTATTGAATTACGGTTAAATTTGGATCTCTTGAAGGCACGCAAATTGTACTTGGCTTGGGATACAGAGGCTAGAAAGAAATTCCATACCTAGCGGTTCGTATCAGAAACGTTTAAGAAAAACGTTTCGTGCAATTTTGTTGGATATCAATCACATAAGGATTAAGGATGCCACTGTTCTCGGCGTCTTACCGTTCGATGGTTGGTAAAGAAAAGGACAGATAAACTAAAACTTAAGTTTTTATTTGTCCTATAACAAACGAGGCAAATCGTAGTTTTCGTATTATACTCAGCGATTGCAATAATGCTTTGTAGCAGGTATTCTGTTCCCGCTCATTATTGAGCTCTTTTTAAAATGGGCCGATGTCTCTGTATAGGTACTCAGGATTATTCGCTTGGACTTGTTATAGTTTTCAAGTCTAAATAAAATGTTTTTACAGGACTGTCCAGAAATGGAGTGTAATGTTTTTAGGGTTCATGTATGTATGTATATACGTATGTATGTATGTGAGTTTCTTTATTCCACCAAAACTTCTGAACGACTGAATAGATTTAGACAAATGGGGTATCGTGAGAATCCTTACATGATTCCGAGTAACACCTTGACTTGATTTGACAAAGATTATAACAGCATCTTATGGACGGAAGCTGAAACATTTACTTTATGTTCCAAGGGTCGTTATTATAAGATCTACGGCCAAACACCTCTCATTCTGAGAACAAACCGATGCCTAATGGAAAATAGAACGGGTCATGTAAGCAATAATTGCAGTGATACAAATTAGTGCACATCGATGACCAATGTGAGCGATCACTAACTAGTATTAATTACTATATATATAGCTGCTCGTGCTGATTCACTGACTCACTGATTGATCACCTCTCCTGAACAATTTTGTGTGAAAAAATTTTTTTTCAATGACCATTTCGTATAAAAGGGAAAAATTCATTCGGAGGAAAAATACGGAGAGAGCTGATGATTGAGGATTTCGAAGACGGATGAAGACAAGCAACACAGCCAAGGGTATTGGAGATAGGTGGGGGGTGCTCGACCAAATGTCATTCGAAATGTCATCCAATTGGCAGTGAGCTGAAAAAAAATTCAAAATGGCGGATTCAAAATGGCCGCCATACAAACTTCATCGGTGTCTATTTCGGAAAATATAAAAGATGGAAGGACGGTTTCTTTACAAGAATTGATCAGGACCCGAAGGTCTATTCGGTGGATAGAAAAAAAAATCAAAATGGCGGAATTTATTTTTCCATAGAAAATGTATGGGAAAAAAGATGACTGAGGGTAAATACCTTTATATGCGGGAAGACAGGGTGCGTGGGGGCGCGGGCCACATGTGGCCCGCGCCCCCACGCACCCTACTAGTATCCCTATAAACACACGGTAGTATCACGACTAAAGAGTATAATTACTATGCCGGGATTGCCCTCAATGGAGATTGAATCGGGTAGTTTATTCATTCGGAAACTCGTATCGCTGCCCGTTCTCCTATTACGTTATTTTACTATCCGGCAAATTGCGGAGTGGTCGGCCGAATGTTTTGATTGGATTCACTGTTTGTATAATTGGCATAATATTAATGCACCAATAATATTTGGTCGCATTAGGGCTTCCTAATTTCTACATATTAAAAAAATATTTGCACTAAATGGTTAGATCTGGGGAAGATGTTATTCTTTCCTTCCAATAAGCATCTAGATCGAAAAAGAAAGATTGCGTATGAATTCTTCTAGATTACTCAGCTTTATCATGATTGCATGGTGTATTCTGATCATTTATATTTCAAGTATATTTAGATTCTCCAATTAATAATGCCAATAATGGAACAATAGATATTTTCGGGGGAACAAAAGTAGTCTATATTCTTTAGACTAGAGTAAAATCTAGTTAGGTTACAGTTTTCTGTCAATCAAGCCGTCTTTAGCTTAATTTTCATTCATATTCCACCCACATCGATTTACAGTTGAAATCATTCAGTCGAGTAGATAGATACTAGTGTCCTCATATATAAGGTATATGCATATATAGCCAAGGTAGATAGATCACAGCCGAGGCATGTAGGTTTGTGGGTCATCGGGAACATTGAGGTCACAATAATGAGGTATGAGGCATGAGCGATGCACTCTACTTTTTAGTTTGGCGAATTTTTATATTAAAACTGATTGCGACGCTAGAAACTTATTATGAGACAAATGAAACAGGTTCTAATGGCGAGAACTTGGATTTTTTAATTGTTGAGCGGTGATATGGTGTGTTGGTAGCGTACCTAATAGAGTGTAGAGTTTGAAAGGGCATAATGATATTTGCCATCTTGAAATAAAACAACTACCTAATAACAATAATAAGTACACAAAAAGGGACGTCATGCAAGAATATTGGCAATAACAGACTTCGCTAACTTGGCGACATTGAATTTTTCCTTTTCTCATCGCCAGGTGACGGCAAAGAAGTTTTGTCTGCGAACGAAAGTTTCCACGACTCATTATTGCTGTTTTTACTTGTAATATTGAGTCTTTGGTAATTTTAAAGGCAGTAAAGTAAAACGAGTAAAATTGACAATCTTTCACGATTACTGCGCCTATGCTCGTTTTCCAGAGGCAATCATGATGCCCAATAGTTTCTCCGGCAAAATACTCTTACCTATACTATAGTACCTTACTGAAACACAGAAATGCTTCGCAAATATACTCTCGCAAATAGGTAGTATATAGCCTAAACGAGATAAAATGTTATCTCGTTTCGTTCGGGTTGAATACCTGCTGATAAATTTTATCTCTGTTGATACCTACACCTAGATAACTAGACAGTTTCACGTGCAGGGCAGGGCTCGCAATATCAAGTATTGATTTTGTATCTCCCCCGTAGGTACGCTCGATTAGCGTGTTAAGTTTTCTACAATTTTAAACAAGTAGGTCAATTTGTGCATACTATTGCATTAATAGTAGGTGCTAAAGTGCTCAGGTATGTGAGTTATCACAGGTGCATATTTTATTCTCGTAGATGCTGTGGTCCAGTCACCAGTATGGGATAGTCATTTACGGAATTAAAAAAAATGTGAAGGTCTTGTTAATTTATCTGCTTTTGCCTGCGGCTCCGGCCGCGTTCAATTTGGTGGTGCTGCTGGTCGCTTCTCACACCATAGCTCCCTCAATGACACGTTATTTAGAGGTCTCTTACTTCCGCAAAAATTCCAGCCGTCTTGGAGCCGAACAGTTTTGCCCGCAGCGATGGTAAGACAAGATGGAGTAAAGCTCGTTCCTTTGAAGCTGGTCTGCGATGCAACTTGGGTAGATACATTAGCTGCATCCCACATTCAGGCGTCCTCCTCCATGGTGGATACGATGATCAAGCCAACGGCCGCAAACTAGACGGATGTTCTTGCTAGAAGTTTCACGTTTGTGCCTTTTGGAGTTGATATCCTGGGGTCTTCAGTCTACCGGGGATTCAAGAGCTGGTAGCTATATTTACCGAAAGATAGATTTGGCTATCCAAAGGGACAACGTTGCATCTAGGGTATATTGCCTCGACTTCAATGAGCGTGTGTTTTATTTTATTTTTGTGCATGGCGATCCACCGAATCCATCAGTTTTTGGCCATCGCATAAATTGTTTCACGCATGAACCAGTGCCTTTCATAATGAGCAATGTATGAGACAAACATACGTAAAATTATTTTAATGTATTTTGGTTCAGTTTCAAAACAGATGTTTCCAAATTAAGCAGACTAACACATGCGCCTTACGTGCGCGATTCCTGAAACCGCAAATTGAATTGATACCACGCAAATGCACGCAATAGTGGAAACTCGCCGAGCAAGGGTGCCTTTGCACCGGAGATTGCTGCACTTGTTTGATATAAAGTCACAAATAACTGACTCACAAAAAAGTTAAAGATCTACGTTGTACTTGCATATTTTTATTTTTTTATCACGAATCTTAACTTCATGATCGCACAGACATGAACTTATTTCTTAGTATTGTGTGGGCTGATTCTGTATCGTTTAGTTTGTTAGTCAGCAAATCCTCACGGGGTTGTTAACTAACAAAACGGAGGCAAGAATCCTATTTTGGCATTATTTTTGCAAAAATTACTAACCTAGGTTGGTATAGGAATATGTCAACATACCATGCCACTCGTAGTTGCTAACTCGTGCTAAGCGAATACAAAAATAGGATTTTGTCTCCGTTTTCTTGAATCTAACCTGACAGTCATAAAAATTCGTAAAATATGTGATTAATTGATTGGTGAAATAAATATTTGACGGCTTATAAAAACTAACCAGGTTATGTATTAGCCATTAAGGTATGACGGTTCAACAACACGGCCTAAAATGTTTATAATATGATTATGAGGAGCTATGGTGGAAAGGCAGCCTTAACTCCCAAAAGCTGACTATTGCCAGGTGTCTCAAATAAATCACTTATAGATTGGATCGGAGCCACTTGTTTATACCTGTTTAAAATTGTATATTGTACATGTTGAATGTAATGTTATTATTAGACCTAGTGTAATGTGGCAAAATAGGTAAAATACCTATTTCTGACGATAACTATTCGGCCTTCCTTAAATCCTTTCTTATCCCTTCTTAAGCCAGTGTTTTGGTTGAGTCCATTGGTCGGGTGACAATGAGATTGTGAGTGGTTAAGTCGGAAGTTATCATCGTAAAAATCAAGAAAATGAACGAAATAAAAGAAATGAAATACCTACCTAGAAAGGTACAATATAGGTAGATAATCATGTTCTTTAAGCAACCTGTTCCACTTAGAAGCAAAATACTAAAGAGCCAATGTAAATAAAGTAACAAAGGTTTTGTAATCTCTTCGTCCGCAATCTTAAAATATTCTGAGTTCTGTCAGTTGAACACGAGAAGCTCTCTCCGGAATAACTGTTTACTATTCATAAGCGTTCCACGACGGTACACTGTAGAAAATCGATGACAAGCATGGAAATACAAGTTACACGCAGATACAGAAATGAAGGATTTCCGTTGCAGATGGGAAAAAGTGAATAAAATTGGCCAAATGCAGTAATGCAGTCGCACCTACTTAGCGCTTTGTATGAAGACCCTAAGAGAAGCTTTTATGCAGCAGTGGACGTCCATCGATGGAAAAGAGGGAAGTGATGAAATTATAAATTAAAAAGTGTAAAAAATTAAAAGGAAGTGTGTGAAGCACTATACCAAAAAAGTAAATAGTGATGAAATTATTCATTATTCTTTAAATTACTGGACTTAAAATATAACCGCTCTATTTTTGTAAAAATCTCTACGAGTATATCAACGCGTTTCACATGGGTTTATTTATAACTGAACTTTCACATAAAATTATGTTATTATCCATTTCCTTTGTATTTCATATATCATGATAAAATACTGTCTGATTTCGGTGTAGAGTAGATGTCGAATTAGCAGCTTGTTTACATATTTACTGTTTACTTCGGGTATCTTTGTTTGTATCTGACGTAAATCTTCTTTTGTTTACAGTCTCTTGTTCTTTGGGAAGCCTTGGGCATGTTGTCGTAACATTTTTGTTATTACGCTTGTAGGCTACTCACAACCATAATTCAGCACACAAACACATACAAAACACAAAATCACATTCACACCAATAAACAAACATACACATTTTCACATACATTAAATTCACAAGCATACTCGGATGAAACCCGTAGTATTAGCTTGCGACCGCGCCGCGAGGCGAGTGACCTGACAAAATTGCTGAGTGCGCGACATTGCACAACGCGCCAGTACATCGTACTCCAAGTCGCTACCTACACGTCGGTCAACCGCGATCTTTAATTACTCCGCTAATTCAGCGATATAATAATAAGTGTTCTGTATCGAGTTCACAATAAAACAATCTAACAAAACTAGTGCTATACTCTTCGCTAGAACCTTCTATTACGAAAGGGGATACTCTGCCTCACTGGCAAACCCCTTCACGCTTATAATATTGCTACAAATTCCGTATAATACAATAGTGTTTAATGAAAGACATTATTTTGATTAAAATCCCTTATTCATAATAAATTCAAAGATATTCGTATAATCAGATCAGAATCAGATAACAGAAAACAAAACCCAGCTGAGATTGTTGTGGGCTTCTTCTCAGTGCAGGGCGCGTTGGAACCCTCGTAAACTTAGTTTTAAGTCGACTTGGAGTTATCGCCATACAAATGTGACAAATATCATAATGACCTTTTACAAGAGCCTGTATATTAGGCCTATGTGAAATACAGATATATTGATTTTTTTTTTTAATTTTTCAGTTTTTGGCATCTATTACAAAATAATCATCAACCTTTTTATGTCCCACTGCTTGGCACGAGATTTTTTTAACTTATAGGCTAGCTCTTGACTATGGTCACACCTGATGAAAGGTGATGATACAGTCTATGGTGGAGCTCCCTTGCCAGACAATGTGTATTCACTTTTGAGCTGAACGTACCCAAGTCGTAGATGGTGGAAAAGACGGTGGCCTTTACACTGCAATATCAGCTTATTCTCCGGAATTATTCTATAGAAACATTGCTTATCACGTATGTTCGTAAACTTAGCAGATCACATTTAGGTATGCTCTGCTGATATTTTTACGAGATTTCTAGATGTGTTCTGGGTCTAGATTCTAAGTAACTAACTAACACAAGCCACTAACACAAAGCTAACACAGTTTTAATATAATCCGAAGAATTTAGCCCTCTGGTCGTTTAGGTTTTGTTTTTATTAATTTTTGTGTTAGTCTATGGAGTGACCGGCCGTAATAGATTAATATTTTGTCTAGCTTTTTTAGGCTAAATCACTAGAAATATTCTTAAAATGTATGAGGAACTATAGAACTAAGCATTCAGAACACTCTTTAAATATTGTTTTTCTGGAATATTATTTGCCACGGGAAGTTTGAAGATCATTTTTTCTATTACAGTTTTTGGAGTAAAATGGCTAAGAACTATCTTTAAAAACTATCAGGAAGTCTAGAACTCAGCATGCGAAGAGAATTCCATTTTAATTTTGATCTGCTGGAACATGATCTGCTACTCGTAGGTTTACGAACATTTATCACGCCACGTCAAAATATATTTCCTTTCATTCCGAGATAAGACTCATGCCCAGCAGAGATACATAAAAAGAGATTGGGACTAAAGACGTATAAAACTATAAACTTACTTTATAAACATGCAGATGCCAGTCTTCTCCATCGCCCTCGAGATGCCTTTCCACGAGGCAAGCATCGAGTACTTCTGCTTGGCCGTCAGCGGCAGCCTGGGATCCGTGGCCGGAGGTGGGCCATCGCCAAGGTTGGGCTGGTTATTGGCCCTGCGCTCCGAAGCGGCCAACTTCCCCAATTGACACCCCATGGTTGCTTTCCACTTCCACTTCCACTTTCACTTAATTGACATCTCTTATACACACTATTTCTACCACGTTCTTAACAATTTTTACCATCGAGGTTATTTCTACTGTTATAACTTCACTGGCATTATTTTTGTTTTTATTCTGGTCACTGCTCTGTTGTCTAAGTGTTATTTTTTACTAATCACTATTTCTTTAGGATTCACTCTTATTTTGTGATACATATACCGTATCACAAAATTTTACTTTCGCATTTCAAATGTTTGTATGCTTCATTTGCACTGCCTTGTATTTGTAATATTAATTTTAAGTTTAATCACTGTTTCAACAAATAAGTAGTAGTCTTTGACTAAGTTTTATTTTATTTACATTTTCATAATTAATACTTCCATCACTATTTGAACACTTATTTCTCTTATTCCAGTAGACTCTTCAAAACGCGAATTGCGCAATAAAACTACAGCTTTCTCAATTTCATTTCCATTTGAAAGAATTTCCGTTTCAAAGCAATTTCGTTCAGCATCTCATGGAGTTATGATCTCAGTTGCCATCTCTGCGAGGAATGTCTCGGCGATTTTGCGGAGCACATCGTCGTCGGTTTTATCTTATCTAATCGGGTGACGTCTGCGTTACCTGTGAAAAGAGAAAATTGTATAGTACCTAATGGGATTTGTGAGTCAAGAGCTAAGAATCATGTATACACTTATACTAACTACTACTAATATTTCTCACTTAGTTGTTTGAAAAATAATTTACATCAGACCTTTGGTACAAATTTCCAAATATATTATTAAAATAGGTCAAGATGTTTCGGAGGTTACAACTGTAGGACAGATTTTTTTTTTGCTATAATCCGCTACTTGAAAAGATTCTGTATGGTACAATATGCAGGAACACTACCCACATGAAACACCACACACAATTTTCTAACACTTGAAAAGATTCTGTATGGTACAATATGCAGGAACACTACCCACATGAAACACCACACACAATTTTCCAACACTTTCTTCAACTCACGTTTCGTCCCGACACCGGGACATCCTCAGGAGATGTTGAAGTGTTAGAAAATTGTGTGTGGTGTTTCATATGGGTAGTATTCCTGCATATTGCACCATACAGATCTTTTCAAGTAGCGGATTATAGCAAAACAAATTAATCTCTCCTGCTAATTATGGATTTCCGTAAAATAACGCCTGCTTCCATTCAATATATATGACTTTGATAGCAAGTCTATATTTTCATAACTATGCTTTTGCTATATAAATTCCTTAAATCTTTTAAACGCTAAGTTGGTATGCATTAGCCGGCAGGCCCGTAGGGTGTAACGAAAACCAGCCTCTGCCAAAACCTCCCACGAGACCATATTTGATCCAATTTAGAAAATATTAAATCCCAAATTGCGTGCACTGTGTCCCAAACTGCTGCTGAGTGCACGCCAAATGCATCAGGGATTTCAAGTTAGAGAGTTAATTCATGTTATAAGAAGACTTATACTTTAATGTATTCAAATATGACTTGGCTAAGCCAAGTCGAGAACTTGATTAGCAAAATTAATTTGTTCGTCCGTCTGTTTAACAACTGGTAAAATTCGGTAAAGTTTTCCTATGGAACAACTTTAAAATACGTAATCTTGTTAAGTTTAAATTTCATTAGAAAACTCAACCAAAGTTTTCATTTGTTATAGTGCACTTAAGATTATTATATTAGTTGGCAAAGAAATATTAAACTTCCTGTTTGCTAACTCGGTGGCTTTCAGAAAATGAACTTAGGAACATATACATATTATGTTTATAATAGATGTAAAACTATGATAAAGAAAGAAAAGGTAGTCAACCAACTGAGAGATTACTGACTGGCTGACTGATTTCAAAGATTTATAATAGTTCGTCGCTCGCACTCCGACTAGATAAAGCCCTTCCTAACAACGACAGCTCCGTGAGTGCGCCATTTTTTTAATGTACTTCACTTTTGAAGTTGAGGGCGGCTTTTTGGACCTCTATGACTGATTTATTGTACTGCTTACATAACTTAAACGGTCTGAAATTTGTCATCATACTAAAAAACTATTATGACTTATGGCTAAAACTCACGCGCGTTTTATCAGGTCTGCCCTGTCAAAACGCGTGAGTGTTAGCCGTTTTTTTCTCTAGTAATGTGTTCCACCACAGACAATGGAGGTCTGTGTGTTCCACACACGAAATTCTAAAATAGCTATTATATGACGTTGACATGAAGAAATGATTTTCGACGGCGTAAAAGATGTCTTGTGAAAGAAGCCGCAGAGGCACTATACTCTATAGTGTTTCTTTAAAATTAGAGATTATAATAATTATAATCACTCCCATAGTAAAATAATCTAATAAGTCTTATAATAGGACAGGAATTCATAGTGTCAGTCAGCACGAGAAGTTCTGAACTCTAGTTTACGGCCCTTTTTGGTAGTTTGGTAAAATGTTTTAATTTTTTCTTTACTTCGACGTAAGCAATGGCGCTGATGTGAAAATTTGATTATTTTGGAATAAATCTATAATCATTGCATCAGCTCCAAGAGGCCGCCCTCGACTTCAAAAGTGCGGCAAAAAATACTCTGTCTAAGTTTACAGACCCGAGCCGCAACTACACAATTTTTCACGCACACTGGCATCCGCGCACCATACAAAAAGTTGCCGCCCTAACGGAGCTGTCGTTGTTAGGTAAAGCTCTATCTAGACGGAGAGCGAGCGACGACCTATTATATATCTATGACTTATTATTATATTATTCTGAGAAATAAGTCAGATATTTAAATTTAAAAAATAAAGTAATTAAATTAGTATAGCTTAACGAAATTTTCGCAGACATTTTTTCACGCGAAATTTTTTGCACAACGCGACAACGCAATATTCTGGTCATTCGAGCTCTGGAAAAAGCGATTATGAGATTATTGAAGGTAAATAAAGGTAAAAACAGGGCGTTTCACATGTTTTAGGGTTGCCAGATGATGAATACTACCCTGTTTGTAGCTTGAGAAATATCTTAATATACTTAAAAGTAAGCCAGTTATAAAAAGTTGTGTACTCAGCGTATTTGATTATTAACCTATACCTTTAAACGAGCAATTCTTGTAATCTGGATCTTGATTTTCTTCTTGAGATTCTTGTTATCTTGTTTCTATATACAAATCTGGATCTCGGAAACAGCTCGAACGATTTTCATGAAATTTAGTATACAGGAGGTTTTGAGGGCGATAAATCGATCTAGCTAGGATTCATTTTTAGAAAATGTCGAATTTACCAAAAAAATAAATAAAAAAGATCTCCTGCTGCCATCTATTCGCCAGTAGTTAAACTACCGAGCGAAGCTCGGTCACCCATTTATTTATTGATAAAGAGTGTTAAGCGTTAAGAGAAAAACCGCCAAAAAAAAACCCTTTGCTAAATCTTTATAGGGCTTAAAACAAAAGTCTGTTTATTAGCTCCAACAGCTACAACAACCTTTTAATCAAGAAAAGAAGTTAAAATTCCATGGACACGGAATGAGACATGAAATTCTGGTCATTTAACAGCCCTAGTTGTAATGGGGGTGTAAAGCATCGTCACACGCCATTTGCGCACCCTTCTCAAGGCGAAACCAATTATATCGCAGCTCGTTGCGTGAACCAAATAAAAATTTTCACTCAAACGACCGGCGTAATCATATTTCACGACGATATTTTATGTTTTTAAGCCTCAAAGAGATAAAGCTTTTGTATCAAGGTGTATTGTTAACACTAAAACATGCGTGCCTTTACAAAAAAAGAGATTTTGGACATTATAATATGTATCGCTATGGCTATAAAACAGATTAAAGAATTGGAATTTATCTGTGAGTGAATACATTTTCCTGGCGGTAGGAGATTTTTGTAGGGACCGTCAGGATATGTATACCACCACAGTGCAAAGACACCTATACTATAGACCCGGCGGACCGCGCGAAAAAATGTCGCCAGTTTATGGGAGCAAAACCCCCCCTCCGGCGTCAGTAGTAAGCTACAGCTTACGCAGTATTTCGTACATAAACAACAACGTAGTAGGAGTTTCGACACATGGCTCTATATTTTTTTGTACGTAAAATGTTCGGATGGGCTCATCTTGATGTTATTATCATAGCCACAGTGTCACATATTCTGCCGTGAAAAAGTAATGGCCAAACATTCCTGTGTTTCGGTACCTACGTTAGTAATCTGATTGCATTTTATATTCGGTGGTTTCAGTGTAGAGCGTACCGCCAGGCCAGGTACACTTATCACGTAATCGAGAAATTACAGGTAGCCGTCTCGACGTACTAATTTAAGACGGCTGCCACGCGCCGGATACTTTGCTCGCGTTAATTCTTGTACTGTCTATTTCACGCGCTGCGTGCGCCCGATGACAAGGTAGCCCTAGTACGTCGAATGTGATAAAGTTTCGCTATAGAACAAGACCAAACTTTCCGTTTGTCGCATGTTTTCCTCTGTTTATTTATATAACTATTTATTTAATTTTTCACCTTATACGTTGTTATTAAAACACGCAATCCAATAGGTGGTAATATCATTCCCAGCAAATTTTGACATAAATAACGATGAAAACAACTTAATAATATATTAATTTTTTAACCACTCATCAACCATTATTGCTGTTCGAGGAATTACGGTTATTAAATGTATATTAACAACGACCTAGTAATACAACGGTAACAAATTACACTAATGGTCGTACATCGGCTACCAACCACAGTTTAATCTAGTGGTTTCAATCAATGACACACCTACATTTTGGCATTATGAATAGACCCTAGTACCGTCAACAAAATAATTAAGTTTGCAGCCCAATTGTTTACATGTGGAAAATTGATTACTTTCCTTCGTATTTAAATTGGATAGGTTTAGGGAAATCTCAAAAAATTTTGCAAATCGATCATCTTTAACACTCAGGGCGGCTAACCGAATTATTTTGTTGACCGTACTCAGTCCGATTCCTTTACCTGCCATCGGACTGGAATAGGATTGTTGGAATTTGAAATTAGTTCCTAGGAATATCGATTGGCAATCGAATAACACGATCACACGGCGTACGAGTATTTGGGGTTACTGTGTGCTGATTCCGAGTTCTTTCACGTACGTTTACGTATTCGATAGCGAGAGAGTAAACGCGAATTTGTATAGGATTGTTGTAGCGACATCTAGTGACAACATTGGTAAACTGTTACAATCCCATACAAATCTGCGTTTACTCTCTCGCTATCGAATAAGTAAACGTAAGTAAAAAACTCGGAATCGGCACACTGGTTTCTAGTTAAAATCAGGCATAAGCTGCATAAACTTTGACATTCAAAATGACTGTTGCTAAACAATGTGCATTTATTTGAAGCACGTTATCCAAAAGTTTTTTTTTATTATGGATAGGCTTGCGCTTGACTACAATCATATCTGATGAACAGAAATGATGAGGTCTAGGATGGAGCGCGCTTGCCTAGAAAATGCCTATTCACTCTTCTCTTGAAGGCACTCAAGTTGTACTTGGCTGGGAACACAGAAGCTGGAAGGGTGTTCCACACCTTAGCGGTACGTATCAGAAATCACAAATGTAGTGTAGTCACAAATTAAGGTGGTTGGATAAAATTAACCCGCCAAAGTCAAAAATAATTTAGTTTGTATCATATAGTACACGATTTACACATTAAAGTTATATTTTCCAATAATAATTACGCAAATTACAGTATCACAGCCATATGATTTTGAATAAAAACTGCTAAAAAATCTCCGTTCACCTCATATCGGTCCCCAAAAAATCATTTTGCGGATCTACCCAGATTTCGGGTTATCGGGAACTAATATGACGTATATAAAGATATTTGAACAGAGTTTATATAAAAAAATATCAAGGTAAATATGTTATTATTCTTTGCGCAACTAAATAAAATAAAATGGTAAACATTCACTTTTTTTTTTACACTATACAAGTTAGTACTTAACTGCGATCTCACCTGATGGTAAGTGATGATGCAGTCGAAGATGTTAGCGTACTAACTTAGAAGGGGTAAGTAAAGTCACCCCAACGGTTTCTACACAGCATCGTACCGGAACGCTAAATCGCTTGGCGGTACGTCTTTGCTGGTAGGGTGGTAACTAGCCACGGCCAATGCCTCCCACCAGACCAGACCTGAGCCAATTTAGAAATTATAAAATTCCAAAGTGGGCCCCGTGGCGGGAATCAAACCCGCGACCTCCCACTCGAATCCGAGCGTGCGTCCCCTGCGCCACGGAGGTCGTCATCATTATATAATAGTTGCAATTACTGTGTGGGGCCACACCTGCGTAGCCGAAACTACGTAGAGTACGGCGTAGCGCTCACACGACGTGCTACGAGACCGAAACCTCTGTAAGTACTTGTTGTGGTGCGTCCGGACACTCCGGCATTATTCAGAAAATAAATATCGCAGATGTCGCTTTATACAACCTAAGATCAACGAATATAAAGATTGAGTATCTTATCCCTGCATCGGATCTATGTCGGCCAGTAAAGTGATATGGTTGCGAAGCACCATGCAATCATAAATCGGCCAAGTGCGAGTCGGACTCGCGCACTAAGGGTCCCGTACCATTATTTATGTAACATAGAAAGATGATGATGCAGAAGCCAAAAGGCTCATTTATACCCTACTACTAATTATTATTAGATAGAGTAATATCACGGTTCAAGAGATACAGCCTGGTGACAGACGGACAGACGGAAGGACGGACGGATGGACTGTGATGTCTCAGTAATAGGGTTTTTTACCCATTGAGTACGAAACCCTATAAACAATGGCAAAGATGAAATACTGATAGAAAAAAATCTAGACCTAGCCAGGTCATCCCCACAAGGGACGTGGCTATTGGCTAATACTTAATAGCCACGTTCCTTGAGGGGAGCAAAACAATCTCACGCCTTCTCTTCTTATATCAACACAATTGAATGGAGCAAAATTAAATAGGATCAATATGTTAACGTCCATCATACAAAGCCGCCTACAACAGAAGGTAGTTTGGCACCGATATTTCAGCTCATTTTCAGACAGTATGTTCCGGAATATCTAACAGCCATCCGTGTGTGGAAGTGAAAGTGATGAATAGTATCGCACCACAAACTCGGGTGACGCGAGATTAGAACCTACGAGCATTAAGTACACGGACAATCAGGAGTGGAGGAATGTCTTCGCACAAGTTGGCACTTCCGTTTCAGTCACTGGCGTGGTGAAACAATAATAGTACCTAACGGTAGCGAAGTTTCACTCCGCAAGATGATTTAAAGAAATGGCGACTTTAGCGCTGACACAAAAAAGTGCAATTAGGTTTTAATAGAGGCTGGCACTGCCTTCGCTAAGCACATAAGGTTGTGCTCTCTTTCTATTGCATAATTTTATCTCTCTCGACGTACTAGGGCTACCTCGTAATCAGGCACACGCAGTGGATGAAAAAAGTCCGTACAAGAACTAACGCGTGCAACCTAGCCGGCTCGCGGCAGCCGTCTGAAATAGTCTAAAGTCGTCTTAACGGCTAACTGCGGGTGTATAATTATGGCGAGTATGATTGTCTGAGTTATATGAATAGGACAGAGGATTGTCTTTTGAGAGTTTCATACACCAAATAAGAAAAACAGTACCTAATCAACTGTAGCCGGGCCCTCTCACCTAATCTATTCATAATAGAGTAATTATTGCAGCGTTTACGCAAGAAAAACGTATATATAGCGTAATCGGCAATAAATTCCACCCTCAGCCGTTTTGATCTTTTCAGCCAATCAGGGGTCAGAATTTCCTGCCTATCACCCATACGGTGATAATGTTTTGCATACATATTAAACCACAGAGTTAGGTCAGTTTTGAAATCATAAACTAACCACGCAGACCTTAGATCACCAAGTTAAATAATTCATCGCGTTATTTGCGCCAAGGCTTTAGAAGCTTCTCCTGTGGCTGCAGTACTCAATGACGGCAGATTTAACCCTCTCCCCGTTCTCGGTGATGGATGACTACAAAAGTTCCAAGTCAAAGGAACAATACAAGCGTAAATAAAAGTTACGTATTACAGCCTACACATGTGCGAGTTTGTAACAGATAATCCATCCAACAAGTTTCCTTTGTGTACCAATGTGCGTACAAACGATTTTCTCATTCTATCCTGTTATTTAGGGTTTTCGTGAATCTTATGTTATTCTGCCTTTTGGAATTCCAAAGCCAAGTGATAAAATTGGATCCTTTTATATTATGTTATGGCACAGTTGTTTATTCATATTATGGCACAGCTATCTTAGGTGCGATGTTCACGGTAAATCAAAAACATGCATTATATGCATAAGAATACATAAAATGTTTTTGAATAAGTTATGCCGGCAAATGATACCCCACTTTGGAATTACATCCTCACGATTTCCACCACTTTACAAATAAGAAATATATTTTATTCTATGTATTATTGTAATAACGTAAGACCTTGGAACCCTAAAAATTAATGCTTCAAGTTGCAAAATAATCCGCAATTGAAATCGCACATACTTAGTACACATTGGTTCTCACAAATGTGTACAGTATACAGCTACTCCTATATAGAAATGGCATCCGAATCGTTTCAAGTAAGATCTTTACGGCAAGTGCCCTACGGCAAAAACGATAAAATTACGGCAAATCTCTGTCCCAGGAGGGCATTACAGGATATAAGTTTTGATTGCCTTGTTTGCATCTCCAAAACATCTCCACAACACAATGATCGTCCTTAAAATCCTTAACTTACTCCACTGAATCCTCAACTGATAGTCGGCATATTTGGGTGTTTGTCAACTTGTTAACTTACCCGTGTTGCTCCCGCATGATTTCTTATTTTTAAACCTTTGTCATCATCTCAACCCCTTTTTACGTCCCACTGCTGGGCACGGGTCTCCTCTCAGACTGAGAGGGGTTTGGCCATAGCCCACCACGCTGGCCAAGTGCGGGTTGGCGGGCATGACACACCATCGAGAACATTTTTGTGAACTCTCAGGCATGCAGGTTTCCTCACGATGTTTTCCTTCACCGCTAAGCAAGTGATATTTAGTTCCCTAAACCGCACATAACTCAGAAAAGTCAGAGGTGCGTGCGCCCAGGATTCGAACCCGCGACCTCCTTATGAGAGGCAGAGGTCAGAACCACTGAGCTATCACTGCTTTAAACCTTTGTAGTAATGTAGATTATCAAGAGAAACTCTGTGTAGGTCTAATGGTTAATTAAGGCTGGTGATGATGAGTCCCAATTCTTTCGTCCATCGGTCATTCCACCAATATATTATGGAATACAAATAACAAATGAGAATGACAGTTGTCTACAATAAGCCACATGATCAATTTATCGATCCGATATGTCATTGCTACACATTTTTTGAATCTACGGTCTAAGGACTAAGGCTGGGTGATGATGGAGTCCCAATACTTTCGTCCACCAATATATTAAAATTCAAAATTCAAAATATCTTTATTTCACATAGACCTAATATGTATACAGGCTCTTGTAAAAGGTCCTTATGATATTTGTCACATTTGTATGACGATAACTCCAAGTCGACTTAAAACTAAGTTTACGAGGGTTCCAACGCGCCCTGCACTGAGAAGAAGCCCACAACAAACTCAGCCGGGTTTTGTTTTCTGTTATCATCACTTCACAAAAGCTCTTAAAACTAATCGAGCTAGTATAATTACAGCAGTTCATTCATCCCCAAGGATTTGATTCATGTAGTAGTAATCCTTAATACTATTGTAAGCTTTAGTAATGAGCTTTCGTTTTACAGCGACTTTGAACTTATTGAGGGATAAGTTTAATATTTATTATGGAATGAAAATAAAAAATGAGAATGACAGTTGTCTACAATAAGCCACGTGATCAATTTATCGATCCGATATGTCACTGCTACACATTTTTTGAAACAACACGCTACTCGTAGGTCGGTACTACAAGCAACATCTGTAGGAAATAATGACGATATAGCGTGACGATAAATTGTGGTTTATCGATTACCTTGTTGTGAACTTCTGCGAGTACTTACCTAGCTTTCATTTACGCAATAAATGGTTGCTAGAAACTGAAACAAAGCAAGTCGGGTTATAGCTGAAATATCCCCGCGTATATCAACGCTAATTTCCCGTGAACCGGGGGAGCGGGCGTGTGGGCGATGGCGAAATAAATTACACCTATTCACACCTAAACGTTCACCGTAACACATCAATTTGACTGAGTAGGCTGTAGATGTAGGCTGCCAGCCGCGTTGTGATCAATATAAATGGAAAAAGAAAAAAATGGGAAATGCTTTCCAAAAAACCAACTTCAAATGCTACTAAAAAGAGTGAAATAATTTTTGATGTAGCTACCTACACCAATTCGAAGTCGGACAATGTTTCATACAATCCCTAATAGTCCTTCTTACTTACTTGATGTGCGAAGAAATGACGAAGTCATAGACAATCGCCGACGAAAAAAAAAAAGATTCCGACGAATTGAGAACCTCCTCCTTTTTTTTGAAGTCGGTTAAAAAGGTACGGAATACCTTTACCACGGAAACACATAATAGTACCTAACGGTACAGAATGTCTTAACGCAAGAGTTTCTTTTTTATACCATTTGGATGGTTACCCTAAGAGCTGAAGCTATAAATTGTTCAAGAGCTCAAACTACATAAATTAGTTTGTAAATTTAATCCTATTTGAAACGTGTAGAGGATGTGTATGAACACGGAATACCTAACGGTATAGAAGGCCTCACATACTCCGCACGATGATTAAATTAAGAAATAGCGCTATTGCGAACTGAATTGCACGAAAAAGTGCAATTCAGTTCGCAATAGCGCCTGGCTCCGCCCCGCTATGCATCATATGCTAAAGTTATGGTATCTTACTATCGCGTAGCTGTATCTCTTTTGACGTACTAAGGTTGCCTCGTATTCGGGCGCAAGCACATAGCCGACGCGCGGCGGCTTTCTGAAATCCTTCCTTCCTCTTCCTAAAAATCCTATCTTCCTTCGTCGAGACCTATAGCTTTGTCGATTACGTCGTGATAAGTGACCATGGCCTGCCTTTACTATAACTTTCAGTAGCCTCTGCAGTAGTAATTGCAAACTCAGTGATGTTGTGTCGATACAGCCAAAAATACTAGTGTGTTAACGTGGGAGAGGTTATAGTAACGGTTGCTACATAGCATCGCATCTTTGCTGATTGGGTTAACCAGCCGCGATCAAATCATCCCACCAGACGAGATCTGAGCTAAATTTTATAAATTATTATACGCTTCAAAGCGAAACACAATAATAATAATCGTTCGCAAAATGTCAGACACTGCGGAAATATCTGACCCATTTAGACGGGTCTATCATCATCGAACGCAATCCTACTTAGCCTATTTCCAAGATACCAAAAAAAAAAGTTTATTTTTTCACCTAGACCTTACTCACAGACATTCCTACGGCCACGTTAGGAAAGCTGTTTTGCACTATTTTGGTCGTCGTCGAAGCCATTTAGAAACCTCCAATAAATCGCTGGATATACATACAAAAAATAAAACAAAACAAAATCCAACATACTTTTAAAAATGTTTTTGTTTCCAAAATGTAAATGCTATGAAAAGTCAATTATAGTAACCATCCACAGCAAGAATAACAATCTATAGCGGTTTATAAAAGCAATAATTTTTCTTTCAATATGTTTATCTTAGGCAGAATCTATTACAGCAATAAACAACGCCCTACGTAGTTCACGAAGAGCTATTTTTGTATTTTTAAGAACAAGTTGTGTCGTGCGACTATACCTGTGAAAATTTTTCTTCTTCGAATTGTGTACCTTATAGGTACAAGAGTTAGGTTTCAAATTAAACTTTCATATTTTATTTCATTCTTCGGTCTCATAGAATTACCCGAAGAATTGTTATTATTATTATAATATTCGTCGTAATTTACCACGTATATAAACCATTTTGTACTGGTTCATAAAATACGTTGGCTATCCGAATATTAAAGTTTAACTTACAAAACATGGTGTGTTTTATAAATGGAAAAACTAAAACATAGCCTTTCTCTAATATTGTACGTACTAAAGCTATGAGAGCCTAAAAAATGCTACGAGTAAAAATGCTCTTTTCTTTTTTGGTTCGTCTTGGCGGGGTACAACGGTGCCTCCCTTTTCCCAACAAGGTTTTTGCCAAAGATATATCAAAAGTTATAGACACAATAAATCAGAAAAACCATTTTAATGCAAACAGTCGTTTATTTTAAGCAAAACCTCTTAAAAGCGGTTGTTAGGTAGCTGTAATTATCTTCATAATAAGGACAATAGATTTTGCGAGCAGTGGTGTGTATCTTGGTTCCGTAATAGATATCTTTAACTAAGCCAATTCTAGGCAAACAAAACAAAGAAAATTATTTTCTTTGCTCTAATGTTTAGGAAAGTAAGTTTTTCTTTCATTTTTTTTACTTAAAGTAGGTAGGCATGACATGAGATCTGAATAAATAAGGAACACTTACACCCTTCCACACTTGGCCCGTGTGATAGGCTATGAGTTATGACAAGTTACATGGATGGCCCTCTGACTTTTATCTATAGTTAATTATCAAAATTTTCATTTAGCTTATAATAATTAAGTTTATTGGCTGAATAGAACATTTTCTCTTTTTTTACATAATTAGGCACTATAGATTGTATTCAATCACTAATAATATCCACTGTGTACATAACTTTTCCGGGAAGTCTTGTCTACCCATCTCACGTCTATAACAATTGAGATTTGACTCCGTCGGGTCATGGAGGGTTTACTAACACCAATTGAAGTTTCTTAGTCATTCATCAAAGATCTACACGTGTCAAAGGATTAAATTTTCAAACAAATTTATGTAGTTTAAACAATTCATATACATGTAACCATTAGGGTAACCATCCAAATGGTAAACAAGTATGTCCCCCATATGTCCAAATCTATTCAGCCGTTTAGAATTTATGGTAGAATAAAGAAACTCGCATACACACATACAAAAATACATATAAACATACATACATACATACATATATACATACATACATACATACATGAACTCTAAAAACATTACACTCCTTTTTTGGGCAGTCGTGTAAAAAGGAACCCTTACGTTAAGACATTGCCCGATTGTCTATCTGCCTGTCAATCATTTTGTGAATTAGATTTTCGTAACAAAAGGGCCTATCAAAGTCTTACCACACAATAACTTGTTCGTCAGTCTCACTCAATAAGCGTATCGACAATTTACGTGCCTGGGACTCGAACACGCGACCTTTGAATTAGCAGCCAGACGTTCATCACTGCTTACGAAGTGCTTCTATTAATACTCGTATTTACATAAAGGTGGAAATCGTTTGAATGCAATCGTCGGAGAGATTTACACCTCTTCGGCGCTAATGGCTACCAAATTGAGTTTGTTTACACAGGCGCGCATGGCTCGTGTCAATTCGCTCCCAATCCCTCCGCGTCAATATAGCGAACACATGTAACTGTGAATAGACCACGGAAGCTATGACGTCACAAAATGGCGAATTTTGACATTTGGGTAAAAACATTGGCATACCTATGTATGGAATTTTATAAACAATTAGAAAAACGAGTGTTGTGGTGTTAAAAATATATACACAATGCCTTATTGTTTTGCCCCTGGGTGCAACCATGTCTCGAGAAGAGAAACCTGTAGGTTTTTTAGATTCTCGGCGAATGAAAAACTATTTAAAAAATGGAAATTGCTCTCTCGGTAAGATTTTCTTATCCAGCAACGAAATGTTTAACTCAAATACATTGACATTTTAAATCACAGCTAAAAACCTCACAAAAGGAAAACAATCTTTCACGGATAGGCAACGCAAACGTTTGTTTTTACCCAAACGTCAAATTCCGCCATTTTGTTACGTCACACTTCCACGGTCTATTGTGAAAGAAAGGACTACGGAACATTCCTAAGATTTTCCAGTATGACCTCTGCCTTTGGGTTTTTAGGGCCCTTAAAACTATATTACTTTTTCGCTCATATTTTGCTAATTATACATTGTAGGCATTATGAGTTTTGCGAACATAGATTGTTTATGCATCTACTAGTTTTTAGAAAAACTTTGCTCAAAAATACGCATTCAGTTCATATTGGGTCCCCATAGCTTTAAATCTGGGAAACTGAAAAAATAATCTTTCGGGAATCAATAAGAAGTTAATGGGAAATTCCGAGAAAAGATTTTATTAAAAACATGTAGATGTATAAATATTATGCTCGCCAAACTCATTGGCATAAACCTACCTATACCTACCTTAGTCTAAAATTTGCGAAAAACTAAATAAAAGGAGATGTTTCAAATTGGGCTAGGTCTTTTACGCTTCCTTAAAAAATTAAGAAAAATCTGTTGTTCATGGGAAAAATAAAATTATTTAGTTAAAACGAATACTTTCGATGTACAAAAATATTTTTTTTTCATATTTTTTATGATCCATTTTCAATATGGCGTCGCTGGCGTCGTACGATTTGACGTAAACCACAACACAATCAACAGTTGACATTTATGTCAAAGTCAAATGTCAATTCACACTGAAAGACACGTTACCGCCATGATGAATTTTTGTTAAGTGTTGCAATATAAGTATAGAAGTACTTGTTTTTGTACACCGAAAAAAGCCATTTTTAAACAAAATATATACGCGGTGAGGCCAAATGACATTTCCGGGTGTGCGAGGCGCGGGCAAAATACGACGGAGAGAGGGCCAGCGCCCAACGGTGCTGTCCGACCCCCCCCGGCGCCGCTCGACTAAAGACATCTCCGTTCTGCGGTGCCACTAGCTCATTAGCAAAATTTATAGAAAAGTGGCATCTTCTCCGTTCTCTGTTTGATTCATTTCAACGGAAGCTAGACGAAGAGGAGGTGTGAAAATAACGAAATATGATTGGTTATTCAAAATACATCTACTCTCGTCTCTTCTCCCCTTTGGTGGAAACCAGGCCATTGGAATTCAAGCAACCCGGGTCTCGTGAAGATGTGAATATATTGTGGATATGCTAAATAAGTATGTATTTATTTTACTAAAACCAATTCCAATCGTCCGTTTATATAAAGTAAAGCGAAACCAAAAAGAAACGTCTGATTATTTATTTTTGCTGATGAAATACTTTTAGCCGAAGAGCTTTTCCAGATATTTATTTTACGGCGATTGGTTATTGTTATGATATTGTTTTGACTTTTGATCATGGAGTTACTGCAGCTACAATGGATAGGTGTATTTGAGTGCTTTATTCTTTATTGTTTAAAACAAAATACTGTTAAGTTATTTTTATCAGCAATATTTTTCCCAACTTTATTCCGTTATACTTGATAGTTGATTATTACATAAGCTACTATTATCATATAAAAATACAAATCTCGGGATCGGTAAAAATTACATCGGTGGTAATAATTACACGCGAGCTGAGCCGCAGGCAAATGCTAGTAAACTTTAATATTCTTTGTTTGAATTAAAATATTTTCAACTTCAAAAATAAAAAAAAAGTGGCTGTGACATACGGACGGACAGACAGACAGACAGACAGACATGACGAATCTATAAGGGTTCCGTTTTTTTGCCATTTGGCTACGGAACCCTAAAAAACACATGATTTTCAAGAAACCATCACAATTAAGAGTTGAAAATATACCGTTAATAAGCTAAGTATAGTTCAGCTGGAAAGAGAACAAAACTATGGAGCTACAAACTTGCAATCATCGATCTTGCAATAGAAATAATTTGTATCATATCACTAAATGAAATATAATATAATCATTAAATGAAATAAAATAAATTGTAACATATCAATAAATGCTGAGAATATTAATATGAAAAATCGTATCACAAAAAGGAGTTCCGTTTCAAGATCAGCAGAGAAGATGAGAGGTATAATTATCATCATTACGTTTCAGCTTTATACGGGTCCTCCTGAAACACGTCCTTTTCACGGTCAGTGAAAAAGCTGATTACAGCAATTTACTGTCCTTCGCCGGCTGCCTCTCGGCGATACGCGTTTATCCCAGGAAATAAGGGTATAAGGTATAATGCATGGACCAACAAAAAACGGCGACCCGAATCGCTCTAAGCAAATATTGAAGACCATGGAAATCAATGGCTGGTGCGACCGAATGAAGACTATAGTAGTCATGACCTATTGGGATCGATTTTAAATAAAAATAAGTAATTAAAAAAATTAAAACACACGACTGCCCTGTTATAAAACGAACTAAAAAGTAAGAAACAAGTTATTTTAGTTGAACAGATAAATTCATATGGCAGTCGGGGGACCTCTTAGAATTGAAGTTGTTCCTCAGAAAAGCCTCCTCCTTTTTTGGGCAGTCGTGTAAAAAGTAATCATGTTAATCTGTTCGGAAAAAAAAGCATACGAACCGAATTAAGTATGTCCTCCTATTTGTTTTTCGAAGTCGGTTAAAATATTTTAATATTTGCACAGATTATGAGGATTATATGTAATAAATTATGTCAAACCTTTGAAATTTGGTATTTAAAATTAGCTATTTTACTCTACATAAACATCGATATAAATGTTACACCTCAATGTACATAAATTAGTAATAGTTTTTGCTCTATCGATTTAGCTGGAACTTTCATTGGAAATACCCTGTATTAAGATTTTGTTTTGGAATATTTCTTAAAAAAAATTATAATTTTCAATCCCTCTCAAACACCTTTAATATTTTCCTTTTACACTTTTTTAGATTGAATTTTTAAGATATTTTTTTTTTGCGAATAAATGGCCTCTACTTGCGCGAGTGAGTTTTAATAAACAAGAGCGATTTTAGTAGGTACTGTACTTTTTAGAGTCGGTCCGAATTTTTCCTAAATTCGTAGTAGGAGAGTACCTATCCTCAATTTCTTTGTGTTAATTCGGTACTCCTGTACTTTTTAGAGTCGGTCCGAATTTTTCCTAAATTCGTAGTAGGAGAGTACCTATCCCCAATTTCTTTGTGTTAATTCGGTAATCGAGAATGTCTGGGGCATTTTCAACGCTTTGTTCTTTGGCAGTGGCTTTTGGAACTGACACCGATCTGTATATCCTCGGGGGGTCTTTTTATAACTTACGTTTAAATTTTTAGCTCGGTCACTGAATATTCTGACCGCGTACTCTACAAATGGAACTCCGGAATTCAAAAGCAGGTAGGGAAATATGTAGAGTATCAGCTGACAGTCCTGTTTATAAATAGTTACTTGGTAAAGATAACATTTGCACAGTAGAATTCAATAGTACCTACAAGTATACTACTAGTAGGTAGTGATCATCTAATTAAAAAATAAACGACCTTTCTCTAAGTTATTATTTTATTTTTTCAACGTGTAAACACGTGGAGAGGCGTTCATTTTATTTGCAATTTATAATTAGGTCTCCTCTCCGCGTCATATGCTTATTACACTTGCGTGTGACATAGGCAGGCATATACCTACTCGGCTTAGGTATCTACCACGTAGGTACCACTTAACATCTGAAAGAAGGTGAATGTCTGGCTTATGTTGCGTTACCTTGCATCCGATACTTCAAAAATTATTAAATATTGAAGTAGATTAATTTTTTAAAACTCTAAAATTAAAGCCTATGAACAATCTAATATTTACATGAGTATCAGTATTTATATTTTTGCTAATGCTAAGAATATGGTACTGGCAGCATTTCCACACAAAACAGCCAGGCTGATTCGTTACGTACCACCAAATGAGACATTACAGAAACAATAGTCTATAAACTACATTATTCTACGAGTTTAATGCGCACTGCGCATCAACACACTATTAATAGTAGTTTATGAAACGGATGCATAATGGGGGGTATTAAAACATGAGTGTGAGTTTAAAAAACGAGCCGCAGGCGAGTTTTTTATTAGTATCACACGAGTGTTTTAATACCTAATTATGTAGAGTTTCATACACTACTTTATCTACGCTCAAATTATCATAAATCCAAACCATTAAATCTTGCTAACGTTTGTCGTAAATCCTTCACTTTGTTGGTAAAAGATTGTCGGTCATTTTTGTTGCAATTACTAAAATGTCAGGTGGAGTTAAATTTTCTTTAGTAGGTTTCACTGCTAGACATTTTTCCGCGCTAAGTTTTGACTAAGTAACAAAAATAACACATTGAAATGTTAAAAGTTAGGTATGGCGCCAAAATTCAGTTGTAAACTGCGTATAGTCTGTTAAAAAAGTCATCAAACAAAAAAGAGTAGAAAAATATTTATACAAGTCAGATAAAGTATATTTTTAATGGATAATTAAATAATCAAAAATTATACATAATTCTTTTCAATATTCTGTATGAACACACTTTTTAATCAGTCATACAAGGCAGGGAAAAATTATTGTTTCCGTGTATTAATTGTTGTCTATGGTCGATCATGGCCCATCCCATGACTACCAACTAAATGTTGTCTGTGGACTATATATGTTACGCTCAAAGATCGCAAATCACAATCGCTCAATGAGCGTTTTCGACCTTTGAGCGTAACATATATAAAAAAAAAAAACAAAATTGAGGATTGGCTCTATAATCTCTTTTGTCTACGACGACCACAGAGAAAAGAAAGTTATTCCTTGGTCTGTGATGACGACACATAAAAAATACAGGAACCCAGAGCCGAGTATCGTAATGGAAATTATTCATCTATCTTGAGATATTTCCATAGTACAGCGATGTTATAATGAATAACTTTTTAATAATTATAGAAGTCTGTGAATAAAGTAGGTCAATATGTGACACATTTTGATTTCATAATTCAAACTTTAAGCAATGAGCGTAGATAAACTACATTATTCTACGAGTTTAACGCGCACTGCGCATCAACACATACTATTAAAATACATTACGTGAGCAATATAGTAACAAAACTAACCTATTTCCATTAAATATTATGATAAACAGACAGACATTTGCGTAACAAGCAACTGACGACGCAACTCTAAGAATAAGCGTTCATCTTAATGAAACTATAGAGTATATTCGACATGGCTCGCATTGAGTTATCGTAAAAAAACTGCAAAACTCTTACCTACGTCCTACTTTACATTAATACCAAAATAAAACTAGATATAGGGCTTCCAAATGCGCTGAAAATCTAGACTGCAAGTTAACACTTAGTAAATCTTCATAATTTATATTTTAGTGTTGTAAATAAATATATATCAAGACGATAAACACATCGCAATCTAGCCCCAAATTACGCGATAACATGTTCATGTACCTACTAGATAACTTTTTTTCAAGGACCAAAATAACCAATTTTCATTCAGTCATTTGAATATGTAGGTATTTAAAACACAGAACTTTTTGTCATCATTTTGTTAAACGGGGCCGTTGAATAATGTGTCACGGGTAATTTAGGGTTTCGGACCTAAAATAAGAAAACGGAATCCTTATTAGATCACTTTGTTGCCACCTGTGGCCCTTTTTTCAGAATCGAGTAAAGTTTTTCAATTTGTATTTCATATTAATTACCAAATAATGCATAATAGTCCCTTGAACTCCGTTTTAAAAAAAGGCAAACCTTTAAATCTCCCTTCAAGACCCTTTTAAAAAGTTCAAGCTTTTAAATTTCCCATTAAATCCCTCTTAAAAAAGGTCAAGTCTTTAAACACGAACCTATTAAAAGTTGGGGTCATTTATACCTGAAACTCAAATCCTTTGGGGTTCTTCCCGCTGTCAAAACATCATGATTTTTGACAAGAAGCAAGACTTTACAGCACATGTCTAGAAAAAAATCCAAGAGAGCGGCTAGGGCCGCTATACCTAAATATAAAAATAAAGCATATAATATGCTATTTATATAGTTTATGCAATAAACTATAAGGTACGGAACCCTTGGTGAGCATGCCCGACTCGCACCAACCAGTTATGTATTTCAAAATTTTATAGTGAATAGTGGATACAGGATTCAGTAAGTAAGTTGGGCAAAGTTCAGGCTAGCATTTCGATCACGCGTTGCATCGACCATACCTGAAGCCTTGAAAATTTTATTCCCTCTTCTCGAAACAAATAAGTACTTTCCGAGTATCTGCTTACATGCTCGCTCAGTTTTATAAAAGGAAAGCAATTTGCATATTATAACCATTTTCAACTCTTCATGTTGTGTTGTCGTCGTAAAGGATTTTCCGAGGAATCTAAAAATAAGGAAAGCATGAACTTCTCCATTTATTCCGAAAAAAGTTGTCAACCGTTGCTTAAAACCTGTTTACACGTTATTTGCTTTTCATACAGCTATATCTTCAATAATATTTATTGTTTTTTAAATACCTTTTAAATGGCAACATTCTTAGTGGTAAATTAAAAAATATTAGGTACCGGCAAAGACGTACCCCGCCTAGCAATTTTAAGCTCTCCGGTAAAGTACTGTGTAGCAAATGTTAGTGAGTTATATATTTTTATCTACTCTCATTGCTTAAAGTTCGAATTATGAAATCAAAATGTCACATATTGACCTACTTTATTCACAGACTTCTATAATTATTAAAAAGTTATTCATTATAACATTGCTGTACTATGGAAATATCTCAAGATAGTTGAATAATTTCCAATACGATACTGGAATCTGGGTTCCTGTATTTTTATGTGTCGTCATAGCCAAGCGAGTGTAGAGCCTCCTATTTTTTTTCTTTTTATATATGGAGTCCACAGACAACATTTAGTTGGTAGTCATTACCGAGAGTAGTCCGTCAAAAAAATCATGAAATTAATTCACGGAAACAATAAATTTTCCCTGCTTTAAATGACTGTTTAAAAGGTGCGTTCTTTCCACATCTATGGTTCTTACAGAATATTGTAAATATTTATTTTTAATTTTAAATTATTTAAATATCTACTCCAAATATACTTTATTATTATTTTTATTATTATTTTTCTACTCTTTTTTGTTTCATGACTTGGTGACAGACTGCATGGATGGGCTATGATTGACCATAGACAATAACATCTATCGTCTATGGTTCTGCGCGCACATATAAAAAAAAATACGCAGTTTACAACTGAATTTTGGCGCCATACCTAACTTTTAACATTTTAATGTGTTATTTTTGTTACTTAGTCAATACTTTGCGCGGAAAAATGTCTAGCAGTGAAACCTACTAAAGAAAATTTAACTCCACGTGACATTTTAGTAATTGCAACAAAAATTACCCACAATCCTTTACCACCAAAGTGAAGGATTTACGACAAACGTTAGCAAGATTTTATGGTTTGGATTTATGATAATATGAGCGTAGATAAAGTAGTGTATGAAACTATACATAATTAGGTATTAAAACACTCGTGTGATACTATTAAAAAAATCGCCTGCGGCTCGTTTTTTAAACTCACACTCATTTTTTAATACCCCCCATTATGCATCCGTTTCATAAACTACTATTATCTCTTCCAAGTGAGTATTCTAAGGAAATTATGAGATAGTGGAGTGATTATTATTGCATTTACTGTCTCTTTTCGAATGTTAAAATCTTTAAAATAAGAATACTTAGTTAATAAATTTTGTCAGTTTTAGCCATCAAATACTTAAATTATGAACATTTAAGACCAAGAACATGTATTATTTTCTATTTATGAAACCCTAACAGAATATACGGAATAGTTAGATTGCGGTGAAATACTAACTTAAATGAATTTAGTCAAAAAGCCTGGAGCTTGAGATTCTTTCCTGATACGCTCAAATGTATAAAGCTAAACAAACAGACAGTGGATTAATAAAAGAGTTCTTAACACTGTGCTAATAGTAACTCGTCCAATACGCAAGCTCGTACCGTGTAAACGAGACATAGGATCTCAAACAATTATGGATGCAAATGAAATTCCAACCAAGAATACATTACGACGTTCAATGAAAAAATATTCCATTCTTTTCTGGGATCTAACTCGTACCCACTTCAATTTTTTATGTGTTCCATTTTTTCAGCTGATGGAATTGGGTGCAAATATTGCTAGTTGTTTATGGATGGTATGAATGATTTATTTAGAACACAACACGAGTAAGCTGAATCGTTATAGGCCACAAATAAATTTCAGCTTTTGTGATACATACTGTGCAATATCTGTTCGGGTAGATCTTTTCCAGTAGCCATTATTCCACTTGGCGTTATTGAATAGCAATAATGATACTTAGCTGTTTTCATACTGTAACAAAAGAGTTGTCAATCGTAGCCCTGCGAAGCTATTTCAGTTTTCACATGCTTAGTGATGTGAACCAAGAAAGAGAAATAAAAATTAACACTCTTATGTTCCACGACTTTTTTTTTCGATATATTATACAGATTAACTCTACTTGTTCCTACTCTGTAATGTAACATTGGCAAGTGGCAACGGCGCGGACTGCGGCGAACTCAACCGCGAAACCGCAACAGTGTAATGTCACTTTACAGAAATAACTTTTTTTTTTGTATGAAACAAATTAATACTGAATTTCGAAAAGTCGTAGAACAAAAGTTGTTAGTGTTAAACTACAGGCCGATAACGATTTTGTATTTTTATATAACCCTGAATTTTATTAACTGAGTCGAAAGAAACGCTTAATATTGGATTTAGATTATGATACTGTTTATAGGTACCGTATACGGTACTGTTTACGGTACGCCGTACCGCGTACGTGTCTCGTTTTCGTGACAATGGCACATTAGCGGATAATGTGGAAAATAACAATACCTACATCTAATTTTATTGTTCCCAACACTGCGTTGCTCGCTCATAGTGCGTATTTCGCTTGTTACAATTTTCGTTTTTCCCAGGTATATCGTTCGTGTTTTTACACTACTGCCCAAAAAAAGCAGTGTAATGTTTTTAGGGTTCATGTATGTATGTGAGTTTCTTTATTCCGTATTCCATAACTTCTGAACGGCTGAATAGATTTGGACATATATAATATCGTTAGAATCCTTACATTATCCCGAGTACCATAGGCTACATTTTTTTAGAAAAAGTCGTTTTACTATTGCACATTCGTGTTTTTTAATTTTTAAATTATTTGCTTGTCTTTAGTATTTTAAATGTAAAAGTTTGTATTATCACGAGTTTTTTTATACAGTTTTTTATACCTTTTGCCACAATTACTGAATCGATTCACGTTACCTATTGGAAATGCCTTGGATTATTTTTTTACCTTATAAAAAAGTTTTTTGGGGGATTTTTTAGAAAACCAACAATGAAAATGAGTGAACGCGTGGGCAAAATAAAGCATAAAAATAAAATAGATATTTGAGTTTTTGCCTGTATGCAGGAACCAATGGACGGATTCAAATTTTTCTTCAATAATAATTAATATTTGTTTTTGTTATATCTTACTTAATTTGATTTTTGATGACTCAAGGTTAACATTATATTATAGCATTATGTAATTTATGGAGAAAACATCAATAACAAGATACCTACTCAATTACTGATAATTCATGATAAAATATCGCAGAGTATGACGTCAAACAGATTGTCCGCGGAAAAAGGAAATTAACGACGTCATTTTTAAAGTGCTCTATCAATATTCTTTATACCAAGTATCAGTCTAGAACACCCACGTATTATCAGGTAATCCAGGTTATTTTCGTAGTTAATCATTCCCCTGAGAATCGATTTTCATTTTATCTTAGGTATGTCTTATAGACCAAAGTATGAAAATTATAGGAAGTAAGATTGAAAGCAAGCCCCTTGTAACAAAATATATATATATACGTGACTGAGTTTTTCGTAGCATCCTGCACTGTCAATAAAAAAATTATACTCATAAATGTTTCATACGTATATTTTGAAGGGAAAGTTATACTAAGTGAATGACTGATCTATCAACCCACAACCACGGAATACATAATAGTACCTAACGGTATAGAAGGCTCTTTCCGAAAGATGATTTAAAGAAATAGCGACTCTCCAGCGCTGACACAAAAAGTGCAATTCAGTTCGCAATAGCGCCTGGCCCCGCTTATGGTCTCTTTCTATCGCGTAGCTTTATCTCATTCGACATACAAATGTTGCCTCGCGATCGGGCGCACGGAGCGCGTGAAATAGACCGTAAAAGACCTAACGTCTGAAATTAGTACGTCGAGACGCCTTCCTGTAGTAACTTCAATCACGTGATAAGTGAAGCCTGTCACTAAGCGGAACGGCTGAAAAAGTTTCAAAAATGCCATTATACTAGATATTATGTGTTTTGTGTACCCACAGGAAACACATAGTATAATGGCATTTTTGAAACTTTTATTCCCAAGGGTCTTTACAAAACAATTTTATTTCATTTCATTACCATTTAATATAATGAATCATGTTGAATTGGAGTGCAAGGTTTTCTCACATGGAATATTAATTCATTAATCCAAAATATAAACGAATCCGTACCAAGTCGAAATTCTGCGGAAAGTGAATTACTTAGTTATTATAAAGATAATTAAATTTTCGCTCCACCTCGCTTCTCGTTCGCCAGCCATCTCAATTATTGAGTCCTGGATGTTTCATGAGGCATAGAGGGTTGGACCAAAGTTGGGTCCAACGTAATTTTATCAGAGATTATTGTTATTGTTACAGAGTCTAATTGGTGTATATTTGAATAAGGCCAAGATTTGGGCCAACACTTTGCTATGATAAAGATTGTCCTAATTTGGTGAAAACCTTTTAGTAGCAGTACAAGGACCTTCATTAAGGTCACACTGAGAAAAGAGCCTGTTAATTTTATTAGGTACTTTACGATTTTATTGCTTTTATAGTTTTTACTAATATAATAACATCATCATCATAACTTTTCAATTTTTTCCTTTTTTTGTTTATTGACTTATATCATAAGTTATGGACTTATGGCCAAATATAGAAACCAAGCATTTTGGCTTACTTGCCAGACGCTTGTTTATAGAACAGACTTTGCCTTTGGCTTTGTACTTACAGTTGGTGTACAACTTAAAAAAATGTATACCCTGGCCAGGATTTTTTCAGGCAATCCAATTCTTTTTTAATTTTTACACACTTTTTACTTATAAAATAATATCATCCATAAAACAGATCTTGTCTTATCTTACTTCGGATCCTCTATTATCTTGGTCATCAACATCAATATGAGAAAAAGAGTCGTAAGTAGGTACACGTTGGACAATGGGACAACGAAATTATCCTGTCCATTTTTTGTGTCGAATTACGGACCCCTAAAAGTATCAAAGGGCTGGTTCATAAACTTGTGGTGGTTCAGAAGTTATCAATATGAAAGTGTCATCTTCAAATAAAAAAATGCCGTTTTATTTATAGCCCCCAATCTGCCCCGTTGGCACACTTGGAAGTCATAAACCCAAGAATCGAAATAATTCATCAAGGCTGAGCTATAAGGAGATCTCAACGGCTTCTTATAACGTCGAGTGGAAAGAAAAAATTTCATTGAGAAATCTCAGAATTAGATTTTATGGGAGGCACATTTTGCCTACGACATTGGTGATGGCACAGATAATATAATACTATAGTGATGGTGAAAACAATTTTCGAAAACTCTTTAAACGATAGTTTTGCTAGAATTTCTAAGTTCATTCATTTATACAGGCTTGATTTTTCTACCTAGAAAGACACATTTTCTTGCTGAAAAAAAAACAAGTCAAATTCAAACTATCTTTACTCCACATAGGCACAAAAAAAATACGTGACTGATATAATTGTATGTTTATACTTTATATACTTTATACAAAAGCCATAACTTAAAAAATATCCTAACTAGGTTCATACTTATTCACTTATTGTTTACCAAAACTTTGGCCCTAGAAAGCTGGAATTTTCATATAGTTGCCCTTAATGATGTAGATATGGGACAAGGATGTATTTTTCGATTTTCTCAAATTCCACGGGATTCCCCGAACAAACACGAGTGATTCAGCTACGTCATTAATATTACCATAAAGTATAGTAAGTATATCATTCAATATTAAACAAAGATTATTATGAAAGGAACCTTTTATGAATGAAAATATTATGAGAAGCTTATGATAAAGTTCGATCGGCTTAAAGCTATATAATTACCTTTTTCCAGGAAGCTTGTGCAATTTGTCTGAACTGTGTCATTATTATGGTAGATAATCAAACCTCCCTTTGCTTAATTAAATCCATCAAAGAAATTTCACCTTTATTCTACAACAATAGAATGCATATTCCAATGACAAAAGAATAAAAGTAATCTAAGATAGTGGGCAGATTTATTATTACTATGAAGATAGAGTTCTAAGGATCTTTAAGGCGAAGAATCCTAATTTCACCAACCCTGATATAACATTTGGTAGATTAATGATAGTTGGTATGATATGCAAGTGAAACGGGCAAATGGAAGATTTTATTGAAAGTGGCCACGCCACACCTAAGAAGCTTTCCTTAGACAAGTATCTATATAGGTCAGTAAAGCTTTGGGGGTTTGAAGTGGGTCGGCTGGGACGTTTTGCCTAATTGAGGGTACCTGACCCTTTTAAGGCGAGATTTATTTTCGGCACACGATAAATAGGTGTCAACCAAGTTAACGGAAAGAGTGTAGAAGCCGCTATTTTATAAAAAAAAGATTTTCGAGAGTGGTACTTAAGTTTATAGGACTTTTTGATATGGCTCGCTGTAATTGGGCGAATCATGCGTTGCGTCAACTACAAGAACAGAGTAAGTAACAGTTTTTCTTTACTCTATACTTGAGCGAAAGAACTACTTCTATGTTTTCCTCGTTAACTATTCAATGGCCATCGTTTTTTTCACGTTATCACTTGTTTTCATTCCAAATTTGCAGCGTTTCAAATTGCAAGACCTATCAAGTACACCAAGTTTCGTGATAAATATAGCACACGTACAGATTTGTCATTCTCATGCACTTTTTTGATTTTTGTTTCATTTGAGCGTTTGGTTTCAGTAACGATCACAAATAATGTCATATTACTAAAACCTAAGGATGCACAACTGTGAAGCAAGATAAAGTTTACAGGAGATATAATGGAGAAATCGTCTAATTTTGTCAAAAAATTCGAAGATTACAACAAAACGACTGAACCCAAAAAAAAGAAAGAAAGCGAGTACCAACTCGTTTTTAAAACCTTTATTTACTTCATTAGACTTCATACATCGTTGCATTTATAGGCATTATTAATAAATCGTATGGCGAAGCACAATATGCAATCACATAAATCTTACCGAAGCAATTAGCGTCATTTCCATTAGATTTGGTTTTGACGCTAACGGATAATGTTGTGGCTGCCGCAACCAGTCGCTGTGAAATGAAATGAAATGAAATTAAATGAAATGAAATGAAATGAAATGAAATGAAATGAAATGAAATGAAATGAAATGAAATGAAATGAAATGAAATGAAATGAAATGAAATGAAATGAAATGAAATGAAATGAAATGAAATGAAATGAAATGAAATGAAATGAAATGAAATGAAATTATTTATTTCACATAGACTTAGATATAAGCTCTCATGAAATGTCGAGACTCTACCGCCAGGTTCGGAAAGCAGGTTTGCACCGAGAAGAACTGGCAAGAAACTCGGCTTTGACATTATCTTTAAACCGGTGCAAAGGTAAAACGAACTTGCGAATTGCGGATTTACTTACAGGAGAAGACTTTTCAAAGTCTCAATGACATGGTTTTTTCTACATTCTGCTTACTGTTCAATTTAAATCGATATTTTTTGTATGAAGTTTATTATTTATTTATTTATTTAACACTTTATTTGTACACCACAAAAATAATACTATAAATAAGAAGTAAAAATTCATTAGTACAAAAGGCGGCCTTATCGCTAAGTAGCGATCTCTGCCAGGCAACCTACAGATAAGGAAAATACAGAGGAAAGTTATTTTTTTTATCATGCCTATGATGCCTTATGATAACATTGAGTAAAAAATTGTTCAAGTGCGAGTCGGCCTCGCTCACTGAGGGTTCCATACTATCAAGACCGATTCCAATCAAAACATCTGTACCCACCAATCCTAAAAATCAGGTTTGTTGTATGGGAGCCCTCTTAAATATTTATTTCTATAAAAATTTCAAGTCACCTGGTGACGGACGGACGGGCGGACATATAAAATTCGACGTTCCTAACTTACAAACAATTATGATATTACGTCAAACTCTACCGCCACGTTCGGAAAGTCGTTTGCACCAAGAAGAACGGCAGGAAATTAAGTGAATTTTCATAGCAAGTGCCGAGTTTTACACTTGCTATGAAAATTCACTCAATTTCCTTACTTAGTTTTCTTTGTAATAATAATACAAACCACCAAACAAGTTATCACTCACAGGGAGTAGGAACATTTTTTTTTTTACGCTATACAAGTTAGTACTTGACTGCGATCTCACCTGATGGTAAGTGATGATGCAGTCGAAGATGTTGGCGTACTAACTTGAAAGGGGTAAGTTAAGTCACCCCAACGGTTTCTACACAGCATCGTACCGGAACGCTAAATCGCTTGGCGGTACGTCTTTGCTGGTAGGGTGGTAACTAGCCACGGCCAAAGCCTCCCACCAGACCAGACCTGAGCCAATTTAGAAATTATAAAATTCCAAAGTGGCCCGTGGCGGGAATCGAACCCGCGACCTCCCACTCGAATCCGAGCGTGCGTCCCCTGCGCCACGGAGGTCGTCAAAACATCAGAAAGTCCCATATCAAATCTGAAGTCGCGCTAACTTTGGCAATTAATTCTTGTTAAAGTCGTATAACACGGGAGTATACGTACCTACATAATATGGCAAATGTGAGTGACAAGTTGTTCAAAAGAATGATTTCAAACTCGCATTCAAAAGGGTTTGTACACCCATTAGTAAACGACTTCAAAAAAAGATTTTATCATGTTGATGATTATATTATATCTTCGTACGATAATGTTTTAATTGCGCTATTTGGGTTTGTATATCGAATAGGTATGTATGTTATATTTTTCCCCTTTTTTTTCAGGAGCAAGAAGGACGATTACCAATATGAAAACTTTTTCAAAAAATACAAGAAGATTCACAGCAATCACTTGAAAACCTATAAAAAAGGTTTTCCTGATTCAAAGCCATATTATGACGTAGAGATTGGAGAGCATTTGCTAAGAAAATGCCTTGTCCTAATCTCGAAAGCAGTCAAATGACAAATGTTCTTCCTAATCTTGAAAGAAATCATATGAGGAACAGTGGAAGGGCGTACCTTAGTAACTTTTATATGAAACGTGGATAAGTTATCGTGCGAGCGTAACATATCGTTCTTTCAAATTTCTCATTAGCAGAAATAGCAAAAACTCTTAAGAGTTTCGGTATCTGAAGAGGAATACAGAACAACAAGACTCCGTATTTCTAAACAAATCTCGAAAAAGCGAGGCAACATTTGCGGAGTTCAAAATAATGACTTTCGCTTTCCATCGCAATCCCAAAATAGAAACTTTACTTTTTCATTTCCGAATAAGTTCAAAAAGCCGGCCAAGTGCGATTCAGACGCGCGCATTAAGGGTCCCTTATCATCGAAATCATATAATTAAATAAAGTTTATTTTAGCAGGCCAGATTAATTTGCTTAGAGATGCGAATCTCTACGATTTCGCATTGTGAAGTCAACATCTCCTGAGGATGTCAGTGAATTTTAAACGCATAGCTTATATGAAATACATGCATTGTTGCAAAAACTTATCTTATGATGTGTTATAACCATAAATTCGCGACTTTCACTTCTTCCATTGTAATGTGTGGCATAATGCAAAATAAATGTATTTCTTTCTCTCTATTTCTTCCAAATCTATTCCTTACTTGTGCCATGCGATGTCTTGCGTATGACTAGAATAGTCAAAAGTACCTATAATCATAATCATATGATTTTGCGAGCATACTCAAATACCTAAATTAAAATATACATAAACTTTGTTTGCCTCGATTTTTGGGGTCGAATTTTTACACCTCCAAGGAAATAACAATTTCAACTTGAAATCCGATCATGAGAGGGTCGTAAACTGACGGAAATATTGACACAATAAAGATCCGATAAGAATCCCATTTTCCGTTGTAGTACTTACGGAACCCTAAGAAGGTGTTTTCGACTGGAATTGAATAGAATAGAGTAACAATGGAGTTTCTCGCCGTCTTGGTTATGCTAATGTATTCTCGCTCGCCGTCACCTAATTCTGTTCCGGGGCGTGCATAATGCAAGCATTAGCCGAATTACAAAATGGCGGAAAATAAACTGCGGTGAAACATTCTTATTTGATAATGGTGCCGATTCTAGAAGTGTAATCCATTATAACACCCTAGTGAAGTGTGAATAAAACATAATATTTTAAACTGTAATATTTTAAACTGTGAATAAAACCAGACTAAGGCAGGCCACGTTCACTTGTCAATGTGATCGACAAAGCTACAAGTAGCCGTCACGACGAACCGATTTCAGACGGCTGCCACGCGCCGGCTAGGTTGCACGCGTTAGTTCTTGTACGGTGTATTTCACGCGCTGCGTGCGACCGATTCCGAGGCAGCCCTAGTACGTCGAAAGAGACAAAGTTACGCGATAGAAAGAGAGCACAACTTTAGGTTCATAGCGGAGGCAGAGCCAGGTGCTATTGCGAACTGAATTGCACTTTCGTGTGTCAGCGGCTAGTGTCGCTATTTCTTTGAATCATCTTGGGGAGTGAACCTTTCGTACCGTTAGGTACTATTATTGTATTCCGTGACTAAGGTCACGTGTATTGATGTTTTCTTTAACCGACTTCAAAAAAAGGAGGAGGTTCTCAATTCGTCGGAATCTTTTTTTTTTTTATTGAGGGTATATGGATTAGTTTCTTCTGGAGGCCCATAATATTTTGACTGCAGTTCTGTTATTTGTTCTTTTCCGTTTCAACTTAAAATTTAAATGAACAAAAGAACAGAACAGTCGTAGTCTGGTTTAGGTATATAGAGACAGCTTCTGGTTTCCATACATTTCCGACAAAGAAGGTTACTATTACCGACAATGGATAACGCTCCGTTGACATTTTATCGGAGTCAGAAAATTGACCATGTTTAAGTCCAGTGCCTAGAAACCAGTAAACCTGTTTTAAGAGATTCGTGCCCTCTGGTAGGTTCAATAATAATGAAGTTAACTCTAACGTCTCAAATCAAGAATGTTTGACTTACCGATCTTACGTAATCTTACGAGCCCCTGAGTCGTAGGCGCGTCTGTATACAGAAAGTAATTAGCAAAGTAATCAAAGCCTACGCGTCGCAATAATAAATTATAATTATAATTAAGTATTCCGTAAGAGAACTCTCGCTAAGGCAGTTGAATACAAGAATATAATCACTTACAACCTGAGTTCATATTTATTTTTTTGAAGATACCTTGAGTTGGTTTTGAAAAGATAATTAATTTGACGCAATTACCTGGAATTTAGTTCAAAACCACGATATTATACTAGTATACCTGCGTGTATTTACGTAGGTTAATTTAGATAAGTGTTGCCCACGGCTCGGCCTGCGTTAATTGTGGATCCCATTGGAACAAATCCCATCCGAACTATGGATTTTTCCGGGATGAAGAAGAAGCCTATTTATACAGGATATAATCTATCTTCATTCTAAATTCCAATCAAATCTATTCAGTAGTTGCATCTTGAAGAAGTAACAATCATACTCACAATTACGTACACATTTAAACTTTCGCCTGTATCAGCCTGTATTGGAGTCAGATACGTATTTGATTTTTCCATTGTAGTCAAAGAAAGATTTTAAATGCCACTTTCTAATGAGAATGAAAGAGTATCGACGCGTGGGTAGCGGGAGCATAGTGACTGCCAAAGTGAATCCCGTACTCCCGCCAGCGTGTTTGTCGTATATATTAGATAGTTTTTGTTGGGTGCAAGCTCCATATAACACCAGGCATTTTCTGTCATAAAAAAGGTGTCATTAATGGAGTCAGGGCGAGCGATGGTGAATTAGGTTAACTATTTAACGGTCTAACTTTTTAATTACACATCGCTTGCAGTAATTTACATAGCATCCCTCTGAAAGGGCAGGGCGGAAAGGAAGGTCGCAAGTTTGTTTTGCTCTAATGGCATTTGTATAGGCCGCGGGGTAATAGTTTGCTTTGAGCTCCGTCCCAGGCCCGTCACGGTGACAAGCAGATTATCCCAATAGATTGGTTTATATGTAGAAGTCAATGGTATCTACCCTCTCTCAGAATTCGTTAATATGATTATTTATTTCAAACTTATTTCCTACTCACAATCAAATGGTTCAAATCCCGTAAAATACAATAATTTTTTTATACTTACAAAAAGAAAGATTTAAATATTTTGCTATAAACCGCTAACTGTATGGCTGGTAGAAGCCAAGCCCGCCCAAGCACGAAAGCACGCACGAAAGCCAAGCTGTCATGCAATTAATGCTACCACCACACTAAACTCTTACACCACTCTCGACGCACGTTTCGGCCCGATACCGGGACATCTTCAGACGACTTCATAATCCGCAATATTAGTGAATTAGAGATACTTTTATTATTTATAATCAATTTTTTAAAACAAATAAATTAACCTTCCTTGCAATTTTATGAACTTCAGCGAAGTGATGCGTGCTTCTATCCATCTATATTATCTATATATAAATAGCCTACTTTCAGACCCACCAAACATACACGGAAAATTTAATAACAATCGGTCGAGCCGTTTTGGAGGAGTTTGGTACTCAACAAAACTAGGCACGAGAATTTTATATATTAGAGAATTTAAAATGTACAGAAATGATATCCTTAGTGTGTGAAGAGAGAGCCTAGAAGATAGCTAGCTAGCTAAAGAAGAAGATAATTAGTAACTCTTAAATCATGTTGACATCTTCACACATTATTGTAAAGCATAAAATTCAAATTAAACTCGGGACCTCGGCTATAAAACATTCAACAAACATAAATAACATCGTGTATTTTTCTAATGTTTGAAAAACCTGCATTTAAGCACAAATCCCGAGATCGTCGTTCCGATAAGTCCATGCAAATGAGGCTTTTACATTCCAAAACTTAACTTAACGAGGCATGACTTAACAAGAGTTAGCAGCTATTAAAAATTATGAGTTTGCATCAGATATGCAAGGAAGCGTAACGACGGATGTCTCGACCCTTTTGCCCACAACTGGGTAGGAGTTTCCTCTTTGCGTGGGATTTGGAAATTCCACAAAGCGAGTCAAGTTAGCAGTCTTCACACGGCTTTAAACATTATAAAAATTTGGTTTGTCAAAGAAAAATTTGACAACCTTCCTAGCGCTTTTAACGCAACTTCGGATTCGATTAGGAGATCGCGGTTTGGTAACCGCCACAATTTCCAACTTGTCTTTGGTCTGATCTGGTGGTAGGCTTCGGCCGTGGTTAGTGACCTACCACCCTACCGGCAAAGACGCACTACCAAGCGATATAGTGTTCTGGCACGATGCTGTGTAGAAATGTTAGGGGTTACTAATTATACCTTCCACGTTGGTACTATACTCGTAACATTTTCAGCTGCATCGTTACTTTCCATCAGGTGAGATCGCAGTCCAATAGGCACCTACTAACATATAGAGTAATAGTATGGTACTGCCATTCCCAGAATTTTACTGCCTGTAAGGGTTTATTTTTCACTAAACCTTAAGCAGAATATTTTTTTGGTTCATTGATTACCACGAACTTCTGCAAAGTAACACCTGCTTCTATCCAATAAGCCTGAAGCTTATTTCAACGTACAAACACGCAAAAAGAAGAGAGCTTAAAATTCCATACCTAAAGCGTAACTTATTTTATGTTTTTGAAGTAAACTGTGTAAAGTTGTATTATTTATTAATTAAAATTTATTATGAATAGAAAATTAAATAAAAATTTCAAATTGCATTACCTATACAAAAATACATTTCACGACTATTTTTTTTAAATGAATAATTTAATAAAATTATATTTTTTTCAATGTTTAAGTACCTAAACATGAACACTATAATCCTTAGCTCTATTTGTTATTATAACTAATAGTTACCATAGTTATACCTATAGTTATAATAATTGTATCAACACAAAAAATTTAGTAATTATAATAATCATAACAACAACTTTAAAAAACTCACCATTTTAACACAACACAACACTTAACACCCACGATTTTATTTATCTTGTTTCTGTTTCTTTATTTTTCTATTTCTCTGTTTCAGCGATAATTTCAGAGGCGCGCACTGAAGCGGCGGCGGGGACGCGCGCGGCCGGACTGCCCCGCTAGAGTTGATAGCGTCAAAGAATATCCAGCCTGAAAATAATATGCAGATGTTACAGTATCAAGGAATTATCAAAATTGCGGGTTAAGGTAAGTCATACAAAAATTGAAGCGGTGGAGAAAATTTGTGGGGAAACCTTTTAGAATATCTATAATATACATTTAATTCTATATATAAATTTCCTAATGGCTTTCCATTAAGGAATGATTACGCTATACTATGTTAAAATACTATGTCAGAGGGTGCCACTGAAAACTAAATTTGTTCCTTAAGAACCCGCTGGTGGTATTTCTAATACCTACCTATGTGTGCCGTAGTGTGTACTGCTGTACGAGCAAACGCTTACTACACTTAAATATTATATTAATTAGCCTTAAGTTTAAGTAAGTTTAAGTGAGTATTGTATACTGTTTACGAGACATTAAATTTCTTAAACCAGAATAAGGACAATTTTCAAAAAAAATGTTGTCATAAACACGTGAAGATGATACTCCCATTGCCGCAATTTTTCTGCCATTAGCCTACTGTTAAAAGTCGTATTTGAATTTTGAAAATTGTGAAAATTTTAATAGGTAGCGTCGTGTAGCGGTCTCAAAAAATTAATGTGTCAACGAATTCAGTTTGAAAATATCTGTATTAACTGAGAGGAAGTCCTTTCCATACCCGGTAAGGCCGTTTAGGATTTCAGTGTTAAATCCGATTAAGGATTAAGTACTCAAACCTTCACCTCACCATTAAAGTGACCATGTAAAACAAAATGACGTGTCATAAGAGCCTTTGTATGCTAGGCCTATATGAAATAAAGAATTTTTCTATTCTATTCTATTCTATTCTTCTAATTAGTGTGATTTTATCTTCTTAATACACCAATGTCCAATGAGCACTTTACACATTTCAATCTCTTTTAGAAGCACTTATTCTCGATATAAAAACAACTTTTAATTTTCCATTCGCGCCGCCAGTAAATAATGGACAGACGTAACATTTCGGTTCTTTTGACGACCAATTAATTCCGCCATTGTTATGTTATTACTAGCTCTTTTCCGCATCTAAGTCCGCGGCGCTATCGGTTAAGAAAATATGTACGGAATCTTGGGAGTCATAGTAATTTTAGGTACTTGATTGTACAGCGGCTGTGTTCAATTCTGTCTTGGGGAATATGCTCAATTAAAAACGATAGACTCCAATAAAAACTAATTTTAATTTCAGTTGAACAACTACAAAGATTAACACACAATAAATCTAACATAGGTACAAGTTTACAGGTGAAGTAAGACGACTACTGTGCAACGCGTTTAGAACGTAACTAACTTGAATCTCATAGGGCTTGTCCTTATAATGCATCGAGTATACACGAGCCTATGTGAGGGATGCCCCTACAGTAATTTTCGTTTACTTGCATGAAACATGTACATACAGGAAAAAGTGTATATCCCTTGCTAAATTTCATCAAGTTTCTACCTGTAAATATTACTTCAAAATTGGTATAGTAGTTTTAAACACTAACCACTAAAAACAATACAAAAAATGTATTTGAACGCTGAGAGACAGATATTTAGAAAACGCGGACAGACACATCAGAAATATTTATTACATATTATATTATAGAAATATATATATTATAGGTACAGATTTAAACTTGAGTAGATAATGAAGGAGCTGTAAATTGGCTTGATTAACTACTGTATGCAATTAAAACGCTGTAACTGGATTTACGACGGATGTTTTGGCTGATAGAAAAAGTTAATGACCGATAAATTAAATCCGGTGTCGTAAAACACTTGAAGACATTTATTTGAACTGATTACAGGCTACTTAATCTGCATAAAAACTTGATTAGATTTTAGCTTTGATTGCATTTTAGAAAAGAACAAAAAAGCTCACTTCGGAAGTGCCAACATAATCGTTCAGAAGTGCGAAAACTAAAACAGAGGTGTTGGTTATGGTAACAGTATCGTGAGTTCAATGGTTTTTTCATTCTAAAAAATACCGAACTGCAAACTTTATTTAGGTAAACACGATCCAGTTTTGCTTAAAGTAATTTTTTTATAGTTTTTCTGTTAACTTTTAAGATTTACTAGTTTATATTATTATGTTTTATAAAAAAGAATAATGAAAATTCAGTACTTTTATTACATCTTTCATTATTCAAAGCAAATCCAATAATATCCATATCAAAACATTATTCCTATGCATTTATACAAAAAAAAATTGTAGCTCTCTTATGACAAATTAAATAATCATCATTATGATCACAAACAAACCAAAACTATCACGACTCAAACAATAACATTTTCCGACCTAAAAGGTGAAAAACCAGTACATTTTTATTCTTTGACAGGTTGTCTCTTCGCATCTCTGTCTAGCATACAGGCTGGCTATACCTATCTCTGTCACACGCTTGAGTACGTGCTACATAGGCGCGGGAAATTCGCTCAAGGCTCTACAAGTTTTCCGGATATATTAGCAGATAGGTGACAAACATACGTAATACTTTGATATTATATTTATATTTTTGGAACGCAATCAAACGTAATTGGAACATAGTTTAAAGACATTGACTTTCCATGGTGTATTTTTAAAACATTAGCCTAAATATTAATCATTCTTAAAACGTATTATCATTGCAATCGGATATTTTGATAAACTTGAAATTATACTTCTATTTTCTAGTCCTACATATACGTCAAATTTGGCCCATAATTTATGTTTTCTGTACACCTTTTCCTTATTCATATCTGTTATTGAACTATGGTAAAGATTATAAATGAAGCTTTTTCTTTACGTATAAATTCTGTAGAAAAACAAACTTGAAAACTTTGTAAAGGTTAGCCAAAACAACTTCAGTGTTGAGAATCTAATACAAAAGGACTCAAAGAAAAGTTTAAATAGGTTCTCTAAGTGTCCCGAAGTTTGGCTTAACTTCAGCTTTGTCCTATGAGCTCTGTAGTCGGTACATTCAAGTTTAAAATAACTTGAAACAGCTTTTAGCGTTCTGAAGAGCAGTTAGGTGTCGCCATGGCACCCTTTGGGGTTGGATTTAATTATTAACTTACTACATTTACCTACCAGATTCAAAGGATGATAACAGATTTTTTATACAAAGAGATGTATAAGTTGTTTTGACTTCCATGATTTCTATGATACGAACCTATCACTTATTTTTTTACACCCGACGCAAAAAAAGGGGTGTTATAAATTTGAAGTCAACTGTGGCATCGTAGGTCTCAAATGGATTAGCCGATTTTGATGCGGTTTTTCTTTCGGAAGCCAGTTTCCTTGCGGTGGTTCTTAGCTATATTTGGTTAATATCAATCCAGCAGTTCAAGACTATCAAGTTTTTTCCCAAATGATGTAAAGCATTTTGGCGTATGTCTACTCGATAAAGTCCTTTACGCGTTTCGGTATAATCGTTAAATATCAAGAATAAAGGATAAGCAATTGGAAAGGTTACTTAAGGTTAGACCAGGCTTGAGCCAATTAAGGAATTAAAAAATTGCAAACCATCGACCTCAGAATAAAATTTTCACTACAAAAAACATCACCTGGCGAAAGAACCTTTAATAGTTAAAAAAGTAGGTAAACGAGATTCTTACAATTTTAAAAATTATGGCGAGAAGCTGCCCTTTATTCTCAATGTTTCTTTAGGTTATTATCCCCCAATACTGGTTATTATTTCTGGTGATTGAACCCGGCTCAGTCGATACAATACGCGTCGGCTGGCTGCTCACGAATGCCTGACGACAGATTTAATTACGCACCCAGAATACCGACTCAATACTAATCGGGTTCCTTAACTATTGAAATCGGTTTTAATTGTTTTAGTATTATTTAATAAACCATAACTTAACTGATAGAAAATACTTACCTAGCACTACATTTTTTTACAAACTACAAGTTAGTATTTGACTGCAATCCCACCTGATGGTAAGTGACGGTACGCCGAAGAAATTATAGTACTAACTTGAAAGGACCTCCTCACGGTTGCTACACAGCATCGCGTCTTTGCTGACTAGAGTAGTAACTAGCCACAGCCGATTCTACCACCAGACCAGACCTGGGCTAAATTAGAAATTATAAAATAGAACTAGCTGTTGAGTGCGGCTTCGCCTGCATGAATTTCGGGTTATAATATTCCGTTATAATGTGACTCATTATAACGGAACACCTTAAAAGAAAAGATCAAGAAGAACAATTTTAATCGTTTAAGCAGCGCATGCGATTTTTCTCGTTTTTCCAACATTTTTCAACACATTCCTCCTGAACCAGGAAAGTCGTCGCCGTGACTTAACTATTAACAAAATGTAGTCAATAATATGAAATAGACGTTTTAACCACATTAAGTACGTCTTTTAAATCAATTAAATCAAGCAATATGCAATATTTTATACAGAAGATTCGCTTAAATCTTGCCCATACTAAAAGAGTAATTTAAATATTGACTATAAAGTAAACTGGGAGCTCAAAAGCCAACGACATAAAATTATTTTTTTTTACTCGCCATAAAACTTTCTTATATAGCCTTTTAAGATCTACAAGAGAATGGAGGACTTTTTATTGCTCTAGAGCTTTTTGGACAAAGGGAAAAAACGTAACGATCGTTTTTAATGGTTTATTGTTAAAGATGTTATACGCCATTCCGAAACTATATACGCTAGTATATCTAGACAGAAAGTCTTTTGAACGAAAGAAAGAAAGATAAAACGGGTAACGTTTATTTATGGATATACACACACACACACACACACACATACACATACACACATACACACACACACATACAAAAATGACTTTTGTAGCTCTAAAAACAATGTTCCTGGGTATCTTAGCTATACCATTTGCCTAACACAACTTTCACTTGTATCCTCTAACTTCTGCTTCTATAACCTTTCTGCTTTATTGATATTATATTTTCTCCATGAAATTTTTGTTAAACATGTTATAACAGTAGAAAAATATTTTTCATATATGCCACACAAAGAACGAAATATGCACGATATACCTCCCACGTCGTTTCAATGATTTATTACATTCCTAGTTCACCATCAAATATCTTATTTTTGCGTTGAAATATTACTCGGGAGCGTATTTTTATACCAAATATCATAAATAACGCGAAGGGCGATAAATATTGGTGTTCAGTCGTAAATTCGTCCACTAAATATGTTTGCCTGTACGGGAACAAATATTTCCAGAGTGTATTGGCCTATTTACGTAAAAAAAATTAGATTACTCATTTCAATGCTTTGATATGGTACCGAGATACCGAGTTTCTTGCCAGTTCTTCTCGGTGCAAACCTGCTTTCCGAACCTGGCGGTAGGTAGAGTCTTGACATTTCATGAGAGCTTATATGTAAGCCTATGTGAAATAAAGAATTTCATTTCATTTTATTTCATATGCTTATTGCATACAGGACAAATATATTCAATGGTATTTTAAAAGCAAAATAAATATGCCTGATAGTTTTTGATTTACTGGGAAAATTGTAGAAAAACACCCCCCCCCCTACCCCTCCCCCTAACAGTTTACAAATCGCAAAATTCTGAAATAATTATGATTAATAGGAATTAACGTACCTATATTAAAAAAAAATAAAAAACAAAAATCTACTCTGTTTCTACTAAGTACACTTTTTTTGGTAATAACAATTAACCTCAAAAAACAAAATTAAGTTAGCGGTTCGGTAAAAAAGTGATTATTATGGTTTTGAGTTCGACTTGCACTTGGTAGGTTTTTTTTAATATTGCTCCATTTTCATTTCATCTAACGAATCTGAATTCTCAATATTATGCTCATTTGGCTAGAGCAACCTACTCTCTGTGGCAAGAGCGTGAAATAGAACTTTGAACTGTCGAAACTTTGAACTTTAGAACTCTGGGCTGTTACTAATTTCTTTATAAGAAAACCTGAATACTATTTTACCAGATCCTACAATCGAACCCTAGATTTCTTTATCCACAGGAGAGCAGGCTAAGTAGAGCTAGTACTTACCGCAAGTACAACAATCCAACACACAAGTACAACAGAGAAGCAATTAAGGCTCGTTCACACGAACGTACGGATAAGAACGCAATAAAGGCGGTGACACACGTGCGGCGCGGCGGCGCTCGGATCACTCACTGAAAGTGTAGCTTTCAGGCGAGCGAAGTGGGCTGGGCTGCGGGCACACGCGGTTCAAGGCTACATATAATTTTAAAAGGTGAATATTTGTTTGTATTTTTCTAACGAAAATGATTAAAATGGAATTTTGTTACGAGTGTGTTTTGGTGTAAGTTTTAATTTTAAATCGATAGTCATGGGTGTGAACATAACTCACATCTGCACAATTATAAAGCATTGTGGTTAGGAGCTCGCCTCGACCCAGGACAAAAACACTGGACTTTGCAAGTCTGGTGTTTTTGTTCGAGCCGAGTCAAATCAACAAGATTCTCGAAGGTCGAAAAAAATTATGAAAAGGTTTAAAAAATATAACAAAAAATAGTTTGACTGTACTATTTTTAACGTTACCCTACAAGTTTAATTAATTATCTATACTTATAATAAAACTGTAAAGGGTCGAATTCTGTACATTGAAGATATTTTGAAAATTTTTGTTGGAGGACACTATTTAGTCGATACTGAAGCCAAAACTGTAATTTGTTTAATTTTTGTCTGTCTGTCTGTCTGTCTGTTTCACGACCGCGCATCACGGCTAATCCGCTGGATGGATTTAAATGAAACTTGACATGATTATTGTTCATATCCTGAGGTAGGACATAGGATACTTTTTGTCCCGAAATTCATCATGGTTTCCCTGGAAGACGGCATCAAAGTCCAAACGTTTTTTAGTTATAATTCATTAACGCGTTGTCTGATTCCATTCATTCTTTTTTTATTAGAAAGGAGGTTCTTTAAAGATTATTCCATACAAACCTTATCATCATCACTTTTGTAGTTCAGATATTACAGACATCAGAACCTTTAGCGCTAAGTTCAAGTAGGTAGGTGACTCGAAACTCGAAACTCGGAATGCACAAAGAACCTAGGGCTAGGACGAAAGACTGGAGTACCCTTACAGCCGTAAATAAATAAGCTTAGCAGGAGATTTTGTATGGTTTAAAATTTTTCACTTCCAGGGTGAACAAAAATCATGTTACTGGCGTTATCGCTACGTTATACCGTATAGCGCCATCTCTACAATTTATGTGGAACTTGAATGTAAAACTCTGAGATAGGTACCAACTGAATTTTTTTAAATAATAATTAACTGTCATGTTATTTACTGTTTCCTGACTTTATATGAAGATGGCACTGTTAACATCTGGTTTTCACTTCTGTCGACATTCCCGGAGTGCCGCGTCTTTTTTATCATCCGCAATATGGAAAGGGTAAAATAATGGTTCACAAATATTTTTAACTCTTAGGTCTTATCGATCCTAACCGACTGACTGACATAGGTCTTTTTATACGTAAAGAAATATATAGCCATTGCCCATTCTAATGTTTTGGATTGTATTGAGATGAAGCAAAGATTTTTAAAAGACTCTTATATTATGTTGGGCTGGGGAATATTGTGAGTAGAGTATTTTATCCCAGTGGTACCTACCCGGCCGAACTCTGAAAGAAGAGTTTTACAACCAGTACAACTTTTCACATGGTTAAATGATTTTTGACATATTTCGTAGTTTCAGAATAAAAATCACAATGAAAAGGACGATTTTAACTGTCGATATTTCGATACATTGGCACAGGTTCTTTCAACTACGTAATAATGAAACTTTATATTATTATTAAGAAAAAGGAGTTTTCAAAATCACCACAAGATAACCCGTGCAAAGTAAGAACAGGTTTCTGTATAACATCACACCGGAATCCCGCGAAAATCAAGGAATTCCAGTAGGAAGGTATATTATGTAATAAATCGTAATTCACGCGGGCGGAGCCGCGGGCAACAGCTAGTATCTAAATAAAGCTTTTATTATAAAAAACATAATTTTGTTTGCAATCACCGGCTTTGTTATAAGATAACTCGGAGACGTAAGACGTTGCTTCTCTGTAGAGATTTACTCTCGGTGTGTCCATCATGCCTAGTAGAGCACGGTTCGGCGAGCGGGCGCGAAAGCTCATTGGGTTGTACTAAACATTTATCATAACCGAGCGTTTTTTACTTCGTCGCAAATTCTACTGTTATCACCACTGTTTATCAGCCCCTTTTTATGCCCCTCTACTGGCATGGGTGAATGAGAGAGGTTTGGTACACCACGCTGGCCAAATGGCGGGTTTACAGGCTTCACAATGCATTTAAGAACATTGTAGCGACTATGGCGAGCTTTCAGGCTTACAAGTTACCTCACCATGTTTTCCTTTACTCGCAATTGATGTATAATTTCCACAAACGCACATAACTCCGAAAAGTCAGAAGTGCGTGCTTGGAATTCAAACCCCCGACTCCCTAACAAGAAGTAGAGGGCTATGGTCACAAGTTAGATCATAAACTTGTTGTGCTTTTACAAAAAATTGGTAAATTCCACAAAACGTAAGAGAAAATATATATTTTTGTTCTAAAAGCTGCAGACCAGGGGAAGATTTTGTTTTCCCATTTTCTCGTGTTATCTTAAGAGTTCTATGAACTACTATGTCTCCCATACAAACGTAATACCAAAATCATTTGGAATTCGTGTATATTTCGATCATGTTGTGGTGTTATTCGGGTTCGTATAGTAATAATCTATGCTCCTGGCCATATCTGGTTCCGAAATACTGTTGTTAAACGAAATTGTAAACGAATTTAGTTTTGCTTATTTTTATGTCAAAGAGGACATGTTTTCTGCTTATTTGTTTTGTAATAAAAACAACACTATCTCACGTCGCATTAGTTCAGGAGCACAGTTTTTATTTCCAGCTAAAGAAAAACACTAGTTAATAAAGAAAATTACAAGTTTTCATTCATAATTTTTGGTATTACGGAACTCGACCAAAGTTATAAAAATTTTGATCAAAATTGATTATTATTTTATTTTAAAGAAATATTTCCGAACCAAATATGGCCAGGAGCATAGATTATTACTATATGAATCCGAATAACACCACAACGTGATCGAAATATTCACGAATTACAAATGATTTGGTATTTTGCATTAACGGAGATATCGTAGTTCACAGGCCCCTTAATGGATTACGAGTAGACCGAGAAAATGTTGCAGGCAAAATCTTGTGGCGAGCGTACTACTTGATCTAAGCTAAAGACTAGAGAGATGGTATGGGATTACTGCAAAAAAGATATTGATGTAGGTACATAAAGGAGAAAATAAAAGGAGATGAATTGTTTATTAATCTGACAATTGTTACAAAATTACGTGATTTTAATATTTCGATTGTAATTATGAAGAATGTAAGGATATGAACAATCAAGGAAGATGACCAACTAGTAAAAGAATAAAAAAAACTTTTGAAATAAAAAACAATGAAATAATTGAAAAATTACAAAATACTCGAGAAATCATAAGAGGACTATAAGTGTACATACGAGTTTTCGATAATGTTCTCAGACGTCTGATAAATAAGGTACCAATCCACTCTTAGTCAGCATGCTCATGATGAATGAAACCCTTTCCATTCTAAGAGTTGCGTACCCAGTAGAAGGTGTATAAAGTTGTTGAAATAACGAATTCGAAGAAAAATAACAAACCGCTTCTGTATTTTAAAGATTTAGAACAAAGTGAAGTGAAATGTACAATTCAAAATCTAGATAGCCGTGAGAATATTAATATAATGTTATCTTAGGATATGAACACAGAAAACAATTGGGGCTTGAATGTATAATTAAGATTCATAATTACTTTAAAATTACACACTGCCCGTGTGAATGATTCGAGAGCGTATATTTGCTTTGTAAGATTAATATCAAATTAATCGAGAGTTATTAAAGTATTTTGTACTTATTATTTTTCTTGAATATCAGATTATTTACTGAGTTTACTTTTCCAGCCGTGCTATTCTGCAAAAATACTTAAAACAGCGACGAGCGTGCATCTCTGCATCTATGAATTTGTCAGTTGTAATAGAGTACAATTTTGCATGCCATATTCGGCTTGGCAGCTGTCTGACAGCTGTTTCAGAGATGGACATTTTGTAGAATAGCACGGCAGTGCAGTGGTGTATTATTAGATACTAGTTGCAACCTTATTCTAAGCCTCTAAGGGATAACGTTAGATGCTTCTAAACTTCATTGCTCTTGTATTAATTTATCGAACAGGAATGAGGAACTGGCTCTAGTAGATGCAACCGTATTCCTAGGAATAACGTTGGATGCCAAACTTCAATGGGGCCCTCATACAGTTAGGTTGTCGAACAGACTTAGTTCTGCAGCATACGCGGTTAAAAAGATACGGCAGCTGACTGACTTTCAGATTTTGACATATATTTTAGGTATGTTATTATGGGGTAATGCTGGTGAAATTGATACCATATTCGTTCTACAGGAGAGGGCTGTCCGTTCAAGTAATAAAATGAGTCCAAAAGAGTCCCCCAGAGATAAATTTAATTTCATGGCATGAAATAAAATCAACACTTACAAGCATATTTTTGATAACAACTATAAACCTCTGGAAACAATTTTTTGTGCTTCATTAATAAAAGTCATCTTTACCATTTTACTTCTGTATCATGGAACCCTCGGTGTGTGACTTATTTTTTATTTCAACTTTTATATTCTATATTCTATTCTAAAATACGTCATGTCGGTAGATTTACTGAAGCCTAAAAGTGCTGCGCATATCTGATATTAGGTAAATTTAAGAGGAATGATATAACATTTTCAAGCGCACGTAAGTAATTCTTGAAGATCCTGCGTAAGATATTGCTATACTTATACCTCGTGACAATTACAAATGAGTGCGGGTATCGTAGGTTCTTACATCACAACTAAGTCTACGTCACGAATAACAACCTACATATATACTTTAGGCATTTGAGTAATGTTATATTTTGTCATTTAGGTGTTTTTGGTGAAAGTACCTACATCTGATGATGCCTTGTATCGTCAAGCCTTCTTTGTAAGGTGTAAGCCTGTGACGCCCCGAGGCGGTATATCTACCTATTTTTACCGACTTGTACTAGGCTGCCTGAACATAGAATTAAATATTTCTGTATAATTTCTAAATTGGCAAAGACATCAAAGTTGCAATTTCGTGATACAAGTTAGTATAGTACATCTTCGTCTGATACGTTACTTAGAATTAGGTGAGGTTGCAGTCAAAAACTAACTTCAGGTGTGTAAAATAATACTGTTGTTTCCACAGACTTGTATACTAAAGACAGGGCGAACAGCGCGAAAAAATGTCGCCAGTTTATGGGAGTCATTAGTACCAACAGTATAAGGTCACGCGGTAGTTCGGTCAGCGGCGGCGGCGGCATTTTGACAGATGACGCTACTGTTTGCTTTGTATGAAGAAGGTTTACGTAAAATGTTCGGATCGGCCTATCTTAACTATTTTTATCTAAGGTTGTTTCCGACTGTTCCACTGAACGTAACCATGGGCAAGGCTTGGCTATTATATTAGTTAAAGTAAATTGCCTCGGAAAACTTTACATAATCTACGCTGTGGCAAGGAACGAGCCAGACTAATGTGGCTTTACTGTCGCAGGACGGTCGTTACGAGGGTTTATGTCTATAATACTCATTTGATGTCAAGTAATGTCTTATTCTTGAGATAATTTGCCAGTACCAGACCAGGTTTAGGAGGCAGTATTAGGGCTATGACCGCATCCTCATATTTAGTCGTATATTTGAATCAAATTTTGCTGGTCAATTTTCAAAAATTCTCCTTCTGCTATATTAAGTAATTTTACCTCATCCATTCTATTTGTACCTTTACTAGCTAAAAGATTTAAATAAAAAAAACGTGATCAATTTTTCGACCGGATATTTTCCGTTATAAACGTAGAAATAGATAAGGTAACTAAGACTATACAATTACGGGTCTGCAGTTGAAGCTTCTTTTGGTCTAAGCCACTGTATACAAGCAACTCACGTCCCTAGCGAATCGGAATAAGTTTTCTTGAGATTTTCGCTGTCATGACTTTTCTAGAAAAAATAATCGTTCATTTTAATGTACTTAAGTGTCTAAATATGAAATGCACCCGTGGAGATTCTATTGACGATATTTATACCCAGATACACATGTCGTAGACATGAGGTGCAAGCCGTGAGCCTTGTTGTCACCACAGTGTGTGTAACAGATCATACAACCTAACTGTCGGTGCTAGTCGGACTCGCGCTTGAAGGATTCCGTACCATTTATCAATAAAAACAGCAAATAAGCAAATAATTTAAAAATTAAAAAACACCACTGCTCCGTGGTAATACGACTTTATACAAAAAATAAAGCCCATGATACTCGGAATGTCGAATGATGTAGGGATTCCTAAGTAAGTTTAAGAGAAGACTTAAGTCAGTGCCGGTAACAGTATAGCGAATTCAATGGCTTTTTCCCATCTCAAAAAAATGCGCCTAAAGAAGTTTTCACTTCAAAAACAATCACATAAAATATCTACAATGTTATTGGTTTTAGTGAGAACAAATACGAGAAATGACCCCAGGAAAGGAATTATTGCATCACGTCCAAAGTTCAGCGGAGTGAACTCGGTAGGATTGGTCTCTTTGTTGCGAGCAATCCAATGGAACCTCGTCCTAAACTAACAACGGATGCTTGTTAGCCGATTGAGTGGAAAATTGATGTTATTTTTGCCACTCGCCACGCGAAAACACGCACACTGGAGTTTGAGTTCTAGCAACTATTGTGTTCTCTGTGGTTTTAGTTCAAGAACATAAAGTAAACCGATGTTTCCTATAATAATTTTCTTTTGGTACAATCGGTTATAAATGACTTTCATGAGTTATATAGGTGTTAGTTAAATATAAATATCTTAGTTACGGTTACGTTCTAAAGCACTATGAAAATATATTTTGACTATTCATCCCCTAACGGGACTAAAAACGTGATGAATAATGAATCTCAGCAGCTGGTAAATATGGGAGGCTAGCTCGTTATAAACATATTATGTTGAAAGATGTCGGCGATATAGCTGAGGAAAACGTGATTATTATTATTTATTAATGAGTGAATGACTGACTACGCTCAGGTCTAAAAAGAATATTATTTATAGAGTGTAGAGCTAAAATCTGTGTGTAGAGAGAGCATGGAGCGTAGAGTTTCAACCCCCAGGATATAAAATCAAACCCTAGAGCGCCTGAGATAAGTGTGAAGCTGTGTCCATATTTCAAAAGGTCCGTCTATTTGTTTGTCTGACAAGAGTCAAAAACACTCTTAAATCACTCTTCGAAGCTGCTTTATATCACTCAGAATGTAATGGCCGATAAATTCCCAACACAATTATAATTATGGAAGATCGAATAAGAGAGTGGTAAAAAAATTTTTATAATAAACTGAGCACTGACTAAACGATTATTTATTAATTAAGTTAAATATATTTAATTTTTTGTATTATAATAATTATTTTAAGTTCTCTCAATTTATCGGTACGGAAACCTCGGTGGATGAATCCGTCTTCTGCGGTCATAATATCATCAACTAACTAAATAATTTCGTTTTTCATTAATTCGTTTTGATTCTATCATACGAACCCACTTCTGTTATCTATGTTGATTTGAAAATAAATCTACGAATGTCTCCGAAGTGGGATAAGGCTAGGCGTATGCTAAGACGCAGGTGACGCAGGTCCACGCAGGGCAGAGCAGAGCAGATTTTGTAAAGCATGGAACGTCATTGAACTACGTACAGACATGTGTCATTCCTGCTTTGCGTCTCGTTGTAGTGCCGGCACAGAATTCTGCGCGACGCGTGCACGTCGAGAACTTGTTCATTAACAATATTTTATAACTAGCTGTTGCCCGCGGCTCTGCCCGCGTGAATTACGATTTTCTTACATAATATACCTTCCTACTGGAATTCCTTGATTTTTCGCGGGATTCTGGTGTGATGTTGTACAGAAACCTGTTCTTACTTTGCACGGGTTATCTTGTGGTGATTTTGAAAACTCCTTTTTCTTAATAATAATATAAAGTTTCATTAATACGTAGTTGAAAGATCAAAAGGACGATTTTAACTGTCGATATTTCGACCCAGTGGCACAGGTCGTGGTCACTACGTGACCACGACCTGTGCCACACAGTTAAAATCGTCCTGTGACACACAGTTAAAATCGTCCTTTTCATTGTGATTTTTATTCTGAAACCACGAAATATGTCAAAAATTATTAAACCATGTGAAAAGTTGTACTGGTGGTAGAACTCTTCTTTCAGAGTTCGGCCGGGTAGGTACCACTGGGATAAATTACTCTACTAACAATATTCCCCAGCCCAACATAATATAAGAGTCTTTTAAAAATCTTTGCTTCATCTCAATACAATCCAAAACATCAGAATGGACAATGGCTATATATTTTTTTACGTATAAAAAGACCTTAGATGACAGTCAGTCGGTTAGGATCGATAAGACCTAAGAGTTAAAAATATTTGTGAACCATTATCTTACCCTTTCCATATTGCGGATGATAAAGTTTAAATCTGTTCATGTGTTAACAGTGCCATCTTAATATAAAGTCAGGAAACAGTAAATAACATGACAGTTAATTTTTATTTCAAAAAATTCGGTAGTACCTATCTCAGAGTTTTACATTCAAGTTTCACATAAATTGTAGAGATGGCGCTATACGGTATAACGTAGCGATAACGCCAGTTAAATGATTTTTGTTCACCCTAAAAGTGAAAAATTTTAAACCATACAAAATCTCCTGCTAAGCCTATTTATTTACGGCTGTAAAGGTACTCCAGTCTTACTTGAGCCCTACGTCCTAGTCCTAGGTTCTTTGTGCATTCCGAGTTTCAAGTCACCTACCTACTTGAACTTAAAGGTTCTGATGTCTGTAATTTCTGAACTACAAAAGTGATGATGATAAGATTTGTATGGAATAATCTTTAAAGAACCTCCTTTCTAACAAAAAAAGAATGAATGGAATCGGACAACGCGTTAATGAATTATAACTAAAAAACGTTTAGACTTTGATGCCGTCTTCCAGGGAAACCATGATGAATTTCGGGACAAAAAGTATCCTATGTCCTACCTCGGGGTATGAACTATAATCATGTCAAGTTTCATTTAAATCCATCCAGCGGATTAGCCGTGATGCGCGGTCGTGAAACAGACAGACAGACAGACAGACAGACAGACAGACAGACAGACAGACAAAAATTAAACAAATTACAGTTTTGGCTTCAGTATCGACTAAATAGTGTCCTCCAACAAAAATTTTCAAAATATCTTCAATGTACAGAATTCGACCCTTTACAGTTTTATTATAAGTATAGAAGATAGATATAGATTTTGTTGCAATGACAGAACATTTAATTGAATTAGTTCCTTGTGAACTTTATTTCATAATCAGACTCTGATTATGACCTCAATTTGTTCGTCAAACGTCTATTCCTTGTACCTACTAGCTAGGAATCTAGGATGCGAATATCAGTTGCGTTGCGTCGCAGTATGCGGAGGGGGCACATGTCTGCCTCAACTGCCCTGTCCTGCACTGTGCTGTACTGTGCTGTGCTATGTCGCCTGTGTCTCAGCATACGCCTAGCCGTATAGTAGTACATGGAGCCGTTGTCTTTGTTTCATAGGAAGTGGGTCAAGCGCCTGACGCGTAACAAAGATGCGCATTTGAAGTGCTGACAATTGGAACAGAGGCTGATATGAGTTGTCAACTGTCGTGCATACTGAAAATGATACTGAATACTAGCTGTGTTTGTCACGAATCATGCAAAAGTTTTATGTAAATAATTGGACTTATCGTTTAGGTACGTACATTACTACGGAGGTTTATTGACTGCAGCATCTTCGAATCAATCAAAACTTCATGATACACCACCAACTGCTGTGATACACTCAATTTAATTCGTATATAAATTTTTAATTTGTGTTAACACTAACACAAATTACAAATTTATATAACCGACACAGTAACCTACACAGGTTATTTAATTTCAACATGTTTCTTGTTTTAAAGTACGTATTTTGTTTGTTACTCCTTACCGACGTTTCTACTGAAAACTGACTTATAAGTATCTGAAATTAATACAGGCTTCTTTTTTGTTTCCAGGACATTTCTATAATTCGTATTCCATGCAGATGTTCAAAGGAAGTAATAAAGTTAATTTAGTTGCGACTCAACAACCTTCAGTGTAGTAACACATTTGGAGTCGATCGATTCGAACAAAGAATCATCAATTTTTATTTATTAGCGAAATCCTATTACAGCCTGAATAGTTGAACCAGCATCCCTATACTCGTCCGGGAACAAAGAGCTCGGTCCGCTGAGCGCTAGTACACGGATAATCCCTTTATCAAAGGAATCCAGAAGTTTTACGAAGCTCTAACAGGAATTTAATAGGCTACAGAGTTGGCTCGTGTAATCTTTTTAGGAGCAAAAACTATAGTTCGTCCATAGAGGACTAGTGGTATTGTTTGACTGCGAAAAGTGAGTTCGGGATTCCATTCTTGAGATTGACAAAAATAGTTTTAATTAGAAATACTAGCTCAAATAGACTTTTGCATCCTTCTCTAATGGGATAGCAATAGATAACTAAATAAACAATAATTGTTAACTGGTACGTAGATGTAAGATAATATTATAATATACAACTGTTTTAATTAATGTTTACTTTAATTCAGTGCATTGGTATAGGTAAACCTGGGTACCTACCTACCTTAAATAGAGGATGATAGATAAATGAAGATTAAATTCCTACTTGACTTTAAATAATTGAAAAGCTTTTTAGAGAACAATTAAGTTGCAAACAAAATATTTAAGTTGGATTCAGTTCCATAATGATTTAGGTACTAGCTATTGCCCGCGGCTCCGCCCGCGTGAATTTCCGTTTCTCACTAATCCTGTGGAAAAGATGATTTTTCCCTGATTAAAAGTAGCCTGTGTGTTAAACCGGGTTATAAGATATCTATGTTCCAAATTTCAGCCAAATCAGTTCAGTAGTTGCGGCGTGAGTAACAAAATCCATCCATCCATATGAGGTACTTAAGAATTTTCGCTTTTCAAATATTATTATGATTTATCTTCGATTATCACAGAAACATGTGCGAGTGCTCATCCCATAATCTAAATGGAATCAAAAAATGTATGGGAATGCTCAAGTTACTTTTTTTTGTATTCAAATTTTTACCCCACTATACAATTTATTATTGCTGTTTCTTTGATGTTTGTTATTTCTTTATTTCGCCAAGGAATAAAAAACTTGTTCGTGCAGTGAGTCGATAAAGCCAGCGCTTTTCTCCATTAATCACGGACTTAGTTGTTAAGATGAATATAAGAATGATGATAATAAAATAATTTGGTTCAATAAAGTGGTTGCGGATTCCTAAACGAAGGAATAATTCTTAATAACGCAAGGTTTGTTCAAGAGAACAAAGACGACAAAGTTTCTCTTCATGACTCATGTGCTCTATTAAAATGTGAAAGTTACGATTAAAAAAGTTTAGTCTGTAAGGTAAAGTTATTGATAAAATAATATAATCTCAAGCGCAATACTTCAAAAAGCGAACCGAATCTCGATTAAAAATACATAGAGCGCAGTTCCAATGATGGAAGTCATAAACGTTTCGTTCCTCTTCCTGAATTGCTGTAATGATAAGGAAAAAGTTATAAAATAAATATGTTACTATATGTAAGTATGTCTACGAATTGTTATTTTTGAATTTCCTCTGCAAAATTATTATTGCCGTTCGCAAAATTTCACCACACCAGTGACCAAACGGCACATTTTTATTTATTTCTTAAAATGCAATAACGCAATAACTACTGAACTGCTTTGGCATAAATTTTGAATGGACATGCGAGTACATGGTATTCTGGATTAATTTATAAGCTGTTTTTTATCTCACAAAAAATCGAACCAGTAATAACAGCCAGCAGGTAATATAGTTAATAACAGCCTAATAGCCGATTAGAATCATTTTTCTACCTTATCCAAGTACCTGGCGGTGGTAGAGTCTTGACATTTCACGAGAGCTTATATCTAAGCCAATGTTGAATAAAGAATTTCATTTCACTATATTTAAAAGGAAACAAGGCAAACAAATTAAATTTCAGTCAAACTTATTAGTAAGTTGTGAACAGCTAGCCTCGAGTATTGCGAACTTGAGCTTATACAAGATTGTACTTGTGGGTGTGTTTACCAATTCTTTACCAATATTATAGTCGGTTCACATTTTTTCTTATACCATGATTTTAACTTTTTCTTATTTTATTCATAACAATGTTATTTGGATTTGGATTTGTTGTTAAAGCCCATAATTCACATAATATTTTCCTTTACTTACGTGTCGTAAAAATTTCCGTTTTCCGATGTAGCTTTCTTATTTTTTACACAACAAAAGGCAAAACCTTTTCTTTGTTAAGGCCCTCCCACTGAGCTTTGACAAAGATTCGCAAATATTATTCTAAATGGAATAACATAAATATTCACATCCCTGGACAATATATCAACGATATGCCGTCTTATATTTACGTAATTTCCGTTTTTGCGAGATTTCGTACGTATTTACGTACGGTCTATTAATTTTATTAGGGTTCCATACCAATTTGGTAAAAATGGAACCCTTATGGTGAGACTTTCTCCGTCCGTCCGTCCGTCCGTCTGTCACACTCGATTATTTCAGTAACTATCGAAGCTATCGACTTGAAATTTAGAATAGTTTTAGGTAATAGTGACCCAACGCCATTGCAATCATAAAACATTGAAAATTGTTTTTATTTTTATTTAAAAAGGGGGGAAAACCGGGACTTCGAATTTTCAAAATGAAGTAACAATATTGAGTGGGGTATCATATGAAAGGGCGTTACTTGTGTATTCTAAAACCAATTTTTATTTATTTTTATGCCTGATACTTTTGGATTTATTGAGCAAACTGTCGAAAAAAATACCGTTCCCCCCCCTTATCTCCGAAGTTTATCAATCGAAAAATCTGAAATAATTATGATCAATAGACATAAATGTATATTTTACAGGAAAAATAAAATCAACTTCCTAATCATTATACTTTTTTTGATAATAATAATAAACCACCAAAAACAAAGTTACGTTTGCGGTTCGCCAACAAAAGTACCTACATGTAAATTATACTCGTAAATTCATGAACAAAAGTGATTCTTTCAATGTTTTACTTCTTTTATGGGTGTCATTAGTACCAACAGTATAAGGCCACGCGGTAGTTCGGTCAGCGGCGGCGGCGGTATTTTGACCGATGACGCTACTGTTTGCTTGTATGAAGAAGGTTTACGTAAAATATTCGGATCGGCCTATCTTTACTATTTTTATCTATTGTCAAGACCCTTTATTTTCTCAGATCAATGTTCTTCATTGTTCTGAGTTTATTTCAGTAATTTAATTACTTAATAATAGTTATTTAATTATTAATAATCCTAATAATCCTAATAATCCTAATAATCCTATCCTAATCCTAATAATATTATAAAGGCGAAAGTTTGTGTGTATGTTTGTTACTCCTTCACGGCTCAACTACTGAACCGATTTAGCTGAAATTTGGAACATAGGTAGCTTATAACCCGGATTAAAACATAGGCTACTTTTTATCCCGGAAAAATCCGTAGTTCCCGTAGGATACTCAAAATACCAACTTTTCTAGAGCAATCTATAGCTACAAATATAGATAAATTGTTCAAGCGAACTTGCTTGAAAGCATGTTTAAAGGTTGGAATAGGGAACGATAACGGGAAAATGACGTTTCCCTTAGGATTCATGAAAAAGCGAATTTGACGCGGGCGGGGCCGCGGGCAAAGGCTGAATCTTTTATCACTATAAATGTGAAAATGGCCACTATGTAGGTTCTGAACATAGCACTGTACGCATTTAACAAGTGTGTTTTAGTTGAACAAGGGGATATGGGATAGTAATGCTATAAATAATAATGCTATAATGCTATAAATAATGCATCCTAATAATCCTAATCCTAATAATATTATAAAGGCGAAAGTTTGTGTGTGTGTATGTTTGTTACTCCTTCACGGCTCAACTACTGAACCGATTTAGCTGAAATTTGGAACATAGGTAGCTTATAACCCGGATTAAAACATAGGCTACTTTTTATCCCGGAAAAATCCGTAGTTCCCGTGGGATACTCAAAATACCAACTTTTCTAGAGCAATCTATAGCTACATCTATAGATAAATTGTTCAAGCGAACTTGCTTGAAAGCATGTTTAAAGGTTGGAATAGGGAACGATAACGGGAAAATGACGTTTCCCTTAGGATTCATGAAAAAGCGAATTTGACGCGGGCGGGGCCGCGGGCAAAAGCTGAATCTTTTATCACTATAAATGTGAAAATGGCCACTATGTAGGTTCTGAACATAGCACTGTACGCATTTAACAAGTGTGTTTTAGTTGAACAAGGGGATATGGGATAGTAATGCTATAAATAATAATGCTATAATGCTATAAATAATGCATAATGTTATAAATATGAAAATGGGTACCCGTATTATAGGTTCCGACATTACAACTGTTTCGCTATTAGCATTGTGTTTTAGTTGAGCAATGAGATACAGGTTAATAATATTATAACTATGAAAACGGGTACCTTTATGATATAGGTTCTGAACTAACATCTGTTTCGTTACTGACAATGTATGTTTTAGTTGAGCTGTGGGATATGGTATAATAATTAGTAATGCTATAAATGTGGAAATGGGTACCTACCCATAAAGGTTCTGAAAGTGCAATTGTTTCGCTATTTATAATGTGTGTTTTGGTTAAGCAATGGGATACAGCCTACAGGTTAATAATGCTAAAAAGGTGTTCCTGTATAGTTTCTGATATTAAAACTGTTTCGCTATTAAAAATATGTGTTTTAGTTGAGCAATAGAATATGTGATAGTAATTATGCAATAAATGCGAAAATGAATACCTATAAGGTAAAGGTTCTGAAATTATTTCACTCTTAAGCGGATACGTTGATTTTATTTTCGTCCTTCTCACTCTTATGAATACGTTGGTGGGTTAGGTTAGGTTAGGTTAGTATCCCCCCCGATGGATTCCAATCTTGTCGCGATGGGGGGGCTCAGTAGCCGTGGTTGGGCCCCACGGTGAAGCCAAAAGGAATCCAGGAGGGGACGCTCGGAGTGGGCCTGGAGATGGGCCCGCTCTGGATGCGTCCAAGAGGGGTGCGGGGGACAGAGTTTTCTGTCTCCTGCAGCCAGGAGGGGTCGCGGGAGGAGAGGCGTGTCGGTGTGTCGTTGCCGCTCGCCCTATCTCCCGCGACCAAACGGTGGCGCACCGTTAGATGCGTCGGCGGCGGGGCCGCAGGGGAAGAGGAGTGTCGGTGTGTCGTTGCCGTTCTCCCTGTCCTCTGCGGCCGTTTGGTGGTTTGCGGCGGAGCCAAAGGTCAGATCCGCCGCGGGGTATGGGAGGTCGATGCCTGCGAAGTGCAGGAGCAAGCTTCGCAGGTATCGGCTTACCCGTGCCCACGGCCCCTGGGTGGCGGTCCCGGGGGGGTCCGTCGCCTTACGGATGGGCGCCGAGGAGGTAAGGCCGGCTTAGGTGTTTCTGGCGGGCCTTGCTGTTGGAGGGGAGCTCCATGCTCCACCTCGTGGAGGGGCTGCGCAAGCGGCCGGGCATCGGCGGGTTCGCGGAGGTTTGCGCAAGCGTTCCCGTGTTCCCGTCATACGGTGCGAGGAGGAAACACCGTGGGGTTTAGCCGGTAAGAGTCCGGCATAGCCCAGCCGCTCCCCCGGGCGACTGGGTATCCATGAGGATTCCCCACGATAAAAAAAAAAAAAAAGGTTAGGTTAGTATGCAGCGTTGCGGAAGAATATAACAGAAAAAGGTTGTTTTACCTAATTACTTCAAAAACTAAGCCAGTTATTTAAATGTCGTTCTGAGCGTTTTTGGGAATTATTTTTTACCGATACATTAAAACAAAAATTACAATTATGTCCATCGTAGTTTTCGATGGAAATTAGAAAAATTGAGATTTTGGAGCAATTTTTGGGAAAACTTTTTGGCGAGAAATTTTTATCCAATCGTGTTTCTGAACTTAGGTTAACACATATGCTGTTTTTTTCCCAGAAAATCCAGGACTCCCACGGGATTTGTAAAACCCCGAAATTCACGCGGGCGAAGCCGCGGGCAAAAGCTAGTAAAATTAATATTTCAGGGGGCAATACCCATTACCCATATATAACATTTTTTTTTTGCCATTTTTATAGATAGTGGTACGGAACCGTTTGAGTGGAAATCCGACTGGCACTTGTTTTTTTACATATAAACAAAAAAAGAATGTTTATTTTTACTTCGTCCTTTCTCTAAAACGTCGGTTATGCTCGAGAAGAATACATTTAACAACTATCCCAACTTCAGCTCTTATACGAAAATCTTCCATAAATTATAAGATGTCTAGACGAGTGCTAGACATTTAACGAAAGAGCCATCTTTCATATCTCGTAACTACTTTATTTTACATGCTCCACTACTTTTTAAGTTTTGCTGTTACATTAAGCTTGGTTCAAATAAGAGAAACTTTTTAAATCCACAATTCTGCTAGGTACTTATAATGGTTGAATTTTTTATGAAAGTTAATTAACTAACTTTTAAATAATAATAATTTAATAAGTTTTATACCACCTAGTTATAACTTATCTATGAGTTTAGTAAAAGATTTTTTTTTAGAAAATTCTGTGAATAAAGGAATACTTTTGCTTCTCTGACTCACCTCGTAGTATTACCTACAGTATATTCAACTCTGTTCCGGGCAACCAATCTTATTTTAAATCACATTAAGATAAAGTTAAAAAAAAAATATTTTTCTTTTTTACTTGACACCGTAACTTCTGCAAACCTATTGGGGCTGAAAATTGGCATAGAGGCTTAACATTTCGAAAAAAAATATCGCGCCACAAAATTACTGAGTAGTTTGGCTGGGGATGAAAATAGTTTTATTTCACAACTTTATGCCACACATAACAACACAAAATTGCACAGATTTATGTACTGAAATGATGCGAACTACGAATATTCACACATACAAACTTTCGAATTTTTAATACGGTATGAAACTGGCTTTATGAGCCACAGCTTCATGGATTTATCGCTGTGACAAAGTTTTACCGCATTTCATCCCGGGATGATCCATCGGGTAAAAGTTTCCTGCGATTCCATTACGGGGTCCTGAGCCAAATGGCGAAATGGGCCGTCATAGTTTCATCCTGTCTATCTTTCCATTTGTTACTGTAATGTTCATCCCAAAGTATAGGATAATTTGGAACAAAAGTTCATTGTTTTGAGATTATGGAACGATCAACGTATGCAATTCAGGGGGATACTCGTAGTTACTATCAGTGCGCAAAATTCAAATTTATCTATGTCTTTTGCTAATAGTGGATTAATTATACATCGTTGGCTTATGGCAATGAGTTATGCAGGCACAAGATTTATGCATCTACATTTTTTAATAAAAACTCTGCTCAACATTACTTTTTACATTTACTTCATATTGGTGGCTCAAAATCTGGGAAACCGAAAACAAATTTATCTTTGGGGAACCAATATGAGGTGAGAGGTAATTTTCGAATAAAGTTTCTACATGTACACTTGTACATGTATACTTTACAATATCTGGGTGACCGAGCTTTGCTCGGTATTTTCTCTATAAGCCAATAGATGGCAGCAGGAGTCATATTTTTTTTGGTAAATCTGACATTTTCTAAAAATGAATCCTAGCTAGATCGATTTATCGCCCCCAAAACCCCCTGTAGGTATACTAAATTTCATGAAAATCGTTCGAGCCGTTTCCAAGATTCAGATTAAGTATATAGAAATATATATACATATATACAAGAATTACTCGTTTAAAGGTATAGGATGTAGATGCATAAATATTATGCCCGCAAAATTGCCATAAACGTACAATAATGTGTAGTTAGTCTAATGTTTGCGAAAAACTAATTAAAATTTCCCGGCAAACGATTTCGCGAAGGCTACGGCGTGAATGGGATATTTTTCCAATATACAATTACGGTAACAAGGGTGTGAATCCTGCCAACGCGCATTTCTATAGCGTGATGGCTTATAGCCATAACCTCTAAACATCATTGAAAATTACAAAAACAATTAATCTCAAGTATGCATCTCACGATCTGCTCACAGGGCTCAAAAGGTCCAAATAGTTAACACCTAGACTTAGACCCCAATCAAACTATTAACTAAGGCTCAGTTTAAAATAATATTTATTATTCATAATAACTTATTGAGGTTGACTTGGACCTCATGGGCTCAAGTAATGTCTTCATTTTTGACTTGAATGGTTAAAAGCACTGCAGACTTGTATACTAAAGACAGGGCGAACAGCGCGAAAAAATGACACCAGTTTATGGGTGTCATTAATACGAGTACCAACAGTATAAGGCCACACGGTAGTTCGGTCAGCGGCGGCGGCGAGTATTTTGACAGATGACGCTACTGTTTGCTTGTAGGAAGAAGGTTTAAGTAAAATGTTCGGATCGGCCTATCTTTACTAATTTTATCTATTGTAAAAAGGCTACTTAACTAAACGTGCCCAGTTAATCATCAAATTATTCATACGGATGCGGATTTAAAACCACGCGCACAAAAAAGTACTTGTGTGCATTATTTTAAGGGTCTTAACCCCACTGAGTCTCCTAACGGGCGCTGCATTAAGTACGCAGTAAACAGGAGCTGAATCGAGAACTAACGTTCATTGTGAAACAAAAATGCGCGTGTGTGCAAATAACAGTAAGCAGCTCTAGCCAAATTTTATCGAGTGAATCCATGCGTTTTTAAGATTGCATAGATTTGGAACCAAATTCATGAAATGTATAAGGATAGCGGAGTGCACGTGACCAAATTAGTGATCATAAGGCTCTGTTTCCACCAAAGCGGAGCTGTGTTTGATTAACCAATCAGATTTCGTCATTTTGACATAGCTCCGAAACTAACGGAAGAGGAATGTGGAAATGACAAAATCAGATTGGTTACTCAAACACAGCTCCGCTTTGGTGGAAACCGGGCCGAAGCGAAAATGCAACTTGCAAAAACAATTGGTGTTCCTGCAACACATTTGCCAGTCAATAGTCATAGGTCTTCGTTTGGCCCTCCTGCTGGTAGAGTAGGTACTCAGTGGGTAGCCCCCACAAAGGCTCTGTGTTCTGTAGGGCTTTAATTAAGTTTTGATCCCGCCTCGGTGGCTCCCTCTAGCGGGGAGCAGGTACGTGACGTTATTAAAATAATGTTGTTGTGATGAAATTCTTGCATGCGCTGGAAATAGCTCTTGCTATTTTATTCAACAAGGAGCAATCTTACTTTGTTTTTTGGCATGAAAAAAAAACTACGTTTTGTTGTTATAATTATAAATACGTGCTTGTTCGTAAAAGAGGGTAGTGGTGAATTGAATGCTGTTTTGAAGAATTCCGGTACAAATGGGAATGGGTGCGGCATGTAAATAGGATTTTCATAATAATCAAAGGCAATGAACGCAGGACGCGTCTGATATTTTAATGACAACCACATAAAATAGTCTTCGTTTACCTACGATAAAGAGTAAGTGAGTGAATGCACGTGAGTCTGAGTTCACTAGGCGCCTAGGCGCGTTAGACATTAAAGATCCATTGAAGTGAAACCACATATTTTAGCACTGGACATTTTTTAGAAGTTTATCAATGTCATCACTGTTTTTTTTTATAATTGTTGTTACTAGACTTTACAACATTGTTGTTACTATCTTTATAATGCAATATTTCGTTTAAAGAACATTGCTCGTTAACTGAACATAAAAACCAGGCGCAATATTAATTTCTTTCATATTTCAAATTGGAAGTAGTACATAACAAGATAATTTATATTCAAATTTTCGATATCCTAAAATCCACGAAGTCAAAATAATAAATCTCATTGGCATTTTAATTGAATGAACGTGGAATGAACTGCCTCGAATTCTATGATCGAGTATTAATTGACAATCGACTAGCTTCGGGATTTATTGCTAAACTAATTGGATTGGAAAAATTAAAAATTGGTAACAATACTCTGTATTTCGTTTTAATGTTCAATCTTTTTTTCGGTTTATTTTTAACCCCTCCTAAAATCTGTGACCCCTCCTTGATGCAATGGCGCGCTCTCGAATTCGAGATTATTTATAATTTAGGGCTCTTTAGTTTATAATTTCTAAATTTACTCAGGTCTGGTTTGGTGGTAGTCTTCGACCGTGGCTAGTTACCACCCTACCAGCAAAGATGCATCACCAAGCGATCTAGAGTTCCGGTGCAATTCTAGAAAAAGTTAAGGGTTTATTTTGCCCTTCCAAGTTGCTTACCATCAGGCGGATCAAGTACCTACTAACTTATCGAAGATTTAAAAGAAAGTACGGAATTCTACAATCTGACCTATATATAGTTTCTAGGTAACAACTCACTTTCACGGAAATCATCGCTGAATTAAAATGTTTTTCGTTACATAAAATATGATAAAATTGAATAAAATAAAGGTAAAGAGCAAAGAACATCTTTGTAAAGCGCCTGAAAGTTTTAATGAGGCAAACAGCCTTTGAGTGGCTGGTGCCTTTATACGGAACTCTACGCAATTTGCATTGAAATTAATGTTGTCTAGTAGAAACACGTGTATTTAACAAGGAGGGAATACAAAGGTTTACCTATTTCTCTGCTGCAATGAGCAGAAGGCCCCTGGTACGATTCCCATTTTGTGTTTTTATAATTTCTACATTGACTTAAGTCTGGTTCTGGCTTCGGCAGTGGCTGATTACCTCTCCATTGATAAAATGGATGTACATTGTACAGTCACGGAATGAAAAGTTTCGTCGATATTCAAATTAATTCGTTCAACGTATTGCGAGCATAAGGAGGTCGCGGGTTCGAATCCTGGGCACGCACCTCTGACTTTTCCGAGTTATGTGCGTTTTAGGAAACAAAATATCACTGGCTTAGCGGTGAAGGAAAACATCGTGAGGAAACCTGCATGCCTGAGAGTTCACAAAAATGTTCTCGAAGGTGTGTGAAGCCCGCCAACCCGCACTTGGCCAGCGTGGTGGGCTATGGCCAAACCCCTCTCAGTCTGAGAGGAGACCCGTGCCCAGCAGTGGGACATATAAAGGGGTTGAGATTGATTGATTGATTGATTGCGAGCACATATTACTTTTTGAAACAATGTTACAAACTAGTATGTTGTTATGTTGGTAATTGGTAGGGGAGAGTGGGGGAAACGCGAACGCGGGGTAATCACGAATCTAACAGTTCTAATATGTTAGAGAAAGATAGCCATATTTTACTTATATCTGGATAGTGGACTCTTGCAGTATTATAGTGCAAGTGAAAACCGACACTAAGGTGACGAACCTTTTCATTCCGTGACTGTATATAATTATAAGATGCTGCAATTGCATTAAAATGTCATTTACAATAGTTCGTCGCATTAGTCGCCTCAGCGGCGTAGGCCTCCCCCAACTTTTTCCAGAGCTCTCTGTTTTGAGCTCTACGCATCCAATCCGGTCCCACATTCTGGGTGAAAACATCTCGCCATCTTTTCCTTTGCCGTCCTCTTTTCCTTTTTAGGGTTCCATACCAAAATGGTAAAAATGGAACCCTTATAGTGAGACTTTCTCCGTCCGTCCGTCCGTCCGTCCGTCCGTCTGCCACACTCGTCTATTTCAGTAACTATTCAAGCTATCGACTTGAAATTTAGAATAGTTATAGGTAATAGTGACCCAACGCCATTGCAATCATAATATATTGAAAATTGTTTTAATTTTTATTTAAAAAGGGGGGAAAACCGGGTCGATAAAATTTCAAAATGAGATAACAATATTGAGTGGGATATCATATGAAAGGGCGTTACTTGTGTATTCTAAAACTAATTTTTATTTATTTTTATGTCTGATAGTTTTTGATTTATTGGGCAAACTGTCGAAAAAAATACCATTCCCCCCCCTTATCTCCGAAGTTTACCAATCGAAAAATCTGAAATAATTATGATCAATAGGAGTTAACGTAAATTTTACAGGAAAAATAAAATGAACTCGCTGACTAATATACTTTTTTTGATAATAACAATAATCCGACAAAAACAAAGTTACGTTTGCGGTTTGCCAACAAAAGTACCTACATGTAAATTATACTCGTAAATTCATGGACAAAAGTGATTCTTTCAATGTTTTACTTCTTTTATGGTATGGAACCCTCGGTGCGCGAGTCCGACTTGCACTTGGCCGGTTTTTTTTCTATTTCCTGTAACCCATTCCGTCACTTTTTTTGTCCATCTTCTGTTATCAAGCCTACAAACATGTCGAGCCCGTTTGAATTTTAATTCTATAAGTAATAATTTTCCTTATATTTTCAGTTTTGTCTTCATTCTAATCGTTTTGTTTCTCTATATCCATAACCTTTAGTCCCAACCTCTCAACTCCACCTTTCTTTGACAAATTGCTAGTTTATCTTCATCTGTCTGCCGTAGACTTAGCGTAGCGTATTTCGTCATTGGCCGTAGAGCCCAAGTTTGACGTCCTCATATACAGTGCGACAAGGCTATCTTGGCGCGTGGGGAAAATCGGTACTAACGCCGCTATCTTGTGATACTGTTTGATAGTTCGCTCTTTCGGTATATCGCTATTGTGTTTTGGATTGTTTTTGCTTAATGTTAATTAAAATAAAACTCAAATTGAAGTTAAATTGTGGAAATTTTATATTCTGGTGCCTTTGTTCTATAATTGCGCCCTCTTGACAGTGTCATTCAAGTGCCAATAGAGCCTTGTCGGACTGTAATAGACATTACTCTTAAGGGGCCTGTGAACTACAATGTCTCCATTCGTTCAAAATACCAAACCATTAGTAATTCGTGCATATTTGGATCATGTTGTGGTGTTATTCGGATTCATATAGTAATAATCTATGCTTCTGGCCATATTTTGTTTGGAAATACTTCTTTAAAACGAAATAATAATCAATTTTGATCAAAATTTTTATAACTTTTGTCGAGTTCCGTAATACCAAAAATTATGAATGTAAACTTGTAACTTCCTTTATTAACTGGTGTTTTTCTTTATCTGGACAATAAAAACTGTGCTCCTGAACTAATGCGATGTGAGAAAGTGTTGTTATTATTTAAATCAAATAAGCAGAAAACATGTCCTCTTTGACATAAAAATAAGCAAAACTAAATTCGTTTACAATTTCGTTTAACAAAAGTATTTCGGAACCAGATATAGCCAGGAGCATAGATTATTACTATATGAACCCGAATAATACCACAACATGATCGAAATTTGCACGAATTACAAATGATTTTGGTATTACGTTTATATGGGAGACATCGTGGGTCAGTAGACTCTTAAATTGATGGAGATGTATTATTTTATCAGACCTACGCATAGGACCTACGAGATATAATTACGTCAACTGAAAGTTAAAGACGTTAGACGACAAGAACAAATGAAAAAGCGCACGTGACAAACTCGCTTTTGTTTCAGAGCACACATCAGACAAGATACTTAGCTTCTAATGTAGGGATAAATAAATTATTATAATATTCGATAATAATTTAAGTTATGAAAGATAAAGATATTATTGAACTATCGTGGCAATATATAATAAGCTTGATCAAAGGAATGAAAAGGTCACATGGTACCATTGAGATACTATATGTACTAACGTTGGATGGTACTTACTTAGCTGTTTGTTTTCCCAGCATTTGTTACGACTATTTTACAATTTTTCACATAAAATTATGTAAAATGATAGTGGAAACAAGATTTTATACCTATTTACTACTTTGCTTACGACGAAACATTTAATTGATGCAAAAGCCGTAGATTTATTGATTAAAAAAGAATTTAATTACATAAGTATTAAAAATTGATTTACAAACCACTTCGGCCTGCAATTTTTTTTAATGAAATGTCGAAGTCTTGTCATAACTACGAGACTTTCTAATACGGCCGAAATTAATAGCCAGGAGATCCGGATTTTTCCTACCACAGATAGAAATTTGACATAACTTGTATGGAGCTTATTGTCAAATTTCTATCTCAGATAGGGCAAATCCGGATCGGTTTTGTTATTAATTTCCATTGTCAGTGTTTTGATAATTATTATTTTTGTTTAATCACCACCATTATGTCTTGTCTGATGTCTACGGCAACCTGGGTGTCTCCAAGTGAGCTGTGCAAAAAGTTTTTGCCATTAGGCACTGAAATGTTTTATGGCATCACTTAATTTGATCTTCTCGTAATGAAAGAATTTGTTTGTGTAGGTACTCGTATGCCTACACTGAAGTTTTTATATTAGGCTCAACAGTCAACATGTTACCGAGTGTAGTCATTATACTAAAAGGCAAAAAGGGGTTCCTTATATTAGCAAAGAAAGACAAGATTTTTCTAAGAATTCATCATGCCTGATGGAAAGCAATTATGAGGTCTAGAGTGGAGCGCGCTTGCCTAGAATAGGTATATTCTCTTCTGTTCTTGATTATTATACTTGACTGAGAATACGAAAGGTGGAAGAGTGTTCCGCACATTAGCGATTTGTATCAGAAACGTAGAAGAAACCCATTTCTTTCTATTTCGCTGAAGGAGGTACAAGGTGTCTTATAAATGTAACACGGAAAATTCAGAGGCGTGCCGGCTATTTAGACGTTTCTGAGGTTAGAAGACCCTACCCCGATTAGGATGCAGAATATGACATCAACATTCGACACTAAGAGGATATCACTGCTCTTTATTAGATTAGTATAATTGATAAGCAAAAACTCTACATCAGAAGACAATGGAAAGCCTAAGGAGACCTGCAACAGAAATCAAACACTTTAATTACCGCCTTGCTGAATTTATGCACTAAGCTATTCAAAACAAGGATATTCAGAGGCTGGTAGTAGGTAATTGGGTACAACATCCCAAGATTTCCAAGTGGATTTTCTCTTCAAGATGGTAAACGTGTAATTAATGGAAGCTATTGAGGCTAAAGATAGCTATGCCCATTCAAGCGATCGCAAGGTGATTTGGAGGGAAGTATGAACAATGGCGCCGGCTCGGCATCCGGTGCAACCGGTCGGCTTCCGGCGGCAGGTTAGTGGGGGATATTTATACCTAAAATCTTTAGGGGAAGGGTGTGATGAATTTCAAATTAGCTATAGATAAGCCCTTTAACCTGGGTTGGTGCAAGGTGGTAAATAGGTGGTGCTCCATCTCACGCATGATAAAGTAACGGTCTATTTATAGTTAGCTGAAGATGGGTCATCGTCTGGTCAGCGTTTAACTCATTTGATGGGTGCCACACAACCAGTACCAAATCACGTAGTACCCTTTAGACCGCAATTACTTTTCTTTACGGCAGAATATCCAGCACTATTTATACAAGCACTGCAAGAACAGTTCATCAATCATTGATAAAGTGTACTTAGTGTTATCTCACCTAGGTCGTTATGTATAATTGTTCAAATCTAAGATTAATGTTATGGAACGCCGATGGCGTACGCGGTAAGCGCGCGGAACTACTAGATTTCGTAAATGAACGAGACTATGACGTTATTGCCATTTGCGAGAGCAGACTTACTCCTCAAACTGACTTTAATTTACCTAATTATAAATGTTATCGCCAGGATAAGCATCTCTCTGGACGTGGACAAGGAGTGGCAGTCCTGGTTAAAGCTAATATTGAGCATATACAAATGGATGTCCCTTTTACGGAACATCTCGAGGCTGTTGCTATCCAGTTGAGGTTAACGGCAAAATCTAAATTCACTGTTGTATCAATATACCAATCTCCAAATCTTCCACTTACAATTAATGATCTAGACTGCTTGTTTAAGTTGGATGAGAAAGTAATCATAATGGGAGATTTTAATGCCCGTCATACATCTTGGTACGGAAATGTAAATAATAATCGAGGAAATGTTTTGTTTAACTACCTATTTCAAAATGATTACAACATTCACGCCCCCTTAACCCCAACACTGATGCACTACCAAACGGATTTCACACCTACGTTACCAGACCTCATAATCTCCAAGAATATTGCTGATATAACAACGCCTATAGCTATAAACGCCTTGTCCTCAAATCACTTACCAGTTTCTTTTGATATAGCGGTATCCTTTGAACGTGTCACTAAACGGCAATTCCAATACGGAAAAGCTGATTGGAACTTATATCGCCATCATATAAATAGCAAATTAAACATTTCTACATTTACGGTAACAAACACATTCGAAATTGAACGAAGCATTAGTAAACTTACTGAATTACTCCATCAAGCTAAAGATATTGCAATACCATCTAAAATGGCCCTCGAATCAACGATACCCTTACCTCGTAATATTAAACGGTTAATAAAGAAGAAAAATAGACTTCGCAGAAAACAACACGCAGAGACGAATACTGAAAATAAAAGGACTATACGAACTCAAATCAACCTAATGCAAATTACTATAAATAAACTAATTATTCGTCATAATGACAAAGTATGGACAAATAGATTGGCTAAAGCCGATAGATCAAGAGATGATCTCTGGAACCTTGTAAGATTACACAAAACTACATCACATAGGATTCCTCCTTTAAAACACGATAATAATACCATATCTGATCCCAAGCAACAAACCGAGATACTTGCCGATACATTTCAGCAGAATATGCAACTTACATCAAATTGGTGCAGTAACATGGACCTTGTAGTAAATGAAATGGTCGAATCAATTGAAACTGATGAACTTGAAAGAATAACTTATTTTGTAAAGCCGCATGAAATTCGAAAAAACCTTAGCCGTCTCAAGTTCAGGAAAGCACCGGGTGAAGATGGAGTTAATAATTATCTCCTTCGTAACCTACCTCAAAAGGCTGTAGTTCTTCTCACAAAAATTTTTAATGCATGTTTGCGCATATCCTATTTCCCTGATGTATGGAAAAGTGCTAAAGTCATACCTATCCACAAGCCTGGTAAGGATACTTCCCAAGCACTCAGCTACCGACCAATCAGTCTGCTACCGACTATGGGGAAATTGTTTGAAAAGGTCATACATCGGCAAATATCTCGGACTGCCAAAACCATAATTATTGATGAACAATTTGGTTTTAGGGAACATCACTCGACTGTTCAACAACTAGCTAGAGTTGCTGAACATATTTCACATAATTTAAACCTCGGCTGCTCTACTGGCATGCTTTTACTGGATCTTGAAAAAGCATTCGACACTGTATGGCATAAAGGACTTCTGTATAAGATGCTTTCGCTGGGCTTCTCAGTCAGTTTGACCAAGTTAGTATCCTCCTACCTCAAAGGTCGGAAATTTAGTGTATATATTGATGAAAACCATTCATACCCTAGAGACATACCCGCGGGAGTTCCCCAAGGCTCGATCCTTGGTCCCCTCTTATTCCTGATATATGTGAATGATATTCCCATTCAACCCTGGACAAGTCTAGCATGTTATGCAGATGACACTGCATCATACACGTCGTCTAAAGATGTTGACATCATTATTAGCAGACTCCAATGGGCTATTGAAGGATTAAGTTCCTACTTTACTTCTTGGAAATTAAAGCTCAATGAAAGTAAAACTGAAGCTATACTCTTCACACGTAGTCGTAAACCACCTAAACGTAAAATACATATCTTAGGGCACGAAGTTCCATGGGCTGGGTCTGTTAAATACCTTGGTGTAACTCTGGACAAGAAACTTAATTGGAGCGAGCATATAGCGAATTTGAAAGTCAAAGGTTTCAACGCTCTCAGTGCAGTTCATCCATTCATAAACCGTAAATCTAATCTAAGTCCCAAAACGAAATTAAAGATATACACAGCCCTAGTGAGGCCCTGCATCACTTATGCATGTCCAGTATGGAGCAGTACGTGTAATACAAACTACACAAAACTACAAGTAGTGCAAAACAAAGCATTAAAATCAGCATATAATACGCCATTCCGTACAAACTTATCCTCATTGCATAATCGTATCAAGTTCCCAACATTAAAATCCTTTATTTTGGATCAATCCAAAAAATTTTACCTTGTTTCAAACAAAAAACATGCTAATTCGCTTATCTCCGCAATAGGCAATAGTCGGTTGAAAAACTTGTCATACATCGATAAGTACAATCGTTACCGACTACCGCATCACTATTTTCTCACATCGGAGTGACGATGTGACATCGAGCGCTCTGCGCTTCGCCGCTTAGTTCCGCGTCCTACCTGCGCTTACCGGTGTTGATGTTAATTTAATACTAAATTAGGTGTTTATTTTGTAATATTCACCAGCCATCAGTATAGAATAATGATTAAAATGTATAGCTGCAATCCGCATCTAAGTTATACATACGACAAACAAGTTATTGTTGTGTTATGAAAGTGTTATTTGCCGATAAGTTCTGAAAAAGGTACATATCCCTGCATGAACTGTAAGTGCTCGTTTATATTTGTTTAACCTAGGCTTAGTACTAGAGATTAGACTGTATTTATTATTTATTTGTGACAATAAAGATATTTTGAAAACAAACAAACAAACTGCAAGAACAGTCCTTACCATCTAAGATCTATCAGAAATTATCGTGAATGTTTTGGACCCCCGGTCGCGTGAAGCTTTGAAGCTGAACCCAGAAAGCGGAATAAAAGGTTTCCTTTAAAATGTATTTAAGGGATAAGGAAGGATTATCGAAATTGCCCCAGCTAAGCGATCTGAGCTAGTCATAAATATATTCATTGCGAATTAAGGGGCCTGTGAACTACAATGTCTCCATTCGTTCAAAATACCAAATCATTAGTAATTCGTGCATATTTGGATCATGTTGTGGTGTTATTTGGATTCATATAGTAATAATCTATGCTCCCGGCAATATTTTGTTTGGAAATACTGCTTTAAAACGAAATAATAGTCAATTTTGATCAAAATTTTTATAACTTTGGTCGAGTTCCGTAATACCAAAAATTATGAATGAAAACTTGTAACTTTATTTATTAACTGGTGTTTTTCTTTATCTGGACAATAAAAACTGTGCTCCTGAACTAATGCGACGTGAGATAGTGTTGTTTTTATTACAAAACAAATAAGCAGAAAACATGTCCTCTTTGACATAAAAATAAGCAAAACTAAATTCGTTTACAAATTCGTTCAACAATAGTATTTCGGAACCAGATATGGCCAGGAGCATAGATTTTTACTATATGAACCCGAATAACACCACAACATGATCGAAATTTGCACAAATTACAAATGATTTTGGTATTACGTTTGTATGGGAGACATCGTATGTCAGTAGACTCTTAACTTCATCGTATACGCAGCCCTAATAATGAGATTATGGAAGGAATGGGAGATCCTTTGATGTTCGTATCTAGTACAATTCGTTATTAGCTAATTCCTGATTTAATATGGATTAACGGATTATATTATCTGAGAGGGTTTTACTACGCTCTAAAGGGAAATAGAATTTCCTATTATACTAGTTCGTACCCAGACTTAGTTGGTCTGATCGAAGAATACGAGACTTTGTTTCTTATAACCTTCAACTTCTCAATAATCCCGTACTTGCTTACATACGGGCACCATTGGAGCATTTTTCACTTTATTAGTCTTTTCAAGCGCGGCTGTTTACAAAATTTTTTTGATTCCACCTTCCTATTCTCCCACCTGAACACCTCGCCAAAGAAATCTTTATATTATCAACCATCTCAATGGTTCTACGACCACATAGGATGCCAGATTGTCATTGTTTAACCTCAAATCTTTAATGTTCACGCAAAACACTTATGGGATTATACACAAGACAAAAACTCCTGAAAAGCCGGCACAGCTGTTCCCCATAATTTTCCATCATTGGTGAGAGTGTGGTGATAGCTACCTATTAAGATATTTACCTGTACATAGGAGGATTGGGGAGGGATCCTCAGTTTCTCTGTGTTTTCTTAAGCAAAACTAAAAATCTTTCTATGCATTAGGATTGGACGCCACTGTTCATAGATACGATACTCTGTGCATGAATGTTGGAATTCCTTGGAAAATGTTACCAGTGTAAAGAGGATATAAAAATGAAGTCAAATAGATTGCGGCCGATGATATTATGATTACTAATTCCCTACCATTCACTACAGTTTTATTGTTGTAGGTAAGCTGAGTACACACTAGCATTGACTTACGAATAGTTGATGGTAGTTTACTTGGAATTCCTAAGTTCAACTAGGCATGGATCAATTGATAATTTCAGGATATGCCCGTAAAATGATTGCACGTTGACAGCTGATAGGAGTGAATGGCTATGAGGAAGAAGAGGTGATGTGCTGAGTCTATATTATATTGTGAGGATTGGGCGGAGAAGAAAAAGAAGCTCATGTCTGCTCCTGGCCTAGTTTTGGCCATGGCTGGTTGTCGGAGGTGATGTTGGCTAATGTTGGCGTTAAAGTCATGGACTTTAGAATCTGAGTTACGGATTCGCCATTATGTACCTGAAAAGACAAGTTGAGTTAGAAAGACAAACCTGAATTAGATCCTAAGGAGATGTCTCGGATTAAAACCCAATCCATTCGAATACCCAGTCCATAGAAATACGTCATAATATGTATTTTTTTTTTTTTTATTATTTTTTTTATTTATATTTGGTACACACAACAGATTGTTACAAAAAAAAATACATATTAAGTTATACAATAATCACAAGTTCTGTGGAACAATCCTTGAGAGTATGTACACATCAAATTTAAATTTATAGACGAAGAGTGCACTTAAAAACTAATAAAAAAAAAAAAAAATTACAAAAAGAGAGATACACAGAAAAGGAAAAAAAATAAAATAAAAAATAAATATATTTTGTAACATTGTCCAAAAGGCAGTTCAGGATTAAAATCAGAAAAATAATGGCTAACATGGAGAAGCTTTTACTTTTCAGATATTAAGGAAAATCTAACTATACGCGGTTTTCTGAATTTGGAATGAAAAATGTGATTTGTAGGTACGAGTATGTGTCGGGAACAAATTTTGGGAGTAATAAATTTTTTGATTATTTAGCTAACGATTGGTGCAATTTAGATCTAGTAGCTAATAAGTACTTCGCCCATCAAGCTGTCCAACGGGTAGGCGGCTCTACCACACACCTCAGAGAACATTATGATGCGGGTTTCCATCGCCAAAAAAAAAATGTATTGTAACCCATTCCTAACCCACTAGTATGCTGGTAGCGTGCATCGAACTACGAGGAGGTAGGTACGTCAGGCGTTTGATGGGCGTGATTTACCGCGCGCGAGCCACGCATCGCAATGCCGTTTTTAACACGTGTTTTAACCGATCTTACTCGACTCCGCAACGAAGGAGGTGGCCCGGAAGTCGTCACTCTTGCTGGCTCCCTGGTGATCATAGGTAGGGGATGTTGGTACAGGTAGTAAGTTTGAGTATCGACGTGCACTGCTGGACAGGATTTTTTGGAAATCTCTTTTTATATTCACAGTGATAGGTATCTAAACTCTTATCAGCAAACAAAACTGATGCTCCACTACTACGTCGCATCACCAATAACGTTCGCTCGTTTGGCCGACGGATGTCCACCGCTGGACAAAAGCCTCCTGCAATGATTTCCAGAACCGTTGTTCCTACGGCACTCGTATCCAGCGCCTTCCCGTGACTTTTTTAATGTCGTCAGTCCATCAGAGGGATTAGTATTTAGTACAGGTTTTTGTACGAAATTCCAGTCTACTCGCATCGCACTAACGAATCGAATTCCTACATTTAAATGGCCAGTCGCTGACATGCGGCTGTCAGTAGATGGCGCTGGCTGTAAATGTATGAAGGAATTCGATCGACTCGTTTGTGCGATGCGAGTCGACTCGAAATTCGTACAAAAACGTGTACTAAGCCCTCTGGTCGGCAGTTAGCCAACATTACACTTTCCCGTGCGGAGTCGTCATTCCAGCACTTAGAGTCCCCACCGACCGTCGGTTCTACTTGGGCCTCACCGATAAATTATATGAAAGCAAAGAAGTAAATTAATAATCTACTCTCAAGAAACATGTATATTATAACGTACATGACATTAACTATCTACTCGTACATCCTGCCTCTGGCCGGAAATGAAACGGCAGACGGCAGAACTACAAAGACGAATATTTTTTCTAGGAAATTATAAACCTCAGCTTTGACCAACTTGTTATTAATCATCTTATTACTTAGGTATCACTCCAAGTTAGTATCTGGTGAGCTTGCAGTCAAGTGGACTGCATAATAATACCGTACTAATATTTTGTAAGTGGCAGCATCGCACCCACAGATATGGATCGCACCGGCACGCTTATGATGAAGACAGCAATAAACATTGTCCTTTGGGGCTTTGTATAGACATCTATTGTGATGCAGTCGCCCCCTTAATGGCTCCTCCTGGGGCCTTATTCTGTATCGTTCACTTAAAGTATTTGCCTTCGTTAAGTTTATTTTGTTACCATTTATTGATTTGCGTTAAATATTTTGTTGCCGTGTTTGTTACCTTGTCTTTAAAAGCTAGCTCCAACGCCCTTTGCATTGTTGTTAAAATCAGAATTTAAATCAAAAATATAAATAAAAACTATCAGAATATAAAAGAAATAAGTACATAAATGAAAAGAATTAATTTTGTGTTGATTTTGATTTTTAGTTCACTTGAAAATTTGACAGACCGATAAACGCCATTTAAACACGTTTAGCGTGAGCTAAACGCCGATATTACCGGGTTTAGAATTTAAACCGCGTTTACCTTAAACTGCGTTCAATTTATGTTGGTGAAATGCATTAAACTCAGTTAGACGTGTGAACCGAGTTTATCTTTAACTAATCACGTTTATGTGCAATGGTGAAATCGGCCCCTAGTTAGTTAGTAACCCAAACTGGGTTATTAACTAAGAAAACGGAGGCAAAAATCCTATTTTTGTATTCTTTTTGTACAAGATAGCAACTAGCATGGTATACTGATATGATACCATACCGACCCAGGTTGGTAATTTGTGCAAAAATAGGATTTTTGCCTTCGTTTTCTTAGTTAATAACCCAGTTAGGGTTACTAACTAACTAAGTGAACGATACAGAATAAGGCCCCTGGTCATGATGGGCCAGAAATATTTTTTGAAAATTCACCCCAAGCCTGGGGGTCTCACCTGAGCGAAGCCGCAGGAACGATCTAGTGAAAAAGTTATATTGTAAGTCAGTTTGTAGTTTAGTCTGTTTAACTCTTGTCCGAACACTTTATTGTCCATAAATAAAGTTTTATATTACTTTAACAATACGTAAAGCATACTTAATGAAAGGAAATTAACAGGGAATAAGATTTGCGAGCGGATGCTTTGAATTTTTTAACGACATATGATATCGCAAGCAAGGCAACGATCTACCTTTCAAAGTGGGCACACTTACACTATTTTGATCTTGTTCTACTGTGTGGAAAGAAAGCTGTCTGAGTGATAGCCTGATCTATCAAGGCTGAAGCAAAACACTGGGCAGATCTGGGGCATAAGGATAACTCTCCACCTCCAAGGGCCTAACCAACCTCACGGTTATGGGGGACAAATGTCACATGAGAGGGCGCGTGTGCTTTACTTGCTCTTGGCGAATTACTGCGGTGCCTTCTTGACTGTATGGAAGCAGGCGTTATTTTGCGGAAGTCCATAATTAGCAGGACAATTTGTTTAATCGTAGACTATGATTTCGCATTGTGATCGCAAGACCGAGGAATCACAATAATCTAGACAAGGAAAAGTTCTCTTCAACTAACCGCCAAACAAAATGTTGACCATTTTACTAGTTGGTGCAGCCTTTTTCATCAGCAATTAAAAAATACGACACCAAGAGTATAAAACTGTCTACGTAAATGGGAAAGTGTTAGCAAACCTTGCATTAAAAGTAACTTTTATCCCTATGAAGTAGTATTAAGTATCTTAACTTAGTGAATAACCAAAATGGACCTAAACGTCTAACGATGGAGGTTTAAATTCCTTTAAGTTAAACGAAAGCTAAAAGCAGAGTTGGCCCTAACTTACCCTCGATCCCAAACATTAATTAGTTCCAATGTTGATTCGGAGAAGTAATTTAGCCGTTAGGAGCCATGTTTTACATTCAAACTGTTAGTGGAGCCATTCGCAAACTCAAACTGTAACTCAAAACTTAACCAAATTATGTCAAGTGACCTTTGGGTCCATATTGTGCTTTATTTCTTTCTTATTTCATAGAATTTTATAATTTATTTTGATATTTTTCATTGGAAACAAGCTTTTGAAAGTCAAATGGAAGTAGTTGGTAACTAGGTGCTCCAGACCAAATGTGGGAGCAGTACTCCATATGAGGCCGTACTTGCGCTTTATAGAGTTGAAGCCTGTGTTTTGGCGTGAAATAGTGTAGGTCTAACATTTATATCAATGGAAATAGTATTAAGTATCTTTGACGACCTCCGTGGCGCAGGGGACGCACGCTCGGATTCGAGTGGGAGGTCGCGGGTTCGATTCCCGCCACGGGCCCACTTTGGAATTTTATAATTTCTAAATTGGCTCAGGTCAGGTCTGGTGGGAGGTTTTGGCCGTGGCTAGTTACCACCCTACCAGCAAAGACGTACCGCCAAGCGATTTAGCGTTCCGGTATGATGCTGTGTAGAAACCTTTGGGGTGTCATAACTTACCCCTTCCAAGTTAATACGCTAACATCTTCGGCTGCATCATCACTTACCATCAGGTGAGATCGCAGTCATGTACTAACTTGTATTGCGTAAAAAAAAATAGTGCTTGGATTTTGAAGCACTCCGAGTTTCTTAGTACCTAGCTTAGCATTACCTTCTAAATGACAACGGAATTGGACATCATTCGTGATGGTGACGCCGAGAATTCCTATACTGTTGGAACACATAAGGGGAACGAACCAGTTTCATTTACATTTTCTAAATTTCAGTATTGTCTGGTAACTTTGGCTGCGACTGGTAGCCACTGTACCGAGAATGACATACCCCTAAGATGCACTCCATATAATATAGCGTTCCAGTAAAATATTGTGTAGCAATCGATAGATTTTCCTTCCATGTTAGAAGGTACGACTCTTCCTCAACTGCATTGTCATTCATGTTATTATGGTTCATCCTTATCATGGTATTTTTTGAAAATGAAAAGAAAAATCTTTATTTTCACATAAGCCTAACTTACAGACTCTTACGAAAGCTCAAAATTCTACCGCCATGTTGGAAAGCAGGTCTACATCGAGAAGAACTGGCAAGAAACTTGGCACTTGTTTTATTGAAAATGTCATTATATTCACTGTCAGTAAATTAAATAATTTTTATCAGAAGACAGAGGGTCTCTCATACCCAGAAGCATTATCATTGAAAAATTCTTCAATGTTATCAAAACCCTGATTTGCAATTTTTTTTTTTACTGTTACTTTAGATTATCAAGGACCTAAAAAACCTTGTAAACTTCTAACACAAGCTGTCCATCGCACGGAAACTCAGAAGTAGTAAAAACAATCAAACAACGGAAGCGCCGAACCCTTAGAGCGTGAATCCCTTCTTAACATCTTATTGCCTGTCAGACGATTTACGAACTTACCCCGTCAGATTAAGAACCATTGTAGTTGGGGAGTGACCAGTGGTTTAATTTTGCAGATGTTTCCTGACAGCGCGCAGTACCGTAGTTGAGTAAATTATGAATATTTAATGCTTTACTTACGAAGGTCCAGTGATCTTCTCTAGCTCTACAATGGTTCTAAACAAAGTACGTTCCTTAAATTCGTCACCAACTCTTAGACAAAATTTTGGACACATATACGTCTTATTAGTTACTTAGACCCTTCTTCTTTTTAGGGTTCCATACCAAAATGGTAAAAATTATTGTGAGACTTTCTCCGTCCGTCCGTCCGTCCGTCCGTCCGTCCGTCCGTCTGTCACACTCGATTATTTCAGTAAGTATCGAAGCTATCGAACTGAAATTTGGAATAGTTGTAGGTAATTGCGGCGCGCCGCCATTGCAATCATAAAAAATTGAAAATTACTTTTATTTTTATTTAAAAAGGGGGGAAAACCGGGTCGTGAAATTTTCAAAATAAGATAACAATATTGAGTGGGGTATCATATGAAAGGGCGTTACTTGTGTATTCTAAAACTAATTTTTATTTATTTTTATGCCTGATAGTTTTTGATTTATTGGGCAAACTGTCGAAAAAAATACCGTTCCCCCCCCTTATCTCCGAAATTTACCAATCGAAAAATCTGAAATAATAATGATCAATAGAAGTTAATGTATATTTTACAGGAAAAATAAAATCAACTCACTGACTAATATTCTTTTTTTGATAATAACAATAATCCGCCAAAAACAAAGTTTGCGGTTTGCCAACAAAATGTAAATTATACTCGTAAATTCATGAACAAAAGTGATTCTTTCAATGTTTTACTTCTTTTATGGTATGGAACCCTCGGTGCGTGAGTCCGACTCGCACTTGGCCGGTTTTTTCTTCTCATGAGGTCCTAATTAGTAATTAATAATAATTCCGCCATAATTTCTATATGTCCTATGTCTTCGATATACCTACTAACCGAATCAAAGTATTCAATTCTAATATCAAAAAGCCTACACAGTTTCCTAGAAAGCTCGTAAGCCCGAACAATCAGGAATTAAATCAACAACGCAATCAGTGCGGACTGCACGGTGGCGCGCGGCGCACGTTTCTGCGCCTACGCAGTCGCATATGCTGTGACTTGTGAGACAATACCGATGTGTGTTGTGCGTGTGTGTGTTGACTGGGATTCGTTTTGTGTGTGTCTGTGCAGGTGGGTAAGAATTTGGTGATACTTATATTTATAAAAAATCTTAATCTTATACCTTTATCTTATCTTATCTTATCTTATCTTATCTTATACCTTTAAACGAGCAATTCTTGTATATATATTTCTATATAATCTGGATCTCGGGAACGGCTTTAACAATTTTCATGAAATTTAGCATACAGGGGGTTTTGGGGGCGATAAATCGATCTAGCTAGGATTCATTTTTATAAAATGTCGAATTTACCAAAAAAATAAAAATATGACTACTGCTGCCATCTATTGGCCACCGAGTGAAACTCGGTCACCCAGATATTTCTGAATAATTTTCACAAATTATATAGGTATTTACAGTATTAAAGTCAAAGTCAAGATGTCTTTATTTCACATAGGCCTAACGTACAGGCTCTTTTAAAACGTTTATAAGATATTTGTTGCACAAGTAAAAAATATTTGTTGCACCTATGGGGATAACTACAAGTCGACTTTACGAGGGTTTACAAACTATTAAATAGGTACCTAAGTGCTTTTTAAATATTTTTCCATTTTATAGAGTCAAATAAATAACGCGAAGAATTTATTGAAGGAGAGGGGGAGGAAAAACGATGAGGAATTCCCCCGTTAGCACTTAGCAGATAATCCTAATCATAGTTTACATTTTACACCTTTTTATCCAATTAAATTAAATTATAGTGCAACTTTTCACCTAAATATCCATTTTTCAACCTGAAGTCAACCACAAATATAAATTTTGGCAGGTCTGTCAAAATTTCAATTCAAAATATCTTTATTTCACATCGGCCTACCGTACAGGCTTTTATGAAATATTAATACGATATCTACAGGCGAACCTAAGTGAGAAAACTATTAATGAGAGTATTTCCCGTCATTTTGCCTTCTTATCACAGAAACCTGGTTTAGTGAGAAACCTCTATAAAGCAACAGATGTCAGTCCCTTAAGCTCTCACTTAACCAGGTTTGACTGTTTATATTTGGAGTCTGGAGATAAAACTAAGCTTACAAGGAGGGTTCTCACATGTGACATGTGAAGCTATCCTGAAAATACTTACAACAAACTACATTTACCACAATCAAGATTAACGGTACACAGAGCTAGTCCTTACGCTGCGTCAATAAAAATATATAACCACCTTCCCAATTACATCCGAAATGAAGAAAAAGAAATAAAATTTAATAAATTATTAAAAGATTACCTCATCTCAAAGGCGTTCGACTATACGATTGATGACTATTTTAAGGACGAAACGAATAAAATCGGTCCCCCTATCCCAGTAAAAGGAATTGCTACGCCCATCCTGGGCATTCACATTACAAATTGACTTCACATTATTAATATTTTATCGTATATTGTGTAATCATTGTATGTATGTGAAATGGCAAATAAAGAAATGAAATGAAAATGAAATGACATGAAGCTAATTTCGTAAGCTCAAATAGGTACCTAAGTACCGATCTACATAACCAGCTGAATATGGTGAATCTAATTGAAACCTCCTTGTTACTATTTTTTGACACTTCTTGAGTTCTTCAGCCTATATTGGTTCCCGAAAATAGATAAAAATAGTCAAGATAGGCCCAACATAACATTTTACGTAAACGTTCTTCATACATGGAAATGTAGCGCCATCTGTCGAAACTCCGGCGAATTACATGTTTATTTTTTTATAATCTATGTGTCAGTGGTCACCTTGCCTGCAATATTATAATTAATTGAAAAAAAGAGAAATAGGTCTTTATCTATACTGACACTGACGGGGGAGGGTGCAAAATAGTTATTTTTGCTCCCATAAACTGGCGACATTTTTTCGCGCTGTTCGCCCTGTCTTTAGTATACAAGTCTATGTTCCCGAAATATTATTTTCTGCATTTTCCCTGATTTGGAGCTATCGGGGAACCATATGAAGTAAATGAGTATTTTTACCAAAGTTTTTATGAAAAACGTGAAGATGTATGCGTAATGCGTTATGCTCGCAAGACTCATTGCCTACGATGTAAAATTAGTCCACTATTTGGGCAAAACCATAGGCTTATTAATCTATGGACGACGGGTGTAATACAAAATTCACGAAAAAAGTGTCCCGAGAAAACCTATATAAACGAGGGTAAAGGAGTATTTACTATAAACAAACTAAAACATTGTAATTTATGTGACTTATACCATTACTATACAGCCTAATTTTCAAACACGAGACTGAAGTGAGATTGTATGTCTCTTCGCGTTTTGTATGTCATTCGGTTCGGACCAATCTTATACCTTTAAACGAGCAATTCTTGTATATATATTTCTATATAATCTGGATCTCGGAAACGGCTCAAACGATTGTCATGAAATTTAGTATACAGGGGGTTTTGGGGGTGATAAATCGATCTAGCTATTCATTTTTAGAAATCTTATCTTATACCTTTAAACGAGCAATTCTTGTATATATATTTCTATATAATCTGGATCTCGGAAACGGCTCAAACGATTGTCATGAAATTTAGTATACAGAGGGTTTTGGGGGTGATAAATCGATCTAGCTATTCATTTTTAGAAAATGTCGAATTTACCAAAAAAAATAAAAATATGACTACTGCTGCCATCTATGTTCGGACACTTTTTAGCGCTGACTACAAATCCTTAGTTTATAAATCAATGGGCAAAACTAATAAAATTTGAATTTTCGCGCCTGGAAGATATTTTTTTATTTATTTATTTATTTATTATGGAACGACAAACAGTCTAACACTACAATTTTACATTAATAACATAACTAACACTAGAAAACATCAGTGTATGACCCATCCGTTGTTCACAGGTAATCCAAAAGTAGGTACATGGTGAGGGCAACACAAAGTAATCAATATTTCGTTGTATCTACTTTTAATATAGGATATTTCTAATATAATAAAATCCTTTCTTAGATGATGATAAAGTTATGATAGAGCTATGTAAACCCAATTTAATTCAGATCCAAGCAGTTTTTGTCAGCCAGTTACTTAGTTAGGTACTTTTTCTTTTACTTAGAAATATACAGATTATCTGAATAATTTCGATCAATTAGGCGACCTGTAATTGTATGGTTGTTGTTCCAAGTATAATCTCGTCAGATCTAGATGTTCCCATGACGCCCTAATTATAAGAACACACGTTAAACATGGCTTCCTCACTTATCTCGCAGGTAAATGCACACATATCACGTTCTCCTGTACCCGCGACGCGATAAAAACCTAGATAATTAAATGCTATAATGTTATTATGTAAAATAAGAACATGGGATGGCAAAAAAAGAGTGGGCACGAATTTAAAGCGCATTAGGTAGAAGTACATTATTATAAGGTGGGTACAAGGCAAGTTGACAAGTAAGTAACTAAGTAAGTAATTGATATTCAAATCAGGCTCGCATGTATGAAGCTCCTCGGAACAATGACGTAGCTTCACTAGTTCGAGGACCCTGCTCCTCTTATCTAACACGCTGATATACGCTGCCAAAGATACGCAGTATAGAAGCACCTAATTTTATCTACTACGCGCAAATGCAAGCATCAACAGAGATAAGGTTGTGTAATTAATGAGATGAATCAAATATTATATGTATAGATTTTTGAAAAATAAATCTTCGACTTAAATAAGAAGTCTCAATGCGAACTGAAATCATGGGCTTTACTGTCTTGTGATGTATAAAATTCAAAATTTCTAAATAGTAATAGTAGAGAGTAAAGTTAATTATTCCGTACTTTTATTAACTTTTTATCATTGACATAATATTGTTGTAAATGGCGCCCATGTACTAACCAAGAATGTGTTCTTAGGGCCTACGGCCACCATGACGTAGTTTGCTCTATCTTAAATAACTCATTAGGTCTGGACTTACCGGAAATGGAAATCCCTTTAAGATGTTCAATCTTATTCTCCATTTCATCCAAATACAGATTTAACAAATCTAACCTTCGAATGCCAAATGATTGATGGCAGCAAGGGCAAAGTATAACTATTCAACAGATATTCCACGTTTATTTGTTAAGCGGTAAACGCTTCATATCTTAAATTTTGTATATCAACGGCCTAATGTTGTTTTTCTTCGTCCTTGAAGGCGAGGGAGGGTCTAAGGTCGTTGACCCTTTAAGAGACTATTTCAAGGCATGAACTATCAGACTTATTACTTCAAGGTATTTAGATGCGGCGCGACTAATACTAATTTGATGAGTCAGATTGTTTAGAACGAGTCTTCTGAACTCTGCAATATAATTTTGCGATTCTTAAAGCAGCTTATGTCTGTGACATCGTCAGGAGTTTTTAGTTAAGTATGTATCTAGTTTTGAATCTTCTTCTTCACCTTTTTACCACAAAACGATCTTAAAGCAAGAAATGATTCTTGTGTAAGTTAGATAGATTGATTAACCATACTTAATTAATTATGAAAATGAAAAAACTTAAATTCTTCACACAGGCCTATCTTACAAGCTCCTATTAAAAGTCAAAAGTCTCTCGCCTAGTTTGGTTATCAGGTTTGCACCAAGAAGAACTAGATAGAAACTCGGCACTAGCTCTTTTAAAAATGTCATTATTAACAAGTTTTCTTACATAGTACGTAAGTAAATTAGGCAAATTTTTACAAAAACTCGTCAGGCAAATGAAGCATTCATTTCAAGAATCATTGTTATTAAGAAATTCTTGAATGACATAGCGAGAGTCGCTAATCGATATGCCACTGAATTATTTCTAGATGTTTTGTAACAGCAGTCCAAAACATACTTCGGGGATATATTTCAGAAACATACACCTATGAAAATTAAAAAGTATGGTTCTAGAAATAGGAGCGCTGCCGTACCTGCTAGTAGAGGACAATAAGTACAATGTATGTACGTGAGTCACTAATTTAGTATCCCTCCGTCCTCCAGGGATGCTCCTCGCCGCATACACAATTGCAGGAGTTAGACAGTTAACTGACATTATTGCAGTCTGTCGGTGCCGTTTGAGCTATTTTAAACCGAGTATAGTTGGGTGGTTTGTTTAAACAGTCCGTGCGTTAAATTCTGTACTAAGTTTCAACTGGGCGATCCCGTGGGAGTTTAAACTAAATATTATACTCCCTTATTCCTTCTGTACATCATGCATTCTGTAAATCTATCGTATTGAATGCAATATTCGTGCGATTCCCCGTCGTTTTTCAGATCAAAGGTCCGTAATTGTGGGTTACCTGGTAGAGATCACTTTAGTGATAAGGTCGCCCTTTGTGTTTCTCTGTTTTCCTTTCGTTGTAATTTTATGTACTCATTTTAAGCAATAAAGATATTTAAATAAAATAAATAAATAAAATATTCTTACGCTCCACGATACTGAGTCAACGAGTTATGAGCTAATCAGGCAAGATTACTTTTTTTAATAATCCTTTATCTGAACAGAATCTGTTATCACACACACTTCTTCACACACACAACACTTTCGACGCACATTTCATCCCGACACCGGAACATCCTCAGGAAGTGACACCGGTGATCCTGAGAAAGTCCACACTATATATCCTATCCTATCCTATCCTGTCATATCCTATTCTATCATATCCTATCCTATCTTACTGATATATAAAAGCAAAAGTTTGTAAGTATGAATCTTTGTTACTTTTTCACGCCGCAAATGCTGAACCGATTTGGCTGAAATTTTGAACATAGATAACTAATAACCCGAATTAACACATAAGCTACTTTTTATCCCGGATAAATCCATGTTCACGCGGGACTAGCGAAAAACCGAAACTCACGAGCGGTCATTGTCGCGTGTCAAAGATCACATGCGTTTTTATGGACCGTTCAGTGGCCAAAATCTTTGTAGCTATGAAAACGGCATATATGGAGATTGCTAAAACCAACATGTACATTTTACAATACCAGCCTCATATCAGGGATCCATGCTTTTCATTATGTAGCGTGTGGGTAATGGTTATAATTTGACCGACTCTCTACGCGCGTAATAACCTATAGTAATTGTTACCTTGTCAGTAAGTTTGCTCTTGAGTGTCTTGGTTCGGATTTGTGTTGTGTTAAGGATTGAGTATTCAACTAACAGGAGGAGAAATGATAGTAAAGTATTTAAAACTGCACGTCCGCGTCACCGGCGCATTACACTCAAACAGACAATGATACGAGCATATTCAAAAATTGACAATATTTTTGGCAGTACTTGTGCCGTAAATATCTACTTTCTCGTTCATTCAAGATGTATTGTAATTAATAGTAAAATTGCTCAAGAATGAAAAATGTGGTTAATTGAAGAAAACTGAATTTTATTTGAAAAAATCCTAACCTATTAAATATAACGAGGACGAAAATAGAATCGCTTTTCTACTCCTGTTAGCTAAGTACTAAATGGTAACAAAAGAAAAGAGAAAAAGATTAGATGGTTTTAATAGGTTTTAGTAGTACTCATGTAATGAAATGAGTGACATTTCATTCATTTGAATTTGCCGCGCTTCGCGTATCAGCTGTCTGTCGCGTAGGTACCTATGATTAGTGATCTGTGTCGATGATTAAAAATGGCGAGGGACGCTGAAATTGTTGTGTGCATTTTTGTCGTAATAAAAACTCATAGAAAGAATGTGATTGAGGACTCGAGATATAGTGAACTTTAAATGTCGTTTCTTTGTTATTTCAGGTGAGATAGAAGTGTAATTGTCGTAACTTGATAATAACTAGATAATTGTAAAATAAAACAAAACTTGTAATAAAACAAAACTTTGTTATTTCAGAGAAACAATTTGTTGTTTGTTTTTGGAGATCCTCAAATGTCTTATAAAACGACATTTTTGTGAACTAAGAAAATATGGACCGGCTTCAGTTTGAGTTTACGATGATAGCCTCAAATGATGGCAAATCAAATGTATTAGCTATAACCTCAATATCTACTGAAGAAGGAAAATGTTATGTTTTACCCGAGGAACTGAAGCCGGTGAGTCATCATACATATATTGTTAAAACGAACACTTTCACAAAAGTAAAAAATAGCATTAAAAAAAGACACCAGAGTAGAAAAATATGGATAAAGTTGGATGAAAATCTAAAGAAGACATATGTAGATGAGGAAGGTAATATGCAATTTTTAGATCAATATTTAGATGAAGTGAGCACAACACAAGCAAAGGACAAAAATGACACTTTGCAACAAATCTTGGAACAATTAATAGAAACTACAACTAAGAAAGAAAGTCAACATAACTTAAAACATATCTCAGAAAAATTTATTATTGAAAAATTCACAAGCAAAAATCCTAATGCGATGCAATGGATAGAAATTTTTGAAAAAGAGTGTGCGCGCTTTAATATAACAAAAGATGAGACAAAAATAGATATTTTGAGGTTATTTTTAGATAAACCTTGTTTGGATTGGTATAGCTCGATGATCATAAAACTAACAATAAATTCTGAATGGAGTGAATGGAAAGACAAGTTTTTAGAAACTTTTAAAAACCAAGGATGGGACATAGTCACATATGCTCTCGCATTTAGGTATAAAGAAGGACAGTTAATTGATTATGCCATAAAAAAAGAACGGCTTTTATTAGAGATAAACAAATCTATAGATTCCAAAACAATGATAGATCTTATTGCAACTGGTTTACCTGGATTTATCTTAAATAAGTTAAACAGGGATGAACTCAACAACACTACTGACTTGTTCAACGAGATAAGAAAATATGAAGGCACGATGTATAAGAAAAACTCAACTAACATAAAGAGCAGTACATTTTATAATAAAAATAAAACTTATGAGAAGAAGTCATGTAAGACTTGTGAGTCTTTGGAAGTCAAAGGAATTAGATATCATCCAGAGGAGTCATGTTGGTTCAAGAAAAATAAAAATGAACCTGAAAAAATTCTTAAAACTAAAAATGTAAACAATAACTCCATAATTGAAGTAGACATAAATACTGAGAAAAAAAACTAGTAAGCACACCATTAATCAAAATCAAGCTTTTATTAGAAAATAAACTAGAAGTGAGTGGTATTTATGATTCAGGCTCACAGATTTCTATAATAAATTCAAGATTAATAAAAGTAAAAGAAAAAAAAGATGATGTGAACATAGCATACATGAAAACGGTTAATGGTGTGAAGAAGATGGATGGCTTGATAACAATAAAAATTAAAATATTTGATTTAGAAGAAGAGGTGGATGTATACATAGTAGAAAATGAAGATTTTGATGATTTCATAATCGGATTAGATATGATAAAGAAATTCAGATTAACCCAAAATGAGAACTTGCAGATAGAACAAAAGAAAATAACAAATAAAATAGACAGGATGTCTAAAGATAATAGAAATGAAGATAATAATATAAAAAAATATACAGTAAATTTCAATGAACACATAGAAACAGAGGAATTTATAAGTATGACAGACCATTTAGATAATCAAAAGAAAATTGAGATAGAGAAAATTATAAAGGAATATAAAACAATATTTGCTAAGGACAAGTATGATATAGGTTCAGTTAAAGATTATGAAGCTCGCATAGATTTACAAGTAAATAAATATTGTAGTAAAAGACCATACAGATGTACAATACAAGATAGATTAGAAATTGAAGAGCAAATATCGATGTTACTAAAGAACAATTTAATAGAAGAATCATACAGTCCTTTCGCTGCTCCAGTGACATTGGCGTTTAAAAAAGGTGAAAATAGAAAATCCCGTTTATGTGTAGATTTCAGAGAGTTAAACAAAATAGTTATACCACAAGCTCAACCATTTCCTTTGATAGATGATCTAATTATTAAAACTAGAAATTGCAAGTATTTTACTACACTAGATATAAACTCAGCATTTTGGGCAATACCATTACGGGTGGAAGACAGAAGTAAAACAGGATTTGTCACACAAGATGGCCACTTCCAGTGGACCTGCCTCCCTTTTGGCTTGAAAACATCACCAGCAATTTTCCAGAGAATCTTAAGCAATATTCTAAGAAAACACAATCTCACAGGATACTCGGTTAACTATATTGATGATATTTTGATATACTCGTCTACCTTTGAAGAACATATAAGGCACATTAGAAATGTATTAGAGGCAATAATTAAAGAAGGCTTTAGACTGAAGTTTAAGAAATGTACCTTTGCTTCAGACTCGGTAAAATACCTCGGCCATATAATTCAGAACAATTCAGTAAGACCACTAAAAGACAATTTGATTTCAATAAGGAACTTTCCAACTCCTAAGACGCAAAAGAACATCAGACAATTTTTGGGAAAAATAAACTTCTACCATGACTATATACCAAGAAGTGCAATTATCTTAGATCCATTACACAATTTATTACGAAAAAACGAGAAATTTGTATGGTCAGAGAAATGTGAAGAAGCATTCAATCTGATAAAAAGATATTTATGTTCGCAACCGGTCTTGGAAATATTCGACAAAGACTTACCAATCAAAATCTTTACCGATGCATCTTTGGAGGGCATTGGAGCAATATTAAAACAGACACAACTAGATGGTAAAGACAAACCGGTGGCATATTTCTCAAAAAAATTGAATGAACATCAAAAACGGAAAAAGGCTATATATTTAGAATGTCTTGCTATGAAAGAAGCTGTTAAATATTGGCAGCACTGGCTCATCGGAAAACAATTCACCATTTACTCAGATCACAAACCTCTAGAGAACATGAACATTAAATGCAGGACAGATGAAGAATTGGGTGATCTCACATACTACCTATCTCAGTATGACTTTACCGTAAAATATATACCTGGTAAAGAAAATGTAGAAGCAGACTGTTTGAGCCGAAACCCTGTATTAGAACCAGAAGATAACAGAGAGGAAACATTGAGAATAGTTAATTTAATACAAATAAAAGATATAGTTGGAGACCAAGAGAAAAATGAAACAATAAGAGAAAAGAAACAAAATTTAATACTAAAAAATAATATCTATTATAAAAAAATAAAGAAACAGGAAAAGATTATCCTCTCAGAAGAATTTAGTAAAAAACTTATAAAAAAGGTGCATGAAGATTTATGCCATATTGGGATCAGACAACTGCAGAAAAAAATAAGTTCAATATATACGGCTATAAACCTAACAAAAAATATCATAAATATTTGTAAAACATGTGAAATATGCATAAAAAATAAATCAAGATGTCAAAAAAATTGGATTAATGTCACAACTGGGACCAGCTACCAAACCATTTGAAATAATGTCAATGGATACTATTGGTGGATTTGGAGGATCTAGGTCTACAAAGAAATATCTACACCTTTTAGTAGATCACTACACAAGATATGCATTTATTGCGACTTCGAAAACCCAGAATGCATGTGACTTTATAAATTTAACAAAGAAAGTACTAGAGACAGATGAGATTGGAATTATCCTGACAGATCAATATCCGGGCATAAATTCAAGAGAATTTAAACAATTTTTGCAGGAGAATAACATTAAACTAATTTTTACAGCCGTGAATACACCATTCTCGAACGGCTTGAATGAAAGATTAAACCAAACAATAGTAAATAAAATAAGGTGTAAAATGAATGAGAAAAATAATAAGAGAACATGGACAACACTGGCAAGAGAATGTATACAAAAATATAATGAAACAGAACACTCCGTTACAGGTTTTGCACCAAAATATTTACTGGATGGTACAAATGTCAGTATTCTACCAAATGAATTCAAAACAATGGAAAAGGACGACAAGTGGATTGCTGATAGAAGATTGGCATTAGAGAATACAATAAAATCTCATGAGTACAACAAGAAAATATTTGATAGAAATAGAAAAATGCAAGAATTTAATGTAGGAGACAGTGTATATGTAGAAAATGGAAATAGACTGAATAGAAAGAAATTAGACGAATTAAAAATAGGCCCTTTCAAGATAATAGAGAAAATATCGAATTCCATTTATAGGATTGATACAGGCAACAGAAAAACAGAATCAACATTATTTCATATAACAAAATTGCAACCTGTCATAACAGAGGCTGAAGAAGATGAAGGAGATGATAATGAATATGAAGATGACTTATAAGTACATTTTACAGATATATTGCTTAGAATTTTCGCTCTTAGGGGGGGAGATGTAATGAAATGAGTGACATTTCATTCATTTGAATTTGCCGCGCTTCGCGTATCAGCTGTCTGTCGCGTAGGTACCTATGATTAGTGATCTGTGTCGATGATTAAAAATGGCGAGGGACGCTGAAATTGTTGTGTGCATTTTTGTCGTAATAAAAACTCATAGAAAGAATGTGATTGAGGACTCGAGATATAGTGAACTTTAAATGTCGTTTCTTTGTTATTTCAGGTGAGATAGAAGTGTAATTGTCGTAACTTGATAATAACTAGATAATTGTAAAATAAAACAAAACTTGTAATAAAACAAAACTTTGTTATTTCAGAGAAACAATTTGTTGTTTGTTTTTGGAGATCCTCAAATGTCTTATTAAAAATGGTGGACTTAAACCATTGTTTCTGAAGTTTGAAAAGTATCTCTTTTATTACTTCAGCCAAGTACGTGAAGCAGGCAAGCAAAAGGGTTCCGTGGGGTTAATATTATATGAATGGATACCATTTTCGATAAACGGCATAAATTCAAGGATTCAACTCTCACACGACCTTTCAAAATTCAGTATTAATTTATTTTATACAAAAAAAAATGTTATTTCCGTAAAGTGACATTACACTGTTGCGGTTTCGCGCCGCGATTTCGCACACCGCATCGCCGCGCCGCTGCCACTTGCCGATGTTACATTACAGAGTAGGAACAAGTAGAGTATCTCTGTAAAATATTGAATATCTGAAATTTCTCAAAATATCGAGTATATTATAAAAGCCGTAGAACAAAAGTTGTTAGTTCAATGTACTTAAACAAAAACGGCCGAGAGCGATTTGGTATTTTTAGGGTTCCGTACCCAAAGGGTAAAAAAGGAACCCTATTACGGAGACTTCGCTGTCCGTCTGTCCGTCTGTCACCAGGCTGTATCTCTTGAACCATGATAGCTGTAGGCTTGAAATTTTCACAGATGATGTAGGTATTTCTGTTGCCGCTATAACAACAAATACTTAGGTACTAACAAGTAGAATAAAATAAAATATATTTAATGGGGCTAGCCCATACAACAAACTTGTTTTTTTTTGCTTGTTGTAGGTAAACAGGAGGTCGGGCGGATTGAAATATCTTTACTCTAATTTACAAGTTCTTTTAAGGAACCCCAAAAAAACAACCGGCTTTGGGGAATGTCTATGCAAGGTCGGATCACTCCGGGCGGGGTTAAAACGCTAGAGCGTTGGGCCGAGCGTCGGAAAAAACGTTAAAAACGATGCAATTATCTCTCGTATCCATTAAATTGAGATTGAATCCAGCCGAAACCGGCCCTCGTGTTTAATGCTCACACCGATTTGTTAGAGTGCTTTCACATTATGTTTTTAACCGCCTGCGAAAGAAGGAGGATTATATTATTGCTAATTTACAAGTTCTTTTAAGGAACCCCAAAAATCAACCGGCTTTGGGGAATGTCTATGCAAGGTCGGATCACTCCGGGCGGGGTTAAAACGCTAGAGCGTTGGGCCGAGCGTCGGAAAAAAACGTTAAAAACGATGCAATTATCTCTCGTATCCATTAAATTGAGATTGAATCCAGCCGAAACCGGCCCTCGTGTTTAATGCTCACACCGATTTGTTAGAGTGCTTTCACATTATGTTTTTAACCGCCTGCGCAAGAATGAGGATTATATTATTGGAATGTGTGTATGTATGGGGTTGCTGGGTTAAGTCCAAGAGTCTTGGCGAATTAGCGGGAGCTATTGATAGATTTGATACGATTTAGGGTGTTATTTAAATTCTTAAATAGTGGAAGTAGCATTAATTAAGACTTCACCATGACGTTCGTGAAAAAATTAAGAACTTTTACCTACGAGTAGACACGACTAGAACTAACATCATATACTTATTGACTATTGTAATAATTTTATTAATTTCCTTGTTAATTCTGCGAATTTAGTTTTGCTCCCTCTAATAATTTAGTCGTATAAATTGGTTTATGCGATAATTAGCTAGTGCGTTTGTGTAATAATATCTTAAGAGCAATTTGCTACAGGATTTACACTAAGTTTCTTAAACAAACTGTAACAGACACGTAGGTACCTAAATGTGTGAAGATATCATAATTTATAATATGCCAAACTCTCGCCAAACTTTACATAATATTATTAAATTAAACATGGCAGCGGAACAAATATTAAAGAAAGCGCCATGTTTATAGATAAAGTGACTGTTACAATTTGTTGAAGCAACGAAGCCTCAGCTAAAGCATCGAACAGGACAATAGGCCTCGTCCTATTTCTGCATTTTATTGACCTCTGGGCAGCAACTGTTAAGTACGGGTATAGTCAGGTGTAAAATATTCTTTACCGCATAGGTATAACCACCGAATACTGACTATTATTAACCCACGGAGCGGTGGCGTGTCGGGCGCAGTTTAGTGAATGAAATGGGCCATAATTGTCCCTCTGCGGCCCGCGCGCCCCCGCCCCGCCCATACAAGGGATAATTCCTTTAGTTACGGCTTACGCCCGATTACTTTATTATACACGCCGGATTTAACTAGTGCAGAGGGAATTAACTCTGGTATTGTGCTCTGAAATGCTCGAAGCACACGTGTCGCTTTGAAGTCGTTTGTCCACCTTGTGGATGAACTAAACCTAATCTAAGGGGCTGAAAGGCTTTACGCATCTTTGAAAAGTAGTTTTTGTCTATGAGTCTTCCGACGGGCTCAGCTACTAAACGCCAATTGGAGAGATTTTCTTTCATGGATAAAAAAAGGCGTGTGGCACTCGGAGACTGCCGCGGTAAAGCTATTGCATAGAATTTAAAGTTATTTTTAGTTTTGCCATCAATCGAAAAGTAGTAGAACTTTTGGTACCAGGATGCCATGAAAGCAAGGAGTGCAAGTTCACAAACTCGAATGGTTGAATGTCGAATGAATGGTAGAAAAAAAAATGTCGAATGAAGTTGAATGGTCGAAAATCATCGAATGGTTGAACTAGTACACACAATATTAGATCTCTGACCACATCCGACCTGACGCTCTTTCAAAATTTTATTATGAACTAGCAGTACCCGCGGACTCCGTTCCGCGTTAGAAATATTTTTGTCCAGACCCGTTTGTCCCGCGTAATACCCGTGTGGGTATTATCCACTTATACTTACTCGTAGGTACTTACGTATCGCCACGCAACGGGCGGCGCGCAACCTTTTTGTTTTGCTAATATCTTTGAAGATATTGGTTTAAACTGTATAGAGTAAAGGGCACAAATATTCTACATTAAATTTTCGTTCTAAAAAACGTATTTACAAAGATATAAATTTATACCATATGGGCTAAATAAGCTTCACAAAAATTATTTATATTTTAACCACAATTTTAACACTAAAAGCAGTTATTGTGAGTTACCCGTAGGAGATAGACATATGCTATCGCGGACTTTTTTACAGATTTTGATACGTTCTTTAATATTGTAGAACATTGTTTTGTTCTATCCTCAATAGTTTCCGCAGCGTACGCGATGAAAGAAATTTTTTTTACGACTTGGATTACATTATTCAAGTTTTAGTAAAGATGCGTAATTAATTTTGGAAATTTTCATAGCCTATGACACTCCAATAACGTAGCTTCCTATTGGTGAAAGAATTTTGAAAAACGGTTTAGTAGATCCAGAGATTACCCCTTACAACGTCACAAACTCACAAACTCACAAACATCGTTACGCTACCTCTTTATAATATTAGTATAGATTCACAAACCAACCTATTGCTAGTTCAATCCATAGAGTCGTGTCTCATTGCTTCATAATGCTATTTATTTTATATACCGAATTAATGTAAATTATTGACTTTTATATTCTGTAATAAGTATTTAGAGCTCGCTATTATTTCAACTGTTTTTTTAACCGGACTAATTGTTATGTAATGCTGTGTACACCTGTAAAGGTTACAGTACTCGTACTTGACATAAATATTGTATTATTTTAAATGAATAAGTATACAGTGACCGTTGGTGTATCATTTAAATAAATAAATAAATAATCGCGTATGATTCATGCGATTCGTTAGGAGTTAAAAAAAGGCGTGTGGCACTCGGAGACTGCCGCGGTAAAGCTATTGCATAGAATTTAAAGTTATTTTTAGTTTTGCCATCAATCGAAAAGTAGAACTTTTGGTACCAGGTGCAACTTCACAAACTTTTTAGTTTTTAGTTTGCCATCTATCGAAAAATAGCAGAACTTTTTAATGACTTTTTGAAATATCACGCACGTGATAGATAGATGAAAAACAAAAAAGATAGATGGCAAACTAAAAACTAAAAATTTGTGGAGTTGCGCTCCTTGCTTTCATGCTAGCCTAGTACCAAAAGCTCTACTTTAGGAGTGCCAGGTTATTTTCGTTACGAAATTTCTGGATTCGGTCTGCACCGTCAAAGCCCGCGATAGAAGCTATGCAATAGCTTAAAATGAGTGGGGTCCGTCTTTGTGGATTGAACTACCTATATCCTGGATAATGAACCTGGACCTTCCCGTTTAGACACCACAGTGACTACTGCGCCAGGAGGTCGTTTCACCTCATTGCCCTGTTTCTTTTCCGTAGCTCAAAGTGAACGAAAGCAACGGTTCTTACCACTTCCCATCATAAAAACTTAATAGTCACCAGTTTAGTTACCATTAAATGGAAAATGCGTAACAGTATCTCATACCATACTTCTATACTTATGGTATGACTTTCGCACTTTTTTCTATTTCTTTTTCCCATTCGCATGATTGTTTGTTTTACAGTGCGTAGATACTTTTTAATTAATTAATAGTTTGATCATTCATGTGGTTAAGGGTCTTCTTGCAAAGTCCGTAGATACCTAGATAGGTAGCGGCAGATTTCTGTCGTAAAACAGTCAATACGAAGGATAAGGCCCAGTTTCCACTAAAGCGGAGCCGAGCGGATCTGTTGGGGTAACCAATCAGATTTCGTCATGTTGACATCTCTGAAACTGAGGGGAGGGGAGATGTCGAAATGACGATCCACTTTGGTGGAAATCGAGCCTTACTATGTTTAATGAGAGTTGACAATTAATGTCTCGGATAACGAGTGCATTGCAGTGCATCGTACGACATTGCAATGCTAACTCCGGGCTTGCACTGTAAGAACAGGCTCGCTTAATCTCAGGTGAAAGTCATGTCATTATTTTCGATGACAAAATAATTATTGTCGCAGAATGAGATGAATTTGGTCGCCGATCAAGTTGACCAAATGTGAGTTGGGAGGCTTCTCACACCTTACTCAATTATCAGGCCTGTAGGTTCCCTAACGAGGTTTTGCTTCACCGCTCAACAAATGGTATTTAGTTTCCTAAAACACACGTCAATTCGAAAAGTAACAAGTGTGTGCCTGGTATTAGAATCCCTGAACCCTTTTAATGGTAGAAATAGGACCCTTTCGATGGACGAAGTAGAATGTATATAGAAGACGGATGATGAAAGTTATTCAGATACCTAACTTGTCTTCATTCTAAAAGAATGATGTTTATTAATTAACAACTTAACAAGCACATAATATAAAGCTATATTCTAAAAGTGAGTAGCGGATACAATAACGCCTCACAGCGCCGGAAGTGAAACAATGTGAACGCGCCTTAAGTGCGGCGTTCCCACGGACTTTCTAGCGACAGTTCGATTGAACCTGCCCGTGGGTTCCGTACAATATTGTGTGCAAAATGGTTTTTAAAAGCTTCCATTTGAATTGATTGGTTTAAAACTTCTATTCAGAATATAAAGCAGTACCTGTCTTATATTAATGTTCAGAATTCTAAAGCAGTACCTAAACTTCGGATGACCATGAATTTTTAACTAAGTGACGTAATTCTAAACCCAATATGGCAGACTGACCAAGATGGCGGAGTATTAGTTTGCTGTGCACTCCTTTCATTATGGATGTTTTCATATCAAAACTTGTTTTCTTATTTTTTTGTTAAAGGAATCTGTTTAAATTTAAAATAGCTATATTTTATTTTTCAACATTCTAGTCTAGATCTATTTCAAACGTTCTGACAAAGAAGTATGACACATTTTTTCCTTAATTGCCATATACCTAAGGCCCGGTTTCCACCAAAGCGGAGCGGAGCGGAGTGGAGCTGTGTTTGAGTAACTAGTCAAATTTTGACATTTCCTCTCGAGGGGAGAGGATATCAAATAATGGTTTCGGAGATGTCAAATGACAAAATCTGATTGGTTACTCAAACACAGCTCCGCTCCGCTCCGCATTGGTGAAAACCGGGCCTAAAATGTAACAAAGAGGTTTACTGGTTTCATCTGATAAATGGATGAACTTGGAAATGGAGAAACTTGGTAAGTTTTCAAAATTAAAACTCTTATTAGAAGTTATTACTTAACAACAATTATGTTCATGAAAATAATAATTATATCTTCGAAAACTTATTCTAGCATACCGTAGCGTAGCATAGAGTAGTAGGTGCTTGGTACGAGTACTTACTACTCTATATTTATTCATTAGATCTCTGTTGTTGTCTTGTGTGTCTTGAAGGAAATCTCAACGGAACCCTAATTCTTAAGACTCGCTATATACATTGACCGGATTTTTTATAATTAAGAAGCTCTTATTAAATTATGAAGACAAAGAGGAAGGCATTCCAGTTATTATATTATCATTAGCGAAAAATTTGTTTAAATTACTTACTCGTAAGTAGGTTAATTACTTGATCAGAACTTACGACTTAGCTGTTATTAGCATATTTTTACATACCGACAAAGATAACGGGAATATAGAGAATGTTTCATTCTTAGTTTGGAAGCGACTAGGTAACTTCCCCCGGCTTTGCCTCAATTGTAAAATTGTAATTATTTATTATTAATTACAAATGTGTGTAATTTTTTTATGTTCTACAATCTAAAAGTTAAATTAGTACTTGACTGTGATCTCATCTGATCGCAAGCAATGATGCAGCCGAACACAATATAACTTAGGAGTAAGTAACTTATCCCTAACGGTTTTTTGTACACAGCATCGCGCCGGAACGCTAAATGTCTTTGCAGTTTGCCGATAGGGTGGTAATGGTAACTAGTCACGATGGAAGCTCCCACTCAGACAAAATTCATATTAATGTAAAGAAATAAATAAAACTTAAACTGAGTATTAATGTTCATGAATACCTAAATAGGTTTGGGTATTGATAAGGAAATTCTTATAGTAGTTATCAGGTACCAGCCCGTAGATTGGAAATTAGCGGTATTTTACCCCCGTGCCTCGGCATGCACTTTAGCTGTCGGTTCGGAATTGTCGTCAGATCAATTATGTTGTCCCATCAGATTATGAGAGTGAAGGATCAGAGAGAGCACTTGTTTTTTCACAAATAGTGCAGGTAGAATATTTCTGCAGATTATATTATCTGCTGTGAATTATAATTCGGATACTCTGTGCCTAGGAGTTTAAACACAGAAACAACTTAATACGGTAGTAATTCATCATCATCTCAACCCCTTTTTTATGTCCCACTGCTGGGCACGGGTCTCCTCTCAGACTGAGAGGGGTTTGGCCATAGCCCACCACGCTGGCCAAGTGCGGGTTGGTGGGCTTCACACACCTTCGAGAACATTTTTGTGAAATTTCATTGCAGGTTTCCTCACGATGTTTTCCTGCAAGTGATATTTAGTTTCCTATTCCTAAAGAATAATTCGTGTATTTATAATCTACTACCACCGTATTTTAATGATACTCATACTTCGAGAGTCAAAGGAAACCATCAAGGGGGGCGCTGTTATTCAATTAGGAGACTCGTAACCCCCCCTTGTCTGAAGCCGCAAACCGCAACGTCCTGTGTTTTATGTTTTCCCATACAAATGGAATCGTTATTGTACGTAATCAATAAAACTTACACAAACTGAATCTCACGCTAAAAGCTATCATAAAAGAATAATGTATTTTTCTTGATGAGTTTTTAACGGAACTTTAAAACAGATTTAAGGAGATTCGTGAGGAGCTCTGATACGAGTAGGTATATGTATCTCTGGATTCATGATTCCATACGTTTGACAGTTAATTTTTTGTGCCGATTTGAAGCGCCTCCCCCGAGCGTCCACGGTACTAAATTGACATTTGTTGGAAGTGGACCGTCCTTTTGAATGTCAATTGATTTTAGTTCCATAGACGCTCACGCGGGTTACACAACAATCAGCGCCAAAATGGCGGAAATCAAGTGTCTTCATTTTTACTTTGACAGTCAGCTATCCAGAGTATATTCTATATACTCTATGGAGATCAGTGTTAAAGAGTTAGGAAGGAGTGAGTCCCGTCTCCGTGGATTGAACTACATTTAAGAGTTTAGTATGATAACATCTTCGGCTGCATCATCACTCACCATCGGATGAGATTCAATCAAGCATTAAATTTTTATAGAGTGTTAATAAAAATAATTTTCGATATTGAACCTTGGACCTCCGAAGCCTTAACCACTGTACTATCACAGTCTAGCCTACATAATAATGTTACGTGCTATACCTACCACGTAATTGAATTTCGCCTGTGAGACCTCGGCGCTCCTTTGAACGCAATTAGATAAGTTAGTGCGAGTGAATTTCATTTTAAATTTCCTCATCTATAGAGCTTTTTAAGCTTTTTATCTATGAACATTAATTTAGTGTAGAGTACAGCTAGAGTATGATTTTACCATGATTTTACAAAGACATGACTGTAATGACGAAATACGCTACGCTAAGAGGACGGGAATGATGTGCCGTATAATATGTTGAAGCCAAAAATTTCTAAAATATTTTTTATTCGTACACCTTAAATCTATTTTACAGGTTACCCCAATACGATAGAATAAGTCACACATTAATTAATCTTAACTTACTTATTTAAATATAACATAAAACTTACTTATTTAAATATAACTTAGATGCCACAGAGGAGCTACTCGACAAACTTGAACGACTTCAGAATTTGTGCATCCGTTTTATATTCGGACTGCGCAAATTCGATCACATTTCTGATTTCCGACGTCAATTGAAGTGGCTCCCAATTCGCCTTCGCCGGAATACTCACATACTCATTCTTCTTTATAAAATCTTTCAATCTTCTACCCCTTTGTACATACGGGAACGCTTCCAGATCGCTCCTCCCAGAGGCAGACCAATGCGTTCCTGTGTGGCACAGAGAGCTCTCGACGTACCACACTATAACACGATCTTTGCTGCTAGATCCTTTGCTGTCCAGGCTACGCGGCTCTGGAACTCTCTCCCGGAGAATATTCTTAAAGACAACCCATCACTGGGAGTCTTCAAGTCGCGGCTGAAACAGCACTATCATTCTGCTCTTGATAAGATTTCTTAGTTCTTCGTTTCTGTTTATTATGTCACATATTTATGTATATATATTATTTTCTACTATTTATACTATGTATACCCATTTATACTTATAATATGTGTGTAATTATAATATATACTTGCATTCTTATTTTTATTGCACTTTATTTATGCATACTTTTTCTTTCAGTTTTGTTTTTATTGCCTACTCTGTATATCATGTTTATATTGCTCCCACATCTAGGGCATCTGGAAGAGATCCTCATTTGTAGCGATAAGATGTCCTTGTACATGTCCTCTCTGTCTGTGTGTTTTATGTTTTAATTCATTGTGCAAAATAAATAAATAAATAAAAAAACTGTTGTGGCCACTGTGAACTAAATACATCAATGCGATGCTATCTAGAACCACAGACCATATAAAAGTCATTTACAAGCTACACTGCACCTTAACTACATATTAACATTTTTAAGTTTTAAAGGAGAAAGAATATAAGTAGTTTTAAGTTTTCTCACCATTCAAAACCAAAATATTCTAGGAAAAAAATGTCGCCAGTTCATCGGTGCCAAAAATGCTTGCTTTACCACCAACATTATGACCACGCTGTAGTTTGCTCTAGCGACCACCTATCCTGAGTGCTCTAATCCTGAGTTTTACTACCGGATTTCACACATACGAGTATATCGCTGGGCCTTTTTTAATATTTATCTTTATTTTTAAAATTTTATGTTACTCTTTCCCTGTTTTAGACATCTTTCTTTCTAGCACCGACACCGGGACATCCTCAGGAGATGTTGACTTCACAATGCGAAATCTCTCCTGAACATCTCCTGAGGATGTCCCGGTGTCGGGACGAAACGTGCGTCGAAGAAAGTGATAGAAAATTGTGTGTGGTGTTTCATGTGTAAGGTGTTCCTGCATATTGCACCATACAGAATCCTTTCAAGTAGCGGATAATAGCAAAACAAATTAATCAGTCCTGCTAATTATGGATTTCCGCAAAATAACGCCTGCTTCCATTCAATATCTTTCTTTCTTTGTAACGTAACCGGAACTCTACAAATGTACCTATAATATTATGTCTTGATAGTGCAACTTTTCCGGTAGAGTAAATGGTAACCAGCCGCGACCGAAGCCTCATACTACGTTAGTAATATTATATATTCGTTGCTCATACCAAACCAGACCGTAGCCAATTCTGAAACTATTAGCCAATTCTGAAACTTATGGCCTATGGGATAGATATAACTAAAATACGGACTGCATCGAATTGTGACCCTCTTTTTGTGCAGACCGGTTTTAAAGCTTAATTGATAAATCACACTTGATCCAAATTGAATTGGATGCGATCACGGGCTTTGATCCGCTCTGAATGCCGACGAGCAGTTTTTTTTTTAATTTAAATAAAATATCTCTGTATCCCTTTAAATATAAGATAAATATTAAATTAAATATTTTTTTTTTGAAAAAGTTGACGATTTATAGCAGTGGATTAAGTATGCGGATTTCACAGATGTATAAAAATATGTGGTGGACACAAACTTTTACATAAGCAAGCGCCTTTTCCATTATTACATAGTGATATTACACTTCATTATACGTAAAGTTCTATTGTTCAATAATTATACTTACCTACTATAAATTTGTACTTAATTAAGTACACTACTTACTCGTGTTTACAAATTCCTCTTTTTCTTTAAATAAATGTTTTTTATTTTATTTTCAGGTGTGACCAAAACAGCCCAGCGGAAATAAGATGCAAACTAAAAACATAAATCTCATCCAGGACCAAAGAAATAAAGACCCCTGTGATATTCAAGTAAGAAAATATTTAACTTTCTTCTTTAATGAGCGCCATCTATATTTTGATTGTAGCATCATCACGTAATCACGTAACTACCTACCTGGTTCGCAGAATCGTGTCTAGATGGCGTTGTTATGAATAAATTACTCGCGTACATATTTTGTCATTGTAATAAGCATTATATTGAAATGCAATGGTTATAAATTATTAATTTATGCATTTCACAGAAAATAGGCCGCCAAGATGGTGTCCCATTGGATGTGTCAGTGAACCAGGCGATATCGAACCAAGTCACGGCCGCCGCAGTGGGTTCTACGTATTGCGGTCAGTATGAAAATCGTATAAAATTCAAATCAGGCCTGTCCGGATATTTCTCACGTGGCCTTCTTTGAACGGCCTGTATTGGAACCGCAGGGTCTTCGGACAGTTATAGATAATAGATATCATCTGGTTATCAAAAATAAGCGATTTTAACTTTTATTGGTGTAGAGTTTTGGTAGATATTTGGGGAAAATTCATGATTGTACTTCTGCAGGTTTTATTCGTCCATGTCCATACATACACAATTATGCATTTTACAATAATTACATCATACTTGAACTGCAAGATTTTTAATGAAATATCTAGTTTTGACTTCGCTATGCCAGTGGATGGTCACTAAGCGGTCAAACGTACTTACATAGGTCTCCTGAAAGATTTTTCAACAGACTCGTTTGAAGGAACTTCTCTTCTTTTCAATCTGAAAGTTGTTTTAGCACAACAAGCTTTATGGAGTTGTCATTCGTCTATTACCTAGGTACTTGGGTAGGTACTAATCTTAAGAACTTTGCATTAGAAACACTTCAGCTTCAATTCATGTCGTCTATAGCTTTCTCGCTTGGTGCAAACTTTGCGAACTTGGTGATAGAGTAACTTTTCATATGAGCCGTTAAAAATTAGGCCTCTATAAAAATAAAGATTTTCATTTAAGTGATTCATAAGATAGAGCAACATAAGTGATTCATAAGATAGAGCAAATTGCACTGTGGCAGACACAGTGTAACGCAGTGCAACGTTCCACACGAGTTGGTGTTACTCACACCTGCGATCGTGCCTCGAAATACAAACAGATTAGCATCTATCCTTTAATACAATACTCGCCGACGCGAACAAAGAAAAATATATAAGTATTTTTAATCTAATATCCTCGATAACCTAACCTAAACATTCGAGGTTATAGGTATCTGTACATTAATAGTTAATACCAAGACAAACAGTAACGGACTATTCAGACCTTCGAGTTTTCGTTTTTAACACGTTCACTGTCCCAAACAAAACAAAAATTTAAGCATTGAATGGAAGCAGGCGTTATTTTGCGGAAATCCATAATTAGCAGGACTGATTAATTTGTTTTGCTATTATCCGCTACTTGAAAGGATTCTGTATGGTGCAATATGCAGGAACACCATCCACATGAAACACCACACACAATTTTCTATCACTTTCTTCGACGCACGTTTCGTCCCGACACCGGGACATCCTCAGGAGATGTTGACTTCACAATGCGAAATCGTAGAGTGACTGTCGTGTCAGCGACGCGTTCTTATATACCCTTTCTACTGACTCACACTAACGTTCGCCCCACCCACTTCGGCTGGATTCGTACCCCCCGAAAACAAACGAAGCAGTGGCGAAGTTGATACGTTAATTTGTTCATTTAGTAATTGAAATTGATTATTATTGCTATGTTTTATTATTTCTAATTGTTCCAGCATGCTCAGACGAAGCCCTTTATCACAAGTATGTAGGATTTTATATGAATGATCGTTTGATAATTGGTGTCCACTGTCTAGAAGGTGCTTTGCGAAATGAGACTTTTGGGGTTGGTTGTTTCTAATTGCAGCTATATGTTCTTTGTAGCGTGTATCAAATTTACGACCTGTTTGACCAATATATACACCATTACATTCTGAACATTCGAGTTTATAAATTCCCGATTTTTGTTTATTGTTTAATTTATCTTTACCATTACATATATTTTTCAATGTACTATTTGTTCTAAAAGCAACATGGATATCATGTTTTTTAAGTGTCCTAGCAATTTGCTTTGATACTGGTCCAAAGTAAGTTAGACTCGATTTGTATTTATCTATTTTGGCAGGAGATGATGAATATAGATCCTTCCTGATCTGCAGCAATTGTTGTTTCCTAATTATATTATTTATTATATTGATGCTGTATCCATTTGCCTCTGCCATGTGGTAAATTATTTTTAATTCTTTAAAATAGTTTTCCTTCGTAAGTGGAATAGACATCATCCTATGTACATAACTGTGAAATGCTGCGAGTTTATGCTGCCAAGGGTGACAAGATGAAGCTGGTATAGTTGTATCAGTGTATGTAGGTTTTCTGAAAATTCCAAACTGATGTTTGTTATTAGCACGAGTTATAGTTAAATCGAGGAAATTTAGAGAATTATTTTGTTCTACTTCTGATTTGAATTTAATTTTAGGGTGCAATTTATTAAGGTTATTAACAAATATATCCAGCTGTCTGTCCGATCCTGTCCAACATATAATTATATCATCAACATATCTGTAATAATATAGAATATTATTATTTTTGACAATATGTTTATTTTCGAAATCATCCATGAAGATATCTGCCATTAATGGACTTAATGGTGAGCCCATAGCTAATCCCTCTTTTTGTTGATAAAATTGGTTATTGAATTTGAAATAATTCTGTTTCATACATATTTTCGTTAAATCTATTACTTCGGTGATTTCGTTGGCATTTGTACGATTGTTTTCCAGTAATTTGGCTAAAATGTTTACTGTTTCATTAACTGGGACGTTAGTGAATAAGCTTTCCACATCTAGTGATACTAATTTACAACGGTCTGGCAATGTTAAATCTTTAATATTATTAACTAGTTGGAGACTATTTTTCAATGAATATGTTGGATCGAATGATGTCTTTTCTTTAATTATTTTATTTAGCTCTTTGGCTAATTGATACGCTGGTGCACCAATATATGAAACTACTGGGCGGATCGGAACATTATCTTTGTGAATTTTTGGTAAGCCATACAATGAAGGAGCATTAGTGTTCATTAGGATGACGTTTTGTTTAGCTGTATTTTTGGGAATCCTATATTGAATTTGTATTTGTATTTTTTGGAACAATCGTACAAATGCCAACGAAATCACCGAAGTAATAGATTTAACGAAAATATGTATGAAACAGAATTATTTCAAATTCAATAACCAATTTTATCAACAAAAAGAGGGATTAGCTATGGGCTTACCATTAAGTCCATTAATGGCAGATATCTTCATGGATGATTTCGAAAATAAACATATTGTCAAAAATAATAATATTCTATATTATTACAGATATGTTGATGATATAATTATATGTTGGACAGGATCGGACAGACAGCTGGATATATTTGTTAATAACCTTAATAAATTGCACCCTAAAATTAAATTCAAATCAGAAGTAGAACAAAATAATTCTCTAAATTTCCTCGATTTAACTATAACTCGTGCTAATAACAAACATCAGTTTGGAATTTTCAGAAAACCTACATACACTGATACAACTATACCAGCTTCATCTTGTCACCCTTGGCAGCATAAACTCGCAGCATTTCACAGTTATGTACATAGGATGATGTCTATTCCACTTACGAAGGAAAACTATTTTAAAGAATTAAAAATAATTTACCACATGGCAGAGGCAAATGGATACAGCATCAATATAATAAATAATATAATTAGGAAACAACAATTGCTGCAGATCAGGAAGGATCTATATTCATCATCTCCTGCCAAAATAGATAAATACAAATCGAGTCTAACTTACTTTGGACCAGTATCAAAGCAAATTGCTAGGACACTTAAAAAACATGATATCCATGTTGCTTTTAGAACAAATAGTACATTGAAAAATATATGTAATGGTAAAGATAAATTAAACAATAAACAAAAATCGGGAATTTATAAACTCGAATGTTCAGAATGTAATGGTGTATATATTGGTCAAACAGGTCGTAAATTTGATACACGCTACAAAGAACATATAGCTGCAATTAGAAACAACCAACCCCAAAAGTCTCATTTCGCAAAGCACCTTCTAGACAGTGGACACCAATTATCAAACGATCATTCATATAAAATCCTACATACTTGTGATAAAGGGCTTCGTCTGAGCATGCTGGAACAATTAGAAATAATAAAACATAGCAATAATAATCAATTTCAATTACTAAATGAACAAATTAACGTATCAACTTCGCCACTGCTTCGTTTGTTTTCGGGGGGTACGAATCCAGCCGAAGTGGGTGGGGCGAACGTTAGTGTGAGTCAGTAGAAAGGGTATATAAGAACGCGTCGCTAACACGACAGTCACTCTACGATTTCGCATTGTGAAGTCAACATCTCCTGAGGATGTCCCGGTGTCGGGACGAAACGTGCGTCGAAGAAAGTGATAGAAAATTGTGTGTGGTGTTTCATGTGGATGGTGTTCCTGCATATTGCACCATACAGAATCTTTTCAAGTAGCGGATAATAGCAAAACAAATTAATCAGTCCTGCTAAAAATTTAAGCCGCAAGCTCAACGGACTTTTTGCAAAATACTGTTGGTATGTTGTCAGAAGAAAACACAAGTAAATAAAAAAATAAAAAATAAACTGCTGGAAGTAGGTATTCTTTACTATATGATCGTCTTAGCAAGTCCCATGCAAATATTGTAAAAGTACCGGCGCGCCCTGTAAAAATATTAGCCATAGAAACTGTATGCTTCCCCTGACACACATATGGCTCAGGAACGTATTACGAGGTATAAAACACGCAAGTTTTTGAGCCATATGTGGTTCAGCGGACAGGGAACGTGTTAATGTCCTTTAAATTATTGGAAAGTTATCATAAAATCAATAATTGAAAATATTGTAGCAGACAAACTGACAAACAAGCAACAACAGAGTGCAGAGTAAACAAAAATGTGTTATTAAAAAGTGAAAAGAATTGGTTTCCATATTGAGTGTGTTAAGTATTAATCTTTTAATTAATTCAAACTGGATCCTCGTAGAAGACCTTTAATAGGAGTTCCAGATGTCCTGTTATGTTCTGGTAAGATTAATAATAATGATTATTTTTACATAATAATTTAGTCTTAGGCAGTTTTGGATTGACTAAAAATAGATGCGTTTTCTATGACCTTGCCTAATTTGCCGCCTACTAAAAATTATAGTTGGCTAACTCAGATAGAGATGGCGCTGATGCTTAGGATTACAGCTGATTCTTCTGTGATAACAGGATTTATAATAGGACTACTATCATCTTGAATTAATATTCTTCTAATAACTTTTACTGCCACGATTTCAAGTTTTTTTTATTGTTACTAAAAAGAAACTACCTACTTAAGAAGTTCTCGATTCGTCGGAATCTTTTTTTATAGTATATAAGTAGGTACTAGAAAAGTTTTGTTAAGATAGAAATAGAGATAGATACCCCCGGCACGGAATACATAATAGTTGCCCCCGGTTTAATTTTTCGACTACTTTTTAATCCGGAAAAATTTATGGACCATCCATACGTCCTAAGATAAGTGAAAAACTCACTGAGCGAGCGGAGCCACGGTCGACAGCTGATTTTTAAACAATTTTACCTTTACTTCGATTGGTTCCCATTGTTTCGAGTTTATTTTGCCAATAAACAACAGTGGATTTACAAAAGCTCGAAGGAATTGGGTTGCGTGATCGCAAATGAGGTGCTTGCATGCGATCCACGGTGGGTCCACGCCACATTGTACTTAGGGTTGTCAAACTGAAAGGATATAATTCAATATTTTTGTAAGAAAAGTTAAAACAGAAAGATTCAACATAATGACCATGAAGTAAATTGAAGTATAGGTCAAATTCGGATGAATCAATAATCTAAGCGTTAGAAAATTCGGTTTGACCTTATGGGGAAACTCTGTCTTAGCGAATAAAGTGTTTATAAAACAGAAGGCATGTCTTAGGGCATTATGCGGACTGAGGCAAATTGAAACATGTAAGCCTCTTTTTAAAAAATGTAACGTTCTCCCTTTACCATGTCTATATATACATGAAATACTTATATTGGTAAAGAAATATCCCATATACTTTAAAAGCTACAATAAACTAGAAGGAGTTCGACAGCGTAGAAAGGATAAATTGATGATGCCTCCTAAGAGGCTAGAAATTTTTGCAAAGAGTTCGCATTGTATGGCAATTTCTATTTTTAATAAACTACCTGACATATATAAAGACAATACTTTGAATATCTTTAAAAAACGTACGTTTGATTTACTTATGGATAAATGTTATTACAATGTCAATGAATTTTTAAATGAAACTAATTTTTGACTTTATAAATTTACAATTATTGACATTCTTAAATACTAATTTTTTGACTTTATAAATTATCTATCTACAATTAACATTCTGAATTACTAATTTCTTGACTTTATGAATTATGTATTTACAATAATTGCCATTCTGAATTATAATACTTAATTGACAATATTATGAAAAATGATAGTTACAAAAATGATAATATCAAATTTTCTTCTTATATTCATACGCCATAAGGCAGAATGTACAAGGATATTGATTGTTATTGTGACCACCTGTATGTACCTACATTCTTATGAATAAATGACATTTATTTATTTATTTATTTATTTATTTATGCGTATTTAAAGGTGTAGTAAATCGCAATAGTACCTATGTACTTCTTGTAATGTAATAGTTCTTAACAATACAAAAATAATCATTTATGCTTAACTTTGTTTTATAAAATACAAATATGAATAGGTATTAAGAATACTTGAATACCATATAATTCATAATATGATTCAATGTAGCTTTGTCAGATTTATATTGAGCAGCAGCCTCGAAAAGTATACAAATCTCTGTAAGTTATAAGCACAAAAACAGACAAGCAAATGCTCAGGATATTGACATTTAAAAAAATTGAAACGAATTAAGGAGAAAATATAAAAACATAATATAGTTATATCCTTATTTTTGTTACGACCTTTCATCTTGCAGAATAGCTCTACAACTGATAAACTTATGGTCTAGGATCCCGCTATACAACGACCTTCACCGAGCTGCTTATTGGATGAAAACTATTTTATATCCAATTAAATATGTCAATAAATATATCGCAAGTGGGTTGCCTAAAAAATTTCAGTCCAGGACATGATTAATTAAGAATTTAAAAAAAAATCCATTGTAACATGAACTCCTATTTGTTACAGTTCCGTTGACATCTTAGTTCAAATTAGATTGGATGAGCGATTCAGGTCGCAAATTGCAATTGTGCATAATTGATGATTAAACGAACTTACCTGTAAGTGAAGTTCTATCACAATTATGTGAATACATTTTATTCGAAAATAATAATAAACACAATCAGGTATACTTTCATTGTACTGGCAATTTCGCACTTTTATTTATTTTGTTTTTTAAAACTGACCACCCTGATGGACACGCTGTCCCAGCCTACGTCCGCGCCATGCTTCATTCTTTAGAGAATATTTAACAAAATTTTCGTATTATACTCATGGGTTTTGGGTATGGGAGGGACCTTATATTATTATTTTCGAATAAAATGTATTCACATAATTGTGATAGAACTTCACTTACAGGTAAGTTCGTTTAATCATCAATTATATTTCATACATTTTATTCTTCAATAATAATAAACACAATCAGGTAGATGTTTAGAGATGAAAATTTTTGTTAAATTATGGACATTAACAGATAGTAAATTGTTTCCTATTATAATAGGAAATAGGTCCTCTTTATACCACAGAAGTATTTAATTAACACAATCTTTTCGTTCAATTCCTGGATCAATAAACCAGTCACATTACAAATAGGTTTAATTTATATTTAGATAGATTATAATGATTAATGATTAGAGAGCAAAAGAGCTATTGCGACAGAAGCATCATCGCTCAATAAGAGGTTATAAAACTTAGGTAACGTCCGTAATGGTTGTTACCAGCAGACTGCTTTTCTGATGAGGTCAAGCAGCAAACTACGTGCTCGCCGAGGAAGTGTTGCGTACTTGGTGCTGAGTACACTGAAACGCAGACCTCTCTCGTGAGAGATTATATTCCTCGGCAGACACGTTCTCACGGTGGTCTGCCTGCAGGCGACCTTATGAGGTCGCTTCAACATTATCAGGAGGTTGTCTATTATATATCTTGGTCTAAGATTTTGTAAACGACATATCGATTTGTTTTTCAAAGCTGTGGCAAATTTTTATACTTTCTCTTCAGTTTTGATTATGGTATAATTAAAACTGGTTCGCCCTGAGTAGTAGCTGGCGTTGTATAAACTCAATAATTCCCTTGAGTTATATAAAAACAATAATACTAACTTTAACTAATGCTAATGTTTTCATTCTGTGCTGTGTCTACTGCCTAAAGCTAAAAAAGTTACAAGATCAGCAAAGCAAAGTTACGGAATGAATAAACTCTTATTAAGGCCCATTGAGCAATGTGTTAGCATACTATATTGTGTGTTGTGTGCTACTATGTGGTGTTTGATGTTAATTTATCTATTAATTTTCGCAATATAATATATATATATATATATTTTTTTTTTATTTTTTTATTTAACCCAAAATCATCAGCAGAAATTAAACTCAATGCCGAATGATAACAAGTAATCGTACCATATGCTACGTCGTTATCAAGTTGTTCTGTTGGAAATTACGAGGTCTTCCTCAATGCCTTCAGAGAACTTCCTCCAGTAATTCCTATGAATTGTGGTTCTCTAGGGAAACACCATATTTATTTATTTATCATCAATAAATGTACTATAAGAAGTAAGTCTTTTGACACCTTATGTAAAAGAAGGAAATCCAAAGTTGTAGAGGTCCTTAGACGATGTATGTCTAAAGCATTGTCTATAATAGTATTTTTAAGCATTCTACCTCTAGAAGAATGTATAGAAGAGCAAAGGTAAACTTGGTGTTCCAAAATGTTCAGAATGCGTCTGTTTCTAAGACGTCTGGGTTCATATTGATTACATTTCGCATTATTGCAAGAAGCGATAAATTCAATAACTGGATTGAACTCTTTGAATAACTTTGAAGTATATAATTTTACAGCGATAGCTTAATCCCATTAACCGGATGTAACTCTTGGTCAGCTTTTGATTATCTTTAATTTCCATATAAGAAACAATTAACCCAATCGTTTAAATGAGGATATTTGATATCCTCTATGCAACTGATGTAAATCATGTGTATCAAAATAGATGTATCGAAAAATATGGCCATCAACTCTGTAAAGAGGTATTTCGATTCATCTTAACGTTAATTATTACAAAAACAAAAATCCCTGTAATGAAAAGAATTAGTCTTCATCTAGACCGGGAAATCGTGTGAATCACTAGTTCAACCTTTTAGGTTTAAGGGAGTTAGATGACTTAAAAAATGTTTTGTAACCACTGGCCATCTGATAGGATAACCGATGATGGACGAACAGCTGCGTCTAAAGTCTAATTTTTCTTACGGGCTACATTTTTTGTTTCTACAGACGTTCTGTGTAACCCCATCCATACCTAATAGCTGGAGAAGTGGACTTTAGGACTTTTAATCGGAATTAAGCTTAACTCTTAGATGATACAACGAGTTAAGCGTATAATTTTTTTTTTTTTTACAGAATTTGAATTGTTACATAATTCACGTCATAGTTTGCGGTTGGGTAACGATACTGCCATATCGTCAGAAATTAAAATAAAACCAGGAAACTGAGCATGTTTTGAGGGTAGTAAATAACTTTAACACTCTAACACCTAACAAATCTTCATGAAAAAACCGCGGTAAGTATCTGAGATGAGTCACAACTTCTTTATGTATTTTACCAAGGATGAATCGGTACTTTAAAATAAGATTCTTCAGTTCATAGGCATAAAACCCTTTTTAAGTATTCGCTTGTAAGCTGTTCTATGAACTATCAATTTCAAAGGATTTTGAACTACAAATTCATTCAACGCCTTTAAATTTAGAATGTATCTTTTACCACGTAAGATTTTGAGGTTAGACACATCTTAACTATAATCGAACATACTTGACTCACTCCCACATTATCTCACCCAAAAAAGAAATGTCGATTGTCAAAGACATTTGTCGCTTTTTCTTTGTTGTGAACGTGTAAGGCGGTACACTGTGTTAGTGTACGATTTTTAAAATGGTATTATGTAATAATAATTTTTTGGAGCTAGTTCCTTAATTTGTTCAATTCATTAAAATATTTTATTGAATGTACGTACATTTGTACACCTAGTGAAAGTCAAAAAATAGTCTTCACTTATTATAACTCCCGAAATTCTAGATCATGTTATAGATCGTGACGGATTCCTTGTCAGTGATATGTAACCAATAAACTTCAAAATGTTGAAGACAACTGGCATATAGGTACCTTAATGTCTAGCGTCGTCGATGAACCTGGTCCTTGTTGTGGCTGATGCTGGAGACTCGCTGCCACGTCGCATCTTCCTCGCGGCTGATCGCCAATACTCAAGTGTGTCACGCCCCCCCTGCTGGCCGAGCCGTAACGAGAGGGGGCCAGCTAGTTTCTCGAGAAACGAGATTGCGCTGTCCCAGCGGTGGGTGTCGATAGCAAAGTCGCCCGCCGCGCCCTGCTGGTTTCTTTATTTACAACACCTGACGATCAGTAACCATTGAAACTAGTATAATGCCCGAAACTATTTCTCCGAAAAAACATCTGGTCCCGTTCGTGAACTTTAATTACTTGTCATTTGTCGAAACAAAATGTCATTTATCAATACTTAAGCATCTTCTCAGTTCAGGACGCGTTGTGGTTTAAGATTTTTATTAGTTTCAGAAAGAATTTAACAATTCACTTCAATGAAACTTTCAGACTAATGGTACATTATACATAATATTGTTAACTTATTGAGTTTTGAGCTAATAGTTAAATTATCATTCCATTACACAATCTGAACATTAATTTTCGAAAGTAAGTAAAATTATTTTCCACCACAAAATCTAAACATTATTGTTGTAGGTACATAGTTAGAAAAGTTCGACGCGTTGGTACCCTCGTGGAATTAGTTTTTAAGTCGTGAAATAGTTATCACTGATAAAAGGCTATAACGTTTAACTGGCTATTCATAAGCCAGGCAAGTATATCAAATAAACTATTTGATTCTTTGCAATGAAGGTCGGCTAGAATTTTACAACTGTCGGGACTAACCATTATATAGTTCTTGTGACTGAGCGCCGATAGCAATTCGGGATCAAAGTCCGGGAGGTCATGCGGAGCCACTTGTAGTGAAGCCGAGAACAGCGCCACACCGACATCGTCCCCCGTTGGTATCCGCAAAGTCCTTTGAGGTTTTTTTTTAAAATCCTTCGTGTTGACCCGCAGTCAACCTCCAGGAGCATTGACGCATCATGCTATGCTTTCGTGGTATCCTCAACGTGATACCCTCCAAGCTAGCTTAGAGATGCCTGGACTATTTCGCGCATCATGCTATACTTTCGTGATAACCTCAATGTGATACCCTCCAAGTTAGCTTAGAGATGCCTTAGGATTTCAATTTTTGGACACACTTTCGTCAGCATTGATATTTGAGTTGATGTGATATCTGGGAAAAAAGGTTAATTTTCACTTACCCTCTTTCCTCGGAGTCTGACGAAGATGAATGCACAATTATATGATTTGATTTGATTTTATTTTTGTTATAATAATAAATTTTACTAGCGTCTAAGCATTATCAGTATAGAAAATTAAGCAAGTTTTAACACTGAACACTTAATTTTTTTTACTTTGAACCTAAATTAACAAAAACGAGACGTGTTTTTGTAGTCGAGTGCTCATTGCCGCGCACAATAAAAGAATGAAGCATGGCGCGGACGTAGGCTGGGACAGCGTGTCCATCAGGGTGGTCAGTTTTAAAAAACAAAATAAATAAAAGTGCGAAATTGCCAGTAAAATGAAAGTATACCTGATTGTGTTTATTATTATTGAAGAATAAAATGCATGAAATATAATTGTGCATAAAACCTACGATTTTATTATCCGTTAACTTTCTTTTGCCAAAAAATATAGAACAGAAATACTTTCCTCAGCCAGGAAAGTATTTCTGGCAAAAAGCACTATTTATAACATCCAATCTGATTTGAACTACGATGTCAACTAAACTGTAACAAATAGGAGTCCATGTTACAATGGTTTTTTTTTTAATTCTTAATTAATCATACCCGGGACTGAAATTTTTTAGGCAACCCACTTGCGATATATTTATTGACGTATTTAATTGGATATAAAATAGTTTTCATCCAATAAGCAACTCGGTGAAGGTCGTTGTATAGCGGGATCCTAGGCTATTATTTAGTAACAACCCTACAACAATTGTGCCCTCAGGGAGTATTATTTTTTTTTTTTTTTTTTTTATTCTAATTTTTAAAAGGATCTTTGGATGTCTTTGAGACCATGTCAGATCCATGGTAACTTAACATAACTACACTTACCCTAACACTTTAAAGATACATTCAAAAAGCGTCCTAGCGGCGAAAGAGAAAGGTTCCGCTAAAACACTTTGAAATACCCCGACATCTAACACATTTAAATTATACTTTTCTATCATTAGTTTTCGCATATCTTCGCTCCGAGCACACTCCATTAAAAGATGATATGTGTCCTCCACCGCACCACAAAGAGGACAGTTTTTGGACTCGGTTTTCTTCATTAAAAATTTAAAGTTATTCAGTGGAATGTGCCCGGAACGAAGTCTATGGGCTACAACAATCAACTCTCTCCGAAACTTAATATTATCAAACCATGGTATACGAGGAGGATCGCTTTGAACAATTTTATACCATATTCCCTTAGACTTAGAAATCTCACTAAAATAATACTTCCATTTATTATATAATTTAACTTTATATTTAAGTAAAACTTCTGTATAATCTGGACTTATAAAAATATCAGTGCCAGATACAACTGCATTTTTAGCAAAACTATCGACCTCCTCGTTACCTCTTATGCCGATGTGTGCAGGGACCCATTGCAACCGCAGAGACAACCCCTCGTCAGAAAGATGTAGGAACTTTTTAATAATATCATATGCTACCGAAACACCTCTGACACCAGAGGCGCATCGAGCTATATGTTGCAAGGCACTCTTGCTGTCCGTTAAAATAACGAACTTTGTAAGTCCTACATTTTCAGCATAAGAAATTGCCTCGGATATAGCAACAAGTTCCGTAGACATAACAGTGACTTCAGATCTTATTTTAAACATTTCTATAACATTATGACTGGGATCATAATATGCCGCTCCAAGTCCGTTGCTACCCTTTGAACCATCTGTATAAATTTTATGCCAACCATTATATTTAGTATGTAACATATAAAGAGTATTATATTTTAAATTATCAATACCGGTATTCTTTTTAGAATTTGTTATATCTTCAATATCAGTACATATAAAACTTGTATCTATTTTTGTTGTCCAAACATTTAATGAAAACATTGGAAGAGGATTACAAGAATAGATTTCCTGTTCGCTTATATCAGAATATATCGTAGCCAATAGTGGCTTCTTCTTCTTTGCCCAAAAGGGCGTTTGACAAAAACCAGATAATTTATTTAGTATATCAGTAGTACTACTATTACACTGTGAATTAGCTTTAAGACAGTATTTCGTACCTAAATATTGGCGGCGTAAATAAAGTGGAACAATACATAGCTCGCTTTCCATAACGTGAATAGGCGTTGTTTTTATAAAACCCCCTATAACACGTAATGCAGCATTCTGTACCCGATCTAACTTTAATAAATGTGTATTAGCTGCACTATCAAAAAGGAAACAACCATAATCTATTCTGCTTCGTAATAACGCAATGTATAAACGTCTCAAATGTTTAGGATGTACTCCCCATGAAGCACCTGCTAATATTTTAAGTAAATTAAGAGTCTTCATCGTTTTCTCCCTAACTTCACTGATATGTTTACCCCAAAGTAAAGATTTATCTAACCACATTCCTAAATATTTGAGACATTCAACTGATTCAATACTATTATTATTAATTTTTAAAGAAATACAATCATCTACTCTTCTTTTTTTAGTAAATATACAATATTTAGTTTTACTAGGTGATAATTCCAATCCAATTTCATTTAAATTATTAACTACAATGGTGATAGCACTTTGGACATCATTGTTACTAATGCTGAGCTTTTTATTCTGAGCATATATAACGTAATCATCAGCATATTGCAAGATTTTAACGCCATGTAATTGTGCGCAAATTTTAGCAGTTACTATATTAAAAAGAAGAGGTGATATTGGGTCCCCCTGAGCTAAACCCCTATTAGACCACCTTATGAGAGCGTTGTTTTCACCATCATCATCATAAATTTTTAAATATCTTCTACTTAAAAAATCCCATAAGTATCTGCATATTTTGGCACCCACTTTTAACTTATCTAAAATTATAACTAATTGATTAATCAGGACGTTATTATAAGCATTTTCAATATCTAAAAAGCAAGCTAATGTAGGAATGCCTGTAGACATACCTATCTGTATATGAGATACAAGACGGACGAGACAATCCATACATGACTGGCCTCTTCTGAAACCAGTAGTTGACGATGGGATTATTTCATTCTTTTCTACAAACCACTCCAGTCGTTTTGTTAACATTAAATGAAATAATTTACACACACATGAAATTAATGAGATAGGTCTTAACTTTGGATCTGGACTTTCACTTTGTTTCGGTATAGGTACAATTCTAATACTCCGCCACTGTTCAGGTACGAAAGTTTGCTGTAATATAAGATTATATATTTTTAGTAAGTACAATTTACCACTAAGTGGTAAATTATACATCATTGAGTAAGTAACACCATCATCACCTGGAGCGGTATCCCTTTTTTTTAAACAACGACATAACTCGTGAATTGAAAATTCTTGTTCCAATTTGGTATTACTTGAAAGCAGTACAGGCGGAAGACCTTCAACGCAATCCGGGGCTAACGAACATAACAATTCTTCCTTTTTGTCTCGTGGTGCTTGACAACGATTGTTTCTTATACCCTTAACCCAGCGCATTTTGTGCCACATGGTCGAAGTATCAGTAACTACATCAATTTCATTGCAATAATTTTGCCAGTCTTTGCTTTTCGCGCGTCTAGTTAATTTTTGTACCTCTGCTATTTTTGAAGTTAATACATCAAAGTTATTTGGTGTAGGGTTACGCCTAAACTGCTTTAAAGCTAAGCGACGTTCAGCTATGGCACGCGATAAAGATGGTTCCCAATAAGACTTCGGTTGAAACTTTTGCGTAGGGTCCATACATACTTTTTTCATAGGTATACTTTTATTAACTGCATCATAAATCTCATTAATAAAATAATCATACATACTCTGAACACCATCAAGATTGCCCGGAATCTGGCTAAAACTATTTTCTAAAATGCGTTGATATTCCTGCCAATTAGCTAATTTAAAATTTCGACGGTTTGCAAAGGTCGTTATACTTCTAAACTCTAGGTTAAATTTGATAAAAATATGATCACTTCCCAAACTTTCATTACTAGTTTGCCATTTAAAGTATATAGCAATGTCGGAACTAACAAAAGTAACATCCGGGGATGTTGCTTGTAAAGAACCGTTAACTAATCTTATCCTAGTATGATGACCATTATTTAATGATATGTAATTATTATCAAAAGATGCATCATATATTTGTGACCCTCTAGTATCGCTCTTAGACGACCAATTCGAGTGATGCCCATTAAAATCTCCCGCCAATACTGCTTTACTTGAAAATTTTGAGAAAATATCATCCCAGTCACTTTGTGTTGTTTGAACAGACGATGGACAATATATTGATGAAATGAAATCTAAGTACTTACAATTTAAAATTCTTACTGTAACTATCTCAATTCCTGGATTTCTCACAGCAACTGGAACACACTGACTTTGAATAGATTTATGAACAACAATAGCAACACCGCCGTAACAATCAGACCGATCTTTTCTATAAACATTGTAATCTCTAAATTGTAAATTTTTGTTAGGTTCCAACCAAGTTTCACTTAAAATACAAATGTGTATTTTTTCGCGATTTAATAACAATTCCAAATCTTGTTTTTTTGGTAATATACTCTGTGCATTCCACTGTGCTATATTAATAACAAATTTTCTTAAGTTTGTACTATCCATTAACGAAACTATTAATAATTTTACTTATTGTCTCTCCATTACAAAGAAATGTTGTTATCCATCCAACTAACAATTTTACTACCGAAACAATCTTCTGCTCCATAGACATATCGCTTAACACAATATCTTTTGATTTTAAGAAAATGGTTACTAAACTGCTCCTTTCTTTTTTCGCTTTATGAGTTGTTTCAATTTTTTCTTCCAATACTTCTGTCTTCTCCGCAGTCTTTTCATAATTATTATGTACTGTGTCAGTTTTTTTAGACTTTTTTTTCTTTTTCTTAATATTTTTCCGTTTAACTTCTGCATCGTCATTCTGTTCAACTGGGTTTGGCTCTTCTAAATTATTATCAGATCTGTTTTCATCTTCACTTTCTTCGGATTTTTCCTCTTCTTGATTTATGGCTCCATTATCCCAATTAGTCGAATCCTGAGATTTATTCTCTGTAGAATTATCAAAACCGGTGCTGCGTTTATACTGTTGACGATACATAAACAATGCGTTTTTATAAGTGCAATTGTTTTTACTCATAATCACTCTAACTTTTTTTTCCTTTGCGAATACCGGACAAGAGATTTTATGATTCGACATATGATTTCCCTTACAGTTGACACATCTGTAACTAACAGTATCACAGTTCTTGTGTTTTTGTCCGCATTTTGGGCACACTTTATGCTTCAAAGGGCAACTCCGAGTTAAATGTCCATATTTCCAGCATTTTCCACATTGCGTTACCGGAAATATGTATGGCTCCACTCTGAAACGTCCACCGTATCCATATACATACATCGGTAAAACGGCACCCTTGAAACAGAAGCGCACTGTTTCACTATTTTCCCACTTGCCATTTTCTGCTAACATTTTTAACCTTATTGCCGAAACAATCTCAGAATCACTTTTAAAATTCTCCAATATCTCTTTCTCGTCAACATCCATCTCGAGGTATCTAACAGTTCCATAAGAGTAGCTTACCTCATTAGTCAAATGACATCTGTAACCTAACTCCGCAAACTTGGTATTGGTGACTAACTTATCTGCGTCTTCCTTATTTTCAAACCTTATGAACAGTTTATATGGATTACTATATTTAATAGAGGTCACGTTCACCAAATTCTCCGCTTTCAACAACTTAACAAAACCGATCTGCTTAGGTAGCACTTCATTGGCTGCTACACATACTTCAAACTTATTCTCCTCCCCATTCGTTTTCTTTATATTGCTCCCGTCACTCACCGTTAGATGCTTACGCGTAACTTTCCTGGTCTTTCTCTGCACAACCGTAAACTCGCCCTCGTTCTCCTCATTATTTTCCACTATGTCTTCGCTCCTTCTCTTCGTAGGTTTCACACTCGCAGCACTAACAAAGTCCATTTTAGATGTACTCGGACTCGACTCCACACACTCATTTAACTCATGTATAACTTCCATAATGTTATTTTCAAACTCTTCTACACTTCCAATAGAACTCGCATGGTTTGACTCCGTAATTATTAACGCGTATTAATTTTATATGCGAAACTGTGGGTAAGTCGACAAAAAGTTTGCCGCGCGGACGGCGCTCTCTCAGAACGTGCGCTCGCTAGGAGGTGCCTCGCGCGACTCGAGGGAGTATTTGTAACTCGTACACGAAATAATCTAGATAAACACCGATGGCTGTACGTTAATTAGACCGACACCGATGAGAAAAGATAAGTACTTAATTTTTTTTCTAGGGAGGTCGAAAGTCTTATTTGTACGAACCTGTTACATCCGTTCTGACTTAAATAAGAATAAAATCATCTTAACAAATGTAAGGGTTTCCCCTATTTTCGGTACATTAATATTAATTGTTTCTAATCCTATATAATTGTGTTTCTTCAAATTCTAGTAATTTCTTTTGACATCGAAAGTTCCCTGCTGGATATAGGCCTTTTGTCAAGGTCCAACGAATTCATATTGCTTGGGTCCAGTGGCTCCCTGTGACTCTCTTGATGTCATAAGTTCCATCAATCCACCACCACCTGGACGAAGGTCTGACAATACCAAGCTTCCCTACAGCACCTTGAATCTCCAACGTTCCTCAGTTCTATGAACGATGTAAGTATCCCGCCCATTACCACTTCAATTTCGCGACAAGTTGAGCTATGTTGGCGACTTTGCTTCGTCTACGCGTCTCCTCGGCGCGTTCTGTGGTAGAGGCTAGAGATACTCCGAGTATAAATCTCTCCATCCCCCGCCGAGTGACTAAGCTTTCTTATGAGGCCAACATTTTAAAATCGTCATATTTTGTCTCAACCTCTTTATGTTCCACTTCTTGGCACGGGTCTTATTGGCCATACCCCACTTAGGTATTCCGTTCCACCAGCCTGGCTAAGTACGGGCTTGCGGGCTTCCTATACCATTGAAAAAATTATGGTACATTCTGGAATATGTGGGATTCTTTGCAATATTTTCCTTCATCGTTAAGAAATGAGTTATCAGTTTCCACAAAAGCACATAGCCCCAAGGAGTCAGTTCGGTTTTCGACTCACCGACTCCCTAATAAGAGATCTGAAATACTTAACCAGTAGGCTGTCATTGATTACATTAATTAAATATGTATGACAAACAGATTCACTTCTGCATTCGTTATGTATGATTCTAAGATTGTTAAGCAATTTATCTCAAATGTAACCAAAGACAGTAATATGGGTATGCGTGGGCGCACATAATTGTTGAAGGCGTTGTTTCTCAGAATTTAGACCTCCACGAGGTCCGCTGCCGTATTAGGAGGGTTACAAAACGTATGCCAATTATATCTACAGAAGTACTTCTGATCTCGATCAGTTTCTATAAAGCCTATATGACCTACATCCTGCATATTCATAAAAATTTAACTATACGTTTTTCTTCCACATTTTTGATACGAACTGCTAAGATGTGGAAGAATCTTCCGCAACCGGTTAGCCAAGCACTATTTGGGTGTCTTCTCACAATAGTGAATATGCATTTTCTTGAGAAGAGCTCTCCAGTCTAGACCTCATAATTTGTTTCCATTATAAACATGATTGTCGTAAAGCGTAAGCCTATTTATTCGGACATAAAAAGAAACCAAATACCATTTACCTGTACCAACGTTAATATCATTCTATACTGAGGAGAACAATTTCCAAATATTAAACCTCTTAAAGGGAAAAAGGAGCAAGCGATCACTAAAGATTATTTTCCAACGAGCTTCAGAAAAGAGTACTACCAAATCTTAAACATGGAGCTTATCGAATTAATTTTATCGCCTCGTTTGTATCATGTCTAACAATTTTACACTCACCAAAAGGTTACTAGAATTATACATATGTCCAAACTCCAAAACGACATGTCCAAAATAACATGCGTAGGCGGACAAGTAGGCATATTACATATGTCTCAAATATAACATTATGTATAACAAGTTGTAACATTATTTATGACATTATCAAATCATAAGTGGACCGATTAACTATCATTCCAAATCATATCACTTCCTGGTCGGTGCTTTTTCAGCTGTGCCTCTATTAGGGATCATGATGTCATCAGATCTGATGCTATGTCAATGAGGGAAAAACTTTTCAACAACAATGACGGAATGGTCCGGGTTTGATCCCCATCTTGGAGTATTTTCATTACAGCTTTTCATTACAGTTTTTGTATGTATAATCTGATCAAAACATGCAACTGAATTTTGAAGCAGTTATCCTCAATCAAATGAGATTATATTTCATATTGAACATTTCTAGTTTAGTTGGCAATAGAATATAGATATACCTACTATAGTTTGATAGTATTAAAGTATATGTATGACCCCTATAAAATTCGGATAGCCATTGATGGCGAACTAATTAAATATTATTATTTTTAAAGGATTTTATGAATTTTAAATTAAGAATACAAATTAGTGTTAAATAATTATGATAATTATATAATTTTTAAAACTCTAGCTCATCAGATTTTACCTTGACAAAATTTACCGGTGCGATGCTGTGTAGAGTACTTAGTAGGTGGTAAGATTAGGTACATCTTCGGCTGCATGGTCAGATACTTCTTGTCCCAAGAATCATCTCGTGATAATAAGAAGAATAAGTAAGTATAAGGAACCACGATTTGATGTTTGTGCATGGTCACTTAGCATTAAGTGGGATTGCGGGCAACAAGTACTCACTTTCAGTGATTAAAAAAAATAGTAAAAAAAACAATAAGCATTGCAAAGCCGATCGTCGATTGACAGCCAAGGTGACCTCAATCAATGCTAACTGACCTTATAAAAGAGGCGTTATTTATGGCGTAACAAAAAATAGTATTATTTTTTGTTACGCCATAAACTAGTATGATTATGATATTATGTTTTTTGTTATAAGTAGGTACCCCGCTGATCTGAATTTATTACGGCAAGTCAGTTTTTGTTTTTTGCTCCACAACAATAGTAGGAATTAGTGTAAAGTCAAGATACTCCGATGGAGTACTAAGTAAGTTAAATTGACTCTTTTTAGAAATATCTTCCAAGAGCGACTCAGAGTCTCATGCTGAGGGTTTCAGACTAACTAAGAATTAAAACGTCAAGAATCATTTTTGATAACAAACCTGCAAAACTGCCATTTTAGAAGTTTGTCGTTAATTTCACATTTTTACCATTTTAGTGCGGAACTCTGAAAAGAACAAGTTGATCGAATCTTGGAAATGATAGTAATGAATTAATGATTTTATATATTTTTTTAAACAAACAATTTTAGTTTCACGGGACTCAAGTCTTCGTATATGTCTTTAGGTTGATTGTGTATAATATGCTTACTCATAAAAATCCCTTACACAACATGGCTAACTGATGAAAAAACAAAATATATAATGTAATCTTTGCATCAAGCGCAAACGATTACAAAAAGTTGCAATATATCACGATACAAATAATTCTTACGGACGCGTCTTAAGGTGTTGCGGCCCTACCAGCCCGCGAAATTCAAATTTTATTTAGTTTTTCGCAAATATTAGACTAAGTAAACATTTTAGATTAATGGCAATGCATTTTGCGGGCCTACTTTTTATGCATCTACATGTTTTTAATAGAAACTTTGCTCGAAAGTTCCCACTCATCTCATATTGGTTCCCGAAAGATATTTTTTTGCAGTTTCCCAGATTTCGAGCTATCGGGAACCAATATGAAGTAAATGAGTATTGTTGAGCAGAGTTTTTACTAAAAACATGTAGATGCATAAATTCTGTGCTCGCAAAACACATTGCCATTAACCTTCGATGTCTAATTAGCCCACTATGAGCAAAAAACTAAATAAAATTTGAATTTTCGCGCCCGGATGTTACCCATTGCCCTTAATACTTGATTGTAATACAGAGATTCCTGATAGGGTGACCATCAAAAAACGCTCTTCAGATTTTTCCTCACTAAAAATTAATTGAGAAAATCCCACTGCCCATAGGTACCTACCACTTGATTTTCACTTGAATCTCATTGACGATTAAGTTTTAAATCCTTCTTTCAATTTTTATTTCCCAGAAAAATATACATACCACCTTTTATTCTCTCCAGAATCACTTATAATATTGCTCTATTGTTATACGCAACACGTGCTTGAAGGATAAACATTTGAATATGATTGTGAAACGTAAAATTATACGCTTGGGCTATTGGCATATAAATCCCCCCGGACCCTATGGACCCCGGGTGTAATACAAAATTCACAAAAAAGGTGTCCCGAGAAAACGTATATAAACGAGGGTAGGTACATGTGTATTTTTATAAACAAACTAAAACATTGTAATTATACAATATACAGCCTAATTTTGCTGTGCGATTGGAACTCTTCGCGTTTTATATGTCATTCGGTTCGGATACTTTTTAGCGCTGACCCTAAATCCTTAGTTTATATATCCAATGGCTTCGGCATTAAAAAAGTAACTTGAAACTACAAAACTTACCAAATTTTTGTAAAATAAAAATGTTATCAATTTCTACAACCTTGATTAAACCAGAAGTTAATTCAATTCTCAGAAAATTAGATTGAGAGGTTTTTGTAAGCATATGAACGATCACGAAATATTAAAAAATGTTTAAATTTTAAAACTAAAATTATAAACCCATACTCACACTAGCAAAGAAGAAGCGCGCCACGCGCCGCGGAGCGTGACGTGGCGTAACTGTTGATTGTGTGAAATAACCCTAATGGCTGCTTACGTATGTTTACGCCATTATCACCCATATACATGAACTTTTATATAAATTAGGTAAAAATATCCTTTGATGGATTGTTGGTGCTTTATTTTACTTACCTTTTAATCATGGGTAGTTGGTATTTACCTTTTTCTCTAGACTCTAGAGTATTAAACTAATTTTATGCGTTTTAAAATAAAGCTATCCTTTGTCATGGCGAGCATTTTGAAAAGATCATCATCTATTTTGGCATTATTGTTTTCTTTGCCAATGTAGTTTTAAATTTTCAACATACCAAAATGGTGCAAATTGAACCGTCATGGTGATACTTTCTCCGACCGTCCTTCTGCCACACTCGATAATTTCAGATATCGATATCAAATTTGGAATAGCTATTTTATTATTGATAGGCTAGCGCTTGACTATAATTATGCCTGATGGCAAACAATGATGAGGTCTAGGCTGGAGCGTGGTTGCCTAAAAAGGCGTATTCACTCCCTTGAAGGCACCCTGATTGTACTTAGCTAGAAGCACAGGTGGAAGGTGTTCCACAGCTGAGCGTGTCGTAACAGATATATTGTGGAAGAACAGCAGGATATCAACCACAACATGAGGATGCCATGATCTTAAAGTGTGTATTTATGTTGTAAAATCACTGTTACAAATCTATATTATATTTTCTCTTTTAATTTTACTGGTACCTAAACGAAAACGAACAAGTATATTTATTTAGATCATGTTGAATTTATATAGAAGTAAAATAATAATAGTTAAAAGTTCACATTCCTATGGTAAGCCTAGACGCCTTAGTCTAGGAATTTATTTCTCTTTGTCCAGTGAACTTTAACCGTCCTTACGGTTCTTTATCCCCATGCGTGGCCATTAAACAGGCGACTATTCTGACAATAAGCATAGTATTATAAGTTGATTGCATCATCTTTTTTTTATTAAAGCCTTAAAAAACAATAAAAAGCTTTAAAGTCACCCGACTTTAAATTTATCAGATCATAAATAGAAAAACACACACAGGTATAGCTATAGTTTTAAATATCCTTAGTTTTTTTAGTGAATGAACACTTTATTAAAACAAATTTTCTTTTCGGAGGGTATGGTGCAGGGACTTAGGTGGGATAAAATGTTTTTTTTTCAGACACGAAGAAAATCCACGGTAATCCCATCATATTTTATGCATTTTATTCTCTTATGGTTACACACCAGCACATTGAATTTGCAAATATTACATTCAATGATTACATTTCATAGAAGTAACGTAGAAAGATATCTATTTAGTATGTTCCGCAGTGAGGTGAAATCTAGACTTCTAGATTTTTTAATCTGTATCTTTTTCGAATCGCATGTCACTTTTAAAAATCGTTAAGAAATCGATATAAAATGGAGTTTCGTTTTAGGTGTTATTCCAATTTTTTCTATCTACCAAGTGTTCCACGAAACTGGAAGAAGACTGTTTTTCTATAACGTAACTAAATAAAAGTTTAGGACAAGTATCTACAAAGCTACAAACAGTATATAAACGAATTTTTTGATGAGTTAGTTTAAATTGACCTCAATTTCACGGCAGTCAACTCAATCTAATATAAATAAGACATTTAGTTATAGATAGATAAAATTGTTAAGATTATGGGCATTTTGCTACGCCCTGACAGGGAATTTCGACTATATTTTATATGTAATGTGGTCAGATATGCAAATAAATAAATAAATAAACACTTTTCGGGGCCCCAAGTTAGCCAAGCAAATACAGGTGCGTCAACCGCCATTTGGTATTTGCGACCCTCAGCAGGTGTCGGTGACAATGTGCGGCGTAACAAGCAGACGGACAGATGACGAACATCAGTATTATATTTCTAACCTATATATTATCATAACATCGCCTATTATAGATCTTACTTCGGGGGAAAAGATCTTTGTGAGTGGTTTGTTGTAGGCAACAGTGAAAATTTGGTAAGCAAAAATGAAAAGTCGTTTGTTTAGTATATGTTTCTAATATTTAAAATTAACAAAATTTTTATAGTCAGTTAGTATAGCTATAACTAATAGTAACAAAGTAAAATATAATCTGGGTGTCTTTAAGAGAAGAATAAGCATTTTGATGGCTGATAAGTACCTTAGTCTTCTCCGTCCCATTTCTGCTCCCTTTCCCTTATATACCTCCTATCAAGGAAAGTTTTCCATAGCGATCCGACCATAGATGTAGCTCTATGGATTGCTATACTTAGTCGATTACTTCAAAATCCCGCGGAACCGGTGGATTTTTCTGGGATGAAAAGTTGCCTATCTGTTTCAATTTAGTACTTGACTGCAATCTTACCTGCTTGCTTAAGTGCAGCCGAAGATTTTATCGTAATAACATAGAACTATAAATAACCACTGAAGGTTGCTACACAGAATCGCACAGGAATACAAAAAAAATTGCTTGGAAAACGCCTTTTTAATGGGTCTTACCAACCACTGAAGGTTGCTACACAGAATCGCACCGGAATACAAAATTGCTTGGAAAACGCCTTTTTTAATGGGTCTTACCGGTACCATATTCACATCTGACCAGACTTTAGCTAATTTAGAAATCATAAAACCCTCCTATCAGGATTTGAACCCAGGATCTCCGCCTGTCACTGAAAAATCTACCTGGCGTAGATGGCTGTCAAAACAACAAAAACAATTTGAAAATAACTCTATAATACTTGGCATCTATAATGTGTTTGAGATAAGTAAAGGCTATAAAAATTAAAGACATAATTTGTTGGCGGGTGTGTTAAAATGTCGCACACATCGCGCAGGCGCGGCAATCTCGCGGGCTAAGTACGTCGTTAGTATAATGTATAATTATCATCAATAACGGCGCAGCCTTCTGCACGGCGCGCTCTAACATTTCACGCGTATAGTTTCTAATCGAGGTTGATCCTGTCATTATCAAAACTGTTCAGTATCTTTTTAACTAACTACAAGAGTTCTCTCATCAGACTTGCTGAGCCAATTTAGAAATCCTATACCTTTAAACGAGCAATTCTTGTATATATATATATATATATATTTCTATATAATCGGGATCTCGGAAACGGCTCTAACAATTTTCATGAAATTTAGTATACAGGGGCTTTTAGGGGCGATATATCGATCTAGCTAGGATTCATCTTTATAAAATGTCGAATTTACCAAAAATAAATAAAAATATGACTCCTGCTGTCATCTATTAGCCAGTAGTTAAACTACCGAGCGAAGCTGGGTCACCCAGATATTTATAAAGTAAACTAGCTGTTGCCCGCGGCCCCACCCGCGTGAATTTTGGTTTTTCGCTAATTCCGTGGGAAAGATGGATTTTTCCGGGATAAAAAGTAGCATATGTGTTAATCCGAGCTATATGTTCTAAATTTCAGCCAAATTGGTTTAGTAGTTGCGGCGTAAAAGAGTATTAGAGATCCGTCCATCCATCCATACAAACTTTCGCGTAGGATAGGATTTAATAAGACTGGGCACTCTGGGTGTAGGAGTACCAACAGAAGTGAAAACTTAAAAAAATACTTTAACTTATACTTGTGTCGCTTACTTTGACAGTGCGAGGTGTCGGTTACGTTACGGTAATGAGTTCAATGGTTTTTACCCATCTCAAAAATGCCCAATGCTCCTATAAAAGTTTTCACTGTAAGGAAATACTCGTATCAGCGCGTGTGGTAAAATAATATAAGGGTTCCATTTTTACCAAATTGGTATGGAATCCTAATAACAGGGTGTGTGATAACGGTCTCACGAGTTCAATTGTTTTACCCATGTCAAAATGTCAAGGAGGCTAATGCCCATTGCACTTCACAAATTTGCAATTTGAAAAGTTGTGGATCGCAGTGTATCTGACATTTGTTGCCTACTAAAGTTATTGCAGCTTCACACATACGGATCCCTGAAATGATTATACATTCTTATTTCAGTGCATGTTGCAATGCATAATAGCAAATTATACACTGTGCTTACGATTAAAAGATGATAGTATTTTGGTCGTTTGACGTGTAAGGTCACACGCGCCTGCGGGCTGTGCGAGTGTGTACTAGTTTAGAGTGGCCAATGTTTTTGGTTACACCTGGTAATCATACCTATTTGTGTTTCCTCATATCCGATAACAAGTATGAATAGCGCTGTTGCAGAGATTAATGGTTTTTGACGTTTTTAGACCACTCTAATATAATGTGAAATTCTCGTGTTCCGCGTGGGGAGGTCGCAGGTTTGTTTCCCGCCAAGGGCCTCATTAGAATTTATAATTATGATCTTGTCTGATCTGGGAGGAAGGCTTCATCTGTGGCTAGCTACCACACTACGAGCGATGCGACGCCAAGCACTCCGGCGCGATGCTTTGTAGAAACCGTTATAGGTAAGTTAATACGATAACGTCTTCGGCTGCATCGTCACTTTTGACCTTACCAAATAATTGGATGGGTTTTTGATGGTTTCCAATTTCCATATCCAACTTTCAAGGAACCTTATCTGTGGCTCTACCTATGCATAACTCAGCAGCCGTACCCACTTTACTTTATATTATATTTTATTTCTAAAATGACATTTGTCATCAATAAGTCACATCAATCAACAAATTGATCGGATATGTCAAGCCCATAGTTTAGTTAGCAATAATGGCTATTGCCATACCGGTAGAAATCAAATGGAATTGATAACATTGCTACGACTGTTGGTTACTTTAGCCCCTTCGCATACGGCTCGTAAGCGTAAGTTTAGCGTAATCCTCGCGTACGACAAGAGGAGCACGAACCTTAGATGTCATTTAGATGTCATTTATTTGCATTGAATACAGTTACATGCATCCAGCCATCTCTGGCGTACAAATTTAACCTTACAACTAACAAGTTATTAGAATTTCATTAATTTTACAAACTAAACAAAATCACTAAAGCCTTATCTATTAACAAAAAAGTACATTAGCATTAGATATTATCTTTTGTGAGTAAGGAACTCTTTGACGGAGTAAAAGCCATGACTGAGGAGCCATTTTTGCAATGCAGGCTTAAACCGCTTAATTGGCATACATTGGATGTCGGTAGGCAAATTATTAAATATTTTTATAGACATGGGATGACAACTCTTTTAATAAGTAGAAGTTCTAGGAAATTTGTCCAGAATAACCTTTTCGAACATGTCCGCAGACGAAGCGGTGTTGCAGCGAATCGTAGGAGGCGTAATTGTCATATTGTTTTGTGTAGCGTCATAACGATACTCTTACGATACGCTTACGCTTACGAGCCGTGTGCGAAGGGGGTTAGCTGTCTCCCATAGTAACCAGTCCAGTAATAGCTGGTAATAGCGCGGTCTTCGCCATCGCTCACGCAGCGAAGCTCGAAGCACTTACCAGAGGCAGCCGTGTGTGACAGACGGTATGGCACACGGTAGACTTACTCATTATTCAGACGTGCCTAGATATTTACACTGTATATAGCCAAAAATATGTTGGAACAAAAATATCAAAGGTAGAGACGAAAGAAATTGTGAATAATTCAAAATCATGAACCTACGTATACATTGCATTAATTCATAAGTAAATTATGTAAGTATTTTACTATATTTTCATCGTTGTCTCCCCTTACATTATAAAACATTTTTTTATTTTATCCCATGGGGGATATTTTGCACAGAACTGCACAAATTTAAGAAGCGTCAAATTAGTTTAGTTTAAAGATTTTCCACAACAGAAGTGGCATTAGTGTTTATTCTTTCATAATTTAGTAAAACTTACTAATCTTATATTTTTATACGAAAGATAGGTACTAGGTAACTATTTAACACGCATAATACATGCTTTCTCCAAAGTTTAATAACATTCATCTTCATTTCCGGTAATTTAGCGGTAAAACGTCATAATGAAATAATATAAAGAAACAGTTACTCCTAAGTAATCGCATCGTAACGTTACTTAACGGATTATAATCATCTGTTTTTGAGCAAAGTTTTATTTAAAATACAGTTATGTATGTCGAAAGTAAATGATATAATTATTATGAACCTTTAGATAGGGCGCAATGTAAGCTAAGAGACCAGTAGCATTATGTATTTGGTGTTAAGAACTTTACTCCTTATAAATTTATTTACATATTATTTTTGCCGAGTAAATATTAAGTTGAATGTTTGCTCAAGAAAATATAATTGAAAAAGACATCTGTATTTTCTGAACTACGAATAAAAATTATAGCTACAAATCAAAAAACATATTACAATATAACATCATGTATTAAAAACGTATGTAAGCATTTTCCTAAAGTAAAAAAACTACCAATAGGGTATTTGACTCCAATTTTTTTATTACTTTATTATAAAGTAGAATTAAAATAATGACGTGCACTGAAAGAACTAATTAAATCGATCAAATAACAAAAAAGTTATAAGCATTTAAAGATTTGTGATTAGACAGAGATAGCAACATGAAATTGTGACGTCACACCTTACCAATGCCATAGTAGCTTCGTGCGGCTTCATACAAATTTTCGTTTTGCGAGAAAGGGATAGAAGATCCCCCACTCCAAAGTTTAAACGCCTGTAACTTTGTAAATCTTCGTTGGATTTTAATATTTCTTTCACTGCACGTTATTATTTTTATCCTAGTTTATAATAAAGTAATATTTTTTATCAAATTCAAAAGTAGTGTAAGACCCAATTCCTTAAACTGAAAGTAAGTAATGTTTATCGTTCTACGTATGACATAACACACGTTAAACAAAAACTGTTTGAGTACATCTTAATCAACGTTTCCAGTTACGAGATCAATCACATTTCATTTGGGGCCACGAGTTTGTCACCTAAGCGACAGCGTGGTGCAACAAGCGGTAAAACATATTGTTTATTCAATTACGTTTATATAAATAAATATATATGTAAATATTACATTCACGAGACTAACTCAAACTGCCTTTATCACTTTTTACTGTCAATGAGACAATCTCACATTTTCTTTACCTATAAACCTTTTATGGATTAAAATAAGCTTAAGCTGTAGAAATACTGAACCGCCTTGCATTTTTTATTGCCAGTGTGATAATAGCTAGTTACAGCCCCTATAATAGAGCCAATTTCGAAAGAATTTAGTTCAGCCTGTGCATGGAATGGAACCTGAGAACTCGCTGAAGTATCAGACAGTGTCTTATTTATTTTATTTTTATTTTAAGCCATTACTTAGACACATCACTTGTAGCTAAAACTCGTGGCCCAGTGTTAAAACGACAAAAAGTCGCCAAACTGGAGCTTTCAAACAATTGTTTATTCAACAGCCGCTTCTGTTTTTTCCCAGCTCTGCGGCAGATTTGTGTAAGAGCCAGTGAAACAGATTGAGATGGAACTTAATAATAGTTGATTATTGTATGACGTATAGCAAGTAGCTCATCATTACTATTAGACTAGGTATCTACATCTCATTCATCCCGAACACATTCCGAGTTCCTCTTTTATAAAAGAGATTGTAACTTTTATTAATCGGTGACAGCAGGTTACAATCTCTTCCTCAGGATATGGGCATCCGAACGATTTACGTAAAGTTTTTTCATACAAGCAAACAGTTACGCCAACTGTCAAAATACTATAGGAGCGAACTACAGCGTGGCCTTATAGGTACCTAATGTTGGTATTATTGGCGCCTTTAAACTGGCGACCGCAGTAGATCTCAATTCCTGCTGTAAACTATAACAGGACGTTTCTAATGTGCATAAATGATGACTTCATAGTGATGGTTTCAGCCACTTACTTAGATTAGGATTAATTATTTGGCCTTAGCCCTTACGCTGTAGGGAATTTCCAGAGCGCATACATTTTTCGTCATAATAATTTTATGCTAATCTTTCATAATAATTAAAGCTGTCACATTTATACCACAACCCGCCACCAAGTTTTCTTAACCAAGGGTGTGAAGTTGTCATACGTTCACGCATGGCCACCTTATCACAAAGTTACAGAATAGGGGGAATTTCCACGAAAACGTCAAGTCTTCAAACACCTCCTCAACTTTCCCCACCGGCTCTCCGACTACACGCGGTGGTACGAAACCGAATCTCCACTCAATAGTGCGGCATTCAGTATAATTTGCGCGCTGGCCGCTCCATGTGCTCTACTGGTGCTAGTTTTTGTGCTCTTTGCCGCCAGGAAGCCGACCCTTGCTCTAACATTTGAATTTCGAACAAAAAACCCCGCCTCTTTTTGGTTTTGGCAGTGTTGAGTGTTAAAAGCATTGCAGTGTTGTTCTTTTAAAAAAAAAACAGTGTTTTTTTAACTTTTTTCTGAGTGTTAATCAATGCAAAATAAATTTTACTTTAGTACTTAAAATACTGTTGTTAGAAGTATACACGCGTTTGCTAGAGTTTTAGAAACAAAAATAGATTAGGAACATAAAAAAAATGGATTAAAGCATTACTAATTCAATCATACTGTTTACATAAATAATCAAAATATATTTACCTATTTTAAGGATATTTTCATCCTAATTTACTAATATGTATAAAGGAACTAAATATATTAACATAAAAAGATAAGTTTAATATTTTATCAAAATCGTCAGTTCACTATAGTGATGTAACACTCGTTAACAAAATGTGTTATCGATAAAAAGCTGTAAGCTCCAGGTGTGAACGGCGGTTCCTTGGAATGCAGTAAAGCAGTGTAAAGTTTGGTCTAGTCATAGAGTTCGCTAAAACGGTACACTGTTTGAGGACCCGACTTGTGTTATGTAAACACTGTTTCCGTTCTGATGAGGCATTTTAAACGAATCTGTGTTAGAATTAGTGTGTTTATGAATATGCAATACATTAATAGATATGTAGAAATCGACCCTGTTTTAAGATTTGTCGGTGTTTAATAGGTGTTGCAGAAAATATTATTATGGCGACATGTCTACCGCTAGCGGACTCCCGCGGTTACGTACACGTGACCTTCTATTTCTCCACCTTATGGAGTTCTATTTTCAAAAATCCTTGCAAATTGTGACGTCACAAAAGCTGCATGCCAATTGGCCTGATCCGTCCTGTGTTTGTCCGTAAGTTAGTCAGTCAGAAGCTCCTTTTCTTAAAATCTCTTGAAAAAGTGTCTTAATATTTTAAAGCCGCGGTGCAGCTCATCGGTGCGATGCTGTATAGATACTGTTAGGGATGAGTTTACTTAACTTTTTCAAGATAGTAGAGATGGATGGAGATAGATTGCCTAATGAATCAAAAACTATCGAGCAAAAAATCTATTTTAGAATATACATGTAAAGCACTTTTTATAATATAATACCCAACTCAATAATGTTATCTCATTTTAAAATTCCTACACCCTGTTTTTCCGCCCTTAAAAAAAAATAAGTTAATATCGATTTTCAATTTTTTATGATTACAACGATGTTGGGTCACTATTATCTATAACTACAGATTTCAAATTTTAGTCGATGAGTTTAATAGTTTCTGAAATAACAAACGGATGGACAAAATCTCACCATAAGAGTTACATTTTTACCAAATTGATATGGAACCCCGAGAATAGCTACAATGCTCGATAAAACGACTAACGATAGGTTCTGCAAAAGTGGTTTTATCGACAACACAGGAACGGTTTCGATTACAGTAACTAATGAAGTTATTATAAAATGCATACCCTAGTGCTAATACTGGCGTTGTGTTGGATATCAAAACGAATGCAAAGTGGGCAGAAACTCACGATATCAAACAGTATTACGTATACGCAGCATAAAAGGTAATAAGATCATTGTGGGATATAACAAATGGCCAGTAGGCAAATTCTACTAGCTATCTATCTATTACTTGTCTTACTATCCTATTAATATTATGTATTTGTAAATTTAAAAGGTCATAATATGCTTATAACTACGGCACCTTGGCTAAATTCGACACTTAAAGAAAGCTTTAAATAACAAAATATAGACTACTTTTAAGCCGGAAAAATCCACACTTCCCGTGGAATTTTGAAAAAACACGCAATTTGCTATATCTTTAGCTGCAGGCTGCAGCGGTAGGTAGATTGCTATAGCACAATTGCCTAAAATAGGAACAAAGGGGGAAAGGGGACGGGAAATCCACGATTCCTAAAAGATTTGATAACCCTAGCGCAGGGGCACGCGCTCGAATGGGAGGTTGCGGGTTCAATTCCCGCCAAGGGTCACTTTAGAATTATATAATTCCTTTTAAATTGACTCAGGACTGGTTTGTTGGAAGGCTTCGGCCGAAGCTAGCTACCACCCTACCAGCAAGGACTGTGGATGCTGTATAGAAACCGTTCATAAATAGTACGATAGTAAATTTGCAGCATCATCACTAACCATCAGGTGAGATCGCAGTCAAGTACCTACTAAATTGTAGAGCGAAAGAAATTGCGAGATTTGTGAATCGGTATTTAAAGAGAAAACCATAAGCAGCTCCATAAGTGAAATTCTTAAAACCAAATTAAGCAAGCGTTGTTTACGCAAAAAATAAATCGCTCAAGGATCGGTTCCTGTAACGGTCTCTAAATCTGTTGATTAATGTTCCACTTTGCGTGTTGAATCCAAATAAGATCTCAGCTCGGCGGGCAATTGGTTAACAAACTTCGAACTGAATAACGAACTAAATATTTTACTGTTTCGATGCTTTGTAAAAAAATTGTGTTAAATATAAAATTCAAAGGTAACTTACTGTTTGCTTACAGCTGAAATTTTGCTTACAGCTATAATAACGTGGGCAATCGGCATCCGCTAAGCAAAGATCATTGATCTTTGCCGCTAAGTAAGGAATTTTGATTCTAAGTTTTAAATCTGATTTATTAGATTAACTTACAGTTAACACGCTAACCCAGAGTAAGTTGTGAAAGTTGTCCAATGTGAAGCGTTGAATCTAGGGTTAAAAACACGTTAAAAATGTAAATATTTAACCCCCGTTTCGCGCACCTAATAGGGTAATATTGCATAAAGGAAGGAAGAAACTATTAGCAAATTTGTCGAATTTGCCAAAGTGTATTTTGTTATTATTATGTATCAGACTAATATAATAACGCCGAATGTTTGTATGTGTATTTGGTTCTCCTTCACGGTTTATCCTGAAAAAATTAATAGTTCTCTCGGGATTGGTAAAAACCGAATTTCACGAAAGCGCAGACGCGGGCATAAGCTAGTATTATCACATGTATTATTAAGACGACGAACAATTTCATAATCCCTTACTATTGTTAGTCACTTCTCTCGTTTAATATCTTGTCATTGTGATTTTCCCAAGAAGTTACGTCCCTAGATACCGTTGATATAAGATTTCGTTAGATAGGTAGGTACACTCGTAGACGCAGTATTTTACGAGGTTTTACGGTACCTTCACTATTGTGTTAGTTCTAATTAAGCGCCGTTTATCTATTCGGCGCATCATTGTTTTTAGTCAGTCGTCTGTGGATCCGTTCCTTACACCTTCATTTTGGGGTCAGTGCCATTGTTCAAAGATTTAAATAAAAAATCTCTATCGTAAATACTTTTATTGGAAGCATCTTTCCTTAACATGAAACTACACTATGTCACAAGTACTTATAGATACAGTAATATCAGCAACTTTTTATTTCAGGAAACCATTGTTTCCTACTAGCTTTAGTCCCGATTTTCATTGATTTTTCCAGGATAAATAGTAGCCTACGTCACTCTCCGTTTTCAAGAATGTCCTTGCTTCCATGTAGTGTGATTGACGACAGATAAAATACCAACAAACTCACATTTTAGAATTAGTATGAATTAGAAACGTGAGAAAAGTCGCGAGCAACAGTTATAGCTCTATAATAATTTCATCTCTTACACTTTTTACACGACTACCTAAAAAAAGGAGTGTAATGTTTTTACAGGGTTCATGTATGTATGTATGTATGTGATGTTTCTTTATTCCACCATAACTTCTGAACGGCTGAATAGATTTGGACATATAGATAAGGTATCGTTAGAATCTTTACATCATCCCGATTAACATGGGCTATATTTTTTTGGAAAAATTCGTTTTACCACAGGGCAGTCGTGTTTTTTAATTTTTTAAATTATTACGCCCTCGTGTCCGCCCTCTATCACGGATCTCTTCTGAAAATAAGGAAAGTCCGTCTGAAGCCATTGTCTGAAGCAAACCACGCTTGCCAAGTGCGGGTTGGCAGACCTTGCACACCTATGATCAACTAGATAATAGGAATTCCTGTAAATTTCATGTAAAAATCTGAAAACTATTTTCAAGTTATTATATTAAAAGAGAGACTTAAGGAAGTCGAATATTTTACTGATAACCAATTTTCTAGATACGCGTATAAAGTTTGTTTTAAAAAACGTACAAAGTCAGAGGATATACCTAGGCAATAGGCATACATAAGACAAGACGACTACAGTTATCTCAGACTTAGCCTAGGACCATAAATCCATCTCTAAACTACCTAGTGCTCAGACTGTGGCAGAGTCAGGTTTCGCTAGTTTACGACTTTGATTAAAATGGAAATGTATCAACTTAATAGTACAGGCGAGAACTTGGCACTCCGCGGGTAATTCGAGAAATCTGTTAACACTAACCCAGAATAAGTAATGTTTTTGTTAACAAGGTTTCGAAACTTGATATTACTTATGTACATAATTTCCGGGGATTAGGTACTAGGTACTCTAAATACGTCTTGAATTACTAAGTTTAATATCAAGTCAAGTGTGAGTAGAGCTCTGAGGGTTCACACATACGGGATGACGAGTACTTTCCATTTTTGAAATGCCTACATCAATACTAAAACATGAAACCTACTCTTTAACTGTGTTTGATAAATTAACCTGTTATTTTAAAGACAGTGTTGTCAGATGGCGAAACAATCAAATTCTTGCCAGTTCGGTTAATTCTCCATAGACTAATTGTTCGTCACATAAAAATCCAAACAATGCAATTGTACCAATCAATCGCTGCACCTAGTGGTTATTTCATAAAACAAATAATACACAAAGGAATTGCATCAATTGCCTGCAATTTCTCAGGACACCGACAGAACAATGGGACTCGAATAGGACAGCCATCACTGATATAATGTGTTACCAAATAAACAGCTGCAATACAATGTGACATCGTTTCGACATGATAGGTGCTGTATGTGTGAAGAGATTATAACAGATTATAAATACTTGTTTTTTCTTAGGGTTCTGCAACACAATTGAGCAAAACGGAATCCTTAGATCAACTGGTTGTTCGTCTGATCACTTTATCTATTGACGCTTGAATTTATTTCGTCTCCAAGGAACCTTCACCTGTTACTGATAAAACATTAAAAGATTTTATTTCCGTGATGGCTTACGGAACCCTAAAATATTTTTTTAGATAGGTACTAATAGAGTCGGTACATTATGTAGTTCGAATAAAGCAATAAATATTTCTAATCAAAAACAATCACTATGCGAACCAAATCGAAGGCTAAAGCTAATTTATTAACACATTAATACCAGATTAGGTAGTCGACAATAATGCATGTAGTTTATGGTATTCCCTGAACCCATTAGCAAAGCACTAACACTGCTCTTAATAAGAGATTTCTTTTAGTTCACTAAAAGGTCTATAAATTTAACTAAAAATACCGTCGTAAATTTAAATGCCTCATTAAAATGGAAACAGTGGATTACATTTACCCTTTTTCAAATCCACATTAAATTTCTCCAATCTAGTGCCGAGTAAATTAAAGACTTAATTGAAAAGAAAAACAAAAGTTGAATTGCGCCATGTTTCGAATACAAGAAGATAATTAAAAGAACATCAAAGATGTAATGGCAAGAACTATAAGGAAACTTAAACGAGGTAAACCGAAAGAGCTAAACACTAAACAGTTGCCGTCCATCATTATCACGCCACCGGATCTAGATATGAAATTGAAAACCAACAATAGTGAGCATAACCAACCAACAATAGTCAACACTGTAACCAATGAGGCATCAACTTCACAACCAACAATGGATTTTAATGTGAACGAACTGATAGCGCAGTTGTCAGAAAATTCGAAAGCTTCAAAAGGTGAAATCGAAAATATACAAAGGAAGCTGTTACACCAAGCGAATCAGATATTAAAAGTTAACGCGTTCGCCCATCAACCTGTCCCAGAACCACGTGTTATTGGTGCTACGCAGAAATATAACGGAGTAAACTGTACCACTAATGGTATATACGGAAGACCCATATCAATAGGAAATATACAACAAGTACAAAATAACAATCATAATATACAAATTATACCTGAAAGGAAGTCCTTATCAATTGTGAATTTCAACCAATGCCCAAATAATAATCCGGAGGCTCAAATACCACAAAATGGTAGACCTTTATCAATTGGGAATGTCCAACACGCCCCAAAAAATGTTATGGATGCCCAAATGTTACCCAATGGAAGACTTGCATTAGGGACTGTCAAGGTCACAATTAATAATCAAGAGGCCCAAATGGTTCCCGAAAGGTTGCTAGAAAGCGCCGCTGAGGTAAACAAGGAGTGGACGAAGCAAAGGGTCACTCCAACCGCCGCGGGAAGAGTTTTTTTCTACGAAACAAGTTCCGAAGCTCGACCGCCTGTTGAAGGCAGTGCGCACGTCGCGAGCGACCCAGGTGAATGTCTTGCTTGTATTATTTTCGAAAAACGTTCCAATAATTTTGAGTTTCTTGAGTGTTTCTTACGAAGTGCATGTTATTTTTTTTAGTGAGTCGGTAAATTCCGTGTTGTGTTTTCGTTTTTTGGTTAATCATCGATTCAGCTGTCTGGTATGTACATAATGGCCTTGTGTTAACACTAAAGTTTAAGTAACATCTATGTATAACGGGTAATCTGTTTTCCTCGGTGCGATGTAAAGAAAACGTAGATATCTCTTAACCTTCTCAACATCATATCATCACGTTGATATTAAACAAAAGCTTTCGTAAAATAAATAAATATAGAGACAAGATAATGCGACCAAAGTACATGTGTGGACATGGACGTACACAAAACTTTAGTTAGACCTGTTTTATCATTATATTCTTTCTAGCCCCATTTTAAACTTCCATTTTTATTTAATTAGGTATGTTTATGAATGAAAACATCTTGACCTTTCTATAAAAGACGCATCCAATTCGATACAACTGTGTAGTGTTTTTTTTTATTATTTCTGACTTAATCCCTGTATCTTTCCATATCTCAGACATTTGGTCTACCTGTTGGTATGTTTACGCATGTAAGTTTCCATAACCTAAAAGTTGTATCGCCATAACTACAACTATGGATGCTCTTGCCTTATAGGTAGGTAGATTTTATAAATGATCATTTATTGATAGGCTACGCTTACGTTTAGTTTCGAGATATTTATTATTATATTTATATGAAAAGTCACCAAAGCTTGACTTTAATTTTCCTCACACAACGATATTTTGTATCTTCTCTTTTCGGTGTACAATGTAACCTACTAAAATTCATGCAATCCTCAATTTATAAACTCTACAGCTCTACATTCTACAACATAGAGATGGTAATTAAAAATATTTTGTTTAAAGTAAATAGCTTGTTTTAGAAGTTAAATTGAATGACAATAGAGCGTGCTTGAAGAAGTAGTACTTACCTATTAAGCCACTGCATCTCATTTATCAACAGTTGAATGTTCTTCAACGGTAAACAAATATATTTCTAAAACAAACAAGTATATGCATTCCCACGTACTTGCATCTCAACTAAGATGGATATAATTATATGGAGAACACAAGCCATTACTATTTACATGAGTGGCCGTTACAAGACAACGAAACGCGTGAGAAAATAGTTTTCTATCTCATGTGTCTTAAAACACCCTGTTTGTCGAATCCTTAATTATAACTTAAGAGTTATTAATTTAGGCCATAAGGATTGTGGTTATTCAACAGGTATTTTTTTATTAATAACTATACTAGTTACCTAATCATGTTACTTCAATTTTACTAGATGCTCTAATATATTAAATAGTTCTCAATTACTTATTCATGACTACAATTTCATATAAACAGACGGAAAGTTATAAAATGAGATTCTTTTGCTAAGTTTTTCAAAGTTTTAAGACTAATGTCAGAAACATTTACGAGTATCTGTGAACGTGTAGTCTAACCTTTACACAGGTAACTTTTTTTTATTGTAGATAGTCTTGAGCTTGACGACAATAATGTCTGATGGAAAATATTGATGAGGCCTATTCACTGTTCTCTTGAAAGCACCCAGATTGTACTTGGCTGAGAATTTGAATAATTAAACAAGACCTGATTTTTAATTACAATGAAATATTATGTAAAACAAATCAACGCGATCCAAACGCGATCGAAATTTGTTATCAGCTAGAGAAATCATTGATTGCTTATCGCACGAATCCCTTCTTCAACGTTGATGCAACCGCTACAATCAAGAATTTATTATTTTGTTATTGAACTCTAAAGACGACATTTTCCTTGCATTTGTAAAAACAACAACAATCCCAAAAATACAGGAACCAACATCATTATTATAAAAGATATACAAGTATACTATATTTAATTTATACCTACTATGTAACCGGTACATACTAATATAATAATAATAATAAGCTATATAATAATAATAAGCTATATAATACATGCTTTTGAACTTTCAAAGAATATTTAAGAAGGTTTATTCGTATATAATTTTAGCTTTCGCTAAAAGCACAATTTATGTGACAAATTAGTAATATTTACATTTTCCGACAGTGCGAATCTGCTTGACAAGATAGACAACGACCATAAGAAAATGGTCACGGCTTACGAATTTTTCTATTATCAATCTAAGTAATTAAAAAATTGAAGCTTAAATAAATAAAGTAAAAGCGTCATCGAATGAAACGTAGAACCTGAGATGCTGACAGTACAAAATCTTTTTACTACCTTTTCTCCAAGGTAGACCGTCTGCTCTTGGATACCGGTAGAGTGAATTGCTCTTCTTGTAATTTCATCAAGAAGGGAAAGAGTCTCTGGGCCACGCGGTCTCAAAGTAGCTGGTATATCATTTATTATTTTTAAGTACAAAAATTAACTTTTGGTTTTAACATTGTTGCTGATAAAAGCGGTTTGAATAACTTAAATTTATTCAATACAATTTATCAATATGAAAGTTAATATCAAGATTGATTTAGATAACTGCACCAAACTTTCAAGTCTGTAGCAAATAATTCATAATCTTGGAAAGCTTCATATCACCGCCCCGGTAGGATGGACAGATAAACAGACGGCGTATGACAATATAGCGATTCGAAATAATTGAGTTTCTATCCCCTTTGGGTACAGAACCCTAAATAATCGATGCGGTTAAATAACGCGTATCCCTTTGAATGAATAAACAATCTTCGTTATTATCGTCTTATCAGTCGTATCGTATGTCGTGTCGTGAAATCTAACAAAGTCAATAAGACCGTCACCGTGCATAGAAGTCAGTTGCTAATTATTATTTTATGGTACACTTAGAAAATAATAATTTATATTTCGCACGAAAAAACTTATAAGTTTAAATTTATAGCCGATTAGGATTAAAATATATCTAGTAAATTTTTCCCAGTTTTAAGCGACAAAAAATAATAAAGACATTTGTATAGATTATTTATTTAAATAAATAACAATAAATATTTATTTGAATAATTTATTGCTATACAAAATGTTGGCTAGACAGTGTTTAAATAATTTATGGCTAGAGGAATTACATTAGTGAGCTTATTAAATTGAAATAATATAAATATTCTTATTTTATATCTATGAAACTATTCTTTACTCTGTAGATGTTATGTATGGAATTTAGCTATCACACAATTACACAATTACACTTATTAAGGCATAAGTTAGCTACCCTGGACCTAGTACTTAGATTTTAATTTTGAATTCTAGGTCTTTCTACACACATAACCTATATCAAGTCAGGCAGAATTATCGCGAAAGTTTTTATCCATTGTTATACTATTAGTAACGTCTGCCATGGATTTAAAACAGATGCCTTTTAAATGACTGACAAAAAAGTATCTACACATCTGCTTGCCGACGAGCCTTAAGCTATTTTAACTACCAAACAAAAATATATCCTAAACTATGACTTTAAAGTTCATATTTCCTTAACCACATTATGTAGTATGGGGGAACCTGTCATAATCTAAGATGCATGTTAATTTTTATCTTATGTCTTTTTTAATAAAGCCTGTAATCGTATGTGAGGTAATAATGACTAGTGTTTGATGCAACGGAAATGCTTTCGCAGCTTTTATTTATAACTGCCTGAGTTTTGGATACAAGAACACTTTATAAGGAAATAAATAGAATTTATGATTCATTCGCTACTAAACCTTAGACTATTTTAATAATATTTTAGGGGTTTTTTGGCTGAAGTAGACTTTTCAAAGTAATAGCTTATATTTCAGTACAAAAGACTTCAACGCGTTTCTGTTTCTGGTGATTTCTCAATTTATTGTTTTTTACTCTATTCTTTTTTTGATTTTTTGACTTTCGTCTTTTGAGCTTTGCAAATTATTTTACTATGCCCTTTAAGTGTAGTTTTTAATGTGCAATTTCTCTCATACAAATGTAAGTCTATCTAACTTTGTACAAAACTATGAAATTAAGATATAATAAAATCTTTAAAAAAACATACATGCGTAACAACAAATAATAATAAAAAAAACCGGCCAAGTGCGAGTCGGACTCGCGCACCGAGGGTTCCATACCATAAAGGAAGTAAAACATTAAAAAAATCACATTTGTTCATGAATTTACGAGTATAATTTACATGTAGGTACTTTTGTTGGCGAACCGCAAACCTAACTTTGTTTTTGGTGGTTTATTGTTATTATCCAAAAAAGTATAAAAGTTAGGGAGTTGATTTTATTTACGGTTTAGGATCTTTATTTTTCCTGTAAAATATACATTAATCTCTATTGATTATAATTATTTCAGATTTTTCGATCGATAAACTTCGGAGATAAGGGGGGGGAACGGTATTTTTTTCGACAGTTTGCTCAATAAATCAAAAACTATCGGGCATAAAAATAAATAAAAATCGGTTTTAGAATACACAGGTAACGTCCTTTCATATGATACCCCACTCAATATTATTATCTCATTTTGAAAATTCGAAGTCCCAGTTTCCCCTCCTTTTTAAATAAAAATTAAAACAATTTTCAATATTTTATGATTGCAATGGCGTTGGGTCACTATTACCTAAAAATATTCCAAATTTTAAGTCGATAGCTTGGATAGTTACTGAAATAATCGAGTGTGACAGACGGACGGACGGACGGACGAACGGACGGACGGACGAACGGACGGAGAAAGTCTCACCATAAGGGTTCCATTTTTACCAAATTGGTATGGAACCCTAAAAATGAGAAAAAACAAAAATAAAGCTCGTTTTCCAACCAACTTATGCATGGGTAGGTATTATTATTGTATAAGACAAAAATGTATAAAGCATGTATGTAGTAAGATGTTTACAATTTTATCGTTGGTCAGCACATTTTCAATAAATATATACAACTAAACGTAATATTATGAATGTCGACCCACGTTTTATAATAAATGACCTGTTACGAGCATAACGAATCGAATCATCATTATTTTTTCATTCGTCCGCTTTTCGCCACTTACATAATCAACACGCAACAGCACACAAGATCAGGGAATCGTTTAATTTATAAATATCTGGGTGACCGAGTTTCACTCGGTGGCCAATAGATGGCAGCAGTAGTCATATTTTTATTTTTTTGGTAAATTCGTCATTTTATAAAAATGAATCCTAGCTAGATAGATTTATCGCCCCCAAAACCTCCTGTATACTAAATTTCATGAAAATCGTTCGAGCCGTTCCCGAGATCCAGATTATATAAAAATATATATAAGACATTGAGGATCTCCAAAATAAAACACAAATTGTTTCTCTGAAATAACAAAGTTTTGTTTTATTTAACAAGTCTACAATTATCAAGTTATTATCAAGTTACGACAATTACACTTCTATCTCACCTGAAATAACAAAGAAACGACATTTAAAGTTCACTATATCTCGAGTCCTCAATCACATTCTTTCTATTAGTATTTATAACAATAAAATGCACAAAACAATCTGCGCGTCCCACGCCATTTTAAATCATAGACACAGATCAATAGAATACGATCAACAGATACGCGAAGCGCGGCAAATTCAAATGAATGAAATGTCACTCATTTCATTACATCTCCCCCCCTAAGAGCGAAAATTCTAAGCAATATATCTGTAAAATGTACTTATAAGTCATCTTCATATTCATTATCATCTCCTTCATCTTCTTCAGCCTCTGTTATGACAGGTTGCAATTTTGTTATATGAAATAATGTTGATTCTGTTTTTCTGTTGCCTGTATCAATCCTATAAATGGAATTCGATATTTTCTCTATTATTTTGAAAGGGCCTATTTTTAATTCGTCTAATTTCTTTCTATTCAGTCTTTTTCCATTTTCTACATATACACTGTCTCCTACATTAAATTCTTGCATTTTTCTATTTCTATCAAATATTTTCTTGTTATACTCATGAGATTTTATTGTATTCTCTAATGCCAATCTTCTATCAGCAATCCACTTGTCTTCCTTTTCCATCGTTTTGAATTCATTTGGTAGAATACTGACATTTGTACCATCCAGTAAATATTTTGGTGCAAAACCTGTAACGGAGTGTTCTGTTTCATTATATTTTTGTATACATTCTCTTGCCAGTGTTGTCCATGTTCTCTTATTATTTTTCTCATTCATTTTACACCTTATTTTATTTACTATTGTTTGGTTTAATCTTTCATTCAAGCCGTTCGAGAATGGTGTATTCACGGCTGTAAAAATTAGTTTAATATTATTTTCCTGCAAAAATTGTTTAAATTCTCTTGAATTTATGCCCGGATATTGATCTGTCAGGATAATTCCAATCTCATCTGTCTCTAGTACTTTCTTTGTTAAATTTATAAAGTCACATGCATTCTGGGTTTTCGAAGTCGCAATAAATGCATATCTTGTGTAGTGATCTACTAAAAGGTGTAGATATTTCTTTGTAGACCTAGATCCTCCAAATCCACCAATAGTATCCATTGACATTATTTCAAATGGTTTGGTAGCTGGTCCCAGTTGTGACTTTAATCCAATTTTTTTTTTGACATCTTGATTTATTTTTTATGCATATTTCACATGTTTTACAAATATTTATGATATTTTTTGTTAGTGTAGTATCTTGTGTGGGTAGTTACAGAAAAAGCAGGTAAACTAGTATATATAAGGTAACCCCGATTCGTAGCGAGTCAGTCGTTGCATAACCGTTGACGGGACAACACCTGTCTTAATAATTAGTCATTGCGTGCTAGTGTTTGAAGTCCGTAGTGAATCAGCGGACTTTACAGTTAGGTTTATAGCCGTATATATTGAACTTATTTTTTTCTGCAGTTGTCTCATCCCAATATGGCATAAATCTTCATGCACCTTTTTTATAAGTTTTTTACTAAATTCTTCTGAGAGGATAATCTTTTCCTGTTTCTTTATTTTTTTATAATAGATATTATTTTTTAGTATTAAATTTTGTTTCTTTTCTCTTATTGTTTCATTTTTCTCTTGGTCTCCAACTATATCTTTTATTTGTATTAAATTAACTATTCTCAATGTTTCCTCTCTGTTATCTTCTGGTTCTAATACAGGGTTTCGGCTCAAACAGTCTGCTTCTACATTTTCTTTACCAGGTATATATTTTACGGTAAAGTCATACTGAGATAAGTAGTATGTGAGATCACCCAATTCTTCATCTGTCCTGCATTTAATGTTCATGTTCTCTAGAGGTTTGTGATCTGAGTAAATGGTGAATTGTTTTCCGATGAGCCAGTGCTGCCAATATTTAACAGCTTCTTTCATAGCAAGACATTCTAAATATATAGCCTTTTTCCGTTTTTGATGTTCATTCAATTTTTTTGAGAAATATGCCACTGGTTTGTCTTTACCATCTAGTTGTGTCTGTTTTAATATTGCTCCAATGCCCTCCAAAGATGCATCGGTAAAGATTTTGATTGGTAAGTCTTTGTCGAATATTTCCAAGACCGGTTGCGAACATAAATATCTTTTTATCAGATTGAATGCTTCTTCACATTTCTCTGACCATACAAATTTCTCGTTTTTTCGTAATAAATTGTGTAATGGATCTAAGATAATTGCACTTCTTGGTATATAGTCATGGTAGAAGTTTATTTTTCCCAAAAATTGTCTGATGTTCTTTTGCGTCTTAGGAGTTGGAAAGTTCCTTATTGAAATCAAATTGTCTTTTAGTGGTCTTACTGAATTGTTCTGAATTATATGGCCGAGGTATTTTACCGAGTCTGAAGCAAAGGTACATTTCTTAAACTTCAGTCTAAAGCCTTCTTTAATTATTGCCTCTAATACATTTCTAATGTGCCTTATATGTTCTTCAAAGGTAGACGAGTATATCAAAATATCATCGATATAGTTAACCGAGTATCCTGTGAGATTGTGTTTTCTTAGAATATTGCTTAAGATTCTCTGGAAAATTGCTGGTGATGTTTTCAAGCCAAAAGGGAGGCAGGTCCACTGGAAGTGGCCATCTTGTGTGACAAATCCTGTTTTACTTCTGTCTTCCACCCGTATTGCCCAAAATGCTGAGTTTATATCTAGTGTAGTAAAATACTTGCAATTTCTAGTTTTAATAATTAGATCATCTATCAAAGGAAATGGTTGAGCTTGTGGTATAACTATTTTGTTTAACTCTCTGAAATCTACACATAAACGGGATTTTCTATTTTCACCTTTTTTAAACGCCAATGTCACTGGAGCAGCGAAAGGACTGTATGATTCTTCTATTAAATTGTTCTTTAGTAACATCGATATTTGCTCTTCAATTTCTAATCTATCTTGAATTGTACATCTGTATGGTCTTTTACTACAATATTTATTTACTTGTAAATCTATGCGAGCTTCATAATCTTTAACTGAACCTATATCATACTTGTCCTTAGCAAATATTGTTTTATATTCCTTTATAATTTTCTCTATCTCAATTTTCTTTTGATTATCTAAATGGTCTGTCATACTTATAAATTCCTCTGTTTCTATGTGTTCATTGAAATTTACTGTATATTTTTTTATATTATTATCTTCATTTCTGTTATCTTTAGACATCCTGTCTATTTTATCTGTTATTTTCTTTTGTTCTATCTGCAAGTTCTCATTTTGGGTTAATCTGAATTTCTTTATCATATCTAATCCGATTACGAAATCATCAAAATCTTCATTTTCTACTATGTATACATCCACCTCTTCTTCGAAATCAAATATTTTAATTTTTATTGTTATCAAGCCATCCATCTTCTTCACACCATTAACCGTTTTCATGTATGCTATGTTCACATCATCTTTTTTTCTTTTACTTTTATTAATCTTGAATTTATTATAGAAATCTGTGAGCCTGAATCATAAATACCACTCACTTCTAGTTTATTTTCTAATAAAAGCTTGATTTTGATTAATGGTGTGCTTACTAGTTTTTTTCTCAGTATTTATGTCTACTTCAATTATGGAGTTATTGTTTACATTTTTAGTTTTAAGAACTTTTTCAGGTTCATTTTTATTTTTCTTGAACCAACATGACTCCTCCGGATGATATCTAATTCCTTTGTCCAAAGACTCACAAGTCTTACATGACTTCTTCTCATAAGTTTTATTTTTATTATAAAATGTACTGCTCTTTATGTTAGTTGAGTTTTTCTTATACATCGTGCCTTCATATTTTCTTATCTCGTTGAACAAGTCAGTAGTGTTGTTGAGTTCATCCCTGTTTAACTTATTTAAGATAAATCCAGGTAAACCAGTTGCAATAAGATCTATCATTGTTTTGGAATCTATAGATTTGTTTATATCTAATAAAAGCCGTTCTTTTTTTATGGCATAATCAATTAACTGTCCTTCTTTATACCTAAATGCGAGAGCATATGTGACTATGTCCCATCCTTGGTTTTTAAAAGTTTCTAAAAACTTGTCTTTCCATTCACTCCATTCAGAATTTATTGTTAGTTTTATGATCATCGAGCTATACCAATCCAAACAAGGTTTATCTAAAAATAACCTCAAAATATCTATTTTTGTCTCATCTTTTGTTATATTAAAGCGCGCACACTCTTTTTCAAAAATTTCTATCCATTGCATCGCATTAGGATTTTTGCTTGTGAATTTTTCAATAATAAATTTTTCTGAGATATGTGTTAAGTTATGTTGACTTTCTTTCTTAGTTGTAGTTTCTATTAATTGTTCCAAGATTTGTTGCAAAGTGTCATTTTTGTCCTTTGCTTGTGTTGTGCTCACTTCATCTAAATATTGATCTAAAAATTGCATATTACCTTCCTCATCTACATATGTCTTCTTTAGATTTTCATCTAACTTTATCCATACTTTTCTACTCTGGTGTCTTTTTTTAATGCTATTTTTTACTTTTGTGAAAGTGTTCGTTTTAACAATATATGTATGATGACTCACCGGCTTCAGTTCCTCGGGTAAAACATAACATTTTCCTTCTTCAGTAGATATTGAGGTTATAGCTAATACATTTGATTTGCCATCATTTGAGGCTATTATTGTAAACTCAAATTGAAGCCGGTCCATCTTCTTTTAGTTCACAAAAATGTCGTTTTATAAGACATTGAGGATCTCCAAAATAAAACACAAATTGTTTCTCTGAAATAACAAAGTTTTGTTTTATTTAACAAGTCTACAATTATCAAGTTATTATCAAGTTACGACAATTACACTTCTATCTCACCTGAAATAACAAAGAAACGACATTTAAAGTTCACTATATCTCGAGTCCTCAATCACATTCTTTCTATTAGTTTTTATAACAATAAAATGCACAAAACAATCTGCGCGTCCCACGCCATTTTAAATCATAGACACAGATCAATAGAATACGATCAACAGATACGCGAAGCGCGGCAAATTCAAATGAATGAAATGTCACTCATTTCATTACATATATATACAAGAATTGCTCGTTTAAAGGTATATAATAACAAGAATTGCTCGTTTAAAGGTATAGGATAAGATAAGATTACTTACCTATGTCTAATGTATATATACTACACACGCCCGCCGCTCCACCCACGTGAGTTTCAGTTTTTCACAAATCCCGCGTGAACCAAGGATTTTCCAGGACAAAAAAGCAGCTTAAGCATTAGTCCATGATATAATCTTATCTCTCTTCCAAATTTTAGCCTAATTAGTTCAGTAGTTACGGCGTGAAGCTGTATTTCTCCATACAAACTTTGGACCCCCCGTACCATATCCTTAGGGGGGTGAAACGAGGGTCCAATGTTTACACCAGTTACTCCTGTTACTTTTGTTACCCCGGATACATGCTTGTACTACACCTGTTGGCTGTTGTATCGAAGGTACTTTGAGGATGAAATTGAATTACATTAAATGAAGTTTATTCTTAAAAATGTATACCGACAATGATGTTTACAATATTTGGTTATTCCTATTACATTATACCTTTAACTGGTGTATGAACATTAAAAAATATAATGTCATAGAATTGAGAATAAGTTTTATTCAGCATACTAAAAAGACTTTTAAGCTAGTTTATCGTATCTTTAATTACAGTGTTCAAGTGTTAAAGGAAAACAACTTGCAGACTACTAGGTCGTATCGTCCTAAAAAGTTTTTCCTTGTGGCAGTTTTGGGTTAGCTGCTTGGTCATAAGAAGCACAGTTAAACTTTAACTAGTAGGTTACAATGTTACTACATGTACCGTTTAACACCGCTAGTTCAGCTGACGTTGGCTGCCTTGCCAAAACGCAGATCATTCTGTGTTGACCAATGACCACTTATGTACTATTCACGTCTTCTAGTAAGAGGACCGCTAGAGGATAGATAGCACTGGAACATAAGTTTAACGTTGTAACTCCATAATGCAATTTTCGAAAAGAGCAATTACCTAGTTTCTAGTTAGTTCTTCTTGGTCTCCGCTTTCCGAACTTGGCGGTAGAGTTTTGACTTTTCATAAGAAGCAGTATGGCCTATGTTAAAATAAATATTTTCATTTCCATTTAGCATTTTCATTAATAGACTACCTGTTAACCGCGACTTCACATTACAGTAATCTAAAGAAGATATATAACATTGGTTTAGAATTCTACCTCCTAGCTGAGGTTCGGGAGTTTAAATTCCTGCTGGCAAGTATCTATGATGTTTGAGAGTTATCTAAAACCGTCTGTAATTGCCGACGGGTGACATAGAATACTAGATTATAATTTAATAATGATAGTAGTAGGTAAGTACATAACGGCATTTTTTCCTCAATACCTATTTCTTCACTCTTGGGTATTCAAAATGTTATTTTGAAGTGGTGCATAATTTATTCTTGAACTGATTTGGACGAACCAGAATAAGTGGATGACTTACATTTTTGAAATTCTTTTATCATCTCACTTTTTGCTTAAGAACAACCATTTTTAAAAATTTGTATATTTGTTGTGTCAACACTGTTTTAAGCCCCACAATAATGTACGGGTTTTCTCTTAGATTGGGCGCAGTTTAGTTATAGCTTACAACGCTGGACAAATACGGGTTGACATGCTTCACACACCTTTGAGAATATAATGGAGAACTCATGCAGATTTCTTCGCGATGTTTTCTTGTGTATGTCATTTGCTTAGTGGCGAAAGAAAACATCGCGAAGAAATCTGCATGAGTTCTCCATTATATTCTCAAAGGTGTGTGAAGCATGTCAACCCGTATTTGTCCAGCGTTGTAAGCTATAACTAAACTGCGCCCAATCTAAGAGAAAACCCGTACATTATTGTGGGGCTTAAAACAGTGTTGACACAACAAATATACAAATTTTTAAAAATGGTTGTTCTTAAGCAAAAAGTGAGATGATAAAAGAATTTCAAAAATGTAAGTCATCCACTTATTCTGGTTCGTCCAAATCAGTTCAAGAATAAATTATGCACCACTTCAAAATAACATTTTGAATACCCAAGAGTGAAGAAATAGGTATTGAGGAAAAAATGCCGTTATGTACTTACCTACTACTATCATTATTAAATTATAATCTAGTATTCTATGTCACCCGTCGTTTGAGAAAATCTATCTTAGCTACTTTCCACAGATTGATGCCTTGGAGCAAAATAATTTTGTAGTTCAATTATTTATCAAAGTAAGAAGGTCGAATAAACAGTCTTATCCTGTTATTGTAATTAAACTAAAACATATCATATCCTGTTATTGCGTTAATTGAGACAAAAATTACGAAATAAAAATCTTAACCCAATTCCATGATATTAATGGTGATATAGTCAAAACAGGAACTACTTTGAAGGTATCTATCGATTAAAAACGGATATTTATACTTTCTAATTACGAACTCTAAAAAGTTTGATAGAAACAATTTAGAGCTGTCGCTGTTGTAGGCTATGATTTCCTTCACATAGGTACAAACATGAAAAGTGAAAAGGTAATCACGTTAAATAGATACAAAATTCAAATACTGTAGTTATTACGAATCATTTAATTTTTCTGTAGTTGCATATTGGTGATAACTTCTCGTATATCACTAATTTTACAAGACTTAGGTTAGGTTTAAGGTTAGGCTAGGTAGTGCAGCCGAGACGTCCCACGACAAGCTTATTTACTTATTTCCTTTCTCCTGCAAATAAATGAGAAACAAGGTAGAGTAAGCAACAAAGAGTAAGCAGTAAAGAGTAGATTTATTGATATCACCATTATATTATAAATCTAATATTTTTCAGATTTTTCGTTAGTTAGGCTTATGTAAAATAAAGAACTATGAAATTTTAGACCAATGATAGAAGATTCACATAATTTCCGAGGGAAAATAACCCTTCTTTCATTTGTGTTCGACTGCGCATGGAAATTTCAACTCATATGAATGTGGCCCATTAGCTCAGTTGGTTAGAGCGTCGTGCTAATAACGCGAAGGTCGCGGGTTCGATCCCCTCATGGGCCAATTTTTTAAATCCTTTATAAGAGATTTTTTTAGTTTTCGATATAAATAACACAAAACTACTTAACGGCCTGTTTCACAATCACAATAAACTTGATTCGTACTCCGTTAGTTACTCAGTCGGTTATCATCCATATCCGTAAGATGCTACAGATTAAATGACTCTCAAGGAAATTATAGTAATTTGCTGTTCTAGTTTCCTAGCCTTACTCAATGCTTCGCGATTCAAGAATAGGGTATCAATGCGTTATAAAAATGTTAGGATGTTACTCTTAAAGCTTTAATAAAGTTCTCTCCTGGATACGGCAGACGGCGCGAAAAACATTGTCACAAGCAGTAAAACCACGCCGTAGTTCGCTCAGCAGTCACCTATAGAATTTTGACTGATGGCGCTACTGTTTGCTTGTACGAAAAAGGTTTACGTAAATCGTTCAGATGCCCATATCCTCAGGTTCTTATCGGTGATTCGTGTTCATTTTTTAGGCAAATGTACTCCAACCTAGATGCTCTTATAATTATTGCTCTCCATGACGAATAAATAATTCGCCAAGCGCGACACTGTTAGGTTTTATTAATTTAAAAAACCTAGAATTTTGTAAGCATCATGGATACTCCACGCTATAATATGACTTGTTTAGATTTCCAGATTCCTTGTTAGGGCCCTCGTAAACCCGTCAACTCTAAGTAGAATTAACTGCTGTTTTTATAATTAAGTTATTTAGAAAAAATGCAAGCGGCATTTCTCTTAGGTTGGCTTTTTGCTGACATTAAAATTTCTAATACAAAGTACTCACTTAGATAAACTTTCTTAATTAAAAGTCACAACATATTTTCACAAAATTTTTCCTCCTATTACTTATGGTATTCTATGCTATTACTTAGATGGTGATAATCAAGAAGAATTTCCGGCTGAGTTGGTTTTTGGATCTTCTCAGAACAGATCGCTTTGCAATCCAATAACTTTAGTAAAGTTATATGACGACCTTTTATTTAAAATAATATTATGTTCCTCATATCCTCGTAGTTGGAAATGGTGCCAAATCTCAACAGAAGGCCACAAACTACGCAAGACATTAATTATTAATAGGTGTAATTAACTAAATAAAGTGTTTACATTATTTAGGTACTGAGATTTTTTTAATTTGACTCAGGAACTGAACTCAGGACCTCGTGATTTGCCGTCGAGCATGCTTGCCACCAGATCAACGTGGCAGTTAAAACTCGCTGGAAATATTTAGATAAAGCATTAAGAAAATATGGAAGTAAACTTTATGTAACGTATGAAGCGGAAATGAACTTCTCTTTTAAAATAATAATTGTATAGAATAAATACAAAGAGAAAGGTTCAAGAATATTGCAATGTCATCGTTGTACACTTCCTCTACCAGAATAGCTGACTAATAACTTGCGTTCATTTCTATTATATTATTTTTAAAGTTCAAATTGTAGTGAGTGTGTATTTTATTGGATGTTTTTCGAGATAAGGTGGCTCCCAACTTTCTAGGTTCTTCTAGCGGTGTATTAAACTTGACAAAATTGTTTTGGGTTTTCAAAATGCCTTGGAAAATAATATTAATATTTGAGACTTCCTACAGGACAGTTCACTGTTGGATGATCCTATCAAATTCCCTCCCCTATTTTGTAAATCTGTGGTTTTAAAAAGAAAGCTACAAAGCTCATTATGCACAATTTACTGGCTTTCATATAGTGAAGATCACTGAATTAGATAATATCCCTTCTGGTTGCAAAGGTGACCCTAATTGCTGTGTTTTCATTGATGTTGGATTTGGCTTTCATTTGATGTAATTTCCAATTTCCCACAGCCTTCCGCTACCTTTCCTTTGAAATCCCCACGCAAAAACAAGAGTGTTTTAAGTTTGACGTGGTGTCTTTTTGTCTGTCTGTGGCATCGTAGCTCGCAAACGGATCAACCGAATTCGATGCGGTTTTTTCTTTTGAAAGCCAGTTTCCTTGCGATGGTTTTTAGCTATAGTTGGTTAGTATCGGTCCAGGAGCTCTTTTTCTAAATGATGTAAGGGATTTTTGGCGTATGATTACTCGATTAAGTGCTTTTTGCGTGCAATTATAATTGTTAATTGCAAGCATAGGGGTTTTTTTCTAAATATTTAATTGAATTACATTTATTAAAGAGTATGTAAGCAATTATAATCATCTAAATTTCGGGTTCTCCCACAGGTACTGTGTCGTCGGTGCCGCCGTACAGGATGCCGCCGGCGCCCGAGGCGGCGCTGCCCGGCGCGCCCGCCCCGTCGACGCCTGCACCGCTGCACACGCACTCCGCCAAGTTCCCCGTGAGTAGCACTCGTAGCCAAGTGCCGACCGACCTGAACACGACACCGATGTAACCTGTATGTACTGTGTCGTCGGTGCCGCCGTACAGGATGCCGCCGGCGCCCGAGGCGGCGCTGCCCGGCGCGCCCGCCCCCTCGACGCCTGCACCGCTGCACACGCACTCCGCCAAGTTCCCCGTGAGTAGCACTCGTAGCCAATTAAGTGCCGACCGACCTGAACACGACACCGATGTAACCTGTATGTACTGTGTCGTCGGTGCCGCCGTACAGGATGCCGCCGGCGCCCGAAGCGGCGCTGCCCGGCGCGCCCGCCCTGTTGACACCTGCACCGCTGCACACGCACTCCGCCAAGTTCCCCGTGAGTAGCACTCGTAGCCAAGTGCCGACCGACCTGAACACGACACCGATGTAACCTGTGTGTACTGTGTCGTCGGTGCCGCCGTACAAGATGCCGCCGGCGCCCGAGGCGGCGCTGCCCGGCGCGCCCGCCTCGTCGACACCTGCACCGCTGCACACGCACTCCGCCAAGTTCCCCGTGAGTAGCACTCGTAGCCAAGTGCCGACCGACCTAATCACGACACCGATGTAACCTGTATGTACTGTGTCGTCGGTGCCGCCGTACAAGATGCCGCCGGCGCCCGAGGCGGCGCTGCCCGGCGCGCCCGCCCCGTCGACACCTGCACCGCTGCACACGCACTCCGCCAAGTTCCCCGTGAGTAGCACTCGTAGCCAAGTGCCGACCGACCTGAACACGACACCGATGTAACCTGTGTGTACTGTGTCGTTGGTGCCGCCGTACAAGATGCCGCCGGCGCCCGAGGCGGCGCTGCCCGGCGCGCCCGCCCCGTCGACACCTGCACCGCTGCACACGCACTCCGCCAAGTTCCCCGTGAGTAGCACTCGTAGCCAAGTGCCGACCGACCTAATCACGACACCGATGTAACCTGTATGTACTGTGTCGTCGGTGCCGCCGTACAGGATGCCGCCGGCGCCCGAGGCGGCGCTGCCCGGCGCGCCCGCCCCGTCGACACCTGCACCGCTGCACACGCAATCCGCCAAGTTCCCCGTGAGTAGCACTCGTAGCCAAGTGCCGACCGACCTGAACACGACACCGATGTAACCTGTGTGTACTGTGTCGTTGGTGCCGCCGTACAAGATGCCGCCGGCGCCCGAGGCGGCGCTGCCCGGCGCGCCCGCCCCGTCGACACCTGCACCGCTGCACACGCACTCCGCCAAGTTCCCCGTGAGAAGCACTCGTAGCCAAGTGCCGACCGACCTACACACTTGATTTTCAGTAAAAATAGCAACTAAAAAAGCTAGCTTCTATTTAATTAAAATAAAAGATGTTTGTGCCAAGGAAGGTCGGTAAACATAAATAATAATAATAATCTGCCCTTACAAGTGGAAAATTTGAAAAAAATTAAACACTTTTTCAGACTTTTTAGAAAATAGTAGACTTGAAACTGAAAAAAGATTAAATTTTATCTTAATATACTCCCCGACTTAACATTAGCAAGAACTAAGAACCTGTCACTTACCAGTAAATTACAAATCCAAGAAAATCAGTCTAGCCGTTTTTGAAATAAATGGTAACATTAGTTTATGTGCACAAAAAACAAACAAAAATATTATTGGATTTTTGGTTGACACACAAATAAACAAAAAACTAACAACTTATGTAGGTACAAATGGTCTCTCACCCTAAACGCATATACCCGCGTCCTTCGTTTCGTCATGGGTTAAAATACCTAGCCAGTGCATTTCTAGATAAACAGTCCACTGGAAAATGTGTAATCACTAATCACATTCCCACAGAAGTGCCTAATGAATAGCAACTGGCAAATGAGCAATAAGTAATAACCGATCATCCATCACCCGTAGCTGTCACTGTCAGCGCGAGAGTGGCGGCGACAGGCGGCTCCGGGTCGTTGACATAGTTATATTTAGCTTGCATAGAAATGGTTCATTTGCCGCGTTCCTTCGTCCTCGGTTTTTGCCCGACAGGATCTGTGGCCGTACCTTTGATATCTGTGTGCAGTTTAATTACTTGATTTATTATTTTTACGACCTCTCTGTATAAGTGCAAGACAGAAACGTTACAAATCCTGCGGCTGCGCATTTGCTGACTCTACTAGTCATGCCTCAATCGGGTTCTCATCTGATGGTAAGTGATAATGCACCCGAAGATGTTGTCGTACTAACTTGGAATGGATAAGTAAACTCACTCCTTCGGTTACTACACAGCATCTCGCCGGAACGCTAAATCGCTTTGAGGTGCGTCTTTGCTGGTAGGGTGGTAACTATAGCCACGACCGAATTCTCCCACCAGACCACTGAGCTAATTTAGAAATTGAAAATGTTTAAAGTAGCCCGTGGCAGGAATCGAACCCGCGACCTCTTTATTGAATTTCAAAGAAGGACTCTATTCCCTTCACAGGTGATTCACAGTCTGGTTACGGGATTCTTCAACAGTCGCCAATAAGGCAGGAAACGACTTAATATTCCAGTGCGATGCTGTGTTGCAACCGATATGGGTTTTACCCTCAGGTTTTACCCCATTCAAATAAGTACAATAACATCATTGGCTACATAGTCTTATACCTACTATTTCAGTTAGGATTGCAGTCTCATATTAAAGCCTCGGCGCAGCCTCGAGAGAAGTTTTTAAAGTTTTTAGCCCAGATAAAACAATAATATCAACTACAGCCTTACTATCGCGTCGAAGCCTCACCACTCTCGTTGCGCTTCAATAGCGTAAACTTCGTTGCCATTAGAATATTATTATGTAGTTTTACAACCATTACTTTGACATAAACATTCTTTAATGTTAATGGAGAAAGTTTTACTACAACCACTCATATTGTACCTTAGTGTCGGGATACACCTTCCGAAAGTAAGTGCTGAAAATGCCTGCTAAACAGTGAGTCGCGTAAAGCATCACATCACGAAGCATATTGCGTCATTTTAAAATTAAATACTTATATCTGGGTGACCGAACTCTGCTCGGTAGTTTATCTACCCACCAATAGATGGCAGCAGGGGTCATATTTTTTTGGTAAATTCGACATTTTCTAAAAATGCTAGATCGATTTATCGCCCCCAAAACCCCATCTATACTTATAATAAAACTGTAAAGGGTCGAATTCTGTACATTGAAGATATTTTGAAAATTTTTGTTGGAGGACACTATTTAGTCGATACTGAAGCCAAAACTGTAATTTGTTTCATTTTTGTCTGTCTGTCTGTCTGTCTGTCTGTCTGTCTGTCTGTCTGTCTGTTTCACGACCGCGCATCACGGCTAATCCGCTAGATGGATTTAAATGAAACTTGACATGATTATAGTTCATACTCCGAGGTAGGACATAGGATACTTTTTGTCCCGGAATTCATCATGGTTTCCCTGGAAAACGGCATCAAAGTCAAAATGTGTATTTAGTTATAATTCATTAACCCGTTGTCCGATTTCATTCATTCTTTTTTTGTTAGAAAGGAGGTTCTTTAAAGATTATTCCGTATAAATTTTATCATCATCACTTTTGTAGTTCAGAAGTTATAGACATCAGAACCTTTATCGATGAGTTCAAGTAGGTAACTTGAAACTCGGAATGGACAAGCACCTAGGGCTAGGACGTAAGGGCTCAAGTCAGACTGGAGTACCCTTACAGCCGTAAATAAATATGCTTAGCAGAAGATTTTGTATGGTTTAAGATTTTTCACTTTAGGGTGAACAAAAATCATGAATTTATCACCACGTTATACCGTATCGCGCCATCTCTACAAATTATGTGGAACTTGAATGTAAAACTTGGAGATAGGTACTACCGAATTTTTGTTAATAATAATTAATTGTCATGTAATGTAATGTACTGTTTCTTGACTTTATATTAAGATGGCACTGTTGAGACTTAAAGTTTTCACTTTTGTGGGCATTCCCAGAGTGCCAAGGCTTTTTTTAACATCCGCAACATGGAAAGAGTAAAATAATGGTTCACAAATATTTTTAACTCTCAGGTTTTAACTGGTCCTAACCGATTGACCGTCATAGGTCTTTTTATACGTAAAGAAATATATAGCCATTGCCCATTCTGATACTTGGGATTGTATTGAGATGAAGCAAAAATTTTTAACAGACTCTTATGTTGGGCTGCGGAATATTGTTAGTAGAGTATTTTATCCCAGTGGTACCTACCCGGCCGAACTCTGAAAGAAGATTTCTACCACCAGTACAACTTTTCACATGATTTAATAATTTTTGACATATTTCGTGGTTTCAGAATAAAAATCACAATGAAAAGGACGATTTTAACTGTCGATATTTCGATACATTGGTACAAGTCGTGGTCACGCAGTGACCACGACCTGTGCCATTGGGTCGAAATATCGACAGTTAAAATCGTCCTTTTGATCTTTTAACTACGTATTAATGAAACTTTATATTTTTTTTATTAAAAAAAGGAGTTTTCAAAATCACCACAAGATAACCTGTGCGAAGTAAGAACAGGTTTCTGTACAACATCACACCAGAATCCCGCGAAAATCAAGGAATTCTATGGTATATGTAAAAAAAAAATCGTAATTCACGTGGGCGGAGCCGCGGGCAACAGCTAGTGTATACTAAATTTCATGAAAATCGTTCGAGCCGTTTCCGAGATTCGGATTATATTGAAATATATATACATATATACAAGAATTGCTCGTTTAAAGGTATAGGTACTTATATTAAATTAGTGTGTAGGTAAATCTTCTTGACGAAAGCTATCACTATACGTTGAACGAGTCGCACCGTAGATTCGGTTGATGTCAGATGTAACTTTTTTAATAATACGTTTATACGTCGGTGTGTCGTGACACTTCAGTATTACACAACGCACATCATCCTCAACCGATAAACAGTGATTAATGGACACTTTCACTCATCTTCCTACCATTTCCTATCGGAGCTTGCAAGTATTTCTCTCTATCTACATATTCCGTTAGAATAAAACGATAGAAGAACTTGTAGTTTTATGTTCAAGTACACATTTTTAGGACGTCAGTGACCGAGCAGATGGTCGGTTATAGTCACCCTTTCGATGCCCCGCAAAAGTTAGTTTCATATTCTAAAAATTCTGTATTCTACAATTTTCGTTCTATATGAGCTTCTATACAAGTATTCTCAAAAACAGTGTAGCCAGTGCAAATATCGTTATAAATGGTGCAATAATAATTTTCTAGATATGGATTGATAAATTTCCTACTAGGTTGCATCACTGTTCACCGCTAATTCCAAACACGGGGTCTTAACAGAAATACCAAGTAAAGGTACTGTTATATACTAGTCCGATCCCATCGAACCTAGGACCTCCGATGATCTGCTGTCCAGTAAACTCACCACTAGAGCAACTCGAACGAGACAGTTAGGTGCTTCTACCGTGACAGAACTAGCTGCCCTCGTAACGTTAGCTTTTATTTTCCCTCTAAATTCTGGATGCTGATGGATCGTTATCTGTTACAGATAGAACGCGAAGTGATCCTGTCTTCGGGTGACAAGAGCTCCAAGGTCCCTATCCTTCAGGACGCCAGGAAGAGGGGCAGGCTGGGGGCTGTTGCCCCCGACACGCCCCCCAAAGCTCTCTCGGCGTGGACGCATGCTGAAGTAAGTTCTAAATCAAACTAATATAATAATAGTGAAAGTTTGTCAGTTTGCAACTTCTTCACCCGCAACTACTGAACCAATTCGACCGTTTGGAATGGATGTTGATTATTCCCTAGATTAACACATACGTCAGAAAAATCATTCAAATCCGAGGTGGTGAAGGCAAGTATTAATTGAGATTGTCGTGTTTCACTCTCTTGCCTAGGAGAGTACGTTAAGCCGTCGGACCTATGAATGATCTCTCTCCCGTTGTGTTAATACTGTCATCCTATCGAATTACGAGAGAGATTAAACAGAGATTGCACTTAGTTTTCACAATTCCAAAATATGTCCCGCGCTGATGGGATATCTCTATCAGAGACCCGAGGCCGCATTGATTTTATAAGATACATAATTTTAGTACTACGCCTTTTCAAAACTACAAAAGGCACTGACATACAGACGAACAGTCGGTTTTGGATATTCAGGTTTTTTGTGGTTGCATTGCAATATTATACAACATTGCATTGCACTCGTCACCATAAGACATAAGTTGTTAGGTCTCATTTGCTCAATAATCACGTTAACTTATAGTGCCCTTCATGCCGAAATACAGTTATACATTAGGTAGGTACTACGGACGGACTCCGCAAGAAAAGTCCTACTACGAGTAAATCTTGAGCAAGACTAGTATGTCTGAAAGTTTTATATTATATTTTCAATTATTGGCGCAGTTCACCACTCCGCATTCGGCCAGCTGATGGGCTAAGCTATGCAACAATCCACCTCAATTCTCATACCATAAAAAGTGGTTGGAAAATAATACAAATAATATGGAAAATAATAAATAATGCAAATTGCCAATGTATTTCCTCATTTCTAAAATATCCGGACCTAGATGAATCCCATACTTAAGTCCAGAAGCTGGCCCACTTAAGTCCATTATAAGTCTCGCCACGTTGCATGGTCATGGAAAATGTATAGGTGTATAAGTATAGGCGAGCATGGGGCAAGGAACTCCTTCGTTATGCCTCGCCTGTCGCCATGCTCATTAACCAGGAAGACGTATGTAGTTATGTGCTTACAATAATATACGAAAACCATCAAGTGCGAGGCGGACTCGCGCACTGAGGGTTCCGTACTAAAAATGTTTGACCATTTTAAAATCACTTGTTTCCTGACCGAATCGCTCATCATATTGTTAGTAAACAATGAATATTATTATTATTATATAATATCTGGGTGACTGAGCTTTGCTCGGTATTTTCTCTTTTTGCCAATAGATGGCAGCAGGGGTCATATTTTTTTTGGTAAATTCGACATTTTCTTAAAATGAATCCTACTCAGATCGCTTTATCGCCCCCAAGACCCCCTGTGTAATAAATTTCATGAAAATCGTTTGAGCCGTTTCCGAGATTCAGATTATATAGAAATATACATACAAGAATTGCTCGTTTAAACTTTAAAGGTATAGGATGAAAACTACAGTATTATTTTTTTTTGGTTCCTGAAATATATACATAAATCTCTATTGACCAAAATTATTATTTTTATTAACTTTGGGGAGCTGTATTTGTTTCGAAATTTTGCATGAAATCATATTAATTATGCGTAAAAGTATTTAAATATTTTAAATACTTTACGTAAAAGTATTTAAATATTTTAAATACTTTAACGCATAATTGAAACGTAATTACAAATAAACCCCATTTATTATGATAACCCTTTTTTTATTCCAATGATAATAATAGGACATTATTAAACTGTACCTACTTTTCATGTTCATAGCTTTAATACTACTTAAATAAAGAATGGACTGAACAAGTTACACAATTAGGGTTCTATTTCTACCATTTTGGTACGGAACCCCAATAATGTATTATTTTATAATAATCTTTCTTTGGCCACATAATAATATTGAGTAGGTATACGTATATGTAATCTTTACATGCTTATGGGTGTTTAGCGTACCGAATCAACATAATATTTTGTAATTTGGCACCATTACCTACATAATATACCTCTTTGTAAAAAGGAAAAGATGCTGACTGACTGACTGACATACCAATGCCGGAAGTAGGTATCCGCTAAGAAAGGATTTTTAGAAATTCAACCGCTAAGCATATTATATAAAATAGGTACATGTTATGCAAGCGAAGTCGCGGGTATCCTCCAGTTAATTTCAATATTGAACCTTTAAATTTTATCTAAACAATTTTTGGCTGATCTAACAAATGGCAAAATTATTAATGGTAAAGTAAACCGTGCATGTGATATATATATTTAAATTTCGAACAAAGAAATCGGACATCTAGTTAGGTAAATCAGAGTTACTATTGACTTGACAAGGATTCTTGGAATGATAGAATTATGTTTCCATGACATTTTTGAAAAGAGAAATTGCAGAGTTTCTTGTCAGTTCTTCTCGTCGGCGTACTTGGCGGTAGTGTTTGATTTTTCGTAGGAGCCTGTTGTTAGGCATTTGTGAAAAATTAAGATTTTCATTTTACTTCTAGATATACTTACGGTCTATTTTATTTAGACACTGCTAACCGCGGCGCTGATTCATTCAATTGTCGATACTAATAGATTCTTTCCCTTAATCACGATTTCCTTTGTTTAGTTCAGTTGTACGTTATCGTAATTCGTATTTCGAGTTGGAGCGAACACAAAGGCAGATATAAATTCAGTCTGCGTGCGCGGTGGTACCACACTGGTACACCGAATCAACGGTAGGCGGCGCGTGCGGCCCGCCTGATGCGATTTTATATTGAACTGCCTAGCGATTCGGGTAACGCTTCGGCTGTACTACAGTGCGACAAGGCTATCTTGGCAAGTGGCGAAAATCGGAACTAACGCCGCTGTCTTGTGATACAGGATACTATTTGATGTTTCGCTCTGTTGGTATATCGCTATTGTATGTTGTGTTGATTTTGCTTAATACTAACTAAAGTAAAACTAAAATTGAAGTAAAATAGTGGAGATCTTATTTTCTGGCTGCCTTTGTTCTATAACAGCGCCACTTGACAATGTCATTCAGGTGGCAGTAGAGCCTTGTCGGACTGTAAGTGAAATGTCCGAAATACCCACCCCTCCCGACCTCACCCTTTTCCGGGTCTCATCTACTAAGCCACGCCTACTTTTGAATTGGAGTAAGTCTTCACACTCAGTAAGTCCAAAATTACGTGCATCGCTATTGGGTGATGTTATACCGCTGACATCTACCACTGGTGGCAGGAATTGGCTTAGTATAGTACTGTGGATCATTTACATGAATCAATTCCTTGGGAGTGATAATGAAATGCTGTTATCATACTAGCTTAATTTAATTAGTCTTTAACAATTATTGTGAAATGGTGATAACAAAACACAAGACCCGGCTGAGTTTGTTGTGGGCTTCTTCTTAGTGCAGGGTGCGTTTGAATTTGAACCCTCGTAAACTTAGTTTTAAGTTGACTAGTGGTCACCATATACATCGCAAATATCATATTTTATTTATTTATACGTTAAAAAAAATATGACTCCTGCTGCCATCTATTGGCCAGTAGTTAAACTACCGTACAAGCTATAGTACATGATAGTGAAAGCAAAGAAAAAGCACAGGTAATAGTGTGTCGTAGCGAATCCAGATTGGAGATGCGTGATTGATATTATTAAGTTTACTACGCAAAGAACATGGGCAGAAATGTACACCAATAAAGTTTAGCGTCTAGATGTAATATTTATTACAAGACGATTCTAATAAATAACAGAATTTTTTCAAGTTATCACCGGTTATTGTAAAGGACGGGTCAAAAAATAAAATATTTAAAGAAATTCAATTGATACTGATAGGTTCCGGTTCCACATTCCTGACTGCTAGTGTTGCCGGATGCCAAACTTTTCCACTTTTATGCTCCATCTTTTTGACGATCGGTCCACTTTTATACGAGAACAACATGTAACAGACTATACTTAAGAAAAACCTATTTCCAAGTAGGTACTACGTTAATTCTTAGATTAGACTGTAGAATACAAGACAATAATAACTGTGTCAAAATTCAAATTCAAAATTCAAAAATTGTATTCTTTCACATAGGCCTAACTTACAGGCTCTTGCGAAACGTTAAGACTCTACCGCCTCGTTCGGAAAGTAGCACTGCACCGAGAAGAACGGGCAAGAAACTCGGCACTTGCTTTTTTTTTTAAATAATAAATAAAAATGTCGATTTCAATCGTTCTTTTTTGCATTTTATTTTATTCGTAGTATGGCATAACTACAACTCGTCCCATTTTCGGGCAAAGGCCTATTATTCGAATATATTTACATAAAAAGATTAAATTAGTTTAGGGGTTTCCATTGCGTTGGAGTAAAACTGAATATTATTTTTCCGTGTGAGCCAGTCTCACTTAAATAAACTGTTTGAATATTTGTTATTTTGTAATTCAATATTAATTTATTAACTCAATTAGATTTTTCTTTCAGTTAATTGGAGTTTTTTAATTCCGGCATCTCGCAACATTGTCCGACAGCTACATGATGGCTACATGGTCTCAACTGTCGACATTGACAAATTCTGGGACAAGTGACAAGTATTTATCAAAGAGTATATAGTGTATTGTCTATGCTCTCAGATGCTTCATGGCGGAGGTCGCAGTTGTTATAATACTCAGATACAATATTTTGAAAATAAATATTAATTTTTCTCCACTTTTTTGTAAGAAAAATCTTTTAGCATTGAGTTCAGGCTTGCAGGTCCAACCAAAAAAATATTTTTTCATTTATAGTTGCAATAGCGTAACGTGACCGAAAGCGATGTATGGGCCCGCACCATTGTTCTTTGCAACATTGTCTTTCTTATAGAATTTAACTAGAGCCCTCCATTAAACTGACTTATACCTAAACTTCTAGTGCCAGATTTCTTCCAGCACCAGTTTTTCTTAATGCTTATAAAAAACAACAAAGGATTTTTTTTAATTTGAATTGAAGTAAAATTATTTAGTTGTACTCTATGGTCAATGAAAATTGAACATGTTTAGTCTGTGTCATTGTTATTTTATGCTCTTTCCTCTTAGTCCCATCGTCCATAATCCATTGCGTACTTTAACTTATTGCAGAGTACACTATCAAGTCTTTTCTTAGAACAAAAAGAACGCAGGCATACAGCCTACCTCGCTAAATAACTCTGGATTGGTAGGCTTCACACACTTTATTATGCATGCAGATATTTCTGCATGGAGTAGGTATTTAGTTATTTGCTTGTGTAGATAGTAGATAGGCAAATATCTTTCGGTGTAAGTATGAAGTCTTTGTATAGGACATGGAGCTCTAGTAATATGACATGATAAGATAAAAAAGTGGCTGTGACATACAGACAGACAGACATGACGAATCTATAAGGGTTCCGATTTTTGCCATTTGGCTACGGAACCCTAAAAAGATGAAAATAGAGCGAAATTCAAAAAGTGTATGAGAATGGTCGCTTAATTTATCACGTGACTTTCGCGCATTTTCTACAATTTTTTTTTTGAATTTCGTTCCATTTCCATCTTTATCGTACCTATGGCAACATGTCATAAGGCCTACAGAGTTATTATTGCCCAGTAAGTAACAAATTCAGCCATGATATGTACTTAATAGCCATAAAGTTTTTCCCTGTATCAATTTTATAGTTGAACGGTACAAATACCATTCTAACTCTAATTCGGCCTAGCTATGCCGCACGCCCGCGCGGGCTAGTACACAGAGTGATCGGATATCGTGCGCCCGCGCATCCGGCCCGCGAAGACGTTCTAATTTTAAAATAATTACATATATATTCACTTTACACAATGTACTACTGATATAATTCAATGAATTTAAAAATCGCTTTAACAAGAAGGTCACGTTTTCAATGCTCTAGTGTTTCAATGAAGACAAATTGATAAACTGAATTTTTTGTTGATGTTTTTTTCTAATGAGTGTTTCGTGATAGTGTCTTGCCGATGGTTGCACATGATAAAATGGTTGAATTTGCTGTTGAGGTATTTATTTTTAGGGAATTCTTGATGCCCTCAGGGCCTGTAGTAGATAAGAACGCATCATCACTTGTGGCTTCCTCTTCGGTAGATTGTATGGGAAATGGTACCGGCCACAGCCTATCTAGGAAGACTAGATGAGACCTGAGTCAGAAACTTTTAAATCCTAAATTAATCCCGAAATCAAAATCAAATCGAAATCAAATCCCGCGCCTCCTGTTAAATTACTATAACCATAGTTACTATATTAGTATATTAGTATTAGTATAAGCAGTAAGTATATTTTGTAAGCAGTGATAGCTCAGTGGTTTTGACCTCTGCCTCTCATAAGGAGGTCGCAGGTTCGAATCCTGGGCACACACCTCTGACTTTTCCGAGTTATGTGCGTTTTAGGAAAATAAATATCACTTGCTTAACGGTGAAGGAAAACATCGTGAGGAAACCTGCATGCCTGAGAGTTCACAAAAATGTTCTCGAAGGTGTGTGAAGCCCGCCAACCCGCACTTGGCCAGCGTGGTGGGCTACGGCCAAACCCCTCTCAGTCTGAGAGGAGACCCGTGCCCAGCAGTGGGACGTAAAAAGGGGTTGAGAGAGTATTAGTATAAAACTTTTCACGTTATTTTTATTACAACTCGGTGGAGGGAGGGATTCTAATGAAATGCATTTGCCAAAAAAATGAGAACGATTAAAATAATATACATAATTTATACTAGGTTACTTAAAAATACAAGCTATTCTATAGGTAAATAGGTATACAATGTGCTGCTTAATTGAACGTTTGTGATATACTTAAACAATATTAGGTCTAACTATCTAAAAATGATTAATAAGCGCATGTAACTGTAAGTGAAACCAAAGCCTCCTTTTTTGTCAAGTCGGCTGGTATAATACAGTTTGAGTATCCCTCTTCGCGAGCAACAATTGACAATAAACAATTGTTTCACAGTTCACACCGACCGTCGCGTAACACATACTCTTTCACCGTAGGCATTGTTACAAAGTACACCGGGTTCGATTCCCATGCCAAATAGAGGCTTATAGAGAACAGGTGTAAAGAAACTGTCTGATAAAGCTGTACAATCAAAATGACAACATTTACTTCATAACACGACTCCTTTAATGATTAAAGTATACCTTATCATTTATCAACTACCGCGTAGACCCTTGAGCCATGAATTAATTATAGCGCTGAAAAACAAAACTTCAAAGGCAGTCAAAAAGGCCGACTTTATTTTTGCTGCCTGTTTCTTAGAAGGGAAATTAATTTTAGAACTCTTGGCATCATTTTATAGCATGTACTGTAATTGATATAGTATGTTGGCGATAGTTTATCTTAATATTTTAGTAAAAAAAGAAACTTCATAACAATAATTTAATTTTTCAGAATCAACAAGCGGGCCCCTCGAGCGACTTCAGACAATATGAGCAAAACTACGGGTATGCGATGCATCCAAACCAATCCCCAAACGCAAACCAAGGAGCAGTAGCAAGGAACATACAGAACTACGACTCCCCGAAACCTCCCGTTCCAGCCAAAAACACTTACAAACCTGAACAAAACTCACACATAACAGTCACTGTCGAAACTGGTAAGGACAGTACTAGAGATGCACCAAAAAGCAACAATTCAGTCAGCAAAACCTATAACACGTTAAAAGACATGATATCGAGTAGATTTAAAAACAAGGATGGAGTGGATACTGAAAAAAATGAAGAAGCTAGACTCAATAATAATAGTATAGAAGAAAGGAAGAGACCGGAGCCAGAACAAGTTACGCCGAGAGAAGTTCAGAGGAAGGAACAGGGAATCTATGGAAGACCGATGCCACAGAGTAGACCAGAAATGCAGTACAGTCATCCAAACCATGGTGGTGGTGTGCCGAATAATATGGCATATCAGAGTCCATCTCCACATAGGTAAGATGACATAAATCAAAGATAGAGTTAAACATTATACAAAGCTTGTTATTCCAAATAGGCTAAAATCCATGCTGAAGACAATTTATGCAGATCAAAGTTAACAGTAGTGAGCGAGTTTAATTTATGGAAAGTCGTAAAGCGACTCAGGAATGTCCTTCCGGCACTTCGGAATCCATCATTCCCGTTAACTATAATAAGCTAGGCAATAGTGAATACTAGGTAGAAGTAAGGTTTAACGTATGAAGGACATAAGCTTTAGGTATTATCACTGTAAACGAATGCATTAAGACAAGCATGGACCAAAACCTAATTGAGACAATTATTTTAAACATGTAGATAAGAAATCTTGGAATTGTAGTTATGTAAATTACTATTTCTTCCTTGAGAAATGTGATGTAATGTTTGCTTAGATTGTGACTCAAAACATTTCTCATGCTTGTTTGGAAAGTAATAATCTGTTTACTAACTCTTCATTTTGATCTAGTACAACCTTCCTAGAAATCGTTATCACGAGATTATTAGTTACTAAATAATTACTAATTGTTTATGGCCTATGTATGCCTTCTCCATTATGTTCCGCCATAGACCTCGCGACAACACGACACAAATGTTCGCAATAATATTTAACCACAACAAATAACTATCATTAAGTAACAGCATTAACCAATTTTCGCATATAAGTGACTACACCTGGACCTGCATCCCTCTTTACAGGCAACTAATGCATCAGCAACAGCAATTAGTACATCAGCAGATGATGCTGAACCAGCAGGCGCGGTCTCAAGAGATGTTGGCTACAGCATCACCTCACAGGCCGCAAGCTCTGGGTGCCGACGCCCTGTACCAGCAGTACGGACCTCCTGGGCGAAGAAGTGCGGTGTACCAACGGGATATGGATGTCAGATCTATGGCGAATTTTACGTCTTTAAAAACGGGGCCACAACCACAGGTAAAATATTATTTCGGTTATAAATAAGGCTAAAGACTATATTATATCTTTTTCCATCCAAGATGGGTATACGCTAAACTGTAAATTTCGCTTTTCGGTTTTAATGGTGAGGTCAAAGAAAGATGGAACTTCCTTAAGACACCCAAGTTTGGCTTTCTTATCAGAAAAATAAATGGTGACTGACTGACTGCTGACTGACTACGGAATATGAGATGGTCTCATATTCTGTACTACAAAAAGGTGAAAGAGCTACAAAATTGTTGGAACTTGTAGATTTCACGCACTATCTACAAAAGGACAAGTATGTAGCGAATGATAGTAAATTACATACTAAACCGTTCCTAGTTTCTCTGACGGAGCTTGTTTTTGTACTTAATTAAGTCATCAAGATCGTTGCAATAATGCACTAACTCTTAATCCCATTCACAATTCCATTATCTTGATTACAAAACGAAAAACAAACCAAAATCTCATAGAGTAGTGCCAAAAAAATTACAACGATAATTCTCGCCTTTCTTACCCGTTCTCACTGGCTTAACAAAGCACAATGATTCCCAACAATTACCACATTTTCCCACGCGTGGGGCTATTAAAATAACAAGTACTTTGCACTTCGTGATTCAGACACGATACCGTGGCAATTGCACCTTGGCAGTCCGTCACAAGATGGATTTATTAGAGCATTGTTGGTAAAATCAATCGGGAAGTTAATAGTTGTCTGATAGTGTCATATTGTATTCCTTAATAAACATGTGAAAATGAAAGTAAGGGAGAGCTTGTTAATAGATCGTCACTTTCTTTTGACACTATCTTTATGAAAACGCTTTGTCGCAGTTGAAGAAATTGACCATTTTCTTGTAGTTAAGAAAATTAATACAATCGATCTGAGTAAATGGGTACTCACTTCAGAGCCTATCGTGATAACAAGCTATTAAAAATAGCATTGATTGTTAATTTTCAAATTCACAGTCACGCCTCTACAAATGTGTCACTATAAAAACCTATTGAATGTATCAAAAAACCAATTTCATTTATCAGATGCTATTGATACAATAAAAATTGCGCTCGAGGTAAAATTTAGTTTGTCATTAAATAATTAAACACTAATATTATGCAATTATTTTCCAGTTTGAAAATTCGCATTCAAGACTAGACCTTAGAAGTCCCCAACAACTAGAGAGGGAAATAGTTCGTCAGAGAGGTCTAGTGGAGGGAAGAAGAGCGGCATCTCACCCTCATCTGCTGGACGAACCACAACCTCGTCCTGAAATCACCACCCCCCAAATACATGACCGATCTAGAAGGAACAGTCACGGAAATTTATTAGACGGCGTGCCAAATGAAAACGGACCACCGAGAAGTGTGGAAGAAAGAGAGTCCGATGATGGAGGTTTTAGAATGAGGCTAGCAACCCAAAGTAGATCAAGTTTTGAGGAAAGGATTCGAACAAGTGGAAGGTCAGTAGATTCCAGACAAGAAAGAGGTCAAGAAATGTACAGAAGGACGCCAGATAGCCACAGAGAGTCTAGACGAACCCCTGATAATCATAGAGAATCCAGGAGAACTCCTGATTCTTTAGGCAAAAGACAGAAGGAGTTACCGTCAACTTCTGTAGATGAAAGAAATGATGAAAGCGCCAGCCAAAAGTCTGCAGACAGCGTATACAACTCTAGTGGGAAACCTGAAACGTTTAACCCGCAACCATCGTCTTCGAGACAGACTCCAAACAGAATAGAAGATTTGAAAGCGCACGGCAAAAAAGGTGCGAGTTCAGGTACTAGTTCAGGTGATTATTGACTAATATATTTTTATACAAGCTTTTATTTTTAACGTTTGTGTGGGTATTTGTGTGTCTGATTTTTTTTCTATCGAGTATAATTCTCGACGTAAAATAATGGCGTTAATCTGATGTTAAGGGGCTCGTCTATGTTAAATGAATTGCGTCTCTGGACTTTTCATTGCAACTGCAACTGTTCTGTAGTTTTACTCATAAATCTAGTTATGCCACTGGCTACAGGGACCCAGTAATGGTTCGCAATTATTACTGTTTTACGGAATATCTGGCATTGCAGTTTACCTATCGAGGCGGACTCTAAAAGATGATGCCTACCACCTGGTAACTATTTACTGAAGCTAAAATATAATTTTGAAGAATAGCTTTTCTGCACCCAGTATAGTTTCTTGAACAGCGATGACAATGAATATGCAAATTCTTCTTCCAGATTACGACAAGAACGGTGGTCAGTCTTCGAACGTCGACTCGGGCAGAGGCAGCGTAGCATACTCCAGTGGCAGGAGACCCGACGCCAGTCTCCACGACACATCAGCAGACTCTGACGCCGTGGGATCCAGGGTACAGCCGCAGCCTGGCACGAGTCAGCAGAATCCTGGGCCAGGTAGAATTGTATTCCTCCTATATCCTGTTCCTAGAATTGTATCCATCCTCTAAATAGAGTATAACACCTAGCCTTTAAATGTATGTATAAGTGGGAAACGGCGAAAACCATACACGCCTATTTATTCAGCCCTCTAAGTCAGATTTTTACTACCTCCACTCCGGAGGTAGGTTTTTCTCTGGATTAACAGATTTTAAAGACTTTCAATGCGATCGTCTCTCTGGTCAATTCTCGAAAAATTACCAATCACACATTTAATATCCCTTCCAGCTGGAGAGAACGAGTGGGCGGACCTAGTGGAGTGCGAGCTACGGCAGATCCTGGAGCCGAAGCTCTCCAGCATGAGGCTGGACAGCTCCGCCAGCTCGGACGGCTCCGTTACGCCGCCCCTGCCGCCTCTGTCACCCTCGTCAGACCTGCACAAACGGAATAGGTAACTGTTTTATTTATTAAATACCAGTTAGTTTCTTTGCCTCAACCTTTTTGTCCTACGTCGGCAAGGGTCTTAAAATGTGAGTGGAGAAGAATATACCTCGTAACCTCTATTATTCGGATAACGTCTTTCTCACAAAATCAAGGCCCGGGGCGTGAATTTAATCTAAACTTAAATAATTCAGGCATCTTCATCGAATTTTGCCATTTTTTCTGAATGCCTGAAAGTTTTGACCTCATATAAGATCTCTTCATTTGTTGTTTAGTTTACCGGGAAGATCTGCCGAGTACCCTGAAGAGAGGCGGCGCGGGCGGGAGTCACCGCGCTGGCACGCGCACGCGCACTCGCACAAGAAACACTCGTCCAAACGAGACCACCACTACAAGAAACATTGTCAGTATAACGATGACCTCCATTATATAAGCGTTTGCAAAAAAGTGGCCTATAACTCTTGCCATGCATTACCTAGATTACTACCACTTACTAAATACTACTAAATAATCATAAAATATTATGTACTTTACTTAGTTTTGTTGTAACATCCAACGGACTTTTAAAGTTACCCTACGGTTCGTCCCGCATTAAAGGACATTGCCGATTCTTGTATGAAAATTGGGCTATACTTGCGTCTTAACCAAATCATCGGTAAAACATTGGAAATATTCCCAATATTACGTTAAAAAAAAAATCAGTAAGATAAAAACCGGGAATTTGGAGCAATCTTATTTTCTATTTTTCTGATATTTTGAGGTTAGGTTAGTTGTTTTCACGCACTATAAGTACTTACCGGTATTTTTGCCCATAATGATTACTTTATTTAAAGCGACCTCGTTATTACCGTGGAACCCTGGATGATGCATATACATATAATTATTCCTACGGCCATACCTACACCTGTTTACATTACTATAAAGCAGATCTACTTCACAAGTATCTAGGTAGGCGTTGGTATATCATAGTAGGTAGGTACCTATGTAACGAAACGTTACCAAAGTATGTAAGTTTATTAATGTTTTTTTCTTTATATATATTATTATCTACGTAAAATAATATTTAATAGTATTTATTATATTATTGTGCATTTATTTTTTATAATGGCCACCCCGTAGTTCCTTAAAACTTCTGTGTGGTGTCGCTGTTGACGATTAGTGACATAGACAACTAACAGTGACGCTGACCATAGACAACTACGACTGAAGAGTTGATGACATTTAAATCAGTGTTTCTATTTACGAGTTTGGTTTTACCCTAGTTTCGACGGTGGCGCCGCGACAGATTATTGAGATAAAAAAATTAAGGAGGCGCCCCATTTGTAGCATAGCTTTACGTGACATGCAGCGCCATGGTGAGCGCCAAGATTTGCTGTCAAATGTTCGTGGTACTTCCCTAGGTGACGCCATCTTATGCGCCACTTTACACATTAAAAATAGTCACGCTTATTTTGTAGACGGGGCCAATGCATATTGTTGTACCTAGGAACCTAGCGACAGATAACATTAGAATCGTTTCAATAATTATGAGCCAAAGGTTTTGCTGGAAATAAAAGTATTATACTTAATAATTTAAATACACTTATGAATAGGTTTTAAGCCACGTAGGATTTTGTCACGATCAAGATGGTGTGCCTACTTTTTGTTATAATTAGCTGCACATCACATGATCGAACAACACAATGAACGTGATGTTTGTTGTGGGCTTCTTCTCAGCGGCAGGGCGCGTTTGGAACCCTCGTAAACTTAGTTTTAAGTCGACTTGTAGTTATCATCATTATTATGCAAGAAATGTCATACCGACGTTTGCAAGAGCCTGTATGTTAGGCCTATGTGAAATAAAGATATTTTGATTTGATTTTGATTTTGATGTACTCTGTGGTGTTGCAAGTGCTTTTGTTTACCGCAATTAAAATGTTCAGTGAAGCATTTCTTGCTTTTCAATAAACAGCTATAAAAATAATTTGAACAGAAGGTGCAAATCTAATCTGTATAGATGCGGTAGAGATATATGTACAGTCCAACAAGGCTCTCTTGGTACTTGAATGACATTGTCAGGAGGGAGTTGCTAGTCAATAAAGATTTTTTTTCATTGAAAAAAAATCTTTTGACAATTTCAATTAAATGTAAGCAATACCGTACAGTGTGCTTGGCTTTATTATTTAGGTATTTAATTATAGTTTCTTTATTATGTTTTACATATCTACAATTGTAATTGGGTTTTCATTTGATTTATTTCCTATAATAGTTATCCTACTTTTTCCCTAAAAAAGTGAGTTTATAAAAAACTGGTATCATTTGCCAAGTGGTAGTGGGAGTGACGTTTCCAGTGCCTATACGGCAGTTCCGCTTTTATCGAGACGTTTAATTACTTTTATTTTCATAAAACTTTTAAACCCCTGTACGCACATCATTGAGAAAAATATATGTGATATTATAATTTGAAATAAGATTTTTCATGCATACGTGCTTCAGACGCAGTGTGGACGCAAAATAGCCCATTTTGAGGCAAACTCCTTTGGTTTTTAAGAAAACCGCCTGTTCCATGAATTCTTGAGGTATATTGAGTACGTCCTATTGTTATCATGCGGGTACTTATTATCTTTGTATCACCAATAACCGATTACCTATTTCAAATCGACATTAACAAATCGATTCGGTAGTTGCGGCGTGAAGGTTCAACAAAAACCAACACCACAACAACCCATCTTCGATGCTCAACCACGCTGAAGATGGAGGTTTAAATACCCATAGATGCCTTTTGGACCAGATTTATTAAAGTTCAAAAGTGCGATGAACATGATAGTGGCAGCAATTGCCAAAAGTTTCTTTCTTAAATCATCAAACTTTAGTTAAAAGTCACTTTTTTTGTCACCATTATTCCAGTGTTCGGCCTAGACACTACAGACATGACGTCCACAACGACCCGCAGTCTGGACCTGTCATCGCTGCTGGATGGCCGCACTGACAGCGACGCGTCCACAGGCGACGCGCGAGCCATCCGACGACAGCTGAGGGGCTTGGAGAACATGTATGCAGAGGTGCTGCAATTGCTGGGGGTCAGGAAACCCGCGAACTTGCCGAAACCACCCACTTGGGAAGCGAGGTTGGCCGACTTTATACCTATGTACCTATCTGGTGTTATTTTGATTGTCCATCAGTCCACTTTTTCAAGAAGACAATTTTCAAGATACTTATTGTAGGGGACTTAGTGGATGTGGTTGCTCAACAACATAAATCTGTGCAAAAATTATGAAAACCTAACTAAATTATGAACTTAAGCCCTCAATTAATTATTATCTTCACCAGAGAGTCTTCACCAGAAACATTTTGCATTGGCGCTTTAAAGAGAACTAAAACATTGTGTCAGTTATTCTTAAAGCATCAGCTTTGATATTAAGGAAAAATGTGAAGAAAAAAGTTGACCGCGAAGCAGATATGATAATAATAAGATAGTAAGGAGCCCGTAAAATCTGGTAGACGCCATTCGACCGCGTAGGCAAATCCATAAACAGACTGCTTCGCAATTCTTATGTCTAACTATAAAACGACTATCAAAAGAAATTAAATGTATAGAGAACATGAAGCTCTTACGACACCGCGATCCGAAAACAGTTGAACGCATACAGCAACGGCAAGTAAATTCTATGGTGTGTCGAATTTTCAGGCTATCATCGAAGCGGCGCTATGGCAGCATGTCTTCTCTGCCATCCAGCTCGGTGAGCAGTCGACCCATGCGCGACAAGCGGAGGAGTTCCAACGAGCACAGAAAGAAACATGATCTCAAGGTTCATAAAATATACTAAACAATATAAGCCCCTTGTAATTACTGTGCTCACTGTCTGATAAAGGAGAACCCTTTAATCATAATCATAATCATAATCATAATCATTTATTCATTTGCTTCAAACATGGTAATAAAAATTGATGTTACAATTAATAATAGAGTCTCGACATGTTTTACCCCAACATGGGCGTGCAAAACTAGTTCAGATACAATTAAAATAATTAATTCTAATAATAATAAATAATTCTAATATTCTGTCAAAAATGAACCCAGCATCTCATATTATGTCATCAGATTGTAAAATATTATAATATGGAAAGATTTGATAATAATGATTTAAAATTTATCGTTTAAAAACTCGTCAACAGAATAATACAATTTGTCGAGTAATAAATTAAATAAATACCGTCTAAAACGAGCGAGGTTCATTTTAAAAGTATGTGGTGGTAGATGATTGTGGATTCGTATCGCCGTACAGAATACATTTTTCTTATATAATGTCAAGCGCTGTTTAGGAACACAAATTTTATTTTTATGTCTGCTTTTTGGGTTAATATCTGTTTTCATTTTAAAATACTTGGGATATTTGCGGACGAACACGCATATTTCATAAATGTATAAGCATGGGAGTGGTAGCACTTTGAGTTTTTTAAAGAGAGGCTTGCAACTATCTGTGAACTCTGCATTAAATATCGATCTGATGCACCGCTTTTGAGCTTTAAACGCTTCTTGCGCATCAGTGGAATTACCCCAAAGTATGATTCCATATCTTAACTGAGATGAGGCATATCCATGGTAGGCCAAAATGGATGCTTCAAAAGATACTATTTGTCGAATACGACCCAGTGCATAAATATATTTATGTAATTTACTGCATAGCTGTTTAATATGTGCTTTCCAATTACAATGCTTATCTATAGTGATACCTAAAAAAGCAGTGTCCTCTACTTCCTCAATTCTACTTTCGTTAAATTTTACATTGAGTCGTTGTGGTTTCGATTGGTATGTTTGAAATTGCATTATTTTAGTCTTAGATATATTAACCTGTAGATTGTTTCTATCAAGCCATTCAATAACATCCGCTAGTGCGTTTTGCACTTCATTTTCTAAGTTATCGCGTTCTTTACATTTAATAAGTAGAGTAGTATCATCTGCAAAAAGTATGCATTCATGTTTTATTTTATCAGGTAGGTCATTTATATAAATCAGGAAGAGTAACGGCCCTAAAACGCTACCTTGCGGTACTCCCATTTTGTTATCTTTGAAACACGAGCGAATAAATGTTTTATTTTTACCTGCAAACGTACATATTTCCACACATTGCTTTCTATCCTTTAAATATGATTTGAACCAATCTTGAGCAGGACCCCGGATGCCGTGACGTTCTAGTTTATTAAGTAAAATGTCATGGTCGACATAATCGAAGGCTTTACTCATATCAAGGTAGATTGCCACCGGAGCTACACCGACATTCATACTTTCCGTTACTTTCTTGACTAACTCAAAGCATGCAAGGGTTGTTGAACTATTCTTCCTGAATCCGAATTGTTCAGATTTTAAAATATTGCAAGTAGACAGAAAGCTATGTAAAATATTAAACATTACTTTTTCTAATATTTTTGATAATATAGGTACCAAAGTGACGGGTCTATAATTAGATATATCTATTTTATCTCCTTTTTTAAAAAGTGGTTTGACAACTGACAATTTTAATCTTGTAGGATAATGTCCTTGGACTAGTGTTAAATTTATAACATGACATAATGGAGAAGCCAGTATTCGTGCGGCTTCCTTTAAAACTCTAGTACTAATACTATCGTACCCGGTGGATGTCGTATTTTTTAATGAAATTATAATTTTATAGATATCTAATGGATTAACAGGCGTTAAAAATATACTTTTAGAATTTAATGGAATATCAGAATTGTGATTATATATTTTATTTTTATTACATATTTTTGGTAGATTAATATAAAAATTATTGAATTGTTCACAAATGCTTTTGGGTTCTATGTATATATTGTCGTTATATTTAATCTCTGTCAAGTTCATATTGTTATTAGTTTTATAGTTGAAGTTGTCTTTTATTATTTGCCAAGTCGATTTACATATATTTTTAGAATTTTGGAGTTTTTTGTGGTTCACTATTCGCTGAGCATTTACAATACACCTTTTCAATATTGAAGAATAATTACGGTAACTGATTTTATACTTTTTTTTAATCAATTTTGATTTCGATAGATGATATTTTAAATAGAGACTTCTTTTGCGTACACAACAGCGTTTAATGTTTTTCGTCATCCATTTGTGTTTTGAGGAGTTGGCTGACATTCTCACTGTAATTATAGGAAAGCATAAATCATAAAAAAGTATTAATAATTCATGAAAACAGTTAAAAGCTTTTTCTGCATTTTCTTCTTCATAAATTTCCTTAAAAGATAAAGATGACAAGGCTTCTATAAATTTCTTTATGTTTTCTTTGCTTTCATAAGATACTGAATAGATTAATTCGTACTCCTACATGCCAATCTTCTATACCACGACCATGTCGATCCAGCGATTGCAAAATTAAAATAACATATTATACTTTCATTTTCACATGCTACTTTTCCATTACTTTATTATCACGAGACCTTAGGTTAAGTATTACCACAGGTCATATGCAGTGTGCTTCAGGAGGATTTTTTTCCGCCCACAGCACTCTGCAAACTGAAACACAGTTTTGCTTTGTACTGCTTCATAGCAGAATCATTTCGGTGGTACACGTTCGAGCAGGTTCTGCAAAAACTTCCTACCACGTGGTAATAAGTATTTGATATTCAAAAGCTACGAGTATTTTGAGTAAGGTATCGTGTTTTCAGGGTATAAACAAGCGGTTCCAGCGCCTGGAGTCGCACGTGGTGACGCTGGCGCGCTCCGTGGCGCACCTGTCAAGCGAGATGAGGACGCACCACCTCGTGATGCAGGAGATGGACAACATCCGCGCGGAGATCGCCGCGCTCAGGCACATGTACAAGTGAGACTATCAACTGAACAGTTCAGGGTATAAACAAGCGGTTCCAGCGCCTGGAGTCGCACGTGGTGACGCTGGCGCGCTCCGTGGCGCACCTGTCCAGCGAGATGAGGACGCACCACCTCGTGATGCAGGAGATGGACAACATCCGCGCGGAGATCGCCGCGCTCAGGCACATGTACAAGTGAGACTATCAACTGAACAGTTTTCCTGATGTCATCAGCAAGTTCCTTTATACTCGTGTTATCCAGTACGAACGTGGCCTATAAGCTATAATTACTGCGATTACCCCGAAAATATATTATTGTAGGATGACTTATCATCACTATCTTACTGCCTTGTCTAACTGACTGACTTAGTAATCTTGAAATAAAAATTAGTAGGATGACACTTCGGGGTCACCAGTTTAGGAAAAATGTTTGGTATGAGGAAGAGTTTCCTAATTTTCAGAAAAGATTAATTAAATGACGGAATGAGCGAGAGTTTTGCCTGATCTTTAATAATAATTACATGTCCATATCAGAATGCGTCCCAAGACTTTCCACTTCAATGTCGTGCATCGCCATGCACTGCGCTCGTTATCCTAAGTCCAGTAATTTTATCAGCTATAATGCCTTCAAAACTGCAACAAAATAATTCATCGCTTCGCAGTATACCGATCTGTAATACTTTCAGGACTCTGCAAAAAAGACCTACTTAACACATGGTAAAATCTTTGTCAAGTTTTAATCCCGCCCTTAATGTCTTTTAACCTACCAGAATACGCTGAAAATTTTAGTTGTAACGAACAAATAAGAAAGTCTTTTTGTTAATTGAGTATGGACGTGGTCTCCAGGTCCCAGCAGTACATTAGGTCGGGGCACCAGCGGCACCTGGACCCCTACTCCTTCAGCAACCCCGACCGCGTCAAGAGGCTCACCAAGTTCTTCGGGGATGAGCCGCCGCTGATGAGACTGTTCCTCAAGAAATTAGGATATGAGGTACTTCAATTATAGACTATATTAGCGATACAAGCGCTTGGGAGTGATATTGAATTGCTCTGATTGCCTGGGTAATTTTTTTTTACCCGTGGTACCCCTAGGAGCTCCAGGGGTACCACGGGCAAAACAATTACCCGTGGTACCCCGGGGGGACCATCGGGGGTACCACGGGCAATAAACGGACCTCCCTAGCGTAGGGCTAGGGGCGCGCGCTCGGAATGAAGTGGGATGTCGCGGGTTTGATCCCCGTCACGGGCCACTTTGGAATTTCTAAATTGGCTCAGGTCTGGTATGTTGGTAGGCTTCTGCTATAAACTTACCACCCTACCATCAAAGACGCATCGCCAAGCGATTTAACGTTCCGGTGCGATGCCGTGTAAAAACCGTTGGGGTGAGTTCACTTACCCCTTCCAAGTTAGTACGTTAACATCTTCGGCTGCATCATCACTTACCATCAGTTACAGCTATATAGGGTTAAAAAAATACTCATTTTTGTTAAACGATAGATAAAAACTTTTTCTAGACTTCAAAACGGTCGTAGAAAGAGAATCGATATTGTAGGAAAGCTAGTTAGGAAGGTTTTATAGCACAAATAAACGACAAATGCTGCGTCAGTCCTCTTTATGTAATGGGGTCTTACACTACTTTTGAATTTGATAAAAAATATTACTTAATTATAAACTAGGATAAAAATAATAACGTGCAGTGAAAGAAATATTAAAATTCAACGAAGATTTACAAAGTTACAGGCGTTTAAACTTTGGAGTGGGGGGATCTTCTATCCCTTTCTCGCAAAACAAAAATTTGTATGAAGCCGCACGAAGCTACTATGGCATTGGTACGGTGTGACGTCACAATGTCTCTGTTGCTATCTCTGTCTAATCACAAATCTTTAAATGCTTATAACTTTTTTGTTATTTGATCGATTTAATTAGTTCTTTCAGTGCACGTCATTATTTTAATTCTACTTTATAATAAAGTAATAAAAAAATTGGAGTCAAATACCCTATTAAATAATTTCGTCAGTAAACCTTCTCATCATAAACCTTTCATAAAACCTTCAAATTATTTTTTGTGTATAATTTCACCATGATAACATTTTACTTACTATAGCTTTAAATATCTCTCACAGAAATACGCCGCTCTTCTAGAAAAAGAAAAAGTGGGCGCCGCAGAACTGCCTTATGTGGGTGAAGACAAGCTTCGGGCATTAGGAGTGCCTCTGGGACCCAGGATGAGGATCCTGAAGGAAGCTGGCATACATCAGGACCTGCACCACATGACCAGGGATGACCACAATACCACCACTACTACTTTAGCTATCGTATAAACTCTCAGGACCAGGGACCGTAGGTACTATGTCTTAATTGTTTATTAATCTTTATTTATGTAATATTGTTTTAAAATTTTCATACTGATCAGACGTGCACAAAATGAAATCTTGATTAATAGTTATTTGTACCATTTTTTTGGTACGATTACATCTTGCTATTTTATCAAAATTTAAGACATTATAAACACAGTTCAGAAAAAAAATGTAGCGTTGGAATAGAACTGTAGTGCTTTATAACAAATCAACAGTTTTCGGAATTGTTCAAATACTTCGTTATAAAACACTAGAAAACCATGTTTGTAGACCCTATTTCCCAGATTAATATACCTATATATGTACGTATATTTACCTATTTAACTGAAGAGCGAATAAATTTGGCGACCAAAACATAAAATAAATATAATATAGTTTCATGTACTTAATTAATTATTGACAGTAATTAAATGTGTAAATATCAATAAGTAAATTTTAAGTGAGTTTACCCTGAGTTGTTAAAAACAAGTTCAAAAATAAAGTGGTACTTAAACTAATTACACAAGAAATATTACACAAGAAAGGCAAAAAAGGAGTGGAGTAAAAGTATCGACAGTTACATTTTTGAATATATTTTTTTAACAAGTCGGGGTAAATTAAGTAATTCATCAATCATTATGTTCATTAATACCTAATTAGTAAATAGGTAATCGATATGATTTGTTTGTATTTTTTTAACAATTTTTAAAACTATTTTTTCAATTGTCACTTATTATTATTAAAAAAAATGTATGCCAAAGAAAATAACAATCGGCATGTATTTATAAATGTAAATAAGAATGTAAATATATTTACTTTTATACTTTTAATTATTAAGTAAACAGAACAATGAAACGACAACGAATTTAGACATAAGTTGAATTCAGCTTATACTATTTTTATATCCATTTTTAAGATGATTTTGTAAATAAATTCTAGAAAAATATAATCGTATTTTTGTTTTATTGATGCCTAGCGCGTTCATTTACTTTTATTACTAGCTTATCTTAGGTCATGAGCCAAAGGTCTGCATTTGTTAAAAAGACAGAGATTTTTAACATTTTGCATGTAAAATCTGAATTGTTTGTGTTTAAGTTATCTGTAAAATTTAATTATGACTATATACTAGTAAGTACCAAAAAGATTTTTGTCGACCCAACGTTTGAATACATCTGTACCTTTGTATAGGTATCTCCTCTAAATTTTGACGTAATTAAGTACTTAGTTAAAAAAGACGTAAGTAATTAAGTAATTCAATTCGGCACATAACAATTATCTATTCAAGAACCACTAGTTCACTATCCCTGGTATCATGGCGATAATGTAACTTATATCGGGACATATAAAATTAAAGTTAATTATATAGTTTAGATTCGTTCATAATATAACCGTTTTAGTAAGATGAGCAAAGAATAATAAAATGAAGACTATTCTAATTTTCGTGGCCGTTATCGGCGTAGGTGATGCTGATTTGGCGCACTTCAAAAAATGTAAAGAATGTAAGTAAAAAAATGCGAAGTAAGTAAATTGAAGATACATTAGAGATGAGGTTCCCAGGTTCAGTTTCCCTTTCTACTCTTAACGGCATAGAAGGCCTATTTATGCGATTTTGACCGGCCTCTCAGTTGAAAACTATAGAGACAATTAGTTTCAAATTTGAACGTCATGTATTTTGGATCTTTAACCTCAAAACGTTAAGACGCAGAAACACGATTGGAAAAACTTTCCTCGATAGAAAGTTTTCCCAAAAGTTGCTCCAATCTTCTCATATTTATTCAGATTTATCGGCAACGATTCAACAGTTTTCTGTTTTTTTTTTTTTGGGTCCTTATTGATGAGTACTCAAATCGACGTGAAGTTTTTTTGAAATCAGGACTATACATTATTCACAATACAATTAAAACCTATTCAAGTGAAAACTCATTATGCCGCCCCCAAATTACGTAAGTGATAAGCATATGGTTAACTCTTTCGGACATTTGATGCATGTATATTGACATCATTGTCTTTCTGAAACGCCTCATAGGTGTCAGTCCACAGAACATTATTACCCTAGCCGGGAAGAATACCAACTTCATACACAGACAATGGGGCCACGTAATATTAACGCCATCTATCTTTACCCCCCCAGAAACTTCTTTGAGCGGGAATTTTAAATCACCTGTTTTATATTTATTTTTGAAAAAACAGTAAAGCGCAATTTCAAAAGTAGTTCATGAATGAAGAAAATACAACATAAAATTATATTGCATTTTTTCATTCATAAACTACTTTTGAAATTACGCCTTATAACAGGAATCGATTAAGGGACTGAAAAAAAAAGATAATTTGTGGGATAAATAATTTATTTGAACCACAATATTATTACAATGATTCTTATTACATAGTACATGATTATGATACAAACAAAATTAAAATTAAGATTTACCTATGTATGTCTTGAAGAACAAACTATTGTCAGGACTCAGGAAACGAATTCTCCCAGGTATGGGGAAACGATGCAATGTTTGGATTATTAGCAGGAGAACCGTCCACACACAGAGTACAATATTTATCATAACGGGAACTTCCACACTTGAAATTGTCTCTCATTTTCTTTATTGGTAAAAGAAAAAACACTTGAGTTCTTCTCTTACTGAATATTACATAACTTCTGTACGTAAACACTATTACAAATACAAAATGCTCGACTCAGCGGAATTTAGTATAGAATCTGTTTAAAATAAGTGTAGATTATTACAAAAAAAACGTAAAAAAAAGAAAATATACAACACAATCAAGCAACAAGAAACAGAAATCGGCCATATTGAAATCATAGACAAGTAAAGTAAAACATAGACTAAAACTTGTTTGAAATTTTCTGAAAACCACAGATAATTGATAAGTTAAATTTTTTTTCACAGCCCGTTTTTATTTATTTTCGTTGTATACTTAGATTGTATTTTATTTCTAAGTAATACATATAATGTAAAAAATCTTAAAAAATGAATTGTAAGTAAAATTTGATGACTGGGTTGCTAGTCTAATAATTAAAAATATTATTATCTTATTAAATAGCAACACAATTTTCTTTCTCGCTCGCACTTTGTAACCCCCACAAACGGACCCATTGTTCCTTAAGTAAGTTGACCCTCCCTGTGTCAGTCTGTCCTGCGCTAATGCGAGAGTCGGACGTGCGCGTGAATGTATATTTCGCAGCCGTAGATTTCTGATCGTAATATAGAAAGTTATTCCTTGGTCTGTGGCAATAACCGCTGAAATAACGCCCTCTATTAAGCGGCTGAATGGTTATATTATATACACGCCATCTGTTAGTATGTCGCTGAACGATTATGTGCGCAGGAAACCCACGTGGTTTTGATATGTACTTTGATAATATTTTAATTTTATATGTTGTCATTTACCTATTTTATTAAAACTTCGGTTTATTATTTTATAAAAAAATGAGAAAATTAAGAAATATTATTTTTAATTATTATAAAAATTAAGAAATTTAGTTGGTCGAAGATCTATGAGTAAATACCTCGCTGCTCGCGATGCAATAAAAAGGGGAAACAGGACGTCGCCTGTTGCCCTGCAGGTTAAAGACGATAATTTATTATTATTATTACAAGCTTTTATTTAGTTTCACATGTCCCGATGTTTGTTTGTTTGCCAAATTGTTGTAACTAATCAACAATCCACTTCATGGCTACCGATAAATCGGTAAATCGAGTGACAATGCGAAATTATAAAGACAATGCGACGACCTCCGTGGCGCAGGGGACGCATGCTCGGATTCGAGTGGGAGGTTGCGGGTTCGATCCCGCCACGGGCCACTTTGGAATTTTATATTTTTAGGGTTCCATACCAAAATGGTAAAAATGGAACCCTTATGGTGAGACTTTCTCCGTCCGTCCGTCCGTCCGTCCGTCCGTCCGTCTGTCACACTCGATTATTTCAGTAACTATTCAAGCTATCGACTTGAAATTTAGAATAGTTATAGGAAATAGTGACCCGACGTCATAACAATCGTAAAAATTTGAAAATTGTTTTTATTTTTATTTAAAAAGGGGGGAAAACCGGGTCGGCAAAATTTCAAAATGAGATAACAATATTGAGTGGGGTATCGTATGAAAGGGCGTTACTTGTGTATTCTAAAACTGATTTTTATTTATTTTTATGCCTGAAAGTTTTTGATTTATTGGGCAAACTGGCGAAAAAAATACCGTTCCCCCCCCCTTATCTCCGAAGATTACCAATCGAAAAATCTGAAATAATTATGATCAATAAAAATAAACGTATATTTTACAGGAAAAATAAAATCAACTCCGTAACTATTATACTTTTTTTTGATAATAACAATAAACCGCCAAAAACAAAGTTACGTTTGCGGTTTGCCAACAAAAGTACCTACATGTAAATTATACTCGTAAATTCATGAACAAAAGTGATTCTTTCAATGTTTTACTTCTTCTATGGTATGGAACCCTCGGTGCGCGAGTCCGACTCGCACTTGGCCGGTTTTTCTAAATTGGCTCAGGTTTGGTCTGGTGGGAGGCTTCGGCCGTGGCTAGTTACCACCCTACCAGCAAAGACGTACCGCCAAGCGATTTAGCGTTCCTGTACGATGCTGTGTAGAAACTGTTGGGGTGACTTTACTTACCCCTTCCAAGTTAGTACGCTAACATCTTCGACTGCATCATCACTTACCATCAGGTGAGATCGCAGTCAAGTACTAACTTGTATAGCGTAAAAAAAAACCGGCCAACCAACAATAAAAGAAGTAAAACATTGAAAGAATCACTATTATTCATGAATTTACGAGTAAAATTTACATGTAGGTACTTTTTTTGGCAAACCGCAAACGTAACTTTGTTTTTGGCGGATTATTGTTATTATCAAAAAAAGTATATTAGTCAGTGAGTTGATTTTATTTTTCCTGTAAAATATACATTAATTTCTATTGATCATAATTATTTCAGATTTTTCGATTGGTAAACTTCGGAGATAAGGGGGGGGGAACGGTATTTTTTTCGACAGTTTGCTCAATAAATCAAAAACTATCGGACATTAAAAATAAATAAAAATCGGTTTGAGACTACACAAGTAACGCCCTTTCATATGATATCCCACTCAATATTGTTATCTCATTTTGAAAAATCGAAGCTCCGGTTTTCCCCCCTTTTTAAATAAAAATAAAAATAATTTTCAAATTTTTACGATTGTTATGACGTCGCGTCACTATTACCTATAACTATTCCAAATTTCAAGTCGATAGCTTTGATAGTTACTGAAATAATCGAGTGTGACAGACGGACGGACGGACGGACGGACGGACGGATGGAGAAAGTCTCACCATAAGGGTTCCATTTTTACCATTTTGGTATGGAACCCTAAAAATAAGGAAATCAGTAGGTACCTACGACGCGCCCCGGTCTGTCAAAATCGCTTATGTTTATTCGATTCGTCTTCGTGGAGTGAAATTATATCTATATACCTACCAAATTTATTATTATTTGCACAATCAGCTTAAACTTCAATCACGTACCTACTTTTAAAGTATTGTATTCTTTCCGCGCCATCTATAGGCATTAGTGATAGTTTTTTTTACGTATTAATACCGCTTTCTGCCGTTGTGCTAGTGTTCGTACGTAAAAGTACCGAAATTCACCGCATATTGCCAAACGGCGTGCTATATTGGAAGCCACGCCCCTTTTTCTGAAGTACTCATCAAAACTGAAATGAGTTTTTTTCAATGTAAGGCCTTAATACCTACTCAATGAGAATCATCTATCTAGTCCATACTTATTTGCAATTTGACTTTGTTGGTTAGTTTGTCCTTCAATTACATTACATCAGAGCAACGAGTCAACCAGACTGATTTTTGCAGACTTAGATGAAAACGGCGAGAGTGACATAGACTACCTTGTATCCCGGGAAAATAAATGATTTCCAGTGGATTTGTAAGATCCGAAATTCATTCTGGTAGAGCTACGGATAAAAACTAATAATTCTATCTTCTATCTTTTAGCCTCAGATGATGTTTGTGAGGTCACAGAAGTGCGGGTAACTCCGTGCAAAGATGGGAAAATCTGTGCATTGAAGAAAGGCAAACTTGCCAGCATAGAATTTGATTTTATTCCAAGTGAGTTATCTAAATTGCTTCTATTTCGTCTTCTCATCATCTCAACTGACAAAATGCCACTTCTAGACACAGTCGCCTTGAAACATTGCCTTGAAATATGACGCGGGAATATATTATAAGGTTCTATAATATTTCATAATTAGGTACTCCATTGAATTAGAATTTGTAACTTTCTACGTAAACAGATTGGTAGAAAATGTGGCAGGAAATTCAAAACAGAAATGTAGCTAGAACACTAAATACCTAAGTAAATAAGTAATTCTTCCAACTTAAAAATTCACAAACAATAAGATTATGACTTAGTTCAGTAACCGGTGGAATCCAAGGACATTTAACTGGTTTAAATCAAAGAAGCTACTTTGTTAGCCTCTTTTCGGTTGGTTCCGATTTTGATGTGGTTTCTGTAAAATTATTATTAATGGAATTGAAGATTCATGATTTCCAATTTTATCTCAAAAAAATGTTTAAAAAAGGATTGTAAAGAAGACAACAAAATACTGGAAGTATGATGTACCCATAACCAATTGTGGAATACCAAATTAAGAAATTAATCTTATCTTATACCTTTAAACGAGCAATTCTTGTACATATATTTCTATATAATCTGGATCCCGGAAACGGCTCGAACGATTTTCATGAAATTTAGTATACAGGGGGTTTTAGGGGCGATAAATCGATCTAGCTAGGATTCATTTTTAGAAAATGTCGAATTTACCAAAAAAAAAAAAAATATAACTACCAATCTTATCACCACCCAGATATTATCATAGCGAGTTTAAGTAATTTTTTTGGATTTCTCTGTTACTCAGAGTTCGAAGCGACCTCTCTAACATCCAGCCTGTACTGGGCGGCGCTCAAGAGGGACGTGCCATTCGGTGAATTCTCCAACGTCGACATCTGTCCTCACACCGCGTGCCCCACGCGCCCGGGGCAGAAGCAGACCTTCACCTACTCCATGAAAATCAACGAAACACTGCCCGAGGTTAGTTGGTAATGCCCTCTTATGAAATGAAATGAAATGAAATAAAATGAAATGAAATGAAATGAAATGAAATTAAATTAAATTAAATTAAATTCTTTATTTCACATAGGCTTAGATATAAGCTCTCATGAAATGTCGAGACTCTACCGCCAGGTTCGGAAAGCAGGTTTGCACCGAGAAGAACTGGCAAGAAACTCGGTACTTGCTCTTTTCAAAAAAATGTCTCAATATACAATTTTTAGTACTTAGTATGAAACAATATTTCTAAGATATCTCGTGAGGAGATGGAAGCATATCACTATCGTTCCAAGAATCTTTGTTATTTAAAAATTCTTCAATGGTGCAGTAACCCTGATTTATTAGATGTTTTTTGACAGTATCTTTAAACCGGTGCAAAGGTAAGATCTTATGATCCATTATGTTTCTTCTGGTTCCTCCTTCTAAGTCTTGGAGGTGAAAGAGTAACGAGGCTAGTCTTTCACCTCCAAGACCCATTTAAAAAGTTTGTCGTGGGACACTCGGTAGAAACAAAGTTTGGGATTACCGCAGAAACAAAGTTCCATTTTATATTTTCATTTGTGGTTTCACCTATCACTCAATAGGTCTGCTGTCTTCAGTAAGCTCGCGCTAACAAATTCAATACCAAATCTAGACACGTGATTGCATGCGTGCCAGTTCTGTTGACTAGTAAGAGAAACCTTCAATCTAGATTTTCTTTGTGAGGGATTTTTGTCACTCAAAAAATCTTTTTTCTTACGCCTGCACGATAGCCACCGAAAAGTATAGGACTTCATTCGTTCCCAGTAGCACTTTGACAGTCTCCGATCTCTTGTGCTTGCCGCTTCCCAGATCTCCCCTCCAAAGGAAAGGCAAAGTAGCCGTCCTTTGTGTATATTGACCTCCTCTGGACGGAGAATGTACCGTCCCATTTGAGTCAAACGAATATTTTATTATTTTACAATTTCATAAATTAATACGGTGGTCTTTCAGATTAGATGCATCTTCAAATGGAAGCTGTGGGACGCCGAGGATCCGAAGAAAAGGTGCTGCTTCAAGACGGAAGTCTCCGTCCACTGGAAATAAAAATTACACATTTGATGAAACGATGGAATACATCATTTTTTTAATGCAATGTTGTTTTTTTTTTTTTGAGTGAAACCATTGATCTAATCGTAAGTCATATCAAACGTCCAATAAACATTCTGTAGAGCATCATTTCGGTCTTTGATAGTTTTTAATTTATTAAACATGATACAAAATAGGGTATCCAAAACGATTTTTGACGTATTTCTTATTCTAGATTGGGTTACATTTGACAAACCAGCATGCATGCCAAGTTTCATGCTTTCTTTGTGAAGTTTATATTTCTTATTTTTTCGAGCTATGGAATCAGACTATTTATCCTGAAAACTCATGCTGGAACCATGGAAATCCACTGTACTTACTTTAAAAATCTGAACCCACATGAAGTTGCGGCTAAAAGCGAATCTAAGATCATGAATTAGGTATGTACTTATTTTTTATCCTGCAACTTCGTTATACCTAAAAATAATTGATTGGACAAACAAACAATCATTAGGTACTTTACATTCTGGGGATTGTTATTTTTAAACAACAATCATAACTTCTTATTAATGACGACCGTTTGTCGTTATCTCAGGTCGCGAACTATCACCAATATACCTACTAGTAGTGATAAAGTACAAAAGTGTACGCGTGCACCAAACATGCCATTCTTGAATAAGCCGCGTTCCTTTGTGGTGCCTTCGTTTTAAACTTGGAGGAAAATACTAGGAAAATGAAGGTATTCCTTATAACTGTTGCGCTTTTCTGTGTGACCGTAGCCGAAGTGGCGGACTTCAGAAAATGTGCTGAATGTAAGTTCAAAAAATCTGTATTTTACTCGACACACATACACACACTCGACTTGATGATGCTAAAGTATCGAAAAGAAACTTTTTATTCCTCAAAACTCCGGATTTTTGGAAAACCGTTAGGTATTCACCCATGCAGCTGCAGTCAAAAGCGCAAAGTCTTTGGGATATTTTTTCAGGTTTTTAGATTTTCATATTTTAATGGGAGGAAAGGGCTAAACAACCAATTTTCCATATAAAACTGTGAAGTTTTATCGGTGTTCCACGTATTTCTTTAAAACTAGTTGCAGAGGTCTGAAGTATGGTACCTAAGTCAGATTTTGGTACTCAAACAGTGGATTTCAAAATTATAATTTTTAGGTGAGAAAATTAACGTAGTAGGTATGTTATTTATTGGACCGAGTTTTCTTTTAAAACCGATATCTGACCATTGCAGGAAGCAGGTAAGTATATAGAAAAGACACCTGTATTCATAAAAGTGGTCGCCATATTGAATTTTTTTTTATTACTGGAACAAATCATCTAGAATCTGACCATAGCAGCAAGCTACATGGTTTTTGGAAATTTAACACATAAGAAAATAAAACAAAGCTTCACGGAGATAAAGTGACGCAGCGGGTGTCCCACAGAGAAAAGAAATGAAGTTATTCCCTGGTCTGTGGGGTGTCCTGTACCTAAATCGTAAGGCTAAGGGGCTAAGGGCGTACGTATCAGGCGCCAACTATTTTATCATTTTCGTGAACTCTTTGAGCTTTGCTTTCGGTGCGTTCGGTACAATGACCGATAAGAGCTCATTGCTCAAATCATCTAAACGCGAGGCGACATTATGCACTTCTCTTGTTTCGGTATTATCGTCGTGAATTCAAATTGAAAATGAAAATCTCTATTGAAGTGATAATGTCTTTGGGCGCGTTGGCCATTTTTTGAGATGGGAAATAGTTATTTGTTATGCAAGGGAGCAAAGTGGGGTTTTTGGACCGAGTGTCAAATTTGAATGCTGAGCGAAGGATTCTAGGGTTGAACCCTGAGCGCAATTAAATTCGCGACACTGCCCGATACATATGCATTAGTGTGCCTATAAGTTTTTACTCTTCCGTCAAATATTTTTACATAAGTAACAAGCTCTAATTCAAAGTTAAACTCTACTGCTAAATTACGAAAGCAGATTTGCACTGAGAAGAACAGTCTAACAATGCGGTGGTATCTATCAAAAACCACACCGTCTACTCGTTTGCTTGCAGTGTCTTAATTACAACGCACGTATGTATGTGTTTAGGTAAAGTATAAGTACTTTGTGCAAAACAACTTGTAAGTTCAAAAAAGATTTGTTGAACTTACAAGTATACGAGACGTTGACACGGAACTGTGTCACAGTTCACTGGCAAACATAATATAGTCATTAATGATAATATGATTCACATAATAGGTACAAACGCAAAACTGTTTTAGATGCTCGTTAGTCCGAATTCTGCAAAAATATCTACCAGTGGTCATTGTCCGCGATTTCGACCGGACTCTTAAGACTTAAGATAAACCTAACTATAACATATGTAAATCTGGGGACACGGTAGTGTCCCCGCCAAGACGAGCCAAGCGAAGCGCGAGGGCACTACCTATCTTTTCTCGAAGTGTTTCGCCGTATTTTTAAACCCTTATAACTTAGGCCTGAATTATTTCAGATAATCAAAATTCTCGGAAAATGATGTCGCCAGTGAACTTATTAAACCTATAAAGTTTCAATTTTATAGGTCTTATACTTTAGATTTTATTAACGTCTAAAAAACCCAAATTTCGTCACTGACTGACTGACTGACTGACTCACTGATGATCATCAAAATTCCTAGGTACTTCCTGAAGACCTAGAAAGCTGAAATTTGGTATATAAGCTAGTATTAGCACACAACCAACAAAAAAATTCCAAAAGTTGGAAATTTAACCCCCCAACCCCTTAAAATAGGGGATGGAAGTTTGTATGAAATTACCGCAAATATTGATGCTAGAGGTCTCAAAATTGATATAGGGACTCTTTGTAATAAACAATTAAATACATGTTTCAGGATTTTTAGTTAATCACCCCACATCCATAAAATTAGGGGGTTGGAAGTTCGTATGGGGTTTCCCATTCCTAGGTACTTCCAGAAGACCTAGAAAGCTGAAATTTGGTATATAAGCTAGTATTAGCACACAACCAACAAAAAAATTCCAAAAGTTGGAAATTTAACCCCCCAACCCCTTAAAATAGGGGATGGAAGTTTGTATGAAATTACCGCAAATATTGATGCTAGAGGTCTCAAAATTGATATAGGGACTCTTTGTAATAAACAATTAAATACGTGTTTCAGGATTTTTAGTTAATCACCCCACATCCATAAAATTAGGGGGTTGGAAGTTCGTATGGGGTTTCCCATTCCTAGGTACTTCCTGAAGACCTAGAAAGCTGAAATTTGGTATATAAGCTAGTATTAGCACACAACCAACAAAAAATTCCAAAAGTTGGAAATTTAACCCCCCAACCCCTTAAAATAGGGGATGGAAGTTTGTATGAAATTACCGCAAATATTGATGCTAGAGGTCTCAAAATTGATATAGGGACTCTTTGTAATAAACAATTAAATACGTGTTTCAGGATTTTTAGTTAATCACCCCACATCCATAAAATTAGGGGGTTGGAAGTTCGTATGGGGTTTCCCATAAGTATAGTATAATAAAAACTTAATTTCATGTTAGATATCTGCTAGTAATGCTAGTAAACATATGGAAAACACGTAAATTTTTCCATTGATTCCAGTGCCCAAGCGGCCAAGCGTCCAAGTGCCCAGTGCCACGTGCCCTGTAATATTACACGTTTCAAGCCCAAGTTCCAAACATTTCATGTTTAACGAGCCGAGTTTCACTGCACGTCGAGTGACCATGATCCAGTGCTCAGTGACAAAAACCCACATTGAGCCGAGTGCCCAGTGCCCAGCGTGAGCTGTCGAACGTGCCAAGCGTCAAATCTGATTTTGAATAGCGTTATATAGCGCTCAAATACCTGCTTAGTGCCCAAACGCACGCATTTTATTTAATCCGATGCTTAAAAGTGGGTTAAAATCACGTTCAAAAATTTCGTTACATACCTACCTACGTAGAACTACAAGAACCAAGTAGGCAGGTACTAAGTTCTCTTATTTAAATGGCAGACTGCACTCGGACAAAACTTAAAAGTATCGTCTAGTGACGACCCTGTGGAAACGCACGTGTGGATTATTAAAAAAAATCGTCCAGTGACATAGCGCAAGCGAGTAGGTATTTTCAAAAATGATATTAATTATGCCCAATGCCCACCTGTATAGAAAGACTTGCAAGTTCAAAGCTGGGAATTTTGTTCTTGAAATATTGCTCCGGGTGATTTTGCAATGACCTTGGGCCATTAACGCCGACATCTATTTCCATGTAGATAGCGTAAGTAGGTAGGTAGTTGCTGAAATATTCTATTGTTTGTGATAGACGGACGGACGGACGGACGGAGGAAGTCTCAACATAAAGTTTGCATTTTTAACATTTTAATATACGAGTAGAACTCTAAAAAAAGGGCCACGCACAGTCATACATTATAAAGTATAAATAATAGACACTGTAGGTATGCATCTTGTATTTGATAAATATTTTCCATGGAATTATAACGAAATTCTTACTATTTTCAAGTATATTTTATAAGTTAAGGCCAATACTCGTTAACTCGTTACTTAACCGTGATAGTTTTCCGTAGTTGAACTTCAATAGCACCCCAGACCAAACTAAAAAAGATAAACGAGAAGATAGGTAGTGTGGGCTATAAAAAAGGCACCTTTGATGCGCAAGAAATATAATACATATTCTACAAATAAGGAAAAAAATAAACTAGGTGAACCAAGGAGGGTTCCCTCATTTAAATGATAGAGGGGGGGGGGATACTTGATTCGGACAAATATCCACCTTGCAATGATATTCAAGAAATACACCAAAGAAAAGGAAATTAACCAAATAAAAAATATAGTCGTAAACAACTTACAAAAAGAAGTGAAATCCCAGCAAAAACATTTTCATGTAAAATGTTGCCAAGACGAGAATATGTGGCTCACACTATCAAAAAGTTATCAGATCTCATGTAGAGCAAGACTTCTAACTCTACACGCCCTAACTCTATAAATCCTGACTTTATAAACTCTACACTTTAGTCAAAATATATTATGTCTTGGCTGTTTCGTTACTGTCACATGGGTGTAAAGTAAAAATATTATTCACTGACTTTGTACTTTTCTGATATACAATACCTAGTTTCTGTAGTAACGATTATTTATTAGATAGGTATTGAGTCTCCTCAGAAACTGCACTTAGGTTTTACTAACTGCATTGGTTTCAAATACTTCATCACACTTTGCAAAAGTGTGTTCCTTTGCTTTAGAGGATATTTTTAATAAATGGAAGTTTTTTCCCATAACAATGGTGATACCATTTAATTTTAATGTGAAATTTCTTGAATTTTGCATGGTCCATTATGTCACTTGCAAAACTCTATTAGAAAAGTACAGCTGTGCTATTCTACAAAATGAAATAGCTGCCAGACAGCTGCCAACCGAATATGACATGCAAAATTGTACTCTATTACAACTGACAAATTCATAGATGCAGAGATGTACGCTCGTCGCTGTTTTGCAGAATAGCACGGCTGAACAGTGAATAAATTCTTCACTTTACGCCCATGTGACGGTACCGAAACAGTCAAGACATAATATATTTTGACTAAAGTGTAGAGTTTATAAAGTCAGGATTTATAGAGTTAGGGCGTGTAGAGTTAGAAGTCTTGCTCTACATGAGATCTGATAACTTTTTGATAGTGTGAGCCACATATTCTCGTCTTGGCAACATTTTACATGAAAATGTTTTTGCTGGGATATAATATATCAGGACATTACACGCATCGCAATCTAGCCCCAAAGTAAGCGATAGCTTGTGTTATGGGTACTAAATTCGATCAATCAAAATATACTTTATTTCATACAGCATAGCTTACAAGAGATTATGACCAGTCATTTCTTATTTCACTAATACCCGATAACTCTGGGCGCCTTCAAATTAGCCGCAAAGTGAAGCGCCGAGCTAATTAATATCTGAGGTCGCCGATTTCTGAACTTCGGGCTAGTATTAGATACCTACTCAGAATTTTCTAATAGGAAAACCTAATATTGAACCCTGGACCTCATGGTCTGAAGTCGAACTTGCTTACCATTAGATAATGAGACATTATATAGAAATCACTTAAACACTGGAAGCAACCGCGCTCATCACAGAAACATTTTCCATTGAATCCACGACCTACTCGTATGTCGCAGAGAGAAAAACTACTACCGCTTCCGGCTTCACCATTTATCGTAATAATTAATTTTCCGTGACTTTGCTCTGATTGCGTCCACCTCCTTAACTTTCTCCATGATTTTTGATTTTTTTTAATAACGTGAACTGTTCCAACTTGCAGCTTCCGATGACATCTGCGAGGTAACAGAAGTTCGTGTCAATCCGTGCAAGAATAGAAGCAGATGTAAACTGCAGAAGGGAAAAGAATCCACCATACAGTTTGATTTCATTCCGAGTGAGTCATTTTTCTTGTTTGCCATCTTTCATGCTTTTTAAATGCATTTTATGTTTGTATTTAACTGCTATTTTATCCTATTACCTATACCTCTAAACGAGCAATTCTTGTATATATATAATGTAAATATATATTTCTATATAATCTGAATCTCGGAAACAGCCAGAACAATTTTCATGACAGATGGTTTTGAGGGCGATAAATCGATCTAGCTATGATTCATTTTTAGAAAATGTCGAATTTACAAAAAAAAATATGACTCCTGCTGCCATCTATTGGCAAATAGAGAAAATACCGAGCAAGGCTCGGTCAACCAGATATTTTAACAGTAAGTGACGATGTAGCCAAAGACGTCTTACTTACATTAGTCGTAAATTAACTACTATTTTTGACGAGCGAACCGAATCGCTAATATTATCCAGAATAGCTGACTTTTGCTCGACTCATCATTCTTTAGTCTGTAATTCTGCAAAAATACTTATAGCATAATACTTAAGCCGTGATAGCTCAGTGGTACTGACCTCTGCCTCTCATAAGGAGGTCGCGCGTACGAATCCTGAGCTCTGACTTTTCCGAGTTATATGCGTTTTTAGGAAGCTAAATACGAGTACCACTTGCTTAGCGGTGAAGGAAAACATCGTGAGGAAACCTGCATACCTGAGAGTTCACAAAAATGTTGTCGAAGGTGTGTGAAGCCCGCCAACCGCACTTGAGAGAAGCCCTGTGCCCAGCAGTGGGACATAAAAAGGAGTTGAGATGATGATGATGACTTATAGCATCGTTGTTACATTTGTGTAGCTGATATGTTAATGCTTGCATCGGTCGACCCGCGTTGGCACCGATTGGTTAATATTTGTATCGGTTATGCAGCCAAAACACTGATTGGCGGGATGTTTGGCCGAAGTACAATTTTATTTTCGAAAATCACCCGCAGCTCCTATCAAGCAGGTTTATAGTACTTATAATTCGGTTACAATATCTGTGGACCTCGCTGGAATGCGTACCCCTTTCCCGTTCTCCTTTCACCTCCGCGCTCGCCCCGGCTTGATTGTTTTGCGCACCATATCAGAGCGCTGACACGACGTGACGTCATCGAGCCAGGTCCACAGATATTGTAACCGGGTTATATTCTGATATTTCCTCTATTCCCAGAGTTCGACGCGGACAAGCTGACGTCGAGCTTGTTCGGCGAGGTCGGCTCCAGCTACGTGCTGTTCGACGACTTCGCGAACGTGGACGCGTGCGCATACACCACGTGCCCCGCGCGCGCCGGCGCCAAGCAGCAGCTGTCCTACAGCCTGCGGATCAGGCCCAAGCTGCCTAACGTTAGTACTTACTCACATAAAAACACTTTAATTTCCCTAAAACATTGGCATATAAATCTATGGACCCCGTGTGTAATACAAAATTCACGAAAAATAAACAACCAAAAAATCGTAATCTAAGTGCGATTGGAAATCTTTTCGCGTTTTAGCTTTCTTTATATTCGAACACTTTTTAGCGCTGCCCCGAAATCCTTAGTATTATATATCAATGCCCTAAAAAAAGGTACCATACCTACACAAGAGTGAACCCACCGCTAAGGTTTGGATTTGTGAAAAGCGCTTCCAGCCTTCGTGTCTCCAGCCAAGTACAATCAGAATGCCTTCAAGAGAAGTGTGAATAGGCAACTTCTAGACAAGCGTGCTTCATCATTGCTTTAAACTTAGCAACTAGCATGGTATGATGACAAATTAGGTTGGTAACTTATGCAAAAAGAATGCAAAAATAGGATTTGTGCCTACGTTTTCTTTGTCAATAACCCAGTGCGAGTTGCTAACACTAACGATACAGAATAAACCCACTGATTGGTTAACGTTCTTGTATCGGTTGTGAAGAGTATAAGGCACCGATGTTATTACCGGCGATGTTTAGGCGATGCACTTTTTATTTACGAGAATCACCTCGCTGGAAATATTCAGGGGCCTGCGTAAGAAAAACGTATTCATTGTCGTTGTAATCGTCTGAAATTCTGTCCTCTGATTGGCTCATTTTAATCGGAGAACCAATCAGCGGGCAAAATTCAGAAACGATTACGATTACGATGAATACGTTTTTCTTACACTTTATCTAGGGGCTTATACATACAACACTGTTATACTCACATCTTGCATTAACAACGTTTCAGGGCAGTTTCACATTCAAGTGGAAGCTGTGGGACTCCAACGACGTGAACGCCACGAACTCTTGCTGCTTCCTGACAGACGTCAAGCTCTACAAATAGATGCTAACCTTCTCCTAATAAAGTACTTTTAAATACATCATTCTTTTTACTCACTACAAGGCCTACTAGTACGGCTCCTTAGCTCATGAAATTGGAAATTCAGTCCCATCCGGAAGAAAGCATGAATCCTGGCATTGAGTACGCCGTGACAGTTTTTTCGTAGCTCTAAACGTTTTCGTGGAAATTAAAAAAAACAGCATTTGTAAAAAAAATATACACTCAATGATTTCTCGAATTATTTCTACTTCTAGATTGGGTTTTTTTTGCCAAACCTACTGTGTTTGTCAATTTTCATACTTTCTTTCGGATGGCACTGAATTTCAAGGTAAGGAGTCGTACAGCGTACTATACCTATAAATTAGTTTAATTAGGCAAAAATAGAGGCGACAGAATAATAGCATCAATGTCCATACAAAGTCGGTTGAAATATATTTAGTAATTTTTCAAGTTTTTTTTTTTAAGTATTTCAATACTATATTTCGATAAAATTGGAAAGTATGACATTTCAAGGCGAAAGCGAGGGTCAATAATAGTACTGGGAGGTTTCGGATTTTGTTACCGACAATTTTGATAAGCTTTATCAAATTTTCTATAATATTTTAATAGACGTGGACATACTTAAATAGGTTGAAGATAATGACGATGATGAATGCGTGTGTTACTTACATTAGTGTAAGTAAACATCTGCCACATCAATGTATTAATTAATTATTGTAGGCATCCATTAACACCATTTCTGAATAGTAATAAATTCTCTTATCTAGTAAAATAATACCAATACTACTAAATAATAAAGTTAAATGGTTTAATGCGAAAGTGTTTGTGTATTCCTCGGTCATGCAACAAGAGGGCAAGGTACACACTATTTACATTTTGACATCCGATTTTTTATGAAACGTATGTACCGACCCTAAAAGGAACACAAGTGGGAAGGCAGCACTATCTTTGAATTGATGACATCAAAGGTGGCAGGTTCAAACTGGCTTTTTATTTAAAAATCAGGTAAACTGGACCAGGCTAGAGGCGGCCTAGACGTATTAAAATGTTTCTCCCATTTTGTAATTTTTTAAGGATCAGTAAATTGAAAATCAATTTCACGTTAATTTTCATTAAAAATGGAAGGCCTTATTATCTTTATTTTATTTGATTTTATTTACGTACCGCACGTAATATATTGACCGGGAAATATTTCCAATTTCCGCGGACTTGTAAATCTCCCCGATAGAATTGTGAGGATCTCTACACTCTTTGAGAATTTTTGGTTTCATGTAGAGGCAAGAGGGATCTTTAGATGATTTTTAAAAAGCTCATAAGACAGAGCGCAACAGGCAGTTTGTTTCTGCACTTTACTACACCGCGGGTAGCGAGATATTGTGCCGACTTTATCCCGATAAATTCATTGTTTTTGCGGATTTTAAGAAGCAAAGTTAAGCAAGAAAGTGTGCAACAAATCTCAATCATCTGCCTGTATTCATCAAGTCTACGATTTCGTATTGTGAAGTCAACATCTCCTGAGGATGTCGTAGAAACGTGCATAGAAGAATTTGTTGGAAGAATTGTGTATGGTGTTTCATGTTGGCGGTGATCCTGTTTATTTGATCATACAGATTCTTTTCAAGCTGCGGATTTATAGCAAAACAAATTAATCTATCCTGCTAATATAGGCCTGCTTCTATATCATTATGTCAACCCAAACCAGTGAACGGATCAGGAGAAAATTTGGTATAGGTTGACTGAGCTAGTCGTAAATTGGGAAAATAGGGTCACGTAGGCGAAACCGCGTGCGATCTTTAGCAGCTAAATTATAATTAAACAGGGCCTGCTCGATGCGAATAAAGCTGGGCAAACAGTTTAGCACGCCCGGTATCATATAACTCGCCATTTAGGTTAGTGATTAAGTCCATTCGTAAACAAGTTGATGTGGAAAATGGCCGTTCGCGCTGTAACATTCGTTTATATCGCGCTGTGTTTCCATGCGGTGCATTCGGAGTTTGTGAGCAGAAAGTTCTGTCGGAATGGTAAGTTGGTTTTTTAGCGGTAAATAATTCTTTAATTTAATAGGATCCAAAGTTATTTATTACCACATAGGCCTACCTTTTGGGAAGTGTCTGTAAACTTTATTATAGAATGATGAAACGAGGACGACAAATCAAAAACAAATCAAATTATCAAATCATTTATTTTTGCATGAATAATGAGTGTTCGACGTTCGTAATAATATTTATTATACTAATTCATCATAGGTGCGGACTGATTATTAAACTTAATTTGTCAGAATGTGAGGGATTAACCTTAGCACCACGTTACCCATAGTGCGGATAGGCATTTTTCGTAGACCGATAAGGAGAGGGTCTCCTCACGATATTTTCCATATAACTGAGAAAAATCCAGTAACCTCCCTAGGTTCTTCGAACCGCGGAGCTACAAATATTAAGAGAAGACTACTCGTAACTATGTGTGACAACTTTATGCCTAGCGTAATAAGTTGTCTAAAATGTTTTCAGTTGACCAATCAAAGTGCAGCATCCACAGCGTGAAATTAGACCCGTGCGCAGACGGTCCCGGTTTCTGTCTCCTGCGGCGCGGGAAACCGTACCGACTCAGCTTTGATTTTACTCCACGTAAGCATTTTGTTCATGTACACTAGATTTTCCACGCGACGTCGTACGCTACAAGTCACTCTTGTCAGTCTGTCTCCAAGATTAAATATAGCTGGCTCTCCTCGATTCAGTGGTTAGCAAACTCAAGACTTCAAGATAAGATAAATAAAGCAACGCGTCCGGGGAGATGACAAAGACACTAAACGTGCAGTAGATTACTTAAAAAAAGTTGTGTTGTGGTGTACCGATATTGAGCAATACGATAAAAATCAGCCACTCACTCGAAATTATAACTATTTTGTATGAATGAATATGACGCGTAAGTATGAATATACTATATTACGTGAAAGTAGTGAAACATATAATTAAAAATGTAACGCGATTTTAAAAAGGAATTTCCAATGCATAAGATTTAAATACTCCTTTAATACAAGGCGTTATAATGTAGTTTCTTTTCTAATGTATAAAATTCTCGAAATGAAACAGATTTTTATGAAATTTTCTGTGTATGTTCGGTAGGTCTGAGAGTAGATCGTAAGATATTTTTAATACCAATGGCAAAACAACGTTTGCCGGGTCAGCTAGTATCAATAGAAGAATTTGATTCAACTTTTTAATACAGGATTCGAAGCTGCGAAATTAAAGCTGTCGCTGCGCAGTGACGACGACAACAGTGGCAACTTCAGCACGGTGGTGATGCCCGCGCGTGAAGCCTGCGATCACAACATGTGCCCCTTGGAGGACAACGTCAGGACGACGTATGACGTCGACTTTGTGTTTAGTAAGAAAACTTATGTGAGTAATGGTATTATTATTGACAGTCATTGTTATGGCAGTACTCGTATATTCTATCTTTCTTCTCAGATTGTAAATCACAAAACTGATTTTTTTTTCAGAGTAAATTCCCGATCCAAGTGAAGCTTTGGAATGAGTTCAACGAAGCTGAGGCTTGCTGCTTTACGTTCAACGTAAAAACGTTAAAATAGACTACATAAAACAAAATATACAAAAAATTATATTAAATTCTTCTGGTATAAATTAAAAATGTATTTTAAACTGATTAGCATTCTGATTAGTATTCACTTCGTACGGAATTATTTTTTTGGGTTTAATCTATCCCAAGTCTTTTATAACTCTACAGACTATACAAAAAATGTGTTAGAAGTTATTTGATTCGCCCAAGTGGACTGGTACAATGGAAAAAGTGACAAGTACTCATATCACCTCCCTTTTTCTCATTGACTATAGCTAGTCTATTGATTGACAGCTTACGTTTATATTTTGGTAATCGAGATTTAGGGTGCGTTTTCACTGAAGCTGAGTGGACCGTGTGAACCGGTCAGATATCAGCGGATGATACTGCAGGGCGATCGGCTAAAAATGTATCAATCATTAAATAACTGTATCAATGTCAAAACACAGGTTTTGACCAATCACAACGCTTGAATATCACGTTTTGACATTGATACTGTTCTTTAATGATTGATACATTTTTAGCCGATCGCCCTGCTGATGTCACTGGAGCTCCGCTTCAGTAGAAACGCACCCTCATGAACTGTCGTAGACTCCCTCTATGCACAGGCATACTTATCGATAACAATAATTGACTATAAATATTCTGTAGAGGCCTATAATAATACAATTTGTGTGAAACGCATCGAATTAAAATTGCTTAATTTTCGTTAATTATGAAAATTGTAAATCAAGTGATGCGTTTGACATTAAACATATACATAGCAACATAGCATGTCTCTGGTGGACAAGCACCATTGGTACGTGGCACGTGCACTTCATCACAGAGTCATGTCCACCGCAAATGAACCGACGATCAAACGATCGCACGATTTATATCAGATCGCAATTACTATAGCTTTCCTTTCCTTTTTTTGTCTTAGATCAATCTTACATGCAGCCTGTAGGCTCGTAAAAACCTAGAGTTTAATAATGATTACATAGCATTTTTTAAACAATAACTACCATGTATACCTACAATTAGCACTAAGTAGGCACTTGAAAAAGGAACATCTGGGAAAAATGCTGATGATCCTTTAATATCTGATTTTTTTGGTACAAAAGTAACAAAAAAACAGTAAAACCCTGATACAAACACAAACACTCCTTTATTTGCGTTGAAGGTAAAATAGAATCAAATCAATACGCCGCGGTGGTACCTAATACTCAATATGATATCTACATTTGAAGTAGATTCGAACCCACATACCAGACTTGCATTCTCAACAAATGGCTTGTAATTTCAATACGACCTTACATTAGATGGAAACTATAGCTATGCATCCGGCCTGAATTAATGATTATAGGGGTCGTTTGCGGCTATATCGACGGGTCCTATAGGCCTACAGGTGCTAGAGCAAAAACATAACTTAAGAATTATTTAAAGTTTGTAACTTACAACATAAATATTTGAAATGTTTTTTTGAATAAGTAAATAAATAAAACTGCATAGTAAAATTATTTTTGTATAAGTAGGTATGTGATAATTGGGACGCCTTGAATAGAGCGTCTGACAGCACCACACTTAACTTGCTCCTTGGTAAGCAGTGAGAAGTAGTTCAGTCACTTCCAGTTATGTAACAGGATGTGTTATATCTTTCCGTAGTAGACAAGGAACACAAGGAAATACTATCTATACCTATAAGTATGGTTTACCAGTTATAGAGTTATTAATCGACCATAGAAAATGTTTATCAAATAGATTCATTTTAAGTTGACTATAGGTATCTATTGATGTGACGGGCAACTATGAAACTTTATACGGAGCCTGACACGCACTTGGCTGGTTTTTTCAATACATGCTCTTGATTGTTATCACACCAGATGGAAAGTGTCTACCGTGGAGCGCGCTTCCCGAGAAGCCACCCAATCTATCGGTGTCATTCTGGACATTTGCGGTGAGAGATTACAGCGCTTCATATGCTTCGCAACATTTTGCTAGCATTCTTAATTCTGAATGGACAGCACCGGAAACTATAAGCCTTAAGGCAGATTTAACACAATGTAAACGGTGAAAACATGCTGACTTTAGCTGGTAGGTATACTATATAGATTGTTTTGGTTGGGGATTCCTTTAAGAGAAAAGACGGTTTAAAAAGATATTTCCTCGTATTACTTCAAAATACGTGCTCTGTGTCAAAATCCGTCATTTTACCCTTTCTTTGAAGTGTTCCCTCCTGAAAAAGAATACGCCCTTGGGATTGGGAATCCAGAAAATGGAATTAGGACGCTAGAGTTTATTCCCTCCACGATAGGTATATTCTATCCAATGTTTGTCGGATCCCTATATCTATGAATCATGAATGGCTATAACTTCGGCGAACAGCTTAAGAGCAGTGACGAAAAAGGTATAACTAGGTACGATACAGCCTGATAAGCAACTAGCTTCACTGTTCAAATGTAAAAGGCATGGTAGGTAGTGTCGGTCCGTGTGAAAGTATATCGGTCGTAATTACTGATTGTGAGATAACAGCTCGCCCAGATACTAACGTATCGTTCGAGTATCTTAAATTGCTCTGGCTTTGTTTACAGTTTACTTCCAGTCACCTTCTAAAATGAGGTTAGAAGGTGGTCTATAGACACAAGAAAGTTGTATTCTCTATAATTATAGATAAAAAATGTTTTAATCGTCACTGAAAGTCCACACGCTTGTTACTCGTAGCTCCCCAAACTGTTTACAGTGCCTTTTTCAGGTTTCCAGCTTTGCATTTTGTCGAGCGCCAGGTTATTGTATTTAAATCTTTGAAGTCTTAGTCGAATCTTTCTACGAAGTTTTAATTTCTTAGAAATCAATCAATCATCAATATCAATACATATAATAAATCTGTAGAGGTCGAATTTCTGTACAAATAAAAAAAATGCTAAAAACGGAGTCAGGGGGATGTAAGAAGTGAAATAGAACTAATTTAAATTTTTTTCAAATTTTTTGTTTCTCTGTTTGTCTGTTTATCTGTTTGTCTGTTTGTCTGTCTGTTTGTACGGGCTAATCTTTGGAACGGCTGGACCGATTCCAATGAAATTTTGTGTGGTGGTAGCTTATGTCCCTGGTCAACATATAGGATACTTTTCATCCCGGTAAAATAAAGAGTTCCCGTGGGATAGTAAAAAAACTGCAATTAATTTAACAGCTTTGTAAACACCAACTAATAAACTTAATTTAGTAAAATTTGTTATGCTGATACCTTATGTTGCCTCTTTAACAAAATATATGTATAGTAAAACTTATTAATCCAATCGAGTTCCCGCGGGAAAGAAAACATTACAAAAACAGTTAGCAGGCGTCTTTCAAGTAACGGATTTAAATGAAATTTTATGATCCTACTTTATATATTATATACCCGGTCAACATTTAAGATACTTTTCATCCTGAAAATTTTGAGAGCACCCGTGGGATGTTTAAAAAAACCTATAGCTACTTATCTACGTAGCACAATCAAAACGGGGTCGAAATATCGACAGTTTAAATCGTCCTTTTGATCGGGCAACTAGGTATAACTATACAAGAAACCCGTACGTAGCAGGAACGGGTTGCTACGTACACAGCAGCGCATCAGAATACTTAATTACAATATCTGGGCGTTGGTATCATCTCAGAATATGATAAGTTTGGTTAGTATAGATATTACAATCCAAGCCCCACTCTGTTTTAATCCATGCGAATTGAGTAACATAAGCGATTTCGATAGAGTGTATAAGTAGAGGAAGACCAAAGATATAGGTAAATTGTGTGAAAGAAGATAGCACGTTGACAGGAGAAATTGGAAGAAGACTCCTTTACGGGTCCATCGAACCCAGGGACCACTCATTTATCTTGGGAAAAATTAAGAAATTTCACGGGAAACATTTTTGTAAAAAAAACGAACTGCACGCGGGCGGAGCCGCGGGCAACAGCAGTAACAAATAAATGCCTTATACATATTTGCAAATTCAATGTGCTGATTACACAGAAAATAATAAAATGCATACATTGTTTATTAAACTGTTGTTGACAAACAAGAGTAACAGAGCAACATAGTTCTAATAATGAAATGATCACCAAATTGATTTACCATCTTCTGAAGACTGCGATGTCCTCAGTCCACCTACTAACAATGTTGGTGGACGTAACAAACAAGTGTCATTTACAATAGTTCTTTTGAAAAAGCTTCTCACAATTAGTGCGTAAAACACGAACTCAAAAGAATTTAATCTTGTACCGTTATCAAACATAATATCAGACAACCTGTTTTATCAGCTCTGTGTTTAATACATGTGCTACCTAGCATAGATAACATGCCGTCTTTGAACCTACGGGCGCTCCCTCCGCGTTGTAAAAACAATTAAACCACTCGCGAGCTTTCTAGACTTACCTTAGGAACTTGTGCACACTGTCCAGTATATTTGTAGATTTTTTTAAGTACTACAAGTTATTCCTGCGATATCGCCTAACGATAAGTGACAACGCATTTGAATCTGTTAACATATACTAACTTCACTTGGAAGGAGTACTTGAAGCTTGGGGGGGTAAACAGGGTAATGGTTTCAACACAGAATCGCGTGTTTCATTTACTCATCTCTTGAAGGCAACCAGATTATACTTGGCTGGGAAACACGGAAGTTGGAAGGCTGTTCTGGACTTTAGCGGTTCGTATCAGAAACGTGGAAGAAAAACGTTTTGTTCGAGTTCGATGTAAAGGTAAGAACTACATAGGGATACCACTTCTAAATATTGAATGGATGCAGGCGTTATTTTGCGAAAATCCATAATTAGTAGGACAGATTAATTTGTTTTGTTATAATTCGCGCTACTTGAAAAGACTCTTTATAGGTACAATATGCAGGAACACTGCCCACATAAAATACCACACACAATACTTTCTTCGATGCACGTTTCTTCCCGACAACGGGACATCCTCAGGAGATGTTGACTTCACAATGCGAAATCGTGGAGACGCATTTCTCTACAACCTCTTTGGATTGTTGGAAAAGTTTTGTGGTGAAAATGTTTTCCATAAAACATGGTAAAGCATAGTGTGCGCAAGAGTTTATACTGGCAGGCTTCACAACCGGGACCTAACAGGCAAGCCCGGCCCTGGAATGCGGGGTGAACGACCCCGGCTGCCCTAGGACTAGGTACTTTACGCTACCTGTTCCTGGACCTAGTACTTTCACGACTATAACGGATATTTTCAATTATCCAATCGAGTATCAACCAACGTACTGCTTTTGACAACCTTCTTGGCGTAATTGGTAGTTGGAAGGGCGTAGATTTGCGCGGGAGGTCCCGGGTTTTATTCCCAAGACGATCCAGTTTGAAATTAAAAAACTTCTCTGTAATTATAATCTCTAAATTGGCTCTGGTCTAGTGGGAAGCTAAGGCATTGAATAGTTACTATCGCCAAAACGAACGAATCTTTGTACCATATTCCATCAAAAATTTGTTCAGTGGTTAAGCCATGAAAGCTTAACAAACTTACTTTCAAGTTTATAATATTAGTAGGGATTTTTTATACTCGACTGCAGTCCCCTGCACAACTGACGGTACAGTGACAATCAAGCCATACTTAGTACGTATTAGGAATGAATAAAGCTACACGGAATCGTATCGGAAGGCAAAAAGGGGGAAGGGGCGTGGTAAGCAAAATTAACAATAAAATGGAAAATTCTTTTCAAAAAAACCGACTTCAAATGCCACTACAAAGAGTGAAATAATTTTTCAATGTAGGTACACCAATTCGAAGTCGGGCGATTAATACGGAGGACTATGATTGTACGAATTGCCCGACTTCGAATTGGTGTACCTACATTGAAAAATTATTTCACTCTTTGTAGTGGCATTTGAAGTCGGTTTTTTTGAAAAGAATTTTCCATTTTATTTTTTACTTTTTAGTGGTAAACAACAAATGCACAGGGTATTGAAAAAAATGCCCAAATCGCTTGAAGTGTGCTTATAAAATCTGAAGAGTTCCCTCAATTGTTCCGAGATCCTATCATCAGAACCTGACTTGATGACTATAGCCATTAAGTCTGCATCTGCAAGCAAATGCACTAGTAACTATAAAAAAATACCCAAATCGCTTCAAGTATACTAGCAAAATTTGAAGAGTTCCCTCGATTTCACCAAGATCCCATGATCAGATCCTGACCTGATGACCATAAGAGAACCTGAAAAATATTACTCTTTCAAACAGTACCCAAATCGTTACAAGTATCCATATAAAATTTGAAGAGTTCCCTCGACTTCTCCAGGATCCCATCATCAGATCCTGACCAAAAAAAAATGGGACCATCTGGGAAGTATAACCTTTCAAACAAAAAAAGAATTTTTCAAATCGGTTTACGCGTCTTCGAGTAATCGGTGAACATACATAAAAAAAAAAAAAAAAAAAAAAAGATTCCGACGAATTGAGAACCTCCTCCTTTTTTTGAAGTCGGTTAAAAAACGGACCTTGATGAGAAAACTTAAAACTAAGCAGTTCTAAAAACGCCCATAGTAAGTATAGACGAGACCAAATGAATTGAAAATATTATAATATAAAGTGCTTACTTTTCCTTTCATTATTTCCAACATCTCGCATGAATGGTAGACGCGAATGTCGTTCTGCATCAAAGGAGCTGACTTGACAGTGACACGTAACAGGTAACTCTAGAGTCTAGAGCCGTCGAGGCTTCACACACCTTGAGTCAGTTGAGACAGGTATAGTATAAAGCACACTACACACGTGACAGACAGAGATGGACAGAGTCGGATTCGAAACGCGATCGAACAATAATAACATTACAAAATAGTTCTGCTGGTAACTCTAGAACGGTCATTCGATCCTCAGTGAGAGCGATTTGGACAAGTGACGGCCATCTGGGAAAGCGATACTGGTGTGTTTGCAACAAATACTAAAAATAACTGAATAACATTATCCAGTTTTAAGGCCAAATAGCGATTGGATAGCAATGATACTGTTTACGATCCTGACGAACTTTCTGGAACTTTCAAGTGCTTTAGTAGTAACAGTTTTGATCGCCGAATTTAAAATTTTACAAGTTTTAATTCGCCGTAGGTTTGGTAAGGTTTGGCGGTGATAATGTGATTCTTGAGGGTCCTAGCCACATATTCTGTCGCCTCTCGTGCGAGATGAATTCTTCCTGTTCACCGTAATATTATGCTAAATTATCAGCAGCGAGGAGTGCTGGAGTGCAATAAAATCTCTGTCTGCGAGAGCGTCATTGCGGAACTGCAAAGAGATTAAGGAGTTCATCCGTTCCGCATAGTGCGAGTGGGAGTAATGAGGAGGAGGCTCCACTCACATCTTCTCTCCCCATAAATGGTCTAGTAAACAACGCCAGGGCATCACAGTAGCATGCGAAAGAAACCCTGTGACGTTCCATAATAGTGCAGAGGACTCTTCTGGGTTTTAGTGGGTATTCCTTTAGTAGTTAGGGGTATTAGCTAGACTCACATACCCCGCCTCCTTATACTACCCGGGGCGGCATACATAAATGTATTTTCCAGCGTAAAAAAAGTTTTGGCTGCTGTGGCAAGGATTGATTTCGTTACCAATAACTCAATCTACCTTATTTCAGATCCAAACACCCCATGATACTGCACAGAAACCGATATGTGATTAAACTACTTACTGGTTATCTTCGTCGGAATATCTTGCTGCCCGTGGTGCAATTAGATGGGGAAAAGAGAGCACAACAGGCTGTCTGTTTTGCCATTTTACTGCCTTTCATACAGCGCGACTTCCGACTGCATCTACTGCCTGAGCCGAGTGACAAATAGCGTTACTTCGCGACGTATAAAAATGGGTCAAAATTCAAAAAAATTGTTCAAACTATCGCTATTTTGACACTTGGTAACGCTCAGCTGAGCATCATTGAACGTCAAATCGCACACATTTTTGAATTTTTTTCAATTTCTAATCGTCGCGTCCCAACGTTACGCTATTTTCTTGGCTTGGGGCTGAACGTTCATCAACTAAACTACTCAAATATAAGACATCCTCATGGTCAAAATACCGTCTATATTATACGAGTAGATATCTAGTGCGTTTAAGCGATGTAAAAACATTACTTTTTGATTCCAACGATAACCTTTCTGATGCACTGACCTCACAACAAGGCTCGTGCCGCCATATGGCATGGTTTTTATATGGAGTTGACATCTTTTAATATGGCTCGGAAGGTTTCTCTATAAAACTTACATAAGCATACAAAGATACAAAGCTACTCGTAATTTTATAATAAATACAGACTAAATCGAAGAGCACTGAACCTATCTGTCATGCCCTTCTCAGAGTTTCCCTGACGAAACATTATGAAAACGATCTTTAATTCTTATTCCAATTATTGTAGAAGTCTTGCCCACATGGATTGGCCCACTTTCTGCACTGCAGATCTAGGCTGATGCTTTGCGTAAAAAAGTAAGCCCAATGCGATAGCCCTTTTGTAAAAACTAGCTGGAAAAGAAGAAATTGTTTGGCCCAAGTGTCTCTACAGGGTACCTATTAAAGATATACCAAATCATACATAAAGACGCTTATCGGTTGCAGCAGTCTTAGCTGTGGCTTGCCTTTGTAAAATGTGTAAGAATCAAAAAATTAGACCAAAACCATACATAAAGACGCTTATCGGTTGCAGCAGTCTTAGCTGTGGCTCGCCTTTGTAAAATGTGTGAGAATCAAAAAATTAGAGTTATATTGTCTGTACCTATTACAGTTTGTGGATCTAGGTGACCTTTTGTCACCATTTGCGGCTACCTGACCAAGTACTGCCTACTGGTGCAGTATGACGCATCAGTCTCAGGTACCTATTGTGTCTCTGAATTTTCTTACTTCACCTTATTGATTGAATTGACCTTCGTATTGGTTTGTCGTTGTTTCTACATTGTATACTTTTTTATAGCAAAGAATGAAGACGACCAAGATATCAAATCATCAGATGCATGTGTCCCAGAAATTTACTTTAAAATAAAATTAATGAAATCCTAATAATATTATAAAGGCGAAAGTTTGTGTGTGTGTATGTTTGTTACTCCTTCACGGCTCAATTACTGAACCGATTTAGCTGAAATTTGGAACATAGGTAGCTTATAACCCGGATTAAAACATAGGCTACTTTTTATCCCGGAAAATCCGTAGTTCCCGTGGGAAACTCAAAATACTAAATTTTCTAGAGCAATCTATAGCTACATCTATAGATAGATTGTTCAAGCGAACTTGCTTGAAAGCATGCTTAAAGGTTGGAGTAGGGAACGATAACGGGAAAATGACGTTTCCCTTAGGATTCATGAAAAAGCTAATTTGACGCGGGCGGGGCCGCGGGCAAAAACTGAATCTATTATCACTATAAATGTGAAAATGGCCACTATGTAGGTTCTGAACTTAGCACTGTACGCATTTAACAAGTGTGTTTTAGTTTAACAATGGGATATGGGATAATAATGCTATAAATAATAATGTTATAATGCTATAAATAATGCATAATGCTATAAATGTGAAAATAGGTACCTGTATTCGACATTACAATTGTTTCGCTATTAGCATTATGTGTTTTAGTTGAGCAATGAGATACAGGTTAATAATATTATAACTATGAAAACGGGTACCTATATGATATAGGTTCTGAACTAACATCTGTTTCGTTACTGACAATGTATGTTTTAGTTGAGCTATGGGATATGGTATAGTAATTAGTAATGCTATAAATGTGGAAATGGGTACCTACCCATAAAACTTCTGAAAGTACAATTGTTTCGCTATTTATAATGTGTGTTTTGGTTAAGCAATGGGATACAGATTAATAATGCTAAAAAGTTGTTCCTGTATAGTTTCTGATATTAGAACTGTTTCGCTATTAAAAATAATATGTGTTTTAGTTGAGCAATAGAATATGTGATAGTAATTATGCCATTAATGCGAAAATGGATACCTATAAGGAGTAAAGGTTCTGAAATTATTTCACTCTTAAGCGGATACGTTGATTTTATTTTCGTCCTTCTCACTCTTATGAATACGTTGGTGGGTTAGGTTAGGTTAGGTTAGTATCCCCCCCGATGGATTCTAATCTTGTCGCGAAGCCAAAAGGAATCCAGGAGGGGACGCTCGGAGTGGGCCTGGAGATGGGCCCGCTCTGGATGCGTCCAAGAGGGGTGCGGGGGACAGAGTTTTCTGTCTCCTGCAGCCAGGAGGGGTCGCGGTAGGAGAGGCGTGTCGGTGTGTCGTTGCCGCTCGCCCTATCTCCCGCGACCAAACGGTGGCGCACCGTTAGATGCGTCGGCGGCGGGGCCGCAGGGGAAGAGGAGTGTCGGTGTGTCGTTGCCGTTCTCCCTGTCCTCTGCGGCCGTTTGGTGGTTTGCGGCGCAGCCAAAGATCAGATCCGCCGCGGGGTATGGGAGGTCGATGCCTGCGAAGTGCAGGAGCAAGCTCTTCGCAGGTATCGGCTTACCCGTGCCCACGGCCCCTGGGTGGCGGTCCCGCGGGGGTCCGTCGCCTTACGGATGAGCGCCGAGGAGGTAAGGCCGGCTTAGGTGTTTCTGGCGGGCCTTGCTGTTGGAGGGGAGCTCCATGCTCCACCTCGTGGAGGGGCTGCGCAAGCGGCCGGGCACCAGCGGGTTCGCGGAGGTTTGCGCAAGCGTTCCCGTGTTCCCGTCATACGGTGCGAGGAGGAAACACCGTGGGGTTTAGCCGGTAAGAGTCCGGCATAACCCAGCCGCTCCCCCGGGCGACTGGGTATGCATGACGATTCCCCACGATAAAAAAAAAAAAAAGAAAATAGGTTAGGTTAGTATGCAGCGTTGCGGAAGAATGTTGTTTTACTTAATTACTTCAAAAACTAAGCCAGTTATTTAAATGTCGTTCTGAGCGTTTTTGGGAATTATTTTTTACCGATACATTAAAACGAAAATTACAATTATGTTCATCGTAGTTTTCGATGGAAATAAGAAAAATGGAAATTTTGGAGCAATTTTTGGGAGAACTTTTTGGCGAGAAATTTTTAACCGTGTTTCTGAAGTTAGGTTAACACATATGCTGTTTTTTCCCAGAAAATCCAGGACTCCCACGGGATTTGTAAAACCCCGAAATTCACGCGGGCAAAGCCGCGGGCAAAAGCTAGTTATTAATAAAATGCAAATGTTATTCAAACACAACTCGGGCCTTAGGATTCCAGCACACTGCACAATGCAATGTATACTTTGTACGAGAACATCTTCGTCTCAGATGAGATCGCAGTCAAGTACTAACTTTTGAATGTAAGACAAAAACATTTTCATCTCACCCGCTCGGAAAATCGATCTTTAATGCCCGAAATGCGGGCGGGAAATGCTATTATATTCCCTAGGCTGCCAAAGCATTTTCATTTTTCCCAAGGGAGACAAAGTAGTATGAAAATCCCTTTCGGCCCTAGGCTCGAAAGCATTTCCAAAGTCAAATTTGTTTGAGTTATCTGTGGTCAAACTCGTATAACGTGTCATGTCAATGTCAAATGTCAAATCTGAGGACTTCTTTTTTTAATAACACATACGATCTATAACGAAGTTCGTTCGTTAAAGTTTGTATAGGTAAATTTGTTTTTTTAATTTAATTTCTTATAATATCAATTAAAATAATAACTCTTATTGAGTTTTATTAATTATAAAAGAAATCTAATGAAATCCTTGATTTTTCCTCGTTGTTTATGTATTTATTGTTAATATATTAATACAATTTTATATTATCTACGGTTCTTAGAAATTGTTATTTCAGAACACATTCAAAATAAAAGTACAGAAGAAAAGTTTCTCAATTTTTTTTTTCTGATCTAGTGTTAGTTGTCTATGTTTTCAGTGGTGATTAATTATAATACTTTTTTTGGCTTTATCATTATTTTTTTGTTTTAACTTTAAAATAATGATGATGATTGAAGGTGGTTTCAGTACGTGAAATTATTCAGAGTTACTAAAAACAACATTTAACATAACTCGCAATCTCGATCTAAAGTGTTCTTCTGGTGATTTTCCTCGCTGTGGTAAGATGAAAAATTTTGTGTTACGTACGGGCGCAAATTTTTTTGGGTCTCGTGTCTTCGAATGCCTCGCTATGCTCAGGATTCTATTCTTTGAACCCCTCGCTGCGCTCAGGGTTCAACCCTAGAATCCTTCGCCGCTCAGCATTCAAATTTGACACTCGGCCCAAAAATCCACTTTGCGCCCTTGCATAACAAATAACTATTAGCCTAATAGTTTAGCCGGAGATTTTCACGTTACGTTGAGAGACCTCCCATAGAGTTGACACAAGATGTTATGGTGTAAAGGGACAATAATTGCTGGGTACAAACTGTAAAATTGCATTAAATAAGTATATAAAAGCGGTTAATAATATGCTTTAAGTAAATGTCAATTGCCAGCGCGTGCGGAAGGCCAAGGCTGACTGCAAAGAGAGAAATGTGGTACCTACTTTTATGGATAGCGGTCGCTCGTGCTCGTATGCAGATTGTAGGCAGATACTTTGTATTCTAGGACTACATATCAATGTCAGTGACTGGTCACGATATATCCTAGACGGGCCCAAAAGCCTTTAATCTATTTCAAGAAATAAACATTGTTTTTAAAAGCTTTACCTAAGTCTACTTCCGAGTTTTCGGAGCAGTTCGCTTAGCAACGAATATCTCGCTGCAAGCGGGGCATTAAAATGGGAAACGACGCAGTTATGTTTTTCCAAGTCTGAGTGTTTTTCTATTTTATTGCACCGTAAATAGCGATATATTGCGACCTGTATAGTTTCATATTCTTTGTAGGTATCTATCTCTCCTTTTTAAAAATCGGAAATGTCAACTATTCAAAAGAGGCATAATGATCTCCCTTTTGGGTTGAGATAGTTATTCATACGTTAAGTGATGCCATGAAAATGCTTGATAAACATAAAATGCTTGATGACACCTTAAAATAGCCTTAGGACCATGCTCTGAGCTGATGTCGGTTTATGAATGAGGGTACCTATATCTATCACTTGCTTATCGGAGAAGGAAAACATTGTGAAGGAACTTGCATAGATACTAATAGAGCGTTGTACATAATCTTTAAATATGTGTGTACAATCTGCCAACCTGCACTTAGCCTATGATTTGAGCTTGAGACAACACTATAATTATTGTGAAGTTAACGTAAGTATGTGCGTAAGTTAAGTAGGTATTATTGCAAGGTTTTCACTTAGCAGACCGCGTCATGATAAAATGAAATGAAAATAGTTTTCTCCTCATTCTGCGAAGTAACTGTTAAACAAGTGATGGTAAATAAATAGCAAGTAAATACCCGCCGCGGGCCAGTCGGTCTTCATTTGATGTTCGCGCTATGTATTAGCCGCCTATTGTATAAGTTATGGGAGAAAGTCAATTAGATACAATACCCACATAATGTTATCTAGGGCCAAGGTTAAATTGTACTTCTTGATATAAAACTATACAATTCCAGCAGTGCTATTCTACAAAATGTCCATCTCTGAAACAGCTGTCAGACAGCAAGATGACATGCAAAATTGTACTCTATTACAACTGACAAATTCATAGATGCAGAGATGCACGCTCGTCGCTGTTTTGCAGAATAGCACGGCTGTACATGTGCCCGTATTCTGTATCTCGGTGCCTATCAAAGAATGATAGCCACTGGCATATGTTTGTTATCTATCGAAAGTTTGCTATGAAATAAAAATAACATTTCCTTAGAAAAACTTCAATGGATGAAAAACATTTGCTAGTGGCTATCGTTATCTGATAGACACCGAGTTACAGAATAGGTACGCTGATAGGAAATGCATTAAAGCAGGAGCAGGGGAGTGGAGTTTTTTGCCATATCTAAAATAGCTGAGGGAATTGCGCCCCCTTCGTCTTTGCGTAACAACTAGCAAAGATTGGGGAATTGGTTGTGATAGTGCGGACTCGCACTTGACCAATTTTTTTATCACATTTCCTATTGCGGTTTAGGAATTGTATAGATTTCCTAGAAATTATATAGAATTCCTGATTTCATAAATTTCCTGTGACAGTACTCTCTAAACATCCAGAATCATTGAGTAGCGTCAGCAAAAAAAACAATCTTTAATATTTTAATTATATTTAGGTATATGTATAACAAAACTAATGCAACAGGGAAGTTACATTTCGTTACTTGAAGCAACGTAAATTTTAACATTTACTTAACATTTAACATTACCTAATCCATAGAAACACAAACAAAGTCATAGAGTTACGTTACGTTTTGTCGCAAACAATTATCGTTTCCTTTATTGACTGTCGGCTATAAATGAATGCGGTTTAATTATAACAAACGACATTTTAATGTGTTTTGTAAGACAATAATCAATCGTTTTGTCGCTTTCTATCTCTCTATCGGCATAGAAAGTAAGTACCTAGGTACCTAATATGGTCGTGATACCATAATGTGTTGTTACATAATAGGACTTCTTTTTATAATTAGAATCACGCCTATAGGTTAATGATTTATAATATGATTCTGTAATGGAAACCAATTCGTGTGACATTTATTCATCAGATCAGTTAGCTGCAGTTGTTTTAATTTTATTTTATTCAACAATAATCATCTGCCATTTTCATGGGAGTAACCTCAGATTTATTTATAAAGTGGCCAATTCTATTACTTCAGACTCTAAAAGTCTAAACTAAACTAACTTGATGCCTTTAAAAATAGTGCAATGCTTATCCATGGCGAGATTTAGACGCGCTAAATAAGTTTAGTTTAGAGATTTTGTACAACAGAATAAGCACCATTATGTATAATTATACACACTATAATATTTTTTTAAAGGTTTCTGGTTTTCGCATAGATTAAATAACTTCCTAAAAGGATGTTGCCCTGAAAATAGCGACTTATTGTTGTGAGTGGTGAAGCCGGGGCCTAGTCAAAAACAGGATATTCCACTGATACTCTGTCCTTGCAGTATGTATAACTTTTTCTGTTTTTGGACATATTAGCGTTATTTTAAGAAACACAACATTGCAAAATATTTTAAAATTCGAACATTTAAAAAGACAAAGAGTAAACCACTCCAGGAAAACACGTAAGTACTGAGCATGTTTACATCCATATCTCCACCTTCATTTGACTTCCAAATGATTATTTGCATGCATTACAAATTGAAATCGAGTCAGATACCAAAACAGGCGTCCTTCCTACATTACACGAAACTGCGAACCTCCTACACGTGTGACTTGTCGTACAAACAATATCATTTCCAGCCCATAGTGCAAGTGGTGTGTCACCAGTCACCATACCTGTCACTTGTCAGTCACTTGCGATGCTCGTCACGATCATGCGTGTCGCTGGAATTATATTAGCAGCTCGTTTCTCTTGAATGACATCTCCTTTCACATAAGGAGTATTGTTTAATTTATCGTTTTATACTGTCTTGGGATAGAAAATACCTGTATCTGAATTTTAAATAGTAATTTCTTAATTGTCATTTAATTTGGCTATTTATGGTAAACTACAGAATTTCGACTGAAAAGTCGAAAAATATTTGCTAAGTATTTATGTTTGTAAGTTACAAAGGCTATTATCACCCAAATTAGTCCGATTAAGCTTCAAAAAATAAATAAACAAACAAACACCTTCAATAGCATTGCCATTTTGTAACCGTATTTATAGTATTGTGCTAAATTACCTAGACCTTGAGTTAGTCTCTATAACAATGAGCCCGGAAATCTGCTTATTCCCAATCGCCTCTTTAGATGTTCGAATTTCCAACTCCAACTTTCTTACGCAGCCAACTTTTGCAACCGACCCGATCACATGAAGAATGCTAACAAAGTATACTGGCCTATACGTAAAGAGTTAATAATTTGGCACTTGGGAATTTCCGGAGATTCTAAAGAATTGGTCTCGCGCATATTGTCAGAGATTTCCTGAAATAAAAATGGAAAAGGTAAAAAATTTGTTGAATAACGATGTTTTATGAGAGTAACGAAACCGTATTTCTTCATTATAAAATAAAAAAGGTACACACTATTTCAAACAAAACATTAGCCACGATTCTATAATAACAGAATAATAAAAGGGCTAATATATCAGTCAGTATAAATCGCAGTTGTAAATAGCACTGTCTGGAATCTATCAGAGAGATAATAACGGTGATGTTCACAATATCTTGGAAAAACTTGTTGGAACATCCGTGGCTGCTTAATAATACCTGACCGAGACTAAGCTTACAATGTTCCGCCCACGGCGCGGATGCGGCATGGTGTGGCGAATACTCTGAAAAGGCATGACAGTGTAAAATAGCCTTAATTCGCCATTATGGACTTGGCCTTGCTGCTTTGGGTGTGACACAGGAAATCAATTGTTGGTTTAGACGCTTAGGTCACCATAATTGAATTAAGCTGAGGTAACCGACACAGATCAACAGGCTGTGATTTGTGAAGCGCAACCTTAAGTCGGAGGTTGGGAACTGAAAGCATTAATGTGGTGACCCCATCTCATCACGTGATGGACTAGAGCATCAAACTTGTGTGTGACTTAAGATGTGTTTTTGTAGTGGTTGACGGATTGATGACCTTAAGGCTAATGTTAACCTTAAGGATCCGCTAGAATCCAGGATCTCTTTCAAACTTTCTGGATAACGTAGAGGTCGCTACTTAAAGAAATTCACAATGACCACTGTCTAAAAATGGGTGCATATTTTTTAAGTCTTACTTAATTTATTCAGTCACTCAGTTTCTAATATAAATATGAATAAATAGAAACAGCAGAAGTTTTCATTACGTCCAACATTATGCATAAGACAAATCCCACGCGCTCACACATGTTTCATAATTTAATTTACCTCCCCATCAATATATCACACACGTAGATATTCAAAAAGACGAAAGTGTTTTGCTACCATTAGGTTTGTAGCCTACATGAGTAAAAAAATTTGTATTTTTACCGTACCTCTCTATCAATTATTTTTTCGTACCACTCCAATGACTTCATCTCACTGAAACTTGGCAGTTTATTTTGCGAACACATAAATAAATAAACGCCACTCTTGTCAAGTTTGAACCATAAATTTCAATATATTGCTATTTTACGACCAGTAAAACATACGAGAAAATACCTACACTGCCTGATACTTTTCATCTCTCTAAACTTACCTCAGTATTAAAGCTTAACTTGTAAATATCTAATTGAAATAGGTAACTAGCAAGTACAAAGCATAAAATAAACTGTGGCAAGAAAAATGTACAATAAAATGCAAGTAATTATATTACACAGCAGTGATATACTCGTAATTTATTAATTTACTTTCACTTTTCACACTTTGAATAATGATGTTTAGAATTCTGTTCAATAGCCTTACTAATGAAAATATTCTACTTAATCGCTCTCTAGTCTCTAGAGCGATTGGATAAAGTAGCTGTTATGGATTATTAATGAGAGAAATTATATTCATCAGTAGCCTATGTCTACTTCCTTGCCGGGCACAAGATTCTCATACTTTTGGAATCATAGAAAAAGAAACACTGAAGAGGTATAATTGTTAAAGGGTGAATTTTATGCCATTTCTGTCATTTTTTTAATGTTATTTTCAGTTTCAGTAAGTAACTATGGTAATGACTGACGGCCGAACGTGTTCTGTGAGGTACAGGGGAAAATAAAGGCAAAAACAAATCGCTAAGTCAGTGACTCATGAAATAAGGACGGTTGCAAGGTGATGAATGGATGAACAGACAGGTGTTTTACCAATATGGCTAAAACTACCAAAATAACAGATGCATGGATGCTCATTAAAGTGTCTTTGTTTATCGCATCAGCTGTTACATGCACATGCTGTTGAAAATATCGTAAAAATGTTAACAATGCACAAAAAAATGCACCTTTCGTGTGTCGGTTCGATTACTAATATAAAGAGTAATGTTCCGTGAATTACAGATGGTCGAGTCGGTACTGCTACACCTGTTACTGTGCTAAAAATATCTGAAAATTAAATGCTACATGTTAATTTTAGCATTCATTACTTGTTTTCTTATTTTTTTATTTTCTAAACCGGCTATAAAGGTGCAGTGAAACCTAATTTGACAATTCTAAAACTAGTGCTATCCCTTTTCATAAGGGACAGTCGTGAGAAGGATATTACTATTTTAACTTACTTACTTATATTATTGCTTTTTTAGAGATACTATTTTGGAGATACTTAAGTTAGAATTTCTTAAAACAGAATGAGCACCAACGAGTTTCAAATAAAAACATACATATCATGTCTTTTGGGTATTTAATTGATATGCATAATATATTGAAAATATAAACAAGACTGAATCAGAAATCTCGATTATTATCCCTGTTGCACTTCAATAATAAATAAATAACTCTAGCTACAAGCACTTGTATTCTTTGCTAAACATATGGACAGAGGGAGCCAAACACCGGCGCCTTAGTTTTTTATATTTTTTTTTTTGTTTTTTGTTTTGTGAAGGGCCGCGCCGCTCACCTGTCGGACATCCCTACCAGTTTAAATACTTACCTGCTGATAGCATGCCGCCAGTATTTTTTTTTTCTTGAAAAAACCGGCGGCAGGTCTTATTCCGCTAATGTAGAGTTCACAAAGACACTCTAACTCACTGCAAAAAATTATTGAACAAAAAATGATCGTTTACGTAATTTTTTAATAAGTTTCTACGGACGGCAAACCAAAAATAGTATTAATTTCAGTAGGTAGGCTACATCAGTATGAGTAGAACTTTTTGTTGTAGACCATACAAGAATTAACGCGAGCAAAGTATCCGGCGCGCGGCGGCCGTCTGAAATTATTACGGAATAGGTTGAAATAGGTAGGTATCGTGTTATACACGCATTTTACATAATGGATTCTTCAATTTTTATTTCTTATACATATTGAGTACACAATAAAATTACTTATAGCAAAGTACAATAAAAAAAGTCCGGAGTCCAAGAGGTGTCAACTTTTCTGCTGACCCTACTATAGATTGATTACCCAATAGTTCCACCTTGCGGCCGCGTTCGAATTTCAAACGCTTTTAGCGCTAGTATCGCTGAAACCGGCGGCGCAGGAGGACGTTATTCGTTCTGCAGTTTTTTGTAACTTTACGTTTTATCGATTCTATATTGTTATTGATTTATTGACCGATAAAACAACTTCGGGACCTGTGGAGTGCTATAAAGTGATAAAAAGTGTAAAAGTAAGAGTGCTAAATCTTATTTTGTGTGAATAAAACTGTATTGTCGTGATTTTCATGTAAAAATCACGGAGCAATACTTTTAACGGAACTTGACGGATTTACGTGAATTCTATTGGTTTATTTTGTAAGTATGTACATTTATCTTGTACCTGGTTGATTTTGTATGGTGTGTTATAATAAGTGGAAGTCTTAGATAGATATTCGAGATTTAAAATTAGACCCTTTCCGTTATTTGAATGTCCGTCGATGCTGGCCCATTTTATACCGGTTACAAGTTGTTAGTATCAATTTGAAATTGAGATGTTTCTGTCTCCACCAACCGTATTTATAAGTTTTTTCTCTCACTACTGCGGTAAAAGATCAGCGAAATAAGTAATCAACGTCGCCTTTGATTGCGGATATTGAATGAAGTTAACTCAAGGTCACCAACTTCATCAGCTTAATAATAATAATATTGCTTTGCGATAAATAATGCTTTGCGATAAATAATACATAAGCAGCTGTAGGCCTACCTATATTTTACCCGACTTCAGAAATGAAAGATGTTTTATGTCATCAGAACACGTCCACTTTTCAGTTGTTGTCATGTCTATGGTTCGTTATACATTGCTGCTTTATTAAGTGAAACGAAACTTAGATTTTGCGGTGAACCTTCAATGGATAAAAAACGTCAAATGAGCTCGTTGAAGGTCACTGAGTGATTATCACTGAGATTCAGAATAAGGGTACTGATGCCTTCGCATCCATCGGATTCTGAGAGTGAGGGAAGAGAGAATGGACCTGTGTCATGCCGCATAGGCACAGGTACCTACTATGCGTTGGTAGTTACCTACTTACTTAAACCTCAGTCCCAAGTAGAGATTTAATCCAATTGTGACCGAAATTAGTCAGGGGAACATTATTAGGCAGTGAAGTCTTATTAATTCACAGGTAAGGTAATTATAGTATTCCTTTATCGTAAATTAAAGGGAAATACGAAACTAATAAAAAGTAGTAAATACATAAATAGGTAGTAGGTACCTTAAACGCTTTAAATATTAGTTAGGTATACCTATTTAGCTTTATTAATTTAAAGTTGGTAGGTACTTACTACTTGCCTAGTATGGGTAAAGAAAAATTACTTTCATAATATAAATTTTATATAATGCATTGCATAGTAGGGTACATTACCTCATTAACCATTCGAATATTATTACGAAATTAAAATAAAAAGTTACTTTAAGTCTATAATAATAATTTATACACCTCCATTAGTCTATAAATAGGTCTGTACAATAGCTAGCTAGGTACGTCACATGACTATGATTTATTAATATTATTTATCACGATTTAGAATAGTAAGTGCATGTCTGCAATCTGCATACTAATAGATATATTTATATAATACTTTCCTTGTAAGTTTATTATATCCCTAACTATTGTAAGAGAGTTTATTTTCTTGTTCTTTGGGCCTATACTTAAATGTTTTTCTACCAAACACAAGCCTTCTTTCTCATAGAAAAAGGGGCTTCTTTTAGGCAAGGATCCCCTTTCATATGGGATGGGTTTTTTGCTATTCAAAATCCCATCTGTCTTCCAGGAAAAAGGCTCCTTCTGTCAAGCACGAAAACTTCCACACAGAAGAAGGTAACCTGTGCCGGATACGGATCTTCAGTCTCTGAGAGATGGACAGACGGACGGACAAGAAGACATCCACACAAAATCCGGAAAATCTGATTTGTTTGACGTGCTTTTCAAATCAAACAAACTAAACATTTTGAATGGAAACATTTTGAAATCCATAAAATTAGCAGGACAGATTAATTTGTTTTGCTATTATCCGCTACTTGAAAGGATTCTGTATGGTGCAATATGCAGGAACACTATCCACATGAAACACCACACACAATTTTCTATCACTTTCTTTCAAGTAGCGGATAATAGCAAAACAAATTAATCTGTCCTGCTAAACTAAACATTGCTTAATTACTTAGCTTATTGATTCGACTGCGAAAAACGGCTGTTTACAACTTTTCAACATTCTACTTCAACTGGCAAGGTACTACGTATAAGGTACTAACGATAGCCCCTGGCTCCGCCAGCTTGAAATTCGGTTTATCATATTCCATGGGCACCATGTACGTACCTACTTATCCGGGGTAAAAAGTATGACCACGGTAAATCTATTTCCAATGCCAGCCAAATCCATCCAATAAGAAAATGCGGGTGACTAAGAAACATTCGATTATAATACACGCAGACTGTCACAATATACACATGTATAAACTTTCGCCTTTACACACTTACTTACATACAAGCTTGTGTGTTCTATCAGTTGTTTAATGGGGAGTATTCTGAAAAGCTGTTTGAAGTGATTTCCCCTTCCACTTTCTCTGTGCATACACTCCGGCGTAGAAACATGTTCCATCCATACCACCTGGATGGCTGGCAATCCCCGACCACCCGGTATGCCGGATCCTTCTTTCCTCATGCAAACTATGGAACCAGCAACAGTGTTCCCTCACATGGAGTTATTCTAGGGGCGGATATAAAAAAAATTCTTAAGAACCGGCAACGCATTTGCAGTTCCTCTGGTGCTGCAAATGTCCATGGGCGGCGGTGATCGCTTACCATCAGCAGTGCTATTCTACAACTCAAATATTTCCATGATCTCTGAAACAGCTACCAGACAGCTGCCATGCCGAAGATAGCATGCAAAATTGTACTATATTACAACTGACGAATTCATAGATGCAGAGATGTACGCTCGTCGCTGCTTTAATTATTTTTGCAGAATAGCACGTCCGCCTGCTCGTCTGCTCGCATTGATTAATAAAAAAAAACTTTCGCCTCCATAAAATAGTAGATCCTTAGTTACTTACTTACCTAGGGTTCATTACCATAAGAGGCACATAGAAGGAATGTCCAATGTCAAGCCGCCACGGGTCGTCCTCAACATTGCGTCGCGGGTCGTGCGGCGTAAACCCGCCATGCCGGTTTGGGAGGTCACGGCGGGGTCGCCGCTCGCCGCTCGGACGGCTATGGGGCTCAACATAATACATCACAAGCCCTACTAGCCAGTGGGGTTGGTAGGTACGAGTTTTTGTACCTACGAATTTCGAGTCTACTCGCATCGCACAAACGAATAGAATTCCTCCATACATTTGCAGGCAGCGCCATCTATTGTCAGCCGCATGTCAGTGACTGTCCACAGATGGCGCTGGCTGTAAATGTATGGAGGCATTCGATTCGTTTGTGTGATGCGAGCAGCGAGACGACTCGAAATTCATATAAAAACCTGTACTAACACCTCTGACTACATATTATCGGTTCTAAATAAAATTAGTCAAGTGCGAGTCGGGCTCGCGCACTGAGGGTTCCGTACTATCAAGACCGATTCTCAATAGTATTTTAGTAAACTAAGCACACCAAATAAAAAATCATTCGTTGTATGGGAGTCCCCCTTTGTTGTTATAGCGGTAACATAAATTGTACATCATCTATCATAATTTCAAGTGTCTAACTATCACGGTTCTAGAGATACAGCCTGATGACAGACGGACGGACGGCGAAGTCGAAGTATTAGAGTCCAGTTTTTTACCCTTTGGGTACGGAATCTAAAAAAATGAGCGGGATCGACATCAACATATCGTACGTGTATTGGTAAATCAACAATATTATGTGATCAAACTATCGAACGCCATAATATACATACCTAAGTATATTTTATTTCGAAGTGTTAGCGACTGTAGAAAAATAATCAATATTTAACATGCAAATAAATAAATGATGATGATGATGATGGTTAACCGTGATGGTTGCATTTATTTGTTGATATTGATTTTGTTCATTACTTGCATAGATAATTACATTATTAGGTATTTCGAGGAAAAGACCGTAAGTATTCGGTTACTTACCCACTCACTTTAATCTCCTTTCGAATTTCGATATCGATATTGCTTCACTTACTCGTACATTGATATTATATTATATTTTGTATAAAACTGGGTCGCGGCCCTTAAAGCATAAGTTATAATTATAAAATAGGTATGGTATGTGACATAATATCTTATTACAATCTACCATTACAAAAATATTAACCTAGGTTCGTAAAATTTCATAGTTTTACCTGAAAGAACTTTTTATTTATTATGCGCTGCTTATTTCTCAAAACTCAATCTTTTCCGTTTGCCTGAAGTTTAACTTGGGATTCATGTACCTATTACTTATTTAGAATTTAGCAAAAATACCAACTTGAGCGTAGTAGGGTCGGGCCGGATGATCAGGTAGGCAAAAATAAAAATCCCCCATACCATAATCTTATCTTAATATATATAAATCTCGTGTCACAATGTTTGTCCTCAATGGACTCCTAAACTACTGAACCGATTTAGTTCAAACTTCGTGAATATCTGTCATTTGGTCCAACTTAAAAGATAGAATAGTTTTTATCCCACGTGGACGAAGTCGCGGGCATCAGCTAGTCTTAATATATATAAATCTCGTGTCACAATGTTTGTCCTCAATGGACTCCTAAACCACTTAACCGATTATAATAAAATTCGCACACCATGTGCAGTTCGATCCAGCTTGAGAGATAGGATAGTTTAAATCTCAATTCAACTATTTTTTAAATCCCCAAGGGCAAAACAACGTTTGCCAGGTCAGCTAGTAATATATATAAATCTCGTGTCACAATGTTTGTCCTCAATGGACTCCTAAACCACTTAACCGATTATAATAAAATTCGCACACCATGTGCAGTTCGATCCAACTTGAGAGATAGGATAGTTTAAATCTCAATTTATCTATTTTTTATTACCCCTAAAGGCAAAACAACGTTTGCCAGGTCAGCTAGTCTTAATATATATAAATCTCGTGTCACAATGTTTGTCCGCGATGGACTCCTAAACTACTTAACCGATTTTAATCAAATTTGCACACAGTGTGCAGTTTGATCTAACTTAAAAGATAGGAGGGCTTAAATCTCAATTTATCTATTTTTTACACCCGTAAGGGCAAAACAACGTTTGCCAGGTCAGCTAGTGTTATATATAACTAGCAAACCCGGCGAACTCCGTTTCGCCACCAGATGGCTTTTTCCTGAATTTTCCTGAAATTTTTCCTGAATTTTCTTTGCTATAAACCTCACGGAGCCCGAGACCTTTCCAACGAAAGCAAAACTGTGGAAATCGGTTCGTGCGTTCTGGAGTTATAGCGTCAGGAAGGAAAACCCGACTTATTTTTATATTATACAATATAACAATATAATATGTCCAGATGAGTTGTTACATAACGTACATCTTACCCATGGTTTTAAGAGTTCAACCTCGAACCAAGAGTTCAAACAACAAACTAGCCAACAGTACCATCCTAAAAATAGGATACCCATGTGACATGAAGAAAGCGTGCAGAGGAAGAGATATGGAACTCCTGAAATCCTTAATTGGATGGAACGACAGTAACCAAAACCCCGCGGTAGGTACTAAGTTGAAAAATATCTTATATTTTGTCAAATGTTAAAAAATAAGTAAGTAAGCGAAAATAACCCGTGTCACGTGTGATTCCGTATCAATGGCTTCCTTATGTGACAACCTGTACACAAGCCGGCGTAATTAGCTAGTAATTACAGACTAATAAATTATTTAAAGCTAGGCAGTGTTTTGTTACGTATGTACAGCAAATATTTAAATCGCTAGATGAGCCCTTAACCTCCAAAAACATTCACGTTTTTAGGGTTCCATACCAATTTGGTAAAAATGGAACCCTTATAGTGAGACTTTCTCCGTCCGTTCGTCCGTCCGTCCGTCTGTCACACTCTATTATTTCAGTAACTACTGAAGCTTTCGGCTTGAAATTTGGAATAGTTATAAGTAATAGTGACCCAACGTCATTGCAATCATAAAAATTTGAAAATCATTTTTATTTTTATTTAAAAAGGGGGGTAAACCGGGTCGTTAAAATTTCAAAATGAGATAACAATATTGAGTGGGGTATCATATGAAAGGGCGTTACTTGTGTATTCTAAAACCGATTTTTATTTATTTTTGTGCCTGATAGTTTTCGATTTATGGGGAAAACTGTCGAAAAAAATACCGTTCCCCTCCCCTCATCTCCGAAGTTTACCAATCGAAAAATCTGAAATAATTATGATTAATAGAAGTAAACGTATATTTTACAGGAAAAATAAAATCAACTCTCTAACTATTATACTTTTTTTGATAATAACAATAAACCGGCAAAACAAAGTTATGTTTGCGGTTTGCCAACAAAAGTACCTACCTACATGTAAATTATACTCGTAAATTCTTGAACCAAAGTGATTATTTTAATGATTAACTTCTTTTATGATGGAACCCTCGGTGCGCGAGTCCGACTCGCACTTGGCCGCTTTTTTGTCTTGTGTGCGACACGTTGTCATCTTACACACACAGCGGCATAAATTATGGTGGTAAAGCGAGGTCTTATTTACTCTTGAAAATTCTCTTAAACGAAATTTGCACTTGCGTTCCCTGTCACACAATCGCACACTAAGTATGCTGAGAGCACTCACTCACAGGATGTTAGTGGACGTTTTCGATGTGTGCAATGTACTCGTAGGCTTAGGGCGGATCCAGATTAAAATCTTTGACATACTGTATCCCACAACACACAAACTGGTTACTATTATACCACCTTTATCTATAGCAGATGTTGTTAGTTTGATTGTGTGGCTATTTTAATGAATGGCGGTCGTTAGGAGCTTGGGCAACAATGGGAACGGTAAAGATCTAAGAGATTTGGAAGTGTAGCGGTTCACACGGCGCGGACCAGCCTGATAACACGAGTGTTGAACCACTTGAATCGTTCTAACTCCGGTCAATGCGAACCGGGCTTGCAAACTAGGGGTTCCGTACCATATTAAAATTATCAAGAGCGCGTGTAGAAACAATTGTTTGAAAAAGTCTGTAATTTGTAGGTACATAAAAAATGATAATTTCTGTTCTAATTTATTTACTTCCTTGTCAAACATGATTCTAGGTAAACGGGATGTTTTCCCTTGGTTTTGAGTTAGTAAACCGAAAAAAAAAACACGCAAAATGGCCATAACTTTTAATTAAGGTGCTATAGACTTCAATATTTGATATCAATATCAACTGATTTGTGAGAAAAAAAAGCCATAAGTAACAGTCAGACCGACAACAAATTGATCTTACAAGCACCCGAGATTTCTGGATGAAATCAATAAGAAGTGTAGGGCGCACAGTAGACACGGTCTACACAGGTAAGCGATTCATGTAAGGCGGCTTAAGTGAAGTAAAATGTTTAAAAAGGTCAGCATTTACGTGTATAGGCAGACGATATTTAAACCAAAACATGTTTTGCAAACACTAAAAATTTATGTTACGACTATTGTCATAGAGCTTAATATTGAACGTGGTTCAAAACGCAACATGGTCGAGAATCGTGAAATTAAAACTCCGCGCGATAAGTTTGAAGGATTGTATCCAATGTTGTAAGTATTGTATACATTCAATTTTACACTTTAAAGTCTAAACCAATAGATATAAAGTTACTGACGGTTACTGCTACTTCAGCGCTGTCATCTTGGTGACACGGACGTCCCGATGACAGCTGCGGTAGACAAACGGCCTGTTTTCGTATTTGTTATACGGAACGCTAAAACATGTTCAAAACGTGTGAACAAGGCACTCGACCGCCCGACCACGGAACAGACCGACGCCCGAGGCCGAGTGAAAGTACTAGTTTGTACTTATTATTTAACTAGGTTTATGTGCACAAATAAACATTAGGTAGGTACAAATCTAATGAGTCCACTTTACATAAAGTGCTGATCATTTTAAAGTGTTGGGCATTTCTAGAGACTGCCTAACTTCTACAAAAAAAAGTTAGTTTTGGGATATTGAATCTTTACGGCATAGAATATATAATATTACTAGCTGACCTGGCAAACGTTGTTTTGCCCTTAAGGATATAAAAAAATAGATAAATTGAGATTTAAGCTATCCTATCTTTTAAGTTAGAGCAAACTGCACCCTGTGTGCGAATTTTATTAAAATCGGTTAAGTGGTTTAGGAGTCCATTGAGGACAAACATTGTGACACGAGATTTATACAGGGTTACTTGTAATTTATTAACAACCTCCTACATATAACTTCTATACATGATGCTGAACAACGTTTGTTCAACGACTTTTCACATAACTCAATAAATTAACCAAAAAAAAATTATAAGTTTTTGTTGAAAAGTCTGTCAGTGTCTTAACTCTATGGTCAATTTATGTAATGCTGTTCCACACCTGCGTGATGAAGCGCCGACTACTAACCGCGCAACAATTAACATCCGAAGATATCGCTTCTCTGTCGTATTTAAAAATGCTTTGCGACGTAAATTACTAACATCGGGCTGAGCTATCGTCTGCAGGTCAATAATTTCTTCTTACACTAGCGATTGTCGTGAACACCAAAAAAACTTCTCGCGGCGACAGACGTAAGTGTCGGACAGTCATTAAGTAGGTACCTAAGTACCATACGCACACATGATAAGCATGTTGTTTACTTGGCAATTTCCCGCGCTTTTTACGGATGGGCAAAATTACTACCTATCAATCTGTATTAGTTTATTCACCTACATAAGTACCTACATTCTTCACACCTAACCTAGGTAGGTACCTACCTACAAAACAGTCAACACGAACAGGCTACCTTATGCTTCAGATACCTACCAACCTAACCAACACTTAAAATACCACATAACCTGCGTACCTTACATCAAACCTACCTACCTAACGCGTCACCTTTACCACCTTACCTACCTACAAACCTAACACCTAGGTGTAGGTATCTGTTCGAGACTTGAATTTAAGCATCTCTGTTACTTTCCATTGATCTGATTGCTTCTGAAACGTTATCTTCACATATCGCGAGCACTCGAACCATTTCAGTGTATTCAATGTTGGAATATCGATAAGCCATCGTAGCACTAAACAGCACTAACTTTAAGCACTAGCCAGTAGGCACAGAACAGAGCCTATGCAAACACAGTAGTCAGTACCAATGTGAATATCGAACGACGCGTGCGACCGACCGGAAGCGACTGAACTGAAACCTGCGAGTGCGTTCCTCCTTTGATGCGCTGCGCGCCGCCCAATTCCTTAACACGTGCCGCCGTCGGCCGTAGAGTTATTAAAATTTTAGAACAGAAATTATAAATATTTTTATTTTTGTAGGAAAAAAATTTTTTTTTTTTTTAGGAATTTTAAAATGTCCTGGAACAAAAGTTATTTACTTTGGTGCATAGAAGTTGCCTGTAGGAGGTTGTTAATAAATTACAAGTAACCCTGTATATTTTAAGATGTAGATTTATAAACATTATAAATCTATATAAACATTATCAATCTATATTCTATGTTATAGTGTACCTACCTACACCAGGTCATCTCCACTTATCACGTGATCGACCATGCTACAGGTAGCCGTCTCGACGTACTAATTTCAGAAGGCCGCCACGCGTCGGCTAGGTTGCATGCGTTAGTTCTTGTACGGTCTATTTAACGGTGCGTGCGCCCGATAAATAGGCAACCATAGTACGTCCAAAGAGATACAGTTACGCGATAGAAAGAGACCACAACTTTAGATGCATAGCGGGGCGGAGCCAGGCGCTATTGCGTATATTCCGATAGGGTCGCTATTTCTTTAAATCATCGGGTGGAGTGAGCCTTCTGTACCTTTAGGTACTATTATGTATTTCGTGCCTACACTAAGGTAATAATGGCGCCCAGAAAAACATAAATATTATATGATTGGTTAGTCTGCCTGCGTTTTAATATTTATATTACTTGTACCCACTTAGCATAGCAAGTTGATTCTCATAGAGAGGCCAATTTGGGCTTAAATTAAAACTTCAACTATCGGGTTGTATAGTAATCACAATCAATGTTTTCAATATTATTCGCCACAGTAGGTTCACGCTGAACACACCGTGTCACGTGTGATAAGATATTATCAGTGTTACCTGATAACAACGAGCGTAACTGAACTATATGCGTCACTTCCTAGTACGTCGCTATAAATATACAAATAGAAATCAAAATAACATTGCTCCTCGAACTTCTATAGCAGTGCTTTCCAAAGTTGTCCAGGTAAACCCCCAGGGAACCACAGGAGGGGTTGAAAGTATAGGTCCACGATTTATCGGGTTTACATCGTAAAGAGCAAAAACAGTAAGCTTGAATGGTAATTGATAGTAGCATGTTCATTATAAACATTATTTCTCCTAAATAACACAAGAAAATATTTTATTTTTAACTTACTCAGCTTGATCTCGTCTAGCTTCTGTGTCCGCCCAACCCTTTCGGTAATCATGTGACGATCATTACGGCCATGTAGCATAATAAAGAAAATCGCATTCATTACGTGTACGGCACAAATCTTACAATTTCCAAAACTTTACTCAAATAGCGGTCCCGCTGAAAAGATGTTCCGAATTCATTACTTATCTATTGGACTATCTACGCATTTTATAAATAACGCCAAATACCAATAGGTATTAACTTGGTATTAGAACATTATTTTAACAAATTCTTTGATAAGCAGAAATAATTGTCTAACTTGAAAAGGTATTTTAATTCCGCTGATAAAGTGATTTATTGTATGGGAAATTTATTTAAAGGGGCGTTGTCTATGATTATTTGATATAAATTATTAAAAAAAGAACTGATCCTCTATGACGTGATCTCGTAAGAAAGATAGCTTCCTTATTATAAGTTTATACTTGAAATAAATTTTTATATTCTTGTTACGAGTATTAACCATTTTGTCTACATTATAAAAATATTCCAGTATAAAATATCAGATTTCTAGGTCCAAGGTACCGCCCTGGGACTCGTCCTTGACAGCCGATGGGACTTCGGGCAGCACTTCGCGCGCTTGGTCCCTAAATTGATGGGGGCTGCGGGTGCGCTTGCTCGGTTGCTGCCCAATCTTGGCGGTCCAAACGCCTCCTGTCGGAAGCTCTACATGGGGATCGTGAGGTCGATGGCTCTTTATGGGGCCCCTGTATGGGCGGATAACCTGACGGCCCGTAATGTTGCAAAACTGCGGAGACCGCAAAGAGCAATGGCCGTCAGAGTAATAAGAGGATACCGCACGATCTCCTTTGAGGCGGCGACCCTTCTTGCCGGATCTCTGCCATGGGATCTGGAGGCTAAAGCCCTCGCTTCATTCCATGAATGGAGTGGGGGGGCACGAAGACGTGGTGAGCGACCGATGCCGCGTGTGTACGCGCGGTATCGCTCTCAGCTCCGACGGATCCTATTGGCAGAATGGAGGGAGCGACTTGGGAACCCCAGCGCAGGGCACGCCACAATAGCGGCGGTAAGGCCCGTCATGGAGGATTGGCTGGGGCGCCAGCATGGCGCCCTTACCTTCCGGCTGACGCAGATACTTACTGGACACGGTTGCTTCGGTAAGTATCTGCATCGCATAGGTCGGGAGCAATCGCCTGGTTGCCACCATTGTGGAAATCGCCTCGAGGACACGGCGCAACACACACTGGAGGAGTGTCCCGCCTGGGCACAGCAGCGCCGTATACTCGATGCAGCAGTTGGTGGCCTCTCGCTCTCAAACATCGTTCAGGCGATGGTTCAGAGCGAGACAGCGTGGAATGCCGTTGCCAACTTTTGTGAGGAGGTGATGCTTGCAAAAGAGGCGGCGGAACGCGAGAGAGAACACCAAGCAGCGCATCTCTCTCGCAGAAGACGCACCGGGCGCCGGAGGGTGGATGACCTCCGGCCTCCATGAGTTGCCGGCCTGTGGGTGATGGACGTTAGGGGCCGTCCGTCACTCAAATATGGACAGGCCAGGAGGTGGCGAGCCAAAATACAGGTTTGCCTTTCAGACGGTGTCAGCAGCGGCCGGGCTGCCGACAATGATGGGACTTGCTGCTTTTGGTGGCTGGTCGAGACCTGGTGGGAGCGCGGTGAATACGATTGTGAATCCCGTACTCCCGCCAGCAGGTTTGTAGAAGGTACAGACAGTTTTTAGTGGGTGCAAGCCCCACATAACCCCTTCGTTTCCCCTGTCGAAGGGGTATGCGTCAGGCATTTTCTGTCTTAAAAAAAAAAAAAAAAAAAAAAAAGGTCCAAGGTACCGCACGAAAAAATTGCATGTTGTCGAAGGACAAACGAATACACTTTCGCATATTTCGTAAATGTACTTTCGGATTTACAAATCCATTTAGCTCAGGTAAGTATATTAAATTAACAGGTTTCAAAATAGATTTAAAATAATAGCTTTTAAACATGAACAATAGTTAAAATGATTGTGTGACTACTTGATCGCAATGTCAGATAGGTATCTACTTCACGATTATGCGAAGAATCTTCAACTGGTATTGGAGGAATTTAAGTACCTTCTATGTATAAAAAATAAAAAGATACATTGAGTTTATATGAGTAGGTACTTGTAGTATTAAAGTAGGTTAAAAAACGGAGTCATCAAGATATTATTCGCTAAGATCGTTGCGGTTGACATTTCATTTCGATAAATTTTATTGCGTTGCTCCTTTCGTAGTGTACCATTACCAATGCTAAGTTGCTAGCTAGGTACCTATAAAAGTATGAAACAGGCACAAAGATTTGCCGGGGATAAGAGAGGGTAGGGGGTTTGTTAACATTAATGTTGAGACTATGTTATGGTTGCTTAAACCTAGATCTCCTGACTTTTCTGTAGCCTGGGCTGAATAAGGTAGCGGTGGATGAAGAAGGCGTGTGTCTGAAGACGACTAATTCTTAGTTCGTTTATTCCTCAGCCAACATCTTGCTAGGAGCTATTTACTAAAGCATTTAGTACTGAGCTAGCCCCGCGGCGAGTGACCTCCGTAACAAGTCAGTCAGTCACTTTTACTTCATCACCAGTGAACCGGCCGGAGAGCGGAGAGGTTGCCGGTTCGATTCCCGCGCGCTTTCGCCGCATCTGCATACAATAACCTGACGCTTGGCCATTAACTCGGAGATTTCATGAGTATGCTTTGCTGCTGTCTGCCACTGTATGTATGGTATTTCTTGTGTTTTTAGGGTTCCATACCAATTTGGTAAAAATGGAACCCTTATGGTGAGACTTTCTCCGTCCGTCCGTCCGTCCGTCCGTCCGTCCGTCCGTCCGTCTGTCACACTCGATTATTTCAGTAACTATCAAAGCTATCGACTTGAAATTTGGAATAGTTTTAGGTAATAGTGACTCAACGCCATTGCACTCATAAAATATTGAAAATTGTTTTTATTTATATTTAAAAAGGGGGGAAAACCGGGACTTCGAATTTTCAAAATGAGATAACAATATTGAGTGGGGTATCATATGAAAGGGCGTTACTTGTGTATTCTAAAACCGATTTTTATTTATTTTTATGCCTGATAGTTTTGGATTTATTGAGCAAACTGTCGAAAAAAATACCGTTCCCCCCCCCCTTATCTCCGAAGTTTATCAATCGAAAAATCTGAAATAATTACGATTAATAGAAATTAATGTATATTTTACAGGAAAAATAAAATCAACTCCCTAACTATTATACTTTTTTTGTTAATAACAATAAATCACCAAAAACAAAGTTACGTTTGCGGTTCGCCGACAAAAGTACCTACATGTAAATTATACTCGTAAATTCATGAACAAAAGTGATTCTTTCAATGTTTTACTTCTTTTATGGTATGGAACCCTCGGTGCGCGAGTCCAACTCGCACTTGGCCGGTTTTTTTATTTTAAATAGATGCTCTGGTAAAACTCGAATCGCCTATACTGAATTTTCAACATTCCAAATTACCTATGGGCATTTCTCTGTAAGGTCGTACAGGTCGTAAAGATTTTTTTGATAATAATTTTTAAGAATATGTATTGCCATACAACAACGTGGAAATAGGGCATTTTGGAATCATTTCGTCTATCCTTTGATTTTTAATTAAGTAGTTATTTATTTAAATTTTATTAGATGCTTTTAATATTAATTTCTTGCCAACGTGTAACGCTTTAAAAAACAATCAAGTTGGCCTAAAATCTTTTTTACACAGTTTCATGTGCTAAGTTCATTGCATAGTTTAAATGATGCTAGGGTCTATAATAAATTTTGGTTTGTCATTAGATTCCCTATTTATGGTACTTTCGTAATTCTGTGTCTCGTAGTTCTCGGTACTTTTATTTTGTTTAGTAAACGCTATTTTAGCGGCCGCACACACTAAGTCATCATATTTAAAGCAAAAAGAAATCTCAAACGATAACAATAGCTTCACTTAGCGGCAGGTGTGAAATAATTACGTGATGGCCATCCCATGTGGATTAGCGTCATTAATGACACTAAATAAGTACTTACGAGTACCGCCATGTGTTTGATTTTGCACATCATAAAATTATTTATTTATTTATTTTATTATTGTTTTTATTATTAATGCACCATACATAAAACTTAACGAACCTAACCTAGCTTACCTAAAACTTAGCTTAGTTATCCCTATAAAACAAAGATCTCTTCCAGCTACCCTGATGTGAGTAAGGTGACGATCAGGTCACCAATGAATGAATTAGGTCATTAACCAATGAAATCATAATATTATCACGCACTGTTTATTAATGAAATGCTTTTTGTATGACATTGTTCTCGTTTATAACAATAAATTAATGATTCGCTTGTATAATTAGAAAAGTAATATAACTTAGAGTCGTGCGTGATTTACTATTTCAGAATACCCGAAAGTATTTTTAAATATATTTTTTTTAGAAACTTACCTACTACCCCTATCCCTATTATCCCTACTTACTATCATAAATGTGAATGTAAGTTTGTTTGTTACGCTTTCACGCCTAAACAACTGAAACAATTTCGATGAAATTTGGTACAGAGATACTGGAGCTTGGCAAAGGCTACGTTTTATGCTGAAAAAAGCCATAGTTTATGTGGGGTATTTAAAAAGTTACTTTTACAGTATTCATTTTTATAACTAAAAATAACAAACTTAAAATAACAAGATAGAATGAAACTTTTTGAATGAGCCTATGGATTATATTAACCACGAATTACTACAATGGATTTAACTGATGACATATCCCTCTTCTATGAAGACTGTAAAAACATCATTCAAGCCATTAGTCATTGAGTCGATTGAAGGATCTTCATAGTTGGAGACAATTGTAAAACAATTGATTCCAATAGACGTAACAATTGCATTGGCACAGATAATAATTGTAGTTTAATTGGGTCACGACTGGCATTTAATCTAACTTACAGTTTCAACTGGACTCCTATAAATAAATACTTATAATATCAGCCACTGTTTGACCGAAAGCACGGAATAACTAATAGTACCTGACGGTACAAATGGCTCACTCGGCAAGATGATTTTAAAAAATTTCGACTCTAGCGCTGACACAGAAAGTGCAATTCAGTTCGCAATAGCGCCTGACCACACCCCTGAAAATAACTTCTCTTTCTATCGCGTAACATTATCGCGTTCGACGTAGTAGGGCTACCTCGTCATCGGGCGCACGCAGCACGTGAAGTAGATCGCACCCGAACTAACGCGAGCAAAGTATTCGGCGCGTGGCGGCCATCTGAAATTAGTACGTCGAGACACCTACCTGTAATTTCTCGATCACGAGATAAGTGGACCTGGCCTGCCGAAAGTAGATGTGTTCGGTTATTTTTCCGCCGCATCTATTGACTCTTGACTAAGTAGTGGTAGATAGTAGGTATGTCTTTGAATGTTGGGTAAAACCGCACGTAAAACTAAAGAACTTTTACAGTCGAGTGATGCTAAAAGCTTTGAATTGTTCTGCCATATCCTTCAGACCTTCATGCCACAACTACTGAGCCGATATGGCTGAATTTTGGAATGGAGATAGATTACACCTTGAATTACCACATAGTTACAATTTATCCCAGAAAAATCCATGGTTCCCTCGGGATTTGTGAAAAACTGAAAGTCACGCGAGACTGGTTCAGAGGGCAATTAATCTACCTCTTCATCAGAAACTACGTAAAATGTATTTTACGTGGTATTATTGCCTATTTCTGTAATTGCTTGTACTCGTAGTTTAGTACTTTGGATATTTCTGTAATGTTCCAGTGCGTGCCATTGTTGATGTTGCGTCACATTCACACGAGCCCACAACCGCTTAGCGCCAACAACTAGGGTTGCCACTTCACATAATAAAAGAACCTAGGATTTGTGACATATTTACGGATATTTTTGAATCCTATTAGTATTGATAACATACTATTATACCCTACGCCACATTGTGATTAGTCGACCCGTAGAACTAAGGCCATATAACTTATCTATTCTATTTGTATGATTGCATCAACGTTCCTTGGAATGTATCAAACTGTCAACGTTTATTCAAAAATATATGAAAACGACAGTTGTTATCCATATGTTAACAAAATCAATCATTGACATTTGACCTTTAAGTCATATTATCGACTTGACCGCTACCTCTAGTTGAGCATCCCATGCTAGTTTACGATATCGGATATTTAGGTCATCTATTGCAATATTTAGCACTTTTAGTATGAATATCGAACAGTTATTAAATAATATTTTCACTTTTAGTATGAATATCGAACAGTTATTAAATAATGCCAATGCGTTTCTTTACCGTCGTTAAATAAATAAAAATCAAAGAAGAGTCAACCCTACCCCAGGATCAGAAGTCGGAACGTAGGCTGCCTTGCGTCGGCGCAGTGCATTGTGCTGCGAGGAATTCGAAAAAACCATGGCGCCACTCCTTTTGGTACTTGCCTTCTGGAATATTGCCTATTTCCAAGCATCCTTTTTGAAAAACGTGTAAGTAGATCGGTGAGTCTCTCAGGTGGTAACTAGTACGGACCACGACATCCAAGTGAGTCTGTGGTGTCCAGCCCCAGAATGGGAACGCTTAGAAAATACCCCATTTTATCCACGACTTGTAGCGCTCGACTAAAGTAAAATATCACTTGGATAACTTTTGATAGATGCCTGTTTCTTTTGTTCGTCACAAATTATCTTTTCCTTATAGTTTTTAGCCTATCTAGAATGTTTTAGGACCTATCTAGAATGGACCCGTGAGGCAGTTGCGTAAGACATCATCGTTATCAAATTTTGCTGGCTGATTGGCCGGAACAGCTGTTTAGATGTTTTCCAGCCAATCAGCGAATTTGTTTATGATTGCGATTTGCGATGCTAAAGAATACGTTTTTTTTTAAATAATCGCTTAGCTGTTCCGTAGTCCTGCAGTGCTATTCTACAAAATGAAATAGCTGCCAGACAGCTGCCAACCCGAATATGGCATGCAAAATTGTGCTCTATTACAACTGACAAATTCATAGATCCATAAATGTACGCTCATCGCTGTTTTGGAGAATAGCACGGCAGCTATCTTGAAAGTCAGGCCGCTTTTCTGAAAAAAATCTGTGAATACCACGCACCGTTACAAAGCACTATGAATACTCTCAGTCGCTAAGATTTAGCTTGCATATAATATATGTGTTTCAATTTTCAATATGTTAATTTTTACAGTAGGTATACGATTACGAAGGTCGAACGTTATCAGACGCCGATAGATAACATTATATTGATAACGGAGAATATTATGAAACACTGTTTAGCGTTTAGCAATTTAATGAATTCGAGATAAATAGATAAGTACGCACAATATTGGGGTTAGATATTTAAATGATTGATTGTACCTATGTTTTGAAACTTGAACTTGGCGATATTACAATTGGCTTATTAGCATCGAACCTATTCTTGGGCTAATTACCCATCAGCCTTAGTTAGAAAGCCATTTAGTTGGGTAACACAGGTAAAAAACCACTACAGCCATGCTATTCTGCAAAAAATACTTAAAGCAGCGACGAGCGTACATCTATGCATAGATATGAATTCGTCAGGTGTAATAGAATTCAATTTTGCATGCCATCTTCGGTATGGCAGGTATCTGACAGCTGTTTCAGGGATGTACGTTTACAAGAATACCACAGATGAACTTTGACAATACTAATTTGATACCTATACCTAATTGTAAAAGAAATGGGTAGTTAATCTAAAATCTTCAGGCATCAATCAAGGTTTATTTGACGTCGTTTGCGACTACTTGGGTTGATTAAAAAATAACACCGCAATCAAAGTCAGTTTCACGAATATCCGCTGTTGCATTGTACTAACTGTACCAACCGTTTCGAGTTAATAAAATAATGAAATCGGAATGTTTATCTACGGCTTTCATCTTGGAAAGTCGGAAATATCTTCTTTTTGCTTCCGCCTACATAAGTTTAAATAGCTTCGTAACTTTGTAACAATCAGCATCGTTGCTTCTTTCATGTTCAATGTGCTTTAAAATTCGCTGATCATCAGGTTTTTTTTTTCATTTTTTAAAGCACAGATAAAAATGAGTACGGAGAAAAGTGAAAGCATTTGTATCTAAAGGGCCCAAGAATTTGTATCTAATGCCGCGTCTAGACGTTTGCCAAACTTCAACAAACCAACACAAATTCAAACGTGTGAACATTGAGTTTGCCTCGATTCGCATTCTTGCGTGAGAGTGTCGGTTTTTGTCACAAACCAAAGGGAGTTTGCCACAAGGTTTGCGACATATCTCCATTTGTGCCAGTCTTGTTCGTGCAGTGGCGATGAATGGTTTTCATGAATTTATAACATCCACCATCACTCAACCATTTTCTTTACTTATCCTTTTTTTTCGTTTTCTCTTACTTTTTGCCTGGCGCTGACCGCCTGTCTGTCTGTATTATGTGTCTTTATAATGATGATAATCTCTCTGTTCTCTATGTTGGTAGTCAAGTAACGTTGGCAATGATTGTTGCAGCTTGCGATGCAGCGCTGACACGACGTGATGATGAGGCTAGAGGCGACCGACCAGCACCGCTACCACAACCTGCTCGACGACGACCATGCCAGTGAGTGTCCATTCATTTACAAGCTTTTTATTTTACTTGCGATGCAGCCCTGACACGGCGTGATGATGAGGCTAGAGGCGACCGACCAGCACCGCTACCACAACCTGCTCGACGACGACCATGCCAGTGAGTGTCCATTCATTTACAAGCTTTTTATTTTACTTGCGATGCAGCCCTGACACGGCGTGATGATGAGGCTAGAGGCGACCGACCAGCACCGCTACCACAACCTGCTCGACGACGACCATGCCAGTGAGTGTCCATTCATTTACAAGCTTTTTATTTTACTTGCGATGCAGCCCTGACACGGCGTGATGATGAGGCTAGAGGCGACCGATCAGCACCGCTACCACAACCTGCTCGACGACGACCATGCCAGTGAGTGTCCATTCATTTACAAGCCTTTTATTTTACTTGCGATGCAGCCCTGACACGGCGTGATGATGAGGCTAGAGGCGACCGACCAGCACCGCTACCACAACCTGCTCGACGACGACCATGCCAGTGAGTGTCCTCATTCATTTACAAGCTTTTTATTTTACTTGCGATGCAGCCCTGACACGACGTGATGATGAGGCTAGATGCGACCGACCAGCACCGCTACCACAACCTGCTCGACGACGACCATGCCAGTGAGTGTCCTCATTCATTTACAAGCTTTTTATTTTACTTGCGATGCAGCCCTGACACGGCGTGATGATGAGGCTAGAGGCGACCGACCAACACCGCTACCACAACCTGCTCGACGACGACCATGCCAGTGAGTGTCCTCATTCATTTACAAGCTTTTTATTTTACTTGCGATGCAGCCCTGACACGGCGTGATGATGAGGCTAGAGGCGACCGACCAACACCGCTACCACAACCTGCTCGACGACGACCATGCCAGTGAGTGTCGTCATTCATTTACAAGCTTTTTATTTTACTTGCGATGCAGCCCTGACACGGCGTGATGATGAGGCTAGAGGCGACCGACCAGCACCGCTACCACAACCTGCTCGACGACGACCATGCCAGTGAGTGTCCTCATTCATTTACAAGCTTTTAATTTTACTTGCGATGCAGCCCTGACACGGCGTGATGATGAGGCTAGAGGCGACCGACCAGCACCGCTACCACAACCTGCTCGACGATGACCATGCCAGTGAGTGTCCTCATTCATTTACAAGCTTTTTATTTTACTTGCGATGCAGCCCTGACACGGCGTGATGATGAGGCTAGAGGCGACCGACCAGCACCGCTACCACAACCTGCTCGACGACGACCATGCCAGTGAGTGTCCTCATTCATTTACAAGCTTTTTATTTTACTTGCGATGCAGCCCTGACACGGCGTGATGATGAGGCTTGAGGCGCAACTCGTGCAACATTTACAGTGACAGTTGGGAAAGACTTGCTTGTTTGCACAAAGTTCGAGGAACGTTTTCTTGGAGACCTTGATGCAAAACGCCTGACCAAAAAGAACAGGCCAAAACCTCCCAAACCTTACACAAACAGTGGTTTGGTAATTGGGTCAGTTGTATTGCGCCATGCCACAGGATTTTCAAGACGACATTTTATTTCGCCAGCCACTATATCGTTCACATGTCCAAAATCCACATCAAGGAGGATCATAATATGTCATGTATCCTCAACTGATTCGGATGTAATGCTTACGTAATGAGCAAATGACAATACATTGTTAGCTGAGTGACGTCATTCTTAACGTAATACGGCGGGTGCCCAAAATTGCGGACTAGTTATTTTTATGCACTCTCATATGAAATAGTTTGCGGAAAATTTTTCTTGGAACTGACGTATCTTAAGTCTTACTACCAGTAATATCGCCCACCTACAGTGATCTTCGAGCCGAAACAGTTCGGCAGAACTACTTTTCGACGGAATATCTGACCCATCCATTTGCAACGGGTGTAGGTACATAGTATTTCAGAGAACGACACAAAGTTCTGTTACCATGGAATACTTATTATGGAATTACCAAGATCGTGTAAGCTTCGCGGTAACTAATCAGTCATTACTATGGGCAACTACCGTATCATATTTCATGTCTAGGTACTATGTAGCTACCGATGTTCATAGAACAAACTTTAATTCGGTTGCGATTCTCCCACGGTTCACAAACATCTTCGCGTGCATGTAAACGGTCATCATAATGTATGATCTGCCTAATATTGAGTTTGCCTTTGCTCGAGATATACAAATTACATAATTTGTACGTTACGTTATTACTTTCGAGAACTCTTTAACCTTTTGTATTATAGTGGTTGTGTTGGTATGGCGGTTTTCTTTAATAACAATCTAAGTGTAATCTTTTGGTTAAGTTTTAATTTAGTTCCTTAACCGATGTTTCACTATCACTGCCTTAAATTGAGTTCATCAATGTGTTTGTAACAAAACACCACCAAAATGGCTTGACCGATTTTTATGATGTTTTTATGTATGTATGGCAATACAATGTTTGCTGTGCCACCTAGTATTATATAAACATAACTATAACCAAGCAAAGGTAATTATTATGATTTAATTTAAGATTAAAAACCTAACCGAATCAATTTCCTGTGAAAAATGATCTCGCCATCTGGGCGTAAAGATTCTATGACCTATGTCACCAGTAAAAGTTCTGTCCATTAGCATTCTATATTATGTAATGCCCTACATACCTTTGGGTGCGGATCACTTGTGCAATCGCTATCGAAATTTGGCTTCGCTTGTAGTGTACCTGAGTGCATGATCTGGTTTACATTGCACACCTAGGTACTTGATGCAATTACGTAAAAAGTAGCCCAATGAGATCTTTATGAAAAATCTACTTAATCTACGGAAAACTGACTCACTGAATAAAATCGTTGGTCTAATCTCTAAGAGCTAAGATAAACAGTAAACCCACCCATTACAACTTCGGGTGAACTCTGCAAACAAGAAACTACTTCGTAGTCAGCTTTCTGTCCGGTATCATCATCATTATCATCATCTCAACCCCTTTTTATATCCCACTGCTGGGCACGGGTCTCCTCTCAGACTGAGAGGGGTTTGGCCATAGCCCACCACGCTGGCCAAGTGCGGGTTGACGGGCTTCACACACCTTCGAGAACTTTTTTTGTGAACTCTCAGGCATGCAGTTTTCCTCACAACGTTTTCCTTCACCGCTAAGCAAGTGGTATTTAGTTTCCTAAAAACGCACATAACTCGGAAAAGTCAGAAGTGCGTTCTCGGGATTCGAACGCGCGACCTCCTTCTGAGAGGCAGAGGTCAACACCAGTGAGCTATCACTACTTTAGCACTGCTCTGTCCGGTATACCTTTACAGAAAGGCAAGCCTCCTGTTTGCCCATTTTATATCTCCGCGTGCAGCAAAATCTTTTGCGATGATATTAATTACATAGTGGAAGGGAACTCTAAATGTCATATTATTATGATGTAGCTGTATATTATGGGATGACTTGTGCATTAGTAATTGTAGCAGTAGGTACGTAGGTTAGGTTTTTCATTATTTATTTTTGTTGGTTTTTATTTACTTCCGGCCCATTTATATAAAGTATCACTGCAATATTCATATTTCGCGCATTCACCATACATAGACTATCAGTATAGACCTGACTATGGATAAAGTGGTCTTAATTCCCACGGGTAGACACTGGGGGCGCCTCTCACACGCCTTATTGTATTATAATGTGGTTCGCATTACCATGCTAGCTGAGATAATGGAGAAACTCGATCTGTCACACAAGATATTATTATTTTACTACCTGAAACGTTGTTTTGCCATTAGGGATATAAAAAAAAGCTTATACTCCACTCGCCAACTATTTCCCACTACCACTGTTGGACATAGGCCTTTCCGAGAGCGCGTCACCACACACGGTCATCCGCCTTCCTCACCCACCCGCGACCAGCGACATTTTTCAGGTCGTCGGTCCAGCGGGCAGAAGGTCGTCCCTACGATGCGCTTACCGGTACGCGGTCTCCACTTCAGAACACGTCTGCCCCAACGGCCGTTGGTTCTGCGATAGATATGGCCCGCCCACTGCCACTTCAGCTTGCTCATCCGTTGTGCTATGTCGGCTACCTGAGTTCTCCTAAGGATGTCCTCGTTGCGAATTCTATCCTTCAGAGAAACACCGAGCATAGCCCTTTCCATAGCTCGCTGAGCGACTTTGAACATGTTGACAAGGCCTACTGCGATTTTCCACGTTTGTGCTACGTATGTCATGACCAGTAAGACGCAGGTGGGGCGACTTTTTTTTAACCGACTTCAAAAAAAGGAGGAGGTTCTCAATTCGTCGGAATCTTTTTTTTTTTTTTTTTTTTTTTTTTTTTTTTTTTTATCTATGTATGTTCACCGATTACTCGGAGACGCGTGGACCGATTTGAAAAATTATTTTTTTGTTTAAGAGGGTTTTGTTTCCAGATGGTCCCATTTTAATCAGGTCAGGATCTGATGATGGGATCCTGGAGAAATCGAGGGAACTCTTCAAATTTTATATGGACACATGAAACTATTTGAGTATTATTAGAAAGAGTAATATTTTCCAAGTTGTTCTATGGTCATCAGGTCAGGATCTGATCATGGGATCTTGGTGAAATCGAGAGAACTCTTCAAATTTTGCTAGTATACTTAAAGCGAGTTGGGTATTTTTTATAGTTACTGGTGCATATGCTAGCAGATACGGATTTGATGACTAAAGTCATCAAGTCAGGGTCTGATGATGGGATCTTGGTGAAATCGAGGGAACTCTTCAAATTTTGCTAGTATACTTGAAGTGAGTTGGGTATTTTTTATAGTTACTGGTGCATTTGCTAGCAGATACTGATTTGATGACTAAAGTCATCAAGTCAGGGTCTGATGATGGGATCTTGGTGAATTTGAGGTATCTCTTCAGATTTTATGAACACACCTCAAGCAATTTGGATATTTTACAACGCCTTGTGCATTTTATTGTTTTCCACTAAAAAGTATAAAATAAAAATGGGAAATGCTTTCCAAAAAACCAACTTCAAATGCCACTACAAAGAGTGAAATAATTTTTATTTAAATTTTAGGTACCTACACCAATTCGAAGTCGGGCGATTGTCTATGACTTTGTCATTTCTTCGCACATCAATTAAGTAAGAAGGACTATTAGGGATTGTATGAAACATTGCCCGACTTCGAATTGGTGTAGGTACCTAAAATTTAAATAAAAATTATTTCACTCTTTGTAGTGGCATTTGAAGTTGGTTTTTTGGAAAGCATTTCCCATTTTTATATTGACAAACATTTGATAAGTACCAGCAAAAAAAATTTAAATAACATTTGTTGATATCTCAAATGACCTCAACAGTCAACGCGCGAGCACGCCGACCGCACCTGACTTCCGGACAGCGATATCCTGTGTATTGTGTGCGGGAAGCGAACCCGACACGTTACGCTTGCCTGCCTCCACCCAACCATGGGGACTATAAAACCGCCCCTCCAAACTGTGACCATCAGGAGTAGGACCTTTAGGCTAATACATTATTTAAACTCAAAGCTCAACGGTAAGGCTGATTGTCCACCAACGCCATCAACGTGACGTCGCTGTTAACAATCTGACAGCACCGAAGCAGCGGTTATGACATTTACCATGACCGTGTGTCCATCTTGGTCCCGTCAATTTATACTGGGGTCACAGATGTGACTGGGGCCGTACCACCATCTCCTAAAGCAGTAATCTGCAATAGGTGCTGTTTTAATTTGACATTTTCATTCAAATAGTTCAGTGATCATTAATTTCGTCCGCGTACAGTGCTCACTCAAACTGAAACACAGCAGTGTTCAGTGTTGCAATGAGCACTGCTTTACGGTGTACAGTTTGAATGAAGAAGCACTGCTTTACGGTAGAATAACTCACACTGCAGTGGTACCTACCAGGATGAACACCTAAAGAAGAGTCCTGCCAATAGCACCAGTTATAATAATTATTATTAATTATTATCCTAGTAGGTACAATCTTTATGCTAAAGAAGAGTTAATAGGCGATATTCTTAAAAAAACTACTGCATCTGTAAATGACTTGGCAGACCACAACATCTTTGTTGAAAGGGTAGATGGTTAAATGCTCTAGATCTATTTTGATTCTTCTTGTAATTAAGGACGAGTAAAAGCAGTCTTTACACTGGTCCAGTATATTTAGTCATAGGTATTAAATTGCGTCACGGACCACAGAGAACGTGAAATATCGATTTACAAAGTGTACCGGTCTAGCTGAGGATTAAGTAACGCCTGCGAATAAAGTTTTTTGATTCTCAAATCTCAACCCACTTGTGGGCACGGGTCTTCTCTTATAGAATTGAAAGGTTAGATCATAATTCCCATGGGTGCCATGTTGGCGAAGTGCTGGTTGGCAATCTTCACATTCCTTTAAGGAAGTTAGGAGTAAGGTATAGTGCTGTAATTTCCATGGGTTTCAAGTATTTTTATTTGCCACATACTTGAATCTACTCATATTCCGGAAGGCTAAAGTGTGCCCGGATTTTAACTCCGGTCCCCCTACTAGGAAGTAAAAGTCTAAATAACTGGGGTATTATGCTAAGATTAATTGGGTATTACACTATCAAAAGTTGTAGAAATTGGCTTCACCAAAATGGAAAGTGAGTTGAAACTTGCAAATTAGTTATTAATTTGTCCGTGTTTAAAATATGCGTTGGAGGTGAAAAAGTTGATGCCTAGTTATTATACGAGTACCAATTCTGTGTGACGTAAATTGTTATACAACTCCAATTCGAGATTTGCCTTTTTAAAAAAAGAAGGTGGTTAAAACCATCAACCAATTATTTCCTCGAAAAATCCTTCCCTGTCCCTTGTTTACTTAGATAAACATCCTGTGGTGTTAAAATCAACTAACGTATAACCTAATCACCCAGCAATGATTGATGATGATCCTCTTTGCAGGGAACATAGTAGGGACTCAACAAAACGGCCTTTCCAAACCTAATCTACACCTTGGCAGTTGGTCATGGAAGGTGCTAGAATCTAGATAAATTCTACTACAGAGGAATGTAAACTAATCAGGATAATCCTAGTCACGACCTTGCTTGGCTACTGGTATGCTAGCTCCGTTACAAACGACTACCTTGTAGTAATTAAAAGGCAGTTTGTGTAAGCTATTTAACTCTTTACAATTTAGATTCGAAATCTAGACTATGTCATGTTCCACATTGCTCAAGGATTTCTATTCTTGACATTATATCTTCAATGATAAAAATACTACTGTTTAGGTATTCTCTTCCAAGATCATGGGCATGAGATACACAGAACATAAAATTGATCATTTCAAGATATTGCTGATCCCTTCGTGGTTGGTTGCTTCAGAATTGAACATTTCATGAAATGGTCAACAGCTGTACTGAAAAAACAGACGAGTGGCACTCGGAGACTGCCGCGGTAAAGCATAGCATTTTTTATCAACTTCTAACACAGGTTATTTTCGTTACGGAATTTCTAGATTCGGTCCCCACGCTCAAGTTTCGCGATATAAGCTATGCAATAGCTTAATAAAAAAAAAATCTACAAAGTTAGAGTTAGGTTTTGTCTCGTCTTTACACTCAAATTTGGAAAGCAACCCTTGCATGATATGGTGAGCCTTATCATCAATTGTAAGATTTGGCCACGATATTCACACCACAAAATTACCTATCGTACTATTCCGCCGTATAAATAATTCTCTTAATTATACATTACCTACAGTCAATCGTCCCTGAACTCTTTACCGGTCGAAGTAGTAGGTCTCTACGAATGATGAATGAATCAATGATGAATGGTTCATTATCATTCAACGCTGATCAATGAACTGGACGCCGACCCACGAGTGTGATTGCTTCTGACAGATCGCTTTGATGAATTGTAGTAGCTGTTGTGATGAAGCATTTAACTGAGGGATTCCATTGCCTTACTGCTACTTACAGGTAGACGATAAATAATCTTGTAGTATAATAACTTCTTATTGGTTGCGACCACTACATTTCACACTGGTTTCAATTATTTGGTTCTATTTATAATGAAAAACGAAATAAATAAATATATATATCCCCCTTTGCCGATTTTGGCTACGGTGACTGCATTCCTGAAGCATTGCTTAAAGGGCTTCGTTGGTGCGCCTTAATGTGGCTTATGTACCCTATCTTTGCACTGAAAGTACGAGCGCAGTGCGGACAAGTTAGCGTATCGCCAATATAGTTGTATTGTAAGTTGTAAATAAATAAATATATAGAGGACAACATCACATACATTGCTCCGATCCCATAGTAAGTAGCTAATGCACTTGTGTTATGGAAATCAGAAACAACGAAGGTACCACAACACCCAGACCCGAGACAATGTAGAAAAGTTATATTTCTACATTACCCCGACCGGGGATCGAACCCGGAACCTCAGAGATGGCGGCGCCTTGAAAACCGGCACGCTAACCACTCAACCACGGAGGTCGTCAAACTCAACTAACCGCCAACTAACCGCTTTACATCTCACACGGCCTATTTAACGCAAAATAAGAAGTTAAGGAAGGCCATTTGGAGGCAATTGCTCGAAGATCCCCGATACGCCTCATGCTTTCTTAATCCATTGCAAGTTATTTCTTCACCCTCCTCTTCCCTAATCCTGTTATGATCAACCTATTCTGGTTCTGGAAATTATACTTTGACGGAAAGATTAGCTGTAGGTATTACCTATGGGTCGGTGTTGTTTTTCCAGCCCCGGTAAAATGCTAAGGCCTCGCCGTCCTGGCTTGTGGCCTTTGGTCTAGTGTGGCTGGTGGCCCCGTGGGGTCAGCGATCATGTTGCCATTCTGCACGAGGATGGTAGGTCTAATTGAGTGAACCTCGTCGAACCAATACGCAAAAGCTTGAAAGACAGAGACTATAGAGTAGAGAGATAGTCTCTGTCTCTCAAATGTCTCCCGTTTCGTGGTCGATCGAAATTTGGTATTCATGGGCTCAATTCTCGGTCCATTTCTACTCGTATAATTTTCGTATTTTTCCAATATTACACATTTTTATTAGTATTGATAACTAAATGAATAATTACCAATCTTTGAAGAATAAACACAATGCACCCATAAAACGCCGTAACTACCACTTGGGCCTTGTACGGCGTCAATAGTAATTAAACTGTTTGGTATTGAGCCATTTAAGTGCTAATAAGTATGGCCCACTACAGCACTCCCGAACAGACTGGTGGGCGGCTGTGTGGCGTCAAAATATTTATCAGTTTAGAAGTTACGCCTGTACTGTTTGTAGTGAGAATTTGAATTTGCGTAACTCGACTTATGAAGGCTCTTATTTAGTGATTTGAAGTGAGGAGTTCTTGGGCGCGTTGTGCATTTTTGAGATGGGAAAAAACCATTGAACTCCCGACAGCGTTACAGGTACATAACAGCCCCTAGATTGTGTAAGGAAATCGTATTCATCGTTATCCTAATCGCCCACAAACTCTGCCCACTGATTTGGGGCAGAATTTGCTAACGATTACGATCTACTAATCTTACGCTATCAGACTCCAGGTCTTAGTTATCAGTATGCTTTAAAATAGAATATCATTAGTAAACAGTAGTTGTATGCAATTCAACACCTATGATTGACTTGACCACAAATACATAAGGATGTCGGATCGCGGATGAAGGTCAACTTACATGTAATAAGTAATAACGTGGATGTCAACATTACATCACCCGTCCTCCTTCAGCGAGCGACGAGAAGACATCTAAGAGAAGACGTAATTACTAATTATACGGTGTAATGAAATCCAAAGCGGACAACTCACATTCGTACTTAATTAACAAATTAGTAAGTAAAAGGATTGTTAGGGTATTCGCAATTTTGGCAAATTATGTAACTCAATAGTTTGTTAATTGAATAATAACTGGAGGGTGTCTTTTGTGGACTTTTGACAGGAAAATGTTGCCAAATTGATGCCGATACAGGCTTTCTATTAGAAGAAAAAAATCTTTGATAATCTTGGTGAATGACAATGTTTCCTTTTGGTTTTTTTGTTTTCCAATTTTGTTTCTATTTCACTTGCAAGGTAAATTGCAAGTCACCTTTTGTGTTTCTAGTTCAATTGTTTGTTGCAATGAAGTCATTCCATTGTTAATAGTTGTAATCTTCAGACCAAACGGTCCACTACTTTGCCGGGTGGAAGGTTTAGACTTCTTATCCGAATAGGCGTAACTAGGTTAGAACTAGGTAATAAGTAAGAGGACAGAGGTGGTGTAGATGGCATTGGCTTATTTGGCCGTTTATGGTATTCTTGTGATTGTTAGCAAACCTACTTTGTACGGTTGTGTAGAGCAAACAAAGTATTAAATATCCACTTAAACAAACTATAAGTATTTCTGAATGTTTTTAAACAGCATTAATCTTTTGAAAAATAAACGGTACTAAGTTTTTTTCCGCAGTTTCGCATGCGAATTTCGGATTTTTAAATCTCTCGGATGAAATATATAAATGGATTTTCTCCAAGATATAAGCTTTGAATTTCTGTCAAGCACTATCACGCCTGACTTCTATTTGTGATACATAAGCGAGATAAAGGTACGTAATGTTTCGGATACTTGTCAATTTCAGAAACAAAATCTACGTGTTTCTAATACAAAATGTTTGTGTCTTCTAGAAACACGTAGATGTTTGTTGCGGTAAACACGTAGTGCTCTATATGCTCCCCACTTGCGATGGGGAACACTGAAACATCGTTTGCGCAAACATCCACGTGAAGTTTCAGAAACTTTGTATCTGAAACATTGTATCTCAGTGAATACGCGGCTTTACATAGGTATTTGAAATTCCAATAATATAATCCAACAACATAAAACACACGGAGTTTTGGATGTTACTAATCATATTTGTTCAAATGCCATCCGTATTTTTGTTTGCCTAGAAAAAATATTTCAAACATTTACTTGGTTTTCTAGCACGCACGCGCGGCGGACATTGCACACGAATAAGTATTCTATTTCAAAACAATACAGTCGCAATTAGCTTGTACATGAGTTGTTTTGAAACCCCATTGCACCATCCTACGCATGCGTTTTACCCTTTTCACCTAACACCAACAAGGTTCTATGATTGCCATTGTTCCTGTAAAATTGACTTTCTCATCCACAATGTAAGGTTGTGTTTAAGGTGTTCCGGTCATTTGGAACCGTGTCATTGTAATATTTAATCAGCTGCGTGTCCCCAATTGATAATTCAGTTTAGTGATGACACTTCAGCCGGTAGACCTGAAGACAAAATCCTATTTTGATAACATTCAAAACAGTTATTTTTTACTCTGGTGCTTGAAATCTGTGATTGTGATTAGAACAAAAACAAAAAATTCCTTGTGAGTTTAAGTAGTGCAGTGCGGTGCGTTTTTGAGGTTATTTTGCGTTGTCAGGGCAACTGATTTTAATCTTAACTATATTTGTTTTGTTTTTATTAACAAAAACAACGTAGGCACAATAATCTGCATCTACATCTGCATGTTATAATATAAAAGGACAACTTCAATAATTATAATCATTACAATAATATTACATTGGATAAGCGGAGATTCCTAGAAAATTAAGGTTGTTTTTTATTGACTTGACAGGGCAACTGATTTTCTGAGATGTTTTTGTTTTTCATTAAATACTTTTAAATCAAAAGTTGCTCTGCAATTAAAATCCAGAGAATCTTTTTAAAGTCGCCTCTGGGCTCTGACATATTTAAGGTTGTTCTCAATGTTTTTTGGTAAATAATGTTTTGTTTTTTTCGGCTATTTACCATGATGATCTTCTCATTATAAAATGCTAATTTTGTTCTCTACAAAGTTATACCAAGTTCAATATTTAAGGTTTTTTCGACAGATCAAAATTGAAATGCGGTTTTGTTCTTACGAGTAAAGCGATCTTTTGTATTTCCCAGTTAGATACGACGATCTTCTAAAAAAACAATATCATGCTGGAAAATTGGAGAGGCCAATCGATCAGTGTTGAAACTTGAAACCCGTCTAGACTGGGCTCATCTTTCAATCAGATCGATATAAGTAGCTACTACCGTGGTAATTCAATTTGCGACTCTGTTGTTGGCAACCGGTCTTTTCCGTAAACAATTTACTACGCAGTGTTGCTGGTAAAACTTTTTATAAAAGATTTTTTATATTATTTATTTGGAAGTTCATTGGCAGTGCAATGGCCAAACAATCTTGCTGTGATGTTCTTTTTTCTTGTTTAAAATACTGAACCGTTTTGATAAAATGATAGAGGGACTTGAAATAATGATAAAAACTCAAAGCTACCTACTCCGACATTTATTTTTATTTAAAAAAAAATCATTATATTATGGTCTCCAGTGTTTCTAGAATCTAGAGTAGGTATTTTAAATATATTTAAAGGCATTAATCAGTCTAGGACTTAAGTTTACTAATTATTACCTATAGAAAGTAAATTATCTCGACAAACATTTAGCTTACGATATTTGATCATACAATTTTTAGTAAATCGTATAAATAGATACTTACGTTTTTTTTCCGTGCAAATTGATGGCTGTAAAATAACAATAGATAGGTAATTTATGATAGATCCAATGGATATAACTATAGATACTACAATACTTACATTGCTTATTTCGAGTAAGTAATGCGACTGTATAGTGAATTGTCAATGGGTATGTCGATCTCTATATGAGCATTTAGTGCCAAGAACCATTGCAATATGCTGTTACAAGCTTCCCTGACTTGGCAATAAGCCAGAGAGGCTATGGGGTAGATAACCTACTAACAAACAAAGTCATGTCTACAAATTTAACAGTATCATTTAAAGTCAAGGCAGCCTGCCTGACAGAAGACTGGGCGGTCTAAAGACCCTCTCCCTCCCTTTAGTATTGTTAAGAGAAGTCTAAAGAGGCTATATAGTTGGTCTAGCTTGTAAAGATTTTGTAGTTGAAGGTCCAGTTGAACTATTTTGCAGTTAAACTATTATTGAGAATGCCAAAACGACGGGATTTTTCTCTGTAATTGCGGTTTGCTTCATCGTGAATCTCTTAACATTAGGCAGATAAACGTCTCGTCTTATCTTAAAAAAATCCTTTTCAAAATATTCCTAGTCGAAAATGTATACTACTACTAAGCCTATTTATAATTACGAGATTTTATAAAGCACAAGCAAATCCGGCGAACTCCGTTTCGCCACCAGGTGGCTTCGTTTTATGTAACATTTTTTAATTTTTGTTATTATTTTTTTTAATTTTTCCTGAATTTTTTTTGGTATAAACCTCACGGTCCACGGAGCCCGAGACCTTTCCAACGAATGCAAAACCGTGGTAATCGGTTCGTGCGTTCTGGAGTTATAGCGTCAGGAAAGAAAACCCGACTTATTTGTATATATTATAGTAGATAGTTTATAATGCGTCTTTTTGTATTTAAAATATTAGTATAATTGAGTCTATTAAAGAAACCTACTTGGTTATCTTAAATGAGATAAATGTGGTCATTATTTAGGTATAATGCTTATAGTAATGTACCATCCCATCCCACGACATTAATTTACTTAATGCGAGGCCGTGCCGTGAATTTTGTCCAAATCTGTTTTATACAAAGTACATAACTGTCGTGTGTCTTAGGCATTAGCAGTTTCTTTAACACACGAAGTTAAAATAAGCGTTCTAATTAGAGACATTGTATGAGCTCAAGGTTGTAATATTTTGTTGTCTCCAAATCGAGTATTTCAAACGAAATTCCACGAAATTGATTTGGAATTTTCCCGTTCTCCTTATCTATTTATCCATTTATTTAAGTTAGGATACTACTTTTTTTCATATAGATATGGATACGAATAATAAAATACTTAAGATGTTATTTAATTTCTTATGGAAAATTCCCCAAATAATTCCTATGTTTACCGAATCATTAAGATCCATCACGTACTCGTACTGTATTGTACGTGTATTCGTTTTTGCTTAAAAATAATAAAACCGAAATCTAGCCCCAAGAAACCAGTTATTTACGTTGTAGCATTATTAATTCAGATAAGGTCATGGACCGGTAATGAAAAATGTAATCTTTGTGCAAAAACCGAGTTCCTTACGAGTTCTTTTCGGCGCCAAATTAATTTTCGAACGTAGTGGTAGTTTTCAAACTATAGGCCTCTAGGCCCACAACGTAATTAATTGAAAATAGCATCTTAATTTCAATTAATTTCATTTAATAATAACATAAATAGACTTCACTGTTGAAATACCTTTATAGGTTGAATATAGCAACCGAAATAATTGATTCAGCAATACACAAATATTTGATACATAACGGCCGTTCGAAATGAGAGCAACTGCAGATGAAAGAGCCAACGCAATCAGCGCGACAATGTGGCACAAGTTATTATCACAACAATGCCGCTCACCGGCCAATGTGTCAGGTGGAAACGCGACAGCAGTTGGATGATGTCATGGCCGTAACTCCTCAACGGTATACTATAAGGTTGCGCTTCCACTGTGCGGAGCAACGGGAGATAAGCAGAGGCACGGTGCTGTAAAATTACCCACCAACTCCAATGGAGCAACTCTAACGTGACCATACGTCCTGCTTTGGGCGAGATTGTCCCGCTTTCAGGCTGTCTGATGTGCTGTCCCCAGCGAGAGCGAAAAAGTCCCGCTTTACCAAACTTGATCCTTTATTATATTTGTCTTAACTTTATGAGAAGATAAGATTCTCCTTAAATATTTGAATAAATAATTAAATTCATAAACCTACCTGTTACTGGTTGACCGGAGAAACTTTGTTTGGATATAAAAAAATTACGACCTGAAACACCGAAAGTACGCAGAAGATTTCATAAAAATCGGTCGAGCCATTTTGGAGGAGTTTGGTAACAAACACTTGTGGCACGAGATTTTTATACCTATATATTAGCTTTGTTAAGAAATACTGTTGTCACACAGTGTTGTCAGGAAATTATTATCTATTAATTTTAATTTTAAATATTTAATATCTGGCTGACCGAGCTTCGCTCGGTGGCCCATAGATGCCAGCAGTAGTCATTTTTTTATTTTTTGGTAAATTCGACATTTTCTAAAAATGAATCCTAGCTAGATCGATTTATCGCCCCCAAAACTCCCTGTATACTAAATTTCATGAAAATCGTTCGAGCCGTTTCAGAGATCCAGATTATATAGAAATATATATATGTATATATACAAGAATTGCTCGTTTAAAGGTATAAGAATATTCCTCTTATTCCACCCTATCTGTGCTGGGCCTGACGCTCCATCTCATCTCCGCTTATCGCCGCTCGTGATTGTCTCAGTGGAAACGCTCTTTAACATTACCGCCTCTGGTACGAGTGTATAACATAGATCACGTTATTTGATTAAAAAACTTATTTGCGTCGTAACTTATTAACGTGTTTACCTCTCGACTGTTCTATTGAAATCATATGCTTGCGTGTAGCAAGCGCGGCCAGGATGCGATATCGTGTATCAATCGACTGTGGTAACTTTAATTGTTTAATATTCTAACTTCTAAGGAGAGTGATAGTTTAGTTACTCTTCGACTTTCACATGAGGAACATTGTATCATCAAAATCGGTTCAGTTACTTTCCAGGTATATGTGCAGCTGAGTGTGTATAATGTATTCAGTTTAACTGTAAAACTGTAACTAAAAAATAATTATCATATTATGTTTTTGCCCCCACCACAAAGTTAACTGTTCCGACTTGTTTTGTTTGGCTTATATTAGAAGGCTTTGAAGCCAAGTAGTTTACGTTTGGCAATTACACTGTGCAGTGACTGTTTTGTTTTCGTAAACCTTGATTTATCTACTTTTATTCATCAGTGCCTTAATTGTGTTTTTGTAACTTAAGTACCTACTCGTTATACTTGTGAAGGAGACGATTGTGTTCACTTTATAAACCTGCAAAGATAATGGCTTGAAAATACCAGCTTTATGTATTGCTCTAGCTAACAAAGCTAGGAAAGTAAGCTAAGAAAGCTCAGCTAAGAAATTGCTAGATGATTGCTCGCCGGACTTTGAAAAAAATCCGCCCGGTACTACACCTCTTGGCGTCAGTATTAAAACATTTAAAAAAAAATATGTGCATATTTCTTATAGGTAAGTGATATAATCATAATGTTAAGAAGTGTTAAGATATTATGTTAATATTATATATTAATTAATTAATATTATTAATATTAATATTAATTCACCTTGTTAATATTATATTATTAACAAGGTGAATGTATAAATATAATAATTGATTCAGTGTGACACATGGACCGACGGAAAAGTCTTAATATAAGGGTTCCTTTCATTTTTACCATTTTGGTGTGGAACCCTAAAACCTACCAAAATTGTCTCTGGTTTCAAATAACTCTTGTTCTATCACTCTTTAAATTATAAACTAACTTTATATTTTTTCTCTATCGCGCCATTATACTCTGTAAGGCAAATAATACACGCAGAGGAAGGAGGAAATTGAATAAGTGTTATTCAATGTTAAACCTGTTTTTATGTTCATCATTTTATGTTATTTTTTTTCCTTTCCAATAGTTTTTTTTTATATTTTTGTATATATAATTGTTTCGTTGTAAATATACTAATTCCATCATCCATTCCATCGTGTTAGTGTAACTGGCTATTTTTCGATAGATGGCTCCCTGCTTTCATGCTAGCCTAGTACCAAAAGCTCTACTGTAGGAGTGCCAGGTTATTTTCGTTACGAAATTTCTGGATTCGGTCTGCACCGCCAAAGCCCGCGATAGAAGCTATGCAATAGCTTAAAAACAAAAAAATAAATAACATAATATCTTAACACTTCTGACCTGAATAATGCACACAGCTCGATGAAGACGTAAGTGCTGACGGTGCAGTTTTCGGTTGCTGTCAACAACTCAACACAGTTTACCAAAGAATAATACCTATTGTCAAGTGGACGTTAACTGCCACCCGCTTTATGTCGTCGGTCCTTCCCATTTTACATCAAACATTATATTGGTGTGTCAAATTTCGCGTCGCCATTCTCGGTGAGCCAACAGCCATGGTTTATTCATGTGTCGCCGCGAGCGCACGCGCAGAATTTTGATGCGTCGTTTGACGTAGGTATATAATACACATTAGAAAATGTATGTTGAGCTATACTTAAAGTACCTACCATAATACCTACCGGATATGACTATTAAATCACGTTTCATGGTCGTTGCGCAAAAAATTAGCATGAAAATTGAATGGAAGCAGGCGTTATTTTGCGGAAATCCATAATTAGCACTCTACGATTTCGCGTTGTGAAGTCAACATCTCCTGAGGATGTCCCGGTGTCGGGACGAAACGTGCGTCGAAGAAAGTGATAGAAAATTGTGTGTGGTGTTTCATGTGGATGGTGTTCCTGCATATTGCACCATACAGAATCCTTTTAAGTAGCGGATAGTAGCAAAACAAATTAATCAGTCCTGCTAGCATGAAAATATTTGTTTGGGTACCTTCTATTCAACAGTGCAACCATATTCAATACTATTATTGTCCCCGGGGAAAGGACAAAATTTTATCTATTTTCCACATTTTTGATTATCCCCCTAGCATGGGCACAGAGGTGGAGAAAATACCTACTCCCTATATATCTTGCGAAATGTCAAATAGTGCTAAATTTCTCACTTTCCCCTTTGGCCATGCTAAGGCCATTATTTTATCCCCTTTAAAAGGACAAAATCGAGGGAATACGATCTTATCCACTGGCCATGCTAGGCAGGCTGGTGTGAACAGAGTTCTGTATACGCTCACCTTTACATTTGTGTATAGAAAATAACCTCAGTTTTGATATTATACTGACAACTGACGAACAAACTGTGGCAGTCATTGATCTATAATGTGGCAGTGCAGTTGGTGGATTTGGGACAATTCAAACTCATTTTTTCCAAATAGCAGCTAGCAGCTCTTTTGGGCAGGGTCTAAGATCTTAGTCGTAATATATCTTTCCGACCTAACGGATCAAAGGCTCGAGATTCAAACGTCCCAGCCGCGTGCCTCTCAATACAATGCAACGTCAGGGATTACGAAACTTGTTCTATCTGACGTCGCGAATCGCAAACCAGTTAGGTACAAATGTTCGTGGTCGCGCGGCATTCCTTTGTCAGGAGAAAGATTCCAATTCCGCAACTTAGAGGGCTGACTAATGAGACTAAACCTTTATCTAAACCCCACTTGAATCAAACAAAACACCTCTGATTTAGCAAGACCGGTTAGTCGTGGTGTCGAGATGGATAATTTTCATTTTATTTGGAATTAAACTCCATTCTCTCCTAGTTACTCTCCTTATATTGTACGGGTACCTTGTATATTAGGCTACTGCCTTTGACCAATGAGACCGAAGAATATTGAATGAAAGACCGAAGAATTTAAGAGTTAGACCGTCATGGTTTTGCTTATGCTTATTGCTTACCCGTCACGATTTATTCACTTGGTGACTTGATGTGTAATATTTTGTAAACTGTATCAATGCTAAGACGCGTTGTATGAGCCTGTATATTACGGAAATTCTGAAAGAATGTTTATCTGCCAAACAGTATTGCATCAAAACGTCAAGAAGTGCGTTATGGACCTAAACACGATCGATTTCTGCTAGTACAAACGTATCATCATCATCTCAGACTGCGGACGCCCACGGCTGGACATACTTATTGTGCCTTCTCAAGCGCGCGCCACCACACCCCTTTTCTTAGCTTTCCTCACCTAGTCCTGCGGTCCAACGAGCTTGGAGGTCGCCCCATCAGTGGAGACCGCGTACAAATTATTGCTATAAGAGATGGTGGTACGGCTACACCCCCTGATTGCGTAAGAAAAACGTATTCATCGTTATCGTAAACACTAGCGAATACTGCCCGCTGATTGGGTTCCTGATTTGCTTCAGCCAATCGCGGCGCAGAATTCGCTAGCGGCTGGACTTTGAAGCTCCAACGGCCATAGCCCTTACGATAAGCAAGCCCACTACCACTTCAGCTTGCTTTCAGAACGTGTAGCTAAATAAACTAGCGTGACAAAAGTTAACGCGTTGAAAACGAACGCTAAAAACCATTCCGATTCACCTTTAACACCGTTCGTGTATCTTGCATCAATAATCTCCATGCTTTCGCGAATAACTCTATTATCCCCGCATCTTCTCACGAAGCCGCGCTTTCTTCACCGTGGGAAATGCGAGTGTTGCTGTCATAACCATCGCTTCTCTGCCCTTTCTAACGTACAATTGTTGTTGATTATGAATATTACACGCGACTAGCTGACCAGGCAAACCCAGTTAACACAGAGAGGTGCCAGTGTCCCAGTGGCACAGGTCGTGGTCACTACGTGACCACGACTTGTACCAATGTATCGAAATGTCGACAGTTAAAATCGTCCTTTTCATTGTGATTTTTATTCTGAAACCACGAAATATGTCAAAAATTATTAAACCATGTGAAAGTTGTACTGGTGGTACAACTCTTCCTTCAAAGTTCGGCCGGGTAGGTACCACTGGGATAAATTACTCTAGTAACAATATTCCCCAGCCCAAAATAATATAAGAGTCTTTTAAAAATCTTTTCTTCATCTCAATACGATCCAAAACATCAGAATGGACAATGGCTATATATTTCCTTACGTATAAAAAGACCTTAGATTCTTAGGTTAGGATCGATAAGACCTAAGAGTTAAAAATATTTGTGAACCATTATCTTACCCTTTCCATATTGCGGATGATAAAGTTTAAATCTGTTCATGTCTGTCTTAACAGTGCCATCTTAATATAAAGTCAGGAAACAGTAAATAACATGACAGTTAATTTTTATTTAAAAAAATTCGGTAGTACCTATCTCAGAGTTTTACATTCAAGTTCCACATAAATTGTAGAGATGGCGCTATACGGTATAACGTAGCGATAACGCCAGTTACATGATTTTTGTTCACCCTAAAAGTGAAAAATTTTAAACCATACAAAATCTCCTGCTAAGCCTATTTATTTACGGCTGTAAGGGTACTCCAGTCTTACTTGAGCCCTACGTCCTAGCCCTAGGTTCTTTGTGCATTCCGAGTTTCAAGTCACCTACCTACTTGAACTTAAAGGTTCTGATGTCTGTAATTTCTGAACTACAAAAGTGGTGATGATAAGATTTGTATGGAATAATCTTTAAAGAACCTCCTTTCTAACAAAAAAAGAATGAATGGAATCTGACAACGCGTTAATGAATTATAACTAAAAAACGTTTGGACTTTGATGCCGTCTTCCAGGGAAACCATGATGAATTTCGGGACAAAAAGTATTCTATGTCCTACCTCGGGGTATGAACTATAATCATGTCAAGTTTCATTTAAATCCATCCAGCGGATTAGCCGTGATGCCCGGTCGTGAAACAGACAGACAGACAGACAGACAGACAGACAGACAGACAGACAGACAGACAGACAGACAGACAGACAGACAGACAAAAATTAAACAAATTACAGTTTTGGCTTCAGTATCGACTAAATAGTGTCCTCCAACAAAAATTTTCAAAATATCTTCAATGTACAGAATTCGACCCTTTACAGTTTTATTATAAGTATAGATTGCTACCGGCATGCACAGTTTAGTAGTTCGGACGGAGAAGAACAGGCAAAAAACTCGTCAATTGCTCTTTAACAGCACACTACCTATATGTATCTAACCGAGAAGTCGCTACTCTCTTTATTGTGACCTTTGAAATTCCATGATTATAAAATTGAGCTGAGTATGGTCTGGTGACTGACTTCGGTCGCGGCTGGCTATCACCGGCAACGAGAAACCGCCAAGCGATGATAATGAAAAGCTCGGGATGTTAATTACATGACAATGAAATAAAGCATTCCAATTAATTTGCTAAAATGTCCAATTAGTATTCCAGCCAGTAGTTAATTGCCACTTAATTAATATAATGGATGCACTTTCAAAAGGCTTTCGTTTAAATATCACTTTCATTTCACGTTTACTTTTATTATTTTAAGTAGCAAATATCAAAGCATTCTACTCTTCACGTCTGTGGGATGTGGCGTATTCTGTTTTGCTATTCTCAGGTGTAAATCTTATAGTATTTCTACATAACGCGTTTTAACGCCCAATACTTTTATTTAAAAAAAATACTTATACATTAAAGCGTTCAAAACGTGTTGATTAAGATAATTTAATAGGCAAATTGGTTTTCTGCGTTATTTATATCCGTCCGACTTAGTTATTGAGTTACGTGTTACAAACACGATTGGAGAAAACTTTCCCGATAACTTATATCTTTTTGAAAAACAGATGTTTTGTACACATTCTTTTCTTTAGTTCAGGAAGAACACAATGTTTTTAATATGTTCTTGTTTTATCCAGAGTCCTGCAAGACTTATTTTCCTCAATCACATCGTTTTATTTTTTAATTGATTTTTAACTAGCTTGTCACAATTCACACCCACACAACGTATTCGTTGGGTATCGCGCACATTTTCTGTCGTCAATTCTTAATTTGCTGATGTTTTTTAATTGAGTTTTAAGTAACTTTCCGATAAGCTATAAGACTTGTTTCTTTTATCATAGACCAGAACTGGAGGCCAATGCAATAGGTAAATATGAACGTGATTTCTTTTGAATCTGTTTGTTTATCTGTCTGTTTGGTATTGCCTCATTTATATGATTATCTGAGAAGCCCGGTTTGCTTGTCTTTTCATGTTTGTAGGATTCCCAAGTTTTTAATGTGATCAAATTGATTTACTCCCAACTTGGGACTTGAGATTCCCAAGTGTTTTAAGAGTCTCCATCAGTCTGGTTGAATCTAGGTACCTTCAAGAGAAGAGTGAAGAGGCATTTTTAGCCAAGCGCTCTCCGACCTAGACCTCATCGTTGCTTTCCATCAGGCATGATTGTCGTCAAGCGCAAGCCTATTAAAAAGACTTCGCTCCATCATAACAGCCGCGTTTAATAAACGCCGTATGTGGCAGTCGCTGTCACTTGTCAGTGCAATTATCCACGGTGCGCGCCTCACAAAACGACTGCTCCAGTTTTGCAACGTTATCACTACAGTGTAAACTGCAAGCTTGTGTAACGCGACGCTTTACGTTATTATAATTATTATGTGCCTTACCACGCCATGTGTATTATTTTAAACGATTTGCTTCGAAAAAAGTATGACGAGTTTGTTCACACTTCTTTTGCACAACTTGTCAGGACTTAATATAATTATTATTTGTTTGGTAAAAATACGAGATTGATATTATTTCAATGTGATGTTTATGGATACGCCTGCCTATGTTAGATGCAGAGTGTCTCAGTACTTTAAATTTCAGTTTGCAATGTCGTATAACGCTTGTTTTTGTGGCTTGAGATTATAGTATCGCCCTCTACACTACAGTTAAAAACACAGTATATAAAGAAATCAAAATAGTAGGCCTAGCTTATAAGAAGAAGGCGAGTCATATTTCAACATCTCTATAATGGTGATAACTATTTCACTACTTAAAACTAAGTTTACGAGGGTTCGCAAACGCGCCCTGCCACTGAAAAGATGTCTGCAACAAACTGACCTAATTATATTATTTTATGTTAAACTGTTGGAAATAGGTATTATATGTTGACCTCATCAAAAGTCTTTCAATTAATCTCTTAATAACTTGAAGCCATCTTTAAGCTGATCATGCATCCCAGATGACGTATTAATATCAACTTACGTCAAATGACCTGAAACCAATGTCGCAACTTCGTCATTACGGTGTTGTTTGGCAATATGTAACGAGTAAAGACCAAATTAACGATAAACGAGTTAACAAGGCTAACTGACCGCGGTCTCAAATTGGGACTTGATGACTTTTATTTTCGTTCGGACGTCGATCTTGATTGATTAATACTTAGTTATTGACTTGGCGGTCATCAAACTTTGATCAATCTAAATTATTGACTACTTGTACCAATCTTCAATTACAATTTACCTACGTCACGGAATACATTATAGTACCTAACGGTTTCTGTACCGGCTCACTACTCAAGATGATTTAAAGAAATACCAACTCTATCGCTGACACTAAAGTGCAATCCCACCAAAAACATTCTGTAAAAAACTAGCCAAAGTCAAAATGGAGCTGCTTGTTTATCTCTAAAAAGTACTGAAATCTAGACAAAGTCGTGCCAAGTCTAAGAATCCTTACTGCGATTTCTTTATTATTATAGTTAATGTTGCGTGACTTGGCCGTTGAAGGGTACACAAGGGTTCAAACCAGGTGCTCCATGACACCATTGCACCAATCTGTCGCCAGAATTCATCGTCAATGAGTAGCGGTTCTTGGTCTTCAACGGCCAAGTCACACAACAAAAGAAATCGCAGTAAGGATTCTTAGACTTGGCACGACTTTGTCTAGATTTCAGTACTTTTTAGAGATAAACAAGCAGCTCCATTTTGACTTTGGCTAGTTTTTTACAGAATGTTTTTGGTGGGATTTCACTTCTTTTTGTAGAAACTTCAAAATATTACAAAATATTTCTGTCCGTTTTTCTAGAAACATTAACTGCATAAATAACTTTGTAATCTCATATAATTTATATGGAATTACAAAGTTATTAATGCAGTGATCACCAGGTACTCCAGATCTTCGATTATCCTAGTTTTTATAGTTTTCCCTTTATGTGGCCATTAAACCCTAACTCTGTACCAAATTTCAGCTCTCTGAGTTTATGGGAAGTACTAGTTCTATTTTGATGATCATGAGTGAGTCAGTCAGTCAGTGTCGAAAATGCGAAACTTTGCTTTCGCATAACTTCGGAACTATATGACCTACAGACTTGAAATTTTGGGTTTTAAGTATGTGATTATAGCTTACTGGATAGCGAAAATTTCAGCGTTCTGGTCTTATCCAGAGGTTCTCAAATAGGAGCCCGAAAATGCGGCGAAATGGTTCCTGTAAAGATGGTACGGCAGTTTTGCTTCGCGCTTTGACTTTGGCGGGGGCACTGCCGTGCCCCCTGATTCAGTTCGCAATAGCGCCTGGCCCCTCCTCCGCAAACAACACGCAACAAACGCAAAGTTGTGGTATCTTTCTATCGCGTAACTTTATCTCATTCAACGTACTAGGGATGCCTCGCAATCGGGCGCTAACGTGAGCAAAGTAGCCAATGCGCGGCAGCTGTCTGAAATTAGTACGTCAAGACGGCTACCTGTATTTCTTCGATCATCTGATAAGTGAACCTGGCCTGCCTACGTCTGAATTCGCTTGATGTGGTCCCGTTTAGCTTATCCTCATTAATAGGGACAGCACTCAGCAGTACTTGAATAAAATATACTTTAATATCTACCTGACGGTTCTTCGTCTTGAAGCTGTGTGAAACCTGTCAACCCACACTATATCAAATGAAATGTTACTATAGTTTAAAAGTGCCCTGGGGTGTTTAACATGCAGACAAGTAAGTTAATTACTAGGTTAACATGCTAAACGGTTTTTTGTACACCAATTAAGTTACAAATTGTTTCAACTTACTTAACACAGTTTTCTGCCGGCGGGATAAAAGTTTTTATTATACGACAAAAACACGGGTCTTGATGTTGAATAATAAATGTTAAATAAGATGTAATAATTGTATGTGCGCCACTTATTCTTAAAATATTTTTATGTAATGGGCCTGTAAGTTCTTATTTTTCTTTTTCAATAAAAATTCCACTACAGCGTATACAGAGTCATATTAAAAAATACAAAATATCTCTAGGCCTGTAGTTGTTTATGTTAAAACTAACAACTTTTCTTCTACGACTTTTCAAAATTAATTATTAATTTTTTTTCTGTCACTAATCACAATGTTAAAGGTGGCATCTGACTGAATAGAATTTAATGATATTTAAGGTTTTGGTGGTCCGTTAGTTGGTTGGCTTTCTGGCTAACTATGTATAATATGAACCTGAGGATTCGGTTTTCTGAAAGTTTTACATAAACTTTTTTCACAAAAATAGTAGCGCCATTTGTCAAAATTCCTACTAACTTCTGACTACGGCTACGACTGCTGCTGAGCGAACATGTTGGCTCTACTACTGGTGTCAAAACAAACATTTTTGGCACCAGTAAATACACGATATACTTACAGTAAATACAGGCGACATTTTGTCACGCGGTTCGCCGGGTCTGTGTTATATCATATGTCTATTTTTCTAACAAAAATACAAAAAACAAAGTTTTAAACTTGTTTTCTTGTATCTTTCTTGTACTCTTTCTTGTATTCTTTGTGCTTGTTTTGTTACCGAGAAAGCACAGTTACTCGAGTTATCATTGATGGGTAGCCATCGTTCAGGTATGTAAATATATTATTTAAGATGCGCCTCTCACAAACCAAATGCACCGTTATAAACGGATTCCACGATATTTGACCCTCAGAAAGTGTCACGTGGAAAAGGAATGTCGATTATTTACCGGATTTTAATAAACAATTTGAATTTTAACCATAAGTCATATTATTGAACTTTACTTGGAATAATAACGAACGACAACTCATTAGTATAAATCTTGGTTTAATCAAAATATCTCCCCTTTTATTAAATTGCATACACCATAATTGTCGTCTGCCAAAAAAAAGGACAAATCAAAATGTTTAATAAGATACTCGGTGCACTCAATAATATATTTTTTTTCTAGCCTTTTAGTTTTTAGGGTTTCTTTTGAGATAAAAAGAAAAAAAACGGAACCATTATATTATTTTATTTAGACTTTGTTTTATAATGTTAAGTCTCTTGATTGTAAGCTACAATTCTGTTTATATCTATAAAATAATCAGTTGCCCTGCAATGCGATATAGGTAGATATAATATTATGAAAATACATTATTTGTATAAAAGAGACATAGACAATGAGATCATAGACGGTAATGTGCTAATTGAACTATCGCGACGATTTACTGTGTAAATAGTACAGAAACTAAACCTCTATGCACGCCATCATAAAACAACGGTACAAATATTATGTCCAATATATTTTAGCTGACCCAAGACAGAAGTAGATTCATGCAAAAAATGTAATAACACTAAATAAATACATAACATTTAAGAATACGATAGTATAAGGGAACAAAATGGTGCTAACGTATGTATAAAGTGTATGTAGTGAGAGTGAACAGCAGAGTTGGAGCAATATGGAAGGCCACGCGGAATCGCGTAGTTCCAGAACAAGTGACTCTCCTGGCGATACTATGAACGACGTGTATGCGGCTTGGCGTAAGTTTTATACTCTATCCTGTCATTTAAACAGTCATTGAATTGCTTGTACCTATAAACCAAGTCATTCAATTATTCGTACCTTTAAACCAAGTCATACAATTATTCGTACCTTTAAACCAAGTCGTTCAATTATTCGTACCTTTAAACCAAGTCATTCAATTATTCGTACCTTTGAACCAATTCATTCAATTATTCGTACCTTTAAACCAAGTCGTTCAATTATTCGTACCTTTACACCAAGTCATTCAATTATCGTACCTTTAAACAAAGTCATTGAATTACTCGTACCTTTAAAGCGAGTCATTCAATTACTCGTAAACCTTTAAATCAAGTCATTCAATTATCTTCATCACTTAGAGTCGGGTCTCTTCTTAGAGTCAGAAGGGTTACCTGTCGTCACATGGCCAGTATACCGCTAAACCGTTCCAAACTGTGGATTGGCAGGCTTGACATACATTTGAGATCTTAATGAAAACTCCCAGGGCTGCAAGTTTCCTCACGGTGATTTCTTTTGCTTTGAACCTAGTTAAAGCGAACAGTTTGTTGATTAAATAGATTTTCTTGGAATTCAAATTCGCAAGACTCCATCCAAAATTATCCTTTAATCCTTTAGAAGTAGATTGAAACTTAAAAATATCTTTTACTAGAGGATATCGCCTAGCAATTGGAGTTCTCTCTACAGCTGTGTTAGAAAAATGTTACGGTTATTTTTTTTTCCTTCGGAGGCCAAATCTTCATGGACAACTTTTCGGTATTGCCGGACTCTTACCGTCTTCAATGTTGCCGTGTGTGTTAAGCCTAAACACGGAAACATTGTGGTCTTAAAACCTCCCATCATTTCTTCTTCTTTTCTCTTCTTCCTTCTCCATTTTCTTCATAATTTTCCTTATACAATCATCCATTGTTCTTCTTTTTTCTTTTATCTATTAAATTTCCAACGTTGCAGGCAAGTGGTAAATGTTCTGGCTGCGATAAACCAACTGGAGGGATGCGGGTTCACACCTCGTCGAGTGCGAATATTTTTTTTGTATTTCAATCTATTCTAAGTTTATAAAAATTATATCCTAGCGTCAGAAGCACTATTAAAAGATACTTACCTAAGGGTAAAGAGTTTGTCAAGTGCAACTGCAGCAACTGTGACACGTATAAAGTAGGTTACCGAAAGGCAACTACTAGTTTGTACTATGTCATAACAACTGTACTATCATGTACCTACTCGTATGTAGCAACACATATGACACTAGAACTAGCCGAGCGGCAATCTTAAGTGAAGGACACACGTTCTTATTTCGTTGGAAAAAGCAAAAATTGTTTCTAACTAAAATGTAATCTTTCTCGGCCATGATTAACTGCCCTTTGATGAGACGTCTTATGTGTCTGCCAGCGGTAACTTTCTATGCAATCAGGCTCTCCTGAAACAGCAATATTGCTAAAATAATTTAGTCGTCTGCAAGATATATGGCCGTATTGTACATGCCAGCCATAGACCATCCATCGTTGACAAATTGCAGATTGGGTGAAACCTGCAGCATCATGCCGATTGTACGATAGAACGGCTGGCATTAGTAAAAAGCTGTTAGCGCATTACATCTTTAGCCACCTTTCCTGGAAACAGCCAACCTTCAAACGCAATTAAATCGCTTATCTTCACAATCATGTCATTGCAGCATGCAGCAAAAGAACTCAGTATGTCGCATTGAATGGAAGTTAATTAATTGTTGCATTGTTTGTCGACAATGGCGTGGAGGTATCGGCGATTCTGTACCACTGACCTCAAACGTTCTGCGTGCTGTTCTGTCGACTGTTGCACTAACTAAACAAAGCTAAATCAGCTTATGCTAAACCGTTGCGTAATTCGACCTTGATTGAAAAGTAACAAGTCGTTATAATCGAGTTGGACAAAATCTCGCCTGCAGTCCTTCTCGGAATTTCCGTTTCAAATTCAGCATCAGTAGACTCGCCATTTTATCTCACGTGTCATAAAGATCTTTATGAAAAATGTGTTTATAATATAAGTATGATTCTATATGATCTGATTCTCGATTTGAATGAAGGTCAGATTGCTATCAGGATATCTCTGGAAAGAGTTCCAAAACCACGTTCAGGCACGTTATTTGATGGAGTTGAAGCATTTAAAATTACCGCCATAAATGGTTTGAATAAATAGCCGAGTGGCATTCGATATGTTCCAAAATTAATATAAAATGTAAATTGAACTTTATATAGAATCTATAAAATAAAACGGGTATATAGTATTCTACTAAATATTGTGCGCAAATAACAAATAATATACCTAAGTCAATAAGTAAGTATAACATCTATTTCATCATCATAAACAAAGATTCAAGGTTTCGCAAACGTTTTCAGTCTGTTTAGTATTCTATTTAGTATTCTAAGCATATTGTCATTTGTGATAATAATCTCGCCTATGACAATAGTCGCTGTTTCATATTGTTCACGATATAAAAATAAGTGTAACGCAATGTTGCTAAAAATAAAAATAAAAACTTTGAGCTAATGTGCTGCTTGTGCCTACCGGGTCTCCCAAAAACTTGCGCGTTGTTGCTGGTAAGTATCTCCAATCCACTGCATAGCTGAAGAGTCCTAAAGGATTGTTCTATCTTGGATTCCCTCAAAATTCTTTCTTGTCCCATTCTCAATAGGAAGTCAATTTAGCAGCGTCCCCTAGACTCCTGTATGAAGAGGGTGATGAATGATAACTTTGAAAACTATCTGATTAAATGGCGCTACCATTTGTCAAAATTCCTAGGCTACGGCTATACGGCTGCAGTGAGCGAACAACTGGTAGTTTACGTGGTGTCAGAACAAATCTTTTTCGCACCAGTGAACTGACGACATTTTGTCGCGCGGTTCGCCGGATCGCCGAAATACGCTACGCCAAGAGAACTGGAAAAATGTGATGTACGTTGAATCCAAAAATTTCTCAAATATGGCGTCGCGCGTCGTACATTTCGGTACCGCTGCCAGCACATACCGCTGTCGGTCGCCTACATTAGCGTCATTTTACAGTTATGACAAATTGAAAATCCGGCTTCAGGGCGGTGTCTAAAGATACATGCGTGGTGTTACTAACTGCTGATCCTTTATACTATGTTTTGACGACCTCCGTGGCGCAGGGGACGCACGCTCGGATTCGAGTGGGAGGTCGCGGGTTCGGTTCCAGCCACGGGCCACTTTGGAATTATATAATTTCTAAATTGCCTTAGGTCTGGTCTGATGGGCTTTGGCCATGGCTAGTTACCACCCTACCAGCAAAGACGTACCGCCAAGCGATTTAGCGTTCCGGTACGATGCTGTGTAGAAACCGTTGGGGGTGACATAACTTACCCCTTCCAAGTTGTACGCTAACATCTTCGGCTGCATCATCACTTACCATCCGGTGAGATCGCAGTCAAGTACTAACTTTTATAGCGTAAAAAAAAAAGTTAAATCAATGCTTTTTTTTATTTCGTTTATGGCTTTTGTTTGTGCCAAAGCAGCACTGAGCACTTCGCCAATGTCACGTGGGATGGAATAGCCACGGGGATTTGGTTGAAAAATTGAAATATTAAGATGTTTCGAGCTTCAAAGTTCCAATAGCCAGGGTTACGACGAATCAATGCTAGTCCCCCATTCTAAAACGTCACTCTCTATGTATTCCAGATGAGATGCTAGAGAGCGAGGGCGCGGGGCTGGCGGCGCGCGTGGCGGAGCTGGAGGTGCGCTGCTCGCGGCAGGCCGAGGAGCTGCTGTGCCTGCGCTCCACGCTCGCGGACGCGCTGCGGCGGCTCAACGCGCTGGAGGGCAGAGCGCCCGCCGCCGCCGGCGCGCTCAGGAATGGCACGTCTTACTCAGGTATTTCCTCGATATGTGTATTTTTTTTATAACGCGAGCAAACGAGCGGGTGGGTTATAAGCAATCAACGCCGCCCATGGATTTGCAGCACCAGAGGATTGCAAATGCTTTGCCGCCAACCCCATGGTGTAGCTATGAGGGAACACTATCGCGAGCAAAGAGCGGGTGGGTCACCTGATGTTAAGCAATCAACGCCACCCATGATATTGGATATTTGCAGCACCAGAGGATTGCAAATGCTTTGCTGCCAACCCCATGGTGTAGCTATGAGGGAACATTATAAACTGTACAAGCCCTGCCAGCGTGTAATCGTCCTAATAAAATGAAGTGCATTTTGAAATAAAGATGCCGACTCACATGCGCATATTTTGTAAAAAAAAAAACAAAAGTAAAATACACATTTTTAGCGTTTGTCGATGACAAGTCGATAAAGATTTTTGAAGTAAAAACGTCTTTAGCATTTTTGAGATGGATAAGCCATTGAACTCGCGACACTGTTACCGTGACCTCTGTATGTAAGTATGTATTTGTAGTCTGTTACTGATACTGGTAAAAAAAAACACAAAAGTAAAATACACATTTTTAGTATTTGTCGATGACAAGTCGATAAACGATTTTTGAAGTGAAAACGTCTTTAGCATTTTTGAGATGGATAAGCCATTGAACTCGCGACACTGTTACCGTGACCTCTGTATGTAAGTATTTGTAGTTTGTTGATACTTAGTGTGTGCCGCTGTTTTTTTTAACAAATTAAGTAGAAAATACCTAAAGCAAATAAATGTTGTTTGACAGGAACCACAGGCAGCACTCCTACGCGGGAGCTCAGGATCCGCCAGCCCTCCTACCGAGAGAGCGTCAAGCGTACCTCCAGCTACGGATCCAGTGCCTCTTCACTCTCACAAAGGCAAATATCACATAAGTATTACATACACTTAACTAAACTAATATATTTATCCTTTTTAACCGACTTCAAAAAAAAAGGAGGAGGTTCTCAATTCGTCGGCATCTTTTTTTTTTTTTTATGTATGTTCACCGATTACTCGAAGACGTGTAAACCGATTTGGAAAATTCTTTTTTTGATTGAAAGGGTATACTTCCAAGTTGGTCCCATTTTTTTTTTGGTCAGGATCTGATGATGGGATCCTGGAGAAGTCGAGGGAACTTTTCAAATTTTATATGGACACTTGAAACAATTTGAGTATTATTTGAAAGAGTAATATTTTCCAAGTTGTCCCATAGTCATCAGGTCAGGATCTGATCATGGGATACTGGTGAAATCGAGGGAACTCTTCAAATTTTGCTAATATACTTGAAGCGATTTGGGTATTTTTTTATAGTGACTAGTGCATTTGCTTGCAGATGCTGACTTAATGACTATAGCCATCAAGTCAGGTTCTGATGATAGGATCTCGGAAAAATTGAGGGAACTCTTCAGATTTTATAAGCGCACTTCAAGCGATTTGGGCATTTTTTTCAATGCCCTGTGCGTTTGTTGTTTTCCACCAAAAAGTAAAAAATAAAATGGAAAATTCTTTTCAAAAAAACCGACTTCAAATGCCACTACAAAGAGTGAAATAATTTTTCAATGTAGGTACACCAATTCGAAATCGGGCAATTCGTACTATCATAGTCCTTCATATTAATCGCCCGACTTCGAATTGGTGTACCTACATTGAAAAATTATTAAATACACGAAAAATCGCGTGGCTTTTTTGGTTCACTTATCCTATTCTTCTTTTCTGCAATTGGTTTGTATATCAGCAGCATTGCCTCACATCAAGATTCCATTGAACCATATATTTATGGTTCAATGGAACCAACATTCCAGTTCCAAGAGCTAAGACATGCAATCGCCCGTAAGAGCGTATGTTGAACACAGTTAATGCAGATTCAAGGTCATAAATTAAATTCCCAAGAAGGGGTAAAGTGGGAAAGAATTCAGAAATGAAGCGGAGCCCTTTAATGGAATAACGATCACTCAAACGATCAGTATATCTAGTATACGCACTCCAACGCATAAAATTTATAAAGATCAACTTTATTATCCCTTGAAATGAGAGGTTTGTGCTTTCACTTTGTCTCATCGAAATATCAGCCGTGCTATTCTGCAAAACAGCGACGAGCGTACATCTCTGCACCTATGAATTTGTCAGTTGTAATAGAGTACAATTTTGCTTGCCATATTCGGGTTGGCAGCTGTCTGGCAGCTATTTCATTTTGTAGAATAGCACAGCAGAGCGAATGGGATGGAATTAAACCCGTAGAACTTATCAAGAAAATTCATCACTGTTCCAGACGCGGTCCACAGCATCAATCAACAGGGTCCCTACAGTCAGACTCGCCTGCGTCGTCCTCCTCCCTGTCCCCCGCGCCGTCGCCGTCCCCCCGCGCCACTCCCGCGCCACACACGCCCCACACAGTACAGCCTTACAGGTAAATTATGTTAGTTACATGTGCAGTACAGGTAAACTATGTTAGTTACACGTGAAGGACAAGTAGACTGTGTTAGTTACACGTGCAGGGCAGGTAAACTATGTTAGTGACACGTATAGGATAAACAGTCAATATGGCTCTACAGTCAGACTCAACAGTCAGTCAGTACGCCGCACACAGTACAACGTTACAGGTAAACTATGTTAGTTACACGTGTAGGACAGGTAAACTATGTTAATTACACGTGTTGGACAGGTAAAGTATGTTAGTTACACGTGAAGAATCAACAGTCGACATGTCTCTACAGTCAGACTCAACGCTCGGCGTCGCTGTACGCCGCACACAGTACAAGCTTACAGGTAAACTATGTTAGTTACACGTGAAAGACAGGTAAACTATGTTAGTGTCACGTGAAGGATCAACAGTCAATTAGGCTGTACAGTCAGTCTCAACGCTCGGAGTCATCTCTTCGCTGAACGCCGCACACAGTACAGCCTTACAGGAAAACTATGTGAGTTACACGTGAAGGACAGGTAAACCATGTTAGTTACACGTGAAGGATCAACAGTCAACAGGGTCTCTACTTTACAATCAGAATCTCTAGCAACGACTTCTCTGGCATAGCGTGGTGTGATTTAAGAGATCCTGGGTTCCCTTCCAATTTGGGATGTTATAATTTCCAATATGAACCATGTATGTTACACGATACGACCAATTACCAAAGCCAGTTCAGGCAAACTAGCGTCCCGATGCCAAAAAATAATATTAGAAAAATTGGGATTAAAGTAACAATAAACAGCGATGTTATTTCGCAACGCGTCCGGATAAAAGGAAATTACTTTTTGTTATGAATCTATTTTTAGGTTTATTGTTTGATTAGATAGGATCGGACCGATTTCATCTAGACTTTGCAATATTGCCGCAAAATACCAGACTTGTTGCGTTGCTAAGCCTTTGTTATAAATGGAAATCGCTAGTCAACTTACGGATTCTAATTTTTTTCGTTTATTCATAATCATTATTATTGCAATGGTAAGTAATCTATTGAACATTCACAGAATTAATAGATCTTGTACATTCATTTGCCCTTGTAGAAATTCAGTATAATAATTTAGTTTTAGTAGCATTAGAATTTAATGTTTATTCATAAAATATAATACGTACCTACCCCATTTTGTTGCAATCACTCTTTTTCCCTGATGGAATTATAGTTATCATAACAGTGATATAACAGTTCAGGCAAAATAACAATTGATTTGACCTGATATTCATTTGATTAAATGTTTATCAAAAAAGTTTTTTTTCTAAATGACACAATGTAAATTGATCTTCTAATTTGCATACTAAAACGGTGAAATATTTGTTGGAAATTACCTACCATCCACGGTAAGTACCTGCCAATATTGAAGAACATGCAAATATTGATTTATTTTCCCTGAACTAAACAACATGTAGTTAAGCTAACAAAGATGTTATATTAATGAACAAGTCAGTTGAAACTCTAGCACGACTAATAGAAAATTTAACTTGATTTTTTTTACCATGTAAAAGCTACTCTCTGTTGCGTCGATAAACACCAGTTAAAGTTCTAACTGTAAAGCGACTAATCATGATGCTTTCAAACTTAATTGCAACTCTATCTTACATAATAACTAGCTGACCCGGAAAACTTTGTTTTGCCATATAAATTATTTCATGAAAATTGGTCAAGCCGTTTCGGAAAAGTTTTATTACAAACTCTTACATCAAAGATTAGGGTGCAATCCTAGATGGGCCCTAAGCCTTACATTGCGCACATCAAAAACGTCCACAAATATGTTGAGTGAGTGCTCTCAACATGCTATAGTTTCACTTGTGTCAAAGAGAGTGACAACGTGTCACACAAGACAAAAACGTGGACGTTTTTGGAGGTTTAGGGCCCATCTAGCGATTTAAATCTTCGGTGCAATCCAGTTTTGCGCTATTCCACACGAGCATTGTTACAAGTGCCTAAGTTCAAAACCTTGTTCATTACTATGTCATCTTTGCAAACTACTTCATCATCGCTTGTAGCGCCATCTGTAGGCTGTAGCGCGTCCCATGTATGTTGCGTAGATCTCGCAATAACTCCACGTCGGCGTCGAGCCGGCAGGACGTGCAGTCTCCGTCGCCTGCCGCCACCAGCCTCACCAAGCGGTGGAACTCCACGGGAGACTTCAACGCGCAGGGATTGCTGCCCAGTGCCAGGTTCGCTCATCACTATAGATATAGATATGACGACCTCCGTGGTTGAGTGGTTAGCGTGCCGGTTTTCAAGGCGCCGCCATCTCTGAGGTTCCGGGTTCGATCCCCGGCCGGGGCAATGTAGAAAAATAACTTTTCTACATTGTCTCGGGTCTGGGTGTTGTGGTACCTTCGTTGTTTCTGATTTCCATAATACAAGTGCATAAGCTACTTACTATGGGATCGGAGCAATGTATGTGATGTTGTCCTCTATATATTTTATTATATTTATTTCAATGCATGACGTCGCATCCATGTTTCATTCGATTCAGAGTCCCCACTCTGTCAAACTTCATACGAGTCGAATGAAACATTACGATTTTGATGGGTCCACTAAGAGTACAGTAAGGGAACGAAAAGGTTCGTCAATTTTCAAACAGATTCGTTTGCACTAGTCGATTGTTTTGGTATGTTGACATTATAGAATCTACAGTACTTGTGCAAGCGAAAATCAACACTAAGGTGACGAACCTTTTCATTCCGCGACTATACCTTCAAGGTGTCCACACGAACACAATTCGTGTTGTGTGGACCGACTTACAAGCCTCGAACGAGCGCGCTGCGAGCATTTCGTTCGTGCTCGGCTGCGTTCTGCCTGTTGTCGGTTTTTGTCGAACACAAAGGGATTGGAGGACAGTGATCGTTGTAGGTTCGTTGTACGTCCACACTTGACGCCGAGAACGGCTCCGCTTGTGCTCCGCTCGTGCTCGGTTCGTCTAGCGTAGACCTAACAGTGTGGGACGCGACGTCGTGGATTGATATATCTATACTTACATCATCATCGAGTGCCACTTTACAGCATAAAAGGTTATTTATGCGATTTTGGTGACCTGCAGGTTGAAAACTATAAATAACTACGTTTACTTTCAAATTTAAACGACGTTCAGAAGCAGAAACATGATTGGAGGAAATTTTCTCGTTAAGGTAGCTATCAGTTCAGAGCGTTTTTGGATATTATTATTACCGATACGTTAAAATAAAAATTACAATTATATCCCAAGTTTCCGATAAAAATTAGAAGGAGAGATATTTTGGAGCAACTTTTGGGAGAACTTTCTTTTGAGAGAATTTTATCCAATCGTGTTTCTGCTTCAGAGCGATTTTAGATTAAAGACCCAAAATACATGACTTTTAAATTTTAATGTAATTATCTTAAACTCCAGGTCACTAAAAATCACTTAAATCTCCGTCTACGCCGCAGCGAGCGCCTACTGTAGCAGTAGTACTGAATAATAGTCCCCAGCTTTGTTTTTATTTAAATGCATAGTTGGATACCTGCTATTTCCATCTATAGTTAATTGAAATTTGCATAGTAAATTATCCTGACGTTAAAGAATTCACTACGTAGGCTCATAAATATTAATGCCACATCTTCAGACGCTCATTTATTTAGATAACAATCCATGTTATTCGTTATATCCACTTATTTCTAATAGCTCAGATCTTAGCAAAACAAGCGAAGCTAATTTCGCTTTACCTGAACAATACTGGTAATTCGCAAACGAGAGCATATCTAATTGTATTTATTCGAACACCGAAATAAAGAGCGACTATTTTGGTAGCTTGGATTTTATCCGTCATGGTCGATTGCAATATAACGGCAGAAATTATAAAGCTGAATTATTTCTTTAAAAAAATCTGCTTCAGTTGACATGGCCGTAGTCGCAATGTCTCGCTGCCTACGTGCAATGAAATGTAGAATCGGGCCGCCTCTTGATGTGCTCTCTGTCACACATACGGCCTTTACCGCAGACTTGCTGGGCAACAAGCGCCGTCCTGTGTCCTCATTTTATAGCCCCGCAGGCAGCGAGCTATTGCGCCGATTGCAGTATACCTATACTACACGACTAACAATTTTCCGCAAGCAAGGACATAGGTATTGTTATTTATGATAGAAAGTATATTGCGGTGTCTTACTCTCATAAAATCTTTATTTTTCACGTAGGCTCTTATGAAAAGTCAAAACTCTACCGCCAGGTTCGGAAGGCAGGTCTGCACCGAGAAGAAATGGCAACAAACTCGGCGCTTGCTCTTTTTAAAAAAAATCATCATTTCACATTTTTCTTTTATTATTATAGTATGGAAAATATTACATATATATCTAAGATATATCGTGAGTTGGAAGCATATCGCTATCATTCCAAGAATCCTTGTCATTTAAAATTCTTCGATGGATAGACAAGGAATGTATTTGTGTTTGAGATCTCCTATGGTCTAATTGTTTCATTAATGCGCTTACAGGATTTTCTTAGTAACATATTGCATAGGAATCAAATTTTATTTTATTTTTTTGAGTTTTTAGTCTTACTTTTTACTTTTTTTTGAACCACTTGTTATAAAGCTGTATAAAGCTACACAAAGAGTTTATTTTTGATGTTTTTTTATATTATTTTTTTGATTCCTTTAGGTTTACAACAACCAAGTCCTTGCTTAACTTATATTCAAAGCAGTCGACGCAAAACGGGCCTATTTTGAAACACGGGTGAGTTTCCATAATATTCCGTTGGTGATGGGGTTTGGTGCAAGTTTCCGTTTGGAAATGTGATAATGTTGGTGATGGTTTTTTTTTAATTTTTACTAACGAATTTGGGCTTGGTGTGGTGTGGCACTAATGTTAAATAATATTTTTGAATTTTTGCCACTATTCTAACGATTTTGTGTGTGTGTGATAATTTATTTATAAATCGTCCGATATATTTGGATCCACGGAAGACCAGCGCTACGACCGTGGGGCAAATCCAGGCTTCACGGACGTAGCAAACGCTGAGTGGACTCCATTTTGGAATCACACAATTTCACACATAAGTAACTATGATGTATTCTGACGGACTATGTGATTCCGAATAACCGTTTTTTCTTTCTTTCTTTCTTCTACAGTAAGATTTTAACAATCCATATTAAAATCTTGGTATTAAATCTTGATATTTTTCATGTTTCAAATATTTTTCTAAATATCCGATTTACGTAGCGAAAGAGATGATGCTATTTCCGTTTATTGGCAGTGAATAATAATTAGCAAGTTATTACGGAAAAATTAAAGAACTGTAAATTTGTAAATGAACATTTTTCTTTTAAAGCTAATACAAAAGAACTTATATTTATCGTATAGCTCTAGCTTCAATTTTTCAGAATTTTGTACCATTTTTGTGAAAAATATGTGTCAGAAACAACTACAAAAGCAGTTTGAAACACCTACACAATACACGGTCATTACTCATTAGTGATTCTAAACGGTTATTGTTGCCAGTAGATCATTGTCGTCGCTGTCAAGTGGTATTTAATGATTTTCCCACAAAAAACCATTTATCAGGCTCCTTTATAAATGTATAAGGAAATGATTCGTGATTTTTTTTCCATATTTGTGTCAGCACTAAGTTCTAAAAATCGTCTAGTTCCAAAGAATAAATGAGCTCATAAGTGCTCATTTCTCTTCACACCAGTCCTGCTTAATTAAGTTGACCATCTGATCAGTAAAAAAACAGTTTCTATGAATATACTTACTGGCTTTTACCAACCATTATTATTATTGTCGAAGAGATCTGCTTTGCTGCAAATTCTATCACTAAGCAAGCCATCGCAAGACAATATCGCCTCTCCATGTAGCTTACTCGATTATGATAGGTATCAGTACTATCACAGTGTTAAAAGATCGTAGGATACAATACTCGTATCTTTAAATTACTGTGCTTCTATATAGTTTTTATGCCATCGTTCGAAGTGTCGCCGCTATTTGTCGCTTCGTCTCCAGCGATTTTTCGCATGGCCTAGCATAAACAATAACGCACTCTTCTCTCTTTAGTTTTTAAGACCCCGAAGCAAAAAGAGGGGTGTTATAAGTTTGACGTCGATGTCTGTCTGTTCACACGTGTGTCTGTCTGTAGCATCGTAGCTCTCAAACGGATGGACCGATTTCGATGCGGGTTTTTTTCATTAGAAAGCCAGTTTCCTTGTGGTGTTTTTTAGTTATTTTTGGTCAATCCAGCAGTTTAGGAGTATGAGCTCTTTTTTTTTAAAGATTTAAGGCATTTTTGGCATATCATTATTCAATTAACTGCTTCACGCGTGAAAGTGTTATAATTGTTAAATGACAATAGTAAGGGTCTTTTCAATTTTTAATTTAATTACTTAGTTATTTCCATGAGATTATTAACAAAGGTCGGAACCAATGGGCTATCGTTGCCCTCGCTTGTTTAGCGCTTCGTATGACTTGTCTATAATGCCCCATAATTCGGTTGGTTACAAATAAATTGGCCATTCCGAAGTGTATTGAATGTTTAATTCGTAGATTGGCTACAGCAAGTCTTGCGTGACGGACGATGGACTATAATGGGAGTATCGCTAAATATTCTAGCAGCTATAGCCTCACCAATTGACAATGACCTTGCAAGACCACTCCCACGAAGGTTCTCGGACTAATACAAAACTCCTCCAGCGTAGAAGGCTATAAATAATTGGCACCACTGGTAGAAACCTGCTAAAATTTAATATATTGCATAAGACCTGCATGTGTGATGTGAGTTTTTAAATCTACATCATGTCATTTGCTTGTAACTAATAGCGAATTGGATCAAACATCTGCCAATCGGATATCATGCGTTTGAACGAGGGCATTTAGTAATCAAGGACTTCGGCCTTCGATTTTAGTTTGAGTTCCCACTTTTCGGAGTTACGCGTGTTTGTATTGTGGCACCTTATTACTTCATAGCCCACGACGCTCGCCATGTGCGGGTTAGCAGTTTCAAACACATTTCATGAACATTAATGGAAAACTCTCAGGGAAGCCGGTTTCCTCATAATGTTTTTCTTCAACGTGAAGGAAGAGATTATGAACTCCCAATTTGTGACTTGGGAGTGTATCTTCTATAGGATGTGTACCGACTACTTACATATCACTAGTTTATCATTGCTAGACAGCACTAATAATTACTCTTTGATAAAATAGAATAATTGTGGAATGTGGATAGAATTGAGTATCTACCTGCTGATGTGTTTAAGGGACTGAATAGCATAATTGGATCAAATTAAGAGGTAAAATTGTTTGTTGACTTTACTTCGTTAATTAATTTCGGTTGGATGGTCTATTTTTCTCGTTTGTCTTTGCATACGTTTCCATCAGTTACCTGAATAAAACAAAAGTCATCTTTGTAGGTCTGTGACTCACAATGATAGTAGTCTGTTCTATTAACTCTATCAATCATCTGAGTCGGACAAGATTTTCGTAATTTATACATTGTAGATAAACCATTGATGGTTTGTGCTAGAAGCATGAATAAATCAATGGTGCACAACCAGCAATTGAAGCTACAACAATTAAAATGCTGATGAGGTCATTATGTGGTTTTCACGCAAATTCCTCGATGACAGCGTTGTAGTATACCATTACTGGTTTTGTTGGAAACGTTTGTTACCACAAGGCGCATAACCAGCAATGGTTGCTATAACAGCTGTAAACTCTCACGTAGAGTACAGTAAGGTCATTCGTTGTTGTTCACGCGCAGTCTGCGAATGTTTTTCCCGCAAGCCGGCTGTTTGAATCGCGACTCAGTGACTTTTAACTTTTAAACCGGTTCAAAAAGTTGTTGCGTTAAAACTTCTGCCTTATTTGGGAATAAAAAAAGTTGATACCAATGGACGACAGGTAGGTAATAACTTACGTAATAGGCCTATAATGCCTTACCAGTTATCAGTATCATAGATAACACCTTTACAGTTTAAACCTATGTGAGAAAATGCTAAAATTGGGATATGTATACTGAATTTCGAAGACATCCCTTTTGGATTTTTTTTAATCTTTCTGAAGTAAGAAACAGGTTTAACAAGTTGTGTTGGCACGGTCTATCCTTTTTTTCTTCTTTTTAATTATTTTTTTATTAGAATTTTTATGCAGTATCGATTCATAATTTTTTTAAAGATTCGTTTGAATGATTAATATTTACTACCACTTTTCATAAATGATTACAGTTTTTGTATTTGGATAAAAAGCTTTTTGAGTCAATTTACCTAAAAGCATTCATTACTCTATGATGCTTATCACAGACCAACTGGAAATTAAACTATTTTATTTTTATTTAAGATTATTTTATAGCAACTTTTTCATTAATACAGTTTTGGCCCAATTCACCTAAAAGCTTTCATTACTTTATGATTTCTACGATGCTTATCAGAGACTAACTATAAATTAAACAACTTTTTTTATTTTAGATTATTTTTATCGCTTAATTAGTCGGGAGCTTGTCATAGGAGCTTGTAGAACTGCGTGGGAGCTTTAATTTTTGGGAATTTTGGTCAGCGCCGAGCTTGGAGCAGTGACGTCTGACGTCAGAATGTCATTCACCCCGATGTAAGTCGCTTGCTATTGTTAACGCATCGCAACACAGCGGTATCGCAAATCGCAATGAACGCTTTCTTTGTCTCTGTTTATTTTTTATCTGTGGAAATGCAATATGGTAGGTTATACTTGGTAGGTTAGTAAACCTACCATTTACCAAGTATTTCACTCCCGTTAAATAGCGACGGGTTTATGTTTTATGTGGTTCAATTTGTAAGCTAATAAGACATAAGTAAATACGCTTATGGCCGTAAAATTGCGGCTATGCCAGTATCATCTTCAAGCGTTTATAAAAAAATCTTTGCAAAAGACGTAAAGATAATAAATACTGCCATCCTCGCAATTTGACTTCCAAAGCCTATTATGTCTAACTAGCGTACCTACAGTACAAAACTACGAAAGCGGGCAGACTTGATAAACATTTGGTTTTTTTTTCAGCAAATAATAATAATTCATGTAATTTTTGATAAAATGAGTATAGGCAAGTACTAGGTATATAATATACTAGTAATATACTAACCATAGGATGTACGACAACCGTATATCTGTGGGTAAAAAGCTTTTAATTTTATATTATGTTAACTTTTATATTTATTCATTGTAGGTACACACCATTGTAACTGTACGTATATTAACCATAATAAGCTTATCTACTAATATAAAGTTTATTGTGATCAGTATCATATTATTCTTTTGTTGTTTTAGCATTTTAATAACAAAGCTGCACACAACATGTATAAGTAGGTATATTCTTAGGAAGTAGTTAATTGCGTGATCCAGGTATGTCGGAGCAGATAGGCAGGTGTATAGTTACACGCAAGTCTAAGTCATATACAAAAAGATATTTAGGTATTATTATTATTATCCTATAGGTAAATATTTATATGTTTATGAATTCTTATACAGTAAGTAAGGTGCAAAGCCTGATTTTGTTTCTATCAACTTGTAATACCTATGTATGTAGGTACTCATACTACGTTTATTTTTTTAACTAAAGGCCAAATTAGGACTAAGCTAATTCAGCACATTGGTAAGCCTATAACGTCCTGAATTATATAGATATTAAGAAAAATATAGAGAGTATGCTGATGAAAATCTGGTATTATGCTCTAATGCGATTTTTTTCCGGCTGTTCTCAAGAATCTGCCTTCCGAACACAATGGTAATATGAAATATCGGTTTTGTGAAAAACAAATATTTTGTATTGACGCACCAATCTTTGTATTGTAGCACCCACACCTGTCAGTACAACGAGGAAGATGGCTGCATGCGGATGTTCCTGCGGGGTCGACCCGTGGTGCTGTACGCGCCGAGCGACCACGACAACTTGGACCCCGCGAAGGTCGCACCTCCACCCCAGAACAAGCTCAAGTTAGAGTGGGTGTATGGATACAGGTTAGTGAATGAACACACCCATCTTGGTATTGTATCACCCACACCTGTCAATACAACGGGAGGATGGCTGCATGCGGATGTTCCTGCGGGGTCGGCCCGTGGTGCTGTACGCGCCGAGCGACCACGACAACTTGGACCCCGCGAAGGTCGCACCTCCACCCCAGAACAAGCTCAAGTTAGAGTGGGTGTATGGATACAGGTTAGTGAATGAACCCACCCATCTTGGTATTGTATCACCCACACCTGTCAGTACAACGAGGAAGATGGCTGCATGCGGATGTTCCTGCGGGGTCGGCCCGTGGTGCTGTACGCGCCGAGCGACCACGACAACTTGGACCCCGCGAAGGTCGCACCTCCACCCCAGAACAAGCTCAAGTTAGAGTGGGTGTATGGATACAGGTTAGTGAAAGAACCCACCTGACCCATCTTTGTATTGTATCACCCACCCCTGTCAGAACAACAAGGATTCTTATAAGTGTATAGAAGACAGGGAGTAGAAAAGAAATAATAGGTGAAAAATCGGAGTTAGCTGAAATGACAAATAACTTAAATGACATAGCTGTTTTATATTTTGCGTTAAACCAATATATCACATTTTTAGACATTTCTACACAAATAATAGCATTCTCCACTACAATTTACAAATCATTCATCGCCATTATTTGTTAAAGGCATATAGGTACCACATCCATTGTTCAACTTTAAAGCGTTGGTAAATATTTATTGTATTTTATCAAACGCGTCTAAATAGCGGTGCTGTATCGATTTAGTTAAATACCAGATAAAAAATCAAGGTCAGTTATTAAGGCTAGGGCACGGCGGATATACCTAACTCATTATTCATAGCGTGGCACGCCGCATGTTTTTCGTAATTAAGTCAAATTTAAATGGGGAAATGTACGCGTACTAATCACTACATGTTTCAAAAAATAACGAGTGAGTTTTGTGGAACACTCGGTTGAAACGAAGTTCATCCATCGCTCGATAGATAGCGCTGTGAGAAGTTAGCTCATACTAAATCAAAGCTTGGTAGATAAGTACTTCTTGTTTTTGGACACAATTAATATTTCCCTTATGGTTTAGACTTTAGACTATGAACTTTCGTGATTTAAGTGATGAAAAAACTAGTTCCTTTTGCCTAGCCCCCAGTCCTGTGTATCGTCTTAAAACAAACTTAGTTCAACTAGGTGACACCCCCTCCATCTCCATGCCTCCTCTTGCATGGGGCGCGCAGCACTATGCTGAGTTGGGGCCCATTTCTGGGTTGTGCCACACATGACAAGCGGTGTCTGGTGCTTCCGTCACTTGAGCAACAGTCTAGTATTTGTTGCCCAGGTGGTGGAAGCTTCAGACAACGTTTTAGTACATGAGTGTGTACTTTGTTTTATGTGTGGCATAATGTGTGGAAATAAACATATTTTTCTTTCTTTTCTTTTCTTTTCTTTTCTCCCTCCTCCAACTTTGCAGGGTTGGTAAAGAAAGTAGACCTTTCCTTATTTTTTGTCTATATTCAGAAAACTTCTGTGAAAGATTGGAAAATCGGTGCACACTGCACAGTTTTCTTGGTCCAAACGGTCCAAAGCCACGTTTGCTTTGCTTTGTTTGCTGCTCTGTTGGGATGAATAAATAATAAATAGAGGTGTTTGAAGTAGGTATAGCGGACAAAGAATTGATATAACGATACAGATAGTGACTATAGAAAAATATATACAATAGTCACGTTAGGTTTATCCGTTATTATCCAGTAACCAGTATACTCAAGGGAATTACCTTTAATAAACTAGTACACGCCTAATATATTAAATAATGAAATGTTCTAAAAGCACCCCAGAGAGATTACGTAGGTCACGACATACCTCATAATCTAAATTAGTTATTCACAAAACAATTACGTATGTGGAACCTATTTTGAAACAAAAATAACCTTCGATGTACGAGTTTGAACTGCGCAGTGCATACTAACTATTGCTCTAGTTAGTGATAATGCAGAGTTATTTTCCAATTGACATGAAGACTACCAGCGACGATTACCACCCACGTACTCGCGCGTACAATTGTCAAAAAATAATTGGCTGGGCTCAATAATCGTTAAACACTGTAATATACAAACTTGTCGATCAGTGTAATATACACCAGGTCCATGGCGAAACAAAAAGGAAAAGATACAGCCTTGCTAAATAGGTACACCGAATTTAGCTAAGCGACACCATCCAGGATCTCTCAGGTGTTTCTTCCCTGGTATCAATAAGTGCCTGAAGATTAAAGCTTTTCAAACTTCTGTAAATAAGCAGTGATAAGCTTATGATATACGCGTGCTATGGGTGTTAAACTTGGTCACTTGTGTGGAATCTTAACATACTCCAAAGGGATAGAAACAGATGCGCTCGGAGAGGCTCTTGTCATTTGATCAAATACATTTAGTCACTCCAAAATTGGAATAGATTTAGATTACAATCTGCTAGATCCACTAAGTGTTCCAAAAACGTCTCTATTGGGGAGTTCCATCCACCTCGTTTGACATAGAGACTTTTTCAGCCATCCATCAACACACATTTAACACACATTTAACAGGTGAATTACCTCATCTAGTGATAGAAAAAATGGCACATTATAGGTATGCACAACTAATCACCGTGGATGAAAAAATATGGACTGAATTCTCGACAACATTACGGGCATGACTTGTATTGTAAAAGGTAAATCTCCTACAAATTAAGACATACATAGTTTAATGACACGGCTGGTGAGTTGTGGACTGGTGCACCTCTCTCAAGGCTGCTCCGCTTGAGTGACCAACTGTGTAACTCAGATGATGACCGCCGCTCAACTCCTGCTGGATAACAATGAAAGGAAATTAGGTTGCTCTTCAATTGGTGTATGAGTTACAGTTAATATAAAGATTTGTATAGGATGGATACTTGGATTCTTTACTGAGATATGGCACTTTGGAAACCTAAAAATAAAAAATAAATATAAATGTTCATTATTTTAACATAGGCTTAACTTACAGGCGCTTATAACTTACAACCGATATTTATAATAATCTGTAAATATTTTTATCTGCTTGATAGACATCACAAAACCATAGAGTTATCGTCGCTCTCGCTCCGACTAGATAGAGCCCTTCCTAACAAGTAACAACGACAGCTCCGTGAGTGCGGCAGCTTTTTCTTGCTGTATGAGTGTGTCAATTTGAAATGTGTATGGTGCACTGATGCTAGTGTGCGTGAAAAATTGTGTAACGACGGCTCGGGTATGCCAAATTAGACAAAGTATTTACTGCCGCATTGTAGAAGTCACGGGCGGCCTATTGGACCTCTATGGAAAAAAAAAGGTATCGAAAAGCACATATTTTTTGCTAATAGATTCTATCGTTAGAAGTTACGACGAAATAACAGGTGTTCTTTCGTTGTTTTAACCTAAGAATTTTACGAATAAAGCAGCACACCCCGGCCTACTGATGGAACGATTTTCCTTTGCCGCAGAGGCAAAGACTGCCGCAGCAACCTGTACCTGCTGCCCACGGGGGAGATCGTGTACTTCGTGGCGGCTGTGGTGGTGCTGTTCAACGTGGAGGAGCAGTGCCAGCGGCACTACACGGGCCACACCGACGACGTCAAGTGCATCGCCGTGCACCCCAACAAGCTGGTGATCGCCAGCGGCCAGTGCGCCGGCCACGACCGACTGGACGCCAGGGTGAGTTGTCATCAACTATCGAATTGTATTTAATAAATTAAATATGACAAAGCTTAAATTTGAACATAAATAAACACTGTCGGTATCTGCACCGTTAACAAGAATTGCGCGTCCGCCATCTTGGATTTTAAAATGGATGTCACTTTCGTTAACAACGCCCCTGTAGCAATGTAAAAAATTTAGAGGACGCGTTTAACGTGAATATTCCCCTGCAAGTAAAAAGATATTTTTTGCTCTGTTTGCCTTACTTCAAACCTCCCTACAGCCCCACGTGCGAGTATGGAACTCGGTCTCCCTGGCGACCCTTGCGGTGATAGGCGCGGGGCACATGGAGCGCGCGGTGGCGTGCGTGACGTTCTCGCGCGCGGACGGCGGCTCGCTGCTCGCCTGCGTGGACGACGGCCCCGACCACACCATCTCCGTGTGGGAGTGGCAGCGAGACAAGCACTGCCTCGCTGAGACTAAGGTCAGTGTCTCTAGCGACGCTGGCGGTGATAGGCGCGGGGCACATGGAGCGCGCGGTGGCGTGCGTGACGTTCTCGCGCGCGGACGGCGGCTCGCTGCTCGCCTGCGTGGACGACGGCCCCGACCACACCATCTCCGTGTGGGAGTGGCAGCGAGACAAGCACTGCCTCGCTGAGACTAAGGTCAGTGTCTCTAGCGACGCTGGCGGTGATAGGCGCGGGGCACATGGAGCGCGCGGTGGCGTGCGTGACGTTCTCGCGCGCGGACGGCGGCTCGCTGCTCGCCTGCGTGGACGACGGCCCCGACCACACCATCTCCGTGTGGGAGTGGCAGCGAGACAAGCACTGCCTCGCTGAGACTAAGGTAAGGACTAAGGATGTTCACAAGGGCGAGATCCTTTTCACCCTGGCTATCTTGTTCGGATTTGAAATGGGATATCATTTTTGTAATCAGTAGGCTGATTCTGTTTCGCTCAGTTGGTTAGTTAGCCTTCTTGTCCTCTTTTCCTCAAAATCCTCAATAGGATGTGGCCCAGTGATAAACCTTTGGGAATCTTGACGATAGTCGATACCCACCATAAACATCTATGTTTTACAAGAAGTGCCCATCCGCCATGTTGGATCATGGCTTCATATTTGTAATTAAAACCTTGAAAAATTTGAAACACCCACATCCACACCCTTGTCCCAAAAACTTCAGTCTGACTTCTTGGTTGTAATAGTATTGAAAATTTTCCCTTTGAAATAATCTATGATCTGTGGTCGCCAGTGCTCGGTGGACACGGTGGTGGCGGCGGAGTTCCACCCGCTGGACCGCAACCAGATCGTGACGTGCGGCAAGAGCCACATCGCGTTCTGGACCCTGGACGCGTCCAACGTGCTGTACAAGCGCATGGGCGTGTTCGAGACGCGCGACAAGCCCAAGTACGTCACGTGCCTGGGCTTCAACCACAACGGTGAGCTACTTATACCACCGAATACTAACCAGCTTCTGATAAGGCAACTTGGTCAATGAAAGTGGCAAAGGCTAGCGCGCCGAGTTCTTTCGTAAATATGACTGCTTCAAGAAAATTTAAAAAGGCCAGTGTTTCCTTAATGTTGTATAAACAAACTCGTTTAGAGCCGGCAACGCATATTTTGCAAACGCAGTACTGCAAATATCCTTGGGCGGCCTCGTTTATTTAACACCAAGTGACCCGCCTGCTGAAAAAGACTTCCGTAATTTTTGTAACTCACATATATTTCTCTTAGTCTTTCTCAGATTATTCTCGGACTGCATCCATATTTACCATCTCAAAGGATACTTGCATTTAGACCAATGTTTCCTTAATGTTGTATAAACAAACTCCTTTAGAGCCGGCAACGCATATTTTGCAAACGCAGTACTGCAAAATTATCCATGGGCGGCCTCGTTAATTTAACACCAAGTGACCCGCTTGCTAAAATAGGCTTCCGTAATTTTTGTAACTCACATATATTCCTCTTTCACTGCATCCATATTTACCATCTCAAAGGATACTTGCATTTTTCTTTCAGTTTACTAACTTGGTCTGACGCCATTTTGAATTCCACAAGCTTTTACGTTGCCTTAAATATTCCGTTTCCAGGAGACGTAATCTCAGGCGACTCGATGAATTCCACAAGCTTTTACGTTGCCTTAAATATTCCGTTTCCAGGAGACGTAATCTCAGGCGACTCGATGAATTCCACAAGCTTTTACGTTGCCTTAAATATTCCGTTTCCAGGAGACGTAATCTCAGGCGACTCGATGAATTCCACAAGCTTTTACGTTGCCTCAAATATTCCGTTTCCAGGAGACGTAATCTCAGGCGACTCGATGAATTCCACAAGCTTTTACGTTGCCTCAAATATTCCGTTTCCAGGAGACGTAATCTCAGGCGACTCGAACGGCAACGTCATAGTGTGGGGCCGCGGCACCAACACCGTCCAGAAGCTGGTGCGCGGCGTGCACGAGGGCGCCGTGTTCAGCGTGTGCAGCCTCAAGGACGGCGGCGTGGTCACCGCGGGCGGCAAGGACGGCAGGCTCGTGCTGTTCGACGCTGACCTTAACGCTACGGGCACCGAGAACGTGGTCAGTGTGGCGTACAGAGATTTAGGAAAGGGATATGCAATCAGCGGTGAATTCAGTATAACCCGGACCCAGTAGAAACCGGAACTGCTACCCCAAAGGAGAAATTTAAGTAAGAAATAGATAGGTACTCGTAGGGTATCATAAATGTAATCCTGCAAGTATAATGTAGCCTTGCAGAGCTGCTATTGAAATACAGCCCTGCAGAGCTGCTGCTTAAAGAAAAAGATCGAAAAGGTGTAAGTTAATGTCATTAAATTCCAAAAAAAGGGAAACAGAAGAATATGGCCACATATTGTGACCATTGGTTGTAAAGATGTGGAGATGTAAAATATAATCAGTAATACTGATGTGGGAATCCCCAGGTTCATCATGACAGAAACTCGTAGCGAATAAATACCCTAGTCTCCATAGCAAAGATGTTCAAATCTTGGTTCCATGTCGCAATTACCTACTAGGGTACTAGGTGCTGACTTCAGTAACAAGGAAATAATTCTCCACTCTTCTTCAAAGCATTTCTAGCTGAATCACTTCGTAATATGATTTTTTCAGTACCTAATCCTTCTTTTCACTGTTTATAGTCCATTTAAATAGATGTTTCTCTGTTCAGATCGAAGGCCACTACGGAGGTGTCCGCGTGGTGGCGGAAGGCAAGGGTCGGCAGCTATTTGTCGGCACCACCAGGAATTGTATCCTGCACGGGGACTTGGAGCTTGGCTTCGTTCCCGCTGTACTGGGTAAGACCGTATCCTATGATTTTCAGTTAATTCAACCCTACCGGTTTTCTGGAAGGATCTCCCAATCGCCATGTTTCAGCAGACAGCGCCTTATCAATTCAGTGAATCCACAAAAAGGTCTGGATATTGCTCAACACTCAGCATTGTCTTTTTTGCAAGATTTTGGCATGGATGTTTTGGTGCTGCAGGTCACGTGGACGAGGTGTGGGGGCTGGCGGCGCACCCCAGCCTGCCGCAGTTCGTGTCGGCGGGCTGGGACCGGCTGCTGCAGCTGTGGGACGGCCTCAGCCACTCCACCGTGTGGAGCAAGGATATTGAGGTGAGGAGGCTCTGCGAGATGCAGGTCACGTGCACGAGGTGTGGCGGCTGGCGGCGCACCCCAGCCTGCCGCAGTTCGTGTCGGCGGGCTGGGACCGGCTGCTGCAGCTGTGGGACGGCCTCAGCCACTCCACCGTGTGGAGCAAGGATATTGAGGTGAGGAGGCTCTGCGAGATGCAGGTCACGTGCACGAGGTGTGGCGGCTGGCGGCGCACCCCAGCCTGCCGCAGTTCGTGTCGGCGGGCTGGGACCGGCTGCTGCAGCTGTGGGACGGCCTCAGCCACTCCACCGTGTGGAGCAAGGATATTGAGGTGAGGAGGCTCTGCGAGATGCAGGTCACGTGCACGAGGTGTGGCGGCTGGCGGCGCACCCCAGCCTGCCGCAGTTCGTGTCGGCGGGCTGGGACCGGCTGCTGCAGCTGTGGGACGGCCTCAGCCACTCCACCGTGTGGAGCAAGGATATTGAGGTGAGGAGGCTCTGCGAGATGCAGGTCACGTGCACGAGGTGTGGCGGCTGGCGGCGCACCCCAGCCTGCCGCAGTTCGTGTCGGCGGGCTGGGACCGGCTGCTGCAGCTGTGGGACGGCCTCAGCCACTCCACCGTGTGGAGCAAGGATATTGAGGTGAGGAGGCTCTGCGAGATGCAGGTCACGTGCACGAGGTGTGGCGGCTGGCGGCGCACCCCAGCCTGCCGCAGTTCGTGTCGGCGGGCTGGGACCGGCTGCTGCAGCTGTGGGACGGCCTCAGCCACTCCACCGTGTGGAGCAAGGATATTGAGGTGAGGAGGCTCTGCGAGATGCAGGTCACGTGCACGAGGTGTGGCGGCTGGCGGCGCACCCCAGCCTGCCGCAGTTCGTGTCGGCGGGCTGGGACCGGCTGCTGCAGCTGTGGGACGGCCTCAGCCACTCCACCGTGTGGAGCAAGGATATTGAGGTGAGGAGGCTCTGCGAGATGCAGGTCACGTGCACGAGGTGTGGCGGCTGGCGGCGCACCCCAGCCTGCCGCAGTTCGTGTCGGCGGGCTGGGACCGGCTGCTGCAGCTGTGGGACGGCCTCAGCCACTCCACCGTGTGGAGCAAGGATATTGAGGTGAGGAGGCTCTGCGAGATGCAGGTCACGTGCACGAGGTGTGGCGGCTGGCGGCGCACCCCAGCCTGCCGCAGTTCGTGTCGGCGGGCTGGGACCGGCTGCTGCAGCTGTGGGACGGCCTCAGCCACTCCACCGTGTGGAGCAAGGATATTGAGGTGAGGAGGCTCTGCGAGATGCAGGTCACGTGCACGAGGTGTGGCGGCTGGCGGCGCACCCCAGCCTGCCGCAGTTCGTGTCGGCGGGCTGGGACCGGCTGCTGCAGCTGTGGGACGGCCTCAGCCACTCCACCGTGTGGAGCAAGGATATTGAGGTGAGGAGTATTAAGTTATTTAACCGTATTAATATACCTGTTCATTGTGTATACTTGGTAATTTTGACGACCTCCCTAGTAAACTTGGCGCGCGGCATTTTATGGTTTGGAAGTTTACAGATCTGGTCTGGTCAGCAGGGCGATCGGGCTAAAAAAGTATCAATCATTAAGGAACTGCATCAATGTCAAAACGTGATTTTCAAGTGTTGTGATTGGTCAAAAGTTCAAAACCCATGTTTTGACATTGATACAGTTACTTAAAGATTGATACATTTTTAGCCGATCGCCCTGCCGATCTGAGTCAAACAAGCACTGTGGCGTAGGCGTACTGCTAGATGATTTATCGATAAAGATCGCAACCATCGGCCTGTTTCCTTTATTTTTTACTGCCTCACGGAAACCGACTTGTAGTCATTTGTTTTTGCGTTTTAGTGTGTGAGTTGGCACAAATATTTATCATGGTAGTATAAGTTTTGTTTGTTCCACAGGAGCGCGCGCAGTGCGTGGCGTGGTCGGGCGACGGCGCGGTGATCGCGGTGGGCTGCACGACGGGCAAGTGGCTGGTGTTCGACCCTCACTCCAGGGACCTGCTGGCTGCGCACCACGACGGGTAAGGAGTATCAGCTACGCGGCCGTGCAGGCCAGCAATCAAGGAATTTACGGCCACACTCATAACAGTAGCTACCTGTGTGCATTTTGGTTTTTACACGACTGCCAAAAAAGGAGTGTATGTTTTTAGGGTTCATGTATTTATGTGTGTGTGAGTTTCTTTATTCCGCCATAGCTTCTGATCGGCTGGACAGATTTGGACATATGGGGTATCAATAGAATCCTTACACCATTCCGAGTAACATAGGCTATATTTTTGAAAAAAAAAAGTCGTTCTACCACAGGGCAGTCGTGTTTTTAAATTACTAAATTATTCAATTGTTCACATATCCCCTAGTAACCATTACTTTTTCCGGGATGACATGAAGCCTATGTGTCAATCCAGAGTATATCTATCAACATTTCAAATTTCAATCAAATCGGTATAATAGTTTCAGCACTTGCGTGTAGTTTAGAAGTATCATATGAACACACACATGTCATACATACACGTCAATTTTCTAGGTCCAAAGGGTTTAGCTTTGGGCCAAGGGTTGATGACTCGGTGAGTCTCTTCTTATGACTTATACAAGGTCTTTGATCTACTTAACGTTCATTATATTTTAGAGATGGCGCTGTATATGAAAAAAAAATTTCCCGCTTTTCTGTTGAAATTTTTCCTGAATTTTCTTTGCTATAAACCTCACGGAGCCCGAGACCTTTCCAACGAATGCAAAACCGTGGAAATCGGTTCGTGCGTTCTGGAGTTATAGCGTCAGGAAGGAATACCCGACTTATTTTTATATAGTAGAAGATATTGTATAACTTTCATATTTCTTCCAGTGCTGAACCCATCCAAACCATCCAGTACTCGCCCAACAACCAGTACGTGGCGCTGGGCTCGCGGGACAACTTCATCTACATCTACCAGGTCGACGACAGTGGCGCCCGCTACTCGCGCCTCGGGAAGTGTCTCGTGAGTATCCGCATTTTGACCAATCAAATAAAAGGATTTCAGATGTTTATCAATTTGACCAATCAAATCAATGTATTTTCTGATGTTTTGCTGACGATCTAATACCAAAGAAATAGTAATTACAAGAAAGTGCACTTGAGACAACCGACCGTTTTCCGTAACACTTTAGGAATCGCCTAAGTCCTTAGGTGACAGTTGTAGATAGATTAGACTTGAGCCTCCCTGGCCAATCAAGTGCCCATAAAATATTAACGCCCTCTGTGTATTATAATCGCGAATGTTATTAATAGGTAGGTGTACCCATCCTAGGTCTTTGGTAGGTACTGAGTTCATTTTGTTTAACTCGGTCTGGCTGCAGGAACACATTTTTTTTTTGCATAATACAACATCTATGCTTCTGAATAAGCAACATGTAGTTTTACACATTTGACTCATTAGCTTTAGTTCATTTTGTATTTCTAATGACATACAAGTAGCTTTAAACATTGAAACATTAACATAACAAATTGAAAGATGTTATAAATCATTTTGGTTAATTATGTATTAAAATGATAAAGTAATAAATTAATTTCATGCTTCTCATAGTGCACGGAGAGAAAACGTAGAAGGGTAACCTAAACGACAAACAGTCAGTCAGTAGTTAGTTAGTAGTTAGTGCTAGGCTTTAACCTAGTCTTAGTGCATGTGTATCTAGATTTACCATCTTTATTAGTCATCCAGTCAGATTGCTATGTGTGAGTAAGATATACACCATAATATTTGTAACGCGACTTACGCCATTGCTTATGATATACATAGGCTAAGATGATGTACAGATGATATGTAAATATTCAAAGTGCCTACAGTAAAAATAATGCCAAGTTAAAAGTTAAGTTTGACCAAAAGTTAAAAGTTGACAAAAAAAGTTTGGCTTCATTGTATGAGTATTATTATGTGAAAACGTATCGTCCTAAACTGTTTTATTGTGATTTTCTTGAAAAGTCTGTAGAATATAGGCTTCTAACACAGATTAGTAGCTCCCCGTCATTTGGAAGTATAAGAAGCTTTTTAAAATATCAGTGTATTAGTGTAGCATGTAAATACAATCGTGTTTATGAATGTATCTACTCCATATTCTATAAATTGTACCTACTTAACAACTTCAATAACATATTTTAAGCTTAAAATTAATGATAAACTTTCTGTATTATTGAAAGTTAACCTTTATAATCCATTTTAACATAAATAAATAATTTAAAATTGTTGTATCTACTGTATTATTCACGTAATCACAATATGTAAGTAGTTATAGTAGTTATTTTGTATGTTACAGGGTCATTCCAGCTTTATCACGCATTTAGACTGGTCTGAAGATAGCCAGTACATACGGAGCAATTCCGGGGACTACGAACTTCTGTTTTGTAAGTATTGATTCGTGTTTTAGCTCTGCAGAGTATTTTAATGCTCTGTTGAGTTTATTGTGAATTCTTCGCAGTGCAGGGCGAATCGAACTTGGAACCCGAGTGATCTTAGTTTTAGGTGCCGATAAAAGCGGCATCACTACAATGTTATGAATCCAATATACTTGACACCAAAGTAAACACCAAAGCGTGTTCGTGCCAGGTAAAGCTGAATAACTAATAGAAAAATGTTTCCAGGGAATGCGACCACTTGCCGTCAAGTAGCGTCGCCGACATCGATGCGCGACGTGGCGTGGGCAACCACAAACTGTCCCATCACATTCCACACGGTGGGCGTGTGGCCCGAAGGCGCTGACGGCACTGACATCAACTCTTGTACTAGGTAAATGTCATAATTTGTCGTTAAGTGGCGTCATTGACTTCGACGTGCGACGTGGCGTGGGCAACCACAAACTGTCCCATCACATTCCACACGGTGGGCGTGTGGCCCGAAGGCGCCGACGGCACTGACATCAACTCTTGTACTAGGTAAATGTCATAATTTGTCGTTAAGTGGCGTCATTGACTTCGACGTGCGACGTGGCGTGGGCAACCACAAACTGTCCCATCACATTCCACACAATGGGCGTGTGGCCCGAAGGCGCTGACGGCACTGACATCAACTCTTGTACTAGGTAAATGTCATAATTTGTCGTTAAGTGGCGTCATTGACTTTGACGTGCGACGTGGCGTGGGCAACCACAAACTGTCCCATCACATTCCACACGGTGGGCGTGTGGCCCGAGGGCGCCGACGGCACTGACATCAACTCTTGTACTAGGTAAATGTCATAATTTGTCGTTAAGTGGCGTCATTGACTTCGACGTGCGACGTGGCGTGGGCAACCACAAACTGTCCCATCACATTCCACACAATGGGCGTGTGGCCCGAAGGCGCTGACGGCACTGACATCAACTCTTGTACTAGGTAAATGTCATAATTTGTCGTTAAGTGGCGTCATTGAATTCGACGTGCGACGTGGCGTGGGCAACCACAAACTGTCCCATCACATTCCACACGGTGGGCGTGTGGCCCGAAGGCGCCGACGGCACTGACATCAACTCTTGTACTAGGTAAATGTCATAATTTGTCGTTAAGTGGCGTCATTGACTTCGACGTGCGACGTGGCGTGGGCAACCACAAACTGTCCCATCACATTCCACACAATCGGCGTGTGACCCGAAGGCGCCGACGGCATTGACATCAACTCTTGTACTAGGTTAATGTCATAACTTGTCTAATATTTGCGAAAAAGAAACTAAATTTCGCGGGTTGTTACGTGGCCGATCCACCTCAAAACTTGCCAACAAGACACAACCACGTTACAGACCTAAGAGCTCGTCTACCGCGGAAAATAATTAATAGATTTTTTTGTATAGAACGAAAACGTCAGTAAGGGAACGAAAAGGTTCGTCAATTTTCAAACAGATTCGTTTGCAGTAGTCGATTGTTTGCATATGTTGACATTATAGAATCTTGCAGTACTAGTGCAAGCGAAAATCAACACAAGGTGACGAACCTTTTCATTCCGCGACTATACATGGTGAATAAACAATGATTGTGCGTTTGTGTGTGGCAGGTCTCACGACGCGCGGCTGGCGGCGACGGGCGATGATTTCGGCAAAGTGAAACTCTACGCTTACCCTGTCACGCAGCCCAAGGTACCTTTACGTCTTATCATTTCCATAAACAAAGTTTTTGTCAACGTAATTATTCCTGCAGAAAACGAGACAACGCCGGCCTGCCGTAGCCTGTTAGCATGATAGATATCGCAGCAGGCGATTTTATTGTCCCATGGGTTTCGACTGTTTGTAGCAAACATTAAAGTTCAATAAACAAGCAAAATTGGCACAACTTGCTGCTTACTTGCCATTAGAGATGTAAAAAAAATGCTTACTTCCTACTATAGACCTACCGAACACACACTGAAAATTTCATAACAATCGGTTGAGCCGTTTTGGAGGATTATGGTAACAAAGATTGGCGAGAGAATTTTATACACATATTAAAGATTTTAATCCTTATCAGATTCCCCTTCTTGGGTCTTAAGATTAACAGGTATCTATGTTTTGTTTAAGATCTCATTTAAAACAGTTACAATTAAAAAGATAACATAGGTTCTAATATATGAAATTCTCGTATCATACAGTTTGTAACCGAACTCCTCCGAAACAGCTTTACCTATTCTCCTATATGCAAGAACAACGTTTACCGGGTCAGCAAGTAATAACACAGTAATTAAAACTCTTTCCCCTCATTCCAGTCGCTGTGCCAAGCGTACGGGGGTCACTCGTCACACGTAACATGTGTCAGATTCCTCCCTGATGACACCAGGCTGCTCTCCGCCGGCGGGAACGACGCCGCCTTACTTCAATGGCTCGTCGACTAGACCAGAGCAAACATGGCGTTAAGTGTTACTACACTAGACCAAACATGGCGTTAAGTGTTACTACACTAGACCAAACATGGCGTTAAGTGTTACTGTACTAAACCAAACATGGCGTTAAGTGTTACTACACTAGACCAAACATTGCGTTAAGTGCTACTACACTAGACCAAACATGGCGTTAAGTGTTACTACACTAGACCAAACATGGCGTTAAGTGTTACTGTACTAGACCAAACATGGCGTTAAGTGTAACTACGCAAAGCCAATCACGGCGTTATGTGTTACACTTGTAAAGGACACTATAGGGCCTAGACTTGTAAAACCAGTTAATTGCACGACTATTTACCGGCTTGTAGATCAAGCTACACTGAAATAGTCTACACATAGAAGGCAGTATAGTTCAAAAAGCTGTGTTCCTAGCTAAGTACAACCCGGATGCTTTCAAGAGAAGAATAGAATAGGCAATTTCTAGGAATGGTGCGCTCCATCATAGACTTCATCATTTCTGTCCATCAGACATGATTGTAGTCAAGCGCAAGCCTATCTTCAGCAAAAAAAGGGATAGATCATAGAACCCAGCGCTATAACGCCAGTTATGAAAATTGATTACAATTTACACGAGACCAAACTACAGACCTAGCATTCTGTGTACTGTTTAATTCCGCGGGTTGGGCCATATTATAATAGTGTACTCACTACTCAGGTTTGCTTACACGTTTTTTGAAGAATTGCTTTAGTTACACATTTGTCACAATATTACTGAAATGTCATCTTTATTACAAACAAAAGCATCATATTATGTGCGCTAGTGTTAAAATATATTCACGCTTAAAATGTTGAGTGTAAAAGATATTAAACAGATATATTTTTTGCCAATTACTAAAGCAAGCATAGACAAGGTGAAATTAAGGGAAAACTCGAAAGAATGGAGTTACTGAAGCTTTTATTTGCTTATCTGAATTTTTTTTTTCATCGACAAAATAATTTTTAAATATTTAGTAATATATGTCAATTTTAATAAAAAATTGTGTTGAGTGGCTGCTGAAATATTGTACAATTTAATGTACAAAGTATTTTATTTTTAGTACAAATTTTTTGTATTTTTTAAGCTACTAAAACACCCTTTAAGGTTTCGTTTTCAAGGTTTAAAGTAATTTATTTAAGTTTGACGGATTTTTACAAATTAAGTATGTACGTGTAACGTGAATATTTTATCATTTATATTATACAGTGTGTAACAAAAACCCTGTGGTTCCTGTGAGCTGCGTTAATAGAATCGATATTCAAACTTAAAAAATCAAATCATTTGGAAAAACTAATAAATTAAAATATTTAAATTAAATATGAAATCATTATAATTTGTAAAATTAAAACGATTTTTGACCCCTGCAAACTCTAGGGCGACGAGAAATAGAGCGACCGTTCGAAGGTAAAATGCGCGAGCGACTGGTCACTCGGCCGGCATTTTGTAAATTCAAAGGATAGTAGACGGCGCGGAAGTACGCTTTAACTGGCTCAAAGGATGCCGTCGCCATCGCGCAGCGTCGCCCCTTTGAATTTGGAGGTACTATCAGATGTATTAAACATTTTTCATGTGTCTATTTTATTCGCTATTTTGACTTATGCGCCATAACATGATTTTTTAAATAAGATGTTCATTAATAGTACCTACACCTACATAATTATGTATAGGTAACCAAAAGGGCCAATAAGGTTTTTGTTACACACTGTATACGGTGCTTCCTATGATTTTAGAAATATTAATTCATAAATGTTGCGTAATTTCTATATTTTCTTCAATTGAACAAGCGTCATCGAAAAATGTTAATGACTAATACTACCCTTTCGAAACCGTAATTTTCTTGTATAACAAATCTCCATATTATAATATTTCAAACCAAATCAGACTTTACATTAATTGTAGGGTACTAAACAACAAAACTTTCATGTAATTTTCATAACTTGTTATGGAATGTGATATAAATCGCTTTTCATGACGATGTAAATCGGAAAAATTTGGAAGTAATTATTTCATAAAACTAATTAAGTAATTTATTAATTTTAAAATTAATTTAATAATCTTAAAATTAATAAATTAATTATTGTAATTAATTTCTAATACATGTTTTTAGTTAGAAAAGTCTGCACGGACTTTTATTTTATTTTACGCACGTTTGTTTTGCATGGATTGTGTGGTTGTGATAAAAGAGGTCTGATCGAAGGTATAAATAAACTTAATATATAACGCAATCCGTCGAATTATTATGCTTTGATAATAATAATTATCTATTTATATTGTATTGTGGCAACACTAAATAATAATATTTTACTACTTTTTACAATTGCAACACTGTAAAGTTGAGCTTTTTAAGTATTACCTTTGAGTGGCACATTTTAATCTGTATTATTTATTAATTAATAAGGAAAGCTGATCAAATTGTTTTAACTAAAGAGTAGGTTCGGTTTTAAGTTTTAACTTTATTTTCAAGTTTTAAAATTGATTTTGTTTATAAAAAATATACTGAAAAAATGTTCTTTCTTCAGCGTAAAGTACAGTTTCAAAAACAACAACAGTTTTTTGTGTCGCACAAAATAAAATGATTTGTAAACTTCATATTTTATAAGCAAAATTACTTTTAAAAGTTTTAATAGTAAATCATGATATTATTTTTATTTGCAACTGGCAACATTCCTTAGTTATAAGTTTTTATTAGTAACCTAGTCACGGATTTGTAGTTCATTTTCAATTTTCACGTTTAATTTTAACTGTCATGTGAGATAAGCGCTCGTAAATAGGTGTTTGTTGTATAAAATAAGTGTGGCGGCTTGACCGTCTGTTTGAATGTGCCTCCAATTAAAACGATGTTTATTGAAAACTAATGTTATTTCATTTCTGCTCACTAACCCCTGGTCGTTTTTCGACATAATATTCTGTGTTTTCGACGACCTCCCTGGTGCAGTATTGGTAATGTACTCGGGTTCGAGTGGAAGGTTCGCCCTTCCAGCATCCGTGTTTCCAGCCAAGTATAATCTGGGTGCCTTCAAGAGAAGAGTGAATAGGCATTTTCTAGGCAAGCGCGCTCCAACCTAGACCTCATCATTGCTTTTCATCAGGCATGATTGTCGTCAAGCGCAAGCCTATCTACACGTGCCAGTTTGGAATTTTATAATTTCTAAATTAAGTAGCTCTGGTTTGGTCTGCGGGAAGGTTCTCGGCTTTGGATGTTTACGGCACAATGCTGCTTAGCAACCATTAGGGGTAACGACGAAATACGCTACGCTAAGGGGGTAACCCACGCTTCCAAGTTAGTACAATAACATCTTCGACTGGATCACTGGTCACTCATTTACACTATCATTATGAAAAACATGTAACTAACAACCGACGCTTTGGTTATCGTTTGAGTAAAAGCGAGAAATGAGCAGGCTCGTTCCCTGATGTGTTTGGACTTTGGACATATTTGCAGGCCCAAAGAACAAGGGTAGTCAGTTCTAAAACGTAGTGATTATATACTCTTTGGTCAGTTCTACTGATTCAATCGGTAACTAGCGTCGTGCCGACTGGACGATACTATAGATGGCCTTAGTAATTATTGCCCATGCGCTGAAGTCTAGTCTAGTCTGGTCTCGTGGGAGGCTTCGGCCGTGGCTAGACTAAATTTGTAGGTCCATGTGGAAAAAGCTAATAAAACGGGTTGGTTCACCAGATCCCATCGGTGATCCCCCAGGGGATACTGGTGAACTCGAAAAGTTCACCAGAATCCCCTGTGGAAAAAAAAATAAGTAAAGAGAAAGTGAAGTATCACACTGGGTATTTAATATGCTACAACTGTAGGTAATTATATTGCACAAAAAAAACCAGTAGTAACAAGACAACGATTTATTCCGTGTATACATAACAAGTACGCCTATCTATATGAGCTGCTCCACGCTGTTGGCGGACAGCTCCAGCAGACGCCACGCCGCCTTCGGGTTGAGCTCCTGCGGGTCGCGGCACAGCACCCACACGTAGTTCACGCGCATCACCTGCGAACAAATAAGGGCGATGGGTAATTCAAATTTTATTTAGTTTTTCGCTCATAGTGGGCTAATTATACATCGAAGGCTTATGGCGATGTGTTTTGCGGGCACAACGTTTATGCATCTACATGTTTTTAACAAAAACTCTGCTCAACAATACTCATTTACTTCATATTGGTTCCCGATAGCTCGAAATCTGGGAAACTTCAAAAAATTATCTTTCAGGAACCAGAGATGAGTGGGAACTTTCGAGCAAAGTTTCTATTAAAAACGTGTAGATGCATAAAAAGTAGGCCCGCTAAATGCATTGCCATAAATCTACAATGTGTCTAAAATTTGCGAAAAACTAAATAAAATTTGAATTTCGCGGGCTGGTAGGGCCGCAACACCTTAAGGAGCACACCACGGGTGTGCCCGCGAAATTCAAATTTTTCGTGATTTTTCGCGATTTTTAAGCTAATAAGACATAATAGGCTTATGGCCGTCAAATTGCGATAATCCCAATATCTTTTTCACGTGTTTATATAAAAATCTCTGCTCGAAAGTGTCGAGTTAAAGAAATTAGTTCGAGATTTGCGAGTTACTCACATAAAACTCGATACTCGGACTAATTTCCTAGGATGCACACTTTTATGCAAAGGTTTTGATATAATCATGTAAAGATGATACTGCCATTCTCGCAAATTGATTGCCACAAGCCTATCATGTCTAATTAGCGTACAAATTGCAAAAAACCACGAAAATTTTGAATTTCGCGGGCAGACCCGTTGATTTCACGTTAAGGGGATTTATTGAGTTTATTTTTGTCTTTGTCACTCTCACGGATACGTTGATGGGTGCGACATGCAGCGTCGCGGAAGAATATTAGAGAAAAACGACTTATTACCTAATTACTCAAAAACTAAGCCAGTTATCAAAAATCTGTTCTCAACGTTTTTAGATTTTATTATTACCGATACATTAAAACTAAAATTACAATTACATCCATTGTAGTTTCCGATAAAACTGAGAAAAACTCAGATTTTGGAGCAACTTTTGGGAGAACTTTATATCAACAAAATTTTATCCAACCGTGTTTCTGTTTCTCAACGACATGACGTGTAAATTTAAAACTAATTGTCTTTATAGTTTTTAAACAAAACTTCACTAAAGATAGCTTAAATACGGCTTCTACGCCGTTAAACAATGAACATCATTAATATTTGGCGGCTACCTGGTTAAAGGAATCAGCCCCTTGATTGTGTAAAACGTATTCATTGTTATCGTAATCGTTTAGGAACTCTGCCCGCTGATTGGTTCCCTGATTTACGTTAACCAATCAGCAGGCCTAGACAAAGTGATTTGTCGATATACGTTGACGACAGTAGAAAAACCACGTGACCACCAGTACAAAACACAATATGAAAGCAGAATGTACTCTATGCGCTGTGTTGTTCACTCCCTGCTGCTGCTGCTGTCGCTTGCCACGCGCAGTACGCTCAAGTTATCTACAAGTCTGCGAGAACGCCAGGGAGCGTTCAAATTGTCGTAGATACCTACTCGATTTTCAAAAAACAGCGTGTTTTCCTCTTTTCGATGACGTGGTTTGTCTACAGTCACGTGATTTGTCCATACATTTTTATCTACTATCGTCAACGCTAAGCGACTGTTACTTTGTCTAGCCCTGCTGGGGGCGGAATTTGGAAACGATTACGATATTAACGATGAATACGTTTCTCTTAGGCAATGTGACCCCGGTTACTCATCTAAAGGGTTAATGCCACCAACATCGTGGCTACCATACCTACATAGCAGAGACGGATCCAGTCCTCAAAAAAAAAATATGTGTACAGCTACCCGAAAATAGGCTAGACGCGAGTCGGAGATCGCTGCGTTCGTTCAATAAAAATCACGCACAATTCGTGATTTTTATTGAACTGATGAAAACTTTTCTAAGCGCGCTAGAAAATCGATGTTACCGTAACCGACAACCTCAAGGAAAATTTTTCCTCAAGAAATTTTTAGTTTTCCACAAATCACTAATATTTTCGGTATAAAAAGTGACCGAGACTAATATAGAGTATAATCCCTATTCGCCAATCCAAATATGAACCAATGTTATTTATTATCTAGGAGGTACATACGTGCTTAATAAACACACAACACATAGAAGCTTTCGCCATTAAAATACATGTCATTTAAAAAAATAATATGGCCACTTATGCCAACAAAGGGTTAACTATTTAAATTTTTATTTTAAAAATTTATAACTCACACTTAATACGTAGCTCTGAGTTACCCTTAGTCTTAGTGATAAGCTTAAACCTCACCTTGTTCGGATCACCCTCTATGACATTGTTCTTCGCATCTCTGACGCACATGATCTGCTGAGACTGGAACGTTATGACTAGCACGGGGCCTTGATCCATCATTTTTCCCATCACCAACTCTATGTTCTCAATGTCCAAGATCTTTGAGTCGAGTCTGTACCCTAACTGCTTGCACTGTTTAATAGGAGTCGACAGTATATTGAATACTCCTTCGTAACACCAGTCTTTTAGTATATCCATGTCACCTCGAACCATTGCTTCTAGGATATTCGGTATAATATCATTCGCACAGTCCTCTAGAAACTTCTGTGAAGTGAATGTGGGGTCAATTTTGCATATTTCCGTGACAGTTTTCGATAGTTCCGTCTTCTCGAATAGGTTTCCGAATACGCTGCCGACCTTTTCCGTGAAAAATCTTGACGCTCTGAGCACTGGGTTGTCTGATTCTTCGTATTTTATTTTCCAATCGAGTACCTGAAAGGATTTAAGGAAATCTAGATAACTCGCCCTAAACGATAACAATCTACTCATGTCATCCGAAAGTGTAAACAAGGTATTTTTACCTTGGCCACATTCTGGTTCTCGTAGTAATTGATACATTTGTCAAAATTTGCTAACATGATAGATTTACCTTAGCTGTCATTTTAGAGTAGATGTTGTAGCTACCTTGTGTTCTAGCTGTCATTGTGCTTACCCTGTTATCATACTTGTTGTGTGCTTACCTTGTTACATACTGATTGTTGTGTTTACCTTGTTAACATGCTTACCTTGATGTCATTCTAGAGTAGATGCTGTTACTACCTTATGTTCTAGCTGTTGTTGTGGTTAACCTGTTATCATACTTGTTGTTGTGCTTAACTTGTTAACATACTGATTGTTGTGTTTACCTTGTTAACATGCTTACCTTGATGTCATTCTAGAGTAGATGCTGTTACTACCTTATGTTCTAGCTGTTGTTGTGCTTAACCTGTTATCATACTTGTTGTTGTGCTTAACTTGTTAACATACTGATTGTTGTGTTTACCTTGTTAACATGGTAGGTTTAGCTTGCTGTCATTCTAGAGTAGATGTTGTTATTACCTTGTGTTCTAGCTGTCGTTGTGCTTACCGGGTTGTTATCATACTTATGTTGTGCTTACCTTGTTAACATACTGGTTGTTGTTCTTGAAGTCCTCCCACTGCTGGTAGAACTTGGAGTCCTTGTGCAGCTCCACGCCCAGCGTTTCCGTGTCTGGCGCGAACGTACGCTCATCCTCCGCCACCTGATGTGCGAAACATATCAATGTTTTTTGGTTTCTTTGAGAAATTAGTCCGAGGATCGAATATTTTGCGAATTACTTCACAGTAAACTTAATGTAATTTTTTTGATTGATTTGATTTGATTGATTTCTTAAAATGGACATTTTAACTAAATGAACGTTTCGTCCCGGTGTCGGGACGAAACGTGCATCAGAAAGTATTGAAAAATTGTGTGGTGTTTCATGTGGGTGTTCCTGCATATTGTACCATACAGAATCTTTTCAAGAAGTGGATTATAGCAAAACAAATTAATCTGTCGTGCTAATTATGGATTTCAATATTGAAAAAAAAACATGCAGAAAATTCGCATAAGCAGCTGATATGATAGATATCTGTATGCCATCTTCTAGTCTAATCCATCCAGTGGTTTGAGCTATATGAGTCAGTTAATCGCCTTTTCCTTTTATAGTATACAGAAAAAATGATAAATCCAAACCTCAACCCTTTTCCGTAAGGTAGCCGGCGATGTGTAGACGCGGCCCTCCAGACCTCTGGGGGACATTTCTTTCTTCACTACTTCTGTGGCCTGCAAGTTAGAATAGCTTAAATTATAATTATATAATAATAATAATAATAACGTTTATGTAGGTTTATTTAATCTATGTGTATATAAGTAAGTTTATTATACGTCTTTGGTTTTTATATATATTTATCATGTGCCGGGTGTGAGAGTTAATTTAAATATGGAAATAATAATAATAATAATATGGACTCAAACCGAACTAGACGCCCTGGATAGAAAGGTCCGCACAACTATGACTGCCCATCGCATGCACCACCCAAAGTCGTCTGTCATGAGGCTGTATATCCCCCGAAAGTGTGGTGGTCGAGGCATGCTCAACGTCAAGACCATGCACAATCGGGAGATATCCAGTCTCAGAGCATACTTTGAGACGAAGAGGGAGTCTCCGGTGCATCGGGAAGTCATAGAATGTGATAAAGGACTTACTCCCCTATCTTTGGCCAACACCGAGTGGCGGGGACCGGCTGTGCTTAGCACCTCTGACCGGGAGTCCGTATGGAAGGGGAAGGAGCTGCACGGACGCTTTTTTAAGGCTCTTCATGAGCCCCACGTGGATAGAAAAGCGTCCGTGCAGTGGCTGCGTTTCGGTGACCTCTTTGGGGAAACCGAGGGTTTTGTCTGTGCAATACAAGATCAGGTGGTTAAGACGCGGAACTACCAAAAGTACATTCTGAAGGATGGCACTCACGACATTTGTCGAGCCTGTCGCCATCCCGGTGAGTCACTCAGACATGTGCTTTCGGGGTGTTCGGCGCTTGCCAACACTGAGTATTTGCACAGGCACAACCAAGCAGCCAAAATCCTCCACCAAGAGCTTGCTCTGAAGTACGGACTCCTGGATGAGAGGGTGCCCTATTATAGGTACACACCGGTTCCTGTCCTCGAGCGCGGCGGCGTCCGGCTCTATTGGGACCGGTCAATCATCACGGACAGGACTATCTTGGCTAACAAGCCTGATATCGTGGTGATGGACCGGGCACAGTCGCGGGTGTTTTTGGTGGACATCACGATCCCGTATGACGAGAACCTCGTGAGAGCTGAGACGGAGAAAAAACGAAAGTATCTGGATCTGGCTCACGAGGTTTCCGCCATGTGGCACGTGGGGTCCACTGAAACCATTCCAATCGTGATATCTGCTAATGGTTTAATCCCAGTCAGCCTCGCTCACCATCTGCGGCGACTGGGTTTCCGTGGCAGTTCACTTGCGGCCAAGATGCAGAAGGCGGTGGTGCTTGACTCGGCTAGGATAGTCCGTCGGTTTCTTAGCCTGTCGCCCTGACCCCCGGCCGTTTGGTCTCCCCTGCCGGGGTGTAGTCCTCCGCCCGGTACATATATGTATGTGTGTAACGTTTATGTATGTTTATTTAATCTATGTGTATGTAAGTAAGTTTATCATACGTCTTTGGTTTTTATATATATTTATCATGTGCCGGGTGTGAGAGTTAAATTAAATATGGAAATAATAATAATAATAAGCCTTTTATTTCTAATCTCCTGGTATTTACAATTTTATGTTACTACTTATGAAATAAGTGTTAGTTGTGTTAGTGTTTGTCTTATTCTAGTAGGTAGTGTTATTTGTATTAGTATTTATTGGAGATGTAGTCCCATATTGGGTAAAGGCCTCCTCCATCCGCTTCCAATGCTCCCGATCTTTGGCAAGGGTCAGCCAGTTTGTGCCAGCAGTCTGGGCTATGTCGTCAGCGCACCGTTTGTATGGTCTTCCAACCTTTCTTTTCCCTAGTGGACCTTTCCAGTTAGTGGTTCGTATCGTCCATCTGTCGTCAGTGAGCCTTGCGATATGTCCTTGTCGAAGTTAACATTTTCAAGAGCATATGTAAGTTCTAGATATATTTCAATTGAATAGAGGAATCTCACATTATATGTTTATATTTGTAAAGATTCACTTTTTATCCTTCATGTAATAGATGGAGGGTGGTGGTCGTTATTCCCCACGGGGACCAGCCGGCTTGGGGAATGTGATTTGTTGTTATTGTTTGTTTCTGTGTTTTTTCTTTTGTTCGGCCTTTGTGGGTAGGTTTTGCTTGATTGCTATTGCTTGTTATTTTCGGTTTGTGAGTTCTGTCTGGAGCGGTTCATATATTCAAAAGCATTTGTTTTATTTATTTTATTTGGAGCCTTTGGTAGTGGGCTATCATCGTTGTTGGACTGAGGTGGTGAGTTTGACGGGGCTCGTTTCCTTTTTTCAATCCCTTTTTCTTGGTTTATTTTCCCTTTAATTATTAATTTATCATATCGAATAATTGCTAAGTTTCCATTTTTCCTTTCTTGTTGCTGTTGCTGTTTTAGCTCTTTCCTTATTTCCAAGACCCTAAAGAGGTCTTGGAAATAAGGAAAATCTTCAGTGGCATATGTGGATGCTGGGAAATATTTGTTATTTCTTAATATTTCAAGTTTTCTCCAAGCCAAAGTCAGTTTTACTAATATTGGTCTCCTCTTTTTGTCTTCTTTTTTTCCCCAACCTCTGTAACTCACTGATTTCCCACATATCAAATTCTCGTATTCCTCTCTCGGTTACTATTTTGTTTAGGAAATCCACAACCAAAGTCATAAGCTCATTGTTATTTTTCTCGGTTTCTTCTAGTCCATGCAGTAGTATATTATTTTTCTTAACTTCCCTTTCCATCTTGCTGATTTTCATTTTCAGTGTCGACACCTCACTGTTGAGTTTAAGGTTCTCTTCAACCAGTGGATTCAGCTTTTCTTCTATTGCTGATGTAATACTTGAGGTTATTGAACTGGTGTGCTTCATGAAATCTTCTTTTAATTCATGCATCTTCGTGTCAATCTTCTCATCTATTTTCTGTAGAAATATTTCCATCTGTTTGTCCATTTTCTACTAATTGGTAGAAATTTTTTCTTATGTGACAACTTTTTTCGAGCTCTGGCAACCCTATGTTAGGATAGTGACACTCAGCAATTGTCACTGTCAAGTAACAATTATTTGTCAGTTGATGATTTATAAAATTTTGTGGGGGTAGAATTGTTTTCACTGAGCGATTTCAAGTTAATTAATCGCTTTTTCCGGGTTTAATAGTGAATTTTAGAGCTGTATAACACTATCACCACAAGATGGACACTTTAACTGCACTTTGGTAGTATTTTTGGTACTTAAATCACAGTATTTCTTAGCAAATCACGAAATTGTTGGAGAGCACTAGTGCTTCTGACAACAGTTGACAGCCGAACCTAAATTATAATTACTAATTTTAAAAAAATTTAGATTTAAAATTTAGAGATTGCTCAATTTGGACCTATAGCTGCAACCTCTAGTTATTATTTACTACATGAATAGCCTCAACCCCTCTTGTGCCACTACAGGGCTTGTGCCCAGTAGTGAATACCTGTCACTACTAGGCAATGCAAATAAAAACAGAATGGAAGTATCATGCACAACTGGCCTCCTGTAAATGCGACACAGAACATAACAAGAGCATAGAGAGAGAGTGGTCAGTTTCCCCTATTTAAGACCCAGCCTGCATTGACATATTGTGTTGCCGCAAGAGCCTGTAAGTTAGGCCTCTGTGAAAGAATAAAATTTTTGAATTTTGTTGACTAATTCATAAAGGCTCTAAGGCTTGACAAAAAACCTATTACATACAGACCTATTACAGGTATGAAATATAATATGTAGATTTTTAACACAAAAAATTACTGTTTCGGTCTAGTAGCTTCATTTCATTCATTGGAACATTGCATCAACAATCATCATCATTAACATTACTCGATGATGCTTAACAGTCAGGTAAAAATGTAACATAAGTATTTCACCTGTGAAATAGTTTTAAAAGCTGATGATTGTCCCAGTCTAGAACTTGTGTCTGCTATACTTTCTGCTGCGTCTTTTGCTGTTTTTGAAATGTCTTCTGTTATCTTTCCTGAAAATAAAGAAGAATATTTATCTGAAAGATGTTGAGATTTTGAAAGTAGAGCAATTTGCTCAGATTTTATTAGATTTTAGTTATTCAGTAGTAATTTTGAAATTCTATGCATGTAACTGAATGTAGTTTAGCTTGAGTTTGCATTCCTATGGCAGATTAAGTTCCTTTGTTAGATTCCCAGTGCAGATTTGTGCAGATTTCTGTAGCTACATCAGCAGGATCTCAGTGCATCTGGCCAAACACTTATGTTTCACAGTGTATTTAGCCAAACACTCATGCTTTATTGTGGAAATTAAGCCTTTTGTAAAGTTCAGTTAAAAATTAGAACACTATACAAATTTTGCACAATGGTGTAGCCCCAGAATACTGTTGCCACATTAGTATTTCTGGGGCTACACACTTCCATAAGCTCAGGTTTCTGTTCTATACAAAAGCTTAGTTTTAGGATGGATAAACAGAATGACCTATCATCATGACAGTACGTTTACAAGATTATTTTGCTCACATACCAGCTTTTTTAGCGAGTTCTGACTTGCTAGCCTCCTCCAGCACATGTCCCACTTTACCCTTGATCCCTTCAAAGGTTTCTTTCAGCACCTCAGAGCTTTTGGATGCTTCTGACTCCACTGCATGGAACTTTCTCCGCGCAGCCTGCAATGCCTCCGAGTTCTCTAGTTTCTGGGCTTCTTCTCTGAACTTCTTGATGTTTTCCTTCATATCCTTATTTTTTGCCATCTCATCTTTTATGTTCTCTATGATGGATGAGAAGAACCCTTTCCGTGCTGAGTATGGCCTGCATTCTAACACTGTTAGCTTAAATGAGATACAATATATTTTATTAGAGTGGATTTTATGTAGTCCAATAAGAATAAACGATAACAAATCAACGATATTATAAGTGAAATCTTGTGAACCTTGTGAAGTATTCTGCAGTTTACTCATTAGTGTTTTAAATTACGATTTTATTTTAAAGAAAAATCAACTAGATTCAAGAGCAATCATGCCTTAAAGAAGAAATACATGGGTGACCTGTACCTGTTCTGGTTTGATGGTAACCACTGGAGTTTTAACATTTAACGTCACTGCACACTTCCAGCGGCCTGGATTGTACGCTAGTTGTCGATAAGCGTGCTGAAACCAACAAATTAAATCTCTAATCCACATACATTATTACAACATAACCTAAACTTTGTCGTAACACTGAACTATATTCACCATATTTGAAGCAAATTGCACAATCTAAAATGTATGCGACTTCAATTTTAAACTCTTGCACTAATGTAAACGTAAACTGTATTATATATTTTGTAAATAAAACCGAAAAATCGGTTTTACTTTGAATATTTTTATCGACGACTTAAATTGTACGTCATTTTTTATAGATTATTGCAGTGATTATTATACTCTTTGGATTATTGAATTGAAATTGAATCATAGTCCAATCCCAATGGTCCATACTCCATAGATCAAAGTTGACACATTCCTGGTCTGTGGTTGACACTTGACAGAGAGATGACACTATAGACAAATGACACTTGTATATTGTTTATGAGCGTTCTTACAAAATTTTTTTTGGAAAAAAAATCATATACATCTTTCACTTTCAGTAATATAAGAAATATATGGAAAAATATTATGTAAAAGCTAAAATATGAAAATGATGCTGGTTGATTTCCATAGGCATTGCAGAGCAAACTGCAATGCAAAAAAAGAATAGTTATTCTTTTTTGTCATTTGTCAAAAACTCAAAAAACAATAATATTTTCAATTTCCTGTTGTTGTAAGTTTGAATAATTTTAAATCATTTTTAAATATAGATTATAATGTAAATTATTTGTTTAAAATTATTAGAAATGCCACATATTCTCAGCCAAAATCCACATGATCAATTTTTTGTTTCGCTTTTGAGTTTTATAAATCCCGGATCCCCTCATTTCCGGTGTGAAGATAGCAACAATCGCAGTTTCCAACTTCCAGAAGCTTTATGAAAGTGTGGAATTTTATTATTTATTTTCTGTTGCCAGTCGTAATTTTCACGATATTTGTCCGCATTTCGTGTCATAGTATTTATTTTTTGTTCTTTCTGATTGATTAATATCGTGATACGGTAAAGTGTTCGGACTGCGTGATTAGAGTGTCACTACGCATCGCCATAGGGGGAAGGTACCTACTTGCCAGCAATACCGTAAAACGGGGATAATAGGAATGGCGGGGTAAATAGGAATAAATTTCTGACTTTCTAAACTGTCCTGTTATTTGTCATCCTAAGCATGAGAGATCAATTGTTTTTTATTTTTGAACGAGCTTATTATTTTTGCTACTGGCAAGACTAACCACTTTTAACCTAGCCAATCAGTTTATATTAAAAAATCGCGTTCAAAGTGAGGTCGTCGTGGACACGTGAAATTTGTTGTTTTTAACTTTAAGTTTTCGATGTGTTCTAATGAGGAAGTGGTGAAATTGATTTGATTATTATAATAATAGTGGATTGAAATTTGAAGGAACAATAAGAGGTAAGCAAATAATTGCGTAATTTCATCGTAAACCTTAATTTTAGATGAATGCTCGTTTTAGGGTTATTTTGGGGATAAAAGGAACGCGAAGGGGGGAAATAGGCACAGGAACAGGTATAAATGGAACAGCAAGGGGGTTATTTGGTTCGCACAAGAGGTAAATAGGAATCATGAAATAGGGTTGTCAAAAACCAAAGTTTAATTACTATAATACTTAATTAAAGTTAATTTTACTTCTAAACTTATTAAACTTAAAAACGATTACTATTAAACTTATTAAAGTTAAAAACTATTACTATTAAACTTTTTAAAGTTAAAAACTTTTGGCCGTAAACCATTATTTACATTATACACAATAATAAAAATGAATATTTAAGTAAATGTCGCCAGTTTATGGGTGCCAAAAATGCTTGATTTGCCACCAACAGTCAGGCCACCGTTCGCTCAGCAGCCACCTATAGAATTTTGACTGATGGCGCTACTGTTTTTTTAATTATGAATAATGAATTGAATCTATTATGAATAATGATTGATATAATCTAAATTATTTATTTTACTCTTCATTGAGTGAAGCATTGTATTCAAATAGTACAACTATTTTCTTGAAAAACATTTTAATGTCTTAATGTTTTTTTTTCAGAATGCCTCGTAACTACACACCCAAGCCAGGCTGTTATGTTTTGTTGATTTGAATGAAAAAGTATTTTTGTTTATTATTTTTTTTGCTAACTTCTTCATTTTTTTATTTAAGTAACTTGTAAGCTAAACATTTAATAGTAATTTTGTATAAGCTATTCTAAAAGGCCATAAATAAATAAGGAATAGACTGATTATAATACTGTTTTTCTATCTCAATGCCATATTTTTGTTACTTGTACCTATATGTACCCTAGCTACAATAAAAACTTGATTTCAAAAAGTTTTTATTTTCTAATTCCGATGCGTTCTATTTCCATTTTGCAACCTTTATTTCCGAACTCGTGTCGGGCGATTGCTTATAGGTTATCTTGCATATTTTTCAATATTAGATCTTTTAATAGTTATTCGTTTACCTTCCTTTTCAAAAGAACTTAAATTAAACCCTCAAACGTACATAAGTCTTACTTATTAATACATCTTCATTTCATATTTTATGAATATTAATGATTAATTATATTATTACTTATTTTAGATAATTAGGGGTTATCTGTGTTTTTATTGCTTATGATTGTGTAATTATTTATATTGTTACTTATTATCATCTATTGGGTCTAATAATGCAGATGCACAATTAAAAGTTAATGTCAACTGTGTGACAATTGTGATCAAGTAAAAGAACAGGATACAATCGCTTTGGCCATTAGTGAAATTGTAGTACTTGAGCTGTGTAGAATTGTGGTCACAGCCCACATGCCAATATAATCTCAATTAGGTCAACATTTTGACGACCTCCTAGGCGCAGGGGGCACTGGGACTCGAGTGGGAGGTCGCAGGTTCGATTCACACCATGGGCCACATTGGAATTTTATGATTTTTAAATTGGATCTGATCTAGTCTGGTGAGAGGCTTTGTCCGTGGCTATTGACTATTGACTATTGACTATTAAGACGTACCGCCAAGAGATTTAGCATTCTGGTGTAATGCTATCTAGAAACCGTTGGGGTTACTTTACTTTCACCTTCCAAGTTAGTACGTTAACATCTTCGGCTGCATCATCACTTACCATCAGGTGAGATCGTAGTCAACTTCTAACTTGTATAGTGTAAAAAAAGACATAAATGCAGGCCATGTCAGCACTTCTTTTATTTTATTTATAATCTCAAAATTATAGAAATCACCTAGTAATTCACTATTTCACATGAAATGATGGTAACCACCATTTGGATACTTTACACGTTGAAACGTATCACTGCCATTGTGATTCGCAAGATTATCTGCCCCTGATCACATTTATTTAGCCAATCAGGACGTAGAATTTGTTGACGATAAAGATTAAGTATGCTTTTAAAATGTATTTGGCTTAACAAATGGCTTTGATCTTGGAGAAGTTTGGCATTATATTAGAACAATCAAACACAATACGAAATAACAAACATATGTTGAATTAGATACTAAAAATAAAAGTAATAATTTTTTTTCACATAAGCCCAATTTAAAGAGGAACTAGTAGAAATTGTACCTATGTAGAAATTGATTTCAAAGTCTCAATAACTTATATCTTGTTACAAAGTTATGTAAAGTATTTGATTAAGATTATACAACATGGCCTCAGGGTGATTATTATTATACAATATCTTACACTTAACTGTAACTTACATACGGGGCATTTCACGTGAAGCGGACAGGGAAAAAAAAGTGAGGTTCTGGAAATCGATCATATTCGGTCCATTCATACTTCTAATAGATATGGATGTGAACACAAAATATTTTTTTTGTATAATGTATATTTCACAAGTTGTAGGTTTCTAAAGAAATGTCGAAATTGTAATATGTATTTTAAGAAAGTGGTTTTTCGAATTTAACAAATTTACAATAAAATATTTAACATAGCGATACATATTGGAAAAATACTGCTCTTTTAAACAATAAAGTAAAATTAAAAAAACAAAAATTTTTTCATGTCCAAAACCGGAAGTAAACTTTTCATACCTGAATTTCAGTCACTTCGACCAATTTTTTTTTTAATTTTTTTATTTCAAAATATAGCTTAAAGTGTCTTAAAAATACCCTAGAAAATTCATAGTGGGATCTCTATTAGTTTAGGAGTTAGAATGATTAATGTACATTAGGGTGGTTCGCGCTTGTATGGAGATTTTTTTTTTGAGATTTTCTTTCGGGCTGGGTGTGGAAAAGATGCTCCAAGAGGCGAAAATTATAAACTTATGGGAGTCTTGTGATATTTTAAGTGTAAGTACTGACCCAAGAACGATGAATATTTAAAAAATCGCCTGAATTTAGGGGTTATTCAGAACGTAATTTAAAAAAAAATATTGACTATAACACGTTTTATTAATTTGTAATAAACTTTAGATTAAGACTAGATACTAACAAATATTAAAAAAACTTAATGAAAAAGGTACATTTTTTTTATTAACATTGGCATGACACGATGTGACTCAAATTTATTTCTTACTCAAATTTCATGCCTTTCTGGTTAATTAAATGCAGAACAGGGCTATTGGCTATTTATTATAACTATAAAATATTCTATTAAATTAATAATCAGAACTAGGTCAGTGCCACAATGTCAGAAAATTTCAAAAATCGAAGAATATTACTATTAAGGTTTAATTGAATTATACTATTTACTTATTCGATAGAAAAACGTTTATTAATCAGAAAATGAGATGGTTATACCAATATACCTTGCTTCATACACTTTTCGTGTTTTTTTTTTTAATAATTTAGCTCAAATTTCTATCCAGTCTTGCTGTGTTGGAGCAAAATTATGATTAAAAACGTACGAAAAGTTTATGAAGCAAGGTATATTGATATAGTCATCCCATTTTCTGATAAATAAAAGTTTTTCTATCGAATATTTAAATATAATGAATAATTTCTTTTACTAGAAATATTTTTGTCCCGGCCCGTTTGTCCTGCGTAAGGCCTGGTTTCCACCAAAGAGGTGCAAAGCAGACCTGTGTTTGAGTAACCAATCAGATTGTGTCGTTTCGACATCTCATCTTTAACTCTACGTTTTAGTTAGGAAACGTTTGTTTGGAAAAAAGAAAAGGGCTGTTTAGGGGTTTTCCGTTTATTTTTTGTTATCAACTTTTAAACCTTCCTTAGACTTCCAGGAACATTTCAAAACTAAGATAGTATAAATCCGTTCAGCCGTTCTAGAGTTTTAGCGAGACTAACGAAAAGCAATTCATTGTTATTACTATATATTATAGGTATAGCTATATAATATATATAGAGATAATAAATTAATATTCATTATTATTAATTTATTATTTATTATAAGTAAATATTTATAATTATAAATTGATAAAACGTGTTATAGAGTCAATATTTTTTTTTAAATTACGTCTGGAATAACCCCTAAATTCAGGCGATTTTTTAAATATTCATCGTTCTTGGGTCAGTACTTACACTTAAAATATCACAAGACTCCCATAAGTTTATAATTTTCGCCTCTTGGAGCATCTTTTCCAAACCCAGCCCGAAAGAAAATCTCAAAAAAAAATCTCCATACAAGCGCGAACCACCCTAATGTACATTAATCATTCTAACTCCTAAACTAATAGAGATCCCACTATGAATTTTCTAGGGTATTTTTAAGACACTTTAAGCTATATTTTGAAATAAAAAAATTAAAAAAAAAATTGGTCGAAGTGACTGAAATTCAGGTATGAAAAGTTTACTTCCGGTTTTGGACATGAAAAAATTTTTGTTTTTTTAATTTTACTTTATTGTTTAAAAGAGCAGTATTTTTCCAATATGTATCGCTATGTTAAATATTTTATTGTAAATTTGTTAAATTCGAAAAACCACTTTCTTAAAATACATATTACAATTTCGACATTTCTTTAGAAACCCACAACTTGTGAAATATACATTATACAAAAAAAATATTTTGTGTTCACATCCATATCTATTAGAAGTATGAATGGACCGAATATGATCGATTTCCAGAACCTCACTTTTTTTTCCCTGTCCGCTTCACGTGAAATGCCCCATACACCACTGTGAAATAAGGTCCTAGAAACATCTCAAATTTACACAATATCTTACATTTACTGTAAACATATTAATCTCACCATAACTTACATACAGTACTGTGAAATAAGGTCCTAGAAACTTCTCGAATTTACACAATATCTTACACTTACTGTTATCATATTAATCTCACCATAACTAACATACACCACTGTTGAATGAGGGCCTAGAAACTTCTCGAATTTACACAATATCTTACAGATACTGTAAACATGATAATCTGTCCGTAAATTTCATACACCACTGTGAAATAAGGGCCTAGAAACTTCTTGAATTTTCTCTAAACACATAATACCTATTTGTATGATTGGCTACGATTTGACGACTAGATTTAAGGTTCCATACCCTAAATTAAGAAGATAAAACAATTATTGTAGTTTGAACTTGTAATAGGTTACATATAGAAAAAAAGCTGTCATCTGCTAAAAAGGAAAGCATTATAGTGTTTAACTAAACTGGGGTTGTATGCTTGGTAAACTCTAGACTTACTAGCTGATAAGTTATAGGTTATATACATACATAGGTAGTATGAGAGATAGATGTGAAAATTAAATATGCTATTGATGCATACTCAAAATATTTGTGTAGGGTATCATGTAAAGTGGGTCGTTATAATACTTATTATTTTGTCACCTTGCCTTAAGAGTAGCTATGTCAAGTAGTTATGCTTCATAGTGACTGCCTCTCAAATGATTGTTTTTAACTTACAAAAACTTTACTTTAAACACTGAGTTTTTTTTTTCTCAATTATAATATCCTCTAGGGTAGCATTGTTATAAGGTATCATTTGGTTATCAAGTTAAAGCAAGATTGTTGTAACAAAAGCTTAGGAAGAATGTTTACGTTCCAACTTTTACACACAGTCGGTTACAGGCAAGATTGTTGTAACAAAAGCTTAGAAACAATGTATTTGGTTATCAAGTTAAAGCAAGATTATTGTAACAAAAGCTTAGAAACAATTCATTTGGTTATCAAGCTAAAGCAAGATTATTGTAACAAAATCTTAGGAAGAATGTTTACGTTCCAACTTTTACACACAGTCAGTTACAGGTGAGATTGTTGTAACAAAAGCTTAGAAACAATTCATTTGGTTATCAAGTTAAAGCAAGATTGTTGTAACAAAAGCTTAGGAAGAATGTTTATGTTCCAACTTTTACACACAGTTACAGGCAAGATTGTTGTAACAAAAGCTTAGGAAGAATGTTTACGTTCCAACTTTTACACACAGTTAAGGGCAAGATTGTTGTAACAAAAGCTTAGAAACAATGTTTACGATCTAACTTTTACACACTGTCTATTTGAAGCTATATGTAAGGTGCTGATAAGATTTTTTTTATTGTATGAAATAAAAATAAATAGTATCATTATGCAATTGTTTGAATCCAAAGAATGTAACTGCAGTTTGTAAAATGTTTTGCAACTTTTTGATTGGCAACTTTCTGTTTTATATTTGTCTATTTTTTATGAATGTTCAGTAACAACTTCACTCGCAGGACGGTTTAATAATCTAGGGTTAAATTCCGCACCAGGTCTGTATATCTAGTTATATGCAGTATCAGACCACACACATGCAAAATTGCAACTATTGAATTAATTACTGTAATCTCTAACTACCGCGTAAGATACTATCTATAGAATAGGTGCATTTAAAAAAAATATATTCCTTAGTATTTAATTAGTATTCTGCACTGTGTCGCAACTTGCAAGTTGCAACGTTTGTGCCATATGCGGAGCACCAAAGCGCGCGGGTGTATAATTGCAACTATTTTGCTTGCAGCTGTAGTGTGCTACGTTATTTTATCACGACTTACTTTAGAATAATTGTATTTTTATCAAAAAACACAAGAAAATTTGTTTCCTAGAATTAACTTATCCCGCAGCACTTCATATCGCTCGTATGCTGCATGTACTGGCAGCGTTCGGGAAGCTTCGTGATGTCTTTTCGTCCAATATCCCTCAGTGCCTGAAGACTAAGGTTGAACAGTGCATGTTGCCAGTGATGACATTATGGATCTGAGACATCTTTTACTTCGGGCCTCATGAGAAGGCTTAGAGTTTCTCTACCTGATCAAATCAGAAATGAAGAGATCCTTAGACAAACCGGAGTCACCGTCATAGTTCAATGTATCACGAAGCTGAAGTGGCAATGACGCGGGGCAAAAAGCTCGCAAAACCGAGACGGGCTTTGGGGACGTAAAAGGCTGGAAATCATTGCAAGAGGCCTTTGTCCGGTTGTGGACGTCCGTCGCCTGAAACGATCGAACGAATCTAAGATACTATCTCTAAAATAATTGTATTTTTTTTTATCCAAAATACACTGTGGAAGATTTGTTCCCTAGAACCTACTTCAAATTCCGCTCCGGTTCGTATCGCTCGTATGGTATGCGCTGTGCTAGACGGTGCAACACTGCAACTACTCTGCTTGTGTAGCGCATTGTTATTCAAAGGGTGTCCTGTGGCCTCGTGATTGCTGTGGGAACGAAATTCCTGACTGTTTATTTATTTCTTTCACATTTGCGATGAAATTCCACTCCGTGAGCTGTTTTATTCTTTGTTTCCTTCCGTATCCTTACATTACGGGTGGTATAACTCAAGTTACGATGTTCACTATCATTGTAAAGAGTACGTATCTTATACAAGGTGCTCAACCATAGTTAGTCATCCTTCCATCATCATTTGAGCAACAAATCAATTGGAAACGGGAGTTAAACAGTGGATTCCTGGCAAGAGTTTGCTAATACACGAGTACGGACGACTGTGATCTGAACATCTTGTTTTGAACGGAGTTAAACAGTGGATTCCTAGCAAGAGTTTGCTTATACACGAGTACGGACGACTGTGATCTGAACATCTTGTTTTGAACGGAGTTTAACAGTGGATTCCTGGCAAGAGTTTGCTAATACACGAGTACGGACGACTGTGATTTGAACATCTTGTTTTGAACAGAGTTAAACAGTGGATTCCTGGCATGAGTTTGCTAATACACGAGTACGAACGACTGTGATCTGAACATCTTGTTTTGAACGGAGTTAAACAGTGGATTCCTGGCAAGAGTTTGCTAATACACGAGTACGGACGCCTGTGATCTGAACATCTTGTTTTGAACGGAGTTAAACAGTGGATTCCTGGCAAGAGTTTGCTAATACACGAGTACGAACGACTGTGATCTGAACATCTTGTTTTGAACGGAGTTAAACAGTGGATTCCTGGCAAGAGTTTGCTAATACACGAGTACGGACGCCTGTGATCTGAACATTTTGTTTTGGACAGTAACGATCTTACTTATTCGCTATCCACCAGTCACCACCTCGCGTCATTAGACGTTACGTCGTCGTCGGTCGGTGTGCCGAAACTCGTTACGTCATAAGGGTCGATGCACTCACCTTTCTCGTCTCGTAGTCTGCATTACCTACTTCGCTCGCACATTCCATCCAGTGACACGCCTTGGGAGTAGACTAGGTATAAAGCATCGCTGATTGATAACGATCGTTCGAGATCGCATCGTCGCCTCATACGGTTGTTGTCAATTATGATGACGCAGGAGCGGCTTTTCCCTGCGGGGGAAAATTCACTGCCCTGACCGACTGAATTTTATTATTACATTAATCAAACGCGGCGTTACGATGGAACAAATTAGAAAACGGTACAAAGAACTTTTTTTAAATTGCTGGTTTTAAATATGTTTTATATAAGTTATAAAACAATTACATGATTTAAACATAACTACTCGTTCAAATCTCATGAGTCATAATCATAAGCATGACACTACTTTTCTAATATTACAGTCATGAAATGATAGTCATGTAACATGTTGATAAGGCGAAGACCCTGGATAATAAATACAAAAATTATCTCTCGCCATTGCTTTCTGATTACCGATATTACAAAAGCAGAACAGCTCGCATTCTTTGCAGCAGATATCTGCGGTTTATGGACCTGTGTGCTGATTCTGTTTCGTTCACTTAGTTAGTTAGTAACCCAAAGTGGGTTATTAACTAAGAAAACGGAGGCAAAAATCCTATTTTTGTATTCTTTTTGTACAAGATAGTAACTAGCATGGTATACTGATATGATACCATACCGACCTAGGTTGGTGATTTGTGCAAAAATAGGATTTTTGCCTTCGTTTTCTTAGTTAATAACCCAGTTAGGGTTACTAACTAACTAAGTGAACGATACAGAATAAGGCCCCTGGTGGTCCAATACTTTGGCAGAGGAACTGTTATTATCGTCATGAAATGCTTCTTTTGGTTTTTGACGTAACCTTCTTCCTTGGATGATTAATGACGAGTCATTCAGCACACAGTAACTTCTTGGCACGTAACTTTTTTTTAAGAGTATAAAGACCAATTTGCCCCTATGTTTAGGGGCAAACTTATTCCACTAGTTGAGAATTAAATATTGAAGAATTTATGAAGTGATTTTTTGCCTGACTGTAACTGAGAACGGTTTTAGCTACCATCACAAAAATTTGTAAACATTATATTATTAGAGAAGTCTAAGCCATCCAAGTTTCTTTCACCGTTAAACTACTTAGGGTTAGTTAAGTTCTTTGGTTGCCCCAAGTTGCGTAAACCTTTGAGCACATTACCTTTGAGTTAAGCCAAACTATATTAATCTGTGACCGAGTTCCGTGACCCATTTGGTCTGCAGGATGTTACGTACCGTCTGCTTAGACAATGACTCCATGTACTATCGGTTAGTACTGTAGTCTGTAGGTCGGTATTGAACGAATAATGTGTCGTGTTAAACGTGCTGTGTCGCCATAACACTCGGAATGAAACGGGCCTCTGGGGTCACCTTTTGAAACTAGCATCGCTATACGTTGCTGTACGTCATTAATACCTCCGCCCGGATCAAATATCTTTTAAAGTCAGACCAGATTTATACGTAACTGTTTAATTTTCCTCCACAAGAATGATACTTGTTGGAAGGAGTACCGTAAAATTTGTTCAAAGCCAGCAGCAAATTCTGACCCCTGTTTTTTTTTTAATTTATTGTACAAAACCAAACACAACAATCAATATGCATACATCTTGCTATCCTCTTAAACTCAAAGAGTTTATGTGAGGATGGCGAGTTTACATAGATACATGAATATAAATAAAGAAATCTAAATTCTACGTAAATTATGCAACAGTCACTTCCTAGACAATGCTTTCATAGGAAGAGGCACCTATGTCCAGGAAGTTCCTCTTACATTGCCTTAAAAATAAGAGTTTTTTATGTTTTATAATTAGAAGGGAGTGTGGAAGTTACACTATTGAAAAATATCACTTCCCAAGTTGCTAAATATTAGACCATTTTCCAGAAGTTTCGAGATGCGTTGACTTGACTATATTAAAATTATATTATGTGCTTGCTTGCTTGCTATCGCAACGTCTAGTAGGCTCCCCTGCTCAGGCTGCTTGCTACTACAGTGTCAGATATTCTGCCGTGAAGTAGTAATTGCGAAGAATTACGAGTATATTTCGATTTGAAAGGTACGTGGCCCTGTAGCCATTTTACGACATATAGTGAGACTTAAGACCGGGTGTCAGGAGCTATTACATTCTAAGAAATTAAGAGACATTGCAATTTGGAACGTATGACGCACTGCATTTGAGATGGACCGGCGTATCTTTCAAATCAGGTGATCGTCTTGATTATCTTTTAGAATATCTCTTCACGGAATAGGAGTAAAACTTTACGGAGCTAACATCTACTAAGGATGTTTACTGTTTAGGTGACTGTGCGAAATATGGAGCAGGGATGAAAGCAAAATGTGAGGGTAGAAAGAAAAATTTGGAATTGTGTGGAAGAGGTACCGTACAGATTCGTCTTCTGTTGCAGAGAGCTTCCTAAATTTTGTTTTTTAAGTAAAAGTAAAAAGTATTATCTTTTCTTTTTCATTATTTGCTTAAACCGCTGATAAACAGTGGTAACCTAACTCTCTAAGTTTCAGTTTGCAGGGTCCACGTAGTCTAAATAGTAATGTGGGACCAGACGCAAGACTCAGCACCAGGATTTAAAAGCAAGTCTAAACGGGTGTTCCAGGCGTTTATAATCGTTAGGTTTAGTTTTTGAATCGCTATAAGCCTGGGCGATGCGGGCTGGTGGAATCGATAGCACAGCGCGTGCGCCATGGCCTATCGCCTACCCCCTTCACCCCCACTTCATCAGGGGGTGAAGCGGCAACCCCTCTGAAGCCTCCCCGCCATGCGACTTCCTGCGAAGCCTTCTGCGCCGCTGGCAATGCGGAATGCAATGAAAAATTGTTGCGAATTTATGAATAAGTACCTCCTTTTGCTTATTATATTGCAGTTCTTTTTCCAATGAAAACGAGCAATGAGCAAAATGTGCTCACCTGGTGTTCAGTGATGCGTCCGTAGCGCACATGTCAAATGCATTCTATAATATATTTCGTGAATTTGCGTGCATACTATATTATTTCTCCCAGAAATTATTATAAACGATGCGCACTTAAACCTTCAATTTAAGGAATTGAAGATTCTAAGTCTATTTTCATATATTAAGGTTAAACTGATAATATGGCGATTGTAATCGTTTAAATGTTAATTAAGATACCGTGTTGTATTTGTTATAAACTTCCTCTGCCAAGCTTCGGGATACTGTGAAAGTTTCAAAAACCTTGCTCATGTAGGTATTGCCTGCATCATAGTTCATGACTCTGGCGAAAAATTTCAGCATTCTAAGGTTAATAGTTTGATGGGTCAATGAATATGGAGCTTTATTTTTTTCCTTATTTATTATACCTACTATAGTAAAGCCTAGCGCGTTCCACATCAGTTAAGAAAGGAGCTTTCGGAGCAACGATGTCGTGATAATGGGACAGGTCTGAGGCCCTATTTGGTCGTGGAAGAGATTTCGAATACCTAATTAGTAGTGTTAAATCGCGCTAAGCTGCGTGTGAAAAGATCTGCATCTAATACCGGTTTCAGTAAAGTGCATCTAAAACCACATTTTAGTTGTTCGAGAAACTAGGCAAGTTTGTATTTGAGTCAGGTACCGTTTTCCGTTCCTAAACCATTAAAAATTACAACTTTATGTTTCGCCTAAAGCAACGTTAGCAGAGGGAAAGACTATGTTACTTCAGAGATTAGACGGATAGAAATAATAGATCGACAAAAGTTTCTCGTAACGCGCGTCTTGGTCCTACAAGAGATATTATGACTACCAGTCTTTATCTATTTGAGACGCAGTTTTATCGATACCAACAAAAAAGCAATGGCTCTGTTGGTATTCTAGATAGATTTTGACATAATATAACTATTAAATAGACCATTTCAGTTCCAGATAAAATTAACCGTTTTTCCAAAACTACCACACTGATTTTGGACAATAGTTTGCCAACTGGAACTGAGTGAAAAATTAAAACTGCCACAGTTTTATCGATTTCAGCCGGGAGAGAGCTAGCTTATCTCTCCCGGCTGAATCGATAAAAGTGCTGAAGAGACTAAGGCTATAGTAAAAGTAAACGTTCCAGCCATCCGCGGCCATGTGTAATGCAACGGGCGAGAGCGCGATATACCACGTTTTGTGTCTACGACTGCCACGAGCGTCTGCTAGTACAGCATAGCCGTGTAAACACAGCACATTATGTAGTTACTAGTTTCCACGCAGCTAATGAAATTAACCTTGACACCGTGACGTTTCGCCTCTGACTCGCCTTCGCATAACCCAGCCCGATAATTACGGGCTTATCCGCTACGTCTACTTGGAACACCAGTAATTAGTATGAAGTAGAGTACTTTACATAATACGAAATTAACATTTCACGGCAGTTAAATAGCAAGCGCTTTAACGCCGAAGGAAATTATAGCTGAGAAATATAAATGTGAATATTCGGGCTTACAAAATCTCAGTTGAAGGTCTGGAAATGGTGCTGTCTGATTCAAAATGCTCCCCGTGGAACTTTTAGTCCTGCCCAAGTGGGCAAAACGGCTCAAGATGTTCGAAGCCTGCCAATCCGCGCTTGGCTAGTACGTTTAGTCTCAGGTCTGTGATCCTTTAAAAATCTGCCGCATTCATTCATCACTCACACACCGAACTCATTAGGTCTATTAGGTCCATGAAATTTTTCACAACGGTTCCCTTCAAAAATACGTCGTTTAAACCCCTTTTTTAATATCCCACTGCTGGGCAAGGATCTCCTCTCTGTTTGAGACGCGATCGGCCATAGCATACCAAGCTGGTCAAGTGCGGGCTTCGCACACCATTGATGACATTGTTGCGAAATCAAAGACATGCATCATGATTCTTCTCATAGTGTTCCTTCTGTTTAAGCACTTATCTCTGTCAAGTCAGAAGTTCGTGCCCGGGATTCAAAACTCTCACCACCTCCAAATGAGAAGCAGAGGGCTCCAATAGCCAATTGGATGGGAAGACTGCTATTTTATGTTTTAGTATGTTGCACGAATCACCGATAGGTCTATGGTTATGGTAGTATGGACACCACTACTAGATCACTGCCATAGCGTGACCCATAAACACAGTAGCGCCGAGTAATGATCGTGCCCAGCCTCAGATAAACACCACTATTGACACCGGAAATGTCACCATTGATGACCGACATCACCGGATGTTGTTTTCATGGTGCGCTGATACACGTAGATGTGTTTATATACGATCATAATATCAGCACAACACGCTACTCTGTAAACACTAGATTTCATTTGTGTCAGTCTGGAATTTAGACATTGACATAGCTCTATTCCACTGGCTGTGTCCAAAACCCTCATTCAGATCTGCTTTAAAATGGGTGTTAGGAATTTCATATTCAATGTATGCGATAAGACTTTTGCTATTTTGTGACATTTGTACTGTCCATACCTCAGTTGGTCTCAACTTCCATTTAGTCTTATGATCCATGAAAAATGGCCATCAAAAATGCTGTCGTGAAAATGTGCTGTCGTAAATCCATCCTGTAAAATAAACCTTGAAAAAGTATGACCATTGTCGAAGGTGTCGAATTTCCTCTGACATACGAGTTTCTTTCCGTACATCCGATACAATTAATATCTAAACAAAAACCTGCCTACATAAACATCCGGCCCGTGTGCAAAACATCGTGGTGCAATGTCATCGCATTCCTACGTTACAAACAACAGACTACATAACTTGTAACATTGACACGGGAAATGGTACATAACACCAGCAACATAAACGATTACAGTGTCGTTCGATGGTCGTTTGGCATTCCTGATGTACGCGAATAGTGCTTTGTGCTATCCGTGCAAGACGGCGCACCACACTCACAAATTCAATTGCATTGTGAATTCTTTTTTTTGCTTAAAGTGTAACAGTATGTTAGTCAAAGACCGAAAACGCTCAATGAGCTGAAAAAATATATCATTACAACTTGTTGTTGCTGTAAAATATCCACATTGCGAAATTCACGACGACTTGACGACCTCCGTGGCGCAGGTGACGCACGCTCGGATTCGAGTGGGAGGTCGCGGGTTCGATTCCCGCCACGGGCCACTTTGGAATTTTATAATTTCTAAATTGGCTCAGGTCTGGTCCGGTGGGAGGCTTTGGCCGTGGCTAGTTACCACCCTACCAGCAAAGACGTGCCGCTAAGCGATTTAGCGTTCCGGTACGATGCTGTGTAGAAACCGTTGGGGTGAGTTCACTTACCCCTTCCAAGTTAGTACGCTAACATCTTCGACTGCATCATCACTTACCATCAGGTGAGATCGCAGTCAAGTACTAACTTGTATAGCGTAAAAAAAAAATATTCAAGTAACGATTCTTAAGCGACGTTTAGATTAGCAACAAAACTTGCAGAAGATGACTTCTGCAACCTATTTCCTTCTTCGTAGCTTGTGTGACTGTTGACATTGCTTTCAGAAGTAAACTTTGCAAGTTTTATTGATCATCTAACCTCGCCTTGTAAATACTACGACCGTGGCGAGAAAGATTGCACATACCGACGTTCGTATCGTAGCCTATTATGCTATAATTTAGTTTACCGGGATGCGTTTCCACTGAAGGGCATCATCAGTGTGCCAATCTGTGCCGTCTTAGAAACATTCCACAAATTTCCTGATGTGGAAGTTTTACAGTGCAACGCGTTGTGACATGATTTTTCGCCAAATGAACGATTTGGTCTTTAAGTGTAACATAACTTCGCGCAGCATTGTTACAGGCGGTGGTAGATGGCTGTCTGCAGAGCTCCTAACTTACCCACTTACTGCATACGGCATTTACGATGTCAGTCTCCGATAATAAGATGCTAACGAAGCCCGCATTGCGCTATGCCGCGTCGCGGAAACTTAGCGCCATTTTGTTGGCTTTTAGCGAATGATTTTTTGCGTGAAAACTTACATTATTGTAGAGTCAATTGTAGCCTAAAGGCCACGACTCTCAGACAGAAGCGGTGAGAGTTTTTAAAGCTTACACCGTCTAGCCTTATCCCAAAGCTGCTTATCCAAAGCGTGGTCATAGAATAAATTAGGATCATTAAACTCTTAAACTGTTCCGCGCTTATAATGAAGCCCGCAATCTCCTATTCATTACGCTTCAGTTATTGCAATATGCTCAGCTTTACTCATATAACAACTTCTATAGGATTTGTTAAGCAGTGCCCTATTTCTATCAGTGATTAGAAATTTTAAAAAAGAATTCAAGGCATTGCTACAAATTAAGCCCGGGATTTTCCGTTTAAATACTTACTGTGGTAAGAGTATTTCTGTACTTCCTGTAACCGTGAAAGCACAAAAGTCAAAACATTGTTTAACTTGTTAACATTCCACTAATAACACTCGGGAAGGGAAGTAACCAGTGATGTAGGCAGGATGAGCGCTGTGACACCCCATACTCTTGCCATTCCCAGCACTCAATTAGTTGTCGGTTTTTCGTACGGAAATCTTCACTGCCGCAGAATATATAAAGGCTGAATGTGTAATGAGAAGTCACGTCATGGTTGCGGACTGCGTATTCGGCAGAAGTAGCGGTAGATGACAAGTGTAAAGTTCATGTGTGTCACATTGATCGTCAGTGAACTACGTAAACATTGATGTCCATGGGCATGTAAATTGTAAACCTATAAATCTCCCAATGTTCATGGAAATCAATCAATTTTCATACACGCGGCTGAGCGCAACGAATCACCTTTGATAAGGCATCTCATTCCTCAGCACGTTTAATGTAGGGCCACGACCCACGAGTTTATTGGGATGGATGACAAAACGAGACATTCGACTATTTATTTCAGGCATATAGCATTTCCCTGCCCCACTAGTTCAATTTACACGTGCCTGAACCTGGACCAAATGTAACATCTGAAAAGTATTGCTTTCATTTCCATTCATAAGTTGCATGCAACTGCTGTAGCCACATCTAGCTTTACATCATTTCGTTACATCAGTTCAGAGCTGACGAATATGTCTTACTTGTGACTAAAAGAGACATTCGACTATTTATTTCAGGCATATAGCATTTCCCTGCCCACTAGTTCTACTCGTGCCTGAACCTGGACCAAATCTAACATCCGAAAAGTATTGTTTTCATTTCCATTCATAAGTTGCATGCAACTGCTGTAGCTACATCTAGCTTTACATCAGTTCAGAGCTGACGACTATGTCTTACTTAAGAGCTATAGTGTTGGCTGTGGTGTTGTTGATAAAGCTTTCTCTATCCTTCCCGATGAGTGCTCGTGTGCCCCTTTTCACTTAATTTTCTCAACTTCCCGTTTTTCTTGCTTTCCCCCAGTTATGTTGTTGTTTCTAATAGTACGTTGTTATTTACATGATTTGCAAATCTTTCATTCAACAAGAAAATGCTTTAGAAAAGGCTTAGCCACGCTGTCGCTTATGAGGCGTGGTTATGGCCCGTGGTAACAGGTCCGGCTAAATCTCACAGCTCTGCACAATGCTTGCGTGGCGGCTTACAACCGGAAACTATAAATCTTATAATACGAAAAGCGAACTGTGCGAAACTGCGGACAGGGCTATCGCTTTAGGATACTCGATATAACTTGAATTTATCATCGTTGTCATAGTTGCCTCCAGACGTCAACTCTTGAAAATAGACTTCCTTGACACATACGTCAACTCTTGAAAATAGACTTCCTTGACACATGCTTTATGTCATTGGCGCAAAGAGCCAGCCAAGAGACCGTTGTCGTCGATCGTGATCAATTTTTTGATGTCTCATTCCCATAGAGTATTATTCCGTATTTTCGTACCATTACTTACAACTGGTTTCTGCAACTAACATACTGAAAAGTAAAGGTTTCTAGAAAGAATGATGTGACAGAAATGGAATAAAAATTGTTGAATATATAATCCCAGAGAAGTAGCAAAGTGTATTGATGGCTTCTGACAAATTTTTCTTGAACTTCCATTAGTACATTATTGCCGGGGCCAGCAAAAGAGGTATTGATGGACGCACGAGTAAATGTGGGCCGAGTCGATTAGTCGATACCCTATTCAATTAGGAAGTACCCTACGCTGCCTCCTGTATAAATCAATGGATATGAAACTTCTTGGTCAGTTTATAATTTTATGCATTTCTGCATTTAGAGGGAAGTTTAAGCCTGCACACTAAGGCACCTAAAGCATGAAGATTTAAAATTGGACGATAGCACGACTGGCGACCCTATATGCTAGCCAAAAGCCGTATATAATATTTTACGACATACAACCATGTGTGCGTGTGGAACGCACGTTTGTTGACCAATCCAAGCATTCCGTTTCAAGGACAAGCTTGTCGCATAGCCCCGAGGCGAATGTGCAAAAAATCGAAACTATTTCACGGCATTCTCAATGCTATATTGAAAGGTATTTAAAGAACATATTGGCTTGGTCGTTATCGGGATTATGGATTATTGCATGTTCACCGTAACACGGTAAACTTTAGTTGCTGCACGTGCTGTTTGTTGTGGATCTACAAGTTTTCTTCATGCCGTCAAACCGAACCATCGGGATCACCTTGGCGTGAACAGCGTTCGATTTTCAAAATGCCAGCGTGTTCTTTACAATCTCAGAACTAATAATCATCTGTCGTAAGTTGCGAAACTGATTTTTTTTTCACGCGAGTTTAAATTTACATTTAAGTACTTACTATGCTAAACATGAGAATACGAGGTTATCCTCATTTGAATAAGCAATTAGTTTTGAGAATTAAACTATAATTATATCCTAATTAGATTATGAATAGATTTTTCACAAAGGCAAAGGCGTGTACACTGAACAGGAACTATGAATCAACAAAAATATTTGGCAAGTAAAATTGTCGTCCTGTCGAGTTTCTTGAAGGAGTAGTTACAGAGTTTCAAAGTCTACGTGCTTCAAACTGGATCTCTGTTTGCATGACCACATAATCGACCAACCAATTTGACAATATTCCAATAACACCAACTGGACAGGTTAATGTCAAAAGAAATCGTGGATGTGGGGGTAGTCCCAGATTTTAGCGTCGCGAAGGCGATAAAGAAACCATACAAAACAATCTCTCTAATATATACAATTCTTTTGTCACAGTGTTTGTAACCAAACTCCTCCAAAACGGCTAGACCGATTTTTTTTATAATTTTTTATCTTTTAGGGGTTCCATACCAATTTGGTAAAAATGGAACCCTTATGGTGAGACTTTCTCCGTCCGTCCGTCCGTCCGTCCGTCTGTCACACTCGATTATTTCAGTAACTATCAGAGCTATTGACTTGAAATTTGGAATAGTTTTAGGTAATAGTGACCCTACGCCATTGCAATCATAAAACATTGAATTTTTTTTATTTTTATTTAAAAAGGGGGGAAAACCGGGGCTTCGAATTTTCAAAATGAGATAACAATATTGAGTGGGGTATCATATGAAAGGGCGTTACTTGTGTATTCTAAAACCGATTTTTATTTATTTTTATGCCCAATAGTTTTTGATTTATTGAGCAAACTTTCCAAAAAAAATACGGTCCCCCCCTTATCTCCGAAGTTTATCAATCGAAAAATCTGAAATAATTATGATTAATAGACATTAGTGTATATTTTACAGGAAAAATAAAATCAACTCCCTAACTTTTATACTATTTTTAATAATAGCAATAAACCACCAAAAACTGCCTTCAAAAGTACCTACATGTAAGTTATACTTGTAAATGCATGAACAAAAGTGATTCTTTGTTTTACTTCTTTTATGGTATGGAACCCTCGGTGCGCGAGTCCGACTCGCACTTGGCCGGTTTTTTTATCTACATTCGGTAGGTCTGAGAATAGGTTGTAAACTATTTTTCGACGTTTGCCGGTACAGCTAGTAAAAAATAAAACGATGATAAATAAGAAGCAGATGAAATTCAGCTAGGGAATTTTCAAAAAGAATGCACCGAAGTCTTGCATAATGCATTACTGCATTACTGCATAACAACTGCAGACGTCACATTAGACATGTATGCAGCGCCTACCTTATCACTTCGCTGTGCGGACGTGGCCTTATCAAACGTCGAGGAACGCTCGCAACATGAGAAGGGTCGTTTGAAGCTGACGGGTGATATGTTCCACTTAGCAGCTGCGGCGTTGACGAACTATAGGCAACTAGACTTTCAGGTTGACCCCTAGACATTTAGGCCTGGTTGCTTCCTGGTTGAAACGTAATCTTAGAGTTTTCTATAAAATTTTGTTCCGTAGTTGCATGCTTAACAATTGCGTGTTTTAAAGCAACCGAGCCTCAATGGGCACGATGATTTTAGCCCCAATTTCACCAAAAACTTAACCCCCATTTAGAAAGACATTGTAATTAGGGCATCGAAACTCGGTTCAATTTTGAAAACCCGGGTTTTCGAGTCTTAGAGTAATCAAAACCCGGGTAGACCGGTTTTTTCGAGCTTTTCGAGCTTTTTATTTTAATTAAAAAAAAAACTATACTCTGTGTTTAATATTAGGTCTCTGCCTTTGAATTTGCCTTTCTTCAGCACTGGTATAAATTCAAATTAATTTTTATTTAAAACCATGAAATTCTTTTTACAAACTCAGACTCGTTTTTTGATTAGCGTTGTATTTTCATAACAATTGAACATTTTTTGGTATAATGGATACTTCAAAAATTCGTGTAAATATGGAATATGAGTTCCGTCGTTGTACCAACGCCGTTCCAACAACAACCGTTCTGGAAATTTTGACTTGAAAAATGAAGCTCGAGGTCGTCCGGAGACTTTGATCAACAATAATGAATTAAAGCCGATTCTGGAAGCTAACGAAACTCAATCTACAGCTGAGCTAGCAGCATCTTTTGATGTAAGCATCAAAACAATATTGATCTATTTGCTTGTTTTAATTGGCAACGTAAAAAAAGCTTGATAGATGGGTGCCTCGCGACTTTAACGATAGCCAGTGCAACGTACGCGTACGCGTACGAGACCTGCTTTGCGCTGCTCAACAGGCAAAGAAATGAAGGAATTTCGAAACGAATTATAAACCGAAAATGACCCCTAAAAAAGTGATGGTCACCGTTTGGTGGTCTAGTGTGGGTGTGATTCCCCACAGCTTTTTAAAAAACGGCATGAGCATTATTGCAGATGTGTACTGTGAAGAACTGGAGAGAATGATGGAGAAGCTTGCACATCTGCAACCAGCTTTGGTCAATCGGTCGTTCCCACTGCTCCTTCACGACCTCACATACTCACCAGACCTTGCACCTACCGACTATTACTTTTTCCGAAATTTAAACAACTTTTAGTGGGTAAAAAATTCAATGCCCGAGTGGTAGTACAAAATGCCTTTGAAGAGTTTGTTGCCTCCCGGTCAGCTGATTTTTACAAGAAGGGCGTCAATAAACTGCCAATGTGTGGGCAAAGATGTTTCGATTGTATGGGTGAATAGCAGAAATGAAAAAGTTTGAAAAAATAAGTACTTTCCCTTATTTCACGGCAACAAACGGCAATTTCATAGGTAAAGACCTATTATATCATCGATTTCCTTCAATGTAAAAGCAAAATGTAAAGGATGGGGAAGGATTTACAAATAACAAAAACAGTTTTAATGTTTAAAAAACTGATAAAGATTAATTCTTTCTTGAGAATATCTTAAAACTTAGTAAGTAATGAGCAGGGATTAGGTATGTACTCCTGTCCAAAATCAGCTCTGACATGTTTTTGAAGCATTTTATCGTTTTTTTTAGTTCTTGAAGATTTTTACCACTTTTCCAACTTTTGATAGCCCATCGTTGTATCTAAAAGACTCTATAAACGTGGATTCATTAGTAAATCCAACACCACCCTCGTCATTGTAGAATTCGTGTCGTCGTTAAATTCTATAGTTCGCAGTTTTTGACCCAATAGCGATAAAGGCAAAGCTTCATCCTCGTCAAGTTCGGCAAGCTGTGCAACGTTTTCCTCGACGCCGGTATTGCGTTTGTACATTACGTCCACAATTGCCAGCTAAACGGCATGAGCGATGCATAGCTGATGGTATGACTTCAAGGACTACCCTTACACAAACATTAGGCTGCAACCGTCTGTGGTTTGAGCGACGATGTCATTTGTTAGAGATACCTCATATTCGTCCAACTTGGCCTCAATCAATTATACGCATGAGGCTAGTAAATGTTTTTATTCCATTTACTTATTTTTGCATTCGAAGTGGCTTAAACTTAATAAATAATAAAAACAAAAGTATAAAAAAAAACCCGAAAAACCCGAGTTTTAAAAATCAAACCCGGGTTTTTTTGTAATCCTGAAAACCGGGAAAACCCGGGTTTTTTCGGTCCGGGTAAACCCGGGCTCGATGCCCTAATTGTAATGTTATTCCTTTTTGGCGGATAATATATGCGATATTCGAAAAGGAGAGTTTTAATGGATGACATTTGGGGCGTTTGCTGTGTCCCAATTTCATTATTCAGTCCATAAGAAAGTCGGTTATTGCATTATGGTTTACTCATACGCGGTGCCTACAAATTGTTAAGCAACGCCTTGTATCTATCTTTTATCAGGAATTTCGAAGAAGACAGTGCATTGCGTTATTAAACAATTGCTGAATAACTATTACGTGAAGCATTTGCAATATAATCCGGGAACTCCCCGCTAGTAAAAATTAAAAATGCCATGTGAAGTTGACGCGGTAATTCCCCAAAGAGGACGTCAATGGACTAGTAAAGTTTACTAGTATAATCTGGTACGTGTTAGTGTAAAACACTCAAATAAATTGGTAGATGTGCTCCGCTGGAATAATGTAAGTTGCCCAATATGCTGATATAATGTAAGTTGTAAAACCAATCTGCAAATAAATGATTTGAATTGAATTGAATTGAATATGACATTGGTATTCTTGATTTATCATTTATCATTCTACGGATATCGATTAATTCCAGATTTGATGTGTCTCCATATTATTGTGTATTTAGTTCTTTATCGTAAACATAAAAAGGCATCCGATGTCGCATAAATATTCAGCCGGTTACTAAGTATTTTCAGTGCTTGCGAGTATTACGATGCCCTTGCGTCACACTTGCCTTCTGCTGACCTGATAAGGCGATTAAAAATAAAATCTTAAAAGAAGCAATGCGATAAAAATACTCTTACGAATCATGTGACCAAACATTCAAATTTAAACATAACTATATTGTTAATCGTCATCAGCATATTAACGGAACTTCCAAAATCAAACAAGTAGTTTCATCGATTTCGAAAACAATTTATCAAAGATGTCGTCCCGGTGGCAAAAGTTTTGTCCTTACAGATTTTTATGACAAAACTCGGGAGATCGCCTGTAGTATTTTCTCTTGCATTTTCCATCGTAGCGGCTTTTTGATCTTGCAAGTATATTATCTTTGTCTTTACACCATCTTTGGGCAGTAAAGAAGCAGATATGACACTTGACAGTGCTGAACACCGGTTTCACTTGTTGCAGAGACATCAGTACAGTGCGAGGAGAGTGGTCGGTCTGTCGCGGCGCGGGGTACCGGCTGCCGACGAGCGTGCATGACGCTTCACACACCCAGCAATACTGCTCGCAGGTACACCATGAACCGTCCAAACTCCATTCCCCAATCCCCTGTCCCAGAGGACAGAAATGGTGACAGACAGAAGTGGTAGGATTCTTGCGGAAAAGGTTCCACTGCGGTTTCAGTTATTCTAACGTGACGCAGTAACTATATTACGAGTATTACTGTCTTTCAGTTTGAAGGACTAGCTGACGAGATTACTGGGCAAATTGAGACCTAAGGACTGATGACTCAACGCAATGAGCGCAGTGCAGTGCGAAATTTACATTTATTTTTCAAGGCTAGTGCTTGACGAATATTTTTCCTGATGGTAAGCAAGGATGATTTCTAGGTTATCCTTGCTCACTATGAGAAGCGGTCCTCGATGAGGGTAGGAAGTAATAAGGCCGGAGTTGTCGTGTGTTGCAGAAGATCAAAGTTTTGCAGTAACAGGCATCGGAAGCTGTTGCCGCTGCGGCAGACGTGACTGGCGCGCGCCGCGGGTGCCCTGGGCCCGCCGCTCTATGCCGCTCCTCTCGAGCTAGACCGCCGCCTGCACCGCCATCGCCGCCGCCCCGCCAGCGCACGGCCACGACACGCCGCGCATCTGGTGAGTGAGCTGACGTGACTGGCGGGTGCCCTGGGCCCGCCGCTCTATGCCGCTCCTCTCGAGCTAGACCGCCGCCTGCACCGCCATCGCCGCCGCCCCGCCAGCGCACGGCTACGACACGCCGCGCATCTGGTGAGTGAGCTGACGTGACTGGCGCGCGCCGCGGGTGCCCTGGGCCCGCCGCTCTATGCCGCTCCTCTCGAGCTAGACCGCCGCCTGCACCGCCATCGCCGCCGCCCCGCCAGCGCACGGCCACGACACGCCGCGCATCTGGTGAGTGAGCTGACGTGACTGGCGGGTGCCCTGGGCCCGCCGCTCTATGCCGCTCCTCTCGAGCTAGACCGCCGCCTGCACCGCCATCGCCGCCGCCCCGCCAGCGCACGGCCACGACACGCCGCGCATCTGGTGAGTGAGCTGACGTGACTGGCGCGCGCCGCGGGTGCCCTGGGCCCGCCGCTCTATGCCGCTCCTCTCGAGCTAGACCGCCGCCTGCACCGCCATCGCCGCCGCCCCGCCAGCGCACGGCCACGACACGCCGCGCATCTGGTGAGTGAGCTGACGTGACTGGCGCGCGCCGCGGGTGCCCTGGGCCCGCCGCTCTATGCCGCTCCTCTCGAGCTAGACCGCCGCCTGCACCGCCATCGCCGCCGCCCCGCCAGCGCACGGCCACGACACGCCGCGCATCTGGTGAGTGAGCTGACGTGACTGGCGCGCGCCGCGGGTGCCTTGGGCCCGCCGCTCTATGCCGCTCCTCTCGAGCTAGACCGCCGCCTGCACCGCCATCGCCGCCGCCCCGCCAGCGCACGGCCACGACACGCCGCGCATCTGGTGAGTGAGCTGACGTGACTGGCGCGCGCCGCGGGTGCCCTGGGCCCGCCGCTCTATGCCGCTCCTCTCGAGCTAGACCGCCGCCTGCACCGCCATCGCCGCCGCCCCGCCAGCGCACGGCCACGACACGCCGCGCATCTGGTGAGTGAGCTGACGTGACTGGCGCGCGCCGCGGGTGCCCTGGGCCCGCCGCTCTATGCCGCTCCTCTCGAGCTAGACCGCCGCCTGCACCGCCATCGCCGCCGCCCCGCCAGCGCACGGCCACGACACGCCGCGCATCTGGTGAGTGAGCTGACGTGACTGGCGCGCGCCGCGGGTGCCTTGGGCCCGCCGCTCTATGCCGCTCCTCTCGAGCTAGACCGCCGCCTGCACCGCCATCGCCGCCGCCCCGCCAGCGCACGGCCACGACACGCCGCGCATCTGGTGAGTGAGCTGACGTGACTGGCGCGCGCCGCGGGTGCCCTGGGCCCGCCGCTCTATGCCGCTCCTCTCGAGCTAGACCGCCGCCTGCACCGCCATCGCCGCCGCCCCGCCAGCGCACGGCCACGACACGCCGCGCATCTGGTGAGTGAGCTGACGTGACTGGCGCGCGCCGCGGGTGCCCTGGGCCCGCCGCTCTATGCCGCTCCTCTCGAGCTAGACCGCCGCCTGCACCGCCATCGCCGCCGCCCCGCCAGCGCACGGCCACGACACGCCGCGCATCTGGTGAGTGTGAGCAGCAAGCAGAACCAACAACCAATGTGTACTTGAGGGCTCCAACTGAAAATCAACACTGTGTGCTTCCATGCTTAAATGTTACACGCAACACCACACTGAGTTAAGACCTATTTCTGGATTGTACCGCACATGGAAGCGGTGTTTGCTGCTTCCGTCATTTGGACAGTGATTGATCTTTATTGCCCTGGTGAGAGCTGCTTTAGGCATCGGTTAAGTACATAGGCTTACTCACAAACAAACCTTTCCTTGTATTATAGGGCTGCTCTTATCCATGATTTCTTTAAGAGTTAGCAATGTCTTCAGAATGCGTTCCTAATACTGGACCGGTTCTCATAATAGCCTTAGAAACGTTGCATACTCAGCTAGAAGAAACAAAAAGAACAGATGATACCTTTATTTAGAAGAAGACTAGAATACCAGAAGATTGTTTATACCCTCATCAATGGAATAGTACTGACAAGTGACACAGGTTCTAATCTCGTCTTGTATGACAAGTTATATGCTTATTTTGTATATAGAAATGTCATACCTTGTTTCAGATCCCGTGTCAAGATACGCACCGCCCTCTGGAGTAGCTAGTTAGCATTAATATACAGTTCGTGAGCCACCAGCCGCCATGGGGTCCGTGAACGTGAACCGCAACGTGGCGGACGCGTTCTACCGCTACAAGATGCCGCGCATCTGCGCCAAGGTGGAGGGCAAGGGCAACGGCATCAAGACCGTCATCGTCAACATGCCCGAGGTGGCCAAGGCGCTCGGGAGACCCGCCACCTGTGAGTTGCCTTTTTGATGCGACCATTTCCTGATCTGATCAAATCCGGATCAAAATAAAACACGTGAGAGTTGGTAGAAATCAAAGTTTGGAATAGAACTTTATTTTATATTCTGCCAACAGTTAGCTTGCGCTAACGAGTTCAATACCAAATCTCTATCCGTGATTGCATGCGACTAAAGCCCATTCTGTTGACTATAGTCAGGGAAACTTTCATTTTAGATTTTTGAAGATTTTGTAGAATTTCTTTCTCTTTCTATCACTGTGAAGGTGATACTGCAATTCCCGCAATTTTACTATCGTAGGTCAATGTGTCGTAAGCTTATAAACTGCTAAAAACCAAATAAAATATGTATTTGGCGGACATACGGGCGGCGAGTATTTACGAATCGAATACAACTTACAAAAAATTCTAACTAATTTGTAACTGAATAATGACTGAAATATATGTGTAGAGGTACACATGTCAACAATGTTCTATATAAATCATTGTTCTATAGAAGTAGCGCGTACTACGTAGCGCTCGACAGTAAGTAAACAGCGTGAAACTACGTCGCATTGGAAAACGTTTAAGGAACGTCGTTTTGCCGTGAAAAACCTATTTCCGACGACGCATCCCACTTTTACGCTCAATTTGAGTTCACTCGAGGTTCACACCCACCTGCCTCCTCTAATACTGCTCGGGAATTGATTTAAAATGTATAACAGAATTTTAATTTATGCTAGGAGGAGCAAAATAATTGCCTTTTTTCTAATTTAAATTCGTGATATCACACTTAGCTTAGCCCATTGCTATAATATTAAAAAACCTTTGCTATGCAAATTTCAATCCACGAAGACTCGCCCACTCTGTCAAAATCGCTTATGTTTAATTCGATTCGTATGGAGTTTGACAAAGTGGGGCGCGTCATCATGGATTAAAATATCTATAACTTCTTTTAACATTACACCTCCGAGGTGAGGTGATCCCACCATGTTGAGGTCATTAGACTTCAATGTTGAGGTGATTACGTAAGATATTTTTCAAATTTAGTTTAATTTTACCACTCAGAATTATATGAAATACATGCACAATATATTCTTATAAGATATTCATTTTCATTTGATACTGTACCTAGTGTACAGTTGTTACATGAGACAACATCCCTGTAAATAACTTCGATCTTCATTGTAACAATTTGTTGATCTTCATTGTAACAATTTGTTGATCTTCATTGTAACAATTTGTTGATCTTCATTGTAACAATTTGTTGATCTTCATTGTAACAATTTGTTGATCTTCATTGTAACAATTTGTTGATCTTCACTGTAACAATTTGTTGATCTTCACTGTAACAATTTTTTGATTTTCATTGTAACAATTTGTTGATCTTCATTGTAACAATTTGTTGATCTTCATTGTAACAATTTATTGATCTTCATTGTAACAATTAGTTGATCTTCATTGTAACAATTTGTTGATCTTCACTGTAACAATTTGTTGATCTTCACTGTAACAATTTGTTGATTTTCATTGTAAAAATTTGTTGATCTTCATTGTAACAATTTGTTGATCTTCATTGTAACAATTTTTCGATCTTCATTATAACAAATTTTCCACTCTACAGATCCTACGAAGTACTTCGGGTGCGAACTGGGCGCGCAGACCCAGTTTGACTTTAAGAACGAACGCTTCATCGTCAACGGCAGCCACGACTCCGCCAAGCTGCAGGACCTGCTGGACGGGTAACAATATCATCAGCAACGTCCCATATTATGTCCCACAGCTGGGCACGGGTCTTCTCCCAGAATGAGAGAGGTTAGACGGTTAGACCATACCCCACCACACCGGCCAAATGCGGGTTGGCGGACTTCGCATAACTTTCAGAACAATAAACTCAGAAGATTGCAGATTTCTTCGCGATTTTTTCCTTCAAAGTTAAGTAAGTGATGTTTAGTTTCCACAAACTTACTTAACTATGAAAAGTGAGAGGATTCGAACCTCAAAAAACCCACTGACGAAAAGCAGAGGTCTGAACGAAAGGGCTATAACTGCATATTGTAACAAACACAATGTCATTTAGCTTTTAAAACCCTTCTTTAAACTGACGCAAGTACACATGTAAAACGCAGCGTATGTTAGTTTGTATTCGAAAAGTTTGATGTTTATGTGTATGTCTTCGTTCCCAGGTTCATCCGCAAGTTCGTCCTGTGCCCGGAGTGCGACAACCCCGAGACGGACCTGATAGTGTCCACCAAGCGGAACACCATCTCGCAGGGCTGCAAGGCGTGCGGCTACCACGGCGCGCTGGACTTCAACCACAAGCTCAACACCTTCATACTCAAGAACCCGCCCGCCGCCGACCCTAGCATGCAGGTAATGACACCACCGCGTCTGTGACCACGGACCTGATAGTGTCCACCAAGCGGAACACCATCTCGCAGGGCTGCAAGGCGTGCGGCTACCACGGCGCGCTGGACTTCAACCACAAGCTCAACACCTTCATACTCAAGAACCCGCCCGCCGCCGACCCTAGCATGCAGGTAATGACACCACCGCGTCTGTGACCACGGACCTGATAGTGTCCACCAAGCGGAACACCATCTCGCAGGGCTGCAAGGCGTGCGGCTACCACGGCGCGCTGGACTTCAACCACAAGCTCAACACCTTCATACTCAAGAACCCGCCCGCCGCCGACCCTAGCATGCAGGTAATGACACCACCGCGTCTGTGACCACGGACCTGATAGTGTCCACCAAGCGGAACACCATCTCGCAGGGCTGCAAGGCGTGCGGCTACCACGGCGCGCTGGACTTCAACCACAAGCTCAACACCTTCATACTCAAGAACCCGCCCGCCGCCGACCCTAGCATGCAGGTAATGACACCACCGCGTCTGTGACCACGGACCTGATAGTGTCCACCAAGCGGAACACCATCTCGCAGGGCTGCAAGGCGTGCGGCTACCACGGCGCGCTGGACTTCAACCACAAGCTCAACACCTTCATACTCAAGAACCCGCCCGCCGCCGACCCTAGCATGCAGGTAATGACACCACCGCGTCTGTGACCACGGACCTGATAGTGTCCACCAAGCGGAACACCATCTCGCAGGGCTGCAAGGCGTGCGGCTACCACGGCGCGCTGGACTTCAACCACAAGCTCAACACCTTCATACTCAAGAACCCGCCCGCCGCCGACCCTAGCATGCAGGTAATGACACCACCGCGTCTGTGACCACGGACCTGATAGTGTCCACCAAGCGGAACACCATCTCGCAGGGCTGCAAGGCGTGCGGCTACCACGGCGCGCTGGACTTCAACCACAAGCTCAACACCTTCATACTCAAGAACCCGCCCGCCGCCGACCCTAGCATGCAGGTAATGACACCACCGCGTCTGTGACCACGGACCTGATAGTGTCCACCAAGCGGAACACCATCTCGCAGGGCTGCAAGGCGTGCGGCTACCACGGCGCGCTGGACTTCAACCACAAGCTCAACACCTTCATACTCAAGAACCCGCCCGCCGCCGACCCTAGCATGCAGGTAATGACACCACCGCGTCTGTGACCACGGACCTGATAGTGTCCACCAAGCGGAACACCATCTCGCAGGGCTGCAAGGCGTGCGGCTACCACGGCGCGCTGGACTTCAACCACAAGCTCAACACCTTCATACTCAAGAACCCGCCCGCCGCCGACCCTAGCATGCAGGTAATGACACCACCGCGTCTGTGACCACGGACCTGATAGTGTCCACCAAGCGGAACACCATCTCGCAGGGCTGCAAGGCGTGCGGCTACCACGGCGCGCTGGACTTCAACCACAAGCTCAACACCTTCATACTCAAGAACCCGCCCGCCGCCGACCCTAGCATGCAGGTAATGACACCACCGCGTCTGTGACCACGGACCTGATAGTGTCCACCAAGCGGAACACCATCTCGCAGGGCTGCAAGGCGTGCGGCTACCACGGCGCGCTGGACTTCAACCACAAGCTCAACACCTTCATACTCAAGAACCCGCCCGCCGCCGACCCTAGCATGCAGGTAATGACACCACCGCGTCTGTGACCACGGACCTGATAGTGTCCACCAAGCGGAACACCATCTCGCAGGGCTGCAAGGCGTGCGGCTACCACGGCGCGCTGGACTTCAACCACAAGCTCAACACCTTCATACTCAAGAACCCGCCCGCCGCCGACCCTAGCATGCAGGTAATGACACCACCGCGTCTGTGACCACGGACCTGATAGTGTCCACCAAGCGGAACACCATCTCGCAGGGCTGCAAGGCGTGCGGCTACCACGGCGCGCTGGACTTCAACCACAAGCTCAACACCTTCATACTCAAGAACCCGCCCGCCGCCGACCCTAGCATGCAGGTAATGACACCACCGCGTCTGTGACCACGGACCTGATAGTGTCCACCAAGCGGAACACCATCTCGCAGGGCTGCAAGGCGTGCGGCTACCACGGCGCGCTGGACTTCAACCACAAGCTCAACACCTTCATACTCAAGAACCCGCCCGCCGCCGACCCTAGCATGCAGGTAATGACACCACCGCGTCTGTGACCACGGACCTGATAGTGTCCACCAAGCGGAACACCATCTCGCAGGGCTGCAAGGCGTGCGGCTACCACGGCGCGCTGGACTTCAACCACAAGCTCAACACCTTCATACTCAAGAACCCGCCCGCCGCCGACCCTAGCATGCAGGTAATGACACCACCGCGTCTGTGACCACGGACCTGATAGTGTCCACCAAGCGGAACACCATCTCGCAGGGCTGCAAGGCGTGCGGCTACCACGGCGCGCTGGACTTCAACCACAAGCTCAACACCTTCATACTCAAGAACCCGCCCGCCGCCGACCCTAGCATGCAGGTAATGACACAACCGCATATCTGCAACCTAACGATGTCGAACATTGATTAAACATATTAAATGGTCTACACTTACTATGACGTCACGCATACATTTTTAGGCACCGCCCTAAAGCCGGTTTTTTAATTTGTCAAAACTGTAAAATGTATGCCACCGACAGCGGTATGTGCTGTCAGCTGTTACCGAAATATGACGCCATATTTGAGATATTTTTGGTTTAAACATACGTCACATCTTTCCCGTCCTCTTAGAGTAGCGTATTCCGTCATTGATATCGAATGACACGGCCAAGTAAATCTAGGCCCTTCGCACACGGCTCATAAGCGTATTGTATCGTTATGACGCTAAGCATAACAATGACAACTACGCCTCCTACTATTCGCTGCAACACCGCTTCGTCTGCGGATATGTTTTAAAAAGTTCGTGATTAGGCTACGCTTACGCTTACGGGCCATGCTAAGAGCCTTAAGAGGCTAACTTGACTTCATTCATTCTTTAATACGGCAGGGCTCATCTCTCACGGAAGGCAACCGTGGCAAGCGATCCAAACGCAGCGGGCCTGCCGCTAACGGGAACCATGATGGAGAAAACCATGATGCTAAGAACGTAAGTGCATACATATTTTATAAGGTCTATAATATCGAATTAATATTAAGATTATCGTGATGGCACTAAAATAAACAACAGGGGCAGCAGGGCTAGACAAAGTAACTTCAAGGATTCAAAGATTCAAATCATTTATTTCATATAGGCCACTACTTGTAAGCACTTATGAAGGTCAAGTAGGTACATATACTTATTAATAGTGATAACTATTATCGACTTAAAAACTAAGTTTACGACATGGCGTTAAACGTTGACGACAGTAGTAAAACTACTCTACGCTTAACGTTGTTCTGTGTCGGCTGTCAATTGTCATGTCAAGTACGCTAAAGGTAGTCTATAACGTCTGCAAGAACGCAAGCGGAGCGTTCAAATTGTCGTAGTCCATTTTCAAAAATAGCGTGTTTTACTACAGTCACGTGGTTTGTCCGTACATTTTTATCTAGTGTCGTGAACGCTAAACTACTGTTACTTTGTCTAGCCCCGCTGCGCGCTGGTCAGCTTGTGGTGCACTGTAATAGCCTATTATTGTAAATGTCCAGGAGAGCGACGCCCCGGTAACGCCTACCACGCCGAACCCGAAGAGCAGCAAGAAGGAGAAGAGCAAGGCGGCCGACGACGACGACGACGACGACGGCAACTGGACGGTGGACGTGAGCGAGGCGGCCGTCAGGGCGAGGATGCAAGGTATCTGTCCCTGCTCTATTGACTTTATACACGAACCGCGCTAAAGAGCAGCAAGAAGGAGAAGAGCAAGGCGGCCGACGACGACGACGACGACGACGGCAACTGGACGGTGGACGTGAGCGAGGCGGCCGTCAGGGCGAGGATGCAAGGTATCTGTCCCTGCTCGAATTGACTTTATACACGACCCGCGCTAAAGAGCAGCAAGAAGGAGAAGAGCAAGGCGGCCGACGACGACGACGACGACGACGGCAACTGGACGGTGGACGTGAGCGAGGCGGCCGTCAGGGCTAGGATGCAAGGTCTGTCTATCTGTTCCTGTTGTTACTAACTTTATAACTCAAGGAACACGCTGAAGCAGCAAGAAACTGTTTGCCAAGATGCCAAGGTTAGGTAGGCCAAAATTTGAGACAATAGTGAAATTTTTAAATTTATTAATTATGGATGATTACGCACCGCGCCTGTGCACGATGAATCAGCGGGCAACTGCCGGGCCCATCAGAGCAGGCCAGCGGACTCCCACAGGCAGCGGCGGTGGCGGGTCGAAAAGGGCCCGCCAAAAAAATTTTATTAGGCGATTTGCACTGGGTTTTATCCCGCGGCACAGAACGACTTACTACTAGGTACTTACCGGCGCATGGAGACCGCCAGCACGTGGAATCCGGGGAGTGTGTTCGTGTATGATGAAATGTGGTGTGTGGTGCCTGCGGTGTTAAATGCAAAGGGACACACTCGCCCTCCTCTGAAGGGTCTTTCGCGGCGGCGGCACGAATTCGCGGGTAGCGAAGCGAGTCCGCGGCGGCGTGGTATCAAGATGGCGCGTGAGCACAAAAAACAGTGCTCCGGACAGTCAAATGGGCCCGCGGCGTTAGAAGGACGCGGCGGACAACACGACACACGAAGGAGCGCAATAAATAGGGCTCGTAAAAACTAAACGACACGGCGTGGCCGGCAAAACTTCACGCGGCGACGCGGCACTTGGGTATGACCGTTTCAATCGGCTTGTAGCACCGGACTTTTCGGCGATCGCGGACGGCAAGTGGCGGCGTGGCCGGCAAAAAACACGCGGGCGACGCGGCACAAAATGGTACGCGATAAATAGCTCCTCATAAATAATAAGACGGCACGATGCGGCGTGGCAGGCGACTTCACGCGGGCTACGCGGCACAAACAATCGACCGACTCCGTCGAGGTTTTACCAAGGACTGTTCAAGCGCGTCGCCGAAACGGGGAGGCGCGATGCGCGGGGGCAGGCGATAGCCGGCCGTCGCGATACGGCCTAGCATAAACCGGAGTGCTAGCGTAAAGCGCAAACACCCCCGCCAGTGGACCCATGGATTTGGAGTCCACTAACAATTAGGCAACCGGGATAAGGAAGAGACGGCTCGCTGCAAAACCGAATCTCCGACCATTACCTCGGCAACTCTGGGAACCCCATCGGATCCATATATCAATTTAAGAATGCGTCCACGACGCCAGCATAAAGGCAACAAATTAGACTCCTTAACTAGGACAAGATCACCAACCTTAGGTGGGTCGGTCTTGTCTGACCACTTAACGCGCTGCTGCAAGAGATGCAAATATTCTAAATACCAACGATGCCAGAAATTTTGGGTCATCTGCTGTAGCAATTCGAAACGAGACAACCGTGAGACCTTCACGTCCCTGAAGGGGTACTCGGGCAGGGCGTTAAGGGGTTCACCAATTAGGAAATGACCGGGGGTTAAAACTTCCAGGTCATTGGGATCGGACGATAAGGGGCAGAGTGGCCGAGAATTGAGGACAGCCTCAATCTTACAAAACACGGTAGCGAGCTCTTCAAAAGTCAAAATGGTTTCACCTATCACGCGTCGGAGATGCGTCTTTGAGACCTTGACGACGGCTTCAAAGATCCCGCCCCAGTGGGGACAAGCTGGCGGGTCAAAGGTCCAAGTTATTCCCATCTTGGACATTGCCGTGCCGAGGCTTATCTTATTTTCATTCAAAAATTGGACGACTTCCTTCAAATATCTATCGGCACCCTTATAGTTGGTCCCACAGTCCGATCGGATCAGGTGCGGATAACCTCGGCGTGAAACGAAGCGGCCTAGCGTGGCTACAAAGGCTTCGGTGCTGAGGGCACTCACCAGTTCTAAGTGTACGGCCTTGGTAGCCAGGCAAACAAAAACGCAAAGGTAGGCCTTGAGGGAACGAGCATTGCGGAGGCTGGAGCTCTTGACGAAGAACGGCCCCGCAAAATCCGTCCCGACCGCCGAAAAAGGGCGCGAGGCCACGACACGGTCGGTGGGGAGGTCCCCCATAATGGGCTGCATGGTGCTGGCCTTCAGGCGGTAGCACGGAATGCACTTAAAAATGACGCTTCGGATGGAGCGTCGTCCCGATAAAATCCAAAATTCGCGCTGCAATATGGCCGAAAGGGCGTTGCAGCCAGCGTGGGCATTTTTGACGTGGTAATGCGTCACCAACAATTTTACAAAAGCGCTATTGTTCGGAAGCAGCAAGGGATGACGTGCCCCATAGGGTAAGTCAGAATTCCGGAGGCGTCCACCAACGCGTATCAATCCGGTGTCATCCAGGAAGAGGTTTAAGCGGGCGAGCGAGCCTTTCAAAGGTAAACCTCGCTTCAGTGTCTCAATAGCGGACTCAAAATGCTCCAGTTGAACCAAACGTATCCAAAAGGTCCGGGCCTCCTGTCTCTCCAGGGGCGACAAGACCGGGTTCGACATTTTGTCGCGTGGGTTCCGAGCGTTGTGGGTGAAGCGCTGAATCCAAGCCGTCACCCCAATCAATTTATCAAGGGAACTGTAGCGTTCCTGAAGATAGCTCAGCGAATTGGCTGGCTTATCTTCCACAACTCCGACTCGCAAGCCAGGTAACACATCGGGCTCGGAGAACCTACTCTGAGGCCAGGCGGACTCATTCCGAGTCAGCCAGTCAGGGCCCCACCAAAGAGAGTGGTTGACAAGGTCGGAAGCTTCACATCCGCGGGAAGCACAATCTGCAGGGTTCAGGTCCCCTGGCACATGTCTCCAGGTCAACGGGGTTTCCGAATTCTGGATTTGGGAAACCCGGTTGGCAACAAAGACTTCCAAGTTGTGGGGAGCGGCTCGCAACCAACAAAGGACAATTTCGCTGTCCGACCAGGCGTACACGTCCGTCAGGTCAACGATCGATAGGAGGGACGTACGCACATGGTTGAGAAGGCGCACCAAAAGAGCGGCTCCAGACAACTCCAATTTGGGTATCGTCAAGCGTGACCGAATTGGGGCCACTTTACTTTTCGCCAAGACAAGGTGGGTTGCGACCTCGCCGGTGTCACTGACAGTTCGCAAATAGACCACGGCTGCGTACCCTTTTTCGGACGCATCACAAAAGCCGTGGAGACTGGCGTGGCACCTTCCGGGCGGTAGGAAGCAACGGGGCATCGAAATCCGATTAACATTCGGAAGTGAGGCCACAAGGGAGAGCCACTCCTGTAATCTGAGACCCTAACCTCCCTGAGGCAGTCGACAAAAGTATGGTCTGACATACTGTCTGCTGTAGATCCAAAGTCTCAGGGGAGGTGGCTAGGTGGCAGCTAGGGTGGCGGACACCTAGCGCGACGTGCCTTCACCAGCGGGAGCCCACTGACGGGGGTACTCCGGCTGGGGCGCTGCTAGAGAGGGGGAGGGTACCCAACGTGGGGACCATCCGGCATAACCAACCCGGGGTCGCACCATGCGGCTAGCATTCGGGGCGTGGTAGGGAGCGCCTCGACCTAGCACGGGTGGATGGCGCTCCAGTTGCGTCCACACATGGAGGGGAGGCAAAAACCTAGACGGTTCGACGCTCATTTGAGCGGCCGTCAGACACCCGTCATAAAAATGCGAGGGGGGTGTGACCCTCCCCTGGGGGGGTGTGACCCCCCCCTGGGGGGGTGAAGCCCCACCGCCCCTAGGGCGCTGGTAATCAGCAGGGGACCGTTCACCCATTTGGGGCCGCACCATGCGGCTAACGTCCGGCACCCGGTAGGGATCGCCTCGACCTATGGTGGGAGGATGGCGCTCCAGTCGCGGCCACTCGTGTAGTGGCGGCGAGAACCGACGCGGGACGACGCCCAATGGGGCGGACGCGATATCCCCGTCGTGATGACGCGAGGGGTATGTGACCATGCCGCGGGGAGGTGAAGCCCTCCTCCGGGGGGTGGAACCCCTACCTCCTCTAGGAGGTTGGTGGTCCACCGGAGAACGCCTAACGGGACTGGCCGGGTGGCCAGGACTAGCGCCCCCGCCCATGGGGGGGGTGCGCGATCGAGCGCCCCCGCCCATGGGGGGTGCGCGACCCAATGTCCCGGCGACCGGAACCACTCCGATTAGCGCACAAAAGGGCCGAATGGGCACCGCCGCAGTGTGGGCAGGGCCGCTGGCGCGGGCAGTCTCTTACGAGATGCTGGCCCAGGCAAGAGAAGCACCACTGGCGTGTGGACACGTATTCTCTCCGGGCCGCAATCGGTTTGGCCAGGAAGTGCGGACACGAGGAGACCTGGTGGCCGGGGTGCCGACAATAGGCACAGGGGGGGAGCTTCGTTGCCACGGCCCCGCTGTACTGTGACACCCGGCGACCTTCTCTGGCGTCGGCTCCACGGCCTCGCCGGTTGGGGCCGGTCCCCGCCGAAGGGCCAGTCCTTGCCCCACCCCCTCGGACATGCTCGGACCTCCCAGGGGCCACTCGAGGGCCGGTAACTCCAGAGTTATCGGCCTGGAGGCACTCCTGCTCCAAAAACTTCAGGAGGTCGGAGAAAGGGGGCAGGTAGGTTGCACCGTCCCCTCCGAAGCGCTGCTCGAAGCGGAGCTTAAGCTCCGACGGCAGGCGGGAGAGCACTATGTGCAACAACAAGAAGGACCACTGGTCGACGGGGAGATCCAATCGACGGAGAGCATTGGTGGCCACAATGCAAGGGTTTAGCAAGGCCTCTCTGAGGCCGGCCACCCCGGTGACGGCGGGCAAGGCGAGTAGCTGGGCTACATGTGCGTCGGCCAACCGGCGCACATTTTCATAGCGCCTGGCCAGCAATTCCCGGGCCGTGTGGTAGCTCTCCTCCGAGAGGTCGAGGTGCCGCACCACGTCCAGGGCCTCGCCCTGTAGCGAGGACAGTAAGTATGTCAGCTTCTGGGTGGGGGACAGGTCCTTCCTGGCGTGGACAAGACTGTCGAATAACGCCAGGAAGCCCATCCACTCTTGAAGCTGCCCACCGAATTTGGGCAGCTCGATCGTGGGCAGTTTCCCGAGTAATGCCGGCTGTGTGGGCGGTCGGCTGGGGGAGTCTCTAAAAGCGCCACTTCGACGCCTTTCATCAGCGGCGGTCCGGATCCCATGGGCGGCCTCCACCACCGAGTCCATCAGTTCGAAGAACTGGTCGTAATCGGCCTGAGCCGTCCTCAGTACCTCCTGTTCGGGACCGAGGGTGAGCAGGTCTTGAAAGGCCTGCTCCACGGAGGCCTGCCGAGTCCGCACCTGGTCCGCTCGGTGTAATAGGGCGGCGGTTCTATCTTCGCGGCCTATCAAACCCGCGGCGGACGTCGCCCAGCGAAGCTCAGACTGTATCTGTACAGCTAGCTTTTTTATGTTCGCGGACATTCTAACAAATTAAATGTAAACAAAAGCAAAAATAAAGCAACAATAAATTGAAAAGGCGGCCGGCAAGTCGGCGGGCGGCGCGAGTGCAAGCAATAATAAAATTAAAGCAATAGTAAACAAGTCGTATCGCGGTCGCGGTCGTACCGTAGTCGCAATGAACAAAGCGGCGCGACCGTAGTAGATACGCGTGTTAAATTACGGCGAGCGGGCGGTACCGGCACGCAAGCAAAACTTAAAATAAAAATTAAACTTATAATTATAATAAGCGGAACGCGGCCGAAACGCGGCGTTAACGCAGCGGAACTGGCGGCGATTGCGGAATTTCCGCTTACAGCGCGGCGAACGACACGGCGCGTGGCGGAAAGCGGGATTTATGCCAGCGGCGCAGAAAATGAACGGCGCGGCGGGCAAAACCAGCGCAAAACGCAAAGCGAGGTGCAGACAAACCGCGCTCACTGCTACCAATAATGATTACGCACCGCGCCTGTGCACGATGAATCAGCGGGCAACTGCCGGGCCCATCAGAGCAGGCCAGCGGACTCCCACAGGCAGCGGCGGTGGCGGGTCGAAAAGGGCCCGCCAAAAAAATTTTATTAGGCGATTTGCACTGGGTTTTATCCCGCGGCACAGAACGACTTACTACTAGGTACTTACCGGCGCATGGAGACCGCCAGCACGTGGAATCCGGGGAGTGTGTTCGTGTATGATGAAATGTGGTGTGTGGTGCCTGCGGTGTTAAATGCAAAGGGACACACTCGCCCTCCTCTGAAGGGTCTTTCGCGGCGGCGGCACGAATTCGCGGGTAGCGAAGCGAGTCCGCGGCGGCGTGGTATCAAGATGGCGCGTGAGCACAAAAAACAGTGCTCCGGACAGTCAAATGGGCCCGCGGCGTTAGAAGGACGCGGCGGACAACACGACACACGAAGGAGCGCAATAAATAGGGCTCGTAAAAACTAAACGACACGGCGTGGCCGGCAAAACTTCACGCGGCGACGCGGCACTTGGGTATGACCGTTTCAATCGGCTTGTAGCACCGGACTTTTCGGCGATCGCGGACGGCAAGTGGCGGCGTGGCCGGCAAAAAACACGCGGGCGACGCGGCACAAAATGGTACGCGATAAATAGCTCCTCATAAATAATAAGACGGCACGATGCGGCGTGGCAGGCGACTTCACGCGGGCTACGCGGCACAAACAATCGACCGACTCCGTCGAGGTTTTACCAAGGACTGTTCAAGCGCGTCGCCGAAACGGGGAGGCGCGATGCGCGGGGGCAGGCGATAGCCGGCCGTCGCGATACGGCCTAGCATAAACCGGAGTGCTAGCGTAAAGCGCAAACAATGGATCATGTCTGGTTTAGTTTTTACGATAAGATAAGGGCCTTCACCTTTAAGATAGGGGCGGCAGCAATAAACTACACATTCTTGGAGCAGTCTTAGCTGATTTACTCTACCCCTTTTCCCCTATTCGCCTGACTCAATGCGAATGATAATGGTCCGGTTCCAGATCTCACGGAGGGCGCAAAGAGCATGACTCTGTCGGAGGACAGCGAGAAGAACGAGAAGCAGCGCATGGACATCTTCTACTCGTTCCTGAAGCAGCGCGCCGACGCCGGCGACGTGGAAGGCAACAAGGCCGTCAACGACATCCTGCACGAGGCTGATCGGTATGCGCTGTTCTAACATCTTTTTGTTCCGCCCTTATGTGTACCTTCGCAGTGTCAGATACCCTGCCGTGAAGCTGTTAAGCGTTGAGGAGTTCCGATGGTAGTTTCTAGCACAGTCCGCCCTGATGGGTGTGACGTCAGATATTCTGCCATGAGACAGTAATTGATGCCACGAGGCTGATCGGTATGCGCTGTTGTAACATCGATTTGTTCCGCCCTTAAGTGTACCCCACCATGTCAGATTTCGTGCCGTGAAGCTGTTAAGCACTGAGGAGTTCCAATGGTAGTTTCTAGCAGAGTCCGCCCTAATGGGTGTCACGTCAGATATTCTGTCATAAACAGTAATTGATGCCACGATACTGATCGGTATGCGCTGTTCTAACATCGATTTGTTCCGCCCTGATGTGTACCTTCGCAGTGTCAGATATTCTGCCGTGGAGCTGTTAAGCGTTGAGGAGTTCCGATGGTAGTTTCTAGCAGAGTCCGCCCTGATGGGTGTCACGTCAGATATTCTGCCATGAGACAGTAACTGATGCCACGAGGCTGATCGGTATGCGCTGTTGTAACATCAATTTGTTTCGCCCTTAAGTGTACCCCACCGTGTCAGATATCCTGCCGTGAAGCTATTAAGCACTGAGGAGTTCCGATGGTAGTTTCTTACAGAATCCGCCCTGATGGGTTTCACGCCAAATATTCTGCCATGAAGCAGTCATTGCGTTAGTGTGTTTCGGTTCGATATTCGTAAACACTGTAGCCGGCGAAATCGAATAAGTGTTCACTCAGGCAGACCAAAGATAGAGATGAGATGTTATCGCTGTTTGTTAATTAATTTTTTTTTTGCAGTCTTGAAGTGAAATCCAGAGCGCTGCTAGTAGCGTTCGAGGTGCTGGTGGGCGCGAACACGCTCGCCGCCGACGTGCGCAAGCACCGCCACCTGCTGCTGCGCCTCGCGCGCGCCGACCCCAAGGCGCCGCGCGCCGCGCTGCACGCGCTCACCGCGCTCGCCGCCACCAACGCCTCGCTGCTGCCCAAAGTGCCCGCCGCGCTCAAGGTAACACACACGCCACATGCGATCCAGAGCGCTGCTACGTTCGAGGTGCTGGTGGGCGCGAACACGCTCGCCGCCGACGTGCGCAAGCACCGCCACCTGCTGCTGCGCCTCGCGCGCGCCGACCCCAAGGCGCCGCGCGCCGCGCTGCACGCGCTCACCGCGCTCGCCGCCACCAACGCCTCGCTGCTGCCCAAAGTGCCCGCCGCGCTCAAGGTAACACACACGCCACATGCGATCCAGAGCGCTGCTACGTTCGAGGTGCTGGTGGGCGCGAACACGCTCGCCGCCGACGTGCGCAAGCACCGCCACCTGCTGCTGCGCCTCGCGCGCGCCGACCCCAAGGCGCCGCGCGCCGCGCTGCACGCGCTCACCGCGCTCGCCGCCACCAACGCCTCGCTGCTGCCCAAAGTGCCCGCCGCGCTCAAGGTAACACACACGCCACATGCGATCCAGAGCGCTGCTACGTTCGAGGTGCTGGTGGGCGCGAACACGCTCGCCGCCGACGTGCGCAAGCACCGCCACCTGCTGCTGCGCCTCGCGCGCGCCGACCCCAAGGCGCCGCGCGCCGCGCTGCACGCGCTCACCGCGCTCGCCGCCACCAACGCCTCGCTGCTGCCCAAAGTGCCCGCCGCGCTCAAGGTAACACACACGCCACATGCGATCCAGAGCGCTGCTACGTTCGAGGTGCTGGTGGGCGCGAACACGCTCGCCGCCGACGTGCGCAAGCACCGCCACCTGCTGCTGCGCCTCGCGCGCGCCGACCCCAAGGCGCCGCGCGCCGCGCTGCACGCGCTCACCGCGCTCGCCGCCACCAACGCCTCGCTGCTGCCCAAAGTGCCCGCCGCGCTCAAGGTAACACACACGCCACATGCGATCCAGAGCGCTGCTACGTTCGAGGTGCTGGTGGGCGCGAACACGCTCGCCGCCGACGTGCGCAAGCACCGCCACCTGCTGCTGCGCCTCGCGCGCGCCGACCCCAAGGCGCCGCGCGCCGCGCTGCACGCGCTCACCGCGCTCGCCGCCACCAACGCCTCGCTGCTGCCCAAAGTGCCCGCCGCGCTCAAGGTAACACACACGCCACATGCGATCCAGAGCGCTGCTACGTTCGAGGTGCTGGTGGGCGCGAACACGCTCGCCGCCGACGTGCGCAAGCACCGCCACCTGCTGCTGCGCCTCGCGCGCGCCGACCCCAAGGCGCCGCGCGCCGCGCTGCACGCGCTCACCGCGCTCGCCGCCACCAACGCCTCGCTGCTGCCCAAAGTGCCCGCCGCGCTCAAGGTAACACACACGCCACATGCGATCCAGAGCGCTGCTACGTTCGAGGTGCTGGTGGGCGCGAACACGCTCGCCGCCGACGTGCGCAAGCACCGCCACCTGCTGCTGCGCCTCGCGCGCGCCGACCCCAAGGCGCCGCGCGCCGCGCTGCACGCGCTCACCGCGCTCGCCGCCACCAACGCCTCGCTGCTGCCCAAAGTGCCCGCCGCGCTCAAGGTAACACACACGCCACATGCGATCCAGAGCGCTGCTACGTTCGAGGTGCTGGTGGGCGCGAACACGCTCGCCGCCGACGTGCGCAAGCACCGCCACCTGCTGCTGCGCCTCGCGCGCGCCGACCCCAAGGCGCCGCGCGCCGCGCTGCACGCGCTCACCGCGCTCGCCGCCACCAACGCCTCGCTGCTGCCCAAAGTGCCCGCCGCGCTCAAGGTAACACACACGCCACATGCGATCCAGAGCGCTGCTACGTTCGAGGTGCTGGTGGGCGCGAACACGCTCGCCGCCGACGTGCGCAAGCACCGCCACCTGCTGCTGCGCCTCGCGCGCGCCGACCCCAAGGCGCCGCGCGCCGCGCTGCACGCGCTCACCGCGCTCGCCGCCACCAACGCCTCGCTGCTGCCCAAAGTGCCCGCCGCGCTCAAGGTAACACATGAAGATCTCATAATTTATGACTCCGTGGATTCGGTAATGACTACCCAAATGATAACCATATTTGAACCCAAGATGGCGGACATGTATTTTTTTTGTAAAAAAAAAATGATAAATTACTTACGACGGGTTATATTATGCGTAGTTATTTCAATCCACGAAGACGCGCCCAACTCTGTCAAAATCGCTTGTTTCATTCGATTCGTATGATGTTTGATAACGTGGGGCGCGTTATCGTGGATTGAAATGTCTATAAATCCAAGATGGCATCCATACATTTTATTAAAAAAGACGCTATACGGGTGACGTAATCCAGTCATCTCAGGATGTTAATAACGAAACGATTTCCACTGTACAGTTGCTGTACGACCTGGACATCGTGGAAGAGAAGACGATCCTGGAGTGGGCCGCCAAGCCGTCGCGGAAGTTCGCGTCCAAGGAGGTGGTGGCGGACGTGGTGCGGCGCGCTCAGCCGTTCATCGACTGGCTGCAACAGGCCGACGAAGAGGACTCCGACGAAGAGAGCGAGGAGGATATTGAGGTTTGTTACCCCTGCTCTTTGCGGAACAACATTTATAAATAAACTAGCAAACCCGGCGAACTCCGTTTCGCCACCAGATGGCTTCGTTTTATGTAACATTTTTTTTTTTTCCTGAATTTTTTTTTGCTATAAACCTCACGGAGCCCGAGACCTTTCCAACGAATGCAAAACCGTGCAAATCGGTTCTTGCGTTCTGGAGTTATAGCGTCAGGAAGGAAAACCCGACTTATTTTTATATAAATAAATAAAATAAATATTTCCTAACAACAGTTAAGTGTAAACTTCTTTAGGCAAATTGGGCATTTTTGAGATGGGTGAACCGCCATTGAACCTACGCCACCACACACTCCTGTACCTCTGTATTATGATTTATGAGTAAGCAATAGACGCGTTATGTCGCGGCCGACGTGACGCTGTACGTGGCCTATGAATGGTTATACTATGGAAAGTCAGGCGTTTCAGAGACCATATTATACCGCCTATATAGGTTTTTTTTTTGAGTTTTCACTTCTGTCGACAACTTTGCATTCCCGGAGACATACCTCTCTATTTGATCCGTGTCATTTTGTTAATGATTAATAAAGCAGGGCTTACATTGCGAAATTAGTGGCATAAAATTACTTTCACGACACTATAGTTTCATCAACAGTTTCACGTGTAAACTTTAAATTTTACTATTCATGCATTAATTTCATAACACTAATTTAGTTTTGTGCCGTGCGCATTTTTTGGTAAAACTAATGTCATACAACTAATTTCAAAATATAAATGAGACAAAATTAATGTCGCGAAAATAGTTTTCATAGCTTTCATGATGTTTATCAGTCAATCCCGAGATTAACTGCGTTGCTCCTAGGTGTTTTCTTGATATCTACTCTCGAATCCACATTTGTATTTTCTTTCGGGAAAGCCTTATCTTTATTTTGTACAAAATAATGTGTTTAACAACATTATGCATTGCGGAAACGCTTCTATGCCGACACTACGAAACCAGTTTCACAAGTCCTACAACTAGTTTCACGAAATTAATTTTATCATGCATGTCACTAATTTCGCATTGTAATTTCGGCTTTATGGGTAAAATCTTAATCATTGATCAACTTAAATCAAAATTTTCCATCCACAGATCGAGTACGATGACCGCGCCAAGGCCACTCCAATTAAGGCGGTGTCCGCCCCTGCGCCCGCGCCCAAACCGCAGCCCGACGACGAGGGGGACATCGATGTCGATATCGACGCCATCTAGACGCGTGCGCAACTACCCCACCACCCCGTCCCCCCCACTCATCCCCCACACCCACCCACGAAGTTAAGTGATCGAAGCATGTTGTGAACATCGTCGGTGTTTTATACCGCGGCTCCACACGCTCGACGAGGCGAGGCGAGTAGCTACGAGTGCGAGTGAGAGGTAAGTACTAACCTCTCGCTCACACATGCAGCCGCTCGGCTTGACTCGTCGAGCGTGTAGAGCAGGGGATAGAAATGAATATTGCTCTTGTCCGTTCGTCCATCATACTGGAAGGGTATTTAAGGCCCTTCGCACACGGCTCGTAAACGTAAGCGTAGCGTAATTCGCGCGCACAACGAGAGCAGTACGAGCAGGAACTTGTTCAAACATGTCCGCAGACGAAGCGGTGTTGCAGCGAATCGTAGAAGGCGTAATTGTCAAATTATTTTGCGTAGTGTCACAACGATACGCTTACGATACGTCTACGCTTACGAACCGTGTGCGAAGGGGGTAAGTTTACAAACAGTGGAGTATTGGTAGCGGCATGAAAGTCTATCGGTGACCGTTATTGTGCAGAAGTCGGAAATAAGGTGTCACGGGGTAGTAAGAGGGTCGCGGGGAGCGGCTGTACGTATCGTTCGCACTCGCTGATTGGCTCTCCGGTCACATTCCGTCCCCGCTATCCCCTCCACATTTCGTTCCAGATTTACTTGCCGCGACTTGTACGACATAAATGAAGGCGACATGTCTTTATGGACACGCGTTTACCTATCTAAAATGAGATTAAAGTTAATTACCTAGTAGTTTGTGACTTACTGGATAGATAATGGTTTACAATAAAACCTTTACTATAGTTTTTTGCTCAAAACTAGTTTGTAAAACGTATATTTGACCTTTTCGATTTTTTCGTATTTTTTACTGTTTCTTTTTTTTTTTTCAGAAGATATGTCGTGTTTAATTTTGTAAGTAGTTGAATCTTGTAAGTAAATAATAGTAATTTTTAGCACAAATTCACAACCAACGTACTTGCATCACAATCTACAAAATAATTAAACATAAGAATTATATATGTTAAAGAATATTATTTATACTGTGTTTTGTGAAACTCTGACGATGTGCGAACATGCTTTTTGTCTAATCTCCCGAGTCATTTAAAGAGCTCCTATACATGTTACCAATAAGTTTAGCATAGATTCCGCAAACTACGTACGTTAAGCCAAACTAACTTTTCGCGTTTGAACCTAACGGCACTTTATTTTTAACTGTGAAGTTAGTTTAAGTGGAGAGTTACGCTACGGCCCCCTATGGCGACAGTGGATCCCAGGCGATGCATTTTTACTATAAACATTACCTAATGTAGTTGACTACAGATAAAAAACGGTAGGAATTTTTTAATATGAAGAAAATATTAAATTATGGGTGTGAAAAGGTTTTTGGTAAAAAAATGAAGCCACGAGAAACATTTATAAAGGAATGTACTGTTTGTTTTAAACAAACAACAAATGTATATCCATTCAAAAGCAAATGTTTCAAATTATGGACTGATGAAAGCTGGTTATTTTAAAAACTTTCGATAAATAGCATCTACGTAATTTTCCTATGAAAAATATACAAATAAATTAATAAACTACTATTTCTTAGTGGGAAGTCTCAAAAACTGCTGTAAACTAATTTTTATTGTAATAATATAACGATTATAATAGATGTATCATAGCCGCATACCCGTAGGTAATGTAACCATGTTCACATTTGTAAGTGAAAACATCCTGAAAAATCTTTTATTACTTTAATAAGAAAACTTTTACACTCTCCAATATTGATAATGTCTCAAATTGTCCATACTCAATGAAGGTAAACAAATTGCCGAGCTGTAGTAGTGAATTAATACACGAATAACAGGTATACTTTTAAAAATCAACTAACTTGAAATCTACCTGTAATTTGTGCCATAAGAAACGAATACAAAATGGCTGCGTGAACCATCTCTACCGGTATTAGAAAGGACAGAAATAACATGCGATCGGTAGGGAGGATTATAGTGGCGATTCCATTTTAGAGTCTCTAAATTTAAGGCGTCTAAAAATATACCATCACAATCTAAATTGCAATGGTATGGCACTTATTCTAAAAAAATAGCGCTATCCCTTTCCAAAGGTACCGATATGAAAGAGATGATAGATTTTTTGACGCGCTTTAAAAGACACAAGTTGATGTTGATTGTTGATGTTGTGATTGAAGTTGACACAAGATGGTTGCTGATGCATGATCGCCACTGTTTTGAATTCGCTTCTTTATTAGTTGGAATTTAATTGGTGTGTTTATGGCAATAACTTAATGTTACGATTAAATTTCAATTCGCACAATTAGCCATATTTTAAAGAGGGATATTGATATTCAACCTTTTTTAATGTATCCCACTGGTTTTGCCGGCAACCTTCAAGGTACAATCTCCCACACTGTATGGCGGGCTTAGGTGAAAATAAATTTAATTGAAGTTTTCCATTATAGGACGAATCTTCGTATGGCAATAATTTTGTGATGTAAATTTAATTCGCTTTAAACGCTAGGGCGCCTTAGCAACAAGCATCACCTTTTTTAATCCCCATCTACAATGTGTTCCTATAACTTAAAATAGTTTTTTATATATATATTTTGAAAACTCTTTCGTTTCTTTATATTTTTGGGATGAAATATGAGTATAATCGGAATAACACCATGGTTGGTCTCGTGATCTTCAGTCGCAAAGCTTGTGACATATCTATTAAAACACCACAAAATAATGTGTATAGTAATTGTTTAGTTTCTTTTTTTTAAATACATATTATAGTTTATTAAATAGTATGTATTTAGTATTAATTTAATTTCCTATTGTAAATTAAATTGGCAAAAGGCGCACCAAGTTGAAAAGGAGATTGGCAAAAATAATGAAGAGGCATTTTCAATTATTATAAACTTTTCTAATTGTAGTTTGATATGCGATGAATATTTAGTGGTTTGAAATCCTCAGGAAAGTTAAGTTCAATGAACGGTAATATTCGTTTCAATAATTTATTATTACCCTAGCGTAATAAAAGAAAGATAATTAATTTCAAGAAGTCTGTTATCGAATAATTTTCGAATCCCTACTACCGTATTGTATTTATTACGCCTGGGCGATTTCTGCAAATTCGATCGATTATGTTTTTGAAATTATGCAAAAAAAAATATCCAAAACAACTGCATTTGGCGAATTGCTTTTCAGAAGATCTGAAACTACTAAAACTTCACCGTATATGGAGTTACTAACTTCAACGCATGTTAGCAATCGCAAATGAATTTCAAACGTCTCTTCAAATCTGAGATTTTCAGATAAATTTGTACATTTGTTTAGCCTGGGTATGCCGTATTCATTTCAATTTAGTGCGTCAATTTGTAATTCACTCGTGCGATCATGTTCAAATGATATTTAGAGCCTTTTGGAATCGAATGACGTCATTCTGATTTAATTATTTAAATAATTTGTTTCATTGCTTCTTTTTATGTTTTGACTTTGTACATTAAATGCCTTCTGTAAAATCCTTATATTAGCTGTTATTTCCGAGAATATTTACAAACTTCGTTTCTTTATAAAATTATCATGTATTTGTTGCATTCATGCTTCATGTAATTTTTAGAGGTCCGAAAGGTGTTAACGTAGTATCGTTTGAATTTGATCAAAATTAGTTTATTTTTTTGATTGGTAGCGGAAACGCGTGAGGTTTGTATTATAATTATTATAGTTGTCGGTCGGTCCGTCGGTCCCTTGCAGCGGACCCGCTCTATTGGAAACTGTCTATTGTCTATTGAATAGAATATTTTGTAATTGCCACCTGACAATTTTACTACATTTTGTTTTAGTATTGAATAAATACATTTGGATTCTCAAATGACTGTTGTTTTATTTTCTAGTTTTAGGCCCGAACTCTTTCACGTTCGGTTCAGTTTGACATTTTGTATCTCTCCTCTTCGAAAATGTTATTTGCCAAAAAGATAATATTGGTGCCAATTTGTTGTGCAAAGTCTTCTAAACCAAACTAATTTGACGCGTCTAAAGAAGGGCTATCCTTTTCCATGGGGAGCATTAATAAAAGAATCGGGCTGTATGTAGACCCGATTGCATTGCAGAATTGGCACCATTATCTAATTTTAAGCCTGTATTTCATGATGCGTGTCAAAATACTATTTTCGAGTACAAGTAGGGTACCATTTTGCCTTGATTCATAAACAAATAAAACAAATTCAGTATGTACATAGGTATTATTTACGTACATTGTAATTATTTTTATTAAATATAGATAAATAATCTTAAAATTCATAAAAAAATAATTAAATATTACAATTCATTATTCTTACTAAACTAAAATATTACAATTCATTTTTCTTACGAAACTTAAGATACATAAATATGTACAGATTCTTTTGAGATTCTTTAAGAACTATAATTTTAACCTAAATAGTAAATGCAATCTGACAAGTCTTAATTATACATTAGGTAGATAAGTTACATTCAAAGATTTATATCGATGGTTACATTGATATAAATTTCAAGTTCACCCTGTGAAACTTTGTAAGATAGTCATTTTGAACCCGATGGGAAAGTTAGATAGAGCTGATGAGAATCAAGAAACTGCGATGTTCAATTGATCTGATTTATTGAATTTACATTATAAGAGAATTCACCTAATCGTCATACGCTTATATTAAGTATACATGTAATGTCAGCCACTAAATTGATTCATTGATTAATTACCAACAAATGTATGTAGTTAATTTTTGAGGTATGTGTATTGTGTATACTGTATGTCACATCTCGTGGACTGAATTTATATTAATGGGTAACATTTTTACCTATATAAAAATACTTTATTACTTAATACTTATAGTACTTAGTTTATGATAAGTAACACTTAAGCTAATAATATTATTTATACATTTTGAGCAATGAACAAAGTTCTATTTACAAGAAGAACAATTAGGTTAGCCAATAAGTACAAAGTAAATATGTACCTATATAATTAAACATTGAGAATATCACAGAGAGTGAGTTGGTCTTTTTAAGAAGCCAAAATGTCTGGATATAACACAAATCTTACCTATACGGAAACTGCTTACAACTCGACGAATAAAATTATAAATTATAAAAGTGTTTGTTGAGCACTAATCGCCATTGTTTCGTGGTGCAGTTCGCAACTAGGGTTTATTTTTTACTGGTAATTAAACTGTGCAGGGTTGTCTCTACCCAGCTTGTTGTATGACCTGTCCCCCCAGCCCTGGGGAGGGCCCGGTGGGCGTGGCCACGCTGAACGAGGTGATGAAGACATTCACGATGGTGATGAGGAATATTCCCAGTACGGTCATATTGTTGATCTTGTCCGCCTTGCAGATGTCCTTCTCGTCTTTGACGTTGTAGCGGCTGTTCATGATGAGACCCACGCCAACGGCCACCTGTGATACAAAGGATTTATATCATAATCAGAATACATGAGGAGAATCAGGGTCACAAACATTACCCCAGACAGCTGAAGTGGCAATGGCAGTGGGCAAAAAACGTCAGTCAGTCAGTCAGTGGGGAAAAGTTTGTGGATCCAAAAATATCTCGGCGTGGAGACTTTGAACAGCTAACTTTGAGTGGATCTTCAGCTTGCTGGACCGATGACTGACGGTTGTGGGTTGCTGGTTAGTACCTCTGTTTATAGTTGGGTGATCATATTCTGGCTGAGCGAGATGAAGGTGAGGCTGGGGTAGTAGTACGGGTGCGCGTTGGACGACTCCAGCACGTAGCGCAGCTGGTTGGCGTTGGTTGATAGTAGTGCGATGTCCAACGTGTCTTGTGATGTTTTATCTACATCAGATTTAGATACATCCTGCGCACCTGGAATATGATACTGAGCGAGATGAAGGTGAGGCTGGGGTAGTAGTACGAGTGCGCGTTGGACGACTCCAGCACGTAGCGCAGCTGGTTGGCGTTGGTTGATAGTAGTGCGATGTCCAACGTGTCTTGTGATGTTTTATCTACATCAGATTTAGATACATCCTGCGCACCTGGAATATGATACTGAGCGAGATGAAGGTGAGGCTGGGGTAGTAGTACGGGTGCGCGTTGGACGACTCCAGCACGTAGCGCAGCTGGTTGGCGTTGGTTGATAGTAGTGCGATGTCCAACGTGTCTTGTGATGTTTTATCTACATCAGATTTAGATACATCCTGCGCACCTGGAATATGATACTGAGCGAGATGAAGGTGAGGCTGGGGTAGTAGTACGAGTGCGCGTTGGACGACTCCAGCACGTAGCGCAGCTGGTTGGCGTTGGTTGATAGTAGTGCGATGTCCAACGTGTCTTGTGATGTTTTATCTACATCAGATTTAGATACATCCTGCGCACCTGGAATATGATGCTGAGCGAGATGAAGGTGAGGCTGGGGTAGTAGTACGGGTGCGCGTTGGACGACTCCAGCACGTAGCGCAGCTGGTTGGCGTTGGTTGATAGTAGTGCGATGTCCAACGTGTCTTGAGAGGTTTTATCTACGTCACATTTAGATACATCCTGCGCACCTGGAATATGATACTGAGCGAGATGAAGGTGAGGCTGGGGTAGTAGTACGGGTGCGCGTTGGACGACTCCAGCACGTAGCGCAGCTGGTTGGCGTTGGTTGATAGTAGTGCGATGTCCAACGTGTCTTGAGAGGTTTTATCTACGTCACATTTAGATACATCCTGCGCACCTGGAATATGATACTGAGCGAGATGAAGGTGAGGCTGGGGTAGTAGTACGGGTGCGCGTTGGACGACTCCAGCACGTAGCGCAGCTGGTTGGCGTTGGTTGATAGTAGTGCGATGTCCAACGTGTCTTGAGAGGTTTTATCTACGTCACATTTAGATACATCCTGCGCACCTGGAATATGATACTGAGCGAGATGAAGGTGAGGCTGGGGTAGTAGTACGGGTGCGCGTTGGACGACTCCAGCACGTAGCGCAGCTGGTTGGCGTTGGCCGACAGCAGCGCGAGGTCCATCATGCCCTGTGCGAGGTTCTTCTTCTGCTGGTACGTGTTCACGTCTGGGAGGGATGTCTATGATTGGAGAAATTATCAGAAAATTAGATGCGCCAGCGTCTTGTGCACATTGCTCATTAATGATCAGTTAGTGTAGGTATACTTTTTGTACCATATTATAATTTATTTTAAAAGAGGTGAAAGGAACGTTCCTCGGTACAGTAAAAATGTGAAACAATATTTTTCGTGATATGAAATTGTTTAACTACTTACTTCACGTGTGTAAGTTTACGTCTGAGGTACGTACTTACGAGTAAGTACCTACTGACGTTCGCCTTCTGGCGATCTCTACCGACATGTTAGGCTCAATTTACGCCGACGCGTAATGGAATGGAAGCGACTTTTTGCAACGTTTTCTCGAAAATTCCACAGGTCGGCGCCATCTGTGGAATCCAAGGGAAGTGGCACGAACGGGTAATGGATTGGGTCGGTCACAGCAACAGCAGTGCGATGCCAAGCGTTTGCGAAAGATTTCGCAGGAATACTCAAGCATTCCAGTGAATTCGAGTGCCTTCTCACGGTCTGACCGTGACTGTCATGAGGCGAAATTGACGCTTCCATTCCATTCCATTCCACCACGGTGTAAATTGAGCCTTATAGAAAATAGAAAAATTCTTTATTTCATATAGGCCTAGCATACAAAGGCTCTTATGACACGTCGTTTTGTTTTACATGGTCACTTTAAGTGGAAATGTGGTCAGAGAGACTTTTAAACATTAGGTATTTTAGAAAACTATTGCTGTCGCTCTGCGACGTTGCCGTGTCCGGTCCGGCAGCCCTATCCATGTGTGTGTAAGTTGACAAAGTGTGCGTGTCCGCGATGCGCGTTGCCGCTCCGCAGTCCGCACTCGTTCCTGCTATTTTCTGGTGTTCGCATCATTTTTTAGTACCTGGATGACCGAGCTTCGCTCGGTTTTTTTTTGTAAATTGTAATTTGGAGTAGAAACTATATTTAAATATGAATTACATAGGTACTAATGTAATGATGAAATATGAAAAAATATTTTTCGATCTTATCGACATAATAATAAAAAAAAATATGAACTCGTAAGTATGGTTAAGGGGAAATCAACGACTCTGCCCGCAAAATTCAAAATTTTCATTGTTTTTTTGCAATTTGTTCGCTAATTACGCATTTGTGAGAATGGCAGTAACGTCTTTGCATGATTATATCAAAATCTTTGCATAAAAATGTTCTAGGAAATTAGTCCGAGTATCGAGTTTTATGTGAGTAACTCGCAAATCTCGGACTAATTTCTTTAACTCGACACTTTCGAGCAGAGATTTTTATATAAATACGTAAAGAAGATATTGGGATTATCGCAATTTGACTGCCATAAGCCTATTATGTCTTATTAGGTTAAAAATCGCGAAAAACCACAAAAAAATTGAATTTCGCGAGCACACCCGTGGTGTGCTCCTTAAATAAAAATCACGAGTGTAATTAGTTTAATATTTATATATTATACTAATACTTTATTTTTAGGGTTCCATAGCAATTTGGTAAAAATGGAACCCTTATGGTGAGACTTTCTCCGTCCGTCCGTCCGTCCGTCCGTCCGTCCGTCCGTCCGTCCGTCTGTCACACTCGATTATTTCAGTAACTATCAAAGCTATCGACTTGAAATTTGGAATAGTTATAGGTAATAGTGACGCGACGTCATAACAATCGTAAAAATTTTAAAATTATTTTTATTTTTATATAAAAAGGGGGGAAAACCGGACCTTCGATTTTTCAAAATGAGATAACAATATTGAGTGGGGTATCATATGAAAGGGCGTTACTTGTGTAGTCTTAAACCGATTTTTATTTATTTTTATATCCGATAGTTTTTGATTTATTGAGCAAACTGTTGAAAAAAATACCGTTCCCCCCCCCTTATCTCCGAAATTTACCAATCGAAAAATCTGAAATAATTATGATCAAAAGAAGTTAATGTATATTTTACAGGAAAAATAAAATCAACTCACTGACTAATATACTTTTTTTGATAATAACAATAATCCGCCAAAAACAAAGTTACGTTTGCGGTTTGCCAACAAAAGTTTTACATGTAAATTTTACTCGTAAATTCATGAATAAAAGTGATTCTTTCAATGTTTTACTTCTTTTATGGTATGGAACCCTCGGTGCGCGAGTCCGACTCGCACTTGGCCGGTTTTTTACATTACATCAACCAATTACGTAAGTTATTTTATTTCGAGTGTTTAAAATTATCGCTGCCAACGGGAATTGAACCCGTACCCCCTAGCTATCACAGCTGAGTGCCCTGCCAATTGTGCCATGGATTATCTTGCTCTGTGGATGGCACGATAATTTTGATATTGGGAAACTACGATTAAAAACCAATTTCAAAGGCCCATTTCGAATGGAGCTAGCTTTGAACGAGAGAATACCACCTTGCCCCTTTTAATGTTGTGCCCGCAAAACTCATTGCCATAAACTTACGATGTATAATTATTAGCCCACTATCATAGCTGGGCACCGTTAATCAAATACTTAACTTCGTTAATCGTTAATCCGTTACAAAATAAGTAAGCTTCGTTAAACGTTAAAGCGTTACTTTGCGGAAGAATTAACGCAAGTTAACGTTAATCGTTAATCCGTTAATATACCTACCTATGTAAAATTGCCTTTTTATATCGTTGCGTTACTGAATTAATAAAACCTGTTGAAGTTAGTTAAAAGTTAAACCGTTAATCAAAATGTTAACTTCGTAAATTAACGATTAACGGATTAACGAGTTAATGCCCAGCTATGCCCACTATTAGCAAAAACTAAATAAAATTTGAATTTTCGCGCCCAATTCGTTGACTCCATAAAAAAATTAGTATTAAGTACTTCTCGTCAATAGATGTCAGCAGAAAGAGTCATATTTATTGTGTCGTTAAAACAGTTGGATGCCTGTGCCATTATAATAGTATTGCTATTGGCCAATAGATGTCACGTTGTTTCCTAGTTTTCAATATATCGAGAAACAATATGAGGTAAATGAGTATTGTTGAGCAGAGTTTTGATTACAAATATGAGATGCATAAATGTTGTGTATAAACTATATAAACTTAGGATGTATAAGCCCACTAAACCAGAAAACTAAATAAAATTTGAATTTTCGCGCCCAGTTCGTTGACTCCATAAAAAAAATAATATAACTTCTCGCCAATAGATGTCGGGAGAAGTCATATTTTACCTTTAGCATTATAATATTATTCTCGTTAAAACAAATGCCAGCCGCGGTCATTAAAATTCGTTTCACTATTCGCTAATAGATGTCATGTAGTTTCCCAGATTTCAAGCCATCGGGAAAAAAATGATTATACTTGGTTGATCAAGCTTTGCTTGGTAATATCACAGCCACTCACCAATAGATGGCAGCAGAAAATTACTGTAATAGTTTAACTTTTTGCCAATAGATGTCAGGAATAGAGTAACATTTTTTTTATTGGTAAATACGACATTTAAAAAAAATGAATCCTAGCTAGATCGATTTATCGCCCCCAAAACCCCTTGTATACTAAATTTCATGAAAATCGGTGCAGCCGTTTCCGAGATCCAGATTATATAGAAATATACATATATACAAGAATTGCTCGTTTAAAGGTATAGGATTACGCATTGACGAAAAGTGATTGATCTCTAATGGTTTTGGCTTGTTTATTGGAATTGTTCTCCCTGCTACGCTATTGATTTAATATTGACCAACAAAAATATTGAATCGTGAGCGTGGCAGCAATTCAAAGTACTTACTGCAAGAAAAAGCAGCAGTACCTACTTAAACTCCGAAAGTATTAGTATTGAAAAAGAAACTTCCTGACTGAGTGACTGACATATTATCAACACACAGCCCAAACCGCTGGGTCTAGAGACTCTAAATTTGGCACACAGGTTCTTTATGAGGTCTAGAGGTGCACTAAGAAAGGATTTTTCAAAATTCATTCCCTAATTGGGTGTGCATCGGGGCTCCAAATTTTGTATTTTACCAAGCTTAAATACTCCTTCACGCCGCAACCATTAAACCCATTTGGCTCAAATTTGGAAAGGACTGTATATAAACTGTATCCTGGAATAACACATAAGCTACTTTTTATGCCGAAAAATCCATGGCTCCTTCGGGAACAGTAAGAAACAGATATTCAACCGGATGAAACACTCTTTCACGGCGTAACTACAAAACAGATTTGGCTGAAATTTAGCACGGAGATAGATTTTATTCTGGATTAATACAAAAGCTACTTTTTATCCCGAAAAATTCATGGTTTCTATGATAGAAGTGAAAGACAAATATCCACGCAGAAAAAATATTCCTTCACGCCGTAATGACTGAACTGATTTGGCTGAAATGCGGAATGAAGATAGATTATATCCCGGATTAATGAAAAAGCTACTTTTTATCCCGAAAAAATTCCATGGTTTCCGCGGGAATACTCAAAAACAGATATTCACGCAGGAAAATATTATTTCACGCTGTAATTACTGTACTGATGCGACTGAAATTCGGAAAAGAGATAGATTTTATCCCGAATTAATACATAGGCTACTTTTTATCCCGGAAAACTCAATGGCTTCTATGATAGTAGTATAAAACAGAAATTTCTCGCGGTAAAATATTCCTTCATAGCGTAATAACTAAACTGATTTGAAATTTGGAAAAAAGAAAGATTTTACACTGGTATAACAAATCGGCTACTATTTATCCCGGAAAAATTCATAGTTTCTAAAATAATAGTGAAAATCACATATTCATGCGAGAGAAATACTACTTCGCGCCGTAACTACTGAACCGATTTGGCTGAAACTTGGAATGTAGAAAGATTATATCCTAGACTCTAGAGTAATAACATCAACTACTTTTTTCTCGTGGAAATCTATTGTTTCTATGCATTTTCTTTGATAATAGTAAAAAAAAGGTCAAGAGAGAGTTGGGCTTGTGCACTGAGGGTTCCGTACCATCACGACCCATTCTCTATACTATTAAAGTAAACTTAACACTCGTGCCCACTTAATCAAAAACGAGCATAAATATCACGTTTGTTGTATGGGAGCCCCCTTAATTTTTTATTTTATTTTAATTTAATTATTTATTTCTACAGTAAGCATATAACTAAATATTTTGTGAAAATTTGATGCGTTTACCTGTTAGCGTTATCAAGGTCGAGCAAAAACAAGCAAAAAAATCACGTTGTATGGGAGCCCCCTTAAATATATATTTAATTCCATTTTTTAGTATTTGTTGTTAGCGGCAACGAAAATACATCATCTATGATAATTTCAAGTCTGTAGCTATCACGATTCAAGAAATACAACCTAGTGACAGACGGATGGACGGACAGCGATCAGAAGTTTCGCTAATAGGGTTCCTTTTTTACCCTTTGGGTACGGAACCCTAAAAACAGATATTCATGGATCTATTTATATAACATACAAACTTTCAACTTTATTATATTACTATGATGGTACGGAACCCTACGTACGCAAGTCCGTCTCGCACTTGGCCAGTTTTTTATAGACACGACATACGGACACACAACAAAGTGATTCCTATAAGGGTTCCTTTTTCCTTTTAAGATACAGTACCCTGAAAATGTAAATGCTTTTATCGATAGCTGTTAACAACACTAGTTTATCGATATTATTATCAACTACTACGCATCACTTCAATCTGTGTACGTATGATCAGACCGTCCCGCGTCCCCGCCCGCAAATTCGTGCAATAAGGACAACTGCAGATCCGACACAATAGGCCCTTGTAAAATGTTATATTTCGGGGTTTTGTTCTCGACTATTTCCTCCTCCAAAACTGGACCAATTTAAAAGATATTTCGTAAACTGAATATAGAGAATATATACTGTGTCGCTATGTTTTTCTTTTTTCGGTAATAGTTGTCAAATTCGTACACTAGGCATCTGTTAACAGCGAGTCTAAATAGGCAATTTTGAGCATTTTCTAAGGCTTCTAGTGCTTATAAAGATAATGTATTATCAAAAAAGAAAACATAGAAACATAGAAAAGATTGATATTTATTTTACTGTAAAAAATCATTGCTTTAAGTTCATAAACCAGAAAGAAAACAGACGAGAACGTTTGTATGGAGAAAAGACCACTATCGTTTCCTCTTAATGGTGATAACCATTCACGACTTAAAACTAAGTTTACGAGGGTTCACAAGGGATGAGTAACTTTAAAGGTGTCAGTAAAGCGGTTCTTACCCCGGGTATCATTGGTGAGCCTGGTCTGTCATCCACTCCGAAGCGCGGGCCAATACCACTGAAGCCATCTGAGTTAAAAATAAATAAATACCAAATAAATACTACTTAATACATTCGGTAAGTAGATCGTCTCACTGAAGGTAAACTTAAAAGGTATAAGTAGATCTATTTCATCAATCAGGGGGCAGATACCTATTTTGCTATAAATATATAATATATAATTAACATACTAAATAATAAGTAGGTACCTAGCAGTAATAATGATACCAACGCCCGACTTCAGTACTTATAATGGCAGGAGCACACCACGGGTGTGCCCGCGAAATACAAATTCTTTGTGGGTTTTCGCGATTTTTAAGCTGATAAGACGTAATAGGCTTATGGCAGTCAAATTGCGATAATCCCAAGATCATCTTCACGTATTTATATAAAAATCTCTGCTTTTAATCCGAGATTTGCGAGTTGCTCACTTAAAACTCTTTACTCTGACTAATTTCCTAGAATAGACATTTTTATGCAAAAATTTTGATATAAATATGTAAAGAAGTAACTGCCATTCTCGCAAAATGACTGCCATAAGCCTATTATGTGTAATTAGCGTACAAATTGCAAAAAACCACGAAAATTTTGAATTTCGCGGGCAGACCTGTTGAGTTCGCCTTAAACTTAATGCTATAAATATTCATACCTACGTAATCTATACTTATAATAAAACTGTAAAGGGTCGAATTCTGTACATTGAAGATATTTTGAAAATTTTTGTTGGAGAACACTACTTAGTCAATACTGAAGCCAAAACTGTAATTTGTTTAATTTTTGTCTGTCTGTCTGTCTGTCTGTCTGTCTGTCTGTCTGTCTGTCTGTTTCACGACCGGGCATCACGGCTAATCCGCTGGATGGATTTAAATGAAACTTGACATGATTATAGTTCATACCCCGAGGTAGGACATAGGATACTTTTTGTCCCGAAATTCATCATGGTTTCCCTGGAAGACGGCATCAAAGTCCAAACGTTTTTTAGTTATAATTCATTAACGCGCTGTCCGATTCCATTCATTCTTTTTTTGTTAGAAAGGAGGTTCTTTAAAGATTATTCCATACAAATCTTATCATCATCACTTTTGTAGTTCAGAAATTACAGACATCAGAACCTTTAAGTTCAAGTAGGTAGGTGACTTGAAACTCGGAATGCACAAAGAACCTAGGGCTAGGACGTAGGGCTCAAGTAAGACTGGAGTACCCTTACAGCCGTAAATAAATAGGCTTAGCAGGAGATTTTGTATGGTTTAAAATTTTTCACTTTTAGGTGAACAAAAAATCATGTAACTGGCGTTATCGCTACGTTATACCGTATAGCGCCATCTCTACAATTTATGTGGAACTTGAATGTAAAACTCTGAGATAGGTACTACCGAATTTTTTTTAATAAAAATTAGCTGTCATGTTATTTATTGTTTCCTGACTTTATATTAAGATGGCACTGTTAACAGATTTAAACTTTATCATCCGCAATATGGAAAGGGTAAGATAATGGTTCACAAATATTTTTAAATTTTAACTCTTAGGTCTTATCGATCCCAACCGACTGACTGTCATCTAAGGTCTTTTTATACGTAAGGAAATATATAGCCATTGCCCATTCTGATGTTTTGGATTGTATTGAGATGAAGCAAAGATTTTCGGCCGAACTCTGAAAGAAGAGTTCTACCACCAGTACCTACAACTTTTCACATGGTTTAATAATTTTTGACATATTTCGTGGTTTCAGAATAAAAATCACAATGAAAAGAACGATTTTAACTGTCGATATTTCGATACATTGGTACAAGTCGTGGTCACGTAGTGACCACGACCTGTGCCACTGAGTCGAAATATCGACAGTTAAAATCGTCGTTTTGATCTTTCAACTACGTATTTATGAAACTTTATATTATTATTAAGGAAAAGGAGTTTTCAAAATCACCACAAAATAACCCGTGCAAAGTAAGAACAGGTTTCTGTACAACGTCACACCAGAATCCCGCGAAAAATCAAGGAATTCCAGTAGGAAGGTATATTATGTAAAAAAATCGTAATTCACGCGGGCGGAGCCGCGGGCAACAGCTAGTATAAAATATACATGCAGTAGTTTCTTAAATACCTATTAGGTATAACATTATCCTTATAAAATACTTTAAATATAATTAACATACGTCATACCTACTATATAGGTATGCCTATAATATAACTCGTATGTAAACAGGAAGCAACTGGTTGTAATTTAGTAGGTATAATAAAAGATACATAAAATACATATTTAGTAGATATGTATTTAATGCAGTTACTATTTATCTAACCATCCGAAATCTATAAAATTGTCAAGAAATAAATATACTTAGATAAAAATAAATGAAGATTTGTAAGAGATTCCAGTGATAAAGTGTAGTGCATAAGGTATATAAGGAAACTAGTAGGGCGCGTGTGTGCGCGGGCCACATATGGCCCGCGGGCTGTCTTCTCACCTATAAAAGAATCGCCGTCATCTCCATCGCCAATTAGAATCCGATTGGCAATGGGCTAAAAGAATTACCTCGGAGCACGGTCATGGATTTAAAGATAGTTCAGGGCTGTTTGAATAAAAAATACACTGAACCTCATCGGATGAGGTTCAGTGTATTTTTTATTCAAACAGCCCTTACCTATCTTTAAATCCATGACCGTGCTCCTCAATCATCATCTAAATCGTAGACCATCATCTCTTCTCATACTTTTCATAGTTTTTCATAGGCCTTGTTTATTGTAGCATTCACATTTTCCATGGAAAAATAAATTCAACCACTTTGATTTTTTTCATTCATCCCGTAGACCTTGAGATTCTAATTACGTCTTGCAAAGAAATCACTCTCTTAACTTTTATACTTTCCGAGGTAGAACAACACGAAATTTGTATGGCGGCCATCTTGAATCTGCCATTTTGATTTTTTTTTACAGCTAACTGCCAATTGGATGACGTTTCGAGTTACATTTGGTCGAGCACCCCCCACCTATCTTCGATACCCTGGCTGTGCTCTTCACCCGTCTCCGAAATCCTCAATCATCAGCTCTCTCCATATTTTTCTATAGTAACTCTCCGAAAAACCGCATCACAACCTTGCATAATTACCAACTGTTAGTCACTTCAACATTCCCCATACATTTTCTATCGAAAAAATAAATCCGCCATTTTGTTTTTTTTTCAATCCATCAAATAGACCTTTCGGTCCTGATCATTTCTTGTCGAGAAACCGTTCTTCCATCTTTTATACTTTCCGAGAAATCGACGAAATTCGTATGGCGGCCATTTTGAATCCGCCATTTTGAATTTTTTTTCAGCTAACTGCCAATTGGATGACATTTCAAATGACATTTGGTCGAGCACCCCCCACCTATCTCCAATACCCTTGGCTGTGCTCTTCATCCGTCTCCGAAATCCTCAATCATCAGCTCTCTCCGTATTTTTCCTCCGAATGAATTTTTTTCTTCTATACGACCCCATCCATGGAAAAAAAAATTTTCATACAAAATTGTTCAGGAGAGGTGATCAATCAGTCAGTCAGTCAGTGAATCAGCACAAGCAGCTATATATATATTAACTAGTAGGGCGCGTGGGTGCGCGGGCCACATGTGGCCCGCGTGCAGTCTTCCCGCCCATAAAGGTATCGCCGTCATCTCCATCTCCCATGGGAATCCGATTGGCTGTAAGCTGAAAAAATTACCAAGGAGCACTGTCATGGTTTTAAAGATAGTTAACCTCATCGGATGAGGTTCAGTGTATTTTTTATTCAAACAGCCCTTACCTATCTTTAAATCCATGACCGTGCTCCTCAATCATCATCTAAATCGTAGACCATCATCTCTTCTCATACTTTTCATAGTTTTTCATAGGCCTTGTTTATTGTAGCATTCACATTTTCCATGGAAAAATAAATTCAACCACTTTGATTTTTTTCATTCATCCCGTAGACCTTGAGATTCTAATTACGTCTTGCAAAGAAATCACTCTCTTAACTTTTATACTTTCCGAGGTAGAACAACACGAAATTTGTATGGCGGCCATCTTGAATCTGCCATTTTGATTTTTTTTTACAGCTAACTGCCAATTGGATGACGTTTCGAGTTACATTTGGTCGAGCACCCCCCACCTATCTTCGATACCCTGGCTGTGCTCTTCACCCGTCTCCGAAATCCTCAATCATCAGCTCTCTCCATATTTTTCTATAGTAACTCTCCGAAAAACCGCATCACAACCTTGCATAATTACCAACTGTTAGTCACTTCAACATTCCCCATACATTTTCTATCGAAAAAATAAATCCGCCATTTTGTTTTTTTTTCAATCCATCAAATAGACCTTTCGGTCCTGATCATTTCTTGTCGAGAAACCGTTCTTCCATCTTTTATACTTTCCGAGAAATCGACGAAATTCGTATGGCGGCCATTTTGAATCCGCCATTTTGAATTTTTTTTCAGCTAACTGCCAATTGGATGACATTTCAAATGACATTTGGTCGAGCACCCCCCACCTATCTCCAATACCCTTGGCTGTGCTCTTCATCCGTCTCCGAAATCCTCAATCATCAGCTCTCTCCGTATTTTTCCTCCGAATGAATTTTTTTCTTCTATACGACCCCATCCATGGAAAAAAAAATTTTCATACAAAATTGTTCAGGAGAGGTGATCAATCAGTCAGTCAGTCAGTGAATCAGCACAAGCAGCTATATATATATTAACTAGTAGGGCGCGTGGGTGCGCGGGCCACATGTGGCCCGCGTGCAGTCTTCCCGCCCATAAAGGTATCGCCGTCATCTCCATCTCCCATGGGAATCCGATTGGCTGTAAGCTGAAAAAATTACCAAGGAGCACTGTCATGGTTTTAAAGATAGTTAAGGGCTGTTCGAACAAAAAATACGCTGAACCTCATTCGATGAGGTTCAGCGTATTTTTTTGTTCGAACAGCCCTTAACTATCTTTAAAACCATGACAGTGCTCCTCAATCATCATCCAAATCCTAGATCATTGTCTCTTGTCATAGAATATACATTTTCCATGGAAAGATAAATTCCGCCATAGTGAATTATTTTCCATGCATCCCGTAGAACTTGAGATCCTGATCACCTCGTGCTAAGAAACCACTCTCTTATCTTTTTTACTTTCCGAGATAGAACAACACGAAATTTGTACGGCGGCCATCTTGAATGGGCCGTTTTGGTTTTTTTTTCAGCTCACTGCCAATTGCGTGAAGTTCCGAGTATTTTTTGTTTCAGCAGTCCCCACCTATTTATAATACCTTGCCCATGCTCCTTGACTGTCTTTAAAATCCTCAATCATCACCTCATTCCATATTTTTCTCTGGTGGTCTTCCAAAAAACCGCATCAAAGCACTTCATGATTTACAACTCGTAGTCTCTTCAATATTCCTCATACATTTTCTAAACAAAAATAAATTCCGCCATTTTAATTTTTTTTTCTATCCATGGAATAGACCATGGGTTCCTGATCACTTCTTGTCAAGAAACCGTTCTTCCATCATTTATACTTTCCGAGATATCGGCGAAATTCGAATGGCGGCCATTTTGAATCCGCCATTTTGAATTTTTTTTCAGCTCACTGCCAATTGCATAACGTTTCAAATGACATTTGGTCGAGCACCCCCCACCTATCTTAGATACCCTAGCTGTGCTCTTTACCCGTCTCCGAAATCCTCAATCACCAGCTCTCTCCGTATTTTTCCTCCTCATGAATTTTTTCCCCTCTATACGACCCTATCCTTGAAAAAAAATTTTTTCATACAAAATTGTTCAGGAGAGGTGATCAATCAGTGAGTCAGTCAGTGAGTGAATCAGCACGAGTAGCTATATATATAGTAATATTTGAATCCTAATGTTCTAGGTACCCATAGATATGTAGAATTTGGGAATTGGGAATTTGGGAAATGTAAGTTAGGCCTATGTGAAATACGACACTCACTGGTGCGTTTATAAACTCCAGATCAAATTATCGTTCTTACGAGTAGGTTTCAATAGCTAACTGTCCCCTATCCTCGTCATTTTTCGTGGCCATTTCACTGGGATACTTTCGGGAACCTTTCGCTGTCGAACGTTATCAATTATGCTCGCAACAAAGACGGAGGTCTTATGACGCTTCCTGTAGCGAGGATATTGTGAGTTTCATGGATGCCTCGGAGCGGGGGAGAGAGTAGGAGCCTGATACACGCCATCCGCAAAATGAGACCGGGTGATAGGAGACACCGTCATGACTCATGAGCAGTACCTGCACCTCTTATACACCAGTGAATTGTGGTCTGACAAGTGCGTTAGGATGCCAAAGTGCATGCCTGCGCGATCCTTTGACGCCTCATCTCTTGATTGCTAACGCTTTCGAACAAAAAATCTATGGGAATGACATTTCCATTGCAAAATTTATCATGTGACATCCACGCATATAAGTACTTTAGTGTTGATAATACATTTTTGAATTTCGTTTAAAAGCGTAGCGTTATGCCGGCCACAATCCATCTATTGTATCGTCCAATGGGCATTATGCTGCAAGCTTGATCCAATCTGGCGTTCGTTCATTACAATTTACACGATCAATTAAAACTGTCCAATTGGCAGCGATGTTCAGTTCAGTTCCTGGTCTGTGGTTCAGTTGAAGCCATGGCGTCATCGGTGAAAGACGACGATGTATGATCAAGCGAAAAAATTGAAATTCGATTTTGTCGGTAAATATAACTGACATGCCAATCCACGCTCACACACGGTAACTGATCCAAGCTGATTGGACGATTAAATGGATGGTCTATGGCTGGCCTTAGGGATCCCGGATCTTAGAGTTAATCAAGAGAGATGAAATGGGTACCCGCGCTCTACACTACTCGCGAAGTTGACCGAAGTGGGACCGAAGTTGAACGGAGCGAGCAGTGTGGAGGGTCACTTCGTCTAACTTCGCCAACTTTTCTTAGTACTTCGGTAAACTTTCTGAGTATTTCGCCGAGGAACTTCGCGAGTAGTGTAGAGGCCGGGTTAAAGCTGCAGGCCTCCGGAATGGATGCGTGAATACATTTCCCAGCGAAAAAAAGAGGAAAATAAAGAGTGCGATTAGGTCATCAGTGTTATAGTGCAGTGCCAGTCACCGTATCCCGGATAGTCGGTCTCGTCGGTGGACGTCCATGGCCATTTACCGTCTTCGGTGCCGACGCCGTCTTCCCGCGTCGCCGGCGTGTCGTCCGAGCCGTCTTCGCCGCGCTTCTCTTCGCCTGAAACCCAGATAGATTAATGTTTAACGTCAGCATTATAATTTATACCTAATTGGAAAGGTGAAAAAGTGGGTCTACGCTAGACGAACCGAGCACGAGCAAAGCACGCAAGCGGAGCCGTTCTCGGCTTCGTTGTTGTTAGTCGTTGGAGGATTGTAGATAAGTAACTCGGTCTACACTAGACGAATAATTGTGTTAGGCTCGTGCTCTGTTCGTGCTTGATTCGCCTAGCGTAGACCCACCGACTGCTAATATCAAGATTGCTATTGTAACGCTTTCTAACTATAAAATGTGCGCGGGGGGCTTGTTTCAATTTAGCGATCATTTTTACACATTTTTGAGTTTCCTTCCATTTCTATCTCTTTAAAATATCGCTAAATTGTTATCGCAAAATGCCATATAAGTAATGGATACAGATAGGTACGGGTCAACTATACTTATAATACTTAATATACTTCTAAGTCTTGGTACGGGCCCGTTTTACGGGAATTTTATTATTTCTAAACTGATAACAGTAACCTACCGAAACACTATAATACCGCCAAAAGATTCCAACAGCGTTCCAGTGCGATGCTGTGTAACAAAACAATATTAGTGTTTATACTCCGGTAATCATGTGTATTCTGGTAGTTAGAAATAATAAAATTCCAAAGTGGCCTTAGTTAAATTAGTTTGTGTAAGAACATTGATGCACCGCATAACCATTAATTAGGTTATCACTTATCAACAATGACCAAGATAGGTACAAGTGTACCCACAATACACATACATTATACATACATACAAAACCTCAACGGGATGTGGCATTGCGATTTGTTGCGATTGTTTTGATATTTTTCGATATGCAATACTTAATGATAAAGAAACAATCAATGTATGTTTTTGTATCGGGTTATTTTTATGCTTATCATCATAATCGTTCAGATTTCGGAATACAGACACGATTGGAAGATGTCATTCTTCTTCAGAGTTCAGTCTCAACAGGTGACAGAAGGGCTGCCTTTTTTGTGTAGCGAATCAGCCTAGCTGTTGAGTGCAGAAATGTAGAAAGTAGACCTGCTTGGCACCATGCAACGTGGATAAGACTTGTAATTAGACTAAGTTTAATTAATATATTTTCATTAAGCATTACCTTATTAAGAACCTGTAAGATCTTTGCCCGAATTTTTGATTATATAAAAATACCTCAAGTTAGAGGTCCTTCATAATAATATTACGAGTAGGTATATTTTGTAAAGGACTTTTATTTAAAACTCCAAGAGACCATAGACAATACCATAGGAAAAAATATTATAGTCATGGGAGACTTTAACGCAAAAGTTGGATTAGATACATCAGATGGAGACCTAATTATAGGTCCATTTAGTCATGGCACATCTAATGATAACGGAGAAAGAATGATTCATCTGGCAAGAAGTAACAACTTATCGATTACCAACACATTTTTTAATAAAAAATGGAACAGGAAATGGACATGGATATCACCGGACGGGAAAACGACAAACGAGATTGATTTTTTCTTGACTAATAATAAACAAATAATAAAAAAATTTCAAATACTCAATAATTTTAATTTTTATTCTGATCATAGAATAATAAGAGCAGAGATAAATCTGAAAAATATGAATAAGACCAGGCGAAAGTTTTCAAACAATTCTAAAATCTACAGAAAAGAAGAAAGTACACAAATTAATAAAGAATTACAAGATTGGGTATCAAAATATAGGATAAAAGATATACAGCAGTTTTATGATAGTCTTGAAGAAAAACTTAAAAACATACACAATTTCGTTAGTCACAATAAGCCTAGTAAGAATAAAGAAACCCCAAAATGTATCAAAGATTTAATGGAAAAACGAAAAATTCTAATGAAAAACAGAAAGAAAAATTATAAAAAGATAGCCAAAGTCAGTAAAAAAATAAATAGACACTACAGGAAAAACAAAAGAAAACAAAGAATGAGACTTATACAAAGGTATATCGAATCAACTGGTGCAACTAAAAAAGCCTATAAAGAGCTGGACAAGAAAATTCAGTGGATACCTCAACTTCATAATGATCAAAAGGAAAAATTCGGAAATAGAGAAACTATTATAGCAATGGCGACTAAATTCTATGAAAATTTATATAAAACTAGCCAAACATCAAAAATGGACTTCGAAGTTGTTGAAGGAATAGAAGAACCTGTACCCTGCATCTTACTCGAAGAAGTGTCAAGCGCTCTGGCTGGCCAAAAAAATAACAAATCACCAGGCGAAGATGGATTCACGAACGAATTCCTAAAATCAGCGGAACCTGCAATTAGTAGCATCCTATGCAATGTTTTTAACGAAATCTTATATAATGAATATATACCCACGCAATGGACACAATCAATAATTAAATTGCTCTATAAAAAAGGAAGCCACACTGATATAAATAACTATCGTCCTATTAGTTTGACTTCAAATATTTATAAAATCTTCTCTAAAATTATTTTGAAAAGAATAGAAAATCAATTAGATAACAATCAACCCCTAGAACAAGCAGGTTTTCGAGCAGGGTATTCCACTATCGATCACATACATACTCTAAATCAAATAATAGAAAAGTACACTGAATATAATAAAATAATTTATATCATTTTCATCGATTATTCAAAAGCATTTGATAGTTTGGAATATAGTAAGATATGGGAGGCGCTTTTAGAGCAGGGAGTACACACAAAATATATCCGGATATTAAAAAATATATACTTAAATAATACAGCTAAAATTAAATTAGAAAGTGTAGGTAAAGCTTTTAAAGTATCTAAAGGGGTAAAACAGGGAGATCCGCTGTCCCCAAAAATATTTAACGCCGTTTTAGAACACATATTCCGAAAATTAAATTGGAACGAACGAGGAATAAAAATTGACGGCAAGTATTTAAATAATTTGAGATTCGCAGATGATCTAGTACTGTTATCGGAGAATGCTATCGAATTAGAAACCATGGCAAATGAATTACTATCCGAAAGTAAAAAGGCTGGTCTTGAGATGAATATAGAAAAAACAAAGGCAATGACAAACGGACCTCAAGCATGCATAAAAATAAATAACTCAAAACTAGAATACGTTAACGAATATATTTACCTAGGAGAAATTGTTTCAATGGAAGATTCAACAAAAAAGAAAATAGAACGCCGTATTACAAAAGGTTGGAACAGATACTGGATGCTTAAAGAAATCATGAAATCTAAAGAAATGCCAATCGAATGTAAACAAAAAGTATTCGACAGTTGCGTACTGCCCGTTCTAACCTATGGTTGCCAAACCTGGGGTTTGACAAAAAAATTGGAACAACAACTGGCAGTATGTCAACGTTCCATGGAACGCAGTATGTTAGGAATTAAAAGGATTCATAAGATAAGAAATGAGGACATAAGAAAAAAAACTAAGGTAGTGGATGTAAGTGGAAAAATTAGAAAACTCAAATGGAGATGGGCCGGACATGTCTGTAGGGAGGCACAGGACAAATGGGCAAAAAGAGTCACTGAGTGGTACCCTAGAGACGGCAAACGATCTAGAGGGAGACAAAAAATACGTTGGAGTGACGACTTTGTTAAACTCATCGGAGGAGCATGGCAAAGGCTAACGAAAGATAAAAAAGTATGGAAAGGACTGGAGGAGGCCTTCGTCCAACGGGCGTACTGAAAAAGTATAATATAAAAAAGAAACAAATAAAAACAAAAATTGTAAATAGGATAGTTTAATTAATCATCATAAGTATATTTTTTGTTTCTTTTCTTTTTATTTATGTTACCTAGTATAAGTTAATAATGTAAGATTCAGTAAATAAAGGCTATATTATTATTATTATATTATTATTATATTTTGTAAATCTATGTAAATAAAAACCGCACTTCACTTTGCGGCTAATTTGAAGGCGCCCTTTAGAGGAGTTTGTTTGTTTCTTTGTTTGTAAGAAAAAAAGTACGTTCCTTCCGGAAACGTCATAATATGTACCTACTTAGAAACGTAAGTATATAACCGTCTTTGGCAAATGAGTAATGCGTCTGCAGTACTTCCCGGAGCCATTCCATCGTGTTAAATCACTATATCGTAATCACCACATTACCATCACGTTATGTAGCAAGGTATGAAACCTGTTCTCAATGAAAACCCATTGATTTTATAATCCTCAGCCGTCAGCGTACAACTTAGAGCGTAGGGGTCTGGCATTTTGGGGTTTTCCTAAGCTAGTAGACATTAGGTTTGTCATAGTTAATTAATCGTTATCACTATACTCAGCCAGTGAGGTATTTTGACACTGGTTTTGTGTGTTTGCACCCGTTTTTTTGTCCGTCAATACTCCATAACCCTGTGTTTATACTTTTCTTTACTTCGATTTATTTTTTAAACCCTACAAGTTACTTCTACTTGACTGTGAAGGCAAGTGACTTTCGACGTAAAATGTTGTTATGACAATAAGTAACTTCTCATGGTTTTTACACAGCATCGCGCAGGAATGAATCGCTTTCCGAGGGATCCGAGGCGTCGATTCCCGCCTTTATCCCGCGATCATCTACTCGAATCCGAAATGCGTAAACTGTGCCAGAGAGGTCATCATTCTTTCCTACCTTCTATCCCTGTACTAAGTATTCATTCTTTTTTTCTTTCCTTTCCCACTTCCTTCTTTCCCTTCCTCTTTCCTTCCATTTAATATAGTCTACTTAGGGTTAATTGTGCAACAAAAAATAGTTGGACAACTGCCTGTACATTAAGCTCGTATAAATATAAAGCCCAATTACTGCCCAAGCCCAAGCTCAAGCCCAATTATTATAGCCCAGTCAGTGAATCAGCACGAGCAGCTATATAGCTGATTGATCACCTCTCCTGAACAATTTTGTATGAAATTTTTTTTTTTCAATGATCACTTCGTATATAAGAGAAAAAATCATTCGGAGGAAAAATACGGAGAGAGCTGATGATTGAGGATTTCGAAGACGGGTAAAGAGCACGGGGAGGGTATCGAAGATAGGCGGAGGGTGCTCGACCAAATGTCATTTGAAACGTCATCCAATTGGCAGTTAACTGAAAAAAAGTTCAATATAGCGGATTCAAAATGGCCGCCATTCGAATTTCACCGATAGGTATCTCGGAAATTATAAAAGATGGAAGAATGGTCTCGAAAGTCTATTCGATGGATAGAAAAAAAATTCAAACTGGCGGATTTTTTTCCATAGAAAATGTATAGCGGATATTGAAGAGACTAAAACTTGGAAGGCAAAAAGGAAGACGGCACGCGGGCCACATGTGGCGCGCGCCCTCACGCGACCTACTAGTGTAGCTATATAATGAAACACGATCCCCATAACGTCAGGAGTCCCTAGAACGTCTATATCATAGCCTATGGAATTGTATTCCATAGGCTATGATATAGACGTTCATCGGTTGAGACAACACTCCCGTCTCCCGTATCTCAAGTGCTGGGGGCTCTGAATAGACAAGAGTTTCCATTTACAGCTGAGAGGACACTGACTACGTATGGAGTATCATACCTTCATCGTGTCCAGGAGTTTTCCCGTTGGGCTCCAGAAGGCCGTCGTCGATGCCTGGGTACGGAATGTCGCTGGTTGGATGCTCGTCGTCCAGGTCGTCTATTTCAGGACCTGCAAATATACAACCAACACCTGGATATTCATGTTTTTTACCGACTTCAAAAAAGGAGGAGATTCGCAATTCGTCGGACTCTTTTTTTTATGCAAAGAAATCATACTCCCGAAAAAAACCCGCGGCATTCATCGACAAATATCGCCTATTCGTCTTTTTGGGTCTACTAAACCCCAAACTACGAGTAATTAGAATTAGTTTGGGTATACCCAAAAAGACCAACAATTGAACAACCAAAATAGAAATGGCCCTCCCGGGGAGGGGTGAAGGTGGTGCCCTCTATTAATGGGGGATTTTTTGGCTTGTAATGAGCTATAAAACACTCCCTTAAATTATCGCTTGTTCGATCCCGGACACACTGTATAAGTGTATACCTATGTATTTCATAGAGCTCAGACCAAAATGGTAAATATATGGAAACGTCTGTCTGTCACACGCAAATATTTCAGTAACTATTAGAGATATCGTCATTTTTGGAATAGTGGTAGGTTGTATGTATTAGAGTCCCAACATTATTGGAGTAAAAGCCTTATAAGAAAATTCTTTAATCAAAGTGTTGACATTTCTTACCCGCGAGAGGTGGTTTGTTCGGTTCTTTGTCTGGTTCAAGGAGTGGCTGCATGGAGGGTGCGGTCTCTGCGTCTATCTCGCCAATCTTGTTGTTGTTGTTGAGAGAGTGCTGCAACAACAACAGACTTTGATGTTATGTCGTTAAGGCTTTAAAAGATGCATTTTTCTATCCTGTGTTGAATTTTAAAAAACCTTAAAAGCTTAGGTAGGAAGCCTATTCGGTCTAACTGTGTTATCGATTATTTGTTTTGCAAATAAATGAGTAAGTTGGCAATTAAAAATGTCTCGCAAGAATTGAGTGCAAGGCCGGGGTTTTCCCTGACCAGAGCTGAGTCAGTGTCAGCAGTGATGAGTGACGGGTGATGACTGTTCTGGGCAACGATCGGGACGTCTAGATAATTTGGTAACCGCGGAAAGGGTTCAATAACATAGGGACTTTTTGTACATCGCAAAAAGCTACTCCCACGCACGTTGGAAAAATTACCGAGTGTAGGTTTATTAGGTAGGTACGTAATCCACAATCCTAATTTTGTAAGGGAACCCTAATGTAATTTTAATGCAAATAACAAACATTTTTGTTATAAAAATGCGAATTTATAGTAGTACACAATACCTATAAAGATTCCCTATGGTTTTCGTAAGGAGCTAGTAGAGTGAGTAGTGCCTAGTGCCTATGCGTCTCAGATTTTCTGACTTTTAGTTCAGTTAACTCAGTTTCATACGGTTACTACAATTACTTACTAAACTAAAATAATACATACGATTTTAATTGTGAACATTTTCTCTCGAATCTTGTTTGAAGACGGGGCACAATAAGTGGCTAATTTAAAGTGCACTGTGTATTGCTCGTCCTTGATGTACTAATAATATTATAGTTGTCTATACTAAAAAGTCTTTGAAACTCTAATGATCACTCGTTACACAAATTACGTTTCTCCAATGTACTGTCTTTGTACCTAGGCCACTTTAATTTTTAAACGAAAAACTAAATACACCACACCTAAAGTCCACGCAGGCTGTGAGCGAACTAATATCTATTTGAACTAAACACTAAACCAATCAGAACTTAACTATGCAGGTTTGTAGACATTACAGAGGTAGAGTAGATATTAGTGACAACAGAGATGAGGTCAAGGCAAGCGGGAATTGCGGTCAAATCAATTAGTTCTGCGACCAAATGGCAAATAATGAGGCCCAACTAACCGCGTTAATTAGGTAATCTACGCCTTGAACGATTTTTTTAATTACTGTTTATTAAAAAAAAACAATTAAAGAAGTACCACCATAGGTAGTGTCTGATATCAGATATTCTGCCGTGAAGCAGTAATTGCGAATGCAACGTGCTTGTGTTTCAGCATTATAATAAGGCATAGATTAAAAAGTTATTATGTACCCAAAGGGAGAAATGTTATTTTAGAACAAAGGTTTGGACCACAAAAAATACTGCAGATGGAGTAACTGTGTCAAAGGGATACATTGGTACAAGTCGTGGTCACGTAGTGACGACGACCTGTGCCACTGGGTCGAAATATCGACAGTTAAAATCGTCCTCTTGATCTTTCAACTAAGTACGTATTAATGAAACTTTATATTATGATTAAGAAAAAGGAGTTTTCGAAATCACCACAAGATAACCCGTGCGAAGTAAGAACAGGTTTCTGTATAACATCACACCAGAATCCCGCGAAAAATCAAGGAATTCCATCTCCGGTATATGTAAAAAATCGTAATTCACGCGGGCGGAGCCGCGGGCAACAGCTAGTATAATAATATAGCCGCTAGGGAAACTGTAGGTAGTTACATGTAGATTGATTAAACGAATACAATGGAGATCATTATGACTATCAACATTGACGTTAATTATACGTAGGTAGGTACATTGCACTGCAGGGCGATCGGCTAAAAATGTATCAATCATTAAAGAACAGTATCAATGTCAAAACGTGATATTCAAGCGTTGTGATTGGTCAATACCTGTGTTTTGACATTGATACAGTTATTTAACGATTGATACATTTTTAGCCGATCGCCCTGCTGATGTCTCTTAATGTCATTGATCTCAGCGGTCTGCCAAACAAGCCAACCTAGGCTCCTATACCACTGTCCACTGTCCTTCTATCCCACTGGGCGTTATGCGAGCCTTGGCGTTTCTCCAACGTCTGTTTCTCAACGCCATAGAGACTCTCAACGTTGACGTCGCGTCGACACGACGTCGGCGCTGCGCATACCTACATTGAAGAAACGCCCGCTCGTAGGTATAACGCCAGTGGGATACGGGGCCTACTTAACTGCGGGTTAACAGGGTTCGAAAACTATTACACAGAAGGTCACCACTAATAAAAACGTATGTAGCTAAATTTCTCACACTTTGAAAGACTCTCTTCTAATTTTGAAATAGTCCCCTGACCACGAGGGTGAAGCTGCGGTGCAAGTATTGTAGCATCCCACCAAAAACATTCTGTAAAAAACTAGCCAAAGTCAAAATGGAGCTGCTTGTTTATCTCTAAAAAGTACTGAAATCTAGACAAAGTCGTGCCAAGTCTAAGGTTCCTTACTGCGATTTCTTTATTATTATAGTTAATGTTGCGTGACTTGGCCGTTGAAGGGTACACAAGGGTTCAAACCAGGTGCTCCATGACACCATTGCACCAATCTGTCGCCAGAATTCATCGTCAATGAGTAGCGGTTCTTGGTCTTCAACGGTCAAGTCACACAACATTAACTATAATAATAAAGAAATCGCAGTAAGGAACCTTAGACTTGGCACGACTTTGTCTAGATTTCAGTACTTTTTAGAGATAAACAAGCAGCTTCATTTTGACTTTGGCTAGTTTTTTACAGAATGTTTTTGGTGGGATTTCACTTCTTTTTGTAGAAACTTCAAAATATTACAAAATATTTCTGTCCGTTTTTCTAGATACATTAACTGCATAAATAACTTTGTAATCTCATATAATTTATATGGAATTACAAAGTTATTAATGCAGTGATCACCAGGTACTCCAGATCTTCGATTATCCTAGTTTTTATAGTTTTCCCTTTATGTGGCCATTAAACCATAACTCTGTACCAAATTTCAGCTCTCTGAGTTTATGGGAAGTACTAGTTCTATTTTGATGATCATGAGTCAGTCAGTCAGTGTCGAAAATGCGAAACTTTGCTTTCGCATAACTTCGGAACTATATGACCTACAGACTGGAAATTTTGGGTTTTAAGTATGTGATTATAGCTTACTGGATAGCGAAAATTTCAGCGTTCTGGTCTTATCCAGAGGTTCTCAAATAGGAGCCCGAAAATGCGGCGAAATGGTTCCTGTAAAGATGGTACGGCAGTTTTGCTTCGCGCTTTGACTTTGGCGGGGGCACTGCCGTGCCCCCTGATCGTTAAACAGTGAAATATACAAGCACAAACTTTACAATAGACGTCGAATCTTTGCCAAAATCTTGATTGACTACTCATTTCAGTTGATAGGTCTATACTCTATTGTTATATTGGTATAGGTTGATCATCTATTTACTCCACGTTTTTCAGGGAAAACCGCTGGTGATATTATAATTTCTCCCAATTTTCCTCATAGTATTTTTAGACTGAAATATCACTTACAGTTTTTCGTTTTCTACGAAAACTGACGACGGTTAGCTTGTCTAGTCGTTGGGCACCATGATCTTTACTAGGTAGGTAAACCTACATTACCGCAGAAGAGGTACCTACTAATTTCATAATACGTACTTGATTGATGAAATAATAGCTCAGTGTTTGATTGTGTATGAACTCAAGTTCAAGTTGTTTTTACACAAGGTGTGAAGGCTGCAATAGAAGTCAGCGACACTCGACGTGGGCACAGGGGTCACCGACCGCGGCGTACCGAACTTTGTAATTCGTATTGCCTTATTGTGAAATTATCGAAGGCTTCCTCCTCATTATCAGGCGCTACTTTGTCAGTTTCTGAGATCATTCTAGGAATTGATTGTTCTAAAAGGTCGATGACGTCTTCTAAGAATACGTTCATGTTTATTATCATGATCTCCTTGACGCAGAGGCGCACGCTCGGACTCGAGTGGATGGTCGCGGGTTCGATTCCCGCCACCGGCTACACTTTGTAGTTTTATATTTCTGAATTGGTCCTGGCCTATTTTGGTGACTTCAGCCGCGGCTAGTTGCCACCCTATCAGCAAAGACACACCACCAAGCGATTTAGAGTTTCGGTCGATGCCTTGTAGAAACCCTTAGGGGTGAACCCACCCCTATTTACCTACCCCTTCCAATTTAGTACAATAACATCTTTCACTGGATCTTCACTTAGCATCAGGTGAGACCGCAGTCAAGCTTTTCGCTTAAACCTAACTTGTGAAAAAAAAATGTATATCTACTTATTGTTTCAGTCATTCAAAAATCGCTTTCGGAACAAATAGTTGTAGTTACAAATAAGTAATTATCGCCGTTCCTTCTTTTAGCTTGTTTTTTGAGGGGAAGGTATCTCCACATAATATTAAAATAGGAATTGGGTCATGGTCGTCCTACACATACTTATTTTTAAACAATTTCATTCGATCTACCGCGTGAATGCACTCGAGCGGAAAACTTTTCATTACGCTAATGCATTCAATGCATCTATGTTCGATACAATTTGTGGCTTTCTACAATGTTTCTACATCACTTAGTAGCACATTGGTACGTCTGTGCATAATCACACCGAATTGTTGCACGAACTCTAAATACCTTATGTTTTCAACATCGAGTTTTTTACAGAACTAGCTGATAAGCAGTTTGTTTTACCTACTGAAAATTTTAAATGCCTCGTTGCACTGATGACATAGCTAGAAAGAGAGAACACTTTATTATCACAAAACCACAAAAGACAAAAGAAAACTATGGCAAGGAACCCACCAGGTAAAAATCTAGGAACTCATCCAATGTAAGTTAATCAGTATTTAAAAGTTTTTTTACGAAAAATAGTTACACATTGATGTAGGCAACGATTCGAAGGTCTTAACTTATGTGCAAGGTAATAAATTATTACCTTTGTATGTGCTATAGTCCTTTTATATAATGGTATAATATGTTATTCGTAATGTTTATTGTATGACCTATTGCAAAAGGACTTAAGGATTTTAACGCTGTTTAACTACACCGTGCACCGGTGCACACAAATATTTTGTACTCGTACATCGATAGATGGGACATTGTAAACTCCCAAATAATTTAATGAGATGGCATTAATTCACTTACATAAAGTAACTTTTCTTTTTACCGTATACAAGTTAGTTAGTACTTGACTGCGATCTCACCTGATGGTAAGTGATGATGCAGCCGAAGATGTTAGCGTACTAACTTGGAAGGGGTAAGTTATGTCACTCCAACGGTTTCTACACAGCATCGTACGGAACCCTAAATCGCTTGGCGGTACGTCTTTGCTGATAGGGTGGTGACTAGCCACGGCCAAAGCCTCCCACAAGACCAGACCTGAGCAAATTTAGAAATTATAAAATTCCAAAGTGGCCCGTGGCGGGAATCGAACCCGCGACCTCCCTCTCGAATCCGAGCGTGCGTCCCCTGCGCCACAGAGGTCGTCACATAACATAATTATAATATGTACATTGTACATAGTACATACGGTGTTTTACTACCCATCTAGGTGTCTACATTTTAATACGTAATTAATTAGTTAGTACTAAAATGTCCCGGAAATAGTAAGATCGAGCTTATAGCGTAGCACCTTGTTGGCCAATTGCGAACTGGTAGGCTACACATATTTTTGAGACCATGTAGATCTGACTCTCCAGTTAGATATTTTTCTAATTTTACAATTTCTAAATAGGCTGTTCACGAGCCAAGAGCTGAACTGAACGGCCGCACCTTTATCCACGTGGTCGTAATTTCCATGCCCACTGAACTGTTGAACATTTCGCTGCCCATAAAACAATAAAATTGGGAAAGAATACTGCGCGGCGCCTGTGGCCCGGTAGGCCTGCTATAAGTGCAACAGAGAGCGTTGTAACAGGCGGTTTGCTTCTACTTTTTATTGCACCGGGTGCAGCGATATACCTATTACTACGAGTATTCTTTGTTTGTTGTGTTAGTAATTTTTAGAAAAAGGATTGTACTTTAAAAGTTTCCACAACAAATCTCGCGGAATGCGGAAAAGTCGCGGGCGACCGCTAGAATCACAGAATACTATAGACAAAACAGTCTTACCGTGTCCTTGCCATTCTTCTTTTCATTAGCTATATGAACATCTGGTAAAGGACTCCGTTTCGGAGAGGTCGGAGACCCGAACACCATCTCAATGTCGTTAAGGTCCACAGCCTTCGGTGCCTTGTGTGACTCCTTCGGCGACCCAACGTTGTTTTTGACTAGATTTTCAGACATTTTCACATAAGATCACGTAAAATTTCAAACTTTATGAAACTAAACACGTCGATCAACAATTGGAGACTTTAAAACTGTGTTTATTTGTAAAAATTTGGAAAGTTCGGATTTTGGTTCTCACACAAGCTTTCGATATAGTCGCGCACAAGTGATTTTGGTTAGGTACAAAACGCGCGTTCACTCCGCCACACGTTATTAGCAATACTACGCGCATAAGCGAGTCGTAATATAACTCGTTTCACATTCGCCGAGCGGTTGCCAGACGTTAATGAGTTGATCTCTAAAAATACCGGTCGTATAGTGACAAGTATTATCGAACAAAGGTGGGAAATTTGACAAAAACCCTGCATCCTACGTTCCTTTTTGATACACAAAAAAGTGCGACACATTTTGGTTCCATGGGTTATTTAGGACAGTTAAATGTTAATCAAGTCATCTTGATGTCATAAGTAAGCTTCCTTAGCTTTACCTAGAGGGATAGTTCCTTAGTATCGATTTCAGTCACAGTGGTTAATCTCTATAAGATATTAACCATCTAGGTGGGAGAAATTATTGAGGACAAAAGCGCGTACACCAACGCAGATGCTCTCTCTCTATTCCCTCACACTTATATCCCAGTGGTACGACAGCTTCGATACAACGGAAGACAGATAAGACACAGGACTGACGGCTTAACGTGCTCTCCAAAAAACGGAAGTGAATAACCGAAAATTTCATGCCAATTTCCAATCTCTAGGCTGGCACTAAAAGTTTCTTGTTAGAAGACCTCGTGAAGATAAAAAATAAAAATTAACTTATATTACTTTGGCTTCATCTCTGTACACTCATAAACATCCAGACCCTCAAAGTCTGCGTTTGTAGTATGCCTAAGCGTATAAAATCGAAAACTTCAACGAAAGAAGAATCAATCAAAGAAGAATCCTGTTCCTGACACAGTGCAACAGTAAGCTAAAATATTCTTTGGTAACTTTTAAGTATTCTATTTATTTTGACTTTTATTAAACGTAAAATACTTTATAACTTAATTTAACTATACTGCTTGATAAAAAAATATAAATAAATTAAATCTAAAACAAAAAAAAAATTACTCTAAAGTCTCATTGAAGCCGAGGCAGCGAGGCATTAAATTTATTTTAAATAGGAGCTAAGTATAGGACCCGAAGATCTTTTCCGGTCATTGAGTTGGTGAAGAAAGGATTTACAAACAATAGAACCAAATAATATAGAAAGTTAAACATTTCCTCAGAGAAACCTGAATTTGTTTTTCCGTTGAAATATTTACAAGTTAGGTCACTTTTTACACCGTGACTCAGAATTAGGAACGGAAATGGATTTCCTAATGTGCACATAATTGCAATCCACCTACCTGCATTGTATCCAACCATTGAACTTTTATATTGTGAGACTTCGCTTTGCATAATCACGTAAAGGTTGTCCGACTGAGATTGGAACGATAAAGCCGCTTTAGCATTCTGCAATACATACCAACTGTACTGTGTATAATTTGACTAGCTGTTGCGGCGTTTCCTAAGTTTATTTTCACTCTACTAAGTAAGTAGCTGTTGTCCGCGGCTCCCTCCGCGGCTCACTCCGCCTGAATTTCGGTTTCTACATATTCCGAAGATAGACAAGTGATGTCGCAGACTGTTATTCAGAACACTTTAAGGTGTTTTGGCCCTACCAGCCCGCGAAATTCAAATTTTATTTAGTTTTTCGCAAGTATTAGACTAACTACACATTGTAGATTTATGGCAATGCATTTTGCTTGCCTACTACCTATTGCATCTACATGTTTATAATAGAGACTTTGCTCGAAAGTTCCCACTCATTTACTTCATATTGGTTCCCGATAGCTCGAAATCTGGGAAACTGCAAAAAATTATCGTTCGGGAACCAATATGAGATGAATGGGAACTTTCGAGCAAAGTTTCTATTAAAAACATGTAGATACATATAAGACATTGAGGATCTCCAAAATTAAACACAAATTGTTTCCCTGAAATAACAAAGTTTTGTTTTATTACAAGTTTTGTTTTATTTTACAATTATCTAGTTATTATCAAGTTACGACAATTACACTTCTATCTCACCTGAAATAACAAAGAAACGACATTTAAAGTTCACTATATCTCGAGTCCTCAATCACATTCTTTCTATGAGTTTTTATTACGACAAAAATGCACACAACAATTTCAGCGTCTCTCGCCATTTTAAATCATCGACACAGATCAATATCATAGATACGCGACAGCTGATACGCGAAGCGCGGCAGATTCAAATGAATGAAATGTCACTCATTTCATTACATCTCCCCCCCTAAGAGCGAAAATTCTAAGCAATATATCTGTAAAATGTACTTATAAGTCATCTTCATATTCATTATCATCTCCTTCATCTTCTTCAGCCTCTGTTATGACAGGTTGCAATTTTGTTATATGAAATAATGTTGATTCTGTTTTTCTGTTGCCTGTATCAATCCTATAAATGGAATTCGATATTTTCTCTATTATTTTGAAAGGGCCTATTTTTAATTCGTCTAATTTCTTTCTATTCAGTCTATTTCCATTTTCTACATATACACTGTCTCCTACATTAAATTCTTGCATTTTTCTATTTCTATCAAATATTTTCTTGTTATACTCATGAGATTTTATTGTATTCTCTAATGCCAATCTTCTATCAGCAATCCACTTGTCTTCCTTTTCCATCGTTTTGAATTCATTTGGTAGAATACTGACATTTGTACCATCCAGTAAATATTTTGGTGCAAAACCTGTAACGGAGTGTTCTGTTTCATTATATTTTTGTATACATTCTCTTGCCAGTGTTGTCCATGTTCTCTTATTATTTTTCTCATTCATTTTACACCTTATTTTATTTACTATTGTTTGGTTTAATCTTTCATTCAAGCCGTTCGAGAATGGTGTATTCACGGCTGTAAAAATTAGTTTAATATTATTTTCCTGCAAAAATTGTTTAAATTCTCTTGAATTTATGCCCGGATATTGATCTGTCAGGATAATTCCAATCTCATCTGTCTCTAGTACTTTCTTTGTTAAATTTATAAAGTCACATGCATTCTGGGTTTTCGAAGTCGCAATAAATGCATATCTTGTGTAGTGATCTACTAAAAGGTGTAGATATTTCTTTGTAGACCTAGATCCTCCAAATCCACCAATAGTATCCATTGACATTATTTCAAATGGTTTGGTAGCTGGTCCCAGTTGTGACATTAATCCAATTTTTTTTTGACATCTTGATTTATTTTTTATGCATATTTCACATGTTTTACAAATATTTATGATATTTTTTGTTAGGTTTATAGCCGTATATATTGAACTTATTTTTTTCTGCAGTTGTCTGATCCCAATATGGCATAAATCTTCATGCACCTTTTTTATAAGTTTTTTACTAAATTCTTCTGAGAGGATAATCTTTTCCTGTTTCTTTATTTTTTTATAATAGATATTATTTTTTAGTATTAAATTTTGTTTCTTTTCTCTTATTGTTTCATTTTTCTCTTGGTCTCCAACTATATCTTTTATTTGTATTAAATTAACTATTCTCAATGTTTCCTCTCTGTTATCTTCTGGTTCTAATACAGGGTTTCGGCTCAAACAGTCTGCTTCTACATTTTCTTTACCAGGTATATATTTTACGGTAAAGTCATACTGAGATAGGTAGTATGTGAGATCACCCAATTCTTCATCTGTCCTGCATTTAATGTTCATGTTCTCTAGAGGTTTGTGATCTGAGTAAATGGTGAATTGTTTTCCGATGAGCCAGTGCTGCCAATATTTAACAGCTTCTTTCATAGCAAGACATTCTAAATATATAGCCTTTTTCCGTTTTTGATGTTCATTCAATTTTTTTGAGAAATATGCCACCGGTTTGTCTTTACCATCTAGTTGTGTCTGTTTTAATATTGCTCCAATGCCCTCCAAAGATGCATCGGTAAAGATTTTGATTGGTAAGTCTTTGTCGAATATTTCCAAGACCGGTTGCGAACATAAATATCTTTTTATCAGATTGAATGCTTCTTCACATTTCTCTGACCATACAAATTTCTCGTTTTTTCGTAATAAATTGTGTAATGGATCTAAAATAATTGCACTTCTTGGTATATAGTCATGGTAGAAGTTTATTTTTCCCAAAAATTGTCTGATGTTCTTTTGCGTCTTAGGAGTTGGAAAGTTCCTTATTGAAATCAAATTGTCTTTTAGTGGTCTTACTGAATTGTTCTGAATTATATGGCCGAGGTATTTTACTGAGTCTGAAGCAAAGGTACATTTCTTAAACTTCAGTCTAAAGCCTTCTTTAATTATTGCCTCTAATACATTTTTAATGTGCCTTATATGTTCTTCAAAGGTAGACGAGTATATCAAAATATCATCGATATAGTTAACAGAGTATCCTGTGAGATTGTGTTTTCTTAGAATATTGCTTAAGATTCTCTGGAAAATTGCTGGTGATGTTTTCAAGCCAAAAGGGAGGCAGGTCCACTGGAAGTGGCCATCTTGTGTGACAAATCCTGTTTTACTTCTGTCTTCCACCCGTAATGTCGTTTTATAAGACATTGAGGATCTCCAAAATTAAACACAAATTGTTTCCCTGAAATAACAAAGTTTTGTTTTATTACAAGTTTTGTTTTATTTTACAATTATCTAGTTATTATCAAGTTACGACAATTACACTTCTATCTCACCTGAAATAACAAAGAAACGACATTTAAAGTTCACTATATCTCGAGTCCTCAATCACATTCTTTCTATGAGTTTTTATTACGACAAAAATGCACACAACAATTTCAGCGTCTCTCGCCATTTTAAATCATCGACACAGATCAATATCATAGATACGCGACAGCTGATACGCGAAGCGCGGCAGATTCAAATGAATGAAATGTCACTCATTTCATTACATACATAAAAAGTAGGCCCGCAAAATGCATTTCCATAAATCTGCAATGTGTAGTTAGTGTAATATTTGCGAAAAACTAAATAAAATTTGAATTTCGCGGGCTGGTAGGGCCGCAACACCTTAACCGTTTGTGCAGCGATAGTAACAGAAGCTCTCGAAGAAAAGGGTTTTTTCCCTTTTTCACGACATTTTTCATTGGTTGGCCCCGCTCCTATTGGTCACAGCGTGACATAACTGACATTACTAATTACAACATAGTCTATAACTTTCCTCGATAAATGGACAAAATATTTTTTCAATTCGGACGAGTAGTTCCCGAGATAAGCGCGTTCAAACAATCAAAGAAACAAACAAACTCTTGAAAACATCACGAGGAAACTTGCATGTCCGATATTTCTCCACATTGTTCAAAGGTGTGTGAAGCCCGCCAACATGCACTTAGCCAGCGTGGTGGACTATGGCCAAGGCCCTTTCATTCTGAGAGACTCTTGCCCAACTATGAGACATAAAAACGTGTTCAGAGTTTGAGTCGAACCTAAATCGAACTCGTATTGTGATCTCGATCTTTTGATTTGACGAGTAAACAAACGCAATACGCAATTACTACGTTGAATCAATGAATCATCTTTCTCGGGATCCGTTGCAGTGACTGTATGGATGGGACAAACGGGAAAATGTGGATTCCCCTGACGATGACCGGGACGACGATTTTCGGACTTCTTTAATTCAAACCACAAGTTTTGTAATTAGTTAGTAATACCTACTAGGAAGACGCATCATTTCGGCAATCCCTGACTAGAAAGGTGGCACACAAAACTGGTAAAAATACTGTCTAATAATACCAGTTTTGGGTTTGCATATTTCTAGTAAACCTTTTTTGAGTCTGTTGGATAATTAGTAATTACTAACATTTTTTGTCTTGAAATTCTGGAGTTCGAATCACAGATCCAGGTATGCACTTCTTATTACTATTATCTTAAACTTGATACATGAGTATCTGACCGATTTACGCGAACACACACACAGATGGACAACAAAGGCTTAGTAATGACCCATAGGACCCTGGACCCATGGGCCATCCGCCATGGGCCCTTTTGCCAACCTCGGAAATGTTATTCTAAAAAAGAGGAGCAAATTTTACTTAAATAAACATTGCTTGCATATATTAAATAGGCGCAATATTCATGTTACTTTAATTGAGCATCATAAATAACGACAATAAATAAATAACGACCACCGATAAGTAATCTCAGGATATCCTGAGGTTGGCAAAAGGACCCATGGGAAATTACTAAGCCTCCGTTGCCCATCTGTGTGTCAGCGAACTGTATCTCATGATTGCCCTTTATAATCTGAAAATATTTGATTATTTGAAACTTTCGTGTTTCAGGATTACAGTTTAGTAGATTGAAATCTGAAGGAATACAGATGTCCTGCTCTTGAAAATAAGACTTACCTGAAAATAACTTGTTTTTCATAAAAATTAAGACTAAATCGGTCAAGTTGTTTTGGTAGGGTTTTGTTACAGACACGAGATTTTTTTATCAGAGTTTGAAGTGAAATGAACTAAAACATCTAAATTACTATTTTATTCAATTTTATTGGTGACTATGAAAACAGCGGTTTCATGTTAAAATATCAATCCTTATCTTTGATAAGTGTCACGGAGCCGCCATGTTTGTAGCCATGTTTCACTCAGTCGCAGTTTTGGCCACGCGCGAGCGCAGTCTGTGCGAAATTATTAATTACTTTTTTTACATAAAAATATCATAATATTATCAAAATGGGTTGCGGTGAATTTTTGGTTAAATACATACTGTTCTTCGCGAACCTATTTTTTGCGGTGAGTTTTTTATCGCTATTTTTTTAATTATTATTAGTCATTATTTTATAGATAATATTATGTACCTAACGACCTAGGTACGCGTGGGTAAATATAAAAATTCAGCTGAACAGTAGTTACCTACAACCTTCCTACTAGGTACCTATATCTATTATTTTTAATATTTTGAAATTAAAACCATTAAATTCAATGATTGATAGATTGTAGAGAATATATTGCTTAGCCGATTTTTATTATTATGTAGGTACCCTCAAATATTAATTTTATCAGTTCGTATTCGTAGTTTTTCTGAGTTCGGTGTACAAATGTAAACAATTTAATTTAATATAAGTAATTAATTTATACCCACTATAGTATTTATTAGTTTTAATTTTATAACTGTTTATTTTAATGTATAAAATTGTATCCACCCTCTGAGCATGATGGAACCTTTGCGATTGGACATTTAATATCCCCGTGTATAAAACGTTGGAAGAAAATTTCCTTCGAAGAAAAATATTTTATCCTCTGCCCATGCTAGGGGGCTCGATTGTAGATGAACAATGTAGGTTCTATCTTCCTGTAGGTAGTCACCCACCCGGCCTAACTGTTCCTCATAGATCACGCTATGCGCCTAGTCCTTGTTATTATTACTGATACCTTATCATAATAACAATTATAACCCGTTCGCAGAAACTTTGCCGATGACTTCTCCTCCCACTTCATACTACCGCGTCCAGCAGTCGTCTGATAACGGACGAGCGCGGGTCGCGGTAGTACCTATTCTCATCTGTAACGAAAGAGTAAAGACCAAATATTAAAAACTCTTGACTTTAAAAATAAGGATGAAGGAAATAGGATTGAATATAACTATAGCAATTAGGAGGAAAATACTTTAGCTAGTAATAATATTTGTAACTGAACAACACTATTAACTGAGTACAGCAGGAAAAAGCTATTGAGATCAAATACCTATTAGGTATAGTAATATACCTATTAAGTATTCAGGCAACATGAGTAGAAACACTAAAGAACTTCTAAGAGTCTCTGATAGTCTAATATTATGTAAATAATAAATATAGTGGAATAAAACTGTTACCCCGCCTCTAACGTTACTACAGCCAGTCCCAGTCCCAGATGAATCCCCGGGAAACATTTTGAAATGAATTTAGAGATCAATTCCCCTCCGTGAAAACTCAATTGTTTATTGTCTGTTTTAGTATTTCCAATAAAACCTAGTACGTTAGCCGCTGTAGCCGGTCCCTCGGCCGATAGCAGATAAGATAACAGTATGATACACGGATACTGCACACAAAGATAACAGGATAATAGGTTACACGGACAACCAACAGCAGAACGATGAGCCACACAAACAGGCGGATTTAAACTGTTTAACTGTTCTTTTTACTTAACGGACTAATTATGTCTGAAATAAAATATTTTTATTTTATTTATTTTATTTAGGAGGGGAGATCACCGTACCTACCTATACTGACCAAAACTGAAAAGTGTATAGGTTTTACTTCGCTTGGTGTCCCCCCAGAAAATTCCTGAATCCAGCTTTGCCACAAACATTTACTTACAATTGCATTGAAAATAGACAGACCAGAGTACCTATAAGTTTATTATGAAAAACTTAAAAGGTACTTACGAGTATAAATAACTTTTCGCGTTGCGCTTCGTAGTGTCCGGTTCATAGTTATGATGGTGCTCGTTCTCTTTTTTGTAAAAACAACAAACTTTGTAAAAAACTGATGTTTTCTTTTAGTGCAACCGATCCAGAGACCATAGAACCTGAGTTTTGTAAACAAATGTTGAGTTGTCAGCATTAAATATAACTTTAGTTAAATTTTTATTAATTTCTACACTTTATAGACGGACTGTACTTCGCTTGGTGTCCCCCCCCCACAAAATTCCTGAATCCAGCCTTGCCACAAACATTTACTTACAGTTGCATACCTATAAGTTTATTATGAAAAACTTAATAGGTACTTAGGTACCTACGATACAACTAGGTTCTGCGCGTGGCTCCTAAATGAATTTCGGTTTTTTACAAATCCCGCAAGATTTTTCTGGTACAAAATGTACCTATAAGCAAAGATTATTGAATATAATCTTTGCTATAAGTACTTACTCGTACATATTCATTTCCGCTCCCGCTCCCAACGAAACCTATATCTAACATCGGGAAAGTTTCACCTCAAATACCTATAAAATATCTTTATTTCAAGTTACTGGCAGTTATGAAAGACAAATACGATATTTATCAAAATATATCAATTTTGTGATACCTATTAAGTATAGTCGACTAAAAACTTAATTTACGAGGGAAGTTAGACTTCTAGTGCACCATGCAATGAGAAGAAGCCCACAACAAACTCAGTCGGGTTCTTTATTATTACCATTTTACAATAGCTCTTTAAAACTAATTGAGCTAGTATAGTTACAGCAGTTCACTATCACTCCCACGGATTTGATTTATGTAAATAATCCTTACTAATTTTACACCATTACTCCTTTTCCATACCTGCCTTATCTATAGTCTACTTCTATTGAAAAGCATACCATTCGGAAGCGAAAATTCAAATTTTATTTAGTTTTTCGCTCATAGTGGGCTAATTAAGTATACATCGAAGGCTAACGGCAATGTGTTTTGCGGGCACAACGTTTATGCATCTACATGTTTTAACAAAAACTCTGCTCCACAACACTTATTTACTTCAAATTGGTTCTTTCGGGAACCAATATGAGATGAGTGGGAACTGTCGAGCAAAGTTTCTATTAAAAACATGTAGATGCATAAAAAGTAGGCCCGCAAAATGCATTGTCATAAATCTACAATGTGTAGTTAGTTTAATATTTGCGAAAAACTAAATAAAATTTGAATTTCGCGGGCTGGTAGGGCCGCAACACCTCAAAATTAGAAGGTCCCAGAATACTGTAAGAACACTAATGGAGGCTTAACTTCTGCATTTCCAGCTGGCTGGTCTAGCGCTGCTGGGGCTGGGCGTGGCGGTGCAGCTGCAGGTGTCGCAGGTGGCGGGTGTGCTGGAGCAGTCGCCCATCGTCCAGCTGACGCCCATCGGAGCCATCGTCATCGGCTGCATCGTCTTCGTCGTCGCCTTCTTCGGCTGCTGCGGCGCTATCAGGGAGAGCAACTGCATGCTCATCACGGTAAGATATTTAATGTTCTAGCTTATCTTCCAGATGCTCCAGAAGACGCCCATTTACCATAACATTTAACATTACACAACGATAACGATAAATGTTGTAGGCCATCTTTCAGAACGCGCCGATGATCTAGATTCTAGATGACGCCCATCATTTCCGTCATAGGACGTAACCTCGACGCCTTTCTGTAAAACTATCAGGAAGATCAACTATATAACAATAAAAGAAATCTTTAACATGCAGTTGGTCACCCTCCAGAAGAAATGAAAAAATCTTTTAGCAAACGCCCATCACGTCACTGTCATTGGCGACCAACCAAGAACCTTATATAGCTTGTTACTCCAGAGGGAACTAAAGAATGACCTAATTACGACGGGGGACGGGAATTGTAACGGGATCTGACCTGATTTAAGGAGAAATTAAACTGGCGTTAGATGGTATAGAATGCTTTGTAGGTGCATGAATTGCATCGTCTTCCTCCGTAAGCGTAAAATGTTCCTCATTAAAGTTTTTATTACCAACGCACCGATATTGAGTGGTCATAAAATTCCCTTCCTGTATCTGTATTCCCTAGCCATGGATTCTTTAGGCACGCCTCGACCTAGTCCTAGACCTCATTATTTTTTAATCACCACGTAGGATTGTCGGAAATTGCAAGTCCGCTAAGTAATTAAGTAATTTATGAATACAATTATTTGGTTTTTCAAGTCATCTTCTGCTATTTCCAGTATGCGATCTTCATGATCGTGCTGATGGTGCTGAAGATAGCCTTGGCAACGTTGATCTTCGTGAAGCAGGACGCGCTGTTGGATGAGATCCCCAGGTGGCTGGGAGAGGCCTTCACCAGGGACCGCCAGGCCTTCCAGGAGATCGAGCGATCTGTAAGTATTGTATATCGCTAAGTTCATTTCTAAGCGCCTGCATCCCCCGACTTTTTTAATATCGTCGTCATCTGGTCGGAGGTCTGCCAAACTTCGCTTTCCCGTGCGGGGTTGCCATTCCAGTACTTTGGGTCCCAATGTCCGTTGGTTCTAAACGACCTACGAGATATGCCCCGCCCATTGCCACTTCAGCTTCGCGATACGTTGAGTTATTTGATACATAGGAAAACGCCGAGCAACCCGGGCCACTTTAAAGGTTTTATATTTCTAATTTGACTCAAGTCTGGTCTGGTGGAAGGCATCGAGCGTGGCTTTTACGCATTGCCAAGCGATTTGTCGTTCCTACGCGATGTTGTTTAGAAACCGATAGGAATCACTTACTTTTTCCATGTTAGTACAATAACATCTTCGACTGCATTGTCACTTACCAGCAGGTGAGATAGCAGCCAAGTACCTACCTATTATCTCGTAGTGTGTTAAAAAATTTCCCCATAGTAAAAAGAAAAATACTTAATAAAACGTTTTCTTGTGGCAATCCTCCAGAATGTCCAAATGAGCGCGACCGAAATACGCCCATGTAGTCAAAAATTATTAATACGATGTTGTTATTGAGACTGGACGTAGATAAGGATGTGTATCATTCGATGATAATAATTCACCTGTCATAATTTCTAAGATTCTACACCAGCGTTGTGATAAGATATTATGATCCATAACAAAATGTGTACTCGAAAATTTGATACGTCCTGATCAATTTATTCTACTGTTACTGCAAATGAGGATTGATTACTGCCTGCTTCCAGTTCACGTGCTGCGGAACCACCGGGCCGGAGTCCTACCTGCCCAACCCGATGCTACCGGAGTCGTGCTGCGCGACCACGCCCTGCACCATCCTCAACGCTCACGCCGGCTGCAACAAAGTGCTCGAGGAGTTCTTCTCGACCTTCGGCTTGGCCATTGGCGCTGTGGCCATCGTGGTGGTCGCTGTTGAGGTTAGTAACATCCACTCTTGAGTTACCACGCCCTGCACCATCCTCAACGCTCACGCCCACTGCAACAAAGTGCTCGAGGAGTTCTTCTCGACCTTCGGCTTGGCAATTGGCGCTGTGGCCATCGTGGTGGTCGCTGTTGAGGTTAGTAACATCCACTCTTGAATTACCACGCCTTGCACCATCCTCAACGCGCACATCGGCTGTAACAAAGTGCTCGGCGAGTTCTTCTCGACCTTCAGCTTGGCTATTGGCGCTGTGGCTATCGTGGTGGTCGCTGTTGAGGTTAGTAACATCCACTCTTGAGTTACCACGCCCTGCACCGTCCTCAACGCTCACGCCGGCTGCAACAAAGTGCTCGAGGAGTTCTTCTCGACCTTCGGCTTGGCAATTGGCGCAGTGGCTATCGTGGTGGTCGCTGTTGAGGTTAGTAACATCCACTCTTGAGTTACCACGCCCTGCACCATCCTCAACGCTCACGCCGGCTGCAACAAAGTGCTCGAGGAGTTCTTCTCGACCTTCGGCTTGGCCATTGGCGCTGTGGCCATCGTGGTGGTCGCTGTTGAGGTTAGTAACATCCACTCTTGAGTTACCACGCCCTGCACCATCCTCAACGCTCACGCCGGCTGCAACAAAGTGCTCGAGGAGTTCTTCTCGACCTCCGGCTTGGCAATTGGCGCAGTGGCCATCGTGGTGGTCGCTGTTGAGGTTAGTAACATCCACTCTTGATTTACCACGCCCTACACCATCCTCAACGCGCACACCGGCTGCAACAAAGTGCTCGAGGAGTTCTTCTCGACCTTCGGCTTGGCCATTGGCGCAGTGACTATCGTGGTGGTCGCTGTTGAGGTTAGTAACATCCACTCTTGAATGATATATTACTCTGGGGCTGGGGCAGCTGTGGCCATACGACTCATCTCTGCGTTTTCGAAGATTGCGCTAGCGATCTAAGATATGAGTTATATGACAACAGCTGGTGTTATCGTTCCATTAAATAATTTGACTTGTTGTTTTCAGCTGGTGGCGGTGGTGTTCGGACTGTGCCTGGCCAACCACGTGCGAAACAAGAGCAGAAGGTCGCGTTATTAGACGCCTTTCCTGAACATGGGTCTACGAAGCTCCTAGTGACAGGAAAAAAAAACTAGCGCGCCTGCGCAAATTTTTAGAGCAAAATACAAGTCCGGCGTGACATGTACATATTCTTAAGTTCAACTCATCTTTGCGTGCGGAGTTTTGTGTGCATATTTACCTACAGACTTGATATAATAAAAAAACTATTTGATAGGTTCTCCCATTTTGCGATATGTAACAAAGCTACCTGCCGTTTGGCACGGACTACAAGTTACAATTATAGGAATCCAATTCTGTTAAAAATACTTATTTCATCGACGAAGTTACATCTATGCAACTGATTGGATAATAAGTACTTGCAACAGTCGTACCGGGTAGGCACTGATTGGTTAATATTTGCATCGGTTATACAGCTGAGGCACCGATTGGCGGTTGATGGTTGACTTGCCATGATTACTGATTGGTAAATATTATAAAATGTACATGTTTAAACGATGTACATTTTATTTACGAGAATCGCCTCGTAGGTTGTTTTATTGCTGTTGTTGTTGACTTGTGAATTAGCACAGAATCGCTGATCTTTATTTATTTATTTTATTTATTTATTTATTTATTTATTATGGAACGACAAACAGTCTAGCACTACAATTTTACATTAATAACTTAAAACTAACACTAGTAAACATCAGTGCATGACCCACTCCGTCGGTCACAGGTAATCCAAAAGTAGGTACATGGTGAGGGCAACACAAAGTAATCAATATTTCGTTGTATCTACTTTTAATTTAAGGTTGCTTATGACCAACCTCTTGAAACCACCCTTTCTTTGCATTAGTTTTCTCATGCGGAACCTCTTGATCTTCGACTTTTTCTTTTTCTTCTGTTATTTTCCTCAGTATTCCCTCCTTTCCTTTATTATACCTTAATATACCAATGCAATACGATACAAAAAATGAGTATACTTTATGCCGGACACATTGAGCTGCAAGCAAAGATGAATTGAAGTACGTAATAATATCTGTAGGTCATATAGAGTTTAAGGATTTTTATGATTTCATATGATGTTGAGAAGGCGTTTATTGTCACAAACTACATAAAATGACAAAATATATCCATAACAGCTGTATTAGATAGCTACGCATTTGAATTCGTAAAACTCCAAAGTTAACTTAAGTTCCTTAGCATTAAGTTTTACGATCAAAGTACTGTTATTTTAGTACCTACTCAGTACATTAAATCGGCATTATCCTATATATAAATATAAGAGCACAAGTGTATAAAACTAGGATATGCCTTATGTAAAATTTGCTAAACATCCTATGTAAGTAGATATTTTTGTAATAAACAACATCACGAATTTCGTTATTTTTTATAATTTACCTACTCATTGGTTAATATAATATCAAATATGCAGCATTTCTGAAATGATGCGGTTACATAAATTCGCCAATTATTCTTATTTTTTAAATTATTATACATAAAAAATGCCGCAATACCTAATAGCAATTTGCAGTTTTTGTCTCTGTTTATAGAAAAAAAAATCAAAAATCGTCCATGGCCCATATTCTGTAACAGTGATCATCTTGTGGCTTATGGGTCATTGCTCATTATACATTGCTCTTTATTAAGTGGAACTAAAATAAAATTTCGTGACGAACGACGAAATGACCCATGTCTGAAATGAAACACGGCACACGTCAGCTCGCCAAAATACGCCATGGAGGTCAGTCATTGCTACGTAGTGAGTCCAAATCTGGATTTAAATTTTTTTTATACGAAAAAATTATGAGACCAGCAACAAGTTCATCTGTGCCCATGACAGATGTACCTACTCGTAGTGCGCCTCTCTTTGCATTGCAATACCATACCGCACACTGCACTGCGCTAATTACTCTGAGCCATCAGTTCTTAGGTCACATTATGTCCAGTAATTTCGTCAACCATAATGACCTTCAAACCAAAATACAATACTTCTTCACTTCTTCAATACAATACTTCTTCAGAATAACAGACACTGCAGTGATAACCATCCGGACGGACTTCGCAAGAAGAGACCTATACCACCAGTAAATTATGGTATAAATTATGAAATACCCATTGGGAATGGAAGTTCATGGTTTTAGGAATCGCTAAGTGCAGTGTTTTCCCATACTATCTTATCAGTGAATCAGTGCTGATATCATGCAATCAATAAACACTTATTAGTGTAGGTATTATTCATAGGTGGCGCATAATGCTGCAACGGAAGAGTATTATTAAATACGTACTAGTATAATGAATTAATTAATTATACTTAATATTAATTATCAAGTCTAGGATTTGAACCTCAGTGCCTTTAAATTCGAACCTCGGTCTCTTTAAATAAAAAGCTGGAAGCTTAATCATTGTTAACACATTCATGTAGGTACGTTAACGAAGGACATCACAATGCTGTAGCAGAATGACTATTTTTATCAATTACCAGAATGCAATAATATTAAGACCGCATCAATACATCCTTAGTCGAATTAAATGTTTAATGTTTAGGGATGGAAAATTCTTTTTATTTATTAGGTACTATCTTCCTTACCACCTTAGAGGCCAATCTTAAAGAAAACTAGACAACTTTGAAAGACACAATAATTATAATGTGATAAGGTGTGTTTGTTTCTTTTTCCCATAATTAGAAATCCATGGACAAAGTCACAAGATTTAATAAAAAAAATCTTGTTCTTCTTTATTTTCAACAAATTTATCTTTTCTCTTCATTTTATTTTAATACATAATTCTAATGGAGAAAACTGGTTTAGGTATACCCTAATTCTATACATTATTTATTTTATCAAAGTCTAAGGTATATGCATTTTCAAAGCGTGTTTTAAATCTAAAACATGTATTTCAGTTCAGAAAACTATTTTAGGAGTTAGTGTTGCATCAAATGTCCTACTTAAAAGTTAACTATAAATTAATTTCTGCACGAGAAAGCAAAATAAAGATTATTCTTTCATTCAAGATTTTTTCACTCGTGGACCCATTCTTCTATTCTGGAAACGAAGTAATAAAATTTTGTCAGATAACGGGTATTCTAATGGGTATAACTGATAATAAAGGGGATTTCAACAAGTTTAGAGTGTCATAGAGTGCTTAGCCTGATATTAAAGTTAAAAGTACCTATTGGAATATTATTCATTTCAAAGCACTCATTCAGTGCACAACTTTTCTAAAAAAAACTAAATTTCTTCCACGCCCTAGGTGTGAGTGTTAATAAGAAATTTAAAAAACCTGAAAATGTGCTTACTAAGTTGTGGCGCTTGCATATCGCAAATAATTTTATTTGCATTGAATTTTCTTCTCTCCGTGAGTAATTAAGTAACTTTTATCAAGCTACGCTTATATGCTGTTTTACGCCTTTTACATAATTAAGTATATTATATAGGAGGGTGCTCTAAGGAGCTATTTGAGGAGATTGCACCTTCCACTTTATGAGTACACTTCAGCGCAAAAACAAGTTCCATCCTTGCACCTTGATAGCTGGCAATCCTCGACCACCTGGTGTTAGATCCTTCTTTCCACTCACGTACAAAATACGGAACCAGCTAACAGCAGTATTGTTCCCTCAAAGCTATAGCGTCATCCCATGGCGGTTGGGTCCCATCTGATATAACGCGCAACGCGCTACGTGCCCTTTAAATACTGTAAACTTAACTTTATTCTTTATAAGTTTTCATTTCTTTCTGAGTTTAAACTCAAAACTCAAGCACGTTTTGCTGGTAGCATATGCTATCCATAAAGTGGACACTGAGTGCGCCTGAAGATAATGCTAGAGTCGATATTGCTTTTATATTTGTACAGGCCACGCAATTCTATAACAGGGCGTAAAAATAACGTATTTGTTACTATCGTAATCGTTAGCAAATTCTGCCCCCAGATTGGCTGACGTAAATCAGGTAACCAATCAGCGTGCAGAATTTGTGAGCGATTACGATAACGATGAATATGTCTTATTACACAATCTAGGGGCTGAACCTGAAAAATCAAAGCCAATGTTAATTGGAACTATTTCCATTTGTTGTGGTAGACCCTCAATTAGAGAATAGAAGCTAGATCAGCAATCAAAGCCATGTTACCTTAAGTATCTTCTTCTTCTTACCAAAGTAGCAAGAACAGCTGGTCTTGTGATCGGTCTAATGACTGGAAATTGTCATTTTTGTGAGTTTGCCTGAATTTTCCCGCAGTTGGTCAGTCTAGCGGTGACGGGTGTAGGCATCTTCGTCCTGATCCAAGTAAAGCGAGTCAACCAAGCTGATTTGGGTGACACCGACGTCGGAGTGATAGTTGCGATCGTGGTGGGCGCTGTGTTCACCGCCATCTTCTTTTGCGGCTGCTGCGGCGCTTTCTGCAGGAATAAGTGCCTTCTCACCACGGTAACTCGTTATATCAGTTATGTAACAATATCATCAATAAACTGTAACAGTGGCCATGAACAGATGAACTTTAGTTATAAACGGCATCCTGTTAAGGGGCAATGCTGCTGATATCCAAACTGCATTTTAATAAAACAAAAGCATATTGAGGCATTTCAACTCAATACAAAGTTACCTAAATACCCAATACCAGAACGTTCTCGGACCTTACTTCTCATCACCTTTTTTCTATGACTTTATTGGCGATTTGACATTGCGAAATATAGAATGTTATCCGCCCCTGCACGTCTGCGGTTGGACAAAGCAAAACCGGGCTAGCCAGACAAGAACATAATGAAGGACTTTTAGCTCTTACTTCTGAGGCTAAAGGCAAGTATTAACTGTTGAGGCCTGTATCTCGCGAAAGGACTCGCTCCCAACAGGGAAGACCGCGCTGCTGTCCTATCGGAGTAATATATTGTGTAATGAATCTTTGCTATTTTTCCCAGTACGCCGTGTTCACGATCGTGGTTGGTACAGCGACAGTGGTGCTCACGGTGTTCGCGTTCAAGGGTGTGGATCAGATCAAGGACTCCGCGGAAGACCAGCTGACTCATATCTTCAGTGACCCGCAGAATAAGGAGACACTCAACTTGATCGAGGCCACGGCAAGTAACATCGTAGCATCTATCCCGTTAACAAAGTAAGACAACGCGTACACATAAACCAGCAATGTGGCTTTTCCATACGAAACGAAATTTAAACAAACATTTATTTTCTCATCACTCAGATATATTTTAAATGAAACCTAAACACGATTACGTCTTAATTAATTATATCATTACCCGTTAAGAATTCTTATGATTGTTGCTTATGATTTTTCTCGAAGTCAAAGATCAAAAATACGATTCCTCCTTTCTTAGTGGTGACAATGTTTGTTTTATACAAAAGACCCTAGACTTTGCGTTGCAATATCATACGCTCATCGCATCATTTGATTTTATAATTTCAAAATTGGCTCAGGTCTGGTCTGGTGGAAGGCTTTGGCCGTGGCTAGTTACCACCCTACCAGCAAAGACGTACCGCCAAGCGATTTAGCTTTCCGTTACGACGCTGTGTAGAAACCGTTGGGGTGACATAACTTACCCCCTCCAAATTAGTACGCTAACATCTTCGGCTGCATCGTCACTTACCATCAGGTGATATCGCAGTCAAGTACTAACTTGTATAGCGTAAAAAAAATCAGCCTGAGCTTAGCCATCTGAATCCAGGAGTCGCGTCAGCACACATTTCATTCGAAATTGAAACAGTGACACATTACCGCTTCACGGTTAAATAAATAACTGACACTACAGTGGTACCTACACAGACAAAATCCGCAAGAAGACTCCTAACACCTGTAAACCCTCATCCCACCAAAAACATAAATGTAAAAAAAAGGAGAGCCAAGTTCAATACAAAAATTATGCTTGGATGTCGGCTTCGCCGCAAAAAGAATGGACACCCCTTATTTTTTGACTTTTCTTTATTTTTTGATTTTTCCCTACGCTTACACACAGTTACCGAGCTGGATTCCAAATTTCATCCTTCTAGGTCATCTGGAAGTAGGTTAGGTTTAGGTACTATAATATGTCAGTCAGTGTGACTTTTAACGACTTTTTGACCTTCATATCTTTATAACAATTTGAGCTAGCTTCATGAAATGACATGGCCAGATTCTGCCCTCGAATCGTCAAAAAAAACATTTATGGTCAATAATTAATAATATGTGAAAATTCCTTTTATAATTAAATAAAATATATCGCAACAATTATATTTCTCTAGAACTAGCGAGGAAAAATCACAAAAAAATATGAATGTGAGTTGTTATTTTTGTTTGTTTTTATTATTGGTAGGTACATTTTGCATTGGCGTTTGGATACACGTACAGTATAAACGCTTTTTTTTAGCGCTTATGGTCAGATAGTAACGAAAAATATTACTAAACAAAATAATAAATTAAGTAAAATAATGCACGACGGTCAGAATTATGGTTTTAGTATGTATAAGATTCACGATTATCGCAAACAAGGCTTTTTATGCACGTAAATGATCACGTTACTTTACGCAAGCAGTGAAGACTGCGTGTATCCGAATTCCGAAATCAATTTCAGACTGCATTTACGTTTGATCTGTTTTTTGGAACTGTCACTATTTCTACCTTCCTACACAATATTTTGGCGCCAACCGCAAGTTCTTTGAAAATACTATGGTTGAATATTAACAAGATTTGATTTTTGTGGTTCTCGATGCTATTTATCGGACTTTTTTATGAATCTAAATGCATATTTTTTGTATAATAAAGTGAGTAAACATATTGCATAGCAATTCTTTATTAAAAAATCATTGCTATTAAAAACGGTTAGGCGCATTTGTTGCAAATTGTTATGCTGATATATGATTCTCTCGCTAGTTCTCTGATCATAAAACTTAAACGAATGTAAAGACATAATTATAAGCTTTAATATGACGTATTTTTTGTCGATGACCATGAATATTTTTTCCAGGGCACAGCTCTATACAAGTTTCGGCCATGTCCTTGGGCTTCTATATTTTCTTATGGATATAATTAAACACACGTAGTTTTATGTGTTTACGTTAAAGAGGTTTTGAGTTATAGAAGGGTCAAAAGTGGCACCAAGTGGTTCGTGTAATATTACACTCGGCGCTGGCTAGCCAGTTCCTTTGCTTGAACTTGGCTTGACACGCTGCCGCGTGTCTAGATACATTGTTAACATTTGGTGTTTCCAGCTGGGTTGCTGCGGCACGAACGGTCCTCAGTACTACAACTCCTCGATCCCCATCTCCTGCTGCCCCTCCAGACTCACTGGGCTCCAGGAGCTGCAGCACTTGCAGCAGGACAGTATCAACGTCACCGGCCTCACCAACAGCACCAGCGGCTCCCTGCTGACCTGCTCAGTTGCCGAGGCCAATGAGCGAGGCTGCGTGGATATGTTCATGGAATTGCTGGCGAAGATACTCAAAATCTCTAGACACGTCCTCATCTGGGTTGCTGTCATTGAGGTGAATGAACCTTCTTTGTTATTCTACTTAATTTGTGGTTCCGTGTTCTTCATGGATAAATGTCACTTGGATCCACAGTATGGACAAGATAGGAAGAGGAGAATAATTTTAAAAGTACTTACCTATATTATCATACTAGCTGTTGCCCGCGGCTCCGCCCGCGTGAATTACGATTTTTTACATAAGTATACCGGAGATGGAATTCCTTGATTTTACGCGGGATTCTGGTGTGATGTTATACAGAAACCTGTTCTTACTTCCCACGGGTTATCTTGTGGTGATTTTGAAAACTCCTTTATCTTAATCATAATATAAAGTTTCATTAATACGTAGTTGAAAGATCAAAAGGATGATTTTAACTGTCGATATTTCGACCCAATGGCACAGGTCGTGGTCACTACGTGACCACGACTTGTACCAATGTAAAATCGTCCTTTTCATTGTGATTTTTATTCTGAAATCACGAAATATGTCAAAAATTATTAAATCATGTGAAAAGTTGTACTGGTGGTAGAAATCTTCTTTCAGAGTTCGGCCGGGTAGGTACCACTGGGATAAAATACTCTACAAACAATATTCCCCAGCCCAACATCATCTTCATCAAGTCTTTGTTTCATCTCAATACAATCCCAAGTATCAGAATGGGCAATGGCTATATATTTCTTTAAGTATAAAAAGACCTATGACGGTCAATCGGTTAGGACCAGTTAAGACATGAGAGTTAAAAATATTTGTGAACCATTATTTTACTCTTTCCATGTTGCGGATGATAAAAAAAGACGTGGCACTCTGGGAATGTCCATAAAAGTGAAAACTTTAATCTGTCTCTACAGTGCCATCTATATACTTATAATAAAACTGTAAAGGGTCGAATTCTGTACATTGAACATATTTTGAAAATTTTTGTTGGAGGACACTATTTAGTCGATACCGAAGCCACAACTGTAATTTGTTTCATTTTTGTCTGTCTGTCTGTCTGTCTGTCTGTCTGTCTGTCTGTCTGTCTGTTTCACGACCGCGCATCACGGCTAATCCGCTGGATGGATTTAAATGAAACTTGACATGATTATAGTTCATACTCCGAGGTAGGACATAGGATACTTTTTGTCCCGGAATTCATCATGGTTTCCCTGGAAGACGGCATCAAAGTCAAAATGTGTATTTAGTTATAATTCATTAACCCGTTGTCCGATTTCATTCATTCTTTTTTTGTTAGAAAGGAGGTTCTTTTAAGATTACTCCGTATAAATTTTATCATCATCACTTTTGTAGTTCAGAAATTATAGACATCAGAACCTTTATCGATGAGTTCAAGTAGGTGACTTGAAACTCGGAATTGACAAGCACCTAGGGCTAGGACGTAAGGGTTCAAGTCAGACTGGAGTACCCTTACAGCCGTAAATAAATATGTTTAGCAGAAGATTTTGTATGGTTTAAGATTTTTTTCACTTTTAGGGTGAACAAAAATCATGAATTTATCACCACGTTATACCGTATCGCACCATCTCTACAAATTATGTGGAACTTGAATGTAAAACTTGGAGATAGGTACTACCGAATTTTTGTTAATAATAATTAATTGTCATGTAATGTACTTGTTCCTTGACTTTATATTAAGATGGCACTGTTGAAACATGAACAGATTAAAGTTTTCACTTTTGTGGACATTCCCAGAGTGCCACGTCTTTTTTATCATCCGCAACATGGAAAGAGTAAAATAATGGTTCACAAATATTTTTAATTCTGAGGTCTTAACTGGTCCTAACCGATTGACCGTCATAGGACTTTTTATACGTAAAGAAATATATAGCCATTGCCCATTCTGATACTTGGGATTGTATTGAGATGAAGCAAAGATTTTTAATGTTGGGCTGGGGAATATTGTTAGTAGAGTATTTTATCCCAGTGGTGAAAGAAGATTTGTACCACCAGTACAAGTTTTCACATGATTTAATAATTTTTGATAAATATATTTCGTGGTTTCAGAATAAAAATCACAATGAAAAGGACGATTTTAACTGTCGATATTTTTTATTAAAAAAGGAGTTTTCAAAATCACCACATAATAACCCGTGCGAAGTAAGAACAGGTTTCTGTACAACATCACACCAGAATCCCGCGAAAATCAAGGAATTCTACGGTATATATAAAAAAAATCGTACTTCACGCGGGCGGAGCCGCGGGCAACAGCTAGTCTTAATATAAAGTCAAGGAACAGTACATTACATGACAATTAATTATTATTAACAAAAATTCGGTAGTACCTATCTCCAAGTTTTACATTCAAGTTCCACATAATTTGTAGAGATGGCGCGATACGGTATAACGTGGTGATAAATTCATGATATTTGTTCACCCTAAAAGTGAAAAATCTTAAACCATACAAAATCTTCTGCTAAGCATATTTGTTTACGGCTGTAAGGGTACTCCAGTCTGACTTGAGCCCTTACGTCCTTGCCCTAGGACTCAGTCTTTCCCAAAGTGGGCGATAACGCCCCCTTGTGGGCGCTGCAGGTCTCAAGGGGGGCGGTAAGAGACCCAGAAAGAAAATGGGGGCGTTGTGTCGAGGCGGGGGGGTGATTTGTAATTTTATTTAGCTAGTAGGCCTCTTAAACAACCTCTTAACTGCAAGAGCTCTCGACTCTCAACAACAACTTGTGAACATCAACTAATATGAATTAAAAGATTGCTCAAACTCGATTCTATATTTCTCTCCGCGTAGTTCATATATCTGTCATATTTTATTGAATATAGAAAAAATGAATCATCATGTCAATCGGTCGCTCCGTTTCGTAATGAAAGTAGACACAAATAAAAAGGCAACAGACACACTTTCGCATTTTAATAGTTATTAGTACTCGTAGATATCTATCATGTTTTAACAAGTTTTTGTTAAATAACCCGAATTGTGCATTCCTGTAGCAGTCGGATGATTCATTGAATACTTGTTCGGACTTGTTGAGTACGATTGAGCGTCGAATGAGATTAACGAGTTTATGCATGTTTGTTTTATTCCTGTCGGTGCGTGCTGCTTAAGCATTTCTATATAAACAATGTAATATTTATTTTATTTTCATTTGTGGTCTCGCGCGTAATAGATGAGCACTACTTACACCTCCTCTACACTACTCGCGAAGTTGAACGTATTTCTCATTGCAAAACAATGTCGGAAGTAAAAAAGAAGAGACGGCAATACTGTGCGGAATATATTAAATTCGGATTTATTGAAAATCCCACAAACCCATCGTCGCCTTTGTGTCTTCTATGTCTAAAAACATTTTCGAATGAAGCAATGAAGCCTTCAAGGCTGCAAGATCATTTGAATAAAATGCATCCAGATAAGAAAGACAAGAATGTAGCATATTTTCAAAACCTAGAGAAGAAGCATAATACACAGCCAAGTGTAGCAAAACTATTTTCGGCGGCTGCTAAGCAAGATGACGACGGACTTCGAGCTTCGTTCAATATCTCTTTGTTAATTGCTCAAAAAGGCAAACCACATAACATCGGAGAAGAGTTAATATTGCCAGCAATAAATGAAGTAATAACTACTGTGCTTCATAAACCGGCCGCAGATATTATCCGAAAAATTCCTTTGAGTAATAATTCTGTGCAAAGACGAATTGATGAAATGGCTGAAAACATTGAAGAATCATTGTGCGATCACCTGAGGACAAGTCAATTCTCAATTCAGCTCGATGAGTCCACTTTACCAACTAATGAAGCATTGTTGTTGTCTTACGTGAGGTTTATTAAAGATGAGAAAATATGTGAAGAACTATTATTTGCTAGAAATTTAGAGACCGATACAAAAGGTGAAACCATATTCAATACATTGGAAAAGTTTTGCGATGAGAAAGAGATTCCTTTGAAAAATATTATTTCAGTTGCTACGGATGGCGCTCCGGCTATGACAGGGTGCCATAAAGGCTTCATAGCGTACTTAAAAAATAAAATTCCAGATGTCCTTGGTGTACATTGCGTTATTCATAGACAACATTTAGTTGCTAGAAACTTAAGTGAAAAACTATTTCAATCACTGCAATATGTCATCAAAGCAGTCAATAAAATCCGCAACAGCTCTTTGAATGATAGATTATTTCATCAGCTTTGTGTTACTAATGACGAGGATTTCAACCGTTTGTTGTATCATACTGAAGTTCGTTGGCTATCAAGAGGCAATTGTCTGACTCGATTTTACAACCTGTTTGACTCTGTTATAGAGTTCTTGGAAACTAAAGATACAGAATTGCACGACAAGCTCATAACATCAAAAAATGATATAGCTTACATGACAGACCTGTATAAATTATTCAACGACATGAATCTCCAAATGCAAGGCGATAAACTAAATTTAATTAAAACAAAAAACGTCGTTGCTGCTTTCGCAGCCAAACTGCTTCTACACAAAAAGAATCTGGGCAGACGTGAGTTTCACAATTTTCCAAATTTATCAGTATCATGCAGTAACGACGAATTGTTTGCCTACTGCCAACATTTGGAAAACCTCCACATTGACTTCACCGAACGATACCAGGACATTTTGAACTTGGAAATACCAGACTGGGTGTTGGATCCGTTTTCAAATGTCAACACAGCAATGTCACCTCAGCTGGAAGAAGAACTTATAGAATTGACAACAAACGAGGAAATAAAAATCAAGTTCAAAAATGGTTACCAAGAATTTTGGCTACAAAAACCGATCCCGCAATTGTACCCTGGATTGTGGTCAATCGTTCAACGATTCTTGATAGCATTCCCATCGTCATATTTGTGTGAACGTGGATTTAGTGCTGTGACAACATTGCTTACTAAAAAGCGAAATCGTTTGCTTGTTACCGAACGTGGCGACTTGCGACTGTTCTTGAGTAAATTGGAACCTGATATCAACAAACTTATTAAACAGCATCAGATTCATCCTTCACATTAGTTTTTATATAAGGATTGATTATTTTAGTTATATTTTTAATAAAAGATACTCTGTTTTAATACTATAAAGTTGCGTTTCAATAATCATTCTTATTGGCAGGTGGAGCCCGTAAGAGTTAACTTGAGACCTTAAGCGCCGTTGTATGTTACCTACTGCGCTCAGGTTTCAAGTTGCGGGTTATAGTAAAAGTTTCGTTTAGAATTCTCCGTTAATATACATATATAGGTCACAATAATTAATTAATTCAATTTGAAGTTATAGTGGTTTTTAAATAGGTGAAAAAATGGGGGCGCTAAAAAAATATTTATTCTCAAAGTGGGCAGTAGACAAAATAAGTTTGGGAACCACTGAGCTTGTCCATTCCGAGTTTCAAGTCACCTACTTGAACTCATCGATAAAGGTTCTGATGTCCATAATTTCTGAACTACAAAAGTGATGATAAAATTTATACGGAATAATCTTTAAAGAACATCCTTTCTAACAAAAAAAGAATGAATGAAATCCGACAACGGGTTAATGAATTATAACTAAATACACACTTTGACTTTGATGCCGTCTTCCAGGGAAACCATGATGAATTCCGGGACAAAAAGTATCCTATGTCCTACCTCGGAGTATGAACTATAATCATGTCAAGTTTCATTTAAATCCATTCAGCGGATTAGCCGTGATGCGCGGTCGTGAAACAGACAGACAGACAGACAGACAGACAGACAGACAGACAGACAGACAGACAGACAGACAGACAGACAAAAATGAAACAAATTACAGTTTTGGCTTCAGTATCGACTAAATAGTGTCCTCCAACAAAAATTTTCAAAATATCTTCAATGTACAGAATTCGACCCTTTACAGTTTTATTATAAGTATAGATAGATAATGGAGCAGTACCTGTGTGCGTGTCTGTTACCCTTTTTTCATAATGTGGCAGCACTGGGGCAGATAGGAACTTTGTTTCACAAATAGTTCCCATCCACCCCGGTAAATGATAACATGGCGTTTACCAGGGCAGATCGGATTTTTTTCAATCAGCCCCGACCGGGGCACACCACTGGGCCAGATGGGACCTACTCCCTTCACGCCAACAAGACTGATTTCATTGGCAAGTTAGCTGAAAACAAAAAAAAATCACGCTCCCTTTAGGAATTGCACCGACACTCGATACAATACGAACTAACTTCCATAGGTTCTGCACAAAGAACCAAATATTAGGCAGTCGTGTCAAACACTGGACTTCCAATTATTGCACATTGTATGACTAATGAAAGGTAAGGAATTATGAGAAAGTAGAGAGACAACTATGAAATCTGTGGTGAATGGTGATTATATGATATTGCCTCAGGAATATCTTTAAAAGAGAATATTTTAACACGCAATGCCAGAAAGGATCTTTTTAATAAAATATGATCACAAAGATCAAGATATTGTTCTTTAAAACCCCCAACATAATGCTAACAAATACACTGAATACTAATTGAATATATTTCATATCATTTCAGTACATGGCGGCGTTCCTGGCAATGTTCCTGGCGTGTTACGTTGGCAAGTCGTGATGCAAGAGTTACAACTGGAAGAACGGAAGATTGCCCAAAGTATTTTAGTTTATGTCTAAATACTTACTTGAATAAGCTTTATCAAATGTTACCAATTATTATCGCTCAAAAATTTGGTTTGGGGTTTGAATTTTTGTTTTGGGATGGCAAGATTTTTTGGGTGTATGAATGTGAGCCCCTACTATAAAGCTATTTTATCAATACAGAAGGCCTCAAGTTTTAATTCAATAAAGGAGTGACATGTTCAAAGTGGTTTCTATGTAACATCACACCCTCACCCCATTGTATCTCACATAGGCACGACCCAGGCCGCCGTGTTGCTCTATTGTGCAATAAAAGCACTCTCATGGTACGAAACCATAAGACAGATTTCTATGACATTTTCGATGATGAAAGTTGAATGAAGACGAAAGATGCTGGTGCAACGCTATAATAATCACATCTTTCATATTTACGAGACAATTTTATCTCGATTAAAAAAAATCAGTTTTACCTAGTGCATTCAGAGTCGTGTGTTTTCAATAAACTCGTTTTAATAAGTAAAACTTTTAGTGACAAAAGCATGAATCATTCATATTATACTTACTTATTAATATTTCGTTTTATCTATGCCTATCTTTGAATACTATCTTTAATCTAACAGTGCAGATATGAATTATGACTGTGTACACCGCTAATGTAGCACAAAACCCAGTTATTGTCAAGTTCGCCGGTGGAGTAATTGCAAGTGCAATAAAAATCTACTAAAATGTGTTTTTTAGTGAAATATGTGCTATTTTTCGCCAATGTGGTATTTGCGGTAAGTATTTATTTATTTAAATAAATACGAGTCATCAATCAATCAGTAATCAGCTGAAACTACCTAACGTTTAGTAGGTAGGTAGGTACTTACCTTCCTATAGTTTCAGCTGATGGACGTTTATATTCTATATGTACACTGTTAGACCTTCTTTAGGAATCTCCAAGCTGTGTTTCCCCGCGGCCCGCACCCTCTTTAATGTCGTCAGTCCACTAGGTAAAGGGTCTACCAACGAAGCTGCGTTATTCATTGTCATTCCATCACCGTGGGTCCAAAGGTCCTAAGAAAAAGAAGAATACGGATACGAAACATACATGACAATGGGCCTCATTTATTTAACTACTAGCAGTGCCCGCGGACTCCGTTCCGCGTTAGAAATATTTTTGTCCCGGCCCGTTTGTCCCGCGTAATACCCACACTCCACAGTCCCATCCCCCACAGCGCTGAATGCGACGCAAGATATCTACTGCCTATACTTATACTCGTACTTACCAACCTATCGCCACGCAACGGCCGCGCCGGGGCAGCGCGACCCATTGTGATACTATGTACTACATGGCGCAACCGCACCTTTTGATTTCGCTAATATCTTTGAAGATATTTGTTTAAACTGTATAGAGTAAAGGGCACACTATATTCTCAAAAACCATCAGAATCTATTCTAATAGTTTTATTTCTAAAGACACATACCAGAAGTTAAGTTGTAACTTGTAAGTTGTAACCCTGGCTACTCTCTACAGCTTGCTGGTCTAGCGCTGATCGGCGTGGGATCAGCGGTGGTGGCGAGCGGGTCCGCCGTGCTTGACGTGATCCCCGCAGCGGTTAACGCGATCCCGATCAGTGTCATCGTGCTCGGAGTCATCACCTTCATCGTTGGCTTTTTTGGCTGCTGCGGCGCCATCAGGGAGAACAGGTGCTTCCTGGCAACGGTGAGAGAGTCAATACTTGCTTGCAGCATATCTGGTCTGATGCTGATCAGTGTGGGATCAGCGGTAGTGGCGAGCGGGTCTCCGTGCTTGACGTGATCCCCGCGGCCGTCAATGCGATCCCAATCAGCGTCATTGGCGATCAACACGATCCCGATCTGTGACATAATGCTCGTCATCGTCATGGAATAAGTGCTTCCAGGGAACGGTGAGAGTCATAAAAGCAGTCCTATAATAGACTTCCTTGCAGCACGCTGGTCTAATAATGGTTGGCTGCGAATCAGCGGGGATGTTTGCTGCTTTGATGTTCTTAGTGGAAATTTTCCTACTATAGTCCAAAACTTTCTATATTTATTTTGATAAAACCATCATACCAGACGGTATATAAAGGAGTATTAAATCGCACAAACTTGGATATATTAAGTCAGCTAAATAGTGGTAGTCTTTACTGGTAAGTCAATAAGCCGTGATTAAAGACCAGACCACCGGAGCTCCCAAACTGAGTTATGCTCAGAAAACAACATGGATATGTGGACGGAAGCGGACTCCTTTATACTTCGTTCGACTCGTACTTGGCCAGTTTTTAAATATTATTTATATGCACTTGTTCCAGTACGCGGTGATCATGTTTTTCCTCGCGTCAGGCATGATGTACCTGGCGGTGGTGATCTTCATGGCCATGGATGACATCTACGCCAAGGTGGCAGAGTGGCTCACCGAGGCCTTCGGCAACAACGACCTGAGGCAGCCCTTCCACGCCGTTGAGGCCGCTGTGAGTTCAAACATCATTTTTAAAGCTCTTAAAAAACACTTTTAGATTCATCACAGGCAAAGGTTTTGTAAACCTCAAAAGAGTTTCGTCTTCCATATCTAAAGATCTTCATCACATCTATGAAATCTGTAACTTTGGAAACGGCAAACTAGACGACAAATCTTTTCACGAGAACATTCATCATCGAAATTGGTCAAGATTTTACGGAATTGTAGATGAACACTGTTGAATCAGTTGGAGCGTTGTATCCAGTTTCTTGATATTGTGTCTTTTAAAACTCAAAAAAAACCTCAAAATATCTTTATTTCACATAGGCCTAACATACAGGCGCTTGCATAATAGTCGGTATGACATTTGTTGCATAATAATGGTTATAACTACAAGTCGACTTAAAACTAAGTTTACGAGGGTTCCTAATGCGCCCTGCCGCTGAGAAAAAGAAGACCACGCCCCACAACATTACCGGGTACAACTTAGCCGGGTATTTTTTTTATGTTATCACCATTTAACGAAATAAGTAAGTATAAATAAATAAAAATAATTAAACTTTTAGTTCGAGTGTTGTGGGACCACGGGCTGGGAGTCATACCTCAACGTCCTGCCAGCTTTGCCGCCTTCGTGCTGTGCACCTAGCGTGGAGACCTGCACCAACGCGCAGGCCTTCCCGGGCTGCAACGAGGTGGTGGGAGACTTCTTCTCCACGTACGGTGTAGCGACAGCCACCGTCATAGTTATCATTGTCGCAGTGCAGGTAAGCTGAGTCCAATTTTTTATAGTTCCGTACCTCAAAAGAAAAAAAAAACCGGCCAAGTGCGAGTTGGACTCGCGCACCGAGGGTTCCATACCATAAAAGAAGTAAAACATTAAAAGAATCACTTTTGTTCATGATTTTACGAGTATAATTTACATATAGGTACTTTTGTTAGCAAACCGCAAACCTAACTTTGTTTTCGGCGGATTATTGTTATTAGCAAAAAAAGTATAATAGTTAGAGGGTTGATTTTATTTTTCCTGTAAAATATATGTTAGCTTCATCATATTTATTTCAGATTTTTCGAATGGTAAACTTCGGAGATAAGGGGGGGGAACGGTATTTTTTTCGACAGTTTGCCCAATAAATCAAAAACTATGAGGCATAAAAATAAATAAAAATCGGTTTTAGAATATACAAGTAACGCCCTTTCATATGATACCCCACTCAATATTGTTATCTCATTTTGAAATTTTGGCGACCCGGTTTTCCCCCCTTTTTAAATAAAAATAAAAACAATTTTCAAATTTTTACGATTGCTATAACGTCGCGTCACGATTATCTATAACTATTCTAAATTTCAGGTCGATAGCTTGAATAGTTACTGAAATAATCGAGTGTGACAGACGGACAGACGGACGGACGGACGGACGGACGGACGGACGGACGGACGGACGGACGGACGGACGGAGAAAGTCTCACCATAAGGGTTCCATTTTTACCAAATTGGTATGGAACCCTAAAAAACGGAGCCCTTATAATTTTTTAATTTAGCGATGTCAGTCCTGCACTGTTTCTTTGGACGACCGCGGAACATTGTCGAGTGGTCGAGCAATATTGAAAATATTGATTATGTTTATGACTCACATAACTCTGCGGAAATTACAAGGCCAAACTAACGTAAACAGAATTTCAGAACTTTATCGGCAAGCTATTCTTTCACCGACATACATATATGGTATAATATATGTCGGTGTATTCTTTCAAAGCTAATACCGCGGATATGCTCGTTACGAATTCTGTCAAGACGCGTTACATCGCCCATTCACATAAGCAATTCATGAAGGATCCCAATATGCTGACCAGGCTTTGCTGAGCTTTACAGATCTAACTATGCTATAGGAACTCTTGGGTCACAAGTTGCTCTCGTTAGCTCTCGCCACTTGGCCCTGGATGCTGCATGGAGTAATAAGAACATGGGCCATGCTGCAGCAATGCGTGACTTGACACTGCAGTCGAGGCTCGCAAATTCCTGCGGTATAGATCCCAGATCTAAAATATTATCTATTTTCTTGTCGGTCTTATAAAATCATTCTTCATTCAGTAACGAAGAAAGGTTTTTAACAGTAATGTCACTAAGTCGCTCTAAAAGTGACGAATCCTATAGTACCTAATTCATTTAAATTCTCTTCTTTTCAGCTAATGGCCATGATCTTCGGTTTCAGCCTGTGCAACAATATCACGAACAAGAAACGTGAGGCTGTGTAGCAGATCTTAATATTTTAAATGTACTTATTTGCCAAAAACTTTAATTTAAGCTGCTAGTAACGAAACTCCAATTTAGGTATGCTACGGTAAATTTCACAATTTTTGTACCTAGAACTTTTTGCAATTAGATAAAGTTAAAATATTTATTGTTTGAATATAGTATCACCACAAGGTAACCCGTGCGAAGTAAGAACAGGTTTCTGTATAGCATCACACCAGAATCCCGCGAAAAACCAAGGATTACCACGGTATATGTAAAAAAATCGTAATTCACGCGGGCGGAGCCGCGGGCAACAGCTAGTAGGTAATAAGAATAACAGTTATGAAGAACTAAGTTAGAAAACAATGGTTTCAGTCAGTGTGTCAATGCATTGACGTTGAAAATAGAGTTTTCAACATGTTTCATGTTCATGACTTGTCAGATGCTTGTCAGTAAACTTAGTTCGAGACCAACACTTTTCGTCTTTAAAAATACTTTAAACTTTTCTCTTTCCTCCGAAATTTTAAAAACTTTTCAGCATTACTTAGTTACCTAAATTTTGTTAATATTCTCAAATTTAAAGATTTCGATTGATTTGAAAATATGTCCCCTGTTTCATCTCCGAGTTTGGCTTGACAAACCGATCAGAATTTATAAGTATGAGTCATATTTGAAAAACAATATTCTCGTAATCGATTTACTGTGAGGGTTGCTCCCATTTTGCCCGGTGCGTCTGCCCGGTACCGGGCAGGATGGCACAAAAATTCCCATCCTGCCCGTTGCGCACCGTGCAATCGTTTGCCGGGCAGGATGGGAATCTTTTCTGAAATTTTTTTCCCATCTGGCCCGTTAACGTTCATAACGTAGCGTATTTCGTCATTGGGAAGACATTCCACAGGTACAGGGATTATGCACGGTATCTTTATATTTTGATCGGCATTTATTTAATGCAATAAATGTAGTGATTAAATTTATTAATCATAATAATGAGTGTCTGAGCGTTATAGACAGATAAGTTAAAGTAACGTCGAGTATATCTACATTGAGGTGTGTAAGGCCGTTAGTTGTTCGGTGCTTTATACTTATAGCTATGATTGAGAGATAGCAGAACACCATTTTGTTCCTAGGTATAATTATTATATTATCTTGACTTACTTGGGTGTAACCTTAACTACCTAGATAAGAAGCGTAGTTAAGGTAAAAAGATACGCGGAAATGAGAAAACATAGAAACAACCCCGTGGTATGGGTATTGACTGGCAATTACTTTGAATTATCAAAATAAATTTTCAAAAAATAAAAAATGACATAAGTTATGTTTATCCATGAAAATGTGACTCGATGAATTTATTTAATTAAAAATGCTTTTTTAATATTTATTTGTTTTTCACTAATTACATAGATTAGTTACCCTTACCCGCTCGATCCGTGATCCGTGGCGGCATTATAATCTCTGCGAGTGCTCCATAGATAATACATATATACTTGGAGTGCTCTCGCGATGTTTCGGCGAATGCACTCGCATGACTAGCCGCAATAACGAGAGTGCAACCCTGTGCACTCTTGTTTGACTTGACTGCAACTGTTACCCTAAACTGAACTACGCGAGAGTTTAAAGAAATGCACTCGCGTCGCCTCTCAAGGCTGCGAAGCCCTTTGACTCACGCACAAAAAACCTACTCGGAGCGTAGAGCGGACGATATGAGGGGAGACTTGGAAAGACTTGGAGCGATTGAGACATACATTGTACACTCTCGTCCTCGTCAAGCCACCAGGTCCCTCTGCGAGTGTGTACAGCCGCTAAAAAAGTGCAGCAGGGCCAGTACAAGATTAATATAGATTGTTAGTACCTACTTATGGCGAAACTGGTAACCGATGCCAGATTCGAATCTCTTAAGTTTTATTCGACATCTTTTTGATTAACCGTTTTTTCCCACTACTGTTAAAACCTTGATTGGCAATCAATAATATAGTTATTATTTATTACTGATAAGAAACAAAGGAGATAATCTTTACGCACGAATCCAGGGCAATCTATCGAAAGAATGTTTCTTTACTGAAAGTGATTGATAATATTTTTACGAGAGATTAGTACACCCCGATGATGGAACTTTCCGTTACAAACACGTGAGAGTGATAACAAAACCCATTTCAGTACATTTCCTTGTATCTCTAATAATATCTACTTTGCTAATATGTTGTGTAACAGTTTATAATCGCTATGGTCATAGATAATACATATATATATGTAACTAGTAGGGCGCGTGGCTGCGCGGGCCACATGCGGCCCGCGTGCAGTCTTCCCGCCCATAAAGGTATCGCCGTCATCTCCATCGCCCAATGAACTCCGATTGGCAGTGAGCTAAAAAAATTACTAAGGAGCACTGTCATGGTTTTAAAGATAGTTAAGGTCAGTTCGAACAAAAAAATACGCTGAACCTCATCGGATGAGGTTCAGCGTATTTTTTTCTTCGAACTGCCCGTAACTATCCTTAAAACCATGACAGTGCTCCTCAATCATCACCCAAATCCTAGATCATTGTCTCTTCTCATGGTATGTACATTTTCCATGAAAAGATAAATTCCGCCACAGTGAATTATTTTCCAGGCATCCCGTAGAACTTGAGATCCTGATCACCTCTTGATAAGAAACCACTCTCTTATCTTTTATACTTTCCGAGATATATAGAACAACACGAAATTTGTAGGGCGGCCATCTTGAATCCGCCATTTTGGTTTTTTTCAGCTCACTGCCAATTGCCTGAAGATCCGAGTATTTTTTGTTTCAGCAGTCCCCAACTAACTATAATACCTTGTCCATGCTCCTTGACTGTCTTTAAAATCCTCAATCATCACCTCATTCCATATTTCCATCGGCATATTAGCACCAGTACTTATAACCCCCAAGATTCTCATGCAAGATATTTGGAAAGAAAAACTAGATTGGGATGCAGTTTTACCTGAACATTTACATAACAAATGGTTAGAGTTTTATCAAAATTTGCACAGTCTTAAAGATCTAAAAGTTCAAAGATATTATTTTTCAGATATTCCTTTAGAAATTACACTAGTTGGTTTTTGTGATTCTTCACTTAAATCCTATGGAAGTTCTTTGTACTTGAGAGCTACATACCCAAATAAGAAGCCTACATGCACATTGGTTATGGCTAAAACAAAAGTTTCCCCCATTAAAGTGCAGTCTATGCCTAGATTAGAACTCAATGGTGCACTATTACTTGCTAAAATAGTAGACATAATTTAATAACATAATAACATAATGACTACCAGAGTCATCCAAAAATCCGCATCAAAGCACTTCATGTTTTACAACTCGTAGTCTCTTCAATATTCCCCATACATTTTCTATGGAAAACTAAATTCCGCCATTTTGATATTTTTTTCTATCCATCGAATAGACCTTCGGGTCCTGATCATTTCTCGCCAAGAAACCACTCTTCCAACTTTTATACTTTTCGAGATGAACGCCGATGAAGTTTGTATGGCGGCCATCTTTTTTCCGCCATTTTGAATTTTTTTTCCGCTAACTGCCAATTGGATGACGTTTCGAGTGACATTTGGTCGAGCACCCCCCACCTATCTCCAATACCTTGGCTGTGCTCTTCACCCGTCTCCGAAATCCTCAATCATCAGCTCTCTCCATATTTTTGTTCTTAATGATTTTTTCTCTTCTATACGGAATGGTCATTGAAAAAAAAAATTTTCATACAAAATTGTTCAGGAGAGGTGATCAATGAGTCAGTGAGTGAATCAGCACGAGCAGCTATATATATAGTAACTAGTAGGGCGCGTGGGTGCGCGGGCCACATGTGGCCCGCGTGCAGTCTTCCCGCCCATAAAGGTATCGCCGTCATCTTCATCGCGCATTGGAATCCGATTGGCAGTGGGCTTAAAAAATGACCAAGAAGCACTGTCATGGTTTTAAAGATAGTTAAGGACTGTTCGAAAACAATACGCTGAACCTCATGTGATGAGGTTCAGCGTATTGTTTTCGAACAGTCCTTAACTATCTTTAAAACCATGACAGTGCTCCTCAATCATCATCCAAATCCTAGATCATTGTCTCTTCTCATAGTATGTACATTTTCCATGGAAAGATAAATTCCGCCGCAGTGAATTATTTTCCATTGCATCCCGTAGAACTTGAGATCCTGATCACCTCTTAGTAAGAAACCACTCTCTTATCTTTTATACTTTCCGAGATAGAACAACACGAAATCTGTATGGCGGCCATCTTGAATCCGCCATTTTTTTTCAGCTCACTGCCAATTGCATGACGTTCCGAGTATTTTTTGTTTCAGCAGTCCCCACCTAACAATAATACCTTGCCCATGCTCCTCGACTGTCTCCGAAATCCTCAATCATCAGCACTCTCCATATTTTTCTCTAGTAACTCTCCGAAAAACCGCATCACAACCTTGTATAATTACCAACTGTTAGTCTCTTCAACATTCCCCATACATTTTCTATGGAAAAATAAATTCCGCCATTTTGAATTTTTTTCTAGCCATCAAATAGACCTTTTTGTCCTGATCAGTTCTTGTCAAGAGACCACTTTTCCATCTTTTATACTTTCCGAGATATCGACGAAATACGAATGGCGGCCATTTTGAATCCGCCATTTTGAAAAATTTTTCAGCTCACTGCCAATTGGATGACGTTTCAAATGAGATTTGGTCGAGCACCCCCCACCTATCTCCAATACCCTTGGCTGTGCTCTTGCTCCGTCTCCGAAATCCTCAATCATCAGCTCTCTCCGTATTTTTCCTCCGAATGAATTTTTCTCCTCTATACGAAATGGTAATTGAAAAAAAAAATTTTCATACAAAATTGTTCAGGAGAGGTGATCAATGAGTCAGTGAGTGAATCAGCACGAGTAGCTATATATATATTAACTAGTAGGGCGCGTGGGGGCGCGGGCCACATGTGGCCCGCGTGCTGTCTTCCCGCCTATAAAGGTATCGCAACCCTCAGTCATCTTTTCCCATACATTTTCTATGGAAAAAATAAATTCCGCCATTTTGATTTTTTTTTCTATCCATCAAATGGACCTTCGAGTCCTGATCAGTTCTTGTCAAGAAACCATTCTTCCATCTTTTATACTTTCCGTGATATCGGCGAAATTCGAATGGCGGCCATTTTGAATCCGCCATTTTGAAAAATTTTTCAGCTCACTGCCAATTGGATGACGTTTCAAATGACATTTGGTCGAGCACCTCCCACCTATCTCCAATACCCTTGGCTGTGCTCTTCATCCGTCTCCGAAATCCTCAATCATCAGCTCTCTCCGTATTTTTCCTCCGAATGAATTTTTCTCCTCTATACGAAATGGTAATTGAAAAAAAAATTTTTCATACAAAATTGTTCAGGAGAGGTGATCAATGAGTGAATGAATCAGCACAAGCAGCTATATATATAGTAATGAAATGAGTGACATTTCATTCATTTGAATTTGCCGCGCTTCGCGTATCAGCTGTCTGCATACCTATGATATTGATCTGTGTCTATGATTTAAAATGGCGTGGGACGCGCAGATTGTTTTGTGCAGTTTATTGTTATAAAAACTAATAGAAAGAATGTGATTGAGGACTCGAGATATAGTGAACTTTAAATGTCGTTTCTTTGTTATTTCAGGTGAGATAGAAGTGTAATTGTCGTAACTTGATAATAACTTGATAATTGTAGACTTGTTAAATAAAACAAAACTTTGTTATTTCAGAGAAACAATTTGTTGTTTGTTTTTGGAGATCCTCAATGTCTTATAAAACGACATTTTTGTGAACTAAGAAAATATGGACCGGCTTCAGTTTGAGTTTACGATGATAGCCTCAAATGATGGCAAATCAAATGTATTAGCTATAACCTCAATATCTACTGAAGAAGGAAAATGTTATGTTTTACCCGAGGAACTGAAGCCGGTGAGTCATTACTATATATATAGCTACTCGTGCTGATTCACTGACTGATTGACTGACTGACTCACTGATTGATCACCTCTCCTGAACAATTTTGTATGAAAAAATTTTTTTTTACGGGTGGGGTCGTATAGAAGAAAAAAATTCATTCGGAGGAAAAATACTGAGAGACCTGATGATTGAGGATTTCGGAGACGGGTGAAGAGCACGGGGAGGGTATTGAAGATAGGTGGGGGGTGCTCGACCAAATGTCATTCGAAATGTCATGCAATTGGCAGTTAGCTGAAAAAAAGTTCAAAATGGCGGATTCAAGATGGCCGCCATACAAAATTCATCGGTGTCTAACTCGGGAAGTATAAAAGATGGAAGAGTGGTTCCTTGACAAGAAGTGATCAGGACCCGAAGGTCTACTCGATGAATGAAAAAAAAGTTCAAAATGGCGGAATTTATTTTTCCATAGAAAATGTATGGGGAATATTTAAGACACCACAAGTTGTGAAACATGCAGTACTTTGATGCGGTTTTTCGGAGAATTACTAGACAAAAATATGAGAAGAGACGATGATTGAGGGTTTGAAGATTGATTATGAGCACGGGCAAGGTATTATAGTTAGGTGGGGACTGCTGAAACAAAAAATACTCGGAACTTCACGCAATTGGCAGTGGGCTGAAAAAAACCAAAATGGCGGATTCAAGAAGGCCGCCATACAAATTTCGTGTTGTTGTATCTCGGAAAGTATAAAAGATGAGAGAGTGGTTTCTTAGCAAGAGGTGATCAGGATCTCAAGTTCTACGGGATGCATGGAAAATAATTCACTGTGGCGGAATTTATCTTTCCATGGAAAATGTACATACTATGAGAAGAGACAATGATCTAGGATTTAGATGATGATTGAGGGGCACTGTCATATGGTTTTAAAGATAGTTAAGGGCTGTTCGAACAAAAAATACGCTGAACCTCATCTGATGAGGTTCAGCGTATTTTTTGTTCGAACAGCCCTTAACTATCTTTAAAACCATGACAGTGCTCCTAGGTAATTTTTTAAGCCCACTGCCAATCGGATTCCAATTGGCGATGGAGATGACGGCGATACCTTTATAGGCGGGAAGACTGCACGCGGGCCACATGTGGCCCGCGCACTCACGCGCCCTACTAGTTAATATATATATAGCTACTCGTGCTGATTCACTCACTGACTCATTGATCACCTCTCCTGAACAATTTTGTATGAAAATTTTTTTTTTCAATTACCATTTCGTATAGAGGAGAAAAATTCATTCGGAGGAAAAATACGGAGAGAGCTGATGGTTGAGGATTTCGGAGACGGAGCAAGAGCACAGCCAAGGGTATTGGAGATAGGTGGGGGGTGCTCGACCAAATCTCATTTGAAACGTCATCCAATTGGCAGTGAGCTGAAAAATTTTTCAAAATGGCGGATTCAAAATGGCCGCCATTCGTATTTCGTCGATATCTCGGAAAGTATAAAAGATGGAAAAGTGGTCTCTTGACAAGAACTGATCAGGACAAAAAGGTCTATTTGATGGCTAGAAAAAAAATTCAAAATGGCGGAATTTATTTTTCCATAGAAAATGTATGGGGAATGTTGAAGAGACTAACAGTTGGTAATTATACAAGGTTGTGATGCGGTTTTTCGGAGAGTTACTAGAGAAAAATATGGAGAGTGCTGATGATTGAGGATTTCGGAGACAGTCGAGGAGCATGGGCAAGGTATTATTGTTAGGTGGGGACTGCTGAAACAAAAAATACTCGGCATGTCATGCAATTGGCAGTGAGCTGAAAAAAAATGGCGGATTCAAGATGGCCGCCATACAGATTTCGTGTTGTTCTATCTCGGAAAGTATAAAAGATAAGAGAGTGGTTTCTTACTAAGAGGTGATCAGGATCTCAAGTTCTACGGGATGCAATGGAAAATAATTCACTGCGGCGGAATTTATCTTTCCATGGAAAATGTACATACTATGAGAAGAGACAATGATCTAGGATTTGGATGATGATTGAGGAGCACTGTCATGGTTTTAAAGATAGTTAAGGACTGTTCGAAAACAATACGCTGAACCTCATCACATGAGGTTCAGCGTATTGTTTTCGAACAGTCCTTAACTATCTTTAAAACCATGACAGTGCTTCTTGGTCATTTTTTAAGCCCACTGCCAATCGGATTCCAATGCGCGATGAAGATGACGGCGATACCTTTATGGGCGGGAAGACTGCACGCGGGCCACATGTGGCCCGCGCACCCACGCGCCCTACTAGTCATACATATATTGTTAAAACGAACACTTTCACAAAAGTAAAAAATAGCATTAAAAAAAGACACCAGAGTAGAAAAGTATGGATAAAGTTGGATGAAAATCTAAAGAAGACATATGTAGATGAGGAAGGTAATATGCAATTTTTAGATCAATATTTAGATGAAGTGAGCACAACACAAGCAAAGGACAAAAATGACACTTTGCAACAAATCTTGGAACAATTAATAGAAACTACAACTAAGAAAGAAAGTCAACATAACTTAAAACATATCTCAGAAAAATTTATTATTGAAAAATTCACAAGCAAAAATCCTAATGCGATGCAATGGATAGAAATTTTTGAAAAAGAGTGTGCGCGCTTTAATATAACAAAAGATGAGACAAAAATAGATATTTTGAGGTTATTTTTAGATAAACCTTGTTTGGATTGGTATAGCTCGATGATCATAAAACTAACAATAAATTCTGAATGGAGTGAATGGAAAGACAAGTTTTTAGAAACTTTTAAAAACCAAGGATGGGACATAGTCACATATGCTCTTGCATTTAGGTATAAAGAAGGACAGCTAATTGATTATGCCATAAAAAAAGAACGGCTTTTATTAGATATAAACAAATCTATAGATTCCAAAACAATGATAGATCTTATTGCAACTGGTTTACCTGGATTTATCTTAAATAAGTTAAACAGGGATGAACTCAACAACACTACTGACTTGTTCAACGAGATAAGAAAATATGAAGGCACGATGTATAAGAAAAACTCAACTAACATAAAGAGCAGTACATTTTATAATAAAAATAAAACTTATGAGAAGAAGTCATGTAAGACTTGTGAGTCTTTGGACAAAGGAATTAGATATCATCCAGAGGAGTCATGTTGGTTCAAGAAAAATAAAAATGAACCTGAAAAAGTTCTTAAAACTAAAAATGTAAACAATAACTCCATAATTGAAGTAGACATAAATACTGAATCTTAAGCAATATTCTAAGAAAACACAATCTCACAGGATACTCGGTTAACTATATTGATGATATTTTGATATACTCGTCTACCTTTGAAGAACATATAAGGCACATTAGAAATGTATTAGAGGCAATAATTAAAGAAGGCTTTAGACTGAAGTTTAAGAAATGTACCTTTGCTTCAGACTCGGTAAAATATCTCGGCCATATAATTCAGAACAATTTAGTAAGACCACTAAAAGACAATTTGATTTCAATAAGGAACTTTCCAACTCCTAAGACGCAAAAGAACATCAGACAATTTTTGGGAAAAATAAACTTCTACCATGACTATATACCAAGAAGTGCAATTATCTTAGATCCATTACACAATTTATTACGAAAAAACGAGAAATTTGTATGGTCAGAGAAATGTGAAGAAGCATTCAATCTGATAAAAAGATATTTATGTTCGCAACCGGTCTTGGAAATATTCGACAAAGACTTACCAATCAAAATCTTTACCGATGCATCTTTGGAGGGCATTGGAGCAATATTAAAACAGACACAACTAGATGGTAAAGACAAACCGGTGGCATATTTCTCACAAAAATAGATATTTTGAGGTTATTTTTAGATAAACCTTGTTTGGATTGGTATAGCTCGATGATCATAAAACTAACAATAAATTCTGAATGGAGTGAATGGAAAGACAAGTTTTTAGAAACTTTTAAAAACCAAGGATGGGACATAGTCACATATGCTCTTGCATTTAGGTATAAAGAAGGACAGCTAATTGATTATGCCATAAAAAAAGAACGGCTTTTATTAGATATAAACAAATCTATAGATTCCAAAACAATGATAGATCTTATTGCAACTGGTTTACCTGGATTTATCTTAAATAAGTTAAACAGGGATGAACTCAACAACACTACTGACTTGTTCAACGAGATAAGAAAATATGAAGGCACGATGTATAAGAAAAACTCAACTAACATAAAGAGCAGTACATTTTATAATAAAAATAAAACTTATGAGAAGAAGTCATGTAAGACTTGTGAGTCTTTGGACAAAGGAATTAGATATCATCCAGAGGAGTCATGTTGGTTCAAGAAAAATAAAAATGAACCTGAAAAAGTTCTTAAAACTAAAAATGTAAACAATAACTCCATAATTGAAGTAGACATAAATACTGAGAAAAAAACTAGTAAGCACACCATTAATCAAAATCAAGCTTTTATTAGAAAATAAACTAGAAGTGAGTGGTATTTATGATTCAGGCTCACAGATTTCTATAATAAATTCAAGATTAATAAAAGTAAAAGAAAAAAAAGATGATGTGAACATAGCATACATGAAAACGGTTAATGGTGTGAAGAAGATGGATGGCTTGATAACAATAAAAATTAAAATATTTGATTTAGAAGAAGAGGTGGATGTATACATAGTAGAAAATGAAGATTTTGATGATTTCATAATCGGATTAGATATGATAAAGAAATTCAGATTAACCCAAAATGAGAACTTGCAGATAGAACAAAAGAAAATAACAAATAAAATAGACAGGATGTCTAAAGATAACAGAAATGAAGATAATAATATAAAAAAATATACAGTAAATTTCAATGAACACATAGAAACAGAGGAATTTATAAGTATGACAGACCATTTAGATAATCAAAAGAAAATTGAGATAGAGAAAATTATAAAGGAATATAAAACAATATTTGCTAAGGACAAGTATGATATAGGTTCAGTTAAAGATTATGAAGCTCGCATAGATTTACAAGTAAATAAATATTGTAGTAAAAGACCATACAGATGTACAATACAAGATAGATTAGAAATTGAAGAGCAAATATCGATGTTACTAAAGAACAATTTAATAGAAGAATCATACAGTCCTTTCGCTGCTCCAGTGACATTGGCGTTTAAAAAAGGTGAAAATAGAAAATCCCGTTTATGTGTAGATTTCAGAGAGTTAAACAAAATAGTTATACCACAAGCTCAACCGTTTCCTTTGATAGATGATCTAATTATTAAAACTAGAAATTGCAAGTATTTTACTACACTAGATATAAACTCAGCATTTTGGGCAATACCATTACGGGTGGAAGACAGAAGTAAAACAGGATTTGTCACACAAGATGGCCACTTCCAGTGGACCTGCCTCCCTTTTGGCTTGAAAACATCACCAGCAATTTTCCAGAGAATCTTAAGCAATATTCTAAGAAAACACAATCTCACAGGATACTCGGTTAACTATATTGATGATATTTTGATATACTCGTCTACCTTTGAAGAACATATAAGGCACATTAGAAATGTATTAGAGGCAATAATTAAAGAAGGCTTTAGACTGAAGTTTAAGAAATGTACCTTTGCTTCAGACTCGGTAAAATATCTCGGCCATATAATTCAGAACAATTTAGTAAGACCACTAAAAGACAATTTGATTTCAATAAGGAACTTTCCAACTCCTAAGACGCAAAAGAACATCAGACAATTTTTGGGAAAAATAAACTTCTACCATGACTATATACCAAGAAGTGCAATTATCTTAGATCCATTACACAATTTATTACGAAAAAACGAGAAATTTGTATGGTCAGAGAAATGTGAAGAAGCATTCAATCTGATAAAAAGATATTTATGTTCGCAACCGGTCTTGGAAATATTCGACAAAGACTTACCAATCAAAATCTTTACCGATGCATCTTTGGAGGGCATTGGAGCAATATTAAAACAGACACAACTAGATGGTAAAGACAAACCGGTGGCATATTTCTCAAAAAAATTGAATGAACACCAAAAACGAAAAAAGGCTATATATTTAGAATGTCTTGCTATGAAAGAAGCTGTTAAATATTGGCAGCACTGGCTCATCGGAAAACAATTCACCATTTACTCAGATCACAAACCTCTAGAGGACATGAACATTAAATGCAGGACAGATGAAGAATTGGGTGATCTCACATACTACCTATCTCAGTATGACTTTACCGTAAAATATATACCTGGTAAAGAAAATGAAGAAGCAGACTGTTTGAGCCGAAACCCTGTATTAGAACCAGAAGATAACAGAGAGGAAACATTGAGAATAGTTAATTTAATACAAATAAAAGATATAGTTGGAGACCAAGAGAAAAATGAAACAATAAGAGAAAAGAAACAAAATTTAATACTAAAAAATAATATCTATTATAAAAAAATAAAGAAACAGGAAAAGATTATCCTCTCAGAAGAATTTAGTAAAAAACTTATAAAAAAGGTGCATGAAGATTTATGCCATATTGGGATCAGACAACTGCAGAAAAAAATAAGTTCAATATATACGGCTATAAACCTAACAAAAAATATCATAAATATTTGTAAAACATGTGAAATATGCATAAAAAATAAATCAAGATGTCAAAAAAAATTGGATTAATGTCACAACTGGGACCAGCTACCAAACCATTTGAAATAATGTCAATGGATACTATTGGTGGATTTGGAGGATCTAGGTCTACAAAGAAATATCTACACCTTTTAGTAGATCACTACACAAGATATGCATTTATTGCGACTTCGAAAACCCAGAATGCATGTGACTTTATAAATTTAACAAAGAAAGTACTAGAGACAGATGAGATTGGAATTATCCTGACAGATCAATATCCGGGCATAAATTCAAGAGAATTTAAACAATTTTTGCAGGAAAAATAATATTAAACTAATTTTTACAGCCGTGAATACACCATTCTCGAACGGCTTGAATGAAAGATTAAACCAAACAATAGTAAATAAAATAAGGTGTAAAATGAATGAGAAAAATAATAAAAGAACATGGACAACACTGGCAAGAGAATGTATACAAAAATATAATGAAACAGAACACTCCGTTACAGGTTTTGCACCAAAATATTTACTGGATGGTACAAATGTCAGTATTCTACCAAATGAATTCAAAACGATGGAAAAGGAAGACAAGTGGATTGCTGATAGAAGATTGGCATTAGAGAATACAATAAAATCTCATGAGTATAACAAGAAAATATTTGATAGAAATAGAAAAATGCAAGAATTTAATGTAGGAGACAGTGTATATGTAGAAAATGGAAATAGACTGAATAGAAAGAAATTAGATGAATTAAAAATAGGCCCTTTCAAAATAATAGAGAAAATATCGAATTCCATTTATAGGATTGATACAGGCAACAGAAAAACAGAATCAACATTATTTCATATAACAAAATTGCAACCTGTCATAACAGAGGCTGAAGAAGATGAAGGAGATGATAATGAATATGAAGATGACTTATAAGTACATTTTACAGATATATTGCTTAGAATTTTCGCTCTTAGGGGGGGAGATGTAATGAAATGAGTGACATTTCATTCATTTGAATTTGCCGCGCTTCGCGTATCAGCTGTCTGCATACCTATGATATTGATCTGTGTCTATGATTTAAAATGGCGTGGGACGCGCAGATTGTTTTGTGCAGTTTATTGTTATAAAAACTAATAGAAAGAATGTGATTGAGGACTCGAGATATAGTGAACTTTAAATGTCGTTTCTTTGTTATTTCAGGTGAGATAGAAGTGTAATTGTCGTAACTTGATAATAACTTGATAATTGTAGACTTGTTAAATAAAACAAAACTTTGTTATTTCAGAGAAACAATTTGTTGTTTGTTTTTGGAGATCCTCAATGTCTTATATATATATACTTGGAGCTATGGCACAGTTATTCAAAATGCGAAAAGACAAGAACATTTCCCAGTGTACAAAGATGCACGCAACTATAGGCTAAATACACTTACAGGTTGTCCCACAGCGATGTCACATGGAGGAGAAGTATCTTAAGTTAAGATTCTTAACTATTGTAAGTGTATCTACATTCTACAATAGTTAAGCCTGCGCCACACGGTTGCCAACAAGCCCGTATGCAGGGGTGACCTGGTTGGAGGGCTGGTTGGTACTGCCGTCGCGCGTTGCGGCTACACGGCTGCAAACTTCAGTATGTTTACAACTGCGGTAGGAGCACGACAAGTAGATATGGCCCCCGCGTTATCAAAAATTCAAAAAGTTAGTGTTTCGCTGGCACTCTTGTGTGCTGTAGATGAAGAAAAAAAGCCTAAGAAGAGGATTTGGAAGGAGGCGATGGCTAAAAGAACGACTACTTCTGAGTCACTCAAATTTAATAGGATTATTGGATTTTGATGATTTATATAATTTTTAAGGATGGAGAAAGACTCTTTTGACGAGTTGGTGGAAATGGTTCGACCATCAAATAGAAAAAAGGATACAAATATGAGACCAGCTATATCTGCCGAAGAACGAATTCTAGTTACTTTTAGATATCTTTTTATATACTTACTTCTACTTCTTTTTATATTCATACTTATATATTTTATATTTACTTTAAAATATCGGCGCAGTAAACGTGCTCGCTCATTGCTAGACAGAGCGCGACTGTCTTTGAGGTTGGTTGGAACGCGCAGCTACACGGTTAGCAACCGCGCTCTCCGACCACTGTCGGCAGAGCAAGACTCCTGACCAAGGTTGTTGAATGTCAAGTCGGCCAACATTGCAGAAACGCCGGCTACACGGCAAAAATCTGCAATGTCACCCCTGCATACGGGCTTGTTGGCAACCGTGTGGCGCAGGCTTAAAGATTCTTAACTATCGTAGAATGTAGATAGAGCATTTGACCGAGCGAAGGAAGACTTCATTTTAATTTCAAAAACAATTTAAATTGCATTCATAGATTTTTAAATAATTGCCTGTTTGAATTGGGACTCGAACCCGCAATACGTCAAAATAAAATCACATTTAATAATCTCGCTGCGCTTAGCTCTATCTATTATAGGTATGCCTGAACAGTGAAAGTATAAACAATTTTGTTCATATGTCAACAACTCTAGCAACACTAACTAGTCTTCATACATTTAGCAGTAGCATTTCACACTTGTGATTTCTTTTTAGTCTATATGAAAAAGAAATATTTAATATTTCGAAAGAATATTATATGCAGCTATGATAGGTTTAAAAGGCGCGTTTTACTTAATTTGTACCTATACCGATGATGGTAGCTAAATGGTAGCGTATCATTAAATGATTCCAAAACGCGGAGGCCCAATATTATACTTACGAGATTATTGAAAGCCGAATTTCCACTGTACCAGGTTCTTCTCTTCTTCTTCTATCTTACTTCTTGTATCTTAGATTTGGGTCAATTTTTAATTTTCATCATGTCCCTACTTAGTAATTTTGACTAATGCCCATAAATAATTTGATTATGACATGTTTTGTTAGATAGGTATAATTATTATTTATTACACATTGCATCATATCATTTTCATATTTCATCATAAATTTTTGTTATCGCATAATTATAATTTGGTAAAAAGTACTTGATAGTTGCTCAGGCAGAAAAGGCATTTATCCTACAAAGTTAACAGGCAAATAACATAATCCATCCATATATATATAAATCTCGTGTCACAATGTTTGTCCTCAATGGACTCCTAAACTACTGAACCGATTTAGTTCAAACTTCGTGAATATCTGTCATTTGGTCCAACTTAAAAGATAGAATAGTTTTTATCCCACGTGGACGAAGTCGCGGGCATCAGCTAGTCCATATATAAATTATACCCAGTCTGTCCATTTGCCTCGGTATACCGCTTTAAAGCTTTGTACACATACTGAATGAAAATATATTTTCAACCTCTACTGGAAAGCTCCAACCCCTTTTTGCGGCCATTTAATGGTTATGAATCAATCACAGGGGGTTTATAATAGCGCACCATGCTGACCAATTACGGGTTCGCAGATATTACCATTAAATTCTCCACCCAGTCTTTTCCTCGGCCCTTAAAGACAAGCTTTAAGCTGTGCCTTTTGTTCTGTCAAATATCCTGATCCACAAATTTAAAAAACTTACTTTAGTAGCGGGTTATAATTGAGGCCTATGTCAACTGGAGTTTCTCTGAGAGGAATCATAGGATATCCGCATGAAAAAGAAAACCAAAAGCGAACAAGCAGGCTGAAGGCAGGTCTCGCTTGTTAGGAGAGTGATGGCTGGTTAAGACGAAGTAGCTGTAAAGTGTGCTAAAGTGGAGACCGCGTACAAGTAAGCATAGTGTGAGGAGCTGTCTAGCTCATTGGGTGTCAAGAAGTGGCTGGATGAGGGAGGCTGAGATGGCCGCGCTCGCTTGGAAAGGCTTATGCTCCAACGGATGATATGATGATGATTATATCCACTGTTGTGGTCTCGGGTTAGCCCGAGTGACCTGGCATCTTATTCTCGAGCGCATAACGGCACACAGCCGACCACCGACCGGTCCGAGCGGAACTTTGTAAGAGCAAAACCTCGTGACACAACGTACTTACGAGTATACTCACTAGCAAATGCCTCGGATCCGTCCTTAGCATATAAAGGTCTCAATGGCACAACTGTTCTCTGAAAAGATTTTACCATATTAAACCACCATGTTGATCATTGGCAGACTTCACACGATTTTGAGAAATCTCAGGCACACAGGTTTTTTCAGTGTTGTCTTTCATAGTTAAATTACTTGTACTTAATTAATGGACATAAATATCATCATTGCAGAGAAACTCTTTTGGCAGTATCTACCTATAGTAGCTACGTGTTTACCGGTAGGTCGGTGAGTGTTTACTAGCCGCGACATAAGACTACCCTAGATCGGACTCCGTCAGTTACTTAGAAATGAAAAAACTAATCTCATAACGGCTGACAACAGGATATGGGCTAAGCCGGGAATCGATACCGCGACTAAGACAAGTCATAAGCTCTCCTTGGCACTTGTATTGTAAATACATTAGAGTTTTATTCTGAATTAAAAGTTGCCACATACTTGAGTATTCTTCGTTTACATGTCATGGCGCCAACTTTGGAAAGAAATAAAGATATTGAGTTTTGAATTTCGTTTAGTATAAAAATAAATATTATCTCCAATAAGCTAAAGCAATCAGACTAATAGGCTCTGATGTTTATTATCTTTCATCCAAACTTGATGTGGAGCGATAAACGGCTCGAATTAAAACTTGTCCGAAATAAAAGCTACTGATAACGGTAAAGACAGCCTCCGGCGCCGAGTCAGCGACCGATAAAACTGATGTCATTATAAAGGACCCTACACTTTAAAACTTTAGCTTTTATTTTCACTGAAATCTCTGAGATTTTTAATTACAAACAAAGTTATTATAAGTATAAACTTAAGGATGACTTAAATGATATCCGCTCTACGACATAAATGACATTAAGGGGCCTGTGAACTATCGGATTCATATAGTAATAATCTATGCTTCTGGCCATATTTGGTTCGGAAATACTTCTTTAAAACGAAATAATAATCAATTTAGATCAAAATTTTTATAACTTTGGTCGAGTTCCGTAATACCAAAAATTATGAATGAAAACTTGTAACTTTCTTTATTAACTGGGGTTTTTTCTTTAGCTGGACAGTAAAAACTGTGCTCCTGAACTAATGCAACGTGAGACAGTGTTGTTTTTATTACAAAACAAATAAGTAGAAAATATCATGTCCTCTTTGACATAAAAATAAGCAAAACTAAATTCGTTTACATTTTCGTTTAACAAAAGTATTTCGGAACCAAATATGGCCAGGAGCATAGATTATTACTATATGAACCCGAATAACACCACAACATGATCGAAAATTGCACGAATTATAAATGATTTTGGTATTACGTTTGTATGGGAGACACCGTGGGTCAGAAGACTCTTAAGACATGAGGCAAGTATTATTCTTAGGCAGAATTTTTGTAGGTAGGTAGTAATTACCTAGTATAAGTTAACAATAAGTTTTATTGTAACATTTTAAAAGTTTTATTGTTAATTCGATTGTAATATTAAAAAGTCATACATTTTATGATTTACATTTTCATTTTTAATTAAACATGTGCTTGACCAAAATCTCCAATGGAGCCTCAGGAGTCAGGAGTGAGATTCCTGAAATCTCAGACCGTGAAATCAACAAAAGATCTCAGTAAATGTGCAAGCTGCACAAGATCACGTCCGGTGTTCATTAGCTCAGTTGTTTTTCCATCTCTCGCCGGTCGGTAGTTGCCAGGCAGTTACCGGTCAGTGTCACCAGTTACCGGCGACGGAAATGACATAAATGGTGCGGTAAGACCGGTAACGTCGGAATAAATGATTGAGTCTGTGAAATCAGTAAATGACTTACATACACCACGATATGTAAATAAAAAACTAGATTTAAATCTGCCTATAATCTTTGAAGAAGAAATAAAACAAATATGATCTCTTTAACCCTTATATGTAGTTTATATCCAACAAACTCAGTCTCCGTGTTCCCAGCTAAGTACAATCTGCAGGACTTCAAGCGAAAAGTACATTTTCTATAGTCAAGTGCGCTCCAACCTATAGCCTCATCATTGCTTTCTATAAGCAGAAACCTCTCTACAATAAAGAAAAAACTACTTTATGTTTGTTTAATCGTCAGAAAACTCCTACAGAAGGCATAGAATTGAATACAGCCGTGCTATTCTACAAAATAAAATAGCTGCCAGACAGCTGCCAACCCGAATATGCCATGCAAAATTGTACTCTATTACAACCGACAAATTCATAGATGCATAGATGTACGCTCGTCGCTGTTTTGCAGAATAGCACGGCTGAACATACATACAATAGGTGTGTACATGTCTACAAGCAAAGTTTAATCTAGTTTCTTTAATTATAAATCAGCCGTGCTATTCTGCAAAACAGCGACGAGCGTACATCTCTGCATCTATGAATTTGTCAGTTGTAATAGAGTACAATTTTGCATGCCATATTCGGGTTGGCAGCTGTCTGGCAGCTATTTCATTTTGTAGAATAGCACAGCTGAACTCATTTCTGTATCATCAAAAATATTTAAACGACTGCAATGCAACATAGCAATATTGATAGTAACTCCACCACTTCTTTATCATAATACTCGTACCTACGAGTATTATCCATTTTGATTGACACTTTTTTTGTTAATTTATTTATTTTATTGAATGCAATCAACAACGTTACCAAAAATTATTTACAATTAACTTAAAGCCATATATTATAGGCCAAATAAAATTCACAATGTTTCTTGACAATATTATGTATTCATATCTTGTTTTCAATTGACAACAGCCGTGCTATTCTGCAAAATAGCGACTAGCGTACATCTATGCATCTATGAATTTGTCAGTTGTAATAGAGTACAATTTTGCATGCCATATTCGGGTTGGCAGCTGCCTGGCAGCTATTTCATTTTGTAGAATAGCACAGCAGTTTCAGTTTGGATTTAAAATATCTTCGTGCAAATTGAACGAAAAACCTCGGAGCAAACACATTCTAAAATGTAAAGAACATTTCAGTTTGAGTCCCTTACCAAAAATTAACATATTTTATCTTTTTGTTTTCTGTCTTTAAATAAAATGTCAATTTATGCCCGTGACTTTCACCTCGCGGATAAAGTTCTGCATTGGTAATGCATGCATGAACTTGTTTTCTTGTTGAATTCTCGCTATCCATGCAGTAAATCATGTTTAAATAACTAGATTCTTCTGATCCTGCGTAATTACAAGTACCTGTAGACAACTACGGAGCCTCCACCCGCGTGAATTTTGGGTTTTCACAAATCTCGCATTTTATCCCCCAATGCCAACATGCAAACTTTCGCGTTTATAATATTAGTGTGAGATGATTTAATAAATTTGTAACCAGGATTCAAAACAATGTATGTAAATTTTGTATTATAAAACTGGAAACTATTTTTATAAAACAACGTTGACTCGATCAGAAAACCTGTGTGTTTACGTTCAAAAGATATTTAGATCACACTCAACTCGGATACTTGACTCGGCTATTATAAAGTGTAACACTTTTTATACGCGTAATCAAACGGTCTACTGAGAGATTCATCAGTAAACAGAATGAACACGCGCGAAAATAAACCATGTTCGCAGTATATCTGTCGCCAAGCTAGCATAACTAAGTTTAAGTTTGCTTTAAATCAGGACAAAATACTACACAAGACTTTTTTAAACGTTCTTTGTAATAACTTTTCATGATATATAAGAATAAATGTATATCATGACATTTTTGAAAAGAGCAAGTGCCGAGTTTCTTGCCAGTTCTTCTCGGTGCAAACCTGCATTCCGAACTTGGCGGTAGAGTTTTTGACATTTTATGGACGCCTTTTATTTAGGCCTACGTGAAATAAAGAATTTCATTTCATTTCATTTGCTTTCACAATGAATATTAACATACTCGTACATACGTACAGTAATATGTTTTATTTTAAATTTTTAATAAGCCTGCCTAAAAATTTTCCCTAGATTCCTGGAGGTCATGGAAGGTGGCAAGCTGCGAAGGGCGACAGACCTAGGATGGCCCATCTTATCTATATAACCTCGAATTTTCTGAGCTCCTTATTTTGTGTATAAAAAATGCGCTTGATACTCTCTAATTGTATGAATAAACCCACAAATGAAAATTATGGTTGAACATTTCTCATCACATTGTCGTATTCAAGACACGCTCACTTCGCTCAAGTTAATTGTAACAGGTAATCATCATCATCATCATCCCATCAAACAAACTCCCAAAGATCTCCAATCTCATCAGTTGACGGACGTCCACAAACGTCCTGACGGTCTCGCCCAATCACATTGACTTGACGCCGCTTGAATCTAGAGACGTAACTATTTGACATCCATCTGGGAATGTCTTGGAGAATCCTGGACGCTTGGTGCACCTACTTCTAACCCAGACATGTCAGTGTATGTGTTACATGGAGACACAAGTCAGGTGGTCACGGGGTGTCATTGCATGTCATTGAATAAATCGCAGCATATAAATGCGTCTATAGTTCCATACACTTATATTTTTTTATTAAAATGTTACAATACAACTTATTATTAGCTTATTTTAATTACTATACAAATCTTGCCCGCGTGGAATGGTGCCGAGAATACTGGCTGCATTTCCGCGATGAACAGCTAGGCTGATACGTTGCGCAAAAAATGAGCCAGCCCTTCTGTCACCAGTTGAGGCTATTAACCACGGGGAAAGCTCTCGAAGAAATTTTTTGGCACTATGACTCCATGGCCCCAGGGTCTCCACGGCAAACGGGACAAATATGTAACTCTCTAAAAGAGAGGCATATTTGCGACGCTTACCGGATTCAAAAAACACTTATAATATAAAATATAGATTTAAGGTACCTATGTATTAAGAGGTAAACACTTCCCTGCCACTAATGCGCAGTCCCAGAAGTTCCGAGTTTGTTTCCCGACATTTTTATCGGAGGTGTTATTTAACAATTTTGAAAGTGGTTACCGTGATAGCAAGTAATATCAAGCGAATTAGCGTTCCAGTGGGCTGCTTTATAGCCATCGATATAGACTCCCTTCTATAAGTTACACACGAACATCATCCATAACGACATTCGGTTGCATCATATTATGACCATCTGGTGAAATTGCAGGTCACGAATTGGAAAACCGTTTGAAGCATTGAAATATTTTTATAAATTATACTCGTACCTATTATTTAATTTTTAGTGATAAATTAAGAGTTTTTATTTTATACCAACCACGATTATGGTCAATAAGATGTGCTGTCATATAAAGCTACTATGCTTACCTCCTCTTTAATAGCAAAATATAATCTAATAATCAGTACAAGTAATTTATAGAGAGGAAGTTACAATCTGTTAGCGCAGCTCCGAGCGCGTTGAAGTCTTTTATAGGCAATTACTTAATTTGAAACTAGCGGTTGTTCGTAAGCAAATAAAGTCGTTTTTTTTTTAAGTTTCATATTTGAAGATTTGTCTTTTTAGAGTTCAGTGCCACAATGAATAAGCCCATTTATATAACTTTTATTTATCTGCCTCCCACTTAAAAAATTCTTGATTGAATTGATTTTGAATCTTCTTCATAATTTAATTACAAGATGCCACTCGAACAAATTATATTATATTACTAGCTGATGCCCGCGACTTCGTCCACGTGGGATAAAAACTATTCTATCTTTTAAGTTGGACCAAATGACAGATATTCACGAAGTTTGAACTAAATCGGTTCAGTAGTTTAGGAGTCCATTGAGGACAAACATTGTGACACGAGATTTATATATATTAAGATATATTGCATACATTTACACATAAACATTTGCAAGTTAAATATAAGATTATAAAAACATGGAACCTTTGGTAAACGGTCAAAACAAACTGGTAGAGTTCATTGACCGAGTAAACTTCGTCTCCAAATCGAATAACAACGTTAACGACATTACGGGCATTTAATTATTCCGGTTGTAACATTAATACGCGTAATGTGTAAAGATTTATGTAAATATATAATAGCCCAGTATGTTTATGTAAATATTTGGAATTCTCAACCGTTTATGGGATGTTTGATAAAATATACTGTTATTTATTCGTTTTTGCGATATAATAGACACTAATCGATAGGGTCAGAAGACAAGAGTTGATTACACCTTGTGGAAACGACTAAGCAGGAAAGCTGACCTGGTTAAGCTGGACCAGCATAAGCTGGGTTGGCTTGGTAAGAAGTAAAATACCACAGATGTTTAGAATTAACACTCAAACGTACTGAACAATATGAATAAAGTCTAATTTTATTATAAATCAAATCAATATATAAGTACTTTATTTCATATAGGCCTAGCACTTATGACGAGTCATGTTTCAATATCTCTATAAGTTTAAAAAGGTTCGCAAACGCGCACTGCCACTGAAAAGAAGTCAACTAGATAAATAGATAGATAGATAGAAAATTCTTTATAGTACACCAAAACCAAAAAGAAATAAAATAAATAATTAAACAAATATACAAATATGGAGGCTATCGCTTAATAATTATTATGCTAAAATTAACTCTCTTTCATCATACTTAGCTTAAGCAGTGAGATTCAGATTCCTGGATTGTTACTGAGAATTTAGATAGTTAAGTTTTAGGACTACGAACTTTTTTGTGGTTTACAGCGCAAGTTGTAACTAAGTATTACGTACAAAATATCTGTATCTTTAATCGAAACTGTGACCCAATTCCTTTCCACCAAACAAGACTGAGAAAATTAAGCCAAATTCAAAATTAAGTTAGCATTGCCATGTAATGGATTGATGAACTCGTAACTTTGTTTCAAGAATGATGGTTGGGTATCGGTGCGTAAAATTCGTAGACAGAAAGTTTGGGAGGAATTGTCTGACACTATAAGATTCATCCATAAGCATACATTAATCTGTAGTAACTATTTCAATATTAGAACAGAAAGAAAGAAAGAAAAAACTACATGTAAATCCTAGTATGTATTAAAGGAAATTCCTTCCTTTGCGCTACATCTACTATCTAAATTGTCGCTAGTGATTTAAACATTCAAGCCTCGTCCATCCAGATTGAATGGGTCCTACAGCTTTGACTTTCTTGAGATGAATACATGAGCAGACTTTCATTCCGCATCTGACCTCGAATGTGATGCCCATTACCTAGGCACAAGAGCTGCTTTATGTACGCACATCCTATTTGCCTTATTCTATTGCGTAAGCAAAATCATTATTTAGAAAACAATTGCAAAAATACATATAATAACATACAGAATATTCTCTAATTGTTACGGCGTGACCTTTGACTCTAACTTTTACTTTAACCCGTAATTACCAATTGCCCATTTCCTTCCTACGCGGAACTCGCCCTCGATACAAATATTTATATTGTCCAACCGCTTAAACAAATACACATGAGTATTGTTAAATATGTGAATATGTTTAACTACGAAGATTACATAGCTTAATTGGACTTTGGCTCTGGATTCTAGATTCTGGAGAGTTCAAACTTCAGGCACGTAGTTTTTTCACGTTCAGGCTTTTTGAAATTATTTTCGTTTGTGGCAAACCTTTATGATTCTGAAGGAAAGCTCTTACCTAGCCGTGAGCTAGAAAAGAGGTTAAATGAGAATCAATATGACCTTTATTAATAAGCTGTAGTTACTTTTAGTTTTGTTTGTATCATTTTCAAAGAAATAAACCTTGTGTTTTTCCTATGACGAAACATACCAATACGAAAAATTGTAATAAGAATTGATTATTCATAATGTACCTTGTAAATGTTTTGCCAAGGATTTCCTTCAAAATATTTTTATGACTTTTATACACGACTGCCCGAAAAAAAAATGTACTAACCTACCTCATGTTTTTAGGGTTCATGTATCATGAATGTGAGGTTTTTTATTCCACCGTAAGTTTTGAACAAAATATTATGGGGTATCGTTAGAATCCTTACACCATTCCGAATAACATAGGCTATATTTTTTGGAAAAAGTCGTTATACCACAGGGCAGTTGTGTATTTTTCATTTATAAATTATTATTTTCGCAGGTATTTATACCCACTTTTAGGATATTAATTAATGAACATTTTAAGAACTCTCCTTGAGAGAGCTTTCCTGTCATGAAGGTTACTTTGAGAACCAATTAAATACAAGAAGATCACCATGGACGTAGCTTTATGTTTTCAGTTTAATCTTATTTGTTTACTTGAACGCAAACGCCAAACTTTTACTAGCCGCTCAGAGAAAAGAAAAGGTCGCGGACGCATCGCTGTCACAGCGCTAGTTGAAAACACAAATACTGGCTGAAACGTTTAGCGCGCACCGTTATACTCCCTATATATGCGCGCTCGCAGCCGGCCGCCGCAGTCCCGCGCACATCGCCATGAGGCTGCTCGTGCTCGTCCTCGCCGTCGCCGCGTGCGCGCACCGCTCCGGCGCCGCCGCCGCGCCGCGGAACAAGTTCGACCTGGACAACGTCGACCTGGACGACGACGAAGCCAACGCGGTCGGCCCCGACCTCAAGAACATCGAAGTCATCCCCGTCAAGGTCATAGACGAAAACTCCAACGACTACATCCCTCCCGACGACCTCAACGTCAACGTGAAGAGGGTCGAGGTCGACCTCGACAACCCCGGCGCGCCGCAGAGGCAGGAGCACGAGACGCAGACTCCGGGCGTGAACTACAGCGACAACGACAAAATCGCCGTCGCGATTAAGAACACCATCGCGCACGCGCAGAACATCTTCAACGAGGGGCTCAAAAGTGTCTCTGACAGCTTCAAGACGTTCGCGCAGGCCGACGAGGACATACCGCTAATCCAGCAGAACATCAAGAACTTGAAGGAGACTTTCACCGGCCAGATCGAGAAGCTGAACGATACCATCCGAAATTACTTCAAGCCGGACGACGCGGCCGGTGGCAGTTCTGCCAACAATAAACTCAAGTTCATTGAAGCGCGATTACGATTTTTGGAAAACAACTTTAGGGTAGGCGTCGACACACTGAACGAGGGGGTCGAACTATACACGATCATCAAGGAGGAAGATGAAGCGGAAAGAGCCATAGCGCTCAAGGCCGACGTTAAAGCTGAACCGGAGGTCGCACCGAGCGATGCGGCAGGTGCCTCTGAGCCCGTCAAACCAGCTGGAAATCCCGAAAAACCCGCGGGCCAGGCGCCGCAACAACCCGCAGGCTCCGGATCCCCGTGGTTTACTTTCATAACGAACTTCGGAAATACAATGCAATCAGCGTGGAACAACTTAGGCTCCGCCGTGTCCACTGCTATAGGCGGAGGAGCTAATAATGCCAACGGACAAAAACCGGAGTCACAACAGCCTAGTAATCCGTTGGCTAGTCTCTTCCAAGGTATCCCGAACTTCCTTCCGGGTCAGAACACGGGCGTTCAACCGGTTCAGCAGCCCTCTGACCCTGCCAAACCGGAGAAGCCTGCGAACACTCAAGCGGACCCTGTCCCGGCACCCGCACCGGCGCAACCTGCGCCATGGAGCCCCCAGGGAATCTTCCAATCAGTACAACAAACAGTACAAAATTCCTGGAACCAACTCACCGGACAAAATCCCCAGCAGCAACAGACCTTTCAATCTGAACCTGCACCAGCCAACCCTAATCCGTTCCAGCAAGCCATACAAAGCATCGTGTCAGCCTTCAACCCGCAGAACCCTCAAGGCCAGCAACCAGCTAACCCTCCAGATGCAGCTCCAGCTGCAGCAGTAACACCAGAGAAAGTGCCACAGACTGCCAACAAACCAGAAGAAGCACCCACCAAACCAGAAGAAGGGAGTAATGTAGTGCCGGCGCCTGCTAACGACCAGCCTCAACCACCAGCGCAACCCAACCAGGTCAACCCGCCCGCTCAGGCTGGGCCCATACAGCAGCTGGTACAAAACAACCCCATCATCAAAGGAATACAGAACGCTGTCCAGCGGATACAGGGCACCCCGAACCCTGAAACGCCCAGGGAGGAAATCGCTGAAGAAAATCAGAAGAAAGAGGTTGTAACCGTTGTTGAAGAAAGCGAGGAAAAGATGGAAATTCAACCGGAGGTCGACGACCCTAAGGGACATCACTGGGAAGATCGGCCGGGCAACAAAGGTTAGTTCATTCAATTTAAAGACTATTGCTTGAGGAATGGAAACCTGCAAAACATGCAGGGATTCCGAAATGAATTGATTCAGGGGGCCTACCACCGTGACTTAAAGCAATATTATTGCAATATTGTTTTGACATTTTCATACAATGTCAGTATGGAAATTTAAAAACAATATTACAATAATATTACTTTAGGCAACTTTAGGTCACGGTGGTAGGCCCCCAGATCAGAACTAGTATGAGGCTGCAGCCGCCACTAGTTATCATCTGTGCAGAAACCGATGGGTATAGAACCTGTGTAGAACTCACCCTCTTAGTTATATACATCCTCTATTGCATTTTTATTTCAAATTGAGTAACGTTTCTGTTTATTTATATAAATAGCATAATATTATACAAAAATATAAAGATAATCAGTCTAATCATCTATTGATACAAATTAATCTATAGTATGAATATTAATACGAATTCATATTCTATTGTATTATTTTTCTACTAGTGACAGCATGGGGGACATTCGTAAACAGTCTGATAGGTACCATTGGGGCCGTGGTAAATGGTACTACCACGAGCGTGTCCACGGCGGTCAATAGCGCCATTAATACTTTAGGCGCTAATATACAGGTACCATACAACGAGTGTTGAGTTAAGCTTTATGTGTTGTGACCTGTATAACTCTTGCCGCTTTGTGTTTCTCTCTTTACCATACTCATAGGATAGGACACAATAAGGTAAGGTATCATAGGGTGGTGATAAATGGTATCAACCATTGTTTAACATAGTGTAATTCGTCATTGGTATTACCACACAAATCACGATGACCGCCAACTCTGTATGTGAACTAACTGACTTATAAAAATTATAATCTGTGGGCAGCTGTGTAGGTAATATTTTGTATTTCTAACGTTTTCACCAACACTTTAAGAAACACCTAAGCCGATAGGTGACAATTTTCACTTACAACAACTGTCAACTGTGCCAGGGCTTAGGTGTCTCTTAAAATATTGGTGAAAAATTAATGTTCATTCGTTGTGTCCTTCAAAAATGTCTTGTAGATTCTACATAGTTAGTCTCTGTGTCTAATTTTATTGTTTTTAAATACTGGTTTGATGAACATAACATCCTATTGATAATAATAATTGAAGTTCCGTAAAAAAATATTTAATTTAAAATCTTGAATAAATTTTGATTGATTCGATGATTTGAGATATTATAATAAAACCTATAATAAAAAAGTGGCTGTGACATGCGGACGAACAGACGGACAGACAGACATGACGAATCTATAAGGGTTCCGTTTTTTGCCATTTGGCTACGGAACCCTAACAAGCACTTCTCAACTGGCACATTAGTCTTCCGAAGTATTTTGTACTAGCTCCGGCCGCCTGAATTTCGTTTTTTTGCAAATCCCGCGAGAATCGTGGCAAGTGTTCCCGTTCTCGCTCTATTTTCCAAACTTTTTTTTTTATCAATATAGGCTTACGCTTGACCACAATCTCTCAAGATGGAGCGCGCTTACCTAGAAGATGTCTATTCACTCTTTTCTTAAAGGTACCCGGGTTGTACGATACCGGAAACACAGATTTCGGGAGACCATTCCAAACCCTCGCCATGCGTATGAGAAAGGAAGAAGCAAACCGCTTTGTACGCACTGGTGGTATATCGACGACATCGGGATGAAAGCCCACACTTGATACACACATTCGAAATTACGTATATCTTATAGCTATTATAACGCTGTAGCGAATTTTCCGGAATCCCAGTACGGGAGCTGTGGTACATTTCGGGATAAAAAGTCCTCTCCCAAGCTCCAGTCCATCTCCGTACCTTATTTCATCAAAATTAGTTGAGCGGTTTAGGCGTTAAGGGTAAACAGAAAGACAGAGTTACTTTCGCATTTATAAATTTTAGTATGTAGTATGAATTGCGAAAATAAATAGCTAAATCGAGAGTAAAAAAGGAAGTTGCAGAGTTTCTTGTCTGTTCTTCCCAAATTATTTTTAGGACGTTATTATTTACCAACTGGTGGTAGAGCTCAGATTTTCGTGCCAAAGAGAATTAACCATTGCGTAAGAACTAAAGACTCAAATGCACATCTATGTTGCTTGGTGCTAACGAGCATAGTATGTATCTAAAATAACAAAAATATTATGTACCTAGGTACCTAATTACTACCCAAAAAGTTTCATAGTTCTTTAATTTTTTTTGTACTATTTACAGGCGATTCTAGCAGCGACGGCGGCAGCCGGGTAGATGAGAAGGTGGAAGAGGAAAAGTTACAAATTACGCCCACAGAAGAAAAGGAAGTTCTAGAAGATAAACTTAGAGTGGAACAGTTGAAGACCCCGCCGGTTTCTGACAAGACTGAATGAGTCGTAGTGTGATACAGTAGTTAATTTAATTTATTTATTTTAAATGATATAAGACGATGTAAATAAAAGAAAATTGCTCCGAGGAGTTAATAAAGGAAACTTTTAAAAGTGGCGTTTAATTTCCATATTTTAGAAAATCTATATGAAGAATAGGTAGACCTTACGAAAAGACTTTTCGTTCTTCTTTATCACATTACCTTAATCTCTAATTCACCGATAAGTAACCTAATGATATGCGCATCCGAACGATTTATAGTCTATTCGCTTAAAATTTGTCGTTACAAATACGTGCGCACGATTGGCATCGTCTGATGTCGTCGGTCGGACGTCAAAGACGACAATTCTAAGAGAATAGACTACCTATAAGTAAACGTTTTTTCTACAAGCAAATAGTTATCTGCCAAAATTCGATATGTGGCTGCTGAGCAAACTACAGCGTGGCCTTATTGTTGGTGTCAAAACAAACATTTTTGGCACCGGTAAACTGGCGACCTTTCGCGTCTTCTGCTGTCCAGGGTTTAAGACATATTCGTTGGTTTAACAGCCGTTTTCACTAAACCTAGGAAATGCCTAAATCGAATGCTTAGCCGATAGGCGATAGGTGACAGTTTTCACCTACAACAACTGTCACCTTAGGGCTAAGCGTTCGATTTAGGCGTTTCCTAGGTTTAGTGAAAACGGCTGTTAGTCTATTTTCTGGATACAAAAAACTGATCTAATATATCGGCTTAGGAGTCACCGATATAACTGGTAATATTTATAATAATAATAATAATAATAAATTTCTTTATTCAGGTATAGACCCATAAAAGTATAAAGTAAGTACAATAAATGTATAAGATAGTAATAAAGACAAATAAGATAAATAATTGTATAAAATATTAAATTACAATTGAAATAATCACTTTGTGTCACTACTTTCTATTTGGATCCCGATGTGTCGAGATCCAATGCGTCACCATAGGATTTCGTACGTCCTGCCCAATCACTCGAAGGATGCTGTTATCAGAATTACGCAGTCTTTCCCAGAAGGAAGCTATACGTGCCCTGATAACAGCAAAGAAATCGGGCATTCTCGTTTCGGCGAACATGCCCGACGCGCTGCAGAATCTCGGCAACTTCATAAGGGTGCGGTATGCGTCATTATACTGCACCCTTATGGTGCTGAAGGACACCCTTTTGTATCGGTACCATAACTGACAGGTATAGAAACACTGGCAGTAGGCCCTGAAGAGAGTGTCCTTAACTTCTTTACTGCATTTAGCAAACCTGCGCGCGAGCATGTTGCACCGAACCGACAATGCCCGCCTTTCACGTTCCATGTCAAGGTCGTCCTTGCGATCGTCCGTGACGATGTGGCCAAGGTATTTGAACTGTCTCACCCTCTGAACCACTGTTCCATCCAAATATACTTCGGGGACCCTCTCCGGACCCTTTCCTGCTTTAAAGACAACCATCTCAGTCTTCGATACGTTGTACTTCAGCCCGTGAGAGCTAGCATAACTCTCACAGACTGACAGTAACTTCCTGAGACCTCTGATAGATGGGCTAAGGAGCACCATATCGTCTGCGTAGCTCAGATTGTTAAAACAAACACCATCGACATGGCAGCCAATGCCAGTGCTCCTCAGCTCACAGATCAAGTCGTTGACATACACATTAAAGAGGTCCGGAGAGGTTAACCCGCCCTGGCGAACTCCACATTCTGACTTGTACGCGCCAGAAGTTGTGTCGCCCCATCTTACAAGATTCGTTTGGCCCCCGTACCAGTACCCCAACACCTCGACGACCGCTTCAGGGACTCCTGAGCCGCGCAGTTTGCTCCAGAGGATTTCATAATTCACTAGATCAAATGCGCGGCTCAGATCCAGGAAGCAAGCATATACTGAAGTGTCGCGGCTTACATAATAGTCCACCGCGTACTTCAGGCTGACAATAGCCGAGTCTGTTGAAACACCGGCACGGAAACCAAACTGCGCTTCATCAATGCAAACATTGTTGAGCAGTTCGGGCTGCAACAACCGCTCAAATACCTTGCCCACTACTGTGTCCAGAGAAATAGGCCTATAGTTCTTAGATGAGCTCAAGTCCCCAGTTTTGCACTTGACGATGGGCACAACTATGGTTTTCATAAGAGGATCTGGAAGGTATGCATGCTTCACACACAAATTGTAAAGCGTACATAGCTTTGACCACAATACCTCACCTGCGTATAGTAAGTGCTCTATACTCAGATCGTCATGGCCGGGAGACTTGCCTCGCTTCATATCACGCACAGCCTTGGCTACGTCTTGGACTGTAAACTGCACCACTGGTTGCTCAGCAACGACAGGGCTAGTTTTGGGGATTTGAGCTGGCATCGCGTCTATTTTAAACTTTGAGGCAAATAGTTCTGCTATTTCTCTGGGCTCCTGCAAGCCGTCCACAGAGACAGGTAGGCTTTGTTTGTACTGTAATTTTTTTGTCGAATTCCAAAATTTTGGGAAATTTTTCTCTCTTTTGTAGGTAGCCAGTATGTCCATTTTAATCATTTCTTCATTACGAATACACCACTTCACTTTATTTTTAAATACTTTTCTACTGCACACCATTCTGTCATAGATGTCTCCTGTGGACGGCTTGCCAGCCACCAGCCAACAATCATACTCGCGACGGGCGGCTCGATGGCTCTCCCCGACATGAAAGTTCCATCCAGTGACAGGCTTACGATTTTTATTTCTTGAAGGACGTACATTACAACATTTAATGGCACCGGTCTGTAATATATTAATAATCCTATCATAATATTCGTCAATCATTATAAAACAGTCGTCGCTATCGCTGCTAACACAACTACAATAACATTTACACAGGTTCATACAATGTACACATCTGTTGATGATCACCCTCTCAAGTTCACGCATACAGTAGTCATTATACATATCAATTTGACTAGAATCCCTATTGCCCCAGCGTATCTTATCACTATTTGACAACGCACGGCTCCCGCTGGTGACTGAACCAGAGCTGAGGTCGATGTTGCACTCTACGCGCAGTGGTAGGTGGTCGGAGGTGTACACGCCATACATTACACTGACCGACACAATAGTGTCGCGCGCTGCCTGGGTTGTCACGCAATGGTCCAACCACCTTCGAGAGCCGTGCGCGTCGCTAACAAATGTGTGCGTATCCGAGTTGATCCCTAACACGTCAATGTCAGCGCATAAAAGCTCGTGCTCATCGCAGAAGTTCAGTAATTGCTCTCCGAATCCGGCATTAGGATGTGCATTATAATCACCTAAAATATAAACGAGAGGAATGTCATTTTCTTCAATTATAGCACTCACTCGGGCAAGACAGTCCGTAAATTCGGGAATATTATCTTGCTTATCGGTTGGTAGGTATACACTAAACACGAGAAATGACTGAGAACCATTAACCACGTTGATTACGCACCGCGCCTGTGCACGATGAATCAGCGGGCAACTGCCGGGCCCATCAGAGCAGTCCAGCGGATTCCCACAGGCAGCGGCGGTGGCGGGTCGAAAAAGGCCCGCCAAAAAATTTTATAGGCGATTTGCACTGGGTTTTATCCCGCGGCACAGAGTGACTTACTACTAGGTACTTACCGGCGCAGGAGACAGCCAGCACGTGGAATCCGGGGAGTGTGTTCGTGTATGATGAATGTAGTGTGTGGTGTCTGCGGTGTTAAATGTAAAGGAACACACTCGCCCTCCTCTGAAGGGTCTTTCGCGGCGGCGGCACGAATTCGCGGGTAGCGAAGCGAGTCCGCGGCGGCGTGGTATCAAGATGGCGCGTGAGCACAAAAAACAGTGCTCCGGACAGTCAAATGGGCCCGCGGCGTTAGAAGGACGCGGCGGACAACACGACACACGAAGGAGCGCAATAAATAGGGCTCGTAAAAAATAAACGACACGGCGTGGCCGGCAAAACTTCACGCGGGCGACGCGGCACTAACAATCGACCGACTCCGTCGAGGTTTTACCAAGGACTGTTCAAGCGCGTCGCCGAAAACGGGGAGGCGCGATGCGCGGGGGCAGGCGATAGCCGGCCGTCGCGATACGGCCTAGCGTAAACCGGAGTGCTAGCGTAAAGCGCAAACACCCCCGCCAGTGGACCCATGAATTTGGAGTCCACTAACAATTGGGCAACCGGGATAAGGAAGAGACGGCTCGCTGCAAAACCGAATCTCCGACCATTACCTCGGCAACTCTGGGGACCCCATCGGATCCATATATCAATTTAAGAATGCGTCCACGACGCCAGCATAAAGGCAACAAATTAGACTCCTTAACTAGGACAAGATCACCAACCTTAGGTGGGTCGGTCTTGTCTGACCACTTAACGCGCTGCTGCAAGAGATGCAAATATTCTAAATACCAACGATGCCAGAAATTTTGGGTCATCTGCTGTAGCAATTCGAAGCGAGACAACCGTGAGACCTTCACGTCCCTGAAGGGGTACTCGGGCAGGGCGTTAAGGGGTTCACCAATTAGAAAATGACCGGGGGTTAAAACTTCCAGGTCATTGGGATCGGACGATAAGGGGCAGAGTGGCCGAGAATTGAGGACAGCCTCAATCTTACAAAACACGGTAGCGAGCTCTTCAAAAGTCAAAATGGTTTCACCTATCACGCGTCGGAGATGCGTCTTTGAGACCTTAACGACGGCTTCAAAGATCCCGCCCCAGTGGGGACAAGCTGGCGGGTCAAAGGTCCAAGTTATCCCCATCTTGGACATTGCCGTGCCGATGCCTATCTTATTTTCATTCAAAAATTGGGCGACTTCCTTCAAATACCTATCGGCACCCTTATAGTTGGTCCCACAATCCGATCGGATCAGGTGCGGATAACCTCGGCGTGAAACGAAGCGGCCTAGCGTGGCTACAAAGGCTTCGGTGCTGAGGGCACTCACCAGTTCTAAGTGTACGGCCTTGGTAGCCAGGCAAACAAAAACGCAAAGGTAGGCCTTGAGGGAACGAGCATTGCGGAGGCTGGAGCTCTTGACGAAGAACGGCCCCGCAAAATCCGTCCCGACCGCCGAAAAAGGGCGCGAGGCCACGACACGGTCGGTGGGGAGGTCCCCCATAGTGGGCTGCATGGTGCTGGCCTTCAGGCGGTAGCACGGAATGCACTTAAAAATGACGCTTCGGATGGAGCGTCGTCCCGATAAAATCCAAAATTCGCGCTGCAATATGGCCGAAAGGGCGTTGCAGCCAGCGTGGGCATTTTTGACGTGGTAATGCGTCACCAACAATTTTACAAAAGCGCTATTGTTCGGAAGCAGCAGGGGATGACGTGCCCCATAGGGTAAGTCAGAATTCCGGAGGCGTCCACCAACGCGTATCAATCCGGTGTCATCCAGGAAGAGGTTTAAGCGTGCGAGCGAGCCCTTCAAAGGTAAACCTCGCTTCAGTGTCTCAATAGCGGACTCAAAATGCTCCAGTTGAACCAAACGTATCCAAAAGGTCCGGGCCTCCTGTCTCTCCAGGGGCGACAAGACCGGGTTCGACATTTTGTCGCGTGGGTTCCGAGCGTTGTGGGTGAAGCGCTGAATCCAAGCCGTCACCCCAATCAATTTATCAAGGGAACTGTAGCGTTCCTGAAGATAGCTCAGCGAATTGGCTGGCTTATCCTCAACAACTCCGACTCGCAAGCCAGGTAACACATCGGGCTCGGAGAACCTACTCTGAGGCCAGGCGGACTCATTCCGAGTCAGCCAGTCAGGGCCCCACCAAAGAGAGTGGTTGACAAGGTCGGAAGCTTCACATCCGCGGGAAGCACAATCTGCAGGGTTCAGGTCCCCTGGCACATGTCTCCAGGTCAACGGGGTTTCCGAATTCTGGATTTGGGAAACCCGGTTGGCAACAAAGACTTCCAAGTTGTGGGGAGCGGCTCGCAACCAACAAAGGACAATTTCGCTGTCCGACCAGGCGTACACGTCCGTCAGGTCAACGATCGATAGGAGGGACGTACGCACATGGTTGAGAAGGCGCACCAAAAGAGCGGCTCCAGACAACTCCAATTTGGGTATCGTCAAGCGTGACCGAATTGGGGCCACTTTACTTTTCGCCAAGACAAGGTGGGTTGCGACCTCGCCGGTGTCACTGACAGTCCGCAAATAGACCACGGCTGCGTACCCCTTTCCGGACGCATCACAAAAGCCGTGGAGACTGGCGTGGCACCTTCCGGGCGGTAGGAAGCAACGAGGCATCGAAATCCGATTAACATTCGGAAGTGAGGCCACAAGGGAGAGCCACTCCTGTAGCCTGAGACCCTAACCTTCCTGAGGCAGTCGACAAAAGTATGGTCTGGCATACTGACTGCTGTAGACCCAAAGTCTCAGGGGAGGTGGCTCGGTGGCAGCTAGGGTGGCGGACACCTAGCGCGACGTGCCTTCACCAGCGGGAGCCCACTGAAGGGGGTACTCCGGCTGGGGCGCTGCTAGAGAGGGGGAGGGTACCCAACGTGGGGACCATCCGGCATAACCAACCCGGGGTCGCACCATGCGGCTAGCATCCGGGGCGTGGTAGGGAGCGCCTCGACCTAGCACGGGTGGATGGCGCTCCAGTTGCGTCCACACATGGAGGGGAGGCAAAAACCTAGACGGTTCGACGCTCATTTGAGCGGCCGTCAGACACCCGTCATAAAAATGCGAGGGAGGTGTGACCCTACCCTGGGGGGGTGTGACCCCCCCCTGGGGGGGTGAAGCCCCACCGCCCCTAGGGCGCTGGTAATCAGCAGGGGACCGTTCACCCATTTGGGGCCGCACCATGCGGCTAACGTCCGGCACCCGGTAGGAATCGCCTCGACCTATGGTGGGAGGATGGCGCTCCAGTCGCGGCCACTCGTGTAGTGGCGGCGAGAACCGACGCGGGACGACGCCCAATGGGGCGGACGCGATATCCCCATCGTGATGACGCGAGGGGTATGAGACCATGCCGTGGGGGGGTGAAGCCCTCCTCCGGGGGGTGGAACCCCTACCTCCACTAGGAGGTTGGTGGTCCACCGGAGAACGCCTAACGGGACTGGTCGGGTGGCCAGGACTAGCGCCCCCGCCCATGGGGGGGGTGCGCGATCGAGCGCCCCCGCCCATGGGGGGTGCGCGACCCAACGTCCTGGCGACCGGAACCACTCCGGTTAGCGCACAAAAGGGCCGAATGGGCACCGCCGCAATGTGGGCAGGGCCGCTGGCGCGGGCAGTCTCTTACGAGATGCTGGCCCAGGCACGAGAAGCACCACTGGCGTGTCGACACGTATTCTCTCCGGGCCGCAACCGGTTTGGCCAGGAAGTGCGGACACGAGGAGACCTGGTGGCCGGGGTGCCGACAACAGGCACAGGGGGGGAGCTTCGTTGCCACGGCCCCGCTGTACTGTGACACCCGGCGACCTTCTCTGGCGTCGGCTCCACGGCCTCGCCGGTTGGGGCCGGTCCCCGCCGAAGGGCCAGTCCTTGCCCCACCCCCTCGGACATGCTCGGACCTCCCAGGGGCCACTCGAGGGCCGGTAACTCCGGAGTTATCGGCCTGGAGGCACTCCTGCTCCAAAAACTTCAGGAGGTCGGAGAAAGGGGGCAGATAGGTTGCACCGTCCCCTCCGAAGCGCTGCTCGAAGCGGAGCTTAAGCTCCGACGGCAGGCGGGAGAGCACTATGTGCAACAACAAGAAGGACCACTGGTCGACGGGGAGATCCAATCGACGGAGAGCATTGGTGGCCACAATGCAAGGGTTTAGCAAGGCCTCTCTGAGGCCGGCCACCCCGGTGACGGCGGGCAAGGCGAGTAGCTGGGCTACATGTGCGTCGGCCAACCGGCGCACATTTTCGTAGCGCCTGGCCAGCAATTCCCGGGCCGTGGTGTAGCTCTCCTCCGAGAGGTCGAGGTGCCGCACCACGTCCAGGGCCTCGCCCTGTAGCGAGGACAGTAAGTATGTCAGCTTCTGGGTGGGGGACAGGTCCTTCCTGGCGTGGACCAGACTGTCGAATAACGCCAGGAAGCCCATCCACTCTTGAAGCTGCCCACCGAATTTGGGCAGCTCGATCGTGGGCAGTTTCCCGAGTAATGCCGGCTGTGTGGGCGGTCGGCTGGGGGAGTCTCTAAAAGCGCCACTTCGACGCCTTTCATCAGCGGCGGTCCGGATCCCATGGGCGGCCTCCACCACCGAGTCCATCAGTTCGAAGAACTGGTCGTAATAGGCCTGAGCCGTCCTCAGTACCTCCTGTTCGGGACCGAGGGTGAGCAGGTCTTGAAAGGCCTGCTCCACGGAGGCCTGCCGAGTCCGCACCTGGTCCGCTCGGTGTAATAGGGCGGCGGTTCTATCTTCGCGGCCTATCAAACCCGCGGCGGACGTCGCCCAGCGCAGCTCAGACTGTATCTGTACAGCTAGCTTTTTAATGTTCGCGGACATTCTAACAAATTAAATGTAAGCAAATGGCAAAAATAAAGCAACAATAAATTGAAAAGGCGGCCGGCAAGTCGGCGGGCGGCGCGAGTGCAAGCAATAATAAAATTAAAGCAATAGTAAACAAGTCGTATCGCGGTCGCGGTCGTACCGTAGTCGCAATGAACAAAGCGGCGCGACCGTAGTAGGTACGCGTGTTAAATTACGGCGAGCGGGCGGTACCGGCACGCAAGCAAAACTTAAAATAAAAATTAAACTTATAATTATAATAAGCGGAACGCGGCCGAAACGCGGCGTTGACGCAGCGGAACTGGCGGCGATTGCGGAATTTCCGCTAACAGCGCGGCGAACGACACGGCGCGTGGCGGAAAGCGGGATTTATGCCAGCGGCGCAGAAAATAAACGGCGCGGCGGGCAAAACCAGCGCAAAACGCAAAGCGAGGTGTAGACAAACCACGCTCACTGCTACCAATAATGATTACGCACCGCGCCTGTGCACGATGAATCAGCGGGCAACTGCCGGGCCCATCAGAGCAGTCCAGCGGATTCCCACAGGCAGCGGCGGTGGCGGGTCGAAAAAGGCCCGCCAAAAAATTTTATAGGCGATTTGCACTGGGTTTTATCCCGCGGCACAGAGTGACTTACTACTAGGTACTTACCGGCGCAGGAGACAGCCAGCACGTGGAATCCGGGGAGTGTGTTCGTGTATGATGAATGTAGTGTGTGGTGTCTGCGGTGTTAAATGTAAAGGAACACACTCGCCCTCCTCTGAAGGGTCTTTCGCGGCGGCGGCACGAATTCGCGGGTAGCGAAGCGAGTCCGCGGCGGCGTGGTATCAAGATGGCGCGTGAGCACAAAAAACAGTGCTCCGGACAGTCAAATGGGCCCGCGGCGTTAGAAGGACGCGGCGGACAACACGACACACGAAGGAGCGCAATAAATAGGGCTCGTAAAAATAAACGACACGGCGTGGCCGGCAAAACTTCACGCGGGCGACGCGGCACTAACAATCGACCGACTCCGTCGAGGTTTTACCAAGGACTGTTCAAGCGCGTCGCCGAAAACGGGGAGGCGCGATGCGCGGGGGCAGGCGATAGCCGGCCGTCGCGATACGGCCTAGCGTAAACCGGAGTGCTAGCGTAAAGCGCAAACACACGTGAATACCTATCACCCTATCACTAGAGCAGTCGACAATGGAAACGTTAGGAAACTTGGATTTTCTCCATAGTAACGCGAGTCCGCCGTATGGGCGGCCCCTGAGAACGCCCTGCGAGAGATCCACCGAGGACTTGGCTACGCAGCTGAATTCCTTATCGATAGTGTCGAGTAGGCCGAGGTCGTGCGGCAACAGCCAGGTCTCCTGGAGAGCTACTACATCCGCCGCACCGCACAAATCCCGCACTTGTTGCATAGACGTTTTAACGTTCTTACAATTAAACGTAATAATTTTTATCTTATTCGGTGTACTGTCCATATTAATTTGTTTTGTTTGCGTGAGAATAACTTTCCCTAAACCTTCTGAATACTAAGTCTGCAGGCCAGAACTCAGTGCTCAAGAATGCATCCACATTCTGTTTCGCTACGGTAATTTTAAAAGATCTGAAACTCAATTCTTTCCTTTGAGGAAGTAACTGAACATCGATAGCTCGTACTCCTTTGGATTCTATATACTCCTTGACATGTTCAATGGTACACGTAGTCTCCAACCTCGACAAGTATATAGCTTCAGGCAACTGTGCTACTTTTAAGTTACTCGAATCGGTCGCCGTGCCACATTTGTTCGTATTACGCCGCTTTTTTCTATTCACGTAATATTTGTACACTGCTCATAGTAATGGTAAGCCCCAAGGTCATTCATCTACGTTTATTTTCTATCTGTATAATTTTGTCTGTCAACTGTCAGTTTGACACTGACATTGGCAACAGTATTTTAATCATTTTAATGTCAACGTCACGTCAACGTCCAACGACAACGTCAGGAACGCGAACGATCAACTAATTTTCTTTTAGGTTATAAAAAACGGAACCAAAATATTAATTTATTAAATGAAAACTAAAAGAAATCTACACAACTCGTAAGCATAATACAGGGCATTTACACTCAACGGTGTTATAGTAAAACTCCTACGTCAAACACTTCTATTTTAGGTAAAAACAAGAAGAGCAACATATGATTTTAAAGCTTTTTGGTCTTCAAACATGAATTCGGTAACGCTGAGAATACGGGGTAGTGGAAACAAGAAAACACGTGGCGGTATCACTTTTGAGCCAATTATACTGCCGGACAATTATAATAATAGTAGGTGTAATTTCCTTAACTTTATTTACGCTAGAAGATATTATCTGACTCATGTAACTTAGTCTGTCCTTTACACCTTTCATTCGGTTTTGATGAATGATTACTTACTTGAAGATAGAAACAACATCTGCAAAAGCAGCTAGTAGAGCTCAACAGCTGGACCTTTGCCCAAGGAAACTTTTGCCAGTAGTGTAAAAATATACATTCAACGAGTTGATGCAATAAGTTTGCGGTTACACTTTTCAGAAGGTTCGGAGTTCGATTCCTGACATGAGTCACTTTGAGCTTTTTAGAATTCCTGAATGGGCTCACGTCTAAGAATAACATTGATTGTAATCAGCACATTGGACCAATGAGGCGATAGAATATTTTTTGGCCCAAGATGGTTATTGGTTGTTATCCATTTTCGCTGTAAAAATTACTATAAATAAATAAGGCATTAAAGTGAAATCAACAAGTCTGACAACATGTTTATCAAAATCTTTGCTTAAAAATGTCAATTCTATTGAAATAAGTCCCAGTATAAATAGTGAAGTGAGTAACTCGCAAATCTTGGTCTTTAACTGAACACTTCCAAGGAAAGATTTTTATTTCAGCTTGTGAAGATTATATTGGCATTTTCACAATTTTACTGCCATAAGCCTATTATGTCTTTCCTCACACCACAAAAAAATTTGAATGTTGCAGCACACCCATCGTATGAGCATGCCCCTTAAGATTAGATGCTATGGATGGAATTTTTTCGACAAAACCTGATAAGAAAGAGGAAAAAAAAACCTTCATAGTTAATACAATGCCATCTTTAGCTATCGTATCACTTGCTGTTAGATTAAATTGCAATCGTGTACTAACATTCAATTTACCATTTCTACTTTTAAATATTTTCAGGTATAAATAATGAAAGGTTCCAAAACTTCACAACACTTGATGCTGAAGCCCAACTGGTAATACTGAAGCAAATCTTGTCCACTCTCACAGAGACTTGCAACCATGATTCAGTTAAGTTCCTCGTTGACATCTACTTGAATGCAGACATCAAGCATCCAGCTAAATGTATGATCACAAGGTATGTCAATTAATTATGTTTTATAAATTCAATCTATTCTACAATCTTCTTCAAAGAAACTGCCACAATTACATAGTAAATTTTTTAAACTGATTGCAAGAATGAAAGAGCAATAGAAATATTTGATCTCACAACAACAAAACAGATTTGGCTGAAATTTTAAATGGAATCCTATTACCATGGCTTCTGTTTACCCCAAAAAAAAGTGCAGTTCTTGGTAGATTAAATAGATAAAATTGACAGAAAATAATATTTTGAGGAAAAGTTTTTTAAGCTGTGTGAAGCCTGCAGAAAAGGTGTGTGAAAACATAGCATGTGGAAACTTTTTGTATCATTGATAGGCTGCATGGATGGAAATTTTTGACGAAAAAATTTTGACGACCTCCGTGGGTTGAGTGGTTAGCGTGCCGGTTTTCAAGGCGCCGCCATCTCTGCGGTTCCGGGTTCGATTCCCGGTCGTGGCCATGTAGAAAAATAACTTTTCTACATTGTTGCGGGTCTGGGTGTTGTGGTACCTTCGTTGTTTCTGATTTCCATAACACAAATGCATAAGCTACTCACTATGGGATCGGAGCAATGTATGTGATGTTGTCCTCTATATATTTATATTTACTATTAAAAAAAAAACAATAATGAGGTCTAAGTTGTAGTGCACTTAGTTATCATGATGTTTGTCTTTAAATCAAACCCAAGATTTAGGCAGAAGAGCATTAACCTTGAGGTTGTCTATATTACTTTCTATTTATTTAATTCTTGACAACTTTTTCGTCATATTTTAAAATAAACGAATCCTTAAACTTACAGGTATGTAACCAAAAACGATTTCATCCAGAGCCTGTTCTCTACAATCATCACACAAGAACTGGAGTCCTTGATAACCAACCAATCACGGCCAAGCAAAGGTCTCAAGAGTTGTATAGATGTGGTGAGCAAACTGGGCAGCTGTACAGAGAACTTCCCCACCGGAGCTGATGCTGTGAGGAACTTGGAGACACCCCTGGCTCGGTATTTGAGAGATTGCTTGGCAAGTTGTATTACTGCTTTGAGGTAATTTGATTTTAATAAAGATAGTAGTAAATATAATTTTTTTGTGTATTTGCTATTAAATCATGCAATGACTGTACTAATTTGGCTGAAAAGAGTAATGATGGAGTAAAATATTCATAGAGCTGTAAACAAAACCTCTTATAAAATAATTAACAAAGAAAACAAAGCTCATATTTACTTAACTTATAAATTATTATATTAAAACATATTCTTTACATAAGTGACTGCATAGTAAAGAAAAAACAACTTGTACATTTTTAATCACTTAAGGGTTTTTAAGGTTGGTAAGAACACTTTTAAATTTTTTTTATTTCTTTGAATATGCAACTAAAAATCAAAATTCTAAATATCATAAAATAAGAAAACAAACTTTAGTCGTGTTGTGTGAAGTAAACGATTTTAAGAATTATTTAAGCCATAAAGATATATTATTTCTAAGGGGCATGGGCTATTATGGGCATAAGCAAAGTTTTAGGTTACAGCAATAAGTTAAATTATAATTTTACTTAATTTTCAGTGACACCAAACCATTATCGCCCACAGAAAAAAATGAAATATTCAACCTAGCACATTCAACATTAAGACTCCTTCTATACTTGATACAGAGAGTAAACAACAAAGACAAATTGATCCTTATGTTTCAACACATAAGAGCTAGTTTGAAATGCCTCATGTTTGACGGTGATGCACCAATGGACACTAAATCAGTTTGTGGCATCTTGTATGTTTATATGCACACTATGGAAAAAGGACCAGATTCTTGGATGGATGTAAGTATATCTAAAAATTGTGTAGTTTTAAGAAACCATTGTAAAAGTGAAACTTTTGTGGCCTTGGCTGCTCTGACGAGCGCCTTTCACTTTTTCGCAACTCCGCGGCCGACCATCACATGACATGCAACACACTGACGAAAAAGTTTGAGACGATGTAATAAAAATTTGCTCAAAAATTCCCATTCACCTCATATTGGTTGTATTGATCCCGAAAGATCATTTTCTGCACCTCTCAGATTTGGAAGATGCAGAAAATGATCTCTCTTTCTTCATCAAGAAAATCAAAACAACAGTAGTTTATTTATGAAATTGTCTCGATTGGTATGCGTAGTGAATCATGCCAGCCGTGATTGGCTGCCATAACATTGGTGCCATTTTTGAAACACTTTTGGAAGTAACAGTATTATATTATGCAATATTTCAGATACTAAATACCAATCAAACAAACCAAGATGTTCTGGACATGTTAGAGAACGAGTCGGCGCAGCTCAGCCTGTACTCCGCCATAGCGACCGTGATTCCGACGGCGCAGCAGCATTCACACACTGTTGACGGGGTGCCCGCTGTCGTCCGGCTCACTGATAACATACTGGACATTGGGGAAAGGTACATTTTGTTATTTCACGAAATCTAATCATAATATTTATTACTTCACTGCATAACGGGCACTTCTGAATTGTCAGACTCTACCACCATGTTCAGAAACCAGTGTCGCACAGAAGAGCGGACAAAAACGACACTTGCAGTTTTAAAAATCGTGGTTTACGTTGAAATAATACCATAGGTTTTTATAAAATTATTTTAACATCTTGTTTTGTAAAATTGTATTAGTTACATTGATTTAGAACTTCTAGAAGTTGCATTAACAGCTAGTCTGAAAAATCCACGGCTTCCGCAGATTTAAAAGAAACTAAATTTTCCATCGCATCTACAATAAACCGCATAGAAATCGAAATTCACTCGGGCTGGTTTCTAACAAAATCTACTGCCAAAAATACATATACTTTTTAGGAGCTCCGCCGAATCTACAATAATCCTAGGCGTGACACGAACATTGGTGCAAATATGCAAAGGCTTGGACCAATCGCGCGACACAGGGCTGCGGCTATTGGACAGCCTGTTCGTGTTCGTGTGGTCGCATCTGGAGCACTACACGGACAGCGTTCAACACTTGACCGCGCAGGCGCTGGGGCACATCGTGCAGTACTGCGCCAAACTGCGCAGGGATGGTAAGTTGTACCACCAACATTGGGGCAAATGTACAAATGTTTGGACCATTCACACGCAACAAGGCAGACCTCTAGGAACACTTAGTAAGTTCAGTGATCGTACTATTACTGGTTATGTTTGACAGGCACTATAGCCCGCAAAATAACAGGGCATAGTGAGATTTAATGGATGTCTTAGTATGAAGAGCGCTATGTATATGACATTGCGATACTAAGTAGGAACTACTGTATATTTTGAACATGGCCAAGCCACAGGGCCAAGCGTCCAACATCAGGTGAATTTTTTGTTGATAACATTATTCATTATTTGCTATTAAAAATAGTGTAACTTTTTTGAATGATCAGACTTCTTCACACTACAGTTACTTATATACAGAGGTGATGGTAACAGTGGGGGTGGTGGTGAGTTCAATGGTTTATCCCCATCTCGAAAATGCCCATTGGGCCTAAAAAAGTTTTCATTTCGACCAAGTTCAGACGTACAGGGTCATGTTTATTTATCCAGGCGACGAATCAGCGATGAGCAAGCTGTTGTCCGCGTTGACGTCACTGGAGCGCGCGCGCAAGAGCTTCTACATCAGCGTCACCCACTTGAGCGACGAGCTGGGCGCTGACGCAGTGACGGAGATATGGCCGCGCGTGGTGGAGGAGCTGCTGTGCGCGCTCGGCGTGCAGGCGGTGCAGGCCAGCGTGAGTACTGTGTGTTGTCCGCTCGAGGCGACGTAGCAGCGATGAGCGGGCTGCTGTCCGCGTTGACGTCACTGGAGCGCGCGCGCAAGAGCTTCTACATCAGCGTCACCCACTTGAGCAACGAGCTGGGCGCTGACGCAGTGACGGAGATATGGCCGCGCGTGGTGGAGGAGCTGCTGTGCGCGCTCGGCGTGCAGGCGGTGCAGGCCAGCGTGAGTACTGTGTGTTGTCCGCTCGAGGCGACGTAGCAGCGATGAGCGAGCTGCTGTCCGCGTGACGTCACTGGAGCGCGCGCGCAAGAGCTTCTACATCAGCGTCACCCACTTGAGCAACGAGCTGGGCGCTGACGCAGTGACGGAGATATGGCCGCGCGTGGTGGAGGAGCTGCTGTGCGCGCTCGGCGTGCAGGCGGTGCAGGCCAGCGTGAGTACTGTGTGTTGTCCGCTCGAGGCGACGTAGCAGCGATGAGCGAGCTGCTGTCCGCGTGACGTCACTGGAGCGCGCGCGCAAGAGCTTCTACATCAGCGTCACCCACTTGAGCAACGAGCTGGGCGCTGACGCAGTGACGGAGATATGGCCGCGCGTGGTGGAGGAGCTGCTGTGCGCGCTCGGCGTGCAGGCGGTGCAGGCCAGCGTGAGTACTGTGTGTTGTCCGCTCGAGGCGACGTAGCAGCGATGAGCGAGCTGCTGTCCGCGTGACGTCACTGGAGCGCGCAAGAGCTTCTACATCAGCGTCACTCACCCACTTGAGCAACGAGCTGGGCGCTGACGCAGTGACGGAGATATGGCCGCGCGTGGTGGAGGAGCTGCTGTGCGCGCTCAGCGTGCAGGCGGTGCAGGCCAGCGTGAGTACTGTGTGTTGTCCGCTCTAGGCGACGTAGCAGCGATGAGCGGGCTGCTGTCCGCGTGACGTCACTGGAGCGCGCGCGCAAGGACGTCTACATCAGGATCCACCTCAGCAACGAGATAAAAAAAATTAAAACTTATATTATAACTATTTCAGGCAACAACAGCCCTAGAGACGCTGCTACGTCACGACGCGCGTCGCTCGAGCAGTGACGTCATCCACGCGCGCTGGGTGCGGCCGATAGTGGAGCACGTCGCCTCGCGCGAACTTCACTCCGCCGAGCTGCACATACTGGAGAACCTGCTGTCATTGGCCGCCCGGCTGGACCCCGGCGTGATGAACTATATGTAGGTATATGTACCTACACCAGAGGATACTAAGTTATTTTGGTCATATTGCCCGTCGCCTTCCAGATAACTTAGATAAGCTTATAGTTGTGGGTGGGTAAGGTGGAGGGGAAAAGACCACGCGGCCGATCGCCTAGCCGCTGGTCTGACCAAGTGAAGTCGCTCACGGGCCTTTCTCTCGCAACAGCCATTAGAAAGGCTGAAGACAGAAATGGATGGAGGGACATAGTTAAGATCATGACAAAAGAACTGCAGTGCGGACACGACTTTCAATAATGAAGACTGACGACCGACTACGTACCTACACCGGCGGAAACCGGAAACGCCGCTACAACTCGCTAGATTATAGCGCGCTTCGTTCAAGCTGTGACGTCATCCAAGCAAGTTGGGGATGGCTAACGTAGCGCACTTCGCCGTTCTACACTGTTTGCCATCACCAATAGGCTGTGGTTAACACGTAAGCCTTCGTGCCACGAGTGCGAGAGACACAACTATCAACGACCAACCAATAGAGCGCTTGGATCCTGTCTATAGAGGGGGAGCGAACATCATTTACGTATCTAACGAATCTTGCCAAGTTATTTGCCGGCAACTGTAACTAATGATACTTTCAGCCTACCCTACATAAAGACGGTTTGTTCTGGGGAAGTGGAGGACATATACAAGGATGTGAAACGCGTGCTGATGCTCCTGAGCGTGGCGCGCAAGGCCGGCGCGCTGGGCAAGCTCACGGAGGGCTCTCACGCTGCTGACAGGTGGAGAGACGTCATCAGCTACGAGGTTCTCAATATGGCCGCAGTCGACTTCAAACAAGAGGTGCTAAACATAATTATCTAAGGGCCGGTTACCACCAGTGCGGAGCGGAGCGGAGTTGTGTTTGAGTAACCAGTCAGAGTTCGTCATTTTGACATCTCTTCTCCCCTCAGTTTCGGAGACGTCATAATGAGAAAATCTGATTGGTTACTCAAATACAGCCCCGCTCCGCACTGGTGGAAACCGGGCCTAACACGAGTATCTCTAGACACGGAGAAATAAATGTTAATAATGATTATTATAAACGTGAAAATGCTGCCTTGTTGAAATGTTACCTTATCTACTCGATTTTATTGCGTTAAAAACTTTTTTAGGTATGTTGGGCATTTTCGAATATGACGTGTAAAATTCGCAATAATCACTAAATCTCACGTAATTATTTAAGTTTTCACTTCTGTCGGCACTCACGGAGTTCCCCGTCATTCTTTTGGGGAAAAATATATGGGAGTGAAATCTGTGATCATCACGTGATGAACCTATTAACCACGTGATGAAGCATCACTTGCTGCTGCTGCTTCACTGGTCAACAGTGTATGCAGCATGAGCGCGTCTTTCTACATTGGTCACTTGTCACTTTTGCCTATCTATATAGGAAAGACAAAAGCAGAGAGACGTATCTGGCCCTGCAGCGCTCCACAAAATATATCGGGTGCAGTGGACGTTTCAATTTAGAATTTGTTTCCAACGGGTGCAGTCGAAGTTGCAATTTCGAATTTGTTTCCAACGTGTGCAGTCGAAGTTTTTAATTTCGAATTTGTTTCCAACGGGTGCTGTCGAAGTGTCAATTTCGAAGTTGTTTCCAACGGGTGCAGTCGAAGTTTCAATTTCGAATTTGTTTCCAACAGGTGCAGTCGAAGTTTCAATTTCCAATTTGTTTCCAACGGGTGCAGTCGAAGTTTCAATTTCGAATTTGTTTCCAACGGGTGCAGTCGAAGTTTCAATTTCGAATTTGTTTCCAACGGGTGCAGTCGAAGTTTCAATTTCGAATTTGTTTCCAACGGGTGCAGCTGAAGTTTCAATTTCGAATTTGTTTCCAACGGGTGCAGTCGAAGTTTCAATTTCGAATTTGTTTCCAACGGGTGCAGTCGAAGTTTCAATTTCGAATTTGTTTCCAACGGGTGCAGTCGAAGTTTCAATTGCGAATTTGTTTCCAACGGGTGCAGTCGAAGTTTCAATTTCGAATTTGTTTCCAACGGGTGCAGTCGAAGTTTCAATTTCGAATTTGTTTCCAACGGGTGCAGTCGAAGTTTCAATTTCGAATTTGTTTCCAGATTCGAGTCTTGTCCATATCGCTGGTGGTGGAGTCGCCGAAGTCGACGGAGCCGTTTGCTCCGCGCGAACTGAGCTTCGTGCTGCACTTTGTGAAGTATAACATGAACTCGCAGAGCCCGCACTTCAGACAACTGCTGCTCTCCATTGTGAAGAAGGTAACAATCGATTTAGGTCATGCTTGTTTGGAAACTATAAATTAATAGTGTACCAAAATTAACGCTGCCAACGGGATTCGAACCCGTGACCACCACCTGTCGCGAGTGGACGCTCTTCCAACTGAGCTATGGTAGCGAATACCGCTGACACGATAATCTTGATACACACTGTTTTCCAGTCATAGGCCGACCGCGGAGCCATCTATTGGGAAACTACGGTTTCACCAACTCAAAGGCCCATATTACGAATAGAGCGAACTTTGAACGAGAGATGACTACCTTGCCCTTTTTACAAAGGGCAAAGGGCAAAGGGATTTTATAATTATACCTAGTGTGTGAAGCACTATAACAAAAAAGTAAATTGTTTGGAAACTGTTTCATTATTAATCATTATCCTATCCTACTTCGTACTAATATGTAAACGCAAAAGTTTGTAAGGATGGATGGATCTTTGTTATTGTTTTTAAGTATGGATGGATGGATCTTTGTTATTGTTTTTAAGTATGGATGGATGGATCTTTGTTATTCTTACTCGCCGCAACTACTGAACTGATTTGGCCGAAATTTGGAACATAGATAGCTTATTACCCGGATCAACACATAGGCTACTTTTTATCCCGGAAAAATCCTTGGTTCCCACGGGATTAGCGAAAAACCGATATTCACGCGGGCGGAGCCGCGGGCAACAGTTATCGAATATATAAATTTCTCGAGTCACCATATAACGGTGTTTGTAACAATACTCTTCTGAAAGTGCTCTGAAACAGCTAAGCTAATTTTTACGATTTTTTGAAGACGTTTAACCATTGACACTCTAAGTGAAAAATAATTTATATGGCAAAACGACGTTTGCTGAGTCAGCTAGTCACACAACATATTGATCGTCGTGTTCATACATTCTTAATGAGAGCCTAATTTCACGTAACGTATTCACCATTCTCAAAACAGTCCAAAGGCACAAGACTCCATATCTACCATGGAGGCCTTAGTTGTCTCTGAACTATCTCATAATTCCTATAGGTACTAATAGTTAATAATAGGGCAATTCCAACAACTGGAGAGTTTTACACGCTGGAAATTTCCAGTGCGACAATCACTAAGACTCCGGAAAATTGTACCAATTACCAAAATAGTTGCTATTTTGGTAATTGGTATATTTTGGTAATTGGTACAATTAAAATTACTAGACAGACATAAGCAAAGGAATTATTTTATACTAGCTGAGCCGAAATATTAATCTATAACTTCCAAATAATCGGCCCTAATTTTTCTTGTTTCAGTTTATTAAACGTTTGGAGAACAGTTACAAAGTTCTTGCTCGGGAAAATAGTACTAGTGCTACCGTTGATAAGGGCGAATATTACGTGCGATTCGTGCGTGACTTGCGCGCACTTTGTCTCCACGGTCTGGTGAAGGGAGCCAACTACAGTCGGCGCCATGTTGCCCTTCAAATACTGGCGTGGTTGGACCAGATGCAGGACGGACTCGGATCTCAGGATAGGTAATAGACATATACAACTCGGTTACAATATCTGTGGACCTCGCTGGAATGCGTACCCCCTTCCCGTTGTTTTCACCTCCCCGCGCTCGCCACGGCTTGATTGTTTTGCTCTCCATATCAGAGCGCTGACACGCCGTGACGTCATTGAGCCAGGTCCACAGATATTGTAACCGGGTTATACACACATAGATTTATTAACTATATACACAGGATCCGGCGAACCGCGCGGCAAAATGTTGCCAGTTTAATGGTGTCAAAAATGATTGTTTTTGTTAATGGTAATTTTATCGTAGTTCGTAAGAATTATGAGAGATGGCGCTCCTATTTGCTCTTATAAAAAAGTTTATATAAATTTTCAGATGGATACTAATAAATCCGGCATATTGTAAATAATATAAAGGGCTATATTAGCGGCCCAAACCCTTGGGAGCGATAATGAATTGCTCTGAATTTACTAACTTATTTAGTTTTTATATTTGTTGTTAAATGGTGACATAAAAGAATACCCGGCTGAAGTTGTGGGCTTCTTCTCAGCGGCAGGGCGCGTTTGCGAAGCCTCGTAAACTTAGTTTTAACTCGTGAAATAGTTATCATCATTATAAAGATTTTTTAATATGACTCGTCATAAGTGCCTTTGCCCTAAGCCTATATGAAATCAAAAGTGTACGTGGTATACTTTTATTGTGCTCGGGTTGGTTGGTTGATCCGATGTGACTGACACACTGCGTATGTCAATCAATCAATCAATCAATCAATCAATGTCGGCCAATGACTCAATGCTTTACAGGGCACGGTGTGTTCATGCAATACCTAGCACGAATAATGAGAAAGGACAGCTATGAGTGCGTGTATTGCATGGACCCCAACGATAACGCGGAACATACAGTCTTCCACTGTCCACGTTTTGCTTTGGAAAGAGAGAAGGTTGCCAAAGACTTAGATAGAGACATTTCTGTGGGAAACCTTGTTTCCCTTATGATACAAAGCCACTGGTAGGCTCATTCGGCAGGCACATCATTGCTTGGAGATAGGAGGTGGTTTTTTAGTCGGTAAGAGTCCGGCACAGCGTCCATGAGGATTTTTCCCCTCCTTAAAGAAAAAAAAAAAAAAAAAAAATCACGCCTGGCATGACGCATAGTGAAAACTTTTAGTATGAAAAAAAATTCAAAATTCAAAATTCAAAAAATTTTATTCTTTCACATAAGCGTAACTTACAGGCTCTTGCGAAACGTTAAGACTCTACCGCCTCGTTCGGAAAGTAGCACTGCACCGAGAAGAACGGGCAAGAAACTCGGCACTTGCTTTTTTTAAGAATAATATTTTTTACAATTTTGTTTTAAACAATATATCACATTATAATAAGCATCTTGTGAGCAGACGGAATATACACTTAGATCCAAGGGTCTTTGTCATTTAAAAATTCATTTATTGTATAGTAACCCTTACTTAGAAGATGATTTTTGACAGTTTGTCTGAACCTATGTATAGGTAGGTCCAAAACTGCCTTCGGGATCACGTTATAAAAGCGTATCTCAACCCCACAAAGGATTTTTGTACTCTGCGCAAGCGGTGTGACTCCGTGTCTGATTGGTCTATGACTTATGTCAATTCTTCGCTTATAAGTATTTATTTTGATGAACAAATGTAACATTACTGTATATGTACTGTGAGGCTACTGTAAGGATACCAATCTCCTTAAATTTGTCACGGAGAGATTCTCTAGACTTTAGTTTGTATATAGCCCTGACAGCCCTTTTCTGCAAAACGAAGATCGATTGAATGTCAGCAGCATTTCCCCATAGTAAGATCCCATAGGACATGATACTGTGGAAATAAGCGAAATAAACAAGCCTAGCTGTTTCTACATCGGTAAACTGCCTGATTTTTCTAACTGCATACGCAGCAGAGCTAAGTTTATCTGCCAGTGTCTTTATTTGAGCGCCCCACTGGAGTTTACAATCAAGGGTAACTCCTAGAAAAACTCCTAGAAAAACTGAAACTTTTAGTATTCTGATGATTTGTTTATATTACCTGTTGTAATCATTTGATAGTAGTACTTGTGCTTCTATGTCAGTTATTTATCGTCTGATAGTAGTTCTTGTACTGCTATGTCAGTTATTCAATATTCATGTCCTATGTCCAGGGTGTGGACCGAAGACGAGGTGGAAACTCTGTTGCAGCACCTTGAAGACAGCTATGAAGTCAACAAGGCGCTGGCGTTGCAACTGCTGACCAGCTGTCCGGACCGTCTGCTGAAGGTTCATACGTTTTTCACAATAATGGCTTTAGTCAGAGACGTTATTCAACTATTTTGCTATATTATTAATGACTAGCAATGCCCGCGGACTCCGTTGCGCGTTAGAAATACTTTGTCCCGGCCCGTAATACCCACAGTCCCTTCCCCCGCAGCGCTAAACGCGACGCAATCGGATGGATACTGCCTATACTTATACTTATACTTACCTACCTATCGGCCGCGCCGCGCCGGGGCAGCGCGACCGCACCTTTTTATTTTGCTAATATCTTTGAAGATATTTGTTTAAACTGTATAGAGGAAAGGGCATAAATATTCTACATTTCGTTCTAAAAACATATTATTTACAATGATATAAATTAATACCATATGGGCTAAATAAGCTTTACAAAAATTATTTATTTTTAACCACAATTTTAACACTAAAAGCAGTTATTGTGTGTTACCCGTAGGAGTTAGGCATATTTTGCTATCGCGGACTTTTTATAGAATTTGATAACGTTCTTTAATATTGTGAAACATTGTATTGTTCAATCCTCAATAGTTTCCGCAGCGCTCGCGATGAAAGCATTTTTTTTTTACGAATTGGATTACAATATTAAAGCTCAAGCTAAGATGCGTATTTAATTTTGGAAATTATTAGCCTATGACACTCCACAATAACGTAGCTTTCTATTGGTGAAAGAATTTTGACAATGGATTCAGTAGATCCAGAGATTACCCCTTACAACGTCACAAGCTCACAAACATCGTTACGTCTCTTTATAATATTAGTATAGAAGATATAGATAACAATGGAATACACGAAAAAGAAGGAAGGAAAAAGGATAAGACGTAGAAGATTTCTGTAATTGTCACTTTAGCTCAGTGAACCTTATACGAATTTACAGGAAAGAAAGTACAGCACAAGCCTGGAGTTTGAAGACGTTTTGACACAAGCTTCATCTGTCAAACCGACAGATTGCGTCAGTGCAGTGTACAAGCTGCGACTGCTACAGAGAAAATTGCCGCACAGCATTGTACAGGGTGAAGACAGGTGAGCGAATTGCCGTACATCAAGTGTAGGCAGATGAGCAAAGTGCCGTACATTAATATACAGGATGTTGACGTGTAAGCAAATTGCCGTACCTTAAGTAAGTAAGTAAGTAAGTAATTCTTTATTTGCTCAAAAACATGGTCAGAATAGGTGGAAGACCTTCATAAATATACATGTAGATATTTGAGCAAATAGCCTTACATCAATATAAAGAGTATAGACATGTAAGCAAATTGCCGTACATAAACATACAGAGTGTATAATATAAGGGAGCTAATTGCCTTACATCAATATTCCAAGTATAAGCATAAGGGCGAATTGTCATACATAAATATGTACATATACGAGGGTATAGGATATGTGAGCAAATTGCGGCACAAAACTTTGCGCATGGTGAAACGCATGGTCACTTTTTCACACGTATTTGAATCTTCTCACCTCCACTTCATAACTCAACTATGTATAATATTTTCTTGCAGCACAACCCCCAACAGAGTGAAGTTCGCGCTGTTGAACAGACTGCTGTCGGAGGCTCGGAGACAGCTGGGTGTGTGTCAACAGAGCATAGTGTACGGCGCTAGGAGCGCGCCCATGTACGGCGTACTGCATTGTATCGGACACACGCTGGAGCCGGGCGGGCCTTTGTGAGTATACCGAGCAGAGTGAAGTTCGCGCTGTTGAACAGACTGCTGTCGGAGGCTCGGAGACAGCTGAGTGTGTGTCAACAGAGCATAGTGTACGGCGCTAGGAGCGCGCCCATGTACGGCGTTCTGCATTGTATCGGACACACGCTGGAGCCGGGCGGGCCTTTGTGAGTATACCGAGCAGAGTGAAGTTCGCGCTGTTGAACAGACTGCTGTCGAAGGCTCGGAGACAGCTGAGTGTGTGTCAACAGAGCATAGTGTACGGCGCTAGGAGCGCGCCCATGTACGGCGTACTGCATTGTATCGGACACACGCTGGAGCCGGGCGGGCCTTTGTGATTATACCGAGCAGAGTGAAGTTTGCGCTGTTGAACAGACTGCTGTCGAAGGCTCGGAGACAGCTGAGTGTGTGTCAACAGAGCATAGTGTACGGCGCTAGGAGCGCGCCCATGTACGGCGTTCTGCATTGTATCGGACACACGCTGGAGCCGGGCGGGCCTTTGTGAGTATACCGAGCAGAGTGAAGTTCGCGCTGTTGAACAGACTGCTGTCGAAGGCTCGGAGACAGCTGAGTGTGTGTCAACAGAGCATAGTGTACGGCGCTAGGAGCGCGCCCATGTACGGCGTTCTGCATTGTATCGGACACACGCTGGAGCCGGGCGGGCCTTTGTGAGTATACCGAGCAGAGTGAAGTTCGCGCTGTTGAACAGACTGCTGTCGAAGGCTCGGAGACAGCTGAGTGTGTGTCAAGAGAGCATAGTGTACGGCGCTAGGAGCGCGCCCATGTACGGCGTTCTGCATTGTATCGGACACACGCTGGAGCCGGGCGGGCCTTTGTGAGTATACCGAGCAGAGTGAAGTTCGCGCTATTGAACAGACTGCTGTCGGAGGCTCGGAGACAGCTGAGTGTGTGTCAACAGAGCATAGTGTACGGCGCTAGGAGCGCGCCCATGTACGGCGTTCTGCATTGTATCGGACACACGCTGGAGCCGGGCGGGCCTTTGTGAGTATACCGAGCAGAGTGAAGTTCGCGCTGTTGAACAGACTGCTGTCGAAGGCTCGGAGACAGCTGAGTGTGTGTCAACAGAGCATAGTGTACGGCGCTAGGAGCGCGCCCATGTACGGCGTTCTGCATTGTATCGGACACACGCTCTAGCCGGGCGGGCTTTTGTGAGTATACCGAGCAGAGTGAAGTTCGCGCTGTTGAACAGACTGCTGTCGGAGGCTCGGAGACAGCTGAGTGTGTGTCAACAGAGCATAGTGTACGGCGCTAGGAGCGCGCCCATGTACGGCGTTCTGCATTGTATCGGACACACGCTGGAGCCGGGCGGGCCTTTGTGAGTATACCGAGCAGAGTGAAGTTCGCACTGTTGAACAGACTGCTGTCGAAGGCTCGGAGACAGCTGAGTGTGTGTCAACAGAGCATAGTGTACGGCGCTAGGAGCGCGCCCATGTACGGCGTTCTGCATTGTATCGGACACACGCTGGAGCCGGGCGGGCCTTTGTGAGTATACCGAGCAGAGTGAAGTTCGCGCTGTTGAACAGACTGCTGTCGGAGGCTCGGAGACAGCTGAGTGTGTCAACAGAGCATAGTGTACGGCGCTAGGAGCGCGCCCATGTACGGCGTTCTGCATTGTATCGGACACACGCTGGAGCCGGCCGGGACTTTGTGAGTATTCGCTATATTATGTTGTCATAATTTGACAGATCTTACAGTTATTGAGTCACTAGAGGCGCTGTCATCGCGCTCACAATACCGAACAGAGTGAAGTTCGCGCTGTTTTGCATTGACTGTTTAAATTCCACAAACATAATATTATTTTGTCTATCTTGACATATAAATTACCAGACAATTCGCCCCTACTTCGCACATTAAATCCCTTTGAAATTTCCTTCCTTATTCCTTGTCTACATCATCAAGGGAACCTCTATGAAAAATCACTTTGCGATGTCCAAGAGTTTGGGCTGAGTAATTATGGGTCCAGTGAGTGAATGAATAAATGAGGCATGAATAAAGATAATTGATAAGATAAAAAAAAAAAAAAAAAACATTTAATTCAACCTATCGATCATAATAATATGTTGTTAGTAATATATTTAAATACTAGCCTAATGTTAGTAAAACTTAAAACTATTTTAAAACTAAACCTTATATCTACTGCATTCCTGATTTGTCAGCACGTGTACACAAACGTGAAACGTGATAAGATTTAAACCACTGAAGAATAGTATAATGAACCAACCACTGAGGAAAGTTGAGTTTTTTTTTTTCAATTTGCAGCGGCATCCCACCGGATGAGTTGTCGGCGGTGCTGCAGTCGCTGGTGGCCACTTGCGTGCGGGTGTGCCGGTGCGCAGGCGCGGTGCTGGCGAGCGCGGCGCCCGAGGGACTCCTGCCCGAGGTCACGCCGCGGAGCGCCACCGCCGACCCCGCGCACGAGTGAGGATTGCTCGAAAGAAGTTCTCGTGTGTTGTGTATGTGTATAACCCGGTTACAATATCTGTGGACCTGGCGTCGATGACGTCACGTCGTGTCAGCGCTCTGATATGGTGCGCAAAACAATCAAGCCGGGGCGAGCGCGGGGAGGTGAAAGGAGAACGGGAAGGGGGTACGCATTCCAGCGAGGTCCACAGATATTTTAAACCGAGTTATATGTGTGTGTATCTGTGCGTGCGTGCGTGAGTACGTGTGTGCGTGAGTGCATGAGTGCGTGTGTGCGAGTGACAAAATCATTTGTGTAGTAAACCGTTAAAGAAAGTCTAAGGATTTTATTAAAATTGGCGATAATTGTGATTTTATTATAATGTTGCTAATGGTACTTTTTCAGAAGCATTCGTCTGGAGGACGGCGGTGAAGTCACCGCTCAGATGGTTTTGCTGTGCGCGTGGCGATCTGTGAAAGAGGTACCAGATACAAATCAATTCTTTAGCGTTTTAGCCGCGTTATACGGGTTTGATGGGATCAAGTGCCCTTTCGGTGTGATTGGGATCTCTTGACTTCCAAATAAAACTATAATAATAACTCACTAAACTGTATTTGCACAAAAAGAAATCACAATCAAAAAATGCGCGCGCGTAAAGACATATGCCGAGTGAATCACAAAAAACGTACTGACTGTCGTTGCTTTCATATCTACCTTCGGCGTGCCGTCCGAACGCGGTTTTTTGTGCGCCCGCGCACGGCCGCGGCTAATTTAATAAATATGCGTGTTAAGGTTTTATTCCTTAACAGGGTTCAAATCCTGCTGGATACCATTTTGTTAGGTTTTTAAAGTGAAAACTCCTTTAGCTGTTGTTTGGGCAAATTTAAAATGGGAAAAGACCATTGAACTCGTGACTCTGTTAGCTTTATTTAATTTTGTAATTGGCCTATGATCGTTGGACGAAATCTTTATCGGCAATCAGTTTACTAATTTTTAAATAAACCACCTAAATTACACAGTGTTGCAAGTTTTTCATAACCAAAGTTGATATAAATATCATCTTATAACTGTATGGGAGCCAGCGACTGTACCGATTTCAGTATAGTTCAGTGTATCGAAGATATGTTACAGTTCAATAATAATTTGTTAAATAAAAACGACAACAACGACTAAGGATTAATTTTTCTATCCCCAGATAATCTTTAACTAAGGAATAAATATGATGATTTGACAGATATTGTAAGACTCATTTCTCAGGTTGTTTGTCTGGCTATTGAAAAATCAGCCCTGACATTACTAATGTTTCAGGTGTCGCTAATACTCAGCACAGTGGTGAGTCAGATCTTGCAATACGACGAAATCGAACCCGCTACCCTCCGGTACGGCCTGGTCAAGAGTATCGGCGAGCTGTTCACATCTCTGCTGACGGAGACCAAGCACAGGGGCGCGTTCGAGCAGGTGTATGTTGGATTCACTCGGCTATTGACCAGGTAAACATTAAAACCAGTAAAAACGTTTTAAGACGTGTTGGGAGTAGTTTCAGATGGGAAAAAGCCATTGAACTCACGATTTTGTGACCGTAACCGACACCTCGTGACCTCACACTGTTACTGTAAACTTCTTTTTTTTAAGTGAAAACTTCTTTAGACGCGTTGGGCATTTTTATTGATGGGAAAAAACCATTGGTCTCGCGACACTGTTACCGTAACCGACACTTCACAATGTTATTGTAAAAGACACATCAAGTTTTCATTGAATTCAAGTTTTCATTGAAGCGCCTGCATATCATTTTTTTATGGTTCTGTACCTTAAAAGAAAAAAACCGACCTCTTATAAGATGACATTGTTGTCCGTCTGTCTACGTCTTTCACGACCCTTTTGTTTATTAATGAGATTGATAATGGACAAGATTACTGAAAATTAAAACGGCAGGGGGCGCTGTATATTTGACAAATGCCAAAAAACTAGAAAACAGTACAGTCTTTGGGTGAGTTGTCAAATTACTTATTGCGATATTTTGCAATTCAAAATAACTCAAAGAAATCTAGTTAGTTCGCTCAAGAAATCTAGTTTCAGCTTTACTTTCGGATTTCGACAAAAAGTTGCCAAAACTACAGTCCGACAAGGCGCTCTTGGCACTTGAAGGAGGGCGCTGTTGCAAAACAAAGGCAGCCATAAAATAAAATCTCCGCAATTTTACTTTAAAATAGTTTAAAAATTTTTAGTTTAAAATAGTAGTAAGTAAAAACAGCATAACATACAATAGTGATATACTGACAGAGCGAACTATCAAACAGTAGCACAAGATAGCGGTGTTAGTTCAGACTTTGGCCATGCGCCAAAATAGCTTTGTCGCACTGTATAGTCTGCGCTGACACTCGTGTAATCAAGGCAAGGCTGAAAGTTTGGTTTTGGTTTCTGCTGAAAATCTGTTTTGACGGACACTATTGATATTTTAATCCACGATGACGCGCCCCACTCTGTTAATATCTATAGATTATCACCAGTGCTCGAATTGGACCGGAACGCACCGGAACGGCGTTCCGGTTCGTGAAATCACCGTTCCGGTTCGTGAAATCAGCGTTCCGTTTCGTGAAAATTATTCTCAGAGCGTTCCGAACACTGGTTTTGAAATAATTGAGATCGTACATTTTATTGCAAAGTTGTGGCTCTTCCAATAGATAAAAAATACTTTCTCTTCATAGTTAAAAGACCTAATATTTAAAAAAAATGAATAGGAGTACTGTGAAGGGATAGCGTTCCGGTTCGTAAAAACGTCCAAAAAAATAATTGAAGCACTGAAGGTATAGCGTTCCGGTTCGTGAAAAAGTTCAATTCGACCACTGATTATCACAGTAAATTCATGTGTTCCAGTCTATGGCGCAGTCCGAACCCGGAATTCAACGAGCTACCTAAAGTGTGGCTGAGAGAACTGATGGCGGCGATAGAGAGCGGCGACAGCAACGGGCGGCTGTGTGCCACGCGCCGCAGTGCCGGACTGCCGTTCATGATACAGGTTCCATTCTACACGTATCTTACTGATTTTTTATAAGTGAAATATGTAGTTTGAAATGAAGGTAATCTCAGGCCAGGTCCACTTATCACGTGATCGAGAAACTACAGGTAGCCGTCTCGACTTACTAATTTCAGACGGCCGCCGTGCACCGCATACTTTGCTCGCGGTAGTCCTTGTACGGTCTATTTCACGCGCTGCGTGCGAGGCAACCTTAGTACGTCGAATGAGATAAAGTTACGCGATAGAAAGAGTCCACAACTTTGCGTTTGTTGCGTGTTCTTTTTCTCTAGTTCTAGTAGTGTAGTTCTCAGGCCGATCGTGCCTCTCTATCGTTTATTCTGTGCACTCGTTTGCACGCTAGAATCAGGCAGAACGTAATAAAGAGTCATGCTTTTTCGTGCGTGCAGTCAGTATTCATCAATTTATACAGCCAGCATTATCACAAAAAGACTTAAAATATTGTTACGTGCTGGGTTCGACGATTTGGAGAGTTTTTCTCCGTGGTGACTCTTGAGAAGACTTTATTCTGCATTTCCAGTATCCAATATCCCTGGTCTTCCAAGTGGTTCGCTTCCTGTTCGCTCTTGATCGCTGGCTTCGCTTGTTCGCTTTTCTCGTCCCTCGATCAGATTAAAGGCGCGGGCGCTCAAACGCGCTTATATACCCAGCCGAACGAATTCGCGACTATTCGAAACTTCGCTTGTTTATCAGAGGGGTAGAACCTTCTCGATCTCGTAGCTACCAGAAGTACATTGTCCATTGTTCGTAGAAGTCATTGACCTTGTTTCCAATTTAAAGTCAATAAGAGCAATAATGAACCCTATGCCGGTTGTAATAAGGTTCGTTCTAGTAGAAACGAGCCATTGTGAACCTTATTTTGTTTACAATAAGGTTTATCCGTAACAATATATTGTAAAGTATCATATGGTTCGGCCAAAAAAGAGATGTATCGTTATTCGTTAATGATATGTTTTACAGGCTCTAGTAATAACAGAATTGCAAGTGAAGGTCAACTCCAAAAGTTTTGACAGCTGCATGAGCACTCTCCTGCGGCTCGCGCGAAGTTCACCCTGCACGGAGACTCGCTGCCACTGCCTCAACATCCTGCGCGCTCTGTATCGGAACTCGCAGCTCGACGAAATAGTCGGCACTTATGTGGGTGAGGGACTGATGGTGGCGCTCCTGGGCTTCGAGAGCGGAACTTGGGTCGTAAGTACTCTGTTAAGGCCGCCATTAAAAAAATTATGTAGAACAAAAACATAAAAACCCATACTCTATTCCTAAGAAGTCAAAAAGAACTTTGAAAACTCACATTAATGCTACTTAAAATGTCGACCGCTAGTAAACTTCAAAGTATATTTTGAAGTAACTAGAAACAATCGCTGTATACAAACCGCAGCATATTGCTCTATCTCCACACAAGATAACTCAACAGTGTGTTCCACAAAGAGATTGGGGGGAACGACCATAGTAGCTCGCGAAATTCAAATGTTATTTAGTGTTTCCAAAATAATAGACTTACGGCAATGAGTTTAGCGAGCATAACATTTGTGCATCTAGATGTTAGTCAAAAACACTCACTTACTTCATACTGGTTGTTATACTCGCAAAATCAATTGCCTTCTATGTATAATAGCCTATTGCCTAACTATTTGCGAAGTAAATCAAATTTGAATTTCTTAATCTCTTTGTGGAACATACTGTTGAGTTATCTTGTGTGGAGATGGAGCGATGTTCCTTGGTTTGTATACAGTCATCGACGGCCTAATATAGCCGATCCCTCTTAACGTGTTTTCTTTATAAACAATGCTATTTTAAGATTGGAAGTCTTCCGTAGCCCGCAGAAGTACTCTCTAAGTACTCTCTAAGCAGCACTTTGGCAGCTGTTTGGTAGGTGTTGGTTGATGGTCAGCAGTAATAAAACTCGCGGTTGAATCAGAAGGTCAGAGAATTATATTGAATTATACTGGATCAAATTGGATTATAATGGATCATGTCATATGTACAAACTTAGCCTATTTTTATTTAACTACTTTCTATTCTACCAACTAGTATGTGGGGAAGTAATATTTCTCGCTGTACTATAGCACGCGTTGCGGTGACGCTTGCGGGAGGTACGCATGCTGAGACGTTGCTGGCTCGTGGCGGCTGCGCACGCGGGGAGAGGTTATATAAATATGCCCGAACTAAATATAAAATAGCGCGCGCACGCGCGCGGATCTTCAGTCGCAGGTAGAGATGGGCGTTTTTGTTATTTTTCACCATCGTTGCGCAACGTTGTTTCGATACCGTCACCCGTTGTTAACATCGTTGTTTCTGACAACGGTGTTCGACGTCCAGCTAGCGTATTAGTAACATGTTCTGTTGACGTTGTCATAAACGTTGTTATATATTGAAATGCGATGCCATCGAACTTCAACATAATGGAAGATATTTAAGGAAATAATAATAAAAGTGTTGATGCAACTAAATGGACAAAATATTTTTTGTAGATAATTTAAATTATGCTTATTATGTACATAAAGAGAAATAATTATTTAGATAAAAAATATGATCGAGCGCGAACTATAAACTTCGTGTTCCGTAATGAAAAAATCAAAACAAACGTGACTTTGAAACGTAGCTTTGAAACAACTATAACGTTCGGCCAACGTTCGGCTGCCACGTTCGTACGACATCGGTCGTTGTCGGTCACTTGTCGGTTATTGCCTCTAGTCTCTACTGTTGTCACTTGTCTGTGTGCTCGGCACATTGAATTTCGGTGTTACCGGTGTTACTCCCAACGGATGGGAGTCCCATCCGTTGTTCTACATTTTGGCAACGGATGCCATCATCATATAGTGACATCGTTGGTCAACAACGTTCTTTTAAAGACGCCCATCTCTAGTCGCAGGCGGTCGGCGAAGGGTGACGTACGTGGACGCCGAGGCGTGATGCGATGATGTAGTGCTGTAGGTATGGCAGCTACCGTTATTGTTGTTCTTGCAGGAGCGCAACTCGGCCACGCTGCTGTTCAGCGCGCTGGTGGTGCGCGTGTTCGGCGTGCAGCGCTCGCGGGACTCGGAGAAGCTCTGCGTGAGGAACCGGATGACCGGCCGGATATTCTTCCTGCGATACCCGCGGCTGTACGACTTTATGCTTGTGAGTTTGACTCAGGTTGAATGACCTTCACGTTTACCCGCCAAATTCAATTTTTATTAAACTTTACAGGGCAGCCATTTTAAAGTTCTACTTTCGTTTTTTTGACATAACTTTTTTATTTCTTAACCTTTAATTATGAAATTTAGCATACCAAAAAATGATAGGGTTTGTTTTAAAATGTAACAGAAATAACAACTTAAATTTATAAATTATAGTTTTCCAGAAAAATCACATGCTTCATTTTACTTCGGAGCTAACAAGGTCGCAAAGTACTATCCGACATTGTTCTACGGAAAGTTAGTGTTCGAATTATGACGGATGTTACTTTCCGATCATATTCTGTGGACTTTACTGAGAAAAATTTTTGCGATTCGTTCGTTAATACGACACTAGGGTAAGGTAAATTGCGGAAATAAATAAATAAATATATTATATCAGGACATTACACACACCGCAATCTAGCCCCAAATGGTAGTACTCATATCACCTTCACAAGTGTATATTAAAATCGAGTAATTTGAGTTACGTAATACGTACGTCAATACTTTATTTTTTTTATTGTACCACCTACCTCATATTTTCCAATAGCCGCTTCTTACCCCGATGGTTGCCTGGAAGAGATCGCTGTGTAGCGATAAGGCAGACATATTGTACATTTGTTTTTCTGGTTATTTTATTTGTTTTTTCTTTCTTCTTGTAATGGTGTACAATAAAGTATTTTCTATGTATCTATCTTTCTATCTACTTTTAAGCAAAGTGTATTATTTATTTATACATCTTTATTGCACACACTTAAAATACAGAAAGGCAAACACATGTGTGTTGGTGTTACAAGTAGTTACTTGCAGGGAGATGGCAAGTTAAGCAATTTGTTATGTAGTGCATCACGTTTATGACTAGTAGGCGTTATGACTTGCTCATAAAGTGGCTCTGATTTCACCGCAATTAGGCACATAATGACACCTATAAATAATCGCAAACTATGACTTTTTCATTACTATTTTGCTATTATTCACTAGTGAGTAAGACAGTTTTTTCAACACATTTTCTCGTCGCAAACTGTGACTTTTTATTATTCACTAGTGAGTTAGACAGTTTTTTTTTAATTTTATCTAAGTACTAAATAATATTTTATTTTTAGTATTATTTTATTCACAAGGGTATTGAAAAACGTCGTATGATACACGTGAGTATTGATAATTACCGTCCTCGGCTATCTTATAAGACCCTCACCTAACGGCTCGGGACTCAATGGCGCCTCAGCAGTAATCACTAACTTTACTCACTTGTACCATAAACTACTATTAAACATTTCAAGCTACTATAGTATCAAAAAAACTGATCTACGGAAATTATCAAATTACATAATGTACCCAATTAATTTTCAGAACAAACTAAAGCAAGTAAGCGACGACGGTAAAGAACAGCTGCTGCACCCGTCGCTGTATCCGATCTTGCTGCTGCTGGCCAGACTATATCCCTCCTCGCTGGAGGGGACTGTGTCCAATTTGAAGGTAATCTACTTATATATCAGCGTGAACTTGCTCTCTCACGGAATACATAATAGTACCTCACGGTACAGAAAGCTCACTCCGCAAGATGATTAAAAAAATAGCGACTCTAGCACTAACACAAAAAATACAATTCAGTTCGCAGGCCACGCCTCCGGAAAGAACACGCAACAAACGCAAAGTTGTGGTCTCTTTCTATCGCGTAACTTTATCTCATTCGACGTACTAGGGTTGCCTCGCACGTAGCGCATGAGATAGACCGTACAAGAGCAAAGTATCCGGCGCGTGGCGGCCGTCTGAAATTAGTACGTCGAGACGGCTACCTGTAGTTTTTCGATCACGAGATGAGTGGACCTGGCCTGGCTCGGTATGAAACTACAATTTCAAAACGTGGGACACACACATCACTTGAGGTGAATGTCTTGTTCCTCTCGTATTTACTTGATGTCATAGATCACCAAGATACGTTACGTTCATAGTAAATTGCGTTTTAAACATGCCGACATGCCACTCACTGATAAGTGATAAATAGAACAAAAGATACGAAACAGCACGCAAACGAAAGAGACAACAATAATGCTTCCGCTCGACGCAGACTAACTACGAAACTTACAATTTTGTAGGATTTTTGAGTCTTCACAACGCGCGCGCTTGTCACATATCTGCTCCTTTTTATATGATACTAGCTTTTGCCCGCGGCTTCGCCCGCGTGAATTTCGAGATTTTTAAAAATCCTTTTTAGTGGATGTTTGTCATCAGAGCTATCTTACTATCTTTAGGCTATATTGCCGCGCCGCGGTTTCAAAAAAAGATGATGGTGATGGAAAATTGTAATAATGATGGTAGTAAGTATTTATTTTTTCGCGCATTCATAAATGCCGCTTCCCCGTCCCGCCCGCAGTCGCCCGGCCGCGCCGAAACGCCTAGTATCGGGCACTCGGGGTTCACTATTTTGGCGATAATGGCTTACACATAAGAGTTGGATATATGCTATCGCGGGCTTTTTTGTAGAACTATTTAAGATAAATATTTCCATCATACATTATATACATGTAACTCCAACGGTTTTCGCGGCGTACGTCAGTAAAGGTCGCAGATTGCAATTTTTTCCTATTTACGTGACACTTATCGTTATATATTTTGGATAATTCACACTATATCTTTATAAATAATAGCCTATGTGTTATTCTGATGTGTAAGCTATATTGTTGTAAAGTTTCATCAAAATCCATTCAGTAGTTTTTTCGTGAAAGAGTAACAAACATACATCCACACATTATTACAAACTTTCACGTTTATAATATTAGTAGGATAGGATTAGTAGGATTACTAGCTGACCTGGCAAACGTTGTTTTGCCCTTAGGGGTAATAAAAAATAGATAAATTGAGATTTAAACTATCCTATCTCTCAAGTTGGATCGAACTGCACATGGTGTGCGAATTTTATTATAATCGGTTAAGTGGTTTAGGAGCCCATTGAGGACAAACATTGTGACACGAGATTTATATATATTAAGATATATCATTGCTTCATGTAAAAAAAACTTGTTGTACAGCTGGCGACGTTCGTGCCGCTCGTGGTGCGCTGCGCGGGCGCGGCCACGCTGCACACGCGGCGCCTGGCCGCCAACGCCGTCGCGCCGCTCGTGCCGCCCGACAGGTGAGTGCAGTGACACTAGCTGTCATCGTCAAACACCAATCTCTGTCTTCCACGTACACGCCACAACAACTGCCTCTTACTATTATAGTAGGGGATCCCAAGTAAGGTCGACCTTCACCGAGCTGCTTATTGGATGAAAACTATTTTATATCCAATTAAATATGTCAATAAATATATCGCAAGTTGGTTGCCTAAAAAATTTCAGTCCAGGGTATGATTAATTAAGAATTAAAAAAAAAACCATCGTAACATGAACTCCGCTTTGTTAGAGTTCCGTTGACATCTTAGTTCAAATTAGATTGGATGAGCGATTCAGGTCGCAAATTGCAATTGTGCTTATTTACCTACGATTTTATTATCCGTTAACTTTCTTTTGCCAAAAAATATAGAGCAGAAATACTTTCCTCAGCCAGGAAATTATTTCTGGCAAAAAGCACTATTTATAACATCCAATCCAATTTGAACTACGATGTCAACTAAACTGTAACAAATAGGAGTCCATGTTACAATGGTTTTTTTTTAAATTCGTAATTAATCATACCCTGGACTGAAATTTTTTAGGCAACCCACTTGCGATATATTTATTGACATATTTAATTGGATATTAAATAGTTTTCATCCAATAAGCAGCTCGGTGAAGGTCGTTGTATGGCGGGATCTTAGACCATTACTTTGTTTAAGATATTATGTAACGGGTATATACCACGATATACATACTTCAGTGTAAGATTCTGCCCCCTGTAATTACGACCTGTGTGACTAGGTCGAAATAATGGAGATGGATGAAAAAATTCACTTCATTCATCGTTCATTGTGCGATTTGGTATTTCCAAATTCCCGTGGAAACCATGACTTTTGCTAGATAAATATATTCAGGATATTAAAATCTCTATTCCAAATTTCAGCCAAATCGGTTAAGCAATTGTTGCGTCATGTTATGTGAAGGAACCCACACAAGCTAGGATTTGTGGCGTAGAGAACACATACACAAACTTTCGCTGTCTTTTATAGTTAACGAGAGCAGACGAGCGGGCGCGCGGGTCACCTGATGGTAAGCGATCACCGCCGCCCATGGACATTTGCAGCACCAGAGGAACTGCAAATTCATTTCCGGCTTTTAAGAAATTTGTTTATCCGCCCCTTGAATAACCCCATGTTATAGTTTTGACGGAACACTCTTGCTGATAGGTGGTTCCATGGTGGCTTTTATAATATTAATTAGATTCATTCATCTTTCAGATATATCCCGCACGTTGAGGGCATGGTCGAGCTGTTATGTGACGCGAGTGTAAAGAGAAACTTCTGCCACGGGATACTTTTGCAGGTGTCTTCTATGATGACGTGTTTTATGTTATTGTACCTATTTAACACAAGCTATTGCTTACTTTGGGGCTAGGTTGCGATGTGCTTGAGGTTGCTTGATATATTTATTAATATAATGAATATATGAAAAGTTGAATTTAGTAAAACAGTGACAGCGTAATACCGTTTGTCTACCGTAGCGGTGACCAAGAGGTCTCTTTCTCCCATTTAAACCCCAACACCAGGCGCCATCTCACAAAAAAATAACCATTTTAAAGACCTTCACTCATTGTAACATGTTCCAGGTTTTAAAACTGCTGGACAGTCGACCGGAGAATCTCGCAATCGGCGAAAAATCTCAACAAAACTTGAGGCATTTATTCGTCAAGTCGCTGTGGATCCTGGCGCAGTGCTCACACGCCGCGCCCTGCCACGTCATCGCTGATGACTACATCAAGATCATTAATGTACTTATATGGAAGTGAGTATCTAAACAAAATGTACTTTAGTATTTATTTACTAGCTCATATAGACCATTGAATAAACATATTTAAGGGTCAGCAGAAGGCTCAGAGTCACTCAGCGGGCGATGGAGAGAGCTATGCTCGGAGTTTCTCTGCGGGATCAAATCAGAAATGAGGAGATCCGTAGACGAAAGTCACCGACATAGCTCAACGTATCGCGAAGCTGAAGTGGCAATGGGCGGGCGCGGGACACATAGCATGTAGGACCGACGGACGGGAATGGCGACCCCGTACGGGTAAGCGCAGTGTTGGCAGGCCTCCGACCAGATGGACTGACGACATTAAAAGGGTCGCGGGAAGGCGCTGGATACAGTTAGCGCAGGACCGTGCGGGCTGGAAATCATTGCAGGAGGCCTTTGTCCAGCAGTGGACGTCCGTCGGCTGAAACGAACGAAGGGTCAGCACTTACTGACGTCATGCATACAATGATAAATTTTTGGCTACAACATACGTTACATCTTTCCCGTCCTCTTAGCGTAGCGTATTTCGTCATTGATATAGACACTTATGACGAAACAATATCTCTATAATGGTTGATAACTATTTCACGACCTTAAACTATGGTTACAAGGGTTCGCTAACGCGCCCTGCCACTGAGAAGAAGCCCACAATAAACTCAGCTGGTACTCGTAGTTATTACCATTTAACAAAAATATTAAATCGTCTAAATATTAAATAGGCTATTAATTATCATCAGTTGCTTTACATCTCTTTGCAGATTCGATTCATTGCTGGAAGACACATTCATTAACGAAATCCAAAAATATTTGAACATCCTGATATTCAACATACCTGAATCCAAAATAAACCCCGGAAGGGAACTATGTTTATCCAATGCAGTTTACTTATACCTCATAGTGTGCAACAAATATAATAACGTAAGTGAAATGCGTCGGTTTGTGTATCAATGTCTGTCGCATCCGATGTACGAAGTAGTTCTAGCGATGTTGAATTATTTACTGATACTTCACGGAAAGTTGGATATCGAAAATCCATTACAGCAACATTTGTATGAAATTTCTAAAGCAAATGTTAAAGATTTAGAAAGAGAGTCAAAGTATAATAAAATATTAGAGGAGAATGAAGTGGAATTTCCAAGTGAAAATACTGAGGTAGAGAATAACAGTATAGTTTTAAATACTCTAAAAGAAGAGACCAAATACATAGAGGTATTATGCAATATTCTCAAAAGTAGCAAATATTTGGAATGCACCCAAAAATGTTTGAGACTTATTACTTTAGAACCTATTACGCAAATAAATATTGTGAAAGCTAAAGATGGATGCAATAATGATATCAAAGATACTAAAAAAGATGAAACGAGATTAGATAGTGAAATAGATGTTGTAAAATATAATAAAAAATTAAGAGCTCAAACAGGCATTATAAAAGACAAAGACAAAGAATTAAATAGTGAATTGAATCATACTCAAAATACAACAATTCCTGACGATATCATAATGGATAAACTAATTGATTACATAGAAAATGAACATGAAAATTTGACGCATATTTACTTAGCCAGCTTTTGCAATTTTTTGACCTCAAGAATAGAAGAACATCAAATTAAATCAGAAAAACTACTGGATGCACTGAGGGTAATTTTCACTTACAGTTTGTCAGATAATGATTGTGAAACAAGAAATGTAGTTGTGGATTTTTTGGAGAAGAATTTAGAGAAGCTACTTTCTCGGGTGTATTTGGAACAGTTGAGTGAGGAAGATCAATGTAAGTTTCATGTTTTGATTTTAACTCTACAAACAAAATTTTTATTTAATAATTTTTAATTTATTACTTTAAAAAACTTTCTTTATTTAAGGCGGCTCCACCCGGTCGCGTTTCCAGGCAAAACAGTTGTTTGTAGATGCTGCAAGTTTATATACGCTCGAAATTACTCTAAATTTGAGATTTTCTAAGCACAGATTTTATTTCTAAGGGTCATAACTTTCGAACGTACTCTAATTTTTAAAATTCATTTAACTTCGAGGCTGGATAGTTCTAAAATAAAGCGATATTCAAAAGACAACAATAAGATAACAATTATTTAAGTAATTATTTTGTGTGAAAATGCGAGCTGCTTACACGGGCTTAAGAAAGACGGAATAAAAATTTTTGTAATTTTTCAGTCGAATTCAAAGCAACGTCATGGGCCACTGCGGTCACAATGCTAGAAGACGAAGACGAGTCGATCCGCAGCCGAGCATCCCGCGTCATCACCAACCTGCCATCATCATCACAGCTTCATCACCATCACGTGGTACCGAGCAAAGCAGCAGATGTTTTGCTGGAGATGGTGCAGAATGATGAGAAGCATGCTGTGCAGTTGTTGAGCGTGCTCGCTTTGCTGGACTTCAGAGCCGAAGTGTGTATGACCGACGAGGCTAATGATGAGGTTAGTGCCCTGTAGTCTTACCATATGACACATTTGCGACTGTCGCAGAAACCATTTGAGCGCCAAAATAAATGAAATTCAAAATTATTTTTCAATTTATTTCCATTATAGCGATTGACGGATTTCTGTGACGAACGCAAATATGTCGTATGGCTACAACCGTTGGCTACAACTGTGTTGATACTTTTTTTATAAGAATCACGATCTATCACAAATTTTATTGAGATAGACCGTGATCCTTATTCTGTATCTCTGATCCCAGTGATAATTCATTTAGTGACTTTCAACGAGCTTATTTGACATATATTTTTTGTCCATTGAAGGTTGGCTACAAAATCTTACTTTCATTTCACTTAATAAGTTTTTGGTATCAACACAAAAAACAAAGTGAAGTTTGCGATTCGGTAAGAAAAGTAATTTTTATGGTTTTACTCGTTCTATAGTAGTACGGAGCCCTCGGTGCGCGAGTCCGACTCGCACTTGGCCGGTTTTATTATTTTAAGAGATAAGATTATTATTAATCCACTGAAATCAAGGTCATAAATCATTTTGAACTAAAATCTAATAACTTCTATTTCTATTACCAGTGTCGAGTGTTCGATCAAAACGAGAGATACAACGTCAACCTCGAGGAAACTATACTATCGCGCGCCTGCGCACGCGCACTCAGGGCATCGGCGAACACTGCATCAAACTCGCGTATCAAAACTAGCATTATTTCTGTCCCGTACAGACGGACGTTTGACAGGCTGTGTGGCGATAATATTGCTGCTTACACGAAACTGGTTAACGGTGAAAAAGTCATCGATATAAATCCGAAAGTCGAAATTTTTTATAATACGTTACTTGTGTGAACATTGTTGCAATTATTGTTTTACTGCCATCTCAGAATCACTTAAACTTCGTTTTACAGTGTGCAAGAGTTGCAATTAGAGTTAAAACTTAGTATTTAAGACCCTAACTGTATTATTTATAACTTGTTTTAATTGCCAAATAAATAAATAAATAAATAAATTAAACCCACTCCTTTGAGAAAATTATGGTAGTTTATCTGGCTTCATTGTTACTTCCATAGGGTATTTATAAACATACTACTTACTGTATAAAATTAAGATTAGATGTAAGTTTTTTTACTAGATTAATGTTTTAGTACTAAATATAGTAGAATTATTATATATAATGTTAAGTTTAGAAAATTCTTTTTATATACTGTAAATTAGCTTCTTATAAGGAAAAGCAATAATAATGAAATTGTTTCTATACAATATTTTTATTAACAAATAAATGATTTCTATACTCAAATTGTCTTATTCCACTAAACGAAAACATTACTCACTAAGAATAATCACTTAAAGTGCAATATATGTACATTTTGCTATCTAAATTCAAAGCATACAAGGACTTGTGGGTCAACAACGAATCAAAGAACATATTATTATGTGCAAAATTAACATCACATATTTGACATCAATGCCTGCTCCGCACAATAACCATACTATGTCCACAGCTACAGCTTATCAGGGAGGCGGTTCAGGAGTCAGGAGTCGTAGATGTAATCACACTAACTAGTAAAGTGGGTAAATAAAAAAGTTAGCAACTTCCTGATAAAGGCGAAGCAACATGGTATGAAACAATCGTGATACTTAGAACGATTTCCCAAAAGCCATTTGTAAGAAACGATTATAAGATTTCAAAGTCTAAATATTAAAACAAATAAATTATAATTTTGTATGGAATTTATATTTCCACTTTAAAGTTTGTTAAAAGTATCGAAATACAGCAGTGGACTTAAGCCATGTGGACTTTTAATTGCATCATAATATTTGAGTGGAAGCTATTTTCATTGTTTAAAACTAATTTTCCAAAAACTGTCAACTCTGGACTCTTCCTAATTGCTTGGAGTTATAATTTGATGAGATTTCAACCATGGATTGTTTCATTCCTCCTCTCTATGTCTGCTTCACCTCTTTGTAAATGTTCCAATGTTTAAAAATCTTGACCACATCCTCTACAGTCTACACAATATTTTACAATATTCACACATACACTACACAACTAATTTTACACACACACACTCAAATAAGTTTATTCCTTCGTATCCTATAAACTTCTCGTGCTGTTTGACTGTTTTTGAACTTCATTTCACTCTTTTTCTCTTTGCTATTCACTTCATTTACAGTCGCTTCCGTTATTCTATCAGTCTTTTTGTATTTCTCCATTTTCGACCTTATCCCTTGCACTAAGGGTTCGGAATCAGCAGTATCATTGAACAAGTCTTTAACTGACACTAATCTATGAGAATTTCCGACTCTCAGTAACTTCTTTAATCCTCTAGAAGCTTTTTGTTCTATGAGACCCAATATGCCCCAATCATCTGTCTTATGGCCATCCATGCAGGATTCGAGATGCCAAGCAGCATTTCTGACTTCTAGTCGTAACCTTTCACATTCTTCGTAGCTGACGTTTCTACTGACGTTCAGGGCTTGTTCCAGTGGGTTGACTATATATATCGGGTGGGAATTAGGTTTCCTGATCGGTCTACCCTCGTTTATTGATATAGCCTTGTCTTGGAAGTCAAACTGTGAGTAAAACTCGAAGAATTTGAAGAGCAAAGTGTGCAAGTCGTCGTCGTTTTGTGCGTACGAGTCTGCGGGTAGCCTGTTGAGGTCTCGCAGGAACGTGCAGTTGAGATTCTCTTCCGCCACTCTGATGTCCTCTTTACCTGTAGAACAAATGGAGTATTGTAAAAAATGCTTAGAGAGCATGTACAAATCCAAAATGACGACGATGATCAATGACCTGATTATCCTATACCTTTAAACGAGCAATTCTTGTATATATATTTCTATATAATCTGGATCTCGTAAACGGCTCGAACGATTTTCATGAAATTTAGCATACAGGGGGTTTTGGGGGCAATAAATCGATCTAGCTAGGATTCATTTTTAGAAAATGTCGAATTTAGCAAACAAAAATAAAAATTTGACTCCTGCTGCCATCTATTGGCCACCGAGCGAAGCTCGGTCACCCAGATATTCTGTCTTTATGCCGGCTATACACCATCCTTCCTTCGTCCAATCGGCATGAATGACGCTGCGATTGGTTCAGTTATAACTGACTGTGCGTGTGCGTGAAAGATAGGCATGATAGTTATACTTAGAATAGACTTCATCCCATTTTAAAATTAATTTACAAGTCTAATGCTTTACCGGCCACATTGAGGGTCAGAGCGTCTTCCATAGAAACTTGTATGATATAGACTTGTATGGTATCGCAAAACTTCATTGCTGTAATGAAGTTAGCTGCGATACTTGTAACCGGCGTATGTGACAACTCACCAGCCAAGTTCACAAGATACTTCAAGCTCGGCAGCAGCGGGCCGGTGGTCTCCTGCTGCAGGAAGAACAGCACCAGCAGCGTGAGCGGGAAGTTGGTGAGCCAGCGGCCGGGGTGCGCGTTGGTCAGCGACACGGCGCGCGCCCAGCGCCGCACCGCGCACGTGAGCGGCCGCACGCGCGGGTCCAGCGCGCCCAGCTGCCAGAGGAGCTCCGACATGTACACTCCTGACCTGTGAGATCACTTACCTCTATTAGTAGGGGATCCCAAGTAAGGTCGATCTTCACAGAGCTGTTTATTGGATGAAAACTATTTTATATCCAATTAAATATGTCAATAAATATATCGCAAGTGGGTTGCCTAAAAAATTTCAGTCCAGGATATGATTAATTAAGAATTTAAAAAAAATCCATTGTAACATGAACTCCTATTTGTTAGAGTTCCGTTGACATCTTAGTTCAAATTAGATTGGATGAGCGATTCAGGTCGCAAATTGCAATTGTGCTTATTTACCTACGATTTTATTATCTGTTAACTTTCTTTTGCCAAAAAATATAGAGCAGAAATACTTTCCTCAGCCAGAAAAGTATTTCTGGCAAAAAGCACTATTTATAACATCCAATCTAATTTGAACTACGATGTCAACTAAACTGTAACAAATAGGAGTCCATGTTACGATGGTTTTTTTTTTTAATTCTTAATTAATCATACCCTGGACTGAAATTTTTTAGGCAACTTACTTGCGATATATTTATTGACATATTAAATTGGATATAAAATAATTTTCATCCAATAAACAGCTCGGTGAAGGTCGTTGTATAGCGGGATCCTAGACTATATAGTTCAAGTAGAAACAAACAGCCCCAAACTTGGGACATCTAACTAATATGCCGCAGTTCGCTTACTGCGGAAATGGGGACACAAAATAAGGGGGAGCTAAAGCAGGTTAACATTAGGTCAGTTCGCGGCTTCAGCATTGGCGCCAAGAACTGTCTCACTCAGTTTACATGTAGACAGTAGTCCTGATTCATTTACGGTGTCTAAACTTTATTCAAGTCAAAAGGAAAAAATATATTCTCAAAAACGGTAGAATTTAATACGATATCATTTTTTTTGCGATAATTTTCCTATCAGATGTTACAGGAGTTGACAGAAATTGCACCAATCTTAATATTTCTGTGTAGTTTAATTTTCGCGATATTTTTGCTGTTTCAGACACAATGCTGCAAACACAGTGTCAGCGACTGACTTAATTATTGCAGACTTGGTCGTTTAGGCGAGGTCTATCTCGTTGGTGCGGTTGGAAATTTAGTCCATAGCTTTGGAATGGGACTCACGTATTATTACAGCAAAGATCGCAGTCCACATCGGCGAGGTCGTGCGAGTATTTCACAATAGGAACTCTGGCATTAAGTATCTTCTGCACCCTGGAAGCGCCGGGCACCCTCAGCTCCAGCAGAGCTCCCACCAGCTCCATGTGCCTCTGCCACGGACTCCGCCCGCCTTCAGATTTCTTCTCTTGGTACACTAGCCGGTGGTTTGGTAATGTCTAAAAAATTCTTCAATTAAATGTACATTTCTATATTATACAAACTTTATATCAGCTTGATAACAACAAATCCTTGACTCTGGATAGTTGAATAAAAATGTACAGATTCATAAATGTTTCATTGGAAAATGGGGATGTAGTATTTTATCTACTGGAATAAAGAAAACTGCAATTACTAAATAAATTTTAAAATTGCTATGTATTTTTACACTATACAAGTTAGCACTTGACTGCGATCTCACCTGATGATAAGTGATGATGCAGCCGAAGATGTTATTGTACTAACTTGGAAGAGGTACGTAAATTTACTCCAACGGTTTGGACACAGCATCGCACCAGAATGCTAAATCGCTTGGCAGTGCGTCTTTGCTGCTATCTATGTCAAGTTGAATCATAAAAAGCTAATTTTAAAATATTTTATTAATCTGTTTAAAAGCACAATGCACAATTTCCATGAAAATTGTATACATTAAATTTATATTAAAATTAGTTTTCAATGATAATTAAATTTAAAATTGTAGGCATGGTAGTTTATAATCTTTTTCTTCTTTCATTCTGTTGCAATCCCAAGTGGCTTTAAATAATAATTTTTTGTCAGAAGATGTTGAAAATTTAAATCTTCAAATGTTGGCTGTTAACTGTAAGCAGCAAGTAGTATGATACAACTCACCATGTTCTCAGTCAAAGTGTTAGTTAGAACAAGATCTAGATCACTGCCCATCTTGCCAAAACCATTCACAGAGGAGCCAAAGGGCTGCACTCTGACGTTAGCATACAAACTGCTGAATATCATCTCCAACTGAAAGTAAACAAGGAATAAGCAATAATGTACTCAACGACGGGCATCTTTTTAAGTACATTCACTGTGACATTGCAAATATTCATTGAATTCCACTTATGTTCATTTCACCATTAGTGAAAACAAGTTTTTAGACAATCCCACAGGAACCATAGATTTTTACAGGATAAACCTGTGACATTAGGTATAATCTATCTTTTTTCCAAATACAAAAACATACAAAATCCACCTTTATAATATTAGAGTGCAAAAATAAGTCATCTGACCCTTGCCTTTTAAAATAATAAATAGTATAACTTAGTATGTTGTTTCATTAAAAAGTGGCTGTCTTTTACGTGAGTGTACTGGAATATATGGATACCAATACAAACCAACACAGTTAAGTAATTAAATAAGTTACAGAGATGTCTTGATATATTAGCTTCATTTACAAAGAAACATTATTTAAAATTCACCTGTCTGGCTACAATATATCTCAGCCTCACACCTATATCATTGAGCATGGTCCTGTCATACAGCATATGTATCTGATCCGAGACTGTCTCACAGCTGGACAGTTCTTCCAGCAGCACTTCCTCGTTGACACTCAAGCTGCCATCTTTGACAGCCAGTTGTTTGTCACTGGACGGATACTGCTCCTTGACACCCGATGTTGCTCTGAACCAGAGGAATGGTGACTGGACACCCATGACGTCAATGTCTTTCTGATGTGAGCTACATGACAGTAATACGTCATTGAGGTTTTCTTCTGTACTAAATTCGATTAGCATAAAATGCTGAAATTAAAAAGATTAGATATTTCAATAAGATTATACTGAATAAGATAATTTAGAAGATGCTGGTAGAATTTGATAGGATAGTGAAGATTTCTCAATGAATTTCTAAATAACAAATCCATGAAGGCTAAGCTGCAGATAGAAGTAAACTTAAGTGAATGTAAGTATTTAAAAGTTTTTAGTATTAATGATTATTTACATGAGTCAAGTCCTTGGGAGTGATGATAAAGCTTTTGAAAATGGTGATAACAAAAAACAAAAAATGGATGAGTTTATTATGGCCTTCTTCTTAGTGTAGGGTGTGTTTGAACTCTTATGAACATACTTTTAAGTCAACTAGAAGTTATTACCATATACATTATACATTGTGTTCGAGGGCACATCACAGGACATTATAACAAGCATACCACCATAACCACTCTGCCCAGAGTGAACAACTAAGAAGAAAAAATTATTGTATATCACAAAATATTTGAATGAATAAATGAACTTTTACGTCAAGCCTAGCCGCCTATGTTAAATAAAGAGATTATGAATATTTTTAAATAAAGTGCATACAGTATTATACTCACCTCTCCCACAGAATTCTTATAATGATGAACATCATTTATCGAGGCGTATTTAGAGCAATATCCATACAATTCTTTGAAAGAGGATTCCGAATTCACTTGAACGACGAGGCTTCGGCGCGCCTCTGCTCTCCGTTGAGCCACAATCTCGTCAAAACTTATAAACTTTCGCGTAACATCTGAAAGTTCAAACATAACCTATAACTATATTTTGAGTAAAATGAAAATATATTTTCTATGAGATATTTTACCTGAGTATTTTCTATGAGATACATATTTACTGAATCTATTGTTGAATGACTTTCTTATGAAATAAAATTTCCCTGTCTGTAATAATACAGACATTTTTCAAATATTAGGTACTTTTAATTTTACAAGATTTTTTGATTTTGAAAAACATAACATGTCAAACATTCGTGGTCTATGTCAAATGTCAATTGTCAAGATCAAGAATGTCAAGTGTCAACTGAAGAAAGCAATAGGTATTATGTTGGCAATAAGCATCAAAGATCGCCTTCAATTCTACAAAAACTATTTAGGTACCTATTAGGTAGGTACCTACCTACCTATTCAAATAAACTGACAGTGACAAGCTATATATACACGTTAGAGAGCACAGAGTACATTGAATACCTATACGAGAGTATGACGTGTTCTGTGGTGACAAGTGACCAAGTACTCTGTGCAAGTGACACTGACATTGACACCAAACAAGGCCAAAAAGTGGCCAAAAATAAAACAAATTTTGAGGTTAAAATTCTGTTTAGTTTATGATTTACTATTTAGTAATTAGTTCTAAAAAACTAAAATGAACTAAAATGACGACAAGGCTTTTGAGAAGAATAATCGTTCCTTTAATTATTAACACACGAACTATTCCCCAACTCGTTAGCGGGAGAGAAAGAGTGGTTTCCATTGTAAATTTTACAGCAGTTAGAAACTATGCAAAAAGCAAAGATAGAGGGAAGGATAAGAAGAACAAAGGTGGTGGAAAAGTGGAGATTAATCCTACAATTATGTCCGAGCTAGTACCAGTGGAAAAGCTGAAAGAAAGGTGTCAGAGTGCCATTGAAAATATGAAAGAAGATTTTGCAAAGAACCTCTCGTTGAGATCAACAACCGGAGCTATCGATTCTCTACCGATCAAATACGAAGGTAAAGAATATGAGTTGCAGGAGCTCGCACAAATAGTTCGGAAAAACCCTAAAACTATCGTCATTAACTTTGCATCGTTCCCACAAGTAATACCAGATGTCTTGAAAGCTATTTATAACTCCGGCTTGAATTTGAACCCTCAGCAAGACGGGACCACATTGTATGTCCCTGTGCCTAAAGTTACAAAGGAACACAGAGAGGCGTTGGCAAAAAATGCTAAAGCTTTGTACATAAAATGGAGGGATACTGTTAAGGATATCCAAAATGAGTATATCAAGAAGAACAAAAAACAAACGGGAGTTTCAGAAGATTTAGTATTTAATGTGAATAAGCAAATAACAGCACTGTGTGAACAGTACTTAGAGGAAGCAAGAAACATTTATAATGCTAAACATAATGAACTGTTGGGCGGCAAATGATTAAAAAGTCCCGCATTTATTAAGTGTTATTGATGATCGTGTTCAGCTTATTAGATCTATAAAATAAATTACTGCCATACTTAAATATTATTTTAATTACTTAAGTAAGTCATTTTAGCCATAACTATTTTCAACAAGTTAATATCTTTTTTAAAACAAACTTTTGTATGTTTTACCAATCTGTATTTCTCTCAGCACCAGACCAAGCAGGGCGATCGGCTAAAAATGTATCAATATTTAAAGAACTGTATCAATGTCAAAACGTGATATTCAAGTGTTGTGATTGGTCAACACTCGTGTTTTGACATTGATACAACAGTTATTTAAGGATTGATACTTTTTTAACCGATCGCCCTGCTGGTTATCATCTATCTGATAATCTGACTACTCATCAAGTTGGATCAAACAATTTCAAAGTTATTGTTTGTTTCGTTTAACAACTGAGTTCCTATGGCCACCTTCTGGTTCCATCATCAAGTCAGCTCCATGTCATAATAATTTTGCTTGGTCATCTGTTTTACACTTGCATGCAAAATTTCAGCTCATTTGGTGGGTAACCTGAAATATAAAATTTATCTTGCAAGTTTTGATTACAGAGCAACAGACAAGCAAATAAACATTGGGACATGTGAAAGTAAAAATAAAAGCTTGTAATTTACAGCTATTTGTTTTCAAAGTTTTCTCTTAGTTTAATAGTAGTCCAGACTGGTCTTCAACTTTTACTTCATATTGATATTTGGTTCTCAATATAATATAATAAGTTTCTATATCTGGGAAACTACAGGTGCAGAAAATGATCTTTCAGAATCAATATAACCAATATGAGGTGAATGGAAATTTTTGAGCAAATTTTTATAATATCGCATTAAATTTTTCGTCGCATGTAGCGTGACGGTCGGCCGCGGAGTAGGGATAAAGTGAAAGGCGCTCGTCAAGGCGAAAGCAGCCAAAGCCATAAAAGTTTCACTTTTACCGTGGTTTCATAAAACCACACAACCCTTTTTTTTATTCAAAACATATAGATGCATTTTATTTTACTCGCAAAACTCATTGCCATAATTTGCGAAAACCCATATAAAATTTAAATTTCGCGGGGTACTTTGGCCTACACACCCAATATTCTGTCAGTGGTAAATATAATATATTGAAATCTTTAATTAGGTAGGTACCTACCTACCTACCTACAAGTACAAAGGATCTATTTTTTTATTACATATCTGACGTGACGTGATAATATGTCAGCTTGACTTCGACAATTTTCAGTCTGTATTTCAGATGTCACAACCATCAACCATGAACCCTATGACTAAAGAGGTAATGGACACAAAGTAGTGAGTCTTTTCGGCTGGGTATTTTCGCCATCTTCTGTAGCATCAAAAATAGCCAATCACAGCTATCAGCCAATCACAGATAGGCACCAGTCAGCTGATCAGAAGGGCTGCTCTAGCTATCTATCGATATGGAAATATTATCGATGTAGTTTGTAGTTAGTAATTAAATATTTAAGAGCAAAAATGAATGAATTATTACTATTAAAAATTAATTATTATAGTAAAACTAGGTTTTGCCAGCGGTGCATGCGTTTCCGGATTAGGATTTTTAGCTTATCCCGCGAGACCAAACTACATATTTTGATAGCTATAGAAAAGCTCACAGCTTAGTTCCACAGGATTAAATCCTGGGAATACGGATAAAAAGTAGCCTTAAATGTTGTAGATGGAGTATTTTATTGAAAGAAGACTAATTAATTTTAGTTTCAAAAACAATTTAAACTGCATAAAATTTTAACATTTTGATTTCATGAATTTTAAGTTATCGCCTGATTGAACCGGAATTCTAACCCGTTCAGAGAAAATACCAGTACAATAGTTTTATCATACCGATCGGCTTATTCACTAGGGTAATTTTTATGAAGTCTTCTTTCAGTAAAATGCTCTAACTACATTATTTAAGATAAAATTATATACCTTACCAGCAAAGACGCATCGCCAAGCGATTTAGCGTTCCGGTGTGATACTGTGCAGAAACCATTAGGGATGAGTTTACTTACCCCTTCCAAGTTAGTACGATAAAACATTCGGCTGCATCATCGCTTACCATCAGGTGAGATCGCAGTCAAGTACTAACTTGTATTGTGTAAAATAAAAAATCCTCTCCACCTGCAACTATTGAAAATCCTTTCAATAGTTGCAGCGTGATTGAGTGACTTTTATGTTAAAAGGATTAGAAAATATAAAATGTTATACAAGTAAAATATAAGCCATGACGGTGTATTTACAAATATATTTAAAAAGAAAATGGTTTGGTTTAATTTACGTGTTTTGTTTTTCAGGACATCCTCAGGAAATTTTGACTTCAAAACGAGTGCTTGTATAGTAAATGTTCGCATCCGCGGCCCGTTTTCTTAAAGCGGAAATAACTACGAGAAGTCAGAGGTGTAAAACCTCGAGGTCCAAATACCACTAGTATTAGGAGCCCTACTCATCTATTAACATTGAACTTTACATATATGAATTTTATCGATATCGGTATAGCAGCGGTCGCATCATTAGTATTTTGTTTTTGTTTTGTTAACATAACAACAAAAATTAAATCGAATTTATTTCAATCCTGAAGAAATATTTCTTCTTTTACACATTATATAAGTGCATGTAATATGATCATAACACATAATAACACATAATTTTTAACGATTTAACGATATAATTAATGAAATCGAATACTGACCTATGAAATGTTAAATGTGGCCTATTTTTGTCTTTCCGCGATCTGCACTGCACAACACAACACTGAGTAGGCATTTTCACACCTGAATACTAATTATAATTCGCACGCAAATTAGAATAATAATATGATTGTCTGATATTTCAAAAAACATGATACGCATATACTTTGTATACATGTTTCGACATGTTCGAATCTACAAAATGCTACAATTTATGGAGGAATTGGCCACCCGGCTATTTTTTCGTGACGTCACAACTTCAGTGTTGCCGAAATCAGAAAAAACAAATATGTTGCTATCTCGTATAACGTAAACAATTTTGAATTAGTTAGAAAGAGACAATGTGATGTTTGTTATAGCTATGTCGATTTCACGCAACATATAAACGCATATGTGTGTATAGAAAACTACAGCTGCTCCACTTGTAGTTTCCTTTCTCGTAGCATGAACCACAGTCCACAGACCACAAAACTAGTCACGTTGGTTTGTTCAGGAGTAATAGTGTTCTGTGCATTGTTGCCACTTTAGTGATTTTTTCACTAGATTTGGTGAATTTTAGGGGCTAGTTAGTGATAATCTGAAAAAAAAATCACTGAAAAATGATTTGATGACTTTTGGTGATATTTATCGAATGTTGTGCTTTGGATCCAGGTTGAACTTTGTCGAGTAAAAAATACCTGTTTCGGAACGTAGACATCTTTGTTTTGGTTATGCTTGGGGTTGGCCCAACTAATAAATCAAACCTAATACGGATGTAAAGTTTGCATGCGTGAGTGCTGCATACTATTGGCTTTTGCTTGTATTTAGTTGTTTAGTTGCTAGCACAGAACACTATACTCTCTAGGTTGCTAGTTTTCATTCGCAAAAGGAGACAATAGTTATCGAAATTCAAAATCATTCAAGTCAAGATCTAAAGTTTTTGTGTACGTGCCATCATGGACGTACCACTTGCCAAAAAAAATACTTTTTATCAGTAAGATATCAGTTAAACGTAATGAAGAAGAACTTTTACAGTTCCCGGCTGATGTAATTACTGCTATTGGAAGCAATTATTTTAAATACTCTTTTAAATAAAAAAAATTGACAAAACTGATGTTCCACCTCACCCTTTGTACATCTGCAATAATAATAATCGATCAAGATGAAGAACTACCAACAGAATTGTTGTTTTTACCTTGTGATTTAATTATCCGAAGCGCCTTGTCCTCGAATTAGCTGAAAGAAAGGTTTTATCACATATTGTAGTTACACTTAGTAGTTACTGCCAAACAACACTGATTTTAGAGATAATTAAATAATTTTTATTTTTTATATCCCTTATCTGTCGATAGTCTATGTAAGATTACGTGTGCATACATACTCCAATCTGTGTCATAGGTGTAGTCCCTACTCTATGGTCTGTGGTTCTCCCGGCGCCAACCCGCCATCTTTTACCTCATTCGCTTTTTAGTGCGCTGCCACTCAACACAAAAAAAATGTCGAAAAGAAAAAACGACTTGGAACATATTACTAAAAAGATTAGGAAATTGGAAGAAGAATTACAGCGGATAAGACGCAGGAAGGAATCTTCAAGCTCTTCATCATCAGAATCGCTCGACTTGCAAAACGATGCAGGTGAGGTGGACACGCCATGGGTATTAGTCACATTTGCATAAAGACATACTCGAATTGCTCATAGGAGCCTTTCACAATGTCAAATGGTCGGAATTATAACATCGAAGGCTTAGGTACATCGAAATTCTCAAGGGAGTCTTTCATAGTACCGCAACTAAAGAGTAACCAAACATAACCGAATTGCTCATCGGAGCTATTTTCATATTGTCGACCGGTTACTAATTACCAATTACCAGGGTATATTACCTACCCTATCTATGTATATTAGTATAATATCTACAGGGAATTAAGATTGGGTCAAAGTTCGTACAAAATAAGAACATGAACTTTCCTGTTTTCAGGCGAAGAATTCATGATACATTCCCTACCACCTAGCCCAGCGGAGGAAGTGGAAGTAATCTCGTCCGAAATTGCGAACGAGACATCTACAGAGGCACCACTACCAGAAGTTTCTATAGAGGTACCAAAAGTAGATGAAACCTTACCGGATGAAATATTAGAGATCTTAGGTGAGGATCCTACATTGGCTTCACAAGCCGGACCGGACATTCGAAAAGAGTTAGCAAATCGTCTCAATCATATAGCCGTGTCCGGCCTGGACAAAGAGGTTCGTAAAGAACTATTCCAAAACAAAAATTATATGATTCCTGCAAACAGCGAGCAGATTGCAGCACCATTATTAAACCTAGAATTGAAGTCTGCCTTACCTGAATCGGCAACAAAACGGGATAAGGGCTTAGAAAATAGGCAAAAACAGATAGCCTCTACTATCTCTTGTATAGCCCGTGTTGTAGACAGACAAATCGCTGACAAAGATAGCAGGTTAACGAAAGAACTGATGGATAGCTTAAGAATGCTCTGTGATGTGCAATATTTAGAATCCATGAGAAGAAGATTCTTCATAATGTCATGTCTAAAAAAAGAGGTATCAGAACATCTTAGGAGAACTAAGATTGATAAATACTTGTTTGGCGAAAATATAGCTGACACTTTAAAAACTGCAAAGACTGTGTCTAAATCAAGAGCTGATATCATAAAATTCCAAGATAACAACAATAATAAGGGAACATCAAAATGGAAACCTAAATCTCAATCACAAGACCCGAAGGGTTTAAACTACAAAGCTCCTCCGGCGCGCAGGCAGCCGGCACAAGCGAGGAGTTTTCCGCCTGCTCCAGTGCGGAAGCAAGACGACTCATCGAAAGGGTCGCGACATCAGCAGCAGTACAGAAATCGTCGTCGCGATTAAATGAGGTAAAATACTCAGGTAGACTCGCACGTTTTGCTCAACAATGGGCTCTTATCACAGATGACCACACTGTTATGTCATGGATCAGGGGTTATAAATTACCATTTTCACAAAATTTTATCCAGCAAAGCCCTCCTATCATTCCGGAATATTCAGATAAAGAAAAAGCAGCACATTATGCTACAATAACGGAGCTTCTTCAAAGTGGCGCTGTTTCAGTATGTGAGCCATGTGCTGGCCAATACTTATCGAGTATTTTCCTAATACAAAAACCTAATGGGAAATACCGGTTCATATTAAACTTGAAAAACCTCAATAAACACATTGACACACAACATTTCAAACTAGAGGATTTTCGCACTGCGATAAAATTAATAACTAAAAATTCATTTATGGCTACATTAGATTTACAAGATGCATATTTTTTCATAAAAATACATAGGGAATCTAGAAAATACTTGCGTTTTTCGTTTGATGGAAAATTATATGAATTCAATGTTTTACCTTTTGGACTAAATACAGCACCATATATTTTTACAAAGATAATGAAACCTGTAATTAAGCTATTACGGCAAGCTGGTTTCATATCAAATGTATATCTTGATGATTTTTTATTGGTTGGAAGATCATATCATAATTGCATTGAAAATATCAATATTACTATAAAACTTCTTACAGCTTTAGGGTTTATAATTAATTATAATAAAAGTAACCTTACACCTTCTACTTCTTGTAAATTTTTGGGGTTTGTGATCGACTCACAAAAGCTACAAGTTCGTCTTCCTATGGATAAAAGAAAACATATCCGTACAGAATTACTAAAAGTTAAGAATATGAGTCAATGTAAAATCCAGATATTTGCTAAATTAATAGGTCTATTAGTTTCTGCTTGTACTGCCGTAGAATATGGCTTTCTATATACAAAAGCTTTTGAACGTTGTAAATATCTTAACTTACTAGTACACAATGATTACAATAGAACAATGCATATACCGGACAATCTTAATGAAGATTTCTCTTGGTGGTTAAAAAATATAGATACTTCTGTCCGAAAGATTCGAACAGATAATTATGACAAAGAGATCTACTCTGACGCCTCAACTACGGGGTGGGGTGTAGCATGTGGAGCAGAGTCAACAGGAGGACAGTGGTCTGAGTGGGAAAGCACTCAACATATTAATTATTTGGAACTGCTAGCCGCCTTTTTCGGTCTTAAGGTGTTTGCTTCCAGTCTTCACTACTGTTAGATCTTATTGCGTATTGATAACACAACTGCCATCAGTTATATTAATCGCATGGGGGGCGTACAATACCCACACCTAACAGCAGTAGCCAGAGATATATGGCAATGGTGTGAAAGACGAGACATATTCATATACGCATATTATATTCGCTCATCGGAAAATACAGTTGCTGACACTGAATCAAGACGTACACACCCAGACATTGAATGGGAGCTCAGCGATCCAGCTTTCACTAGAATTGTTAATAATTTTGGGCAACCTCATATTGATCTGTTCGCTACTCGCCTTAATAAAAAGTGCGAGAGATTCGTTTCCTGGCATGGAGACCCTGATGCCTATGCAATTAATGCTTTCACAATTAATTGGTCTAACTTCTACTTTTACGCATTTCCCCCATTCTCGATTATATTGAAAACTCTCCAGAAAATTATTTCTGACAGAGCAACAGGAATTATTGTCGTACCCAGGTGGCCAACGCAACCTTGGTACCCCCTCTTTCAATCTCTTTTAATTTCTCAGATGCTTGTCCTGAAACCTCATGAAAATATTAAAATCGCATGTTTCAGCAAACACAACCTACAATCACAACTTACCCTGGTGGCCGGGATATTATACGGAGGTCAATATTAAGAAGAAATGTCCCACCAGGATCAGCCAACATCATGCTTGCATCCCTGGCAGAAAGTTCTATCAAGCAGTACGATGCCTGCTTGAAGAAATGGTTTGAACACTGTACAAAATGTTCAGTAGATATATTTGAAGCATCAGTGCCAGAGGTATTACATTTCTTAACAATATTATATAATAATGGGTCTCAATATGGAACCTTAAACAGCTACAGAGCCGCTTTATCTTTAATTTTGGGCTCAAATATATCTAAAGATGAAAGAATTGTAAGATTTTTTAAAGGTATTTTTAGACTAAGACCTCCTCATCCCAGATATAACATTACGTGGGATACTACGAGTGTTCTAGATCACCTAGCTAAGCTTTACCCTTATGAGGGATTACCTTTGGAAAGACTATCTTTGAAATGTGTTACCTTGTTAGCCCTTGTAACAACACACAGAATACAGACACTATCTAAGATTATGGTAAAGAATGTTGAAGTATCATCGTCACAAATAATCATCAAAATACCAGATTTAATCAAAACATCTAGACCAGGCTCAAACCAGCCAGTTCTTATATTACCTTTCTTTCCTGAGAAGCCGGCTATCTGCCCAGCACAAACATTGAAAACATACATAAGTAGAACCAGTGACCTACGCAATCAAGATTATTTATTCATTAGTTTTAAAAAACCCTACAAACCAGTTTCAACTGAAACATTAAGTCGCTGGATAAAGACAATACTAAAAGAAAGTGGCATAGATGTAACCATCTTTTCAGCTCATAGCACTAGACATGCTGCATCTTCAAAAGCTTATAGAGCTGGCATCAATATAGATCTTATTCGTAAAACTGCTGGTTGGAGTCAGAATTCCAACACATTTTGGAAATATTATAATAAGGAGATGATTTGTATTCAGGATAATAGTTCTATTGCGAGAGCAATCATAGACTGAATGGAAACTTATACATATTATGAATCTTGATAATGTGATTACTGACTATACTTGATTATGAGGAAGTTATAAGGTTAATGAGATAAATAAAAGTCTTTAAGGAGTACTTAAACCAATGTATTGTAAACAAAAAATAATATTTGTATACAAAAATTTAATGTAAGCAAACATTTATGATTGTATTTTGTTTCTTCTTAAAAATTACATACATACATTATGAAATAAAATGTAAGCGTTAGTTTTTTTTTGAATTTCCATTCAAGTAGACTTGTATTTTCGGAACCTACCTTCTCTAAAAGTCTACAATATGTGATAAAACCTTTCTTTCAGCTAATTCGAGGACAAGGCGCTTCGGATAATTGATGATTAAACGAACTTACCTGTAAGTGAAGTTCTATCATAATTATCCGGAGCGCCTTGTCCGAAGAATTAGCTCCCTCCCGCCCTACATATTATAATATGTACCCAGGTCCGAAAATACGTGTGTCTATTATATACCTGGCTCTGAAATAAATGAGGTAAAAGATGGCGGGTTGGCGCCGGGAGAACCACAGACCATAGAGTAGGGACTACACCTATGACACAGATTGGAGTATGTATGCACACGTAATCTTACATAGACTATCGACAGATAAGGGATATAAAAAATAAAAATTATTTAATTATCTCTAAAATCAGTGTTGTTTGGCAGTAACTACTAAGTGTAACTACAATATGTGATAAAACCTTTCTTTCAGCTAATTCTTCGGACAAGGCGCTCCGGATAATTATGATAGAACTTCACTTACAGGTAAGTTCGTTTAATCATCAATTTTAAATGATTTAGTGAATTTTAGGAATTTTTTAAGTTAAAAATATCGCTAAATCTGGTGAAATTTCAGACCAAAACTAGTGAATAAGTTTTCTACAAGGTGGCAACACTGGTTCTGTGGATCAAGTGTTTTATCATAGACATAAAACACTATTCTATGCTGTGGATTTGTTGTTGTTGTCGAATTTCGGTTCCTGGTCTGTGGTCGAATTTGTAACAGATATTGTGTTCCATATTTTGTTAATATCTTGCGAAGATATGGATGAAAAAATTTTAAAACGCAGCACATCCTACGATCGTGTAATGCCCCGCGTGCGCACTAGATCTCACCGTAATCCAAATGCTAATACCGAAGTAACGCGCCACGGTACTTCCGCGACTCGTGTTGGCGCGAAAGAAAGTTCTTCAAACTTAAGTTCTAGTGTTTTTTGCGAGTTGCCTTTAGTTTTAGGTGATTATGAGCCTGAGCAACCTGTAGAGAAACCTAAAGTTCTCAGAGCTAAGCCAAGAAAAACTGTAAAATCCCTCGATCCAGGGAAATCGTCGCACTCTGTGAAAAATCAGCAGGAACTTAAAAATAATAGTAACATACGCGTGAGGAACTCCGCTCCCTGTGTAACAGACTCTGAACCTATGGGTTGGTCGGACTCTCACCTTAGACAGTGTTATTCTAGTAGGTCTCATACAAGATTAAAGGAATTAAAGGTACAGTATGATTTATACTGTAAATATAATATAAATTTTATCAGACTTATAGAAGGTTTTAAAAACCCTTTCTTAGCTGGTGTTTGACTATTATGGTCATGAAAGTATGCAGTAATTTGGTCAGAATTTTATATTAACGCACATTATATTATTTACAATAAGTAATTTTAATTGTAGCTCACTGTATGTTACAGGATGAAATTAAAGCTTTTCAAAAGACCCAAAAACTAATGCAGCTGCGCAGCCACCTGTACAAGAAGTGTGGAGTGGTGCTGGATGATGTGGGAGGGGTGGCCGAGGACAAGGCTGTCCAAGTGCATATGGGTGAGGAAGGAGGTTGACAATCTCTATCGCTTGGGCATAAATTTCTATAGAGAACATTGACCATGGATGTATGGAATCTGATACCAGGCTGAATCAAATCCAAACTTTTCGTTCATCAGTCATCAGCGGGGCGGGTGTGCGATCGACTATACACAATATAATGTAATAATAATAATGCTGAGACCGTCGTGGCCCACACCATGTAATCGTAATGACTCACATCTTGAGAATTCGCCTATGGTATTTTCTTAAGATGTATCACTATCCATGTCGCAAGATTAATATCGTCGTGTGTAGCGTAATTCACGTCAGTCTCTGACAGTTGATTAGTAGAGTACACTGATCCCTATTCTATGGATCCACAGTGAACCTAGCCTGAATTGTATAGAATGTTTAATCCATAGAATAGAGATCAGTGGTTGAGTAGCTCCCGTCCTGCATCCCGCAGACCATGGGAGGGCCAAGTTTATAGCAGTCTAGCTATAGGATGGAGCATGCTTGCCTAGAAAATGCCTATTCAATCTTCTCTCGAAGGCACCCAGGTTGTACTTGGGTGGTTAACAATAATCCACATTCAAAAGTAATGGGCAAATAAACTAACTGTACTTCTCAGTAACATCCATGTCACAGGAAATCTGCATTGCAGAGGAAGTAACTCTTTGAATGTAAAATTATATTCTGGATTAAAAAAATATATTCTCAAAAAAAAAAGTTTTCTAGAATAGAACATTTTTTACCTTTGGTATTTCTTCTTTCTATAGCTTTGACATATGGCTTGAACTTTTTAACACTTCCAGAGAAATACAGTCTCTATTTTCTTAGACTAGGAGTAGTTAGAGGTATCAAATTAAAATTGATAACCAATACTCTATAGTCCCTTAGAAAAATTTAAATGAAACCTTTAGTCTAAAACTACCAACTACCATTTATGGTGTTCATTTATATGTTTATAATTCCAACTCCACACCTGAACTTGTGCTTTCCCTGTCCAATAATTATGAAATAAGAGAAGGAAAATTTCATATAGGAATAACTCGAAAATTTGCGAATAATGAATGTCCGTTGCTTTCAGTATCCCAAGTGAGAAACAATGAATGGTGATCAGTGGCATCTATGGGTCGCATAGGGCATTTTCTTATTAATTTTTCTACCACCAACCCATTGTGCTTTATGTGACTAAGTAGTTTCAGTATAACTACATAGATGGAGTCACTTGCAGTAGTATTACAATTATTTAGCAGTACTTCTAATAGCCAGTTTAATCCTTTTGATATAATATCTGCAACATGATATTTGTTCTAACAAATTTTACCATAAAAAGATGTAAATAACATGTTCTTTATAACCTGTAGTGATATTTCGAAATGTTACTCATCAGCCGAAATAGCTCAGTTGGGAGAGCGTTAGACTGAAGATCTAAAGGTCCCTGGTTCGATCCCGGGTTTCGGCAATTCTTTTGCATTATCATTCGCAATTTTTAAATCTTTGGAGGGGTAACAATAGCACATGTACACTGTCACAGCGAATAGGCAGAAAAACGCGCGAATGTACCTTCTATAACAAAAAACATTAAAATACGTGGAAGCTAGGGTAAGATTATTATTTCCCTTTTAACTGTGATTTTAATACTATTTAATTCTTTTTCAGATAATATTGCATCAGGAGATGATATTATAAGGTAAGAAACTGTTTATGACAAAAATATTACAAATGTATTAATTAGGTTCCTGAAACCTGATTTTAAGACTTTCTTTTTTTTTTACTTGACCACTTAGATAAATTACATAAATGACTACAAAAAGTGCGTGCAAAGATTAGACAATTTATTTACGCTGTATTAATTTATTTAATCAAAAAAATGTATCAATGTTTTAGCATATCCTTGCACATTATCAACAAAGCCTAAAGATTCATGGGTAGTTTTACAATATCTTTGTCGAACATTCTGAGTGAAAAGCTTGTGCGAAATGTACTACTATTTGGCGATGGTCGACATCGCCTCTTTAGCTCAGTGGTAGAGCACTGGTCTCGTAAACCAGGGGTCGTGAGTTCAATCCTCACAGGAGGCATCTAGTTCCATTTTTTTTGTTACTTTTTTATTTTACCTATTTCTCATATATTTCTCACCATAGCAGTGCGAATTAGAAACTTTGATGTAAATTGCTTCGTGTATGTTGATTGGATGTCCATCACAGGAAAATTATCTGTCTCTTTAGCAATGTTGTCGTTCCGTCATCCGTTGAAAGGTGAAGCCTTAGGATGAAGCAGAAACGTGGTTTCATTAAACTTGACTTACATAAACTTCATAAAATTAACTAAATCGACTCATACATTAAAAAAAACTGTTACACGAGCACGATATGATATCCCTTATTGCTTATGGAATACAATTCGGAGTCCTATACTTAAATAAAGTAGGTAATATAGACTTATCGCTAAGTACTACAGAAATAAATTTTAACTTATTCTGTGGTCACTGGTCTGTGATCGCCAAGGAATCTCATCTCATCGGCATAAGGAACAGACACGAGATAGATGCATAATTATCTCTTTGCATGATCGCTGTTTTAGGTAGCTGTAGAAGTACCTACATAGGTAGGTGGAGTACAGTTAGGCCTCTCGCCCAGTCCCGTTGCGCGTCACGTCCCACGCTCCGGATCCTGTTTGCTCGCGCAGTTTACACAGGCTCAGATCCGGATGTTTACGAGTATATATGGTTGTATGTACCCGACGACAGACCTACTCGAGCCCTACGTATTCTATTCAAAAAACTAGATAAAGATCTAGACACATCAAACACAAAGAAACGCAATATCACGTCTTTTTGTATATTTTATTATTATTAGTAACCACACCATAATTATTGCACGTTCTTCACAAAATGGGACCATAAGTGGGCAGAAGGTTACAAACATGATCCTATAAGGTTCAGTTGAGGTGCAGAACCCAAACGAACGGTGTGAATAGCTAATAACTGATCCACATTCAACAACTCAACTCTATGCTTCTGAAGAGCCTTGCACCTTTCAAACCCGTAGGTATACAACAATGTGATGTGCATGGTATTCGGATAGCAAAGTACCCTGATACACAACCATCTTTTCTAATTCTTTATGTAACATATTGTGGTACTAAATAAATAAATAAATAAATAAATAAAGATTTATATTAAGTAAATGAATATGCACGGCGACAAATCATTAATCAACCGCTGGTAGTGGTTATTATTACATTAGTAAGTTTTGAATCCAGATTCAATCAAAATGTTGGCAGTATGGTAATTATAATCAGACCCGTCGTCGACGTCGAATGTCGTTCAGGAATCAGGATTCAAGAATAGCCTGGATAGGAGCCAGGCGTGCACGGAAGCGGATGTGACGTCACACGCCGCCGACACCGGTGAATTGAGGCGCGATCAACCGCAAGCAATTAATGATCTGGGAAATATTAATAATGCGTATAATGGGATTCCAAAAGATGAGTTCGGAGGTTAAAGAATCATTGGTATAGTGATATTTGAGTATCAATGAACTTAAAAAAAGATCTGCTACCAAAAGCATGGTTTAAATATCTCCAATATACAGTTCTTGCTGGTATCTAGATATCCCTTTACCTCAGCCTGTTTGCTGTAAGCAACATCTTGACAAGAGTTTTCTTTACCTAGATGCAGCTTTTCCATGACTTTAAGTTTCAAATTATTGAGAAGACAGCCGGCAAAATTAACTCAAAAACATCTATATCAAGGAGGTAATGTAGGTTTTATTGGTCACATAGTAGTTAGTATACTATTACTATAATATGATACAGAAGTTAGTAGGTATACTACCACTATATGATACTGGAATATCAAGGAGGTAATGTAGGTTTTATTGGTCACATAGAAGTTAGTATACTATTACTATAATATGATACAGAAGTTAGTAGGTATACTACCACTATATGATACTGGAGAAGTACAAAGCCTTTGAAATTTAATTATATCGACCGCAGTACGAGACACCATAGATAAATATGTATGTACCTGAAATAGATGTACGTCTCAAGCCGATTTATGGTTCTTGGAATAACGCCATCTAGTGGTCATAGTTAATACGCGACGTACCTACATACGTAGTAGGTACCTACATACTATACTACCAGACCACTATTTTTATTTTTATTTATTTTTAGGAATTTAAAAGAAAAACAATACATAAAAATTGTCATAATTTATTTTACAATGAAATTAATAAATCATGCTTTTCACAATTTCTTTTTGTTTTTATTTTTTTCATAATAATGAATTGCTGCTTTTTGAATTGGATCATTATGATCCCAATTTAATTCTTTGCCTGCTAATATTTTATTAACAGTTTTACACAGCATAAATAAATTAAATGTTATGCTTTTATGCACCAAAAATTTCGTGACTTCGTCTCTGTGAATGCTGCATTTTATAAATGACGTATCCATATTTATTGCACAAACTAATTTTATGTACTCACAGATATTTTTTTTCGTCGGACTTGTTGTAAAAACTTGTTTTGAGATATTTTCAATCTGTACAAAAAAATCAAAAGCTTCTTTAGTGGGATATGTAAGCCAGGCTTTTTCGGAATATTCAGAAACTTTTATAAATTTGTGAAAGCTTTCCATTTTTTCACTTTCTAAGCAAATTTTGCAGTGTGGACATCTTTTAAAAATCTTTTTTGCTTTTTTTACAAGCCAACCACTGCAGTATCCCAAGGCTGCACATCGTTCCACATCTGTGGGTGATTGGCTTTTAATTAAATTTTCTGTTTCAACAGGATTTATAAGTAAATGAGTTTCAGATACTGTTACCTCATTAGAATTTTGAGAATGTTCAGATTTGTTTTTAAAAAAATTTGTAAGTTGTCCAATAAACATGGATTTTTGTCATTTTCACAGTTTGCTCCTACTGAGTGAGACGATGTCATGTTGTTGACCACTAGTGTCTTGTAAGCCGATTGAAATTGGGCAGCATTCGGCATAACATTTTGGCAGCCTTGTGATCTTATAGCTCCAAAAAAATTTTCTATCGGGTCCTGGTTGAAGTGACGCAGCAAAACTGAATAAATTTTTTGACTATTCAAGTATGTTATGATAGCTTTGAATGCTTCAATTGTTTTCACCCAACTTGAGAGTGACGGAACCACTGTAAATTTTCCACTGCTTGTCTCAAATTTCATCGATTTCAATACTGGAATGCATTCTTCCCATAATTTGTGATGCGGTGAGTTTGGTGTAACAGCACTTCTGTATTCTTTTCCGCCTTCTATTTTGCTGGAGCTGCCATTGACCGAGTCGAAAAGATTATCAAAAAATATGAGCAAATTCGCAGTATCCTTGCTCTCTTCTGGTAATTTACCATTATCTGTAAAGTATAAAACACAGGTAAACAAAAACTTGGTATAATTATATTTTGACTGCCATTGATATAGTTAATGTAAAAGTGAAAAGATAATAATATAATATTTCATGTTTTTAGGTTTGGTTTTAAGCTATAACACAAAAATTGATCATTTCACTAATTTCATTGTATTTTATGAAATTGTGTGAAAAGCATTAAAAATATATATTTTTTTTTTAATTAAACCATCTATCAACAACTACACTCTATTGAAAGTTGGATTTTCAATATTTTTTTTATTGCTGTCATTTCAGTCTATGAAATTGGGCATAGTTTCTCCCTAATTTTGTACTTAATGAATACTTACTCGAAATTTATACTAACCTGCCATGTATCCCATTGTTACTCCAACACTTCTACTAAAAACTTGAGTGCAGTGTTTGACCCTCATTTTTGGAATTAAATTTGGCAGGACATGGTGAGCTGTGAGCTTAGGTACCAATCTATACCCACTATAGTTCGGGCTTCTTTGATAAAGATCAGCTATATGCTGCCATTTCGCTGTACATTCTTTGTTTTTATATGTATATTTTAAATTTTTTGTCAATAAATTATTTCTGACACCTTTCATTAAATGAGGAGGGTCAAATATAGGCACAATTTCTTGAGAATTCATGTGAAAAAATCCACCTTTCCACTCTTTTCCTTCTTTTACATAACTTTCTCTTGTTTGTTTTAGTAAAATGTTAATTGCGGACATGTTGGTTGTGCCTTGGTCACAAACCACTGCAACCACTTTAAGTCCTGTCTGCTGAACTTTGCTTACTACTAATTTAATTAATTTAACCAACTCCCATGACTTCGACTTGCTACTTTTGTAAATATAAGTTACGGGTTGTTTAAATTTTTTTATAACCCCACGCACCATAAATACTAAAGCATGGTTTGCGAATTCCAATTTTTTTTCCTCCCCATCATCACTGAAGCCAATGATTTCATCATTTCTTTGATCGTATGTCAAATTTGCCGCTATGGACATTTCATCGAAAATAATTGTGCAGAATCTGTGATGTTCAGGTAATTTCTGGACTTTCTTTTTCATGTCCAAAAACATGTGATTGTTAATGCCTGGTTCCAGTTTAATTTCTTGAAGGAGTTTCAGCAGTGTTGTCCTTTTTGGTAATATGCATATTTCACTGAATAAGCGATATGCCTTAGGACTAGACTTATATAAAGATAAAGACAGTACTTTTTCTTCCAATGTAAATCGCCTTCCCTTAATTTTTTTACCTGCCTGTTTCAATTGCATTTGAATAAATGTTTTAGCTGACTTTGTCAAAGTTCTATTCATATAACTGATTGCAACATGTTTAGCACTTTTCTTAGCCAAATTTAACCGTTGCCTGAATGACTTATTTGTCAACTTGGTTCTGCGCACTTGCTTCTTTAAATGTGTAATTATTTCCTTAAGCTTCAGTTCATAAGGCGTCATAGAAACTGTAAAAAAATAAAATACATCACATTTAATTTTTGCATACAAAATTGTTAACCAAATATTATTACGTATGTAACTATATTAGGGTTAAAACATACTTTCACCTAATGATAAGTCAAGATGCTGCCAAAGCGTTTATAATATTAATTTGGCTAATTAATGGTTACTCTATCAGTTGGAGATGCGTTTTAACCGGTAAGATGATAACCAACCGCAGCCAAAGAAGCCTCCCACCAGACCAGATCTAACCGAAATTAGATACTATGAAATTCTGAAGTAGGCTACGCTGGGAATTGAACCCAGGACCTCTTGCTTGAATGCAAGTGTCTCATACTGTGCCATAATTTTAAAATAAAATTGTTGGCAGTTATCTACAAAAGCCTTCTTAGGAACTCTGGATCTATTTGAAATGTTTTTAGATGCATAAGTTTTGAATGGAAGCAGGCGTTATTTTGCGGAAATCCATAATAAGCAGGACTGATTAATTTGTTTTGCTACTATCCGCTACTTGAAAGGATTCTGTATAGTGCAATATGCAGGAACACCATCCACATGAAACACCACACACAATTTTCTATCACTTTCTTCGACGCACGTTTCGTCCCGACACCGGGACATCCTCTGGATGTTGACTTCACAATGCGAAATCGTAGAGATCTCTAACGACGAAATCTGCATCGAAGAAAGTGATAGAAAATTGTGTGTGGTGTTTCATGTGGATGGTGTTCCTGCATATTGCACCATACAGATACAGAATCCTTTCAAGTAGCGGATAATAGCAAAACAAATTAATCAGTCCTGCTATGCATAAGTTTATATACTAATATAGTCAATATAGCTTAATAATTATATTCTATGATGTTTAAAACTTGGAAATTTACCTGATCTCCTTGATGGGGCTGCAGTCACATGCGTTAGAATCTCTGGTAGGGGAGTAACAGGTTCATTGCAGTCTTTGCTAGTACTAGCAACAATTGGTACATCATTTGCAACACATGGTTCAAGTGACTCTGTTGGTTGATTATGAGGTAGTATATTTTGGTCATATGAGACGGGTAAATTCACATCTGAAACAAAAATTAAACCTCTTGAAAAAACATGTCATTTTAATTTTATTATTATCGTAATGTGTATATTATTGTAGGCAAATTGCATAACTCTCCTTACTACAGCTGTTAAAAACCAGGGCTGTTTTATATTGTGGCGATTTTTTCAATACAAAACAGCTAGCTGTAATGTAATGTGGTCATTTATGCAATCCACTTGCGACATATACATAAGGCATTATTACTATCATATTATACTTTTTTTGTCTTTCAACTTTAGTTCATCGTCTATTAAAATACAAAGATATGGGAATAGTCACCCCTTATTCCCATGTTTTTTTACAGGTGAGGATTTTTCAATCTTCATACTGTAGTGACTAGTGTGATGTGATTGAGTATCTCGGAGTATCCTAATAGAGCTCTTTGAAGACGGAAATACTTATAGATATTATACCTGGTACACAAATAGATGGTACAGCAATCTTACTCAGCCGGTTTTTAGATCCATAATACTTTCTATCAAAATGTTTATGACAAATTCGTCTATTCTTGAACACGAAAGATTGTTCTAAGGTTGCAACTTCTCCGCCGATTTTGCGTACCCATTCTTCGAACCGTTCTTGATCCGTGTTGGGATTGGGAAACCGGTGAAGAGGCACTCCTATAAAAAAGGAAACAAATGCGTTAATTCTAGATCGTGAAATAATCACATCACACTAGAGGTGTGTAACTCCGGACTAAGTGACTAAAAGGAATAAGATCCGTAGCCGGAGCCGAAACTCTTAACCACTCCGAGCTCACACTATTGATTCCAACTCCGCTTAATTAGTCCCTACTCCTGGACTCGTTTGCGGTTTGGGTTTGAGTTAGTGCGGTGCGATCTCTTTCGCGGCACATCGTGTCATGAGTATGACTCCGTTTGTTTTTGGTACCATCAGGCGAACGAGACAGCTACAAGCTGTCTCGTTCGCACTTCTGTATTGCGAGTGGATAATGGATATTAGCCTTTAAGAGAACCTAACAAAATTTAAAATTGTTTAACTTTACTCATACATATTGTGTTATTATAGTTTATTGTTAATTTTTAAGAAGAATTTAAAATTACGTAAGTAATTATGCAACTTATATTAAAAGTTAGGTCCATTTTTAGAAAAAATACAAGTTCAAAAACAGACATAATTTTAATAACTAATAGGTACTTAAAATAAAGTCCTATCTAAAAACTTCGTCATTTAATTTAAGGATATTATAAGGCAGTTTAACTTAAGTATAAATTTTGTAGAAGTATTTTCAATGTAGGAATTATTCGGAAGCAATAGTTAAGTAGTTCAGTAAGTGTTTTTAAAGTCGTCTCTCGCGATTCGACACAACGTTTTTCCGAGAGTCTAAAAGGTTCGGTGAATAAAGGTATCGTTAAGACTAATTCAGTCTTTGGACTAAAAGAGTCGCACGGGAGTTGGAATCATTAGGAGGATTCGGAATCAATAAGACTGATTCAGTCTTTGGACTAAAGGAGTCACATGGGAGTTGGAATCATTAGGAGGAGTCGGAATCGATAAGAGGAATCAGATTCGAAAGCGGAGTTGGACTAAGTGAGTTGGATCTTTTAGAGGACTACATAGTAGCCACGACTACATCACACACAACCTAACCTAACCTAATTCATTTCATTAAACGATTTACATACCATGTCCATGTTTAACGAAGCAATTTACAACGCAACACGACATAAAAGACATATTGAAACTTAACACTATAAACTTGAGTCCAATTTCTCTGTAAAACTAAAATGAGTCCAATTTCTCTAAAATAGTTTGTACACAATACACTTGTGCGGAGGATAATTCAACTCGACGCGGAAAGCCATGAATACAAATCAATCGAATATAGATGCGTTGGCGCGGCACTAATGACGAATGACGACAACGAACGCAAAACCAACACAAAATCACAAAAGCAGAAAGAACAACGGTGAACGGAAGGTTTATACATTCGCGGACATCTTTTTTTTGTTAGTTGACGACTTGAGTCTTGACGTATGTTTACAATGTGGCCATGTTAAAAAAAACATTTTAGTAAAATATGGTTTTAGTTATAGCAACACTGCCACTTAATTCAACTACGACCGCTAGTTATCGCTAGTTTGTATGGGTTCGACTTGATTTGTTCTAAGACGGCATAGCATGCGAGACACATTGAGCGTTGTAAAGCGCCAGCCGTTGATCGTTCCCAGAATAGATTAGTAAACAAAAGGAAAATAACTGACCGTTGTACGTTGGCCACGGTCCACCGCGCGCTGCCGTATTAGGGCAACGGCCCAACGCCCGACGCGCGTGCATTTGACGCAAACTCCTGAATGAAACCAACGTCATTCCTCACTGCCCTTCAGAGATGCGGTATTAATGAGCCGCCCACATATTTGTGATAGATAATAATCTATTGAATTAGTTCTTATTGGGATATTAGACCATAATACGATAATTTCCCATTACCATGTCCATCCCAGAGTTGCAGCCTACATGTGACTATTAGTTAAACTTTAAAACCGTCAAACCAAGGCAAGGTTTGAAATACCTACTTACCTGCTTCACTTTCTATTTGGAGTTCCAGTCTTGTCCACATTGTAGGCTTCACTTTGTGGACTATAAGATCAGTTGACTGATTTTCTTTTAGTGCAGATAATATAAGTCGGGTGATAAGTCGGTTTGACATCGTAGGCTATTACCATTGCCGTAGCAGCGTCGCGTAATTTTTGGCTTACCAGCTCAGCTTCTATTCAGTTCTGACTACAAGGAATAACGTGATCGTAGCCTAACTACTTTAATCAGTCTGAATCTTCCCTGATAAATGTTACGAGATCCATATTCAAAAGGTCTGATAAATGGTACAAGATCCGCCTTTTAAAAGGGCTACCTTTGTCTCCCTCACATCGTATGAGTTGGTAAGAGAACACTGTGCGGTGTGTTGTAATGGATGGTATATTAAGTCGAAATGACTCAGTTATGCATTTGGTGAGGCGCCAAGGTGTTCAGGTTTTACGTTATTGATTTATAGTTTGGCAGTGATTGTGGATGTGATGCCTAAATAAATGTTTCTAGTGTCTTTTTATACCAAGTTTCTTTATTATCACTTTGTTTGTTTTCTAGATTTGTCCACTAACGCATATAAAAAGATTAAAATTATTGTCTGCCGTATAATCTTCCTACTCTCTCCTCTGAGAGCCCTCTGAGAGGAGCCCTCTGAGAGAGGAGCCCTCTGGATACATACGGTGGAACAAGTAGTGTTCTGGTCGGTTCTCCCTGGTAACGTCGGTCGAGAACCGCCGCCTGCTTATTGCAGGATAGATGAAGTTTCTCCGCGAGTCCCTCTGATCAGCAGAGAAACAGCGGGGACAATTCTTCATCTTCATTGCTTGAAGACTCTGCTTTTTTGCTTGTTATGAAGGTACCTATTAGGTAACCGGTGCTTAAGTTTTAATTCATGTTGTTACTTATACCATACAGATTTTTAGCGAACTTTTCTTGCTGGTGATGGTCATCAAAATAACAACTGCTTCTATCTAATAACAAATTACCTACCAAATGTTGTTTCTAACAGGCACCGCCGCAACACGTAAGGGGGGAGGGTCGGGCCAGGTCGTGCGTGGGCAGAATTCCCTCCCCCCATTTGCAGCTATTTATGTTATGCGTCAACACGTAGCTGCGGCTCTCAACCCTTGGAACTCGGTATTTGTGGAGATGCTTGGAATGAATATTTTAGAATCAAGTGATAAACTTATGAAAGTTTCACCAATTTCTATGTGTTTTCCATAGTACTTTCGAAATTACTGGACCGATTTTTGAGTAAACTGTAAAACCAACCAGTGATCGCTTAGGGATGTGGACATCTCTGGGTCCAGGATTCGCATCCATCGTCGTCTTTTGAATTTTCAGATTTATTTTCGTTTGTATGCTATGAACCTGTATATGAGGTGTGAATGATTTTGCCAACGCATTTATCTGTCGTGTTAGGTATAACGTTACCTTTATAAGGATACGTTACGCGAGCGCTAAATCATGGACGGTCATGAGAGTGAAAATGAAAGTGAAAATGAGACCCGTGTACATCAAAGTACGAGTATAGGAGCAAAAGTTTTAAGTTATATGACAAAATCATTTTAACCCGTCCATTTTAATGTGGAAACTTTGCGTTGGGCATTTGGGGGAAAAAACTATTGAACTCACGAAGTCGTGAGTGAGGTTACCGTAAACGACACCTCATGTGCTTTCGGGCTTGGCGACTGACGAAAGAGAGTTGGTTTTTCTGTAGTGTCTGCTTGAAAATACAGAATGTTCCGCTTAAAACCGCTTCCGCTTTTCTACGAGCCCCCAATCCGCAGTCACGTCCGCTCACGTGCCTGAACTTAACCGACCGATCGGTCCCCGAACGAACGTGCCCCCTCCTGCCACCCCCTTACACCCCTCCACTGCCCAGTTACAAGTTTCAAGTTTTTGCGACTTCTTGTTTGATTCAGTTTTACCCAACTTTGGGGAGTTTTTACGGCTTCTCTTTTCTTTTTAGCTTTTTGTTGAATTTTTACGATGATAACTCAAAATGTACGAAATTTGTAGATATGACAAAGCCCCATGTGTTATATGGCCATTTGGCTTCTTTTCCAAAAGAAGCCAAGCAAACTGTAAGGAGTGGGGCACGTCTTCGTGGATTGGACGCGCTATACCTACGAACAAAAGTCACTTGGATATGCGTCTAGACTCTAGACTCTAGTAATCTAGTTTGTTCACGTAGAGTGTAGACTTTTGATGCGATTTTCAAAATAATAATCTAAATACTAAATAATGTCTTCCGAAGGGTTTGTATACTTACTTTTTTAATAAAATATACCCATATTAATTAATAATGATTTTAATTTAATGATTTTAATAGTATTTATACTAAAATAATCCCAAATAAATAGGTAATAAAATGACTGTTATTTCAAAATAGTTACAATTAAATGATTTTATGATTTCTTCCATCCTATGGAACTGTAACATAATACCGTGACTAAGAAAATGTGCTGCCGATGGTCACTGCCAAAGGATTCTTGAAAAGATCATCAACACGGCATCGCGTCTCTGAAAGCTACCAGCTTTCTCCGCCTGTCTAATGTCGCCGGTTCATCACTGAAGGGTGGTGTGACCAATTGTCTTCTCTACACTATAAGTATTGATCTCTGTTTGTGTCCAAGTTTTTGACGTTTTTGCGACTTCTTAATAACTGTTGCGAAATATTTTTTCACATTGTTAATTAAAACCAAGGCGAACTTTTCCTATTATAATACAACACCAAAAAAGACTTTAAAAACAATTTTGAACGGATTCTTTGAAAATATTTTTGCTTTGTTTTCCTTCTCGGAGCCACAGTTTCGTAAGCTAGGTTCTTGAGTTCTTGTACAGCATCAAAATTAAAAAAAAAATATTATACTTTATGTACTAGGTCTGTAAGAATATACACACGTAAAAATATACATAGGGACTTATGACGAGTCATATATTACAATACATACAATACATTTTAACACTTAGATATTACATACCTACACACATATACATATATATTTCGATAAGTGCAATCAAGAACAGCAGTACGGCGTCGCTGGTAGAATGGTCACTGGTGGTGGTGGTGGAGTCCAAGCTTCCTACCAGACCAGAGAGCTACTGACAAAAAATCCAGGACCACTCGTCGCGCGTAATCTCCGTAAAACCTGTTTTGAAAAGCAAACCCGAGATTTTTTGCCAGTTCTCGGTGCAAACCTGCTTCCCGAACTTGGCGGTAGAGTTTTGACTTTTGTGGAAGAGATGAGAGCTTTTGTGAAATTAAAGATTTTAATTTAATATATATAATATTTTTGATCAATTATAACGCACCGAAAGTTGAAAAGCGACTCATAAGTCGAAGGCCAATACCGTGGTAACTGGCCGCAGCCAGACTTCTGCTGTTACAAAACTCTTAATTAGCCCGTGCTGCAAATGTAACTGAAAATCTCAATTCTCCGTAACTACGGCATTCGTCAAAAACGTACCCTGTTCTACGAGGAATCATTAAAAGTCCAGTTTAATGGTCTATTAGACTGACTAGCCGTAGTACGTAGTTAGCGAAGGCGTGCTCTAGTCCGGGATAACTGGGGCGATCAGCGGGATGTAGAGCTTGAACCAATTAAGCCGCTTAGCGGTTTAACGGGCCTCGTGCATCCCGGTGCCTCCGTGCTTACTGGATTGTATTGTAGGTCTGTGTGAGATGTCACGCTTTGGTGCGCTGAAATCATTAACCGACCATTCACTTGATGGTGCAATCAATGTGTGAAATAAATGAAGAATGCATGGAAAAGGCACGTCTGAACAGAAGTCGTTATAGTGTACTTGAATTGGTATACAAGAGCCATGGTCAATTGGACAGGTGATATCAGACGATAATAATATGTGAGGTGGACCTTTCTAGAATGATGACGATTGAAATGACGTTATATGATAATCCATATTCGCAGATATCTCTGAACCCTTCACACAAGTACAATTGCCCTTTGGCTTCTTCTATTATTATCAGCTGATTCAATTAATGTCTTTCTGTTTGACTATGATAATCAATAGAAATCATATCAACACATATCAATAGAAATGCTTGAATATGGTAGGTTACCTTAGCAATATGGCATGTTTCGTGAAAGTTGTAAGGCAGTGTCCAAATTCATAACCCCAGATCGATACTGACAATTCCTTGACACATATCATACAATATGTATCCCCCTCAAAACCTAAATCTGAACCTTTTGTTGGACATGCTAACAATTTCCAACTTGGCATAATCAACTTGGGTAACTGATCTAATATTCACGGCGTCGAGCAATGCTAATCGTTCTGGGATGCGCCGCTGCATGCGAACCGCTGCCGCCGACCACTTGATCAGGCAGGCGGTGCTTCGAGAACACGTTGCAAGTAAAGTCGATCACACATTTACTCTCATACATTTACTCCCGTTCTACGTTTACTCTTATATACATTCTAGGTTATCTTCTTCCTTGTCCGCGTATGCTCCGCTTTCTGGAGCAGACGTTTTTGAAACTGACACAAACCACTTCCGCTAGAACTTAGTTTTCTTCTACGTAACTGCTGAAATCTGAGCTTTTGGTAATAAAATGTCAATTCCTGAGCTACGCTTGAACCTGATACAGTGGAGGTGGAGGTGCATATTGAATGGAGGACTTACTCGACAAGTGCGAGTTGGATTCGCATGAACAATTCCGTAGCGATCCAAGCTTAGAATCGAGGAAAAACTTATTTCAATTTGACCAATAATTTTCAATTCGTTCATGAAATCCTGTCCGACACATAGACGGTAATAAATTACATCCTTGCGCATTTTGAATTCTTCATTTGTTAGTGTATTGGTTCTGCTACTAAGGGGACTAATATTTTAACTGCCATCAGAATGCGCATTAAATAAAGGAACATATAAAATACGGCCATTCCAAGTACCTACTTCTTTTGCGGTTTACATTGCAAATTGCAATGGAAACCCTTGTCCAGTTTGGAACGAAGCCAACTTGCCAAGTCACATCCTTACACGATTTGTGGTTTCAACTTAGATTTCGTTTCACGCTTTGCAAAAAATAAACTCTCCAAAGTTTTTATTTTTTCTTTGTTTACAATCGCAATGAAGTAGATTAGCATTTATCTTTGTTGAACGTAATATGAGTTTAATAAGCAAAATATATACGGAAATATAGCATATTGCTATATTGCCACAGCAAACAGTAATGTGATAAAGAAGCAGTTTGAAGGAAAGATGGACACTGAATCTAAAAGACCTGAAATAGTTGTGCAACCTCTAGCAGATTAATTTATTCCACCGGGTTCTATAGCGTAATGCTCATTAAAATGGGGTCTTACACTACTTTTGAATTTGATAAAAAATATTACTTTATTATAAACTAGGATAAAAATAATAACGTGCAGTGAAAGAAATATTAAAATCCAACGAAGATTTACAAAGTTACAGGCGTTTAAACTTTGGAGTGGGGGGATCTTGTATCCCTTTCTCGCAAAACGAAAATTTGTATGAAGCCGCACGAAGCTACTATGGCATTGGTAAGGTGTGACGTCACAATTTCATGTTGCTATCTCTGTCTAATCACAAATCTTTAAATGCTTATAACTTTTTTGTTATTTGATCGATTTAATTAGTTCTTTCAGTGCACGTCATTATTTTAATTCTACTTTATAATAAAGTAATAAAAAAATTGGAGTCAAATACCCTATTCATGAAACAAACGTAGATGACTTCATAGAACGCCTGCCCAATAAATATTTAGTCTGTAAACATTGCTTTTGATTTCATCTAATTAAAGATTCATGTGACGAATCATCGACGGATGGGTACGCAAGAACTGAATAAAATTATAGGTACTTCGCGTGCTGTCCACGATGAAGCCACTTCCGATTCGGTTATAATTAGCTATTTACAGTCTAGGCACGTTTCTAATCTAGCTTGGTGTCTCTTATAAACGAACACATATTGATTGATATCCCTTATATTTAAGCTAATAGGTAGTTGAAAAAAGTAATGGCATGGCCTATAAGGGCATCACAGTAGTCAATTGCTATCGTCGAATCATCGAATGTAGCTTGATAAATTATTATAAAAATGTAAATCACAACCTTAGTATTAATGAAGATTCCTGGATTAGGCAATAAGACGTCCAGCCGGAGGTTTATCTTAAGCAAGAAATGACGAACCAGCATGTTAAATGAAAGGCATCTTAGGATTTTGCAATTCAATGTCATACGATGTACATCGCCTAATGACCTAAGACATCAGGGCACATCCTAAGACATCTGGACACATCCTTATACAGTGGTTGAAGTCCAGCGTACTCGAACGAAACGTTTTTCTTCCACGTTTCTGATACGAACCGCTAAGGTGTTGAATACCCTTCCAGCTTCCGTGTTCCCAGCCAAGTACAATCTGGGTTCCTTCAAGAGAAGAGTGAATAGGCATTTTCTAGGCAAGCGCGCTCCATCCTAGACCTCATCATTTCTGCCCATCGGACATGATTGTGGTCAAGCGCAAGACTATCAATTGTAAAAAAAAACATTTTCATACAAACATAGTATGAAAATGTCATAACAATACTGCAGCATTATTGCTATAAAAGATGGTGGTAGGGCCCCAGATCTTAATTGTCATTAACCACTATACCCAGTAATGTTGCTGATGGCTATCGTACTATTCCAACTTTGAGAGGCCAGACCACACTTGGCCAGCGAAACCTTCTACATTTTGAGGCGAGATCCATAATCGGTAGGAAGCCAGTGACGGATTGAAATTATATAATCATTGATGACATGATTGCATCAACAAGTCGAGCGTTGCAAGCTGCGGGCCACTCACGTCGCAGCGAGTGGTGGATGCGCGGGCGCAACGAATGTGGGAACGTTCTTGAGGCTCGCACGAACTTGTGATATAATCGGTCGTGACTCGTGAAGGTGACTTTCCACATAACGCCGTACCCGCGGAACGATCCTTGTCTATACAATATTTTTATTGGAATTTCATGCAGGTGCATAATTAGGTCACGTTTCATTAACGTTCAATGTGACACATACGAGTAGGTGTCAGTTACAGAATACAGAAAGGTTGCAGAAATATCAAGTAGGGCTTATTACCTATCTTAGGTAACTTACTGCTCAAAATGATTTGTTGAATCCAAGTGCAAAAAAGTTTATGCCGTAACCAGACTTCGTTATTTGTTATTCGTTATGCGGCTACGCTGTATTTGTCCAAATTTGTGTTTATGTGAGAAAATAACAAACATGCTATCCACACTTGGTGCTATGTGTCAAATATTGCCAATACGTGTCCTTTGAAGTGTGCTAAAAACCGACAAGAGGACGGATACGCATATTTGCTATTCGCGCTTTTGCGTTATTCGTGCAAATAAAGCAAATATAGACGAATGAACCGCTCACACTTGGTCGTATGCGGCCGAATAAGGCGAATAACAAATAACGAAGTTTGGTGCCGCCATTAGAATTTCTGCGATAAGTTAGAAATGTCTGCCTGAAATTCAAACCTCAGACCGCCTGCTAGGAGACATAGAGATCTGAAGTTCTGAACAGCTTTCCGGTACATCACATAGATCGACACCGATCTATTTATTCCAGTGGTATAAATGAAAAGTTCAAGTAAATTGGTTGGTAAATTACCAACAACTGGACATTACCGAGACGCAGTAGGTGAGCCAAAACTCCAATGCCATGTCGCGAGTGATGCAACCAGCAGCCGGCAGCCGCGATAAGGCCGGAATGCAATTAAACGTGCGCCGTGACGAACCGCTTATCTGCGACCTTGGCAGTGACATTGCCTGCACTTGCACTTGCTTGCACTCGGAGAAATTACGATGTGCCGGATCGAGCGTGACCGCCGCGCCGCGCTGCCATGTGCCGCCGCGAACCTTGGGAGGCGGAGCATTGTGTTTTCATTGCGAGGAAATGCGCTCTAAGTATGTAGTAGGTATACTTTACTCAACTGCTTCCGTGGTCTAGTAGTGAGCATGTTCGATTGCAAAGGCAAACATCCGCGGGCGGGTCAATTGATAGTACGTAATGGTAATGGTTTATCAGGAATTTTTAGCAGTACCAGCTCGGGCACTGGAAATAGGTAAGCTGTCGTAATCCCATCGGATTATAGGAGTAAGGAAACAGTGAATGCCTAGGCAATGTCCTAGGCAAGCTGGGCGCACTGCACCTGACAGGCATCAGGCGTATTTCTGAAAATCCGGTGAAGATCATCTCTTCAGTATTTGAGGAAAACACGGAGGTCATGTGATGGATATTTTATCAATTACGCACAGTTGAGACAAAGCAACTGCAAATAATGTATTTATTAACCTAATACTAACAGCAACTATCAACAAGCATACAAGTGCTTCTCTGTAAACTGTAGGTAGGTGTTTAATCAATCTCAGTACCTACCTGTTGGGTGCCACGAGCCAAGTCTTGCATAGGTACCTATATGTATAAAAACATCAACTTCGCACACGCACGCTATGTACATATTTTTGTATTGTGATTTTTTCCATATTTAGGAAGATGTCTGTTTACGCCATCCATAATGATTAGTCAGCCTAATGACATAAGTGTTTTACTTTTAATCCTGAATTATACAGCTGGAACTAGCACAGCTAAAACCCATCCTTATATTCCTGCTAGGTGCTCCTGTATCCCGAGTAATTTCGAGTACCTACATCAGGACGTGATATTATAATTTCACTTTTAAGAAGCTCACGCCTTTCGGAAAACTATAGAGTAGCACAGAATACGCGCAAGGGCCAGAGATCGTTCATCCAGGCTACTAAGTTTCAGTTTCAATTACAGTTCGGTATCAGATACCCAGACAGGATACTGACCAAGGCTAGTAGGCTACATAAAGCTTCTAAAACCGCTAGGGGTATGGGCGCTCAAGTCTATAATCGAATACCCCTAGCGGTTAGAAACGCACCTAGCTTAATGAGTTTTAAAAACAAGCTGAAATCCTGGCTTGTCGAGAGGGCTTTCTATAGCTACAGGGAATTCTTAGAATGTAAAATTGTATAATGATAATAAAATCCCAATGAATAATGTTACATTTTTAATTGTAAATATATAAGATATTTATGTGCCTACACGTAGGTATATTTTGTGAATAATGATTTATTTAATGACTTGTATACCATTGGATACCAATAAATTGACTATTGACTATTGACTATTGACTATTGACTATCATTGAGCTTTTTGATTTTTTTAAGATTCCACAACGCGTTTGGAGGTGTATGCAATTTCATTCGTTTATCGTTGTCAGCCATTTTTTACGGCCCGCTACTGGGTACGGTTTGTCTCTTAAAATGAGAAACTTATCTAATTTGGCAGGCTTCACATACCTTTGAAGTTTTTGTGAACTCTCAGGCATGTTCCCTCGTTATGTATTTCCTTGATAGCTGTAAAAGTGATATTAAGGTGTTGCGGCCCTACCAGCCCGCGAAATTCAAATTTTATTTAGTTTTTCGCAGATATTAGACTAACTACACATTGTAGATTTATAAATAAATGAGTATTGTTGAGTAGAGTTTTTATTAAAAACATGTAGATGCATAAATGTTGTGCCCGCAAAACGCATTCTCGACCAAGGTAACTGAGATTCGAATCCAACCCCCAATTTGGAGACAAAAGTCTGAACTACTAGTCTGCCACTTGTCAGTTGTCAGTGAATTCATCATCCGTCATAAATTTTAAAGTTGTTGATCAAACGATCACGTCGCCGCCGCTCGAACACAAAGTACGGGGCTCCTCCATTACTGTGCAAATGTTTTCATTGTGTTTGCATGCTAATTAAAATGCCTGACACAGCGCGCCGCCTATTTAGGTATACTTTTATCGCCATTTGCTTCGGTTTTTGTACGATGCCCCTGCAGTAATTCAATTTTGGGATAGTCCGGAAAGGAATTGTAACCTACTGACCTACCGCCAAAGATAAAGAGATACTGTAAAGTTATCCGAGTAAGTGCCATGTCTTCCGACTGCGTTACCATTCGCCACTCACCATCAGGGGGGCTACCTCCGTGACCTAAAGTAATATTATTGTAATATTGTTTTAAAATTTCCATACTGACATTGTATGAAAATGTCAAAACAATATTAAGTACAATAATATTACTTTAAGTCACGGTGGTAGGCCCCCTGGTCCTGTAACTCGAAGTCAAGTACTAGCTTGAAGTTGAGGAAAAAACTTTTTTAAATAAAATTGTTGAGTTGCCTGTGCCAATTTTATAAGCGCCGCCATTACTGAAGGAAAATCACTGCCAGTTATAAAGTAAATTGCATCTGTACTTTATGGTGCTGTTTTTGTAACCAAGTTCCTTTTCGTATAGTATAGCCTAGAGGGCTAAGCGAAGGAAAATGGGGTTTTCCGTCACGAAAATCGCGGCATGAAGAAAACCCACGTTAATCCTATAGCCTATGATAATAACATCAAGATGAGCCCATCCGAACATTTTACGTAAACCTTCATACAAGAAAATGTAGAGCCATATTGTGTCGAAAGTCCTGCGAAATACTGCGTAGGCTTACAGCTTACTACTGACGCCGGAGGGGGTTTTGCTCCCATAAACTGGCGACATTTTTTCGCGCGGTCTGCCGGGTCTATAGTATAGGTGTCTAATGTCTTTGCCTATAGCCTAAATTCAAACATGCCATTAGGTATATTATTTGGTACGACAAACTTTTTAGAGTTTTCTTTTTAACTTTTTAGTTTTTTAGAGTTAATTCGACACAGCACCATCTATCGAGCGGTAAGTGAACTTCATTCCAAGTGAGTGTTCCACGACATTCGCGCATTCTTTTTTAGCAGTCGAATATAAAATGCTATTAGGAATAGCAGTCCTAAAAACGCTTTCACTATACAGCGCTTCATGAGCAAACGTTTTGAAGAAAAACGTTCATAAATATATTAAGGAACTAAGAACACATCTGAAACAAATATTTTGCTAAGCTAACGAGCCGTATCCTAATTCCATACAACAATGGATGGTGTCCGGAGTTAGTCAGCATATCGCCTTGCTCTTTGTCTTTGCCAAGGCCGCGCGAACTTGACTCACGTACACCATGCCAGCTATAGGTACTGCCTAATGCCTACTGCTTATTGCTGCCATAAAGTAGATAGAGTAGGTAGACTTCATTTGCGTCGTGTTAACTAGTTTACAGCTTACTTACTCATCGTATTACTACAATCTACCTACTTTAGTACTTATGGAAACATAGCTATCTTATAATTTATATTATCTATCTCTCCTGTGGCGCTACAGCCCCTTGTGGGCCCTGGCCTCACAATATTCCTCCACTTGTCGCCATCCTTCGACTCCCTGCACCAGTTGGTGTATTTACCCATACTCCTAAGGTCTTGCTTCATGCCATCGGCCCAACGATTTTTTGGTTTACCTTTTGGTCTTGTTTGCTGGAACACGGCTACTTCGTCATCGGGCGCACGCAGCGCGTGAAATAGACCGTGCCCGAACTAAAGCGAGCAAAGTATCCGGCGCGTGGCGGCCGTCTGAAATTAGTACGTCGAGACGCCTACCTGTAATTTCTCGATCACGTGATAAGTGGACCTGGCCTGCTGGGGACATGATTATCACGGCTCTAGAGTCTGGCATTCGTTCCAGGTGGCCCGCCCATTTCCATAGTCTGTAAATTGTAATGTATATTCCAAGTTCCAATTCGCAGACAAAATCATTTATCCTTTTTCATTCGCTGAAGTCGTCGAGTTAAAAGCGGTCCGAGATTTTCTTCAGTCTCTATCTTTCATTCGTAAAAAGAAGATAAGAATGTATCAATCAAGCCGACAGAAAGGGCAATACGAGTACATTCGCACTGCGATTTGTCTCTGCAGTGAATTTTCCCGTGGCCAAACGGCTATAACGTATTTTCTGTACTACAGGCAAGTACCTACCTATACCTCGGATTTGTATCGGCGGCGGCGTATCGTAGCGCCAATCGTGCGAGGAATGACAATTAGTTTTGTATTTTTTTTTATTATTTAATTTTAAGGTATGCCCACAACGCTGCGTTGTAAATGTTATATATCGTTGCGGGCATTAAAAATACCTGACCGGTTTTACTGAATAAAATTGCAAGGCCCATTGAAAGTAACTGAGGTTACACCAAGCATACTCTCCTGACACACTTGAATTCCAAAATTTTTCGTGGTTGCTGTAGTCTTTACAGCAAGTCGCACCCGCTCCAGGTCCTGGCGCCGCACGCGCTCCCGCTCTCGCAGCCGCTCCCGCTCCCGCTCTCGCTCCAAAGCGAGGTCCTTGTCTCGTTCGAGATCCCGCTCGCCATCCAAGGATTCAAAGAAGTCCAATTGAATTATAATCTATATATACTTATAATAAAACTGTAAAGGGTCGAATTCTGTACATTGAAGATATGTTGAAAATTTTTGTTGGAGGACACTACTTAGTCGATACTGAAGCCAAAACTGTAATTTTTTTAATTTTTGTCTGTCTGTCTGTCTGTCTGTCTGTCTGTCTGTCTGTCTGTCTGTCTGTCTGTTTCACGACCGCGCATCACGGCTAATCCGCTGGATGCATTTAAATGAAACTTGACATGATTATAGCTCATACCCCGAGGTAGGACATAGGATACTTTTTATCCCGAAATTCATCATGGTTTCCCTGGAAGACGGCATCAAAGTCAAAATGTGTATTTACTTATAATTCATTAACGCGTTGTCCGATTTCATTCATTCTTTCTTTGTTAGAAAGGAGGTCCTTTAAAGATTATTCCATACAAATTTTATCATCATCACTTTTGTAGTTCAGAAATTACAGGCATCAGAACCTTTAGCGATAATTTCAAGTAGGTGACTTGAAACTCGGAATGGATAAAGAACCTAGGGCTTAGACGTAGAGCTAAAGTTACACTGGACTATCCATACAGCCGTAAATAAATAGTCTTAGCAGAAGATTTTGTATGGTTTAAGATTTTCACTTTTCGAGTAAACAAAAATCATGAAACTAGCTACGTTATACCGTATAGCGCCATCTCTACAATTTATGTGGAACTTGAATGTAAAACTCTGAGATAAGTACGTACTACCGATTTTTTTTAATAATAATTAACTGTCATGTAATTTACTGTTTCATGACTTTATATTAAGATGGCACTGACCATTACATGAACAGATTAAAGTTTTCACTTCTGTCGACATTCCCGGAGTGCCGTGTTTTTTTTTATCATCTGCCATATGGAAGGGTAAAATAATGGTTCACAAATCCTAACTGACTGAATGTCATAGGTCTTTTTATACGTAAAAAAATATATAGCCATTGCCCATTCGGATATTTTGGATTGTATTGAGATGAAGCAAAGATTATTAAATGACTCTTATGTTGGGCCGGGAAATATTGTAAGTAGAGTATTTTATCCCAGTGGTACATACCCGGCCGAACCCTGAAAGAAGAGCTCTACCACCAGTACAAATTTTCACATGATTTAATGATTTTTGACATATTTCATGGTTTCAGAATAAAACTCACATTGAAAAGGACGATTTTAACTGTCGATATTTCGATACATTGGTACAAGTCGTGGTCACGTAGTGACCACGACCTTCTCCTCCTCTTGATCTTTCAACTACGTATTAATGTAACTTTATATTATGATTAAGAAAAAGGAGTTTTCAAAATCACCACAAGATAACCCGTGCGAAGTAAAAACAGGTTTCTGTATAACATCACACCAGAATCCCACGAAAAATGAAGGAATTCCACGGTATATGTAAAAAAAATTGTAATTCACGCGGGCGGAGCCGCGGGCAACAGCTAGTACATTTATAAAACATTCCGACATTCAATTTCGGCAACCATACATATTATTATGTAAAATAAGAATAAATATTAAAGTTCATTTCAAGCATGTAACTATGGTATCGGCAAATATTCCGCCAAGCGCGGTAGTCGTTATCATCATTTATTGACTAAGCGACGATTTTTGATTTGCCAACTTGACGAGTATAAAATCTCCGATATATCCGACATAATGTCTGGGACATTTCGACTGTAAGCTAACTCCCGAGGCACGTCTGGAAAATACATATCAGACGCTCAGTGTACCCACAGCCGCCTTCGCTTCTAAACGGGAATGTTTTTTGTCGAAACCTTGGAGCCTTATTGTTATTTTAAACATTCACCTATATTTATTTGTACTGTACAATACCGCGTATGTACAACTCACATAGCATCACGCTCGACAAAAATATGTGCTTGACGTTATTTATTGGTTGGTTTATACATATAATGCCAACTGGTTGGTTATAAACCAACTATAAGTTGAATTACATAACTATCCCACTACCTAAATCTAAATATTTGGCGAGTGACCTTAGAAAATTCTGAGCCCTGTTCTTATTTCACCTTTCCACATTAAAACGAGAAACGTCGTCTTTAATTCTCAAATCTCAATCCATAAGCAGAAAACTTGTTTCATCAAGTTTCTCCTATGGACTGCTAAAGTGTGAAACACGGAACCCTTTGTACATATTGCAACTTGGATTTCATTGTCAATATAGACCTAAAACATTTTGAAACTTGACATTGTGAGTCATTCCCAGTCCCTTTACTTTTTAAAGGGAGTTCCATCTCCTATATCCAAAGCACGTAGTCTGAGATCCAAAGATACTAATCCCGTCCGCTGACTGTTTAAGTTCTTGAGCATGAGCACGCATCGTCCGAAATACTTATTATACCTACATCTTAGACAACAGTTTTCCTCGTTTAAAAATAAAGACTTACTTTCTACTCTACGTTCACGATGTCATAACTGGCACAGAACAAGTTGGTGATTCACCACAGAAGTGTGGGTTACGGAGCGTTTAGATTTGTGTCACTCGCGGGAGGCAATGACGAAATACGCTACGCTAAGAGGACGGGAAAGATGTGACGTATGTTGAAGCCAAAAATTCTAAAATATGGCGTCGCACGTTGTATATTTCGGTACCGGTGACAGCACATACTACTGTCGGTCGCTTATATTATTAGCGCCATTTTACAGTTTTGACAAATTAAAAATCCAGCTTCAGGGTGGAAGGGTGGAGCCTAAAAATACATGCGTGACGTCACTAAGTGCTGATCCTTTATATGTTTAATCAGTGTCGGGAGGTGACACGTGACGGTGACGTCACCGGTGCTGAAACGACTCGCCCGCCTAGCTAGCCTCATCGCGGGCAGGTTGCTGGCTGGTGGTTACGCAACCGCGTACGTGTCGCATAGCGTTACGGAACGCGTGCGTTCGCGGGCCCGGGTTACGCAAGCCCAGCGATGCTAAAATTATTGTTATTAGCTAATACATTGCGATTCTAGATTGACAATGGATGCCAGAACTAGCATAGTTGGGACAAAGCTGTAACAAAATCCACGTTTACTCGCTAGTTGGACTGTTGGTGGTTATTTTGACGACATTAATGAGATGGGCATGAAGTATCGAAGTGATAAACCTTAGCGTAGGCACATTATCCATGACATCTTTTACGGTCTGTTCCAACAATGTATAAGTATTCTTCCTATTGCTATGAGGACGTATTGAACTGTTGGGGGCCATTTTGACGTCATTAATGAGATGGGCATGAAGTATCGAAGTGGTGAACCGTAGGCACATTATCCATGACATCTTTTTCGGTCTGTTCCATCAATGTATAAGTATTCTTCCTATTGCAATGATGACGTATATTCACAATCTTACCTGTCACCTGTGTTGGCTAGTTGTGTTGGGAATATCTTCAAACGTGTCGTGTATGTATTTATTAGGACTTTTAAGTAGGTAAGATAACGTCATTGTACATGGAAGAATACGTATTAGACTCTATTAGTGTTCTTAGCTACCTAAGTAATTAATTTCTTGTAAAATCCTGAAATGGCGTGAGTCTGGCATAAAGTGCCATCTCTGGTCGCTTTGTGAATTGTGTATAAGGTTCTCTTTCTATTTACGTCGCCGATTGACATATTATTTGTACAAAGTACAAACCTCGTAAGTGCAAATGTGATGTAAGACCATAGCATAGACCTATTTTGCAATTTACGTGCATTGAAACTAAACTCTTTTCTATTTACAGCTTTCGCGATTCATGAATGATGAGGCATTCGAGGGGAGTTTAGGGGTGTGATTCTAGAAACTATAAAATTGTAGATCGGCTAATGATCGCAATGCAGCCAATTGGCGCCTTGGCTGCACATATAATGCAAGCATTAACAGTCTGTGGCATTAACCAATCAGCTGCTTAGATGTAAGCTCTATGAGTTTTTTTGAAAATAAAAATAAAAAAATAAATTGTGTAAGAAAAACGTATTCATCGTTATCGTCATCGTTCATAAACTCTACCCGCTGATTGTTTCCCTGATTTACGCCAGTCAATAGGGGGGGCAGAATTAGCAAAAGATTACAGTAACGTTTTTCTTAGGCAATCAGACCACTGAACTAATTTTGAGGCTGGATTAACGAAACGTATGGGTCAAATACTGAACAAAGGCCGCCGAGAACTGAGATGTCCAGGATGATGTGTGCTTTGCATTGTATCATTGTGGTGTCCTCTAGATATGTCATGGACAGGCTTAAAAAACCTTCTTAAGACATGAAATACAACGTATAGAATTCTAGATCTACTCGCAGAGTATTGAAACTTAGGTATCTTGCCGACATCTACCAACAATATGAATGTGACATACCCGCAATTTTAATGGTATAATTGGCTTACAAAAACGTCGGCATTCTACGCTCATATGTGACGCTGAGTGTGTTGCGTGACCTTATTTCGTTAACAAGTGCTCAGCGTTCGGTCTGTAAGGGGGGGGACAGGGGGAGGAGGGGGCCCCTTCACGTCACTCAACTAGGCTAAGGCCGGCCATCGAACCGAGACCTGTCACGACTCAGGAATACGTGCACCATTATAGCATCATTTCATTGGATAGTTCTGCAGTCGTAACCTATGATTTTATCTATACTATTTATATTTTCTACGATTGCTATGAGATAGGTAGATCGTAACTTATGGGTATAGCCACTGTCATTCTTATGCAATTTTTAGAAGATCCTATAGCAATCGTAGGAATAAGTAGAAATAATAAGGAACGTGGCTAAATCTTATCTTATCTTATCTTATACCTTTAAACAAGCAATTCTTGTATATATATTTCTATATAATCTGGATCTCGGAAACGGCTCGAACGATTTTCATGAAATTTAGTATACAGGGGGTTTTGGGGGCGATAAATCGATCTAGCTAGGATTCGTTTTTACAAAATGTCGAATTTACCAAAAAAAAAATATGACTCCTGCTGCTATCTATTGGCCACCCAGATATTCTACTAATTTATTAGGTATCAAATATCAATCCTAATATGTAATGCTATCTCCGAAAATGATGGCCAGAAAGAGATTTTTCTTTTCATTCCAAGATCCAAATAATCGCAGTAAAATATTTTACAAGATATCGTTTCATTTGAATGTGTGGTTATCACGTGGTTAGGGAGCGCTCTATGGCCACTGCCCAGGCAAGGTGAGTCGAACGATATATTTTCCTTCAAACACATTTCATTTAAGTGGTCACCCTGCCAATGCGGCAATTTAAACCAGACCTCAAGTAACGTGAACGTTTGCTCCGAATGTCCGCACCGGGTGGGGTCTCCGCGTGCCACCACAAATTGGTTACAAGGATAAAAACAATCCACCACACTTGAAGGCAACCTTAATGCAAAGAGAAAGGCTTTATTTTATTATTAAAGTTATTTTTGGATTTAGAATGATGACCGTGCTAATCAAGTTAGTAAAAGCGGACTCTATACTACCGTCCGCAAGTGGTGAAATCTGAAGAAACTGTGTAATACCATCAACTTAATTAAAAATAATCCATTATTATCATCTGAACTACTTGAGTGGAATGGATGGATATCTAGTTGTATTATAAGAGTAAAGATCTTGTGTAAAAATCTTATCTTCTGTCTGAATCTAGGTCTATGACAATTGACAATAACCTAACTGCTGTATATACTGCGGGTTGGAGTTCCGAAAAAAAAACCTATAGATTTATGTAGTTCCAGTTTAATGCAGAACGTGGTGGTCCTTATCTCAATTTTAACTTCCTAATGATAATAGTGAACATATCATTGTGCGATCTCCATTTCCACACATCTCCACACATTTTTAGTCTTCTACTGTTTCTGCTCACTCAGGTTCTATTTTACTACAGTCCGACAAGGCTCTCTTGGCACTTGAAGGAGGGCGCTGTTGCAAAACAAAGGCCGCCATAAAATAAAATCTCCTCAATTTTACTTCAATTTTAGTTTAAAATAGTTAAAAGTAAGTAAAAACATACATAACATACAATAGTGATATACTGACAGAGCGAACTATCAAACAGTAGCACAAGATAGCGGCGTTAGTTCAGACTTTGGCCACGCGCCAAAATAGCCTTGTCGCACTGTAGTCTGGCTTCATTGATGAAGGCAAATTGTTACTTAGTTGCACTCGATTCTCGAACTAAATGGACACTCTATTCCAAGACAAATGTTGGGGAATCAGCCATCATCAGTTACCACTGCTATTAACTATCAGCTATCAGTGATCATTGGGCATATCTCTCGTATCAGTCATGTACGAATTTTTTTATAATTGCCCTTCTCCATACTGACCTCACTCGAAGAGCAAAAAAGACCAGGCTAAAATAAATGCATTATTTTAATTTCAAGTTTCTGCATTAGGATACTTCAACTAACCTTTTAAGAGTCTTTATTGACAATATCAAATTGAATCCATCCACTCAAGCGTTTCAATTTAGTCCATACGTCTTCGATATCAATCGATATTCGTTATCTCTATTGGTCAATAACCGATTACCGTAAATATCCACTTGGCTAATTGAACCATACCACGGAATACCATAATAGACCACACTCGTAACGGTGCACATAAACTTTCGATACTACCATCACTGTTCATGCAATGATGTTAAGTGGCTTCTTTGTTAGTTTCTTGGCCTGTTGTCGCAAAGAGTTAGACTGCTTCTATGGATACGAGTGTAGCGTGGAGCTCAACATGGAGCGGAACGCATTGAAAATCTAGACTTTTCGTGCAGTGCTAAACAAGCAAGTTTTCGAATTGAAAAACGAGTATAAAATTCCAAAAATCTGGATTTTCATAAACCGTATACTCGTAGGTTTATACACCATTACTAGTTCAATACTTTTAAATCTATTCAATCACCTTAAATGATGCACTGTCGAGCTTGTAAGTATGCCCCTTGGAGCTTACTCGTCAAGGAAGTTGGTCGAGTTTTAGCTTTAGATTTAGTATTCCTAACGTCTGTCCTCAAAGCATTAGGTATGTTGATAGAATACGGTTACAGTTATAGAAAGGCCCTACGGACCACGGCGCGGAGTGAGCAGAAAACTTAAATTAGAAGCAGCCGGGAGCAGTGCCCTTGCGTGGCGTGATATTTAAACCCAAGTGAAGGTAGAACGACCGGCCTTAACCAGAATGGTCGTGCGCTGACGTCGCACGCCGCGCGGTTAGAAAGTTGCCGAGCTTGCGTCACGGTGCGGGTCGACGACCCCTCGCCCTGCTTGCATGCAGGGCTAGTGCCCACGGATTATAACAAATGTCCATAACGTTTGGTAAATTATAGTAGGATAGCATAAATGACGATCGAATGGGGATTAGTAAAGTCTGAAGTGGCAGAGAGCTGGTTACGTCCATCAAAGGTTCCGATACGTCGCATTCGAATAACTGTTGGCCACTGTTGGTTGTTGGGGTATTATGATGATATTCGAATGGCTGCACCAGACTGGATGCCGTAGGCCGAAGATATATAGAGAGAGATGACGCCACTTGAAAGAATACTGCTCAACAAGCTACGCATGGTGTGATTTCCAACTACCAAAATCTTGGAGGCATTGCCACGTAAATCCAGCGACTTAATGCGATCCGACTCTATACTAGGCGGAGTCACATCGTGATCGAGGTTGTCGACATTTAGTTGGGGATCCACCAACTACAAATGTAGCTTGAAAGGAGACCTCATGGCGACTCCGCTCAAGGAAGAATTTTAATATTATAGGGAATTCAAAACGCATTACGCACCACGTAGTAAATGGGTGTGTTTTGATACGTGTGCGACGCACATTTATGAACTAATTTCGTAATTAGCTTTACCTTAGTTCACCCACGTGACGCCTTTGTATTGATTGGCTTGTTCCTAGAAAATCTAAGAGTAGGCGTTGTTTAGGAAAATTCCGTCAACAATGAAATAACACCTGACACCTGCATATAAGGAATTAAGAATAAAATTATTTTTTCATTTGGCCCTTGTTGCTTCAAAAATTTTAATTCCAATTTACTCGTGCATCTTGGTTTTTTCTGACGTTCTGGGATTTTTTTGGGTTTTATGTAATGCAATTTGTGCTGTTGTACCGAAGCATTGTACAAATGTTGATTGCTTTCTCATCTTTACATTATTTATTTCTTCATTGAAGGCTTTCGCTAGGCTTTGACTGTAGCAACTGCTTTTAGAACTACTATTGGCTATATATATCTGTTCCATCATCCACAACACTCGTAATTAGACTTTAGCTACAGGTCGAAGCTGATGCTTGCAAGACTTCTCTTTTAAATTTTTAATTTACGCCTGTTTTTGTCTTTTGCCTAGTGTGCAATGCAACGTGCCCTATTACACTAACTCTGCACACCTTTTTCTAGATTGCAATTCTTTTATTGCAGCTAAGGGTTGAAATTTTTACTGCGATAAGTGTTACCGGTTTCATTTTTCTCTCTCGGCACTACAAAAATATGTTCCTATGGTAGCTGCTGTCAGTCCAATTTTATCTGTAATTCGTACAGCGTATTCTATTGGGTAACAGCCCTGAGTGCGGCACGTACGCGGCACGACCTCGTCGGCGCTTCCACGTCCGCGGCACTAGCAGCACGTCGTAGCCGCGCTTGCGCTGCCCCCTGCGAGTTGCGGCCACCTAGCGCCTGCTACATACTAATACATGCAAGCTTTGCTCTGTTCATACATAACTAATACCAATAATTGAATTGGACAAAGTTCAGTTTTACGAGAGTTTTAAAATTGTTCAACATCAACCCCTTTTTTTGTCCCTCCACGGGTCTCCTCTCAGAACAGGGGAGGTTTCGACCTCAGCACGCTAGCCAAGTGCGCGTCAGTGGACTTCGCAAACCCTTGAGGATATTATGGTTAACGCTCAGGCATGCTGTGTCAAACAATTCACGATGTTTTCCAACACCTTTAAGCAAGTGATATTTAGTCTCCACAAACGAACATTACTCCGAAAAGTCAGCGGTACGTCTCCGGAATTCAAACTAAAAGGCTATGATGATAATCATCATTGGGATGGAATTCATTCATCATCATCATTCGTTGAACCACTATTAACTGTGAGTAACTACCTATATACCCCTAACGGATAAACAAGCTAAAGCCATATTGCAGAACCGATTGCTTCTGGGACATGCGTGTATTGGCAGTTAAGATATTCTGTCCTATTAACTTTAAACTATATCGGTTAATGTAAGGTGCCCATTGCCCATCAGAAGACAGCTTGTAGAGGATGTATGAGGAAGGACCATGCATTGCTTAGCGCCTTAGGAACGAGCTATCTATGTGTATATGTATGTGTCTCGGATACGCCGATTTTACTAAAATTTGAACAGAGTCCGTCGATGAATGGCCGCTTGGTTCGGCGTACAAACACGAGCGCTAAATCAAATTTCCCGCAGCGTCGTCTGATGGCGTGATGGCATGATGCCAACACCGTGAAGTATGGGCCGAGGCACACTGATTCATTGAGTGGATACTAGCTTCTGCCTTTTGAACCACAATGATAATGAAGTCATTGCTCTATTTCCCCAATGGTGTACCTATTAGCATGTGACACGCAAATTATGACATCCTATGTTTTGCCTGTACTACTATATTATATTCTGTGGTTCCACTTTGCCCAAACTTGTTAAAATATTGTGGCGCCAGAAGAATCAGAAACATTTGTGACCTTCATCAATTATGGAATTATTCTACACCAGGGTGCGTTGCCATTTGACGTCCGAAGTTTGATTATACTAGTAACGTTTGTATAAGACAACTATTCCTATCAATGATGTGAACTATAGACAGAAATAGCCTGATAGGTACCATGATCATGATTCTTAAATGTTTAGTAACAATCAACAAGACATATCTCGAGCGTGATCTTCCACTGAAGACGTTAATACCCAAGAAGCATAGCGAGGAGAATAAAAAAGAAAGTCGTCTTACCGTTCGTCGACCCACATGCGCGGGCGCAGTGCGACTCGAGTGCGGCCCGCGACGTGACTCGGAATAAAAACGAAATTGAAAAATGTTGTAGCACTAACTAAGCAGTAACCACGTCTGCGCAGCAAAAAAGGCTGTCGATAAAACCACTTGTCACTTCACCTTGATACAATTTGACCGTAGCCGTGTTGCACAACGGGCTACGGAGAGAGCGCTTGTACAAACAAAAAAGCTTGAGATCTTTCTACGAATCTTTTTTTTTTTTGAGAGACCAATGCAGGTCAACGGGCTCTATGAACACTGTCGTAACTCGTATCCACATCCTTGAACAAGACGTGCCCTTATGGAAGGTAAAGGGAAGGTGTTGTCTTAGTCCTATTTTACGACGACCGACCCACAACACTGGGTCTCCTCTTACGAAGAATTTTTAAGACAGTCCACCAGTTACCATGCCAAGTGCAAATTTTCAGGATTCACACACTCTTGAGATAATTATGGAGAACTGTCAAGCGAGTCGCCTAAGTAGGTTATCTTCCTAGAGATCAAACTTGCCTGCAGACTACGAAGGAAGAACCTATACTTATTATGAGATTTAAATCATGTTTAGCAAAATCTTTAAAAACATTAGGTATTATGCATCATCTTTATTCCCCACACGTACGATCCGCGACGATGCAAATCTGTGTTCAGTGATTCAGAGCGCCTCACGCCCATACATTACCGCGCCGGCAGTTGGCACACAGCCAGCGCCATCAACCTACACTACAGGCAACACTGCTTGCACTTTGATTGTCGATATCGTCGGGATACAACTTGGGTACTAAGCACCTGGGAAAACCCAGTATATCTATTTCTTCTTTTTGAAATCAACGGAGTTTTAGGATAAGTTGGGGCCCCTATCGTTGTCAAACTATCAAGTATTTAAAAGTCAATAATAAAAATTACCTTCGAGGAAAATAGCTGTGTAGGGTAGAGCGAAAAAATTACGAGAACTGATAAATCAGATGCAGTGCTGTGCAGTGTTATGCGTTGCACTTTACTGTGCTTGTTATCCTGAGACATCAGGGGCCATCAGGGGCATTGCATACTGACATTGTATAAGAATGTCAAAACAATATCTTAATATATATAAATCTCGTGTCACAATGTTTGTCCTCAATGGACTCCTAAACTACTGAACCGATTTAGTTCAAACTTCGTGAATATCTGTCATTTGGTCCAACTTAAAAGATAGAATAGTTTTTATCCCACGTGGACGAAGTCGCGGGCATCAGCTAGTTACATTATAAGAGGTATGGTGATATGGTGGTAACGCCCAGATCTTGAGGATCGTTATACTCAGTAATATCGCCAGCTATATCGCTTTTAATTTGTAACTGTCATCTACTTACGGCCGTTCCCAATATCCTATCTATCCATAGTTTCCCTTACTAGAGATAGAAATCTGACATAACTTGTATGGGGCTTATGTCAAATTGATATCTCTAGTAGGGCAAATAGAAGATAGATAGGTTATTAATTTCGGCCGTAAATCTGTTTTGCATCGCAATCACTGCTGCTTTACGGTTGATAGTGCTAGTGGTAGTATCCATTATCCATATAAAAGGACTCTTACAAGGAAAATATAGTTTTTTATACGCTATACAAGTTAGTACTTGACTGTGATCTCACCTGATGGTAAGTGATGATGCAGCCGCAGATGTTAGCGTACTAACTTGGAAGGGGTAAGTTATGTCACCCCAACGGTTTCTACACAGCATCGTACCGGAACGCTAAATTGCTTTGCGGTACGTCTTTGCTGGTAGGGTGGTAACTAGCCACGGCCAAAGCCTCCCACCAGACCAGACCTGAGCCAATTTAGAAGTTATAAAATTCCAAAGTGGCCCGTGGCGGGAATCGAACCCGCGACCTCCCACTCGAATTCGAGCGTGCGTCCCCTGCGCCACGGAGGTCGTCAGAATATAATAATTTCTGTGTCAAAACCTCTTGTAACAGCAGTCAGCTGCAATTTCGTTTATTTGCCATGTTGCGTAATCCGAACGGCATGCAGGCGATGTGGCTAGCGGGCACCCGGCCGTTATCAGCCGTGCGCTTATCGGTCGTGTGGCGAATGTGGCAATGCTGGCAATGTGTGCCGCTCAGCACGAATACTTTACCGGTGACGTGGGTGTTATGAGCCAATGGCACAAGGCATTTCATCGTGCATGAACACAAAGACGTGAATGTAGTGGGGTGGGACCCTCGCAGAAACAATGTTTGGAATAACATCTAGAACAAAACTTCATTTTACTATTTTCATGTGTTATTTCACCCATCGCTCGATAGGTTAAGTTAGCTCGGGCTAACGAGTTTGATACCAAATCTATATACGTGATTACATGCGTGCTCATTTTATTGACTGGTAAGAGAAACTTTCATTCTAGTTTTTCGAAGATTTTCTTCGTGGCGGGATCAATCGTCAAGCAAAAAATCAATTATTATTTTTCTTTCGCCGATACCGTTCGATAGCCCCATGGGCCTACCGAAAAGAAACTATTTCAATAGAAGCTACTGTAGTGGCCAGCAAAAGAGGCATTGATGGACGAACGTGTAAATGTGGGCCGAGGCAGAGCCGAGGCACACATACGTGAAGCCTAGTTTTGGCCAAGGCTTGTATATAATTACTCTTCTCAAATAATGCGCGGAAACTAAGTATGTACCTCTAGGCAGAAATTTTCATTATCAACGGACCGCACAGCCAAGACAAATGGCTTTTCATTCAACTTTTGCCAGTACAGCAATTTCGATTTATCCCGAAGAAGGTTGTAAAATTAATGCTCCCAAGCATGTTTGAGAAAAAGTGCGTCTTTTCAAGGGTCATCCTCTTTATCTCAATCCTCATCCTATTTATTAATTGGACACGGGCCTAATTTTGAACGGAAAAGATACCTTTGTATCATCACTACTCTTAAGTCCAAGTGCAATGCCTCCTTAGGAAGCAGCGAGCGTGTAGGGTGTATGCAAATAAGACCGCGTTCACACTGGGCGGTGCTCGCGACGCGTGACGGGTGTCACGCCCCGCGACGTCGCGCCTCCGCCGCGCGTGACCGTTCCGTTGGACAACCGTGACGAGCATTCGGATCACCTCATACTTGTACACGACGAGTCGGCGGCTAGAGGCGACCTAGTGTTGAATCATTGTCTGCATCATCTTCATCATCTTAAAAGCCTGCGGACATCCACTGTTGGATACAGACCTTCTGAAAAGAATGCCACCAACCGATATATCTTGAACCTTCTGTAGGTACCGAGCCGCTTGCTGCCACTCCAGGACCTCAATGTTGAAAGTGGCCAGTCATAGTATAGGCTAAAGGTAGAGTAAAAGTTAGACAGGTGGGCATTGTGGTGGCCTATGTCAGAAGAGATGAGGAAAAAGTTCTTTATATACTGCTCTTGGTCCGTTAGAGTGCCAAGCCGAAAATCAAGTGAAAGAGCTAAAGAGGATATATAGTGGAGGGACATACACTTGTGATGTATTTTTTTCACCTATGCCTTTTTATCAGATTTCCCAGGCAGGTTTACTAGTTCGTCTCCTCGAATGGGCTAAACGTTATAACCAAAACATTGGCCTTAAGACGAACATATAACAGCTGCCGAGTAAACTGATAAAATGGTATTCGGCCATAAGGCAAACAAGTAACAACTGTCTGGGTAAACTGATAAAATGGTATTCGGCCATAAGACAAACAAGTAACAACTGTCTGGGTAAACTGATAAAATGGTATTCGGCCATAAGACAAACAAGTAACAACTGTCTGGGTAAACTGATAAAATGGTCCGCTGAACTAACCACACTCCATCAGTAGTCAATCTATTTAATTAAAATGCTATTTAAAATGAAGAGTCCATTTTGGGGACACTTTTTTCCTATTAATAAATTTTGGGACTTCAGGCTGCGGTGGTCTTTAAACTCTGTACAATAGCACTACTTTACAGTGGCTTTACTAGACTTTAAACTTTAGCCACCGGCTCTCTACTGCAATTTATTAGCCTTTGTTTTTTACGCTCCGAAACTCGCTTTGTACCGGTACCTATTCCTATACCTACGTTTTATTTTACACACAAAGAACTACGCTGATTGTCCGTTTCAATTACACACTATTTTTGTGTTTTACTCTGAATTAAAAAAAATCGGTATATTTTTAACATTCATAAATTGCCAACACGGCTATTTCATATAACGATATGTATATAATATCAATACCGTAATATTCTGCTGTCATTGCATTACTGTGTTTCGGTTTGAAGAGGATTGTACAGGGCATTTATATAAGATTTGAGAAGTAAGAACATAGGATAGGATAATAGGATTATGAGCGCAGTAGAGTGATCTGAATTCTGGAACGGCATCACTTAAAATCAAGACCGTGAAGTCGTCTTGCACGTCTCGTCGTTCTTTGGCTATAAAAAGTATATTATCAAATTGTTAGTAAAGATAATGCGAATCTGGCATGTGCTCGTGTCCGAAGATTTAAATCTTCGTGCTCGTCACAGTCGACGTGTGTCTGCAGAACTAGAAAGCGCATAAGTTCTCGCTTGGCGAGTGAAGCGTGGCGCGGCGTGGGATCCGACGCTGGCATCAAATTATATGATCTGCGGCGCTGTGCTCGAGGTACTCACCTTCTGGGTGCGTTCTTTCCTTCATTCATTTGTGCCCTTCTTTCATATTTGTTCTACCAAAGGCGAATAGACATACTTATCAACTGATTGCTAATTTCGAAACATGTATTTTAAGCATCCCACAATATCATGGACGCATCACGTAATATCAGCGTTTTTTTTATTAGAGGCAGATAACCACACTTATTGATTTTTTCCAACTTGGAAATATGTATTCAGGACGGTTTGCTTCAGCTAGTTTAACAGACACCTAAAAGTCCTAAACGTTAACCGTTGAAGCAACTGGGCCTATGGGGTTAACCTACTCAGTAAAACAGAATCTCATCTTCCTGCCGTATCGTAAAGCCCTACCGTGTTGGTAAATTTTGTATGGCATATCTCGTGATTTGGTTTTTATTATCATTAGGGATTTCAAGATACCTCCTTAATCTCATCAGTACTGTCCTATTCTTGGTATATGTTGGTATCATAAATTCCTACGGAAAATTACATACGTTTTCACAGCACATACGTCTTTGACACGTTCTGTCCGCGACTACCTAATTTTTCAACCTGAACATTTTCAGACAAAGTGTACGTGTAAGGAGTATTAGTTTTGCCATATACTTTCTCAATTCATTGCTCAATTTTCCAGACATCTTGCATAGCCAATGTAGCTTCAGACATATATAAACCTTTCGGTGCAAAATATTCTCGATAGCATCGCCCAATCACAATATTTTCTCGGCTAAGTCCAGATAGCACTCAACAGTGAATTGAGTGGACTCCACCGAGGAACGCTTTCAGATCACGCTCGCAACGCATCTGCCCCCTTCACTCCGGCCTTCCTTAGCACGCGACACGAATTCCGTGCCAATTCTAACCAGGGGTGGACTCACGACTTTTGGAATAAATAGTCCTAAACGTTAACCGTTAAAGCAACTGGGCCTATGGGCCTATGAACCCATATTCAGTAAAACAGTATCTCATCTTCTTTCTAGCCGTATCGTAAAGCCCTACACGATGTTGGTAAAGTTATGTCTGGTAATCGGTTCATCATGTTATGACCAGCCTTTCAAACGCGGTTGTAGATTCATTATTAAAACTTGACTTGTAGTATCAAATTTTATCAAAGTGAAGTCACGAATTTTTAAGGGTGTTGCAAAGGTTACCTTGCAAAGTATTAAAAAGTTTACAATACGAAAGGAAACTTGTTTTATTTAAGCAGCTGTGAGATGCTAATACGCCAATGAATTATTATTTATTAATATGTCTGATATTTGATTCTATTCTGAATGTTAATTTATACCTACAAAATCGTGATGTATGTACGCAGCAAACTGACTCACCTGCGTCAATCAGTGTATGCTCTCTGGTTAGAGTCGTCACGTGAAATGCCCTAACTTGAACACAAATCGGCTATTGCGTCAAACGATTAATATGCTTAACATGAACATTTAGAACCACGCGGTTAATTTATTATCTTCTCACGAGCTGTCCTTCCTTGCTTAAATGCTCCATGTCAATGTTTTTTTAATGGTCATTTTAATACGAAAATAATCTGCCACTCCTAAAGTAGAGCTTTTGGTACTAGGCTAGCATGAAAGCAAGGAGCTCAACCCTTTTTAGTTTTTAGTTTGCCATCTATCCAAAATAGCAGAACTTTTTAATGAATTTTTGAAATATCACGCACGTGATATTTCAAAAAGTTATTAAAAATTTCAGCTATTTTTCGATAGATGGCAAACTAAAAAGTTTGTGAAATTGCACCTGGTACCAAAAGTTCTACTTTTCGATTGATGGCAAAACTAAAAATAACTTTAAATTCTATGCAATAGCTTTACCGCGGCAGTCTCCGAGTGCCACACGCCTTTTTTTGTCATTTAATCAGGACGCGTTGCTCGCATATCATTCTTGTCTTTACTTACAGGTACTTGTGTTGCAAATTATTTCAAGTTTTTGTAAACGTTAGGCCATGATTACCATTTCAGAATCAGTTTTCTCATTAATGTGGGTTATATGGGTAAATGTTGCGTGCGAACTAAAGAGTAGGGCCGTTGTGGAATGGTGGAAAACAAAGTTATATATCCAACTCATTTAGATAATACGACAATATATATGTATCAGTAGACATCGCCAATGAAAATAGTAGGAAACAGTCACCGTTAACAGTCGAAAAATGTGGAGGTAATGTTAAAAATTCAGCATCTTTGTAGACATAAGCCAAGCCAGAACTCTCACAAGATTGATAGTTCCTCCTTCATCAAAGAGCACAAACAGTGTCAGACAATACACGAATACTTCAAGATATTTACAGAAGCATTAAAGTAGATAAAAAGATCCGTAAAGATTCTAAAAGAGCTGAATGAGTTATCACTGAAACAATCCGTCTGTAATATTTCAACAACATTTGTTTCAACATCACTCATAAAGAACATTTATTTGGTTTTGGGAACTTTTAACTTGCTATTTTCAGTTAAAAGAGCTGATTTTTGCTGAGCTGACTTAAGCTAAGTAATAAGTATAATGAATGCCGTTCTTATTGACTTTATCAGGGGTATTCATTAACTTGCCAAATTGAATACGAATTTAAAACTGACTGTACAAAAACTTGCGGAGTAACTCGATACAAACAGCATTGAGATAATCAAAGAAAAAGTCACACATTGCCATTTACTTGCGACTTTACATAAAAACCCTTACATCATTGTGTGATAAGTTACACAACACGATGCCGAAATTTGGCATTGTTCCAGGAAATCAAAAATATTTAAAAATAACACCGTGTGTTGTTGAAGGCATAAACAATAACGGCACATCTCCGTCAACGGGCGGGCTTATTATCGCTCGCGAAATGAAAAACCCGATGGTGTCTGGAGAGTTACGAGATATCTGAAATAGCGAGGCACTAATTCAGTTATTAGCGGTTACCGTTGCCAATTTTTGTTCCCCGAATAACATCGTTTATATGCGAGTACGTTGTAAATCTGCGGCGTTGCACGGTGAGGCCTCAGATACTAAACGCCCTCATCCAATACACATGGCGTTGTGTAGATGATTATACATATAATGTTCTTTCACGGCTGTAAGCTTAAATCGTTACTAATCTACAGTTCATATTATAGTCCTTACGAATTTAGTGTGATAGGCATTATTTAGCCTGTTTTTGAGGGTGTATATTTTTATACATGCCATTGAATTTACTCTATATAATAATGTATTGAAAAACATACCCGTAAACGAGTGTCCCTCGTCAATGACAAGGGTCTTGGTTATAGAAGTATAACTTAAACGATACTCACGATTATCCTCTTTTATTTAATGTATGCATGAGAGAATGAGAATGAATGAGAGAACTTTATTTCTGTTTAGTGCCACTATAACTATATAACTAAAACTACTACTAACACATACTATAAGTAACTAAAACTAAAAACGGGGGCTGAAACTGCTGAAGCTGTATGCCCAATATTCGTGGGTGAATATTTTCAAAATCCGTCCCTGTGCCTCTATTGCAGTATACAGTGACTGGTACAGTAGTGACGTAGCGCAGGCGAGCGCGCGGACTGCACAAGTGGATCGTGCGCCGCTTGCTGATGCGGCCTGCCTTGGGTTGAGTTGAGGCTCAGCCGACGGCAGGGACCGTACGCTGGCTGCGTGCGAAATTGCCCTAATGCGAGCTGTGGATTTACTGCTGACGAGTGTCCACTGCCCTGACACTTCTAGCTTTATTGGAGTTGCAAGGCTTTTTAGAAATCTTAGGTAGATTTTCTTGATGACAACACGTTTATTCGTATTAAAATATCCAGAAGTAGGCCCGCTAGCTCAATGAGAGTCGAAAAAAATGGCAGCCTGGATAACGTTGGAAGACCCTTGTCAATACTCATAAACTTATCTCTGATCTGTGGGAAAGCCTAATGTTTTACGTAGGTCTAATGTTTGACGTAGGTACGACTAAAAGTTGTTTGCCAAAATCTCTGAAATTGTCTCATTTTTTTCGTTAAGGATTACTTACTTGAATTTTAGAGATGTTGAAATAGTTGGTTTAGAAATTCTATGAACGCGTTGATATTTGCGATTAGGTTTTGGTCTGCTACCTTTACCCACAGATTTTATCTCTACCTATGTAGACCTTCATGACGGCCAAGATTTATCGCTGTATCCTGTAGTATTAAGTACTCGAAATCTACATTTCTTAACTCTTGGTTCCTGTAAAGTATAGGAGTAGCCAATAAAACCATATGATAATCTTTGATTCGTTATAACCTATAAGTAAATTGCGGAGGTCATGGCAAGAGAATGGCGCAGCATGGCTAATAATTATCGAACATGCTGCATTATGGTGCACACGACTTCAAAGTTCAGAGTGTACTTGTAGGTATATCATTATCTAAGCAAGGCTGACTACTCCACAATTGCATAAATTGCCAATTGACTGTCGGCAGTCGAGTCGTGCGTGGCTACAAATATTTTACGAGAGATAAATGAATCGTAGGCTGAGAGATTACAACTAGAAATGTTACAAAGATTCGCTGACAATGCATAAACTGTCTGAATTTTTAAACAGGAATTGATCATCGTTATAGTCATAATCATCTAAATCATCAACTCAACCCATCACTGGTCCATTAATTCTCATTTCTCAGATCCAAGTGCGGATTAGCAGGCGTCAGTCCTTTAGACCCTTAAAATAAATGACAGAAATACCTTGCATATTTTCTTTTGTGGTTAATTCTCGTCATGACTAAATATCGTAAAGTCGAATCTAATGATGATGGGCTTCCGAAACGTAGCCTCTGCTTAATCCAACATCTCTACGCCGCCCCGCATGCTCTTAAAAAACACTTACACAGGTTAAACATCGCGCCCGTAAGTAACCATAGCAACGCCGCCAATGGGCAATCAGTACCAACGCTGTACAACCGCTGGAATCAATGTACGGTACGTCACCAGAGCAGGCGCTTGATTCTGCAAAAATATTTAGCATCGATGAGCTTACATCTATCAGCGGATTGGTTAATCCTTGCATAAGTCGCCTCGCGTAGGCACTGATTGCTTGCATCGATTATGCAGGCAAGGCACCAATTGGCTGGTAATGGCCGCGTTACTTGGCAGTTTTATGTAAATGGCCGCGTTACTTGGCAGTTTTGTACAGTTTTATTTTCTAGAATCACACCCCAGTTCCTAGACTAGTTGCATTTGACAACAAAGACTCAACAGATCAGACGGCGGGGTACCACGCGGCGCGTTCGTGATCGTGCATGACGTCGCTGGCCTGCGTCAGCGCCCTTGTTTGTTTGTTCTCTGCACACAGATTTAATATTTACCTACCTATCTCATATGTGAGATAAGAAACGAAACAAGCGATCTTTCGTTCGAACGGCATCATACCTACTCGTATTTTGCGTGTAAATCATTTATCTTCAAATATTTTTAGATCAATTTATAAATAGTAAATTGGAATACATACGTACCGGTGTTATTCTCTCATTTTGTTTGCGCCATGTTGGTCGAGCTTCTATAAGATAATATTATGTATACCACATCTGCCACTTTACCGACTGTGACTATCGACAGACGAGATATTTTAAATTTTTCCGTCCTTTTTTGCCAAGTGATCAAACCGCGTCGTAGAGTCTTGAGAATACGCGCTCTTTCTTAAAACTAACTAAACTGAATAAAAGATAACTAATCTTTATACTATTAATCTTTTACTCAGTTATCTTTTATTCAGTTTAATTAGTAAAAGATTACCTACTTATAGTACGTTTATTTATGCTCTTTTATTTTAAGTTAATATAAAAGTAAATAAACAAATAAGTGTCGTAGACGTAATCAAAGAGTAAAATATGTATATTAGGCAATTAGGCAATAGGTTGTCCAAGATCCAGACCCCCACCAATTAAATTTAGCTTATATACACTAAACCAATTAAATTTGGCTAAAAAGTTGACTTTAGTGCTGTTAAACATACTGCACAAAGATGTAATATTGTACAATCAATCCGCTCGAATGTCAGAAATCTTGCTTATTTCTTTACAAAGAAAAGAAACAGTCATAAATCTCGGTCGTGGACAGGCTATGGTCATTGGTTTCCGGAAACTTTCTACTTCACGCATAACAGAATCCCTATCTCGTTTGTGGCGGCTTTTTGTGAAGGATAACGGCATTTGAAGACCCGTTGCGTCGCTGTTATATCTCACAAACATCACAATCATGTTTATGATACACCCACTTTTACTTTTCCTGTTTGCGTTTTTGTTTGCCCTCATTGAATTAAGTAGTTCAGTTGAAAGTTATGGTATTGTTCAAAAGGGTAGCTATTGTTTCGTAACTGTTTGTTTAGCTGGTATTCAATTGCGCTGTAAAATAATGGTGAAAGGACAAAATATCGACATACTTTTGTATCTTTTACAGTCTGTTTTAATACCTGCTGTCGAAGAACTCTCACAACACAAGCTTTTAAAGCCTCTTCTGTCATGTATTTTGATAGAAACACTTTTAGGTATCTATAGTTGACCTAGAAATCATACTTGCTATGAAACCCGTGTACACACACGAAGTTAAGCAAAGGCAACAAAGAGTTCAGCAAACATTTGTTCCTTCACTACTAGTCACTGAAAGACAAACTAGCTGACAAAGACAATGTCGTCAAGTGAGTCAGATACGCGGAATGCAAACATGAGCTGTTAGCTATTACGTAAACAGTGATCAGCACTGCATCAGCACTGTAAGCGTACACCTGAGACAACACGCTTGCGTAAGTTGATACTATGTCAGTTGCTATTTATTATGATGACTCTTCTTTTGAAGTATTAGGTAGAGTACCCTACCATTCAAAACTTCAGGCGTTGGGCAATCGTATGTTACTTTTATTATCATCGACTCTTGGCAGAACGATCGTGGTTAAGTCTCTGAGTCACAATATTAGATAATGGTCTGTAACTGCACTGGAGCTTTCGCGACCGTCCTTTATAGTTCTTATTGATTGCCTTACAAAGGTGTTTAGGTATAGAAATCCATATCTGGAGACAGATAAGATCATTCGGGGATCGTCCTACTAAAAGCGTGTTTTCCACTTACCCATGAACCACCAGATATTCGATGGTGTTCTTTCTTATATGCTTAATGAATTTTAGAATTCGTAGTTGTCCAAGCGGAGTTAGATACTTGTTAATTTTAAGCGTTTCAGAGCGGATCCTCTGGGAGATTCTCCCACATTTATAAAAACATCGATTTTTCTTTTGTCTTTACTATGCACTTCCGATGTCAAGCCAAATGCATACTTGTGAATGCTGTTACATAAACAAAGCGCACCTGAGATAACAACATACCACTCTTGCGTGAGTTGCTTGTTATGATGGACACTCATTGTCGTTCCGCACTTCTGACGGAACTTGCAAGTTGCAGCTATTGGTGATGACGCGTCGTAACTTGTAAGACTGTCGTGAAAAATAGGATAGCTAGTAAACAACAGAATTGAAGCTGATGCGTGTATTTAATCCGTATTTGGAAAAGATTTCATCAGCCGTCGATTGCTCAACATATTCTCACCCAAATTTTACCAGAATTAGTATGTATTTTTTCAGCTTATTGACCCTAAATTCTGTGCTAACTTTATGCCCGTGTTCGACTTGGAAATTTGCTCCAGGAAATTCTTGAAACATTTTCAGCATAAAGTTAACAGAAAATTCAAATATTAAATGCTCATGATTCTGTCATCAGAGCTTTTTAAAATATAATTGCCGTGCTGATATAAATCATCGTTGAACATTAAAAATAGATAAGCCGATGCTATTACGTTTTTTGCTAAAACCTTAATACCTCGGGCACTTTGTCTGCGATAAATCATCTATGACACTGTTACTGGCACTAAATTGCGGGATTTTTTTGAAATATCCGACTAGAATATATTGTCGAAGTTTGCAATGGATACGTTCTGAGCTAATAATAATTAGATATCGACTATCTCCGACTCAGGAAAAGGATCTAAAAGGATTATCTCTGATTTTGCTCCCTCAAGAAAATCAAATGGAAGGGGATCGGGCAATGCTTTCTCAGATAACTGATTGAGACTTGTTGATCCAAATAAATATATTATTCGTATCAAGAGGAATATTCTTTTACTGAGTATGCCTACAAAGTCTTGCCCACATTACCAGGTCTGGAGCATCTGATTTCGGGGGTCTGTTGGCTCTCAAATTTGCGCTCACTAAGGCAAGCTACATAATATGTATATCAATGTTGTTTTAAAAAAAATGTTCCCAAAACACTTTCGTTTGTGTCAGGGTTCTGGTTCTTCAAATACAATGTTTCGATTGTTATTTATATCCCTTTGGCAGCTTATAGAGAAAGTTGTTATAAATTACGCTGCTTATTGTAACGTCCCATTGTGTACAATTTACAGTTTTCTATCTTGGCCTTTGAAGACAAAAGTCAAAACAGCGGTTCTAAGTTCTTAGTATAGCTTTTCTTTAAAGTATTTTAAAGCTACGCTTGTTATAATTTATGTTTTTTTTATTCTGTTTAATGTGGAATTAGTTTATATAGTACACCAAAACTTGTGCTTTATTAGTTTTTAAAAAGTTATATTTAACGTGAAATAACAATTAAGTTAGTATGTAACTTTTGGATGTTTTCTTTATTTGTGCTAAACTTTTCTACTTGAAAATATGGTTCAAACTACGGGAACCACCCTGGAGGATTTTAGATATGTAGAAAAGTAGATTTATTTTAACACTTCCAAAGAACCTTTTGACTAAGCATTTGACTCAAATTTCAACCCATTAGCTCTAGACTCAAATTGTTCGTATTCGTTGTATTTTTTTTCTTGAGGTAAGCTGATTACTGAATAACCCAGAATAACACAGATAATGTCAATTTTAATTGCACCATTAACGTATTGGAGCGGCGTTTCAGCGGATGCGGGCCGGATCGATCGTATTTCGGCACACGTATACGTGCAGGCCTTGGCAGTGAGCGACGCTGTGACGTCAATGGCTGGCCTCTAGCGGTGGTGGAGCACTGTGTTGAGCTGGCGCCCGCACATTCATTATCGCTACTACGCTCCGAGTTAGAAGCTGGCGGATACGTAAAGAAGTTAGAAGAAGCTTCTGTGTTAAAATACAAAGAATCTTAAATATTTTCGCTATTCCATTCAGCCCCTTAGCACAGAATACATAATAGTACTAAGGGCGGATTCGACCAAACTAGCATTTATGCTCGAATAACTAAACGAGGAATAAATTTATACCACATTTTTTATCTGGAGTAACGTCAAAGTCGTTTTTCCATGCAATAAGTATTGGCCGGGAATACTTTTATAACCCGATTACATCCTCTGACAAGAGATACAATTATTTTCTTAACTGTCATGCTCTTCATCATTTTATCCACGGGTGATATTATCTCCACCCATGCGACCATGCTTAGAATGTAAATAAAACTGTAGATGGGAAAACATTTTTACTGTCCACATATTATTACTTATTTGTGTCATATCTTGTTTGAAACCATAGAGAGGTCAGTTATATTTATTGGTAAACCCATGATCTATAGCCAGTGATGCTTTATTTTCTTTACTAAAGAAAACTCTTTAGTAAAGAAAATAAAGCACTTGTAAAATGCTTATAAAGTTTTTCGTCTAATCTCTAAACCTTACTCAATACTGTGGACCTTCATTTTTATGTTTCTTGGTATCTATTTAATCAAGCACAAGCACAACCTTTTATACTTAATCTATTATTGTAAAGAAAATAAAATAACAATCGGTTATTTTACAAAACGAATTCCTTTATCTTTTTCCATTCTATCATAGTTTCTTTGTTAGCCGTTGGTCCGCGATGCCGTTAAGTTGTTCCTTTTTATAATTTTTCTGTTCTGAGTTCTGAAGCATTCAGTAAGCCAACGTGATTTGTTTTTTGGTTTTGTTAAATGGTCCAGTGACGTTCCGTTCTGTACGCGGTCTGTTACGAAATCTTGAGTTGTAGTAGAAATGAAGTTAGTATGAGGAGAAAAGAAACTCCAGTCAGCATGATTAAATTATCAAGTGGTCTCTTGGTGAGTATACAGAACTCTTTGATATGACACTTCATCTTAATAGGTACCTCGGATCGGATATAGAATGGTCACTACAAACTAACAAACTTGAAGCTTTGAGTGTAAACCAACTGAGTTTTCCGCTGCCTGTAGGACTAGGACACGCAACCGATGTCACAATGACGTCAACAACCGCTATTTCAGTTATACAACACGCATAAACCGAGCCGTTTCCCTAATGTATAATTTACGAGCCTGTAAACTTCCTTCCGAACCCATGTAATAAATATATGATTCTACAGGAAAGTTATATAACATACCAGTATCAAACACAAAATAGATAGGCGGCATCAACTAACCGATTATGCTCACTATCATTGATCGCGTAGAGAATTAGAGATACTCCGAAAACAGTTTTCTCCATCGCTTATACAGTGACTGAGCCTTCTAATAAAGGCCATATTACTCCGACTATATTCAATGACCAGAGGTTTTGTATTGACACTGTCTTCGTGTTTATCCATCTACGATTTGCCATTCGAGGTGAAATGTACTAAAACTACATTAAAAGAGCTGCAGAACGCTACTGCATCCAAAATCCAAATTACGCACGATATCACATTCATTAGGGACATTTCAGGAAGTCCATCTGTTACTTACGAAGTCTTACGAAGTCATATATCCAACTGTTGCCACTGAATGCGATGAATGAAATGACCTGCATAGTATAAAGACGCAATGTTGGTAGTCCATCCAATATGCGATTGTTACAAATAAAATCAATAACCACTATTAAATCTTCTCAGTCGATGGATGGATCATAGCTGGACAAAGATCTCCTAAAGAACACTCCAAACTGAATATTTTTGCACACATTAGATCCAGCATCTTCCTGCAAGTCTCTTATGTCACTAGCCCATTTTGCTATGAGTCTTGCTAGAGCCAATCCAGTACTGCGTTTCCAGATTTGAAGTCGCGAATACTGAATCACTAACGGTCATACGAACTGTGCCCCGACCCTTAATACATCAGTTTCGTAACATATTTTGCTAATTTTTATCTACTACTTCTGGCTAGCCTACTAAATATTATTATTTAAAATACATTTGAATACCGTATTTATATTATTCGTGGAATCATCGTCATTCTTGGAATAGAATAGAGATGAAGTGACGTCGGATGTTTAACTGTTATGAAATTGTAATCTGTTATGAAATTGTAATTCTCCTAACGTTTATATTTGGGTCTATTACACGTACGAACTTCGTATAAAATTATTTTTATTCAGATGACGGCTATGGCTATCTATGACTTTTGAACTTTGTTTGTTTGAACTTTGGAGATATCTTAGGTTGACTGAATTTAAACACCGTTATAGAGGTACTAACTTGTATTATATGTATTGCTGGTAAATATCATTTTGCATATGTACGTAATACGTATGATAAAATCTGAAAGAAGTCAAACAAATAAATGAGTTTTCGCACTGGATGTTTAAAAAGGTGTAAAAATGAGAATCTATGACTTTTGAACTTTGTTTGTTTGAACTTTGGAGATATCTTAGGTTGACTGAATTTAAACACCGTTATAGAGGTACTAACTTGTATTATATGTATTGCTGGTAAATATCATTTTGCATTATGTACGTAATACGTATGATAAAATCTGAAAGAAGTCAAACAAATAAATGAGTTTTCGCACTGGATGTTTAAAAAGGTGTAAAAATGAGAATTATCAGTTGAATTAATAATTTTGCAAACAAATATTTCTAATTTTTGTAGATTTGACAGATTTAACACATAGGAATGATCTTTCTGTAATCACTTGAATCAGTCCGTGAAGAATGAAGATATTATATTCTATTACAGAGGCAGCTAATAACCATCTGGAGGACTTTATATGATGACAATGATGATATTGGTTATATGAGCTATAAAAGCTTTATAGAAAGAAACATGATAGCGAGTAGAGAGTAGACCACTGGCGGGTAGCTGGCATTGGGCCACGCGTGGGCGCCGAAGTGATACAAATTATAGAGAATGCCGGATTCAACGCCGACCGTAACAGGCCGACTGTTATTATGGATCTTATTTAGTAGAAGGCTTGGGTCCTACTAAATCTGGTGTCGACTATTCACTATAAATAGTAAAGACTAATATCCATAGCAGTTGCAATCAGATGCAAATGAGATACTAGCTCTCGCTTGCCAACCGGTGTATGCCTTCATTATCGTCATCATCATCATTAACTTTATGTGCCACTGCTGGTCACGGGTCTCTTTTTAGAATGATAAGGGTTATCTGAATAGTCGTTTTCATCACTAGTTTTTTTTTACTTTTTATTATTCGATGGTTATCCATTTGGTTTTCCACGGGTGTTTTCCAAGGAAAACCGTGTGGAGCGTTTAAAGCGATGACCTCTTCGTTCGAAAAAGTGCAAAATATAACAAGTCCGAAACATGCTCTATGAGACTCAATAACGGTATATATTAACTCCAACTACATTTTACTCATAAACTTTGACTTAGACAATACTCAATCAAACTTTAATGGAAACAGGCGTAGTTTTGCGGAAATCCATATAAATTAGCAGGTCAAATTAATTTGTTTTGCTATATCCGCTACTTGAAAAGAATCTGTATTGTCCAATATGCAGGAACACTGCCCACATGAGACACTACACACAGTTCTTTCAACACTTTCTTCGACGCACGTGTCCTCCTGACACCGGGACATCCTCAGGAGACGTTGACTTTACAATGCGTATCGTAGTCTCTACAAAACAAATTAATCAGTCCTGTCAATCAAACTTATCAAATTTTAACCAAGGGTTAAAATAAATAAATTACGAGGGTATCGCATGAAAACATTTGTGATCGAACACAAGAAGACCAATCTAGTACCTCCGTGAAGTTCAAGCCTAACGGGAACGGAAAGCGTGAACTAACAACATAGATATGTCACTATGATTGTGGACGATTTAAATGTCAACCAATATGATTATATGAGCAGATGACATAATTGCGAAAAATTTATAACAAGATAGAGCATAAGTGGACAACGATAAAATAAAATAAAGTAGTTATGCATTTTGTGAAGAATTTGAAAATCATGTAATATCTTTTTATTAATACAATCTGAATAATTTTATTGAATGATTAATTAATTATTATTATTGGCCAAAGATATTACCGAAAAAAAATTACTCTTGAATGAATTTTGTTATTCTAATACATGAAGTTTCCTGCATTTTGAAAAGTTGAACCACTTTGTTGTTATAAAGGAGTTTCTACACGAGGTAAAACTGGATTGAGGTCGCTTGACCCATTTACCATTCAAGTTTTTAAACTATCGCATGTGGCCAAAAGATATGAATCAGCCCATATATTCAAATGACAACAGATAATAATAAGTTTAAACTTGAATAATCCAACACGATTTATCTGCAATTCAAAGCGAAGTCACCCATATGATACAACTCAAACAGTCGCGCCCATTGATTCTGATATTTTTAGCCTTTAGTCATTTAGCCACTCGCCTAGGAAAAGACTTATTTTTAATTCAAAATAGGTTTGTACTTGACGACATTTAAGACTAATCGTTTGCCTAAATTGCCCTTTACCTTATATTCGTAAAGGTACCTTAATCACAAGTGAGTGTAAAATTATAATATTTGTGGTATATAGCAGAAACGAACCTAAAAAAGGTTTGGTCAACCACACAAGGGCTATACCATTACTGTTGTCTGTGTCTACTTTTTGTGGGAAAAAGGTGAAAAGGGAATTAAGTGTGCGAATAGTTGTAACACTAATATTAAATGTCTGCTATCAAAATTTAATGTGAAGAAAACTGTTATTCAATTTTTAAAAGTGCTACGAAGATCTGATACTAATACAAAAACTAGAACGAAATATATATCAATTTTGCTCACACTCACCTTTACATAATTGTGCTTATGGCCCATTTGGTCAGCTATTGTGGCAGTGGAAAACTTTGCGTTCAGCTTTTGCCTCGAAACGGGAGGGGGAGGGGAGTTGTTTTTTAGCTGATAGTGTTACACGTGTGCTGCAAAATGTTTTTATTTTTTAACGAAGCAAGGTCGTGCTCGCAGGCGAAACTAATTACGCCGATAGACACAGCAGCGTCACTGATACCGATAAATGTGGCCTGAACTAATAAATGTGGCCGTCAAATTCAAACGTGGGACCGCGTGTTTACGAAATAACCAGCTCAATAAATGAATAACACTATCGGAGTTAACTGCACTGTAAATGTCTTTAGAATAGGGAGAAAGATTTCAATATGTACAAGTTCTGGCAATAACCGGTGCTAGTGCACCGGTTATTGCCAGATGCTGCAAGCTGGTGTAAGGTGCTGGTAAAGCAACACTGCACCAAGATACGCATTGATCATATTAGGAGAGTCGCAGGTAGCCGCTGAATTCAAGCGTAGGCGGTGCGAAGCCTCGTAGTTTGGAGAAGTCGTCTGTTGTAGACAGGTTCTGATAGCTATTTCCAATGATTTGGCTTCTATACCCGCAAGATTCATTGAACTAATGACGATTGGAGGGTTGATTTCTATGAGAGAGAAGGCCGGCGACCAGTCGTAAGACGAAAATAGTCTTACGACGACGGAGAAGATTTAAATTAAGCACAGCTAAAGTAAAGTAATCTTGTTTTCTAATTTAAATTATTCATTTTAATCGTTTGCACAACTCTTGCTCGAGCACAGAGAAACCAAACAATCACGTCCGACGTATCTACAATACGTGGTGTATCTTGCAGCTGTTACGTAGTGGCTTCATTTGTTTGTATTGGCAGTTACCGATAGCTCGGTTCCGTTTACTGGACTGGGTTTGTGGAATTCATATTTTAATTTAAAACTGGACTTAGCCTGGGTGATCCCGAATTTGTTATCGTTCGTATTCTTATCATTAGGATTGGAGATCCTACTCATTGACATCGCAGGAAGAAGTTAAGTTACTTTTAAATATTGGTTAGCTCACTTCAATTAAAGCACTTGACATAGATCTCACCTTATGGTCGTTATTTATTCTGCCAAATATGGTATGACGTGTCTAAAAAATAGTGCTATCCTTTTTAAGATGCTCCCCATGGAATAAAATCGCGTAACGAGTTCGCTCCGATCAATAAGCATCAAGAACTTGTTGCCATTAAGAATATCCCTCTGTACAGTGCACATGAATAAATCATTTACATCAATGGCCTGATAGAATACCAGTTTACAAAGTATTTATCTCATTGGTTTCCTTTTATGCGCCTGTTTATAAATACAACGTATCTGTTTTAAGTTACATTTAATTAATTAACATTACATTCTTGCAAACGTCAATGTTACGTTTATTAGTAGCAATAATACTATTGACTTCATCTGTGTAAGAAGTCTCTTGTGATTGTGCATTAATTTTCGATAGATGTTCATCTTTTCTTCCAGATCCTTATCATAGTGTGATTCTTGTACAATTTAAAAGTACATTTTATTCTTGTAATTTTAAAAAGCAAATGGCGGCTTAGATGCCAAAAAGAGTCAAAGGGTTTTGGAAGTTTATTAATCACTAATGGTCATAGAGATAGCACTACCTATCGGATCCAAGCTTTGAGCTACCAATCCTATGCACAGCATTTAAAGTTGCATCACAATGGCATGCTGAGTCAGAAGTATTATAAAATATTCGAGGAAACCAATTTTGCTGACGGTAATTTAAATTGGTCACATCTGGACTCTGGTCGTAACATTTGCTGTCATAATTCAGCATAATGACGCCGTTTAAAAGTCACCGGTTTTTACAAAATACACTTTGCAGCTGCTGTTTGTACACTGATTTTGTGGTTGCGCCTCGAGGAAAACGTTATAATATACCTACTTATGAGGAAAATCTTAATGATCGAAATTATCTTCGGATGCGCTTTGATGAACACTTGCGGATATCCGCGTCTTGTAACTATCAAGCCAGATAGTCAGATTTCAGCCTAAGCGGTCTTCAGTCATTCATCTCCTTTTCCTTTTATATACTAAGATCGACATTGGTATTTGGTGCCTACAAAAATCTAGAAACAGATTCAATTCAATAAAAAGTTTTTGCCAGCAATAACTTTTCAAAATGTATTTTCTGCATCAGCATATCATATATATTTTAGAATCAATCTTTTGTATATTCCTCAGGATACTCCAGAAACTAGAGTCTATATTGGATGTTCGCCGGATACTCTGCATGCAGCAATAAAACATTCAGTTTCTTCAAGTTATGGGTACACTAAGTGTTCGGTTCATTTAATTAATCAAGCTCGTTGGCTGGCTGACTCACGGTGACCTTGCACTGTGCACACCATACTATGTGGCCGCTGTACCGAGCTAATTAGCGTTCTATTTTAACCATATTATTTCTTGCTGCGTGCGTCATGTTTATTCATCACCTTATCGACCGTAACTTGAGTGTTGCTTGTGATTTATTTGATGCTATATACGTTTTAATGACACTGTTGACTTTGACCAGATCCTATTATTTATTATTAAAATTGATGTTTACTTGCAATTAATATCTTCGGGTCAAAACTTGTAACTGAAACTAAAACGACATAGTTATTCTCTAACGAGTATGATGAAAATTTTCGATACACTTTTTGATTGGATAGCTAAGTGACGTTATTCTAAAACCAACATGGCGGACGGTTTAAACAAGGCGAACTATTAATTTTTTATGCATTCCCATGACATAAATGTGCTGAGAAGACTACATTGATATTTTTCTTAAATTAATTAGTTTAATGATTTATTGTCGTATGGAAGCTTGTTTTTAAAACCATATTTTTGTATATGAAGTAGGTATGTAGAGTAATAATAAAACCTAATCCTAAAACACTTGTGTCGTCCAAGCCGTATATTCCGTCTTCGTTAGTTGTAACGTTAATAGATATAACGCCATTGCTACTGAAACAAAAATGATACGGGTTGATCACGAAATGTCATGGCTTATTCGAGCCATAGATCATTAAATTCAGGTTAGGTCACGCGCCTAAATGTCAAGTCTCAAGACTTACCGTACTGTTACCAGTATGTACTGTGCTAATATAAGCCTGAATAATTTATCACAATATAGGTTATCATTTTCGAAGTCTACTTGTAATTCATTGCCGAATGCCGTATTATGACTTTTATGAATAGTTTGCAACTAAAGATAATAGCAAATAATGTAGAGATTTTGCTTATTAGTTACTACATTAAACATACTCCTAATAAAGTTGGTTGCTTTTGGTGGAACAATAATGAAAATATCATTGTAGTTTATGATTTCTAATTGAACTTTTGATTTAAATCTTGCCATATCTTAAGGTCCTATGGATTAAGATATATTTCTTACTAGCTTTTGCCCGCGGCTTCGCCCGCGTGCATTTCGGGGTTTTACAAATCCCGTGGGAGTCCTGGATTTTCTGGGAAAAAAACAGCATATGTGTTAACCTAACTTCAGGAACACGATTGGATAAAAAATTCTCGCCAAAAAATTCTCCCAAAAATTGCTCCAAAATCTTCATTTTTAGGGTTACATACCAAAATGGTAAAAATTGAACCCTTATGGTGAGTTTTCCCCGTCCGTCCGCCCGTCTATCGTAAGATACAATATCTTTAATCTGTGCGCCCGTCCGTCCGACTGTCCGTCAGTAACTCTCGATTATTTCAGTAGCTATGACAGCTATCGACCTGAAATTTGGAACAGTTTTAGATAATTGCGGCGCGCCGTTATTACAATCATAAAAAATTGAAAATCATTTGTATTTTTATTTAAAAAGGGGGTAAAACCAGGTCATCGAAATTTCAAAATGAGATAACAATATTGAGTGGGGTATCATATGAAAGGGCGTAACTTGTGTATTCTAAAACCGATTTTTATTTATTTTTATGCCTGATAGTTTTTGATTTATTGGGCAAACTTTCGAAAAAAATACCGTTCCCCCCCCCCTTATCTCCGAAGTTTACCAATCGAAAAATCTGAAATAATTATGATCAATAGCAAAAAACGTATATTTTAAAGGAAAAATAAAATCAACTCTCTAACCATTATAATTTTTTTGATAATAACAATAAAGCGCCAAAAACAAAGTTAGGTTTGCGGTTTGCCAACAAAAGTACCTACATGTGAATTATACTCGTAAATTCATGAATCAAAGTGATTCTTTTAATGTTTTACTTCTTTTATAGTATGGTGGAACCCTCGGTGCGCGATTCCGACTTGCACTTGGCCGGTTTTTTTTCTAATTTCCATCGAAAACTACAATGGACATAATTGTAATTTTTGTTTTAATGTATCGGTAAAAAATAATTCCCAAAAACGCTCAGAACAACATTTAAATAACTGGCTTAGTTTTTGAAGTAATTAGGTAAAACAACGTTTTTCTTTTATATTCTTCCGCAACGCTGCATACTAACCTAACCTTACCTAACCCACCAACGTATTCATAAGAGTGAGAAGGACGAAAATAAAATCAACGTATCCGCTTAAGAGTGAAATAATTTCAGAACCTTTACCTTATAGGTATCCATTTTCGCATTTATAGCATAATTACTATCACATATTCTATTGCTCAACTAAAACACATATTGCTTAACCAAAACACACATTATAAATATCGAAACAATTGTACTTTCAGAACCTTTATGGGTAGGTACCATTTCCACATTTATAGCATTACTAACTACTATACCATATCCCATAGCTTAACTAAAACATACATTGTCAGTAACGAAACAGATGTTAGTTCAGAACCTATATCATATAGGTACCCGTTTTCATAGTTATAATATTATTAACATGTACTCGTATCTCATTGCTCAACTAAAACACAAAATGCTAATAGCGAAACAGTTGTAATGTCGGAAGTCGTAACCTATAATACAGGTACCCATTTTCACATTTATAGCATTATGCATTATTTATAACATTAAAGCATTATTATTTATAGCATTACTATCCCATATCCCCTTGTTCAACTAAAACACACTTGTTAAATGCGTACAGTGCTATGTTCAGAACCTACATAGTGGCCATTTTTACATTTATAGTGATAATAGATTCAGTTTCCCGCGGCCCCGCCCGCGTCAAATTCGCTTTTTCATGAATCCTAAGGAAAACGTCATTTTCCCGTTATCGTTCCCTATTCCAACCTTTAAACATGCTTTCAAGCAAGTTCCCTTGAACAATCTATCTATAGATGTATCTATAGATTGCTCTAGAAAATTTGGTATTTTGAGTATCCCACGGGAACTACGGATTTTTCCGGGATAAAAAGTAGCCTTTGTTTTAATCCGGGTTATAAGCTACCTATGTTCCAAATTTCAGCTAAATCGGTTCAGTAGTTGAGCCGTGAAGGAGTAACAAACATACACACACACAAACTTTCGCCTTTATAATATTATTAGGATATTAGGATGATCATCAGCAAAAAAATGGGAAATACTTTCCAAAAAACCAACTTCAAATGCCACTACAAAGAGTGAAATAATTTTTATTTAAATTTTAGGTACCTACACCAATTCCAAGTCGGGCAATGTTTCATACAATCCCTAATAGTCCTTCTTACTTACTTGATGTGCGAAGAAATGACGAAGTCATAGACAATCGCCCGACTTCGAATTGGTGTAGGTACCTAAAATTTAAATAAAAATTATTTCACTCTTTGTAGTGGCATTTGAAGTTGGTTTTTTGGAAAGTATTTCCCAATTTTATTTTATACTTTTTAGTGAAAAACAATAAAGTGCACAAGGCGTTGTAAAAATACCCAAATCGCTTGAGGTGTGTTCATAAAATCTGAAGAGATACCTCAAATTCACCAAGATCCCATCATCAGACCCTGACTTGATGACTTTAGTCATCAAATCAGTATCTGCTAGCAAATGCATCAGTTACTATAAAAAATACCCAACTCGCTTCAAGTATACTAGCAAAATTTGAAGAGTTCCCTCGATTTCACCAAGATCCCATCATCAGACCCTGACTTGATGACTTTAGTCATCAAATCAGTATCTGCTAGCTTATGCACCAGTAACTATAAAAAATACCCAACTCGCTTTATGTATACTAGCAAAATTTGAAGAGTTCCCTCGATTTCACCAAGATCCCATGATCTGATCCTGACCTGATGACTATAGGACAACTTGGAAAATATTACTCTTTCTAATAATACTCAAATAGTTTCATGTGTCCATATAAAATTTGAAGAGTTCCCTCGATTTCTCCAGGATCCCATCATCAGATCCTGACCTGATTAAAATGGGACCATCTGGAAACAAAACCCTCTTAGACAAAAAAAGAATTTTTGAAATCGGTCCACGCGTCTTCGAGAAATCGGTGAACATACATAGATAAAAAAAAAGAAAAAAAAAAAAAAAAAAAAAAAAGATTCCGACGAATTGAGAACCTCCTCCTTTTTTTTGAAGTCGGTTAAAAAGCAAGATTTAGTGTCATCGAAATTAGTCAAGCATTACGAGTGGGCTAGAGAATGCAATACCGGGATACCGGGATCCCGAAATACCGGGATCCCGCATACCTTTAGCGGGACTAATCCCGGTCTAAATTTTAGCGGGATCCCGCGGGATTGGCGGGATTGCAAAGAAGCGTGGTTCATGTGTGTTACTCCAGCGCGAGGCGGCGCGTGAAATGGCTGGGCTAAACAAAACGATGCGAGGGTATTTGAGGACCAGCATGAACAGTTCTGGATTAACTGCCCAACAGCCTAGGTCTGGTAATATAAGCAACCTCGAGGTGACGAAGGAAATGAACTATTTCGAGTCTGGTGGATTCAAAGGCACGTACCTTCAATTCCAATGTGGAAGTTGAGTGGGCTTTTTCATCCCCTGGATACCTTGTGTCGATTATCAGATGCGATTATTTAGTTTGCATGACATACCCTATGAATGCTACGAGTATGTACACTTTTAATTGATTTACATATCAGTTAGTGTAGTGTTGAGTATGTTTTCGTGTTTAAGAGGCCTGTGAACTACGATGTTTCCCATACAAACGTAATACCAAAATCATTTGTAATTCGTGCAAATTTCGATCATGTTGTGGTGTTATTCGGGTTCATATAGTAATAATCTATGCTCCTGGCCATATCTGGTTCCGAAATACTTTTGTATAACGAAATTGTAAACGAATTTAGTTTAGCTTATTTTTATGTCAAAGAGGACATGTTTTCTGCTTATTTGTTTTGTAATAAAAACAACACTATCTCACGTCGCATTAGTTCAGGAGCACAGTTTTTATTGTCCAGCTAAAGAAATACTCCAGTTAATAACGATAGGTACAAGTTTTTATTCATAATTTTTGGTATTACGGAACTCGACCAAAGTTATAAAAATTTTGATAAAAATTGATTATTAAATAAAAAAAAAAAGCCGTTTGGCAGACGACACAATTAATACTTTAACTTTTCTACGTAGCCATTTCCAATATAATGTGTAGTTTTTATATGTAAGTCTATAAATAAAGTTTCCGACGAATTGAGAACCTCCTCCTTTTTTTGAAGTCGGTTAAAAAGTATTGATAAACCATATAAAGTGTACCATGAAGCTTTTTTAATTTGGGTAATAATTAAGACCATGAAAACGAAACGACTGATAGACTGATATACTTCATTACGATTAAAATTTCAAAGTTTAAGTCTACCCTGCGGGATTCCGCAAATACCGGGATCCAGCGGGATTAACATAGTTCAGTCCCGCAAATACCGGGATTGAAATTACCAGGCGGGATTGCATTCACTACGAGTGGCTAACTTGAGGGATACTGTTAAAACTTATTGAAAAATTGATAATAAAATAGCAATTATCGTTTATTGCCAATGGTACATGTGAAATTTGTTTTGAAGTTGTTCTCATTGTTTTTTTGGAAGCTAGAAATGAATTTGGCTACCGCGTTTCGACACCGGGTCGTGTTCTCGCACGAACACATCAAAGGTCTAAGTTGGTTCGTTCGTTCCATTTCGTGACTGGTGAGTAGTGCTTAGGAGCTCTCGTCACGAAAGACTCCGCACGAAATGTCACGGCTGGAAATAATACACACTGGCATGCTATGGAGCTGCCTTCTTGGATTTCCTTCACGTAGTCATTCCTTCTCATCGCTCAGGAATTGGAAAAAAGGTGGGTGGATGAAATAATCACCATGATGAATTTAACCGACTTCCAAAATCAAAAGATTATTGACTCTGTACCATGTTGTAACCATTTCAACAAGTTTATGATTGTTTGTTTAAAAAATAAAAGGTTTGATGTCTAGTTACCTAGTCTAATTTAAGTTTTGATCCACAAAGGAGCTCTCGGTGGTGTTCCGAAACTGCTATAATTCTAAGCCGGTGATTCTATTTTGTTTTAAAGAAATTATGTTTTGCATCTTTAATGTTGGTATGATTTTGATTACGCTTTTTAGTGTAATATAACCTGTTGATAATAATCTAATTGTAACTTTGGTAATTGTAAACCGAATCATCACTTGACTCAAACGTACTCAAATATTATCAACTCTTGAAGAGTCGTTTAGCAGGAGCTGCATGCCTATGCAGCATCTACTAGTAGATCAGCCCTCTATCAAAGATCGAAGGGCCGTTACTAGTTTTAGAATCGTCTCAGAGTTTAAGAAAAACTACTGCAGTTTGGTGCTCAATTTTTAATATATCTTGGATACAATCAGTTTAATGACAATCATAGCTGATGGGAAGCAAAGATGAAATAGGTTTGAACATGTTTGCCTTGATAATACCTATTAACTCCTGCGTGCCGTCGTCGCCTGATCATGAAATGTTATCTTCTCCGTCGCGTGCTTCTTCGCACCATCTAACGCCATCGTGCAATAAACGATAATGACTATCCTGGCCCTTTATACACTACAATCTCCAGCAATCTTTAGAACTAGGAACACCTTAACAGGCGCGCAGCACGAAATCTGAGGGTGATTCCAGATGTTTATTTGAGTCAATCACGATATATTTATCACCCCTTCTATAAATTTCATTGCTTCGTTCTATAATTACTTCTCCGTATATTGATTGCATACTTATTTGGTTAGTATTTCAAACAGTTTTTCTATTTCTATGCTTTCTAGTTGGGTAGGTAGGCATTTCTAGGTAGATATAGGTAAGACATCTTTTGACTTGTTCGTAACCGATTTCATTGCGATTTTCTTCTTCTGCAGATGTCAAAAGGGCATTCCATATCTTTGCTGAGGTGGCTCAGGAAATACTATAAATGGTAGTTTCAAACATCTATGTACAGGGCGTCCCAGGGCGATGACACTTAAGCAAGAAATAACCCTTACGATGAAGCCTTTCGATCGTCATCATAAAGCTTCAGGATATTTTTTTTCCGTAAATAGCGGATTCGACTCTCGAGTCTCGGTTCAATCAAGCAATTATTCAATATCTATGAATGCAGTTCAAATTATTTCCTTCTTTCAGTAAAATGTTCCATCTGCAATAATTAAGGCACTACCCTACGATGTGGCATCAGTGTGGTATGGTCTGGATAACATAAAATATTACGCAGAAAACCTCACGTGACATGATCAGTCAACGGTCTAATGCTTCTCGGTATAGTGTCAACTACCTACCCTGTGGCTCTGAATGGCGTGAATGCATGCACTTCGCGGTAGCTCTCGATGCTAATGGCGCAGTGACGTGTGGCACGCAACACCACGCTATTAGTGGGAGAGTTGAGCGATTGCGCTCACGTGACGGCTTCTGCGCAGGCGCACTTGGAAACTTCACGATTGACATGCATTACAAGATTGTGATTAGAGCGTTGCGTGTTCTGAGGCAGCCTTCCTATACCTACATTTTGTGAATTAATTTACGGTTTTTCTTATTCAGTAATTATAGACCGTCGTTCATGCACAGCTACAAGCAGCACTAGAGACACCTACAAATGCGTTGCTGGTAGGCTGGTTCTGTGTGGTTGTAACTCTTCTGCTTATCTCCTTGATGAAGCGGCTTTGCAAGGCTTCTCCACTCCACGTAGCAGTAGCACTTTGGCCGTCTCCGATCAATTGTGCTCGCCGATTCCTAGATCTGTCCTCCAAGTTCAGTTGTCGATAAGAAGATCAGCACGTCTTTTGCTGGGTTATATTTGAAATCTTTGAATGTTGTAGTTTTGTGAAAATAATGAAACCGAAAGAATGAGATGAACTTAAAGATTTTTATTTTTGACAAACATTACAAAAATGTACACACATATGAACTAAAACGATGCCTGAAGCTTCCCCTACCTGGGAAATAAAGACCAATTATACATAAAAGAAAGGAAGAAACTATTAGAAGGTATGGATAGGCAAAATCTAATACGCATAGTAGTCATTTCTTCGCAGTAGGTATCGCTATAGAATATGGATCTGAGAAAAAGGGTCGAAGTAATCTTCTTGCCATGCGACAATTACAGACAGTACTTATATAAGTAAATTTATAATTAATTTTTGTGTTTTGAAATTATGTTACGATTATAAGATTTCGTTAACCTAAGGAAAAAACCGTTACCATATTCAACAGACTTCATTTTGTGCGAGTATAAACATGCCTAAATATATGTAGTATGTACTCATATTGTTGTTTGTAAGACGTATGAGTAATGAACACGCCCTCCTTTGTTCCAGGTAACCCGGGGGAAGTGCTTTGTTTGAATTTCCATGTTTTGCCGGCGCCGCGTCCGTTACCGTCATTATAAGTACGAATATATGTGTACCGAGTATAAACCTATAATGTACTTCATATTTACCAACATTATCGGCACCAACTGACAATAATATCCGAATTTCAGTTATTTCTGGAATGTTACATTAATTAAAACGTACAGCTGTGTCTAAGTTATGTCCGTGTAGAATAGTGCCTATTGAATAGTTTTTTATATCATTATTATACTATTTTTTATATTCGTTGCAAAAATATCCAGCCTTTCTGTTAGTAATATTATATATTCGTTGCTTTCTGTCACTAAAGTGAGTCATTAATATAATTTAAGCGCAGTGAAATCTTTGTGCTCAATGACTCTACAGCTCCACACTACCATTACGGGCAAAATATCTGTAACTCTATTAGAAGTCAAACAATTATGGTTACTAAAATCAGCAATGATGATTACTAAACTCAGTAATTTGACCTTGGCTTTCTGCCCCTTATACTATCTCCCATTGTATGGAAAGACTGTTGGAGCAACGCTTGTTACATACGAAACCAACACCCATCGCCTTTTCCAGCATACCAGCATCTGTCCTTGTTTATTCGCGCTATAATCAAGACTGATATCTGACAGATTATTTTTGCTGACTCAGATATTAAAATACGCTCATAAATACAAGTGTATTTTAATATTATTAAGGTATGCATTTTATTATCACATTGTAATTTTGATATCAAATAGAACATTGAGCTATCATGCCTATATTATTTTTAGGTACATACATAATTTCTTTTTCACAATCAGCCCAGCGACTAGATAGGAGCTAAGTAGGTAAATCGTTTGTGACAGAATGCCTGATTAGATTATTTTCATATATTTAGTCCAGATATACTTACTGTGTTTAAAAATAAGTAGTTTATCCGTCTGATAGGTTTTCATTTAAAAGTAAAAAATATTTGTTTTTTACCTACTGACTTCAAAAATGAGGAGGTTATAACACAGCATCTTCATCACAGAATAATCATCATTATTTACTAAGCTGAATTTCACCAAGCATTTATTATTCCCGTTCTATCCCTATCTTATATGCATATAGGCTAGTGCTTGACTGTTATACACCTGATGGAAAGCGATGGTATACAGTCTAAGGTGGGTTTGCCTAGAAGATGTCTATTGACTCTTAATTTGAAAGTTGTAGGTGGCGAGGGAGACGGAGGGCTGGGAGCTTATTCCAGACCTTTTCGGTGCGTATCAGGAACGAGAAAACAAACCGCTTCGTATCAAGATGTCTTTGGGACGTCAGCTATATAAGGATGTAAGCCTTCATGATACTTTGCTGTTCTTTGGTACAAAGGTAATGGGGGAACCTAATTAAATGGTTCCTATACTAAAAATATCATTGAAGTTAATTCTCTGTTTGAAGCTACGTAAAACTCTGTAATGTAACTGCTTCGCCACGTACTCGTAACATGTGATTTCGAGGGATAACGTCACGTCCTAGCAGCGGTCACGTTTTGTTTTCGCATCACCAAAAACAGATGCGGTATCTCCGAAACTGGTATACAGAAGGTCATCTACTTGACTGCTATTATTATCAGCTTCGCGGTCTGTATTCACGTGTCCCGTTCAAACGTCGCAAAAACTTCGCTATTATTAAGAGTCTTTTTAATCTTTGCATAATTTTCATCTTTGCCTTAATGGTATTTCTTATTGTAACAATATTGTTTCCAATAATTTAAATATTGTGTTATTTTTGTATTGCTTTTTGTAAAAGATTACTCACCTATATGGTTTGATATTTGTTTGTTTTTCATTTTAAAAATATTGCAGAATGTTTCATACATATTTGATCACTTGGCTAAATTAGGTACATTAATGAGATTTTAGTATAAAGTTACATTTGGAAATGTTTATTTTTACTCATAACCAGTTAATTTTAAAGTTGCAAAATTATTTTAATGAGGTTTTATGATTACCATAAGGCGTGTGCAATTTAAAATATTATGACATACTTACGGTAATAATAATTGGGTATAATTATAATATATTATGAAATCAAGTCAATTTATTTGCATACATGTGTTAGGAATAAAGATTAGGTACAAAGTTAAGAAGTCATGGTTCCAATACAACGTAGGCGTGTAAATGCATTACATTTAAAAGTAAGTAATCACAAAAAGAAAACAGAATTATAAACTAAATGAAACATTAACTAAAATTAGATAAAATTTGTATTATTTTCTATTCTAAGAATTGTTTATGTCATTAATAATAAATTTATTGTTAGTGCTAACGTTTGTTGATAGAGTCAGGTGCCAATTCTTTTGGGCAAAATCTTCAAACTTAATTGACATCTCTAATTGTTCACCATCACATTGACAGTTCTATCCTTTTCAAAAAGTTGCCCATGGTAAAGGATAACACTATTAGACGCGTCAAAATTTTTTTTTAATTTCCTCGACAACATAGTCGATCGTTACGTCGCTATAGGTTATATAAATCAACCAATTAAGGCAACGCATAATTACAGTGTACACCGTATGCTATTTAAATACTAGATGCCCAGTATAGTACCTAACTACTACCACCTATATGATAAACTAGTTTTCAATACAGGCACATAAAATGAACCGGTCGGTAGGTAATATTTTACACTCGACGTTCAAGTAATCTATATCGAAACATGTTTTTGTATGGAAAATTTTCAGAAATATGGCGATACATAATATTATTATGTATTATATATTATATTATTACATAAGTGGATCGAAAAGGTCACATTACAATCAAGGGAAAACTTTGTAATAATCATATCAGGGTTAGCATTTAGCAAGGTAAAAAACCTTTAAGCAAAGTTATATGAATGTGAGTTATAAGAATTTAGAATCTGGATATTTGTATGTTCGGATGGGTTACTTCCTCTCGCCACAGCTACCGATTTCTTTTGGAATGGAGATTACATTAATTACGGTACTTTTTTTCAAGAAAAGTTCATGATTGTTAGAGTTTGAAAGCATTTCAATATTACATATCTTTTTCCTTTAATTCATGTAATCATTTTACCTCCACCTATGCCTGGTCCTTTTCATAGATTTCTTTTCTTACATCTAGCTTAGATACAAGGGCTCTAGTTTATTACCGTATAACTACTGGACAGTCGGTACATTAGCTATTAATTTATGAAAAGCAAATTCAATTAGGTGTTCAAGTCAGGCCTCTGTGCAGAAGACCGGTCGTTGGCTCACAAAAACAGTGGTGAGAAAGTGGTGATGGAGCGTCGCGCTGGTGGGAACGTTCCCACGGGCTTCGGCGAACTGGCACGACCTGTAGCGTGGCTGGCTTTTTGCCCCGTGCAACAAGCGATGATGAAATTATTTGTATCAATATCAATTTTACTCAGTGGTAACCGGCAATGTTACAACAACCCAAGCATTCGATACATTTTTATATGCTCCGCGTTTCAATTTCGATATGTAAATGGAATTTCGCAATGCAAACGGCAATGAAACTTCGCGTACCTAACGTCCAATTTTTTGTCTCTTAGCGATCACGCATTCCTAACAATAAACCAATATTTGAATCCATTTATATAAGGATTGCATGAGAATTGACAATCTCATGTGGTACGATTCCAAATTAAAAGCAAAATATTTGGATTTAGCTACTTTATGTTATTTTCGAGTAGTTTATGTTATGTATTTTGTAGTACTTATTATTATTCAATTTCAGTTATGAATTTATTGATCTTTAGATTCTTCAGCCCTATCCTGCTTTTCCATCACCATTTTCTATTGCCAAAAACTGCTTAGAGGAGATTGATTGCAGCGATAACACCGTCTTTGTTTCTTTTTATGTCTTTCTAATTTCTATCTGTTTGTAGGTGAAATAAATTGTATCGTCTTCTTCAAGTATTTCGGAAACTCGTGACAGTTTTTTTTGAAAGTAGGTTTATGAATTTCGTTTTATTATATGCTTCCAACTGTGTCATATTTTGTTCTTAACGTGAATTTACTCAACTCCCTAAGTTTTTAGTTGTTTGTTTTGGTATTATAGTGGCTTATCCACTACAGTCACAACAACATGGTTAGAAGTGACACATTACATGTGTAACTAGACTGTGCCATGTGTACCAATTTTATCACTTGTTATGTTGGCCTTGATATTTGAAATCGACAATTTTGTTTGTTTTTTTAGTCTTTTGTTTTTGGAATCTTACGGCTAAAAAATCTTACAACTAACTTAAATATTGCAACTCATCAGTTAGTATGGCAATCTCCCAGCAAAAGATCTTGGGAAAGATAGTTCCACGAGATATCTTTTGTGCTGAGGTAATCGTTGTGTTTGTTTCGGCTGTTAATTGGAGTAAGATTTTCCACGCGGCTTGCCGCGCACAATGGCACGGGAAATATTTAACATTCGAAACAATTGCGCTCACGCAAGTCGCGAGCGCAACCGACAACACGCACGTGAGAATCACACACTATTTTTCTCTTTATTTCCTTGAAGTGAAATTGAGAATCTATCAGACTTTGCGAATGGCATTCTGTATCTTACTGATGTTGCCTTGGCTTATAAGCCTACATACCTATCACTTTTATATCTTATCCGACTTGTGCGCTGAATCTTTGTCGAATTCGTATGTATGATCAATGGTCGATGCATCAGTTCAGACCTTCACCTAAACGAATTTAAAATTATAAAATCCTAAACTATCATTATAATTCAAGTCAGGGAGGTTGCCAAATGAGATGGTTTATGTACGAGTATTGGCATATAAATCTGTGGACTCCGCGTTAAGACAAAATTCACAAAAAAGTGTCCCGAGAAAAACCTATATATATAAACGAGGGTACATGTGTATTTTTATAAACCAACTAAAACATAATTTATGTCTTAAATCATTATTATACAGCCTAATTTTGCTTAAGTGCGATTGGAACTCTTTTCGCGTTTTTGATTTCATTAGGTTCGGACACTTTTTAGCGCTGACCCCAATTCCTTACATATATCACATACATATATTACATATATCAATGGGTTTATCAACAACAACATCGCATATTTCTGGTCCTTCGAGCCGTACCTAATGACAATAATTTGAACTACAACAAGTTGCTAGTTGCCACTTGCTATTCACGGCCTGTGTGCTGTACCTACATTATACATACTACTGCACAGTATTGTATGATACACAAACCGCCCGAGAGGCTAGTATTCATACAGTTCTAATTATGCAACGCGCATCGCGGACGAGCGACCGCGTCGACACGTTCGAGAATCAAATCTAAATGTCAAGGTGAAGGCGGCGCGAAAGGAAACGCACGGTGACGTCAGCGGCCGCCATCTTGACGACAATAGCTCAGCACAGCCGCGTGTGCCGATCCGATCACTATTCGCTAGTTTTATTTAGGACAGTAGACAATCAATGCGAATTGCGAATCTCCATTCATTGTTCGCGCGCTAAATATACAAATGTTACGTTGTTATACCGCAGGTATGGTAGATTGGTTGGACGAAAAAAGAACGAACACAAGATAATATTATCTTGTGTTTGTCCTTTTTTTGATGTTGGTACCTTAGGTATCGGCTTTTTATTGATAAAAAAAGTATCAAATTAGAAGTAAACCATGTGAAAATAAACATGAATAATAAACTTGTATCTACCGGAGATCTCTATCTATCTGTCCTAGAGACATTTTATTTTATTTCAGTATTTATTTTTAATCAAACATTGTTTTGCATGAATATTTGTACAGGTATTTTAAATTCTAAATTAAGGCCGAAAAACTACAATACTTCAATGACTACAATTTATGAATAAATAGGAAAAAAATGTAGCAATAATTTTTCGAAGGCATTTTTTGCAAAAAAAAAAGATTCGTTACAGAATAATTTTTCAATTAGAAGTTATTGATTTAAAATCTCACTCAGCATAATGAGTACTTTGAAAAAGTCGTAAATCAACATCACATGATTAAATATTATAGATCGACATTCCACGTAGAGGCGCGCAGTTGAAACCTTTCACTTTGATAACAACAGCGCTTGGCCTTGGACTTGAATAACCCACACCATTGTGTTGTTGAGAAGAAATAAGTATAAATAGTCGTCGCGGTAAGTTAAGGCATAAAACTTTACGATAAGAGAGAAAATATCGAACAATGATATAATTTCTCATGAAGATAATCAGCAAAAAAGGAAAAAATATTCGAGTTGTTTCTGTAAGTCGCAACTGATGACGGAATTAGAAATTAAAGGGAACGCGAGTTCAGATGGTTTTTTAATTCTTAATTAATCAACTAGTAAGTAATTAACTAAAACCTAAATGCAATAAAAGAAGATTATCGTAAAGCACATGGTTTCAAAAAAAGTCTGTTTCATTAATGGCAACATGCAATCATAAATAAAAAAAAAAATTGAAAAATAAAAACAGTAGAAGGCTACTTTAATGAATAGATTGCACTAAAATTACGTACAAAATTGCAAATTAAAAACTTTATACTCAACTTGATGTAACATCTTTACAATTTTGACTTAATTAGGTATGTATGAATTATGAAAATTAAGTGCTAGAATTATATTGCGTTATAATTCATGTTATTATAAGCATTTAAGGTGTTATGAAAAAACTGCTTATTCAAGTTTTAGCTAATCTATGCCGTAATATTAACCTTTGTAATATTTGAGTATCACGGCTAACTGCAAGCGTAAGCCACTATAGTTAATATTGACTCAGTTTAAAGTTTTAAACTAATATTAGTAAGCAGTAGACACTGCCACGATCTGTATGCGTGTTACTGTTGTTCATTTCACTGATGGCATGAACTTCAGTTGTTGTTCCATCGATTTTGGCCGTATCTTATATTATTTACTTGAATATTTACTTAAAGATCTTCAATCTTCATTGTCTTGGTTTCAATGTTAAATTTATTGTTTTCATTTGAATTGTGATTTCATACAATTTGTGACGTCAAAATTGTCAGTTCTTATATAAAAGATACGTTTGACGTCACTGATTCACAAATCAATATAATTGTCGCGCAACCACTTTTATTAAATCATAATCGCTCCAAAGGATTAGCTCTAAGCATAAAATTTGTGATGTCTTTACTCTTTCCCTTGTGTTGTTAATATGGTTTTTTTTACATAACAGTTTCCGTATGAAATTTGTTAGAGCGACAGTTTTAATTTAATCTTATTTCTTGTCTTTTTTTTACTCTCCGAGCAGAAATTTTTGAGTTGGCTCTTCAGTGCTGTATCTACTTTTGAGCGATAGTTTCAATTGCGTCGTTACGTGGTACGCTGCACGTTTTTGAGGTCACGTTTCAGATTGTAGAGTCACCGCTTTTGTGTAAATATTTTCATCATCGTTATCACTTGTTACTGTTTCGGTATAGTAGGCATCATTATTATTTCGCTAATTAATTCCCTACCAACTTTTATTTCATAAACCATTTAATTCTTACGAAACATTGCATTCTGAATTTTATTTTTTACTTGACACGTTGGCAAAGAGCTCATTGTTGATTTGGCATAAACAAAACCATGAAAACAACATTTTTGCGTAATCGTCATCAGTATTTCAGTATTTATTTACCTATAATATCTGGCTTTATTAAATAAATCTTGCAGTACCGTCTCCAGCCGAATTTTGGTTTTTGGCAACAACCGCTAGGTTTGCACATTTGATGATATTGTATGTCAATGATATAATATTTTCAGTAGTTTTAGGGTTATAGGTATCTGATATCTATGTTGCATTAAGTATTACCTCGTGATCGACAACCAAGTCATTGCCATCACGGTACATGTCGATAAGATAATCCCTATTTGCGTCAATCCACCGCGCCATCGCCTCTATCAAGCGCTATCAGATCTCGTTGATGTCAGAGACCTTTATTTGGAGCATTTTCAGCTGTTATCGCCCACCGCATATCAACCCGCGTAAAGAGCACTTCATACCTAGTACCTACCATATGCCGCTGATTGTGAAATCGACGGAAATTTATCTTTTACGTAAGTAATAATTACCTACTACTAGAAATAACGCCAAAGTTATCTTAGGACCGCATATTTATTATCAAAATATCAATCGAAAATACAAGGTTTCTGTCGAGTATCAGTATTTTGTAATGAAATGCTACTCGTAGGTAGGTATCATAAATCATTGTTGCCAACATGTTGCCAACAGATGCAAAATTCTAGTGGTGATTTTGAGCATGAACCTCTCAAAATCAAAAACATAATAAGACTGGGGTTTAGTTGATCTGTGAATTTCATCCCCAAACCTCGGGCTCTTGTTATTGATAGATTTTGAGTATAGGTTTTGAAGGACAATTAAAGCATTTTCCGAACATGCCATAATATATCGTATACAGCTTATTTTGGTAGAAGTCGATCTGGAATACTTATTTAAACTATATATGCATCGACTGTACATTTTACTGACTGAACGATTATGATATAATCAATGAAACTGCGAAAAATCATTATTCTCTTGCACTGCCGGATCCAATTAGTTTGAACACAGTACATACGATAGCTGATAATACATGTTTTTCACTGTTATCTTTAGCTTCGTATTTACAGACGATAAATACATACCTAGCTAGTACTACATAATGAAATCACATTTGTAAGTCACGTAACAGATAGCGTAATCGTTAACCTTATACATGATACTGTGGCGTCAGACGAAGTTTCAAGAAACACTCGTATAAAGTACCTAACACTCGCACTCTGCATGTTTCTTGTACTTTATTTTGCCTACTTGAGCGTCTGTAGGCCGTACCTAACTACCTGCAAGCACTACAAGCTACCGCAAGTGTTTCTTGAAAGGTTTTATTGTTGTCTGATATTTCATTATCTCTAAAATTGACATAAGTACTATTATATTATATTTACGTAAATCGAAAAGCTGTGTTTTAAGATTGACGGATTTGTCAACCCACAGCTCAGATTTAGCATCGTGGACTCCTTTACTACAAATAGATAATACTAGTGTCAAGATTCATGACGTGACCGTCCGAAAGCAAACTCGAGGACGTCTGCTAGTTTAACATAATATGGGAAGAACGAAATTCTGCAAAGACGAATTCCTTTTTATTGTAACAAATAACTACATTCATAATAGTGGATCGGGCCATGCTCACATTATCCTTTTAGAGGCCACTTAAAATAAGGAAAATGAGGCTTTAACATTTTCCTCCTCAACCAGTTAGTTCTAAGATCATGATTATTAAAATACCACATTTATTCGTTGTATTACAGCGACGGATACATTTTTTAAATTGTGTTTGTAATAAATAACATACGTAGGTAAAGATGCATAGAGGTATGAATAACCTTGATTTCTTACAAAATATTACTGAACTGAGCTTTGTGAACGGAATTCGTCGTGTGTTGTGCCTATATTTGCTCATGACATATGTCACTTATCTGTGCAGATAAGACCGTGTGCCGTTATCAGTTGTTTGTTAACGGAACAGCTACGGGTAGGTACTGGGTATAAAATAAATCCGTTGCTTACAATATGAATATTATCACGACGTTGTTTTTTGACAGCGTTATTAAGAGTTAAGACGAAGATTAAGTTTGTCTTAAAGAATACAGAACATTCCATTTATCAGAAATAAAATTATAGATTATGTGTATAATGTACAAGCTGAACAATCAATATCATAACATCCAAGATTTAAGATGCTGACCCGGGCATAATATGCCGAGATATAAGCTAAGAAGAAGAAGATAATAATATTCGAAATCTTCTAGTCTAGACGTTAGTAAGTCGTAACCTAAATCTAGGCATGACGGTAAAAATAAAAGGAACCCTCAAATTATTGTGTCTATGATCTGTGGTTAGCATATTGCAATAGAAAAATTTCAATTAATATTTCAAGCAGTAACACTTATAACTTAGGTTGTTAAAGAAAATAAATGTGAGATGATTATGTGATGCCCCGGCAACGGACAGCGTCGTACTGCAAGCACAAGCACCCGCCGCAGAGCCACGGCCGGCGGGCGTGCTTGATAACATTATCACTTGGGAACTTTCCACTCGCTCGTATCGACGTAGTAACTTAATGATTGTTTGTGTATTTGCATACTCGCCATTTCGTCTAACCGGATGTCCATATCGCGACGCATTTTATAAACTTGTAATGTATAATAAGTTATTTATGTGATCGCTGTATTCGATACCTATTTTATATGCTTGCAAGGTAGCAGTCAGTGCCAAACATCCATGCTTGTTGGTATTGTCATTACGCCAACATTGTTTTCGACCGAATTTTATATTAATAGCTTCTTTGTAGGTATCATATTTGGAGAATATTTTAATCGAATCTCAACAAGATTTTGATGTCCCCGCTTTGAGATTTTATATTCACAATTTCTAGCAATCTTTCGTTTACGAAAATTTGAGCATTACAAAAATATTAAGTTCGTTAAGAGTCGTATCTCACTTTGTGTACCGATGAAATATTATAATTGTTTATTATCAACACGTCTTTAAATGCTCTACGTAGAGCGTGACAAACCTATTTCGTATAATGAGCAATCACATGCCAGTGACACAATACTGTTCATTTCAACTGGAACGCCTAATTTGAATATGCATGAGATGAGTTATAATCGGAATGACCGTTAACAGTTAGTTGGTAATAGTTTCAATATTTACGATCGTCAAGAGGACCTATTGAAGCAAGTACAAGAAATAACGATAGAATAAAATTATTTGAAGTAATAACTATCATAATATATAGCAAATTATTTGGTGAACTTTAGTGTTTAGTGATTAAAATTACCAGCGTTAAGGTTTTTAATCGTTTTAAATTTGGTTTAACGACTAACTTGACTACTGATTTGGAAATCAGAATCTTGGGGAAATAAATCGGAACCTTGGGGAAATCTTCCACCATCTTTGATTAGCCTTAATTAGCAAGCTTTATTAATTAACTAGTAGGGCGCGTGTGTGCGCGGGCCACGTGTGGCCCGCGTGCAGTCTTCCGGCCCATAAAGGTATCGCCATCATCTCCATCGCCCATTGGAATCCCATTGGCAGTGAGCTGAAAAAATTACCAAGGAGCACTGTCATGGTTTTAAAGATAGTTAAGGGCAGTTCGAAGAAAAAAATACGCTGAACCTCATCGGATGAGGTTCAGCGTATTTTTTTTCGAACAGCCCTTAACTATCTTTAAAACCATGACAGTGCTCTTCAATCATCATCCAAATCCTAGATCATTATCTTTTCTCATAGTATGTACATTTTCCATGGAAAGATATATTCCGCCACAGTGAATTATTTTCCATGCATCCCGTTAAATTTGAGATCCTGATCACCTCTTGCTAAGAAACCGCTCTCTTATCTTTTACACTTTCCGAGATAGAACAACACGAAATCTGTATGGCGGCCATCTTGAATCCGCCATTTTAATTTTTTTTTCAGCTCAATGCCAATTGCATGACGTTCCAAGTAATTTTTGTTTCAGCAGTCCCCACCTAACTATAATACCTTGCCCATGCTCCTCGACTGTCTTCAAAACCCTCAATCATCATTTCATTTCTTTTTTTTCTCTAGTAATTCTCCGAAAAACCGCATCAAAATCTTGCATAGTTACCAACATTTAGTCTCATAAAATTCCCCATACATTTTCTATGAAAAAAATAAATTCCGCCATTTTGAATTTTTTTTCTATCCATCGAATAGACCTTCGAGTCCTGATCAGTTCTTGTCAAGAAACCATTCTTCCATCTTTTATACTTTCCGAGATATCGGCGAAATTCGAATGGCGGCCATTTTGAATCCGCCATTTTGAAAAATTTTTCAGCTCACTCCCAATTGGATGACGTTTCAAATGACATTTGGTCGAGCACCCCCCACCTATCTCCAATACCCTTGGCTGTGCTCTTCATCCGTCTCCGAAATCCTCAATCATCAGCTCTCTCCGTATTTTTCCTCCGAATGAATTTTTCTCCTCTATACGAAATGGTAATTGAAAAAAAAAAATTTCATACAAAATTGTTCAGGAGAGGTGATCAATGAGTGAATGAATGAATCAGCACAAGCAGCTATATATATAGTAACTAGTAGGGCGCGTGGGTGCGCGGGCCACATGTGGCCCGCGTGCAGTCTTCCCGCCCATAACGGTATCGCCGTCATCTCCATCGCCCATGGAAAGATAAATTCCGCCACAGTAAATTATTTTCCACTTGAGATCCTGATCACCTCTTGCTAAGAAACCACTCTCTTATCTTTTATACTTTCCGAGATAGAACAACACGAAATTTGTATGGCGGCTATCTTGAATCCGCCATTTTGTTTTTTTTTCAGCTCACTGCCAATTGCGTGAAGTTCCGAGTATTTTTTGTTTCAGCAGTCCCCACCTAACTATAATACCTTGCCCATGCTCCTTGACTGTCTTTAAAATCCTCAATCATCACCTCATTCAATATTTTTCCCTTGTAGTCTTCCAAAAAACCGCATCAAAGCACTTCATGTTTTACAACTGGTGGTCTCTTCAAAATTCCCCATACATTTTCTATGTAATTTTTTTACCGCCATATTGGATTTTTTTTCTATCCATCGAATAGACCATGGGGTCCTGATCACTTCTTGTCAAGAAACCGTTCTTCCATCTTTTATACTTTTCGAGATGGACACCGATGAAGTTTGTATGGCGGCCATCTTGAATCCGCCATTTTGAACTTTTTTTCAGCTAACTGCCAATTGGATGATGTTTCGAGTGACATTTGGTCGAGCACCCCCCACCTAACTATAATACCCTGCCCATGCTCCTCGACAGTCTTCAAAACCCTCAATCATCATCTCATTTCATATTTTTCTCTGGAAGTCCTCCGAAAAACCGCATCATTCTACTGCATGTTTTAAAACTTGTGGTCTCTTGACTATTCCCCATACATTTTCTATGGAAAAATAAATTCCGCCATTTTGATTTCTTTTTCAATTCATCAAGAAGACCTTCGGGTCCTGATCAACTCTTGTCAAGAAACCACTCTTCCATCTTCTATACTCTTCGAGATGGACACCGATTAAGTTTGTATGGCGGCCATCTTGAATCCGCCATTTTGAACTTTTTTTTCAGCTCACTGCCAATTGCATGACGTTTCGAATGACATTTGGTCGAGCACCCCCCACCTATCTTCAATACCCTCCCCGTGCTCTTCACCCGTCTTCGAAATCCTCAATCATCAGCTCTCTCCGTATTTTTCCTCCGAATGAATTTTTTTCCTGTATACGACCCCATCCGTGAAAAAAAATTTTTTCATACAAAATTGTTCAGGAGAGGTGATCAATCAGTGAGTCAGTCAGTCAATCAGTGAATCAGCACGAGTAGCTATATATATATATTAATGCCTTAATAATTATTTTGTTTGTTTAATTTTTACTTTTTTCTTTTTGTTTTATATTTTTTATCTTCTAGTTTTTTTTGGTGTATTTCTATTCTTTTGAATAAATTTATTTTCTTTCTTTCTTTCAAGCCCTTTGTTTTCATTTCTTCTCATAAATCACAGTTACTGTAAAACTTTACAAGGCGTTGTTGAGATTGTTGCAATAGATTTATAACAGTTTGAAACAATAACATACGAATTTCGTAATATTTGCCCGTATTTAATAAACATTGCTATGATTGTATGGTTTGCAACTTGCACGAGCAATAGCCGTAAATAACCCAATAGGTAAGACGGGTGGTTGAAGTCATAGTTTATTTTCCTTGAGGAAAGCCATAATGCCGTCAATTGGCGACTGCCAAGTTTCTAATTTACTACTAGTTTTGATGAAAGTTACGTCATTGATTCGTGATTATAGAATAATCCTTAATTCATCAAATGCTGGACAAAGCCTCTCCCAATTAAGATGGCATGCCACCAGCTAGAAACAAACAAGTTACAGAAATTACATATCTGCAATTTTTACCCGTATGTTGTCTAGGCTCTAGAGCTTTATAAATAAAGTACTAATTTTAATATTAATTATAAAATACAAAAAACTACGATTACATAGCGGTGTATGTGCCAAAACTTCATATTTAACATGTGAAATAGCCCTTCCTGTTTCAACGTTTCATTTTTGAAGATGTTTTGAAGTAGGTAGTCTATAATTATATTACATGAGCGAAGTGTATAATACAACATAGAATTCCTCCTTCCTTTCATAGCAGCTGAACTAATATTGTACATATATGTATAACTTCATACGTAATATCTACAGCTCTGAGCTCACCTCAGTAGTTGTCTACTCTAATGTTTGTTCGCTCCAGAGTTTCAAAGAATGCGTATATTTGCAGACGGGCTTGCTTATCATAGCTCTTATCATCGTGTTTATGTTACACACTTTGTATGGAGCTCGTAGTATACGTGTATGGTTTGACCTTGGTACATACAAAGTAACCGAGCTTATCTCTCCAGTTCAGTTGTTGACTACAAATATTTTAAACGGATGGCCAGTTCTAATGATATTTACATGTTCAATAAAGTTTGCTATTATTAGGATTAATCATTATTATTATTATTAGTATTAATTATTATTTATTCATTTCAAATTTGGAAACGTTCAAATAAAAATACTATTGCGTTAGGAGTGAAGACTTTACAATTACATACAACAACATACAACCTTCAATTAATATTATTTTTAAAAACGCTTCTTCAAATATTTTGTGCTTGCGCTTTTAAAGCTTACTAATGTTTTACGTTTTATATTGTTAAGTTAATTTCATTATTTTAGTGTCAGTATTTGTGATTAACGATAAAAATTATGTATTTACAAATAACCAAATATTCTGCTTTACTCTCGTCGGTGAATCATCCTCCATTCTTCTCTATCCTTAGCGTTCTCTTTGACTTTCCTGTAAGGCAACGTCCATCCATCTTCTGGATTTGTTCATTCAAATATAACATGCATTTAAAACAAGTATCTAATAAGTTGCGTCATCATAGCTTAGGTTAAAATCTTGCATATTAAAGAAAGTGCCAGTTTCAATAACCTCAAAATGTACAACAGTCTAATGTGGTAACCAATTACTTACTATTTAGCATTAACCGTTCGATTTCATTGAGTAACTATAAAACCTGATATAATTAAAGTAATGGTTTCCAAAATATACTGTAATAGGTTCTAATAGATACCAGGAACAGGTAAACGAGACTCCACTATGTCTGTACTGTTGTCGCTGGTTTAGCACTTAGCAGTTCCTTTTACGGATAACTGATTTCCCAGAACAGGTAGGCAGGTACTCAGTAAGTACTTTCCTGATTATAATTATATTTTGCAACTTATGTTATCACGTGATGTCATGATTTAACTACTCAGTATCCACGTCCAACTTTGTTTCTGTTTCTGAGTTATTTGGATTTGGTATTTTTTTTATGAGAACGCGATTATCAAATACCAATGCAGATGAAAACTTATGGCCATTATTTCTCTTCGTTGCAGACTCAACTTTTAACAAACGGTATCTCTGATGGCTGATCAAGGGACAAGAGAATGGTTTCATTTTAAGAGTGTACACTTCATTCCTGTTCATGGTTGCAGTATGCATCGTTGTTTCCTGTAGTATGCCAGATTCTATATTTATTTGTACTTATCATCAAACAGACACTGCAAGCTGATAGATTCAAACAAGGTCCCACTCTGTCTGCCGTCCACTGTAAATGTCCGTTTGTGATTGCAAATTCTGAACAATCACCCCTGTCAACGGATATGTTTACTCAATATAGCCAGAATACCCAGAACTGATATCTGTGTTTTCCACGACTGCAACAGGCAATCGATAAGGTAAAGTTACATACATGATAAAATGGGGCACACCCAGTTAGAGTATGTTCGCAGAAAACGTTTGTAATCTATTAATTCTACAATGTTGAATTTTCGGACATAAATACAGAAAAGAACTATTTTTAAGTACATACTATAAAGACGTTTTTAAAAATGTGGCATTTTAGTGATGTAACACAGCACCGGTTAGAAGTAAAAACAGTGCTTGCAGTAAGCCTACAGAGTGGACCTACGGTATTCAGTCTGAGAGTCAGTGAGAGTCTGTTCGGTCTAGTGAAAGCTAAATCGTGGTTGTTGTCAATCGCTCATGATGTCAGGTGAATTTCAGAGACATTAATGTCATCAGCTAAGATGACATTAATATATATGTATATATATATAGCTGTTCGTGCTGATTGGCCACTGACTGACTGACTGACTCATTGATCTCTCTCTCTCTCCTGAACAATTTTGTATGAATTTATTTTTTCAAGGATGGGGTCGTATAGAGATATAGGGAAAAATTCATGAGGAGGAAAAATACGGAGAGAGCTGATGATTGAGGATTACGGAGACCGGTGAAGAGCACAGGGAGGGTATTGAAGATAGGTGGGGGATGCTCGACCAAATGTCACTCGAAACATCATCCAATTGGCAGTTAGCTGAAAAAAAGTTCAAAATGGCGGATTCAAGATGGCCGCCATACAAACTTCATCGGTGTCCATCTCGAAAAGTATAAAAGATGGAAGAACGGTTTCTTGACAAGAAGTGATCAGGACCCCAATGGTCTATTCGATGGATAGAAAAAAAATCAAAATGGCGGAATTTATTTTTCCATAGAAAATGTATGAGGGAAATGGTGATGACTGAGGGTTGCGATATCTTTATAGGCGGGAAGACTGCCCGCGGGCCACATGTGGCCCGCGCCCTCACGTGCCCTACTAGTTTGATAGATACGGGGGCAAGAGTGGCGAATAAATTGCCCATGGCACTTTTGTTCCTACAAATTATAAATAAACTTTTTTTAATGTTATCATAATACTTATTCCTTCAATACTATGGACTACTAAATCCAAAAAAAAATTCAAGCTGTCATGAGTAGGTTTTATAAAATTACAGTAGGTAATAATTATTGTATTTCATTGTTAGTCATGTTTGAATTGTTGCTTTATATTTTTACTCATTTACACTTAATTGAGTTCATAGTATGTTATGTTGACATATTTTATTCAAAACAGGCAAACCGCAATTGCATCAAATCAAGAGAATTGTTTAAATTAAAAACCAAATGTGTCATTCTGCGTTTCAATTTCAAACAAGGCCTATAATATGCGACTTGATTGAACTTTGTCGAATATTGAAGTCTTATTTTTCACAGCTCACATTCTACGTATGTTAAGACTGCATCATCTTAGGAGTTCTGTTACTTTCAACAATCTTTCAACACAAGGTCAGTTCACTATAATGTTGCACCCAATGCTTGAACGCTATCAGTCCTCATCTATTGGACCTATCAATCTAGTGTCCAAAGACCCTAAGGCAACCACCGGTGGCTGTTGATACTATAATTATTGCCGCAAAACATTTTGTGGGACTGCAATAATTTTTATAAATATTTTCACGTTTTATATATGAACTAAATTTCACCAAATAAAATGTGAATAGAGTTTTTCAAAACCCGCTTGCAGCTTGCAATAGGAAAGAAAGATGAATGAATCTCCACAAATGTTTGTATGACGTAATCACTAAATACAAACAATAACACATATTATAATACAACTGACACTGGACTGGATGCGGTAGTACGCTGTGCGTAAACCGGGACGCTACAACCGGGACGCTTTAACCGGGCCAAGGATCCCGTGACCGGGTCGTAGCAACCGGGTATTGATCTTTACCCATCCGGCCTGGTCGGGTTCAGATGCTGACAGCTCGAACATTTAGGCAGGGCTGTTAAAGAGAACCACCGCCGACCCTCGGGAGTCGGGACCCTTAGGACAGATTTATTCGTCTCACAAATTTATGACAACTAACTTTGCTTGTTGTTTTACCATATCAGTCATAAAAATTATTTGTGTACCGCAGAGATTGCGAACGGACATGGTTTGTATTTTGTAAATTCTAAAAGCCCAATCAGTTTTGTATCTCTTCTGTAAAAGAGCTTTTGAGATAGGTTCTCTAATTGTTTGTATATTACCTGGTATTTGAGCTACGTACCTACAGAAGTAAAGGTTAACCAAAGTGAGAAAGTGAATCTATGAGCCAAGAATAACTCATGAGCTAATTTGTCAAAAGTAGACGGCTCGTTGGCAGATATGCCAGTGACGTAGATCGAGCTCAATGAACTGAGAGATATAATTAATGATGATATTACAATGCAAATCATGAGTTGAACTTCAATTGGCGAAAAACAAAATCTGATTGTAATTTAGAAGGCAGCTCGTGCTTTAATTTTTAATTTTAACTCGAAAATATAGAGGACGTTGAGCATATTAATATTCAATGGGGTTCTCCAAGTCTTTCAAAAATAGGCCAAGGTGACCCTCGTTCAACTAAGTACTTAGGCATGAGTGTAGGCACATACCTTGTGGTTTGCCTATTTGCCGCATGAACTTCTTTAAAGAGTTAAATTATAAAAATCAAGGTCCCCTCAACTCAAATTAATGAAGAACGTAGATTGAAGGCGGTCTTTGCACATAGTTTCTTAGCTTTTCAGATTTTAGCCTTTGACTCGAATTTACCGACACGTCTGTGTTTTGGCTCTACAAATCTAGGCAATGGTCCATTTAATAAATCCATTTAATGACTTGCTTCTAGATTTGGGTAAATTTATTTTATATTTGATATTTGCAAATTGAATTTTATAACATCATACTTGTCTTTAGATAGACTATTATAACGTAATCGTACGCCTGTAGGTGAACCGGGAGACGAGTGTAAAGACCGGGTCACATTGGGAATCGGGCCAAGGATTCTGCAGCAGATAATATCGACCCGTGAAAAGGAGCTAGCGACAATCGCCCTATACACGTTTCTCTTCCCTATATCAATGCACATAAGTACTAAGATAGCATCTTCTATGAAGATACACGTGTAGAAACATAAAAAATATAACCCCATAATTTTTTGTAAGGCTTTTATTGTGTCACATATGCCTTTGGAACATCTTTTGATGATCGTTAATTTTTGTTCTTCTTAACTCGTTGAGTTAGGAGTCATGTTCGCTTGTATTGACTTTAGAAAGTTATTTCTATAGCTTTGAAAGCTCAGGTGCTTTTTTTTCGCCATCAAAGGAGCCTGGGAACCTATTTTTGTAAGCAACTGGTTTGATTTTTTAGCTTCCTGTATATAACATGGACAATGATAATAATAATCAATTGTGTCGTTTTCGAAAACCAATTTCAGTTTGATCCAATTAATACATCGTAACACTAACCGATATGAGAGAAATGTCTAACTGTGTAGGTATCTCTTTTCCCATTTGAGGTGAGGCTTGTGAGATTAATAGGCAGATTATGAACCTAACTCTGATTTAATTTAGTTGAAAACATGACGGAACATATATTACATCCCGTCATGTTTTTCTTACGTCGTTATGTCATGACTTTTATTATGATGCGTATGATTGAAAAACAAGGGCACTTTTAATAAGTTCTTCGTGTTTAACAGGAAAATAAGTAATGGTCATTCATTTATCATTGTCTTATTAATACGAGTATGATTAACCTACTGTCGCCATTGTTATTTGTAGCTGGTCCATTTTATTATGGATGCAGTGCAGTCGTAAGTTTCCTGGACAACGTTTTTCCTTTAACCTTATTTCATGGATTATTGATTATTATCATTATAAAGTATCGCGCGGGTTGGTACATTATTTTATTGGTTTCCCGTCCCTTGATCATGGAAATGTTTTACTCCTGTTAAAGCCTCAGGATATATTTTCATGGTAACGCCGCACGCGGTCTGTGATATTCCATAAAATTTATTGTCATATTAGTAAACATATAAGCCACAATGACTATATTGGGTTCGGGTTTTAATAATACCTACGTGAAGATGTAATTTTAAAGAATGTTGTTTTCACTAAGTAGTAAGTATACCTACTGTGTTACTTGCCTCATACCCGTTACTTATGCGAGATTAGGCATAAATCATAATTAAGTTTATATCGTTTGTATACAAATTGTGCAGAAAGCAAAATTTTGTCCATTTACAAGTTACGACCTACGTACCCGACTGTAACTATTTTTAAGATGGAAATCATCATTGTCATCAACCTTTCAACGTTCTTTTCGTTGTCCTTTAAGCTTTCTCTCAGCTTTTATTAAGGACTTAGTTACATACAGGCTACAGCTCTTCTAAATTAGGCGTGCCATCATTCCTATTAAAATCATCACCTTTATCTATCAACTAGGTACGAAGCGGAACTGTCGCTATATCGGAATCTACTGTCTCTTGGGCGCGAATCGATACGCTTGACATTCACGCATGCGCCGCGGTGTTGGCATCTCGTTCGATACCACTAAAATGTTTCACGTCGTCGTCCCCTCCCATATTGCACCCGTCTGGTATACGACACGCTAACGTTATGATAGGTCTAGAATCCAACTTATATAAAATACCACAAAATCGGCAGTAATACGAAATTTTATTTCTAAGCATTGCAGTATCACACAATTATAAGTAAAGAGTTTACTTAGCAACATCAAGACTGTCTATAATGAGGTTATCTGCGTTAATTTAAAATGCAGGTAAGGGTCGCTTTACCCTTAAATCTGTTGATAACACTAAGGGTTAAAGATTCTACCTAGAATATTCACAAATAATTATCACTTAGTAGCAGTTGTATCAATATCCTGTGAGAGCTAAGGCTGAGACTTAAAAAGGACCCAGAGATCTTGATTACAAAAAAATGAATCAGCAAATGGAATTTGAATGTAATTTAGTTCTTTAGTGAAATACTCCTTAGCAAAGTGTTTTGTATGGTCAAAGGTTGTCTTTGGGTTGCTAATGACTCTACTTATATCCGTACTGACAACTAATTAGCCTCATCGACATCCGATAACTCAGGTGTACGCAGTACGGTGTACCTAATTGATGGAATTTGTTGTCTTTGTTTTTATGTACCTATCTGTCATTAGGTACATAATGTAAGCCGAGACTAAAGTTTTCATTTAGTCACTGGTGTTTTATTCTCGTTATCCAAATGACTATGTTTTGATACTGTCTGAAGTTGTCTGTTGAGGGGATGTTATGTTGGGTTTATCAACTATCGCGTTTGCCCTTTAAGGTCCCGAGGTATTATCACTGAATGCACTGTTCTAGTATACAGAGTACACGGACTCATTGGGAATGACCTATAGGTATTGGTATTGGCTTATGTATCATGAGATTCGTAGGGAGTTAGTGGGGCACTTCTTCGTGGATTGAACTGCCTATAATAACGCGCGAAGAGCATTATATTATTAATTTAAAAGGAGTAAGGATCTTTCAATTTGTTGATGGTATCTTATTTATTCTTTGTATACAAGTTTTCCCACGGGCACTTTGCTTCAGTTGCCAGTTATTGCTTGTAAATATAATGAACAAAACTGCTGCAAAATCGTTCAAGCGAGAGAAATATCCATCATATTGCACACCATGGAGGCTTCCAAACGCCCGGTTGCGCGCATGTGACGTCACGAATCAATACCATGCTCCCCTCTACCCCGCGCCCGGTTGGGCATGATGTAACCGTTGTTTTGGGGTCTTTACTCCACTCCTATTATGACTCCATTTCAAGGGTGCTTCCGCGAAAGTAGTAGATAACATCAGGCATTATAATATACCAATAGAGTGGTTCCATGTAAATCGCATGCGAAATTGGGTGGATGACAAAATATTTACCTAGCGACCTCTCTTGGCTGTGAATGTTGAGTTGTCAATATTTACAAATGTCTTCAAAATCTAATACAGCCAAAATGCATCTACAGATCTTTGTAGGTGTGTTTCTTACTCCATCGCGCTGCAACTACTTACTGATTCGATTTAGCTGATAGAGAAAGATTATACCCTAGATTATCACTTGTTAATGGGTAGGTAGAAATTAGAAGTATGACATTATTATAGATTCTAAAAACATTGTATTTTAGACAAACAAAGTCGTACGTTATAGAGAATCAGTATATATTTTATATATTTATTATTAGTATGATCCTGATTTATAAAATGCTGATATTTAGCATTTTATAACTAAGTTTTAATTTTTTGTCAGTAAAAATTCCACACTCCTCATTACCCCATTCATAACATGAAAGAATGTCGAATGTTGATACAAGGCAGAGGCATAAACGATACTAGCCTATGCGGCTGGACGAGCCTTATTAATTGGATAATGGAAGAACCATTTAATGTGTGCTATGTATAGTTAAATCTCGACAGTCGACACCTACGCAACGTAAACAAACATTGACACGTGTTGGGAGTTGGCCCGCGCATGCGCACCGAGCCGAAGAGCTTCAGATCGATCGGCCGACTATCCTGTAGCTGTGCGGCGAGGAGCGGGCGGGATAATGTTCCGGAACAAAAGACTCCTTGATTGAGTGATACGGAGAACAAAGGGACTCTATACTAACAACCATTGAGTTAAATATATACCACTAAATCGAAATGATGTGATGGAAGATCTAAGGAAGTAGATGATGGAAATTTTAGATCTAATGAAATCTGTTAATATACATAATAATGGAGAAAAATAAATCAGTGAATGACTGAAACATGAATCAGCTAAAACCTGTGGACAGATTGGCCTTAAATTTCAGATCCGCTAAGAAATGATTTTGGCTAATTCTACCCTGAGGAAGTAAAATAAATGTTACTCGAGCGAAGCCAATAGCGGGCGCCCTGATTATATATCTATACTAACATTATAAAGCTGAAGAGTTTGTTTGTTTGTTTGAAAGTGCTGATCTGAATAGAAATATATTTTTGTGTTGGATAGTCCATTTATCACTATAATCTATAACGAATAGGAGCGGAGTATCGATGGAAAATGTTGGAAAAATTGTTCCTTTTAGAGAGCTTTCGTTGTGTTAAACGGTTAAAGTTACGGAAAAATCATGTAAGTATGACAGGATTGTTCTTCTTTAAAAGTTAAAAAACAAGGTCCGCGACACCATAGGGGCCATGGGCCACAACATTTTCATGCGAACATAGCATGAAAATGTCAAAACAATACTGCAGCATTACTGCTATAAGAGATACGGGCCTTGGTCTATCTTTTAAGAGAAACTCATTATAACGGGATATATGTTTAAAAACCGAAAGTCAATGCGGGCGAAGCCGCGGGCAACAGCTAGTTTGATTTAAATCCTGCCGCATGATAGACTAATACGAGTGCTGGAATGTTAAAGCATTAGAATTTTGGACTATGCAATTATTACAATTTCAGTGAAGTCTCTTTTTTGAAGATTCCAACTTTAAACCAAAAATCTTATAGAAATCAATAACTAAGCTGCAAAGTAATTTGTCTGTGAAAATGTGAAAATCAATCTTAATGAAACATGAAACAAAATTACCCACAAATAATATTTGTAAAAATTCTTTACGATATTCAACAGACTGCCCGCTCCAGAAAATCAATAGTAAACCACTATTCGGGCGTATCGACGCCGGCTAGGTACTTGTTCGCTTCTTCGAAAATGTTCAAACTGAAAACTCAGAATAAATTTGAAAACATCACAATTCAATATTCATATTTAATATTTTCTCTACATAATTTTGTTCTTTTGCAGGGTCCCGTACCTCAATAGAAAAAAAACAGAACCCTTATAAGATCACTTTGTTATCCGTCTGTCTGTCTGTCACGATCCTTTATTTCAGTAAATATTAAAGATATCGACATGTTTTTCTTCTACGTTTCTGATACAAATCGCTAAGGTGTGGACTATGGTCTTTCAGTGTTCCCAGCCAAGTACAATTTGGGTGCCTTCAAGAGAAGAGTGGATAGTCATTTTCTAGGCAAGCGCGCTCCATCCTAGGCCTCTCCATTACTGCCTATCAAACATGATTGTAGTCAAGCGCAAGCAATTATAAAAAAAAAATGAAATGTAAAATCTTGGTAGGTAATAATGGCTCGACGTCAATGCAGTCATAAAAATTGTAAATCATTTTAATTTTTATTTAAAAAGGGGAGAAAATTAGGTCATCGAAATTCCAAAATGACATAAAATATTGAGTGGGGTTTCATATTATGAAAGGGCGTAACTTGTGTATTCTAAAACCTATTTTAGTTTAGTTTTTGATTTAAAGGGCAAACTGTCGAAAAAAATACCGTCCTTTGATGCGAATGTTAATTTTTATGTCTGCTTCTTTACTCTCAAATTTTGAAGAATTTTTACTAAGCAAGTATGCATCATTTACAAGTAGGTAATTATATTATGATGTAACTAAACTGGCCGGCATATTTAGCGGAACATAAAAAAAAGGTTTGATATCAGTATCATATAAAGTTGCTGGCTGGTTTATACGTTATTTAATTTAAAAAGAAATCTTTTCAAATTAAGAAAACAACTGAACATAACATTTTATGCAATTGTTTTAATTTTATTCAAATACACCTTATCTGGAGCGAACTTCGAGTATTTCTTCCTTCTGAGTTTGATTTAAAATTTCATTGAAATACTGTTTTTTGTTAGTTTTTTTAATCGCGTATCTTTCTGGAGTTGATGACTGAATTATGCCTGACTTAGCCCCAACGGAGATTGCCAGGGCACTCGAAATGCGGAGAAATGGTCAAACCTACAGAGTGATATCCAGAGATCTTCGTCGACCAGTTTCAACGATCCATCGCAGTATCCAATGGTTCAGGGAGACCGGTACTTATGTGAGAAGAGCAGGACAAGGCAGAAAAAGACGCACTTCGAGTAGGGATGATCGTTTCATTCGGCTTCGTGTACGTAGGAACCCCCGTTTGAGGGCCGTCCAAGCCCGTCATGAGTTAGAAGCAGTGCGGGGTGTAACCGTAAGTGAGCGTACGGTACGAAGAAGGCTCGAAGAAGCTGGTTTGGGTTCATTTGTGCCCGCCAAGGCTCCAAGGCTCGAGGTAAATCGTAGAAACAGGTTAACTTTTGCTCAGGAACATCGACTTTGTAACGTGGACCAATGGAGTAAGGTATTGTTTATTGATGAGTGCAGAATTCTCTTAAATCAAATTGACGGCAGGCAAAGAATATACAGACGCAAAGGAGAACGATACATTCAGACAAATTTTGAAACTACAGTTGCATACGGTGGTGGATCAATAATGGTTTGGGCGGGCATTTGTTTGGGAGCTCGCACAGACTTGGTAGTGATTGACAGAGGGAGTCTGACTGCAGACCGCTATATCAGAGAAGTTTTAGAAGAAAATGTCGTACCGTTTGCCCCATATATCGGTGACGATTTTGTTTTTATGCAGGATAATGCTCTGCCGCATACCGCTCGGGTAACTCAAGCTTATATTAATGATATGAATATCACTGTTATGGAGTGGCCGGCGAGATCACCGGATATGAACCCAATAGAGCACGTTTGGGACTTTCTGAAAAGAAAAGTCAAGTCCAGAATTCCAGCTCCTGCCAACGTGGGAGAACTGCGAATCGCCGTAGTTGAGGAATGGCGGAGACTATCCCAGGAGACCATCGATAACATCATTCTCAGTATGCCTAGACGGGTAGAAACTTTAATAAGAGCACGTGGAGGAAATACGCGATATTAATCACCATTTTTCTAATTTAATTAATTGTAATTTTAATATTAAATTTCACTTTTCCAGGTTACATGAAAAGTTCAAAAATGTACCATTTTTCACAAATAGCCTTTACTCGCAAAATCTGTTCTTAATGTGATCTCATTTTAACGGCATAGAAGGCCTATTTATGCGATTTTGACCGGCCTCTCAGTTGAAAACTATAGAGACAATTAGTTTCAAATTTGAACGTCATGTATTTTGGATCTTTAACCTCAAAACGTTAAGACGCAGAAACACGATTGGAAAAACTTTCCTCGATAGAAAGTTTTCCCAAAAGTTGCTCCAATCTTCTCATATTTATTCAGATTTATCGGAAACGATTTAACAGTTTTCTGTTCTTTTTTTTTTTTGTGTCCTTATTGATGAGTACTCAAATCGACGTGAAGTTTTTTTGAAATCAGGACTATACATTATTCACAATACAATTAAAACCTATTCAAGTGAAAACTCATTATTCCGCCCCCAAATTACGTAAGTGATAAGCATATGGTTAACTCTTTCGGACGTTTGATGCATGTATATTGACATCATTGTCTTTCTGAAACGCCTCATAGGCGTTAGTCTGTCCTGCGCTAATGCGAGAGTCGGACGTGCGCGTGAATGTATATTGCGCAGCCGTAGATTTCTGATCGTAATATAGAAAGTTATTCCTTGGTCTGTGGCAATAACCGCTGAAATAACGCCCTCTATTAAGCGGCTGAATGGTTATATTATATACTGTCAAACACGCCATCTGTTAGTATGTCGCTGAACGATTATGTGCGCAGGAAACCCACGTGGTTTTGATATGTACTTTGATAATATTTTAATTTTATATGTTGTCATTTACCTATTTTATTAAAACTTCGGTTTATTATTTTATAAAAAAATGAGAAAATTAAGAAATATTATTTTTAATTATTATAAAAATTAAGAAATTTAGTTGGTCGAAGATCTATGAGTAAATACCTCGCTGCTCGCGATGCAATAAAAAGGGGAAACAGGACGTCGCCTGTTGCCCTGCAGGTTGAAGACGATAATTTATTATTATTATTACAAGCTTTTATTTAGTTTCACATGTCCCGATGTTTGTTTGTTTGCCAAATTGTTGTAACTAATCAAAAATCCACTTTGAGGCTACCGATAAATCGGTAAATCGAGTGACAATGCGAAATTATAAAGACAATGCGACGACCTCCGTGGCGCAGTGGACGCACGCTCGGATTCGAATGGGAGGTCGCGGGTTCGATCCCGCCACGGGCCACTTTGGAATTTTATATTTTTAGGGTTCCATACCAAAATGGTAAAAATGGAACCCTTATGGTGAGACTTTCTCCGTCCGTCCGTCCGTCCGTCTGTCACACTCGATTATTTCAGTAACTATTCAAGCTATCGACTTGAAATTCAGAATAGTTATAGGAAATAGTGACCCGACGTCATAACAATCGTAAAAATTTAAAATTGTTTTTATTTTTATTTAAAAAGGGGGGAAAACCGGGTCGGCAAAATTTCAAAATGAGATAACAATATTGAGTGGGGTATCGTATGAAAGGGCGTTACTTGTGTATTCTAAAATTGATTTTTATTTATTTTTATGCCTGATAGTTTTTGATTTATTGGGCAAACTGGCGAAAAAATACCGTTCCCCCCCCTTATCTCCGAAGATTACCAATCGAAAAATCTGAAATAATTATGATCAATAAAAATAAACGTATATTTTACAGGAAAAATAAAATCAACTCCGTAACTATTATACTTTTTTTGATAATAACAATAAACCGCCAAAAACAAAGTTACGTTTGCGGTTTGCCAACAAAAGTACCTACATGTAAATTATACTCGTAAATTCATGAACAAAAGTGATTCTTTCAATGTTTTACTTCTTCTATGGTATGGAACCCTCGGTGCGCGAGTCCGACTCGCACTTGGCCGGTTTTTCTAAATTACCATAAAAGAAGTAAAACATTGAAAGAATCACTTTTATTCATGAATTTACGAGTAAAATTTACATGTAGGTACTTTTGTTGGCAAACCGCAAACGTAACTTTGTTTTTGGCGGATTATTGTTATTATCAAAAAAAGTATATTAGTCAGTGAGTTGATTTTATTTTTCCTGTAAAATATACATTAACTTCTATTGATCATAATTATTTCAGATTTTTCGATTGGTAAACTTCGGATATAAGGGGGGGGAACGGTATTTTTTTCGACAGTTTGCTCAATAAATCAAAAACTATCGGACATAAAAATAAATAAAAATCGGTTTTAGACTACACAAGTAACGCCCTTTCATATGATACCCCACTCAATATTGTTATCTCATTTTGAAAAATCGAAGCCCCGGTTTTCCCCCCTTTTTAAATAAAAATAAAAATAATTTTCAAATTTTTACGATTGTTATGACGTCGCGTCACTATTACCTATAACTATTCCAAATTTCAAGTCGATAGCTTTGATAGTTACTGAAATAATCGAGTGTGACAGACGGACGGACGGACGGACGGACGGACGGACGGACGGACGGACGGACGGATGGAGAAAGTCTCACCATAAGGGTTCCATTTTTACCGTTTTGGTATGGAACCCTAAAAATAAGGAAATCAGTAGGTACCTACGACGCGCCCCGGTCTGTCAAAATCGCTTGTGTTTATTCGATTCGTCTTCGTGGAGTGAAATTATATCTATATACCTACCAAATTTATTATTATTTGCACAATCAGCTTCAACTTCAATCACGTAGGTACCTACTTTTAAAGTATTGTATTCTTTCCGCGCCATCTATAGGCATTAGTGATAGTTTTTTTTACGTATTAATACCGCTTTCTGCCGTTGTGCTAGTGTTCGTACGTAAAAGTACCGAAATTCGCCGCATATTGCCAAACGGCGTGCTATATTGAAGACACGCCCCTTTTTCCGAAGTACTCGTAAAAACTGAAATGAGTTTTTTTCAATGTAAGGCCTTAAGTAAAAACAAATGAAACTTTAAATAACAAAAGAAGTGTAGTAAGTAGATTTTAAAATAAAACCATATTTTTTTAATTATGGACCTTTTTTTTATGTTCCGCTAAATATGCCGGCGAGTTTATTTTAGAAATAGGATTCTATGATGGTTTGTGCCCTCCAAATGTATATGTAAATAAACATGGCCGACACGTGTCGATGGCACAGCGAGAGGCGGCTACCGCGCAGGCGCAATGCAGACGTTACAGACCTGTTACAGCTAGTTCAATGCACGGGTAATAGCTGACTTTTCAGGAATTCCAAGTTTTAATGGCTCTCGAGGATTATTAATTGCAATCGCCTCATAGTACCCAGTAGTTATATTTACAGTATTGCTTTGAAAGTTCCGATTTTAATGCATTAGTTACAGACGCAACCAATCTCTCAGTTCTTCAATCAAAACTGTAATATGATTAAAAAAAAACCCGAATTTTCTTATCTTTGATTCTTAGCACTAAAATAATTTATTTTATGTCAGTTAAAACATATTAGGGTAGATTCATAAATATAGAGAGAGAGTAATTAATAAATTATTTTTTGTGTTATACCTATAAATAATTGAAACTATTTATTTTATTGTCTCAATTCAAATAACTCATATTTATAATATTATCATGTATTGATTTCTTAACCAAAATATTATCTTATCAAGCACCACTAATACTCTGATTTCCAAAATCTTTTTGTTAGGCACTTTCATAGCTTTTTGTGGTTTGTTACTTCAGCACTTTCATAGCTTTGTGGAAATTAAAATGCCATAAAATTCTACATTCTATTGTCATCCATGTAAAAATTACTTTCTTTGGTTTGTGCCTAGATCATGCTTTGTCTTTTTCCATCACTCTTGACTCATTTGTGCCGTGAAGCCAACCAATGTATCAAATCTGACCTGGGGATATACTGGTCATTCGTCTCGTTCCCAATCGACAGATATTCCAACCTTTACAACTAATGATGAGTGAGTGAGATGATGAGTTTTCAATGCTGCATATCTGTCCGTAAACAAATTTTGGATTTTCAATTTCTTCACGGTTTTATCGACGCTTATTTCAACATGTTTTTTATGATCTCCTGGAATAGCTTGTTTCAAATTCATCATTATTTCTTACATAGTAGGTATTGGTGTAATGATTATGAAGGTAGTAAACTAGTTACATAACTAATAAGTATCGATTGATTGTAACCGAATTTATCATGCATCTTCGTTTGAACAACGTTACAGTCACATTACAGTATTATACGAGTAAACAAGCTAGGTATAACGTATCTGTAATGATCGTATCATAGCTCTATAACCTATCACAGATAATATTTATGAAATTAAAACCCGTAATTAGTATGGCATGACGCACGTCTGCACATAGATAATAATATACACTACCTATACCTAAGAGTACTTGTACCTATAATATGAAAAACAATTAACTGATTAGATAATATTTAACTTTATCCCCTATTGTCTAATACATTCAATACATTTAACTTGTACTTAAAATGCCGACTAATCATAAAATTATTAAAATAAATTTAGTTTAGGCAAATAGTGTTTAAATATCTAAATGCTTAATTCATCATTACCGTTCATACTTCCAAGTTCCAGGTCGTAGATTACACAGAACACAGTTCTTCGTTCAATTGAGAAGAGCGAAGTCAGCGAAGTTGAGATTACCATCATCAAGTTTCACATCATCTTTGATGCATTACACAAAACTCATCTTAATTCTTATACGTTTGTATGGTATGTATAGTCAATGGTCTGGCACACCTGATATAATCTGCATTAAATCATTTATGAGTTAGTGCGAGCTTTGAAATTAGATAATTGATACCTAGGTGCTTCATGAAAACTATTTGCAGTTGGCACTTAAAATTTCATTACATTTTACTATTATAAACGGGTCAGTACTCAGTACCTACCGAATTTGGTTCTAAAGCCCTGGATAAAGGTTTTTCTTTTTGGGACAGAGTAGAATATGGCTTGCAATCAGGTAATCGGATTTACCTCGCAGAGCTTTAGGGTACGAATAAAGGTAAAACCTTTTCATCGAATTTCAACTAGTTCATTTATCAAGGTGACTCTTCAACCTAAAGAACTTGTTTGATTTCCTACATAACTATTTCCAGCTATTTTTATCCCCCTGCTTTTTGTTTTCTTTACATTATGGAGTTTTAACATTAGAATTAGTTTTGTTTGTACTTTGGAATTTATAATCTCAGTTCCTTCACAATAATAATTTTATTAATTGCACACAAAAGTTATAGTCTCCACAATAAGAAGAATTAAGCACACAAAATTAAGAATTTAATGTCCTGCCATATCGTAAATGATAATAATATGTTATAATGTGCATGACATCATTCATAAATATCACGTTATAAAGACCGAGAATGAAAGCTAGACGGAATTAACCAAATCTATTCAGTACTGACATTGGAGTTTTACTCCATAGTCTGCAAGCCTGGTTATGTTTGTGAAGATACTATTATAAAAGAAGTATCTCTCAAAACCGTTTCATCGAGAGCACTTCTGTCAGCAGTAGTAGTATTCGAGAGCATCGCATTCGTCACTACCTGACCGCATAACTGTTTTTCCCCGATCCTACGCATACAAAAACCAATGGGTCTTATTATTATTATTAATGCACAACAGAAATGAGCGGCAACATTGCTTCAGATGCGAGGTTGCCACACCGCGCGCTCGGCTGAGTCGTCACGTGACGTCACGTCTCAAGATGGCCGCCACACCGGTCGCGTTTACCCTCTCCCGTCTTCCAGCCGAATCCGATCATGCCACAACACAACTACAATTACTATGGAGTAGTAACGCGGATAATAATAATAATTTTTAAACCCACAGTCAGCCGCCAGAAAGAAAACCAACTACGGAGTGAGAATATATTGAAATTTAATGTATCGAGCTCGTCGGTTACGCGCGTTAGCACTAATTGCTATTCTATAGCGGCAGCTGTTTACTTTCGTTGAATAATATCGGTTCCTGCAGCGGAATCTATGATTTTGCTATCGATTCGATAATATGATACGTTTAACATAGTAACTTTTTAGTCATTTCTTTATTTCTTTATTTAGATTAGGTATATCTAATACCTTCCTTCAACCTAGAAGAGAAAATTGGGTACAACGTTCAATATTCAATACGATGTAATAGATGGTCAGTGTCAATTTTTTTAAAACATGACATTTGTTATTGCGTGATAGGTGTATATACTGTATGCTTGTTATGTGTGGCACAATTTGAAAATAAATGTTTTTTCTTTCTTTCTTTCTTATTGTCGTGCTTTTGTCGACGGTGTCAGTATCCGAGTCAATAGTTGCTTCTTTTGCGTGCAACCGTGTATTCTCTCCTTTACGTGACTAAAGTCTTCTTAAAACTCCAATAGGTACGTAGAACTGTAGAACTCACCTTTGGCTGGCTTGCAAATAGAAACCAGATTACTGAAAAAAAAAAAACAAATGAACACTTTGACTCTAGTTTGACTCAGACAAAAATTATCGTGACTGATTTAAAATCTGAAAGGTTTAAATTTCTGCGCATTGTCTGAAAAAAGTACTTCACAAGCCTTGGCCACAACTATAGGCATTGATGGACTCACGTTTGTGTGTCTTCTTTTTCTTCCATCAGTGCCTCTTTTGCTGGCTGCTGCAGTAAAGTACTACAATATGTTCACAGTTCACCAATGTTTAACTTTAATTATAGGGGTGAAATTTTAGATCGAAAAATGGCAGAATTCATGCATTTAAATGCAAACGATATTAATATCGCAATCGCTTCATATAACCCAACTTTTGAATAGTAATGTCTCAGATTCTAGTCTTGAGTATTTATACCCATTGGGTTGGATTTACTTCGAAACGTCGATCTTTGCTCTTGAAATTTGGGACAGTTTCAATCACCACTTACCACTTTTTGAGTTGTAGAATGAAAAAAATGGTAATAATAAAAAAGCAACATCTCTTAATCTGGTTAAGTATGGATAAAGTTTCGTAATGTCACCTAAACTTACTGAGTTTTTTTATTACATGTAATAAATGTGTCAACGATTAGGTACCTAGTTTTATTAATGATCTAGCGTAACCGACAGATTTCGTGCTGTGGCAGGTTTTATGCTCCGGCCTATTTTATAGTCGGGGCAAAAAATTCTCCTGAACAGAACCCTGCTGATAGGTGTTTTGATAATTTGCGAATTGGCTCTTTGACGTTAGGAATACACCTACATTGCTTAGACAACAGTGAGTGCATGTAATTTAATATGGACTTTATGCATTAGCTATAAAACTCAAATTGACTCTACGTTTTAGTTAGAAAACGTTTGTATGGGAAATAGAAAAGGGGTTTTTTAGGGTTTTTCCGGTAGATTCGAATTTTTCTCGCCGTAAAAACCATCCTTGAACTTCAATGACCATTTAAAAAAAAATTGTCCAAATTGGTCCAGGCGTTGTTGAGTTATGCGCTCACCAACACATTTTGCGATTCATTTATGACTTACGACTATGATTAAAAGGATGTTCTATATATTTTTCAAAACACTATTTTGTAATGCTAGTTCATCTGCTGGCTGGGCGAGTATGGATCGCGTTCATTATCGCACGCAGCTAAGTACCAAGGGTGCCGCAAGGGTGCGATGCGGGGCGCGACGCGCGGGGTGCATCCGCGTCGGGCTAACGGCTCGTCCTCGGCGCGTCGCGGTGCGCGCGCTGACGTCACCGCTCGATAATGGCCGCCGCCGCCCGCCGCCCGACCCCCCGCCGCGCGCCATCCGTCGCCGCGAGCTCAGTCTCTCTTCGACCCGCCAGCGACGCGAGTGCTTCTACTACTACCGGTCCCCGCGACACATGTGATATCAGTGCTCCGTGTATACCATGGTGATAGTGTTTTTCTCTGCGAGTACGATAAATCTGTGACAATTTTCAAAATAAGCGACGACGGCCGATCTCTCGCACACCGGTCTATACTAGGCGGCGAGATGTCGGTAATGCAAAAGCGCCAGCACTGCTACCTGTGCGACTTGCCCCGCATGCCGTGGGCTATGCTGCACGAGTTCTCGGAGGCGGTCTGCCGTGGCTGCGTCAACTACGAGGGCGCCGACAGGATCGAAGTGGTCCTGGACACCGCGAGGCAACTCAAGCGCGCTCATGGCTTCCAAGAGGGTCGCGGTCCGACGCACGCCAAGGCAGCGCACAGGACGCCGATGGAGGCCCATCAGAACGGCGCTGAAACGACAGCCAGGGGACAGCCCGCGCCACCCGCGCACCACGCTCCTGCTACTGGATTTACTTTACACCATTCGAGACCAGCCACGAATGCAGGCCTCCTCGCAGAGTATGGAGGTCGCAGGGACGAGCACGAGGGCAGGCGAATGGCCCACTTGCCGCTAGCTCACATCCCCACTCACAGGACGGCACAGCTCGCTCCAGGACTAACGCTGAAGCGGCCTCTGGATGATGACGATCATCAAACTCATCATGAGCCTACGAAGAGGCTTTTGGAAGAACATCCAAGGCCACCGCTAACTCGCGGAGATTCTCTTCCCGCTGTTTCACTTGCGGCTGCGTTTGCGCCTGAACGAGCGTTCAAACAAGAGAAACACCCGCTCAGGACACCTTCCTTTGATGCTTCTTTCAAATCCAATGGTGAGTATCATTTAATTATTTTTTAATTTTAAAGTAAATTGTTTTAAAAGCCGAAATTTTACATATTCTTCAGAAAATACAGAGATTACTTGAAATCATGTTAATTTTATATCCACTTTATTTACATACCAAAATAGATTGATACCTCTATTTAGTAATTATTACTAATGGTTACCTCTTACCTTCATCTGACGTCGCCGAATATAAGTGCAATAATTATAATCCCCGCTGTACCGCTGTTAAATGAATTACTAATATGGATAACTACACTTCTACGTAGAGAATGTAAACGTTCGTGATGCTAGTCATACAAGGTACCAGTTTTACCGCTTGTTAAATGACTAATAACTATGACATTAATGATAATGTAAACAATACAGAGCATTAATCATTTTGTACAATCAGCCAACAGATAACTTGAGGGTAATTTAAAATTCATGTCAACATCCATCCGAGGACATAATGTTAGGAAGTTGTTGTTTACTAATAACACCGTCGATTACCAATTTAAAAATAGCTGTAAGTGGTACGTGTGTTATGGACTATGGTCACACTCGGCGCGATAACGCCACCGGCGATAGCGCTGGTTATACGTGTTACTATAAATTGTTGAACGTTTCAATGTTTGCGCAAGCGTTCGCCGAGGGATTCATGTATACTATAGGTGCATACTCGGTCCATAAATACTGAACCGGTCGGACTGGTTGAGCGTTCTCGAAAGCTACTAGCGAGCCCGCGCTGGCGGCCTCTCGCCTCGGCCCCACACCAGCGCACCGCGTATCGTATGAGCCACAAACACCCACGTAACGCGAACGCTCCGCTCCCGCGCGCCGTGAAATGCATGCACGCAGCACGACAAGCGGCGCGGCAACGTCGCGTGACGACATTTTCGCTCGCGTACGTATGTTAGGCCGAAGGCGAAAAAATATAGCGCCTGCCTACGCTTGGCAGAGTCGCCCGACCACATTCCGTTGGCGTGTGTAGGGAACGCGCCACGACTCGCCGGCCAAAAAGGTCGCGTGACGTCATCACCGCCATATGGGCCGCGCCTGTCGGCCCGCACCCGAGCCCGGCCATCACTCACGGCCCTTTCGCGCGATGGTCTATTAAATTATCTGTTTACGTTCCATTTCATTGTGACATTTGACGCGATGCCTCGTCTTCACAAACGTGCGCAACGATCGCCACAAACAGCAGCTGGCGTGTGTTCACGTTTTCCTCCTCCTTTGTCTGATAGCCTAAACAAGACAGCTTTGTCTGTTTTCATACATCAATGCTTTTGGAATATCTCCACTTCATTATAAGCTTCCGGAGAGCTTCATTTACATTTAGCTCTTAGCTTAGAAATGCGAAACATTTCCATGTATTGATAATGCATATTTGCTGCGCGAGTGGCAATGCGCGCATTTGGAAACTATCGAGCAAGGTAAGTAATAGGCTCAGGTAATAGGTACGACTTGCTACTAATAGCTCGGAAACGTGATGTTTGGCAACGCCGCGTTCGCAATTGGAACCACTGCGCGGTCAAGTGTGCCATACATGACTCGTACATAGTACATACAGGCATACTTACCTATCCGTCGGCCGCCTCAGTTAGCCCGAGCCCCGAAGACGCAGCAGTGACACATCGGGGCGCTACGTAAGCGCGTATTAACACACAATGCTATTTATGCGATGTGTATGCATGTGCGTGTGAGGCGTGTGTTTACTATCCGTCCGCCGCAAACGATGTGTCATCCAACACTGAATGTGAGGTTATTCGGGCGAATTGAATTAATGATGTCGGCGGCGCGGGCGCATCAAAACCGGCACTCTGCCCGACCCCAATACAGATTTTTTAACGCGACTAGGGAAAATGTTGGCAGTAAACTTGAAAGACACGAAAAGACACTGAAAGACTGAAAAAGAAAGATGAAGAAAAGTTTAAGACAAACAATGCGCTAAGTGTTCGAGGAAACATCATACTTAATTACACAAGGAACAGGCTAAATACAAATACTTTGCTTTCAGTTTTAATAAATTGATGTTGATTTAGGTTAAGTTGCTGTAGGTTCAGTTGTTAGTTTTCTTTATGTATTTGTTATGATAAAATATAGAGCCTTTTAAAACATTTTACGACAACCAAGTAGATTAGATCATAAAGTTTTGATATTAGATTCGTTATGCTGTCAGTACATAAAATTGACATTGGAAATACAGCTATGAATTCTTCGTTGTAGTCAAGTTGTAGTCTTGACAAACTATATTGATCGTACGCCTAAAACACATTTTACGGAAAACAAATGTCCTAAAATTGCTATTCCTTTTTGGTATAGTAGTTTTAAATCCAGTTTCACAAATATGTGCATTTCTTTTAGGATACGCGAATAGCGCTCCTCTCACAAACGGCTCAGCGGGATCACCTTTAGGCAGAACGGCTGGATCCCCACCGGTGACCGGTGCAGGGTCCGGTCCGTCGCCCATGGCTGCGCTCATGTCAGTGACTGACACCCTGCCGCCAGGCTCCCCGCGCTCTGCCGGGGGCTCTCCTCCGCAGCCGCCGCCCCAGCGCTCGGCCAGCCGGTCCAGCCAACACTCGCCCAACTCTTCAGGTATGGGTTCATGGCACTCGCTTCATTGCTTCGGATACTTCAGACTTCAGAGTTCATAGCAAGTTTTAGGAAAGTTTTTCAATAAATTTATAAAGCTATTTAATTGCTGTGCCGTGTATGAGATGATTAGTATGAATTTCTGGTTCAGCAGTACTTGAATTGAAAGTTACATGCCGAGATGTCAGTCAAACGTATTAGTTAAGAGATTCCGAGGCCTCACAATATTTTATTACTAATTCTTTGCTAAGGGTTCAATGGAGTCATGTACTTCCACGAGCATCTGTCTAATCCTGTTTAGTATCATGCATTCTAAAAAGTCTATACGAGCTTTTTTGCTAAGTGATAATTATGTGTCCGTTGTCGCACGTTAGCTACGGCTAATCGTTTTGTACTCATTGTACTCGAAGTACCAATTTGTGGGTCGGATTCGGGCGGGCGCCCGACGACCGCTCGCACCCGTCACCCAGCGCTCCCCTAGCTACAGTCTGCTGACTCGATACACTATAGCTCTTACACGTAGAGTGTACAGTAACTTTGCAGACGGTAGCTAAAGTTGTCCTCCGTCCAGCAGGGTCGAACGGCGGGCGGCGGTCGTCGGGCTCGCGGCACGTGTCGTCCACCACGTCGGTGACGTCGACGGAGGCGGGCGAGGGCGCGGAGGGAGCCGCCCCGGCGCCCGCGCCGCTCCTCAAGTGCACGCTGTGCCAGGAGCGCCTCGAGGACACACACTTCGTGCAGTGCCCCAGCCAGCCGCACCACAAGTTCTGCTTCCCCTGCTCGCGCGACTCCATCAAGCGGCAGCAAGGATCCGAGGTGAGCATCTCCGTTAGTACCTTTTCAATTTACTGCTTGGTGATTCTTCTTCACGCCCTTCCATACTAGAGGCACAATATGACTTCTTATTCCACTCATTTGTATCGGCGTTCAATAACAATCGATCCATTCCTTTCAACGCATTTTATCTTCATCAACACAATGCTGTTCATCAACTCTTCCCTGGTTTTTCCTCTTCGTCCAACATAAAGAAAGTAATACATTTCTTAACTTTAATTAATATCACAGTCGAGACCATTCTAGCCTTTCACTCACTGTCCTTATTGATACTGGAGCAATTTTTCCTTTCATTATATTTATTTCTTATTTCATGTTATGCTTATGAAGTTAAGGGGTTTAGAGATGTTACTGTGTATTAACTCTAAGGTCTTGTCGGCAGGTATACTGTCCGAGCGGAGAGAAGTGCCCGCTAGCGAACTCCACCGTGCCGTGGGCGTTCATGCAGGGCGAGATTGCCACGATCCTCGGCGAGGAGTTCAAGCCGAAGAAGGAGCGGGAGACCTAGGGCAGCGCGGCGCCGCCCCGACTTTACCTCTTGTCCCTCTCGCTGTGAAGCGGGAGGCGTGGTGCGACGAGCGCCCGCGGCCGGAGCGCCGCGCGCTGGCTCTGTTGGGAACGTGTCCGTGACGAACCGATCACTTGTACATACCTTGTAAATAAGTAGGCTCTATCGATACTAAGCTCGGATAAGATTCGGATTTGGCTCGGCGCGTCGAGGCTCCGTAGGCCCGACCGCCGCGATATGGACCGTATTCAGCGTAATGGATCCGGCACTACACTCGGAAGGAGACGTGTCTGACTGTCTGAGTCGGTAGGGATAAGTCTTTTGATGCGACGTTAGTAATGCAATATTCTGAATATAGTACATATCTGTTTTCGAAGATTTTACGATTATTGTCTTGATGCCTTGAAAGGCGTAGTTTCCCGGAAACGGTGTAATTTTATCTGAAGGTAGTGTTCACTCCCGAGTTCCGGCGAGCGCGTCGTCGGCGACATATCGGGAGAATGGATTTCTTCGGATGCCATTTTTTAGTTACCTTTAGGTCCCGAACCATAGTTAACTTGGCATTTATTTATATTGTGATTCTTATACACTATACGAGTATTATGCGATATAATTATGATCATGACATATTTTGTGTAGCCGAGTACGGCCTTTAAAACGTAGTTTCGGATATCGGAGGCGCGACGCGCCGTGTACAGTTCTTAGCTCGATGTATATTTGTATTTATCAAATTCGGCGCATGGGAAATAGTGTTTTTTTATATTTCGAAGCGATTTATTCAGAGTGGAGTTCCGTTACTGTATTTCATTCGGCGACAAGATTCGGCCAGGAGATGACTTTTCTTTAGGCGTTGTGTTAAGATTGGGAATCATTCAAAATTGTAGTTTTTCTTGTTTGGCTCTGGGGGCTTGGGAGGAGTGGTCGTGCTGTGGGAGGCGGGGCGGGGCCGTGGGGCCGCAGTTTGAGCGGGAAGGCATCGCTTGTGCGCTGAGGCGCACCTAGTCATTTTGTGAAATGTCAAATCGTCAGATCCGCGGGCACGCGGCCGTTATAGGAACTCTTAAAACTCGCTGCTGTATTTGTATAAAGTGAAGTAATTATCATTATATTATTATTATTATATATGTCATAATGTTATACAGTTCGTAGTGTGTCAATTTCGAAGGCTATCAGATGAAGGTTGCTTGGCTTTGAATTATGCTTGCGCTCTGTTACTTGGCTTTGAACCTTATTCGTGAAGCCCGTATTCAGTTTGTCTGATGACTGTTCAGTCTGCAGACGCTCAGGGAGGCACTACGGCTCGACGCTTGCTCTGTCACGTTGATGGTATCGATTACGACTAACGGCGGTTTTCAATATCCTATCTATCCATGGTTTCCCTTACTAGCGATAGAAATTTGACATAACTTGTATGGAGAGCTTATGTCAAATTTCTATCTCTAGTAAGGTCTCTACCATGGATAGATAGGATATTAAAAACCACCGTAAGCGTCTATGCAGTGCTATTGTTTGTTGTCTGCGGCGCGTTATCTGTAGTATCATATCCGTTAACGAGACGCGGCGTGTCTTTAAATACTGCGTATTTGCTGAACATTCAATCAAATTGATATGTCCATTATTTATTTTAGATATTCGTGTACATATACGTACGTTGTAAATACTTCTCCTTGTAAATAATTTAGATACGGTGGAGCGGCGCCAGCCTGCCCAGTCAGTATTACTAAGTACTGCGAACATTATAGTTATTTATAAAAGATCACATTGTTTTGTTATACGGAATGTGGATTGACGTTACTTAATCATCACACATACTTAGCTCTTTAGTTAGCGATTTACTATTGTTTATGTTGAAGTAGCGTGCATTTTATCACTGTCGGGTCTCAGCCCGTCCTACCCTTTGCATAATGACAGAAACAATGTTAACGATTTGTTTACAGGAAAACATATTTAACGTTTTCGATGATGTCACTAAAGAACCGTTAATTTTAATTTTTAATTGAAAGATTTATTTATTAATAAAACAATTGATTGCACAGTAGGTATCTACTGTATTGATGTTTTAATAATGCTTTTTCTATTGTTTTAATTAATATTAACAAGTTTGCATAATGTATATTTTTCGGAGCTACCTAAAGTTCTTCTGATAGATTTCGAAATGGATTTTTAGTATCAGTGGAATTTCGCCCGAGCTCTGGGTTATTACGAGAAAACTCGCCAAAGTATGGCAAATAGTGAAAAAAAAGTTGTAAGCACAAACTGTGCATCTTTTTTACTCTGAGATGTTAAATGTCTTCTTTTTGGAACAGAGGATTTGTGGGTAGTGTTTTTATCGATGTCTTTTGTGTCTATGATAAACTTTAATTTTATTTTGTAATTAATATAGATGTAACACAGTAATTAATAAAGTTGTTTTGTTGTGGCAAAGTAGGACCCTAACTTTAATATTGTTATTAGTCATTAGGAAGCTTCTCTGCGATCGTTCATTGTACTCGACACTGTCAGATGACGTTTAACATCTCAGTGTCATAGTCCGCCTCTATTGATAGGCTTGTTTGTAGAATGACGGAGGACCGTCACAAATATTATGAGACTTGTATCTTTCTTACTGTAAGCAGTAACTGAAATGCTTCGATTAAGACGTTAAATGTAAATGTTGGTGAAATACAATTGATGTGATTTTGTAACATTGACCTTTTATTTACTGATCCCTATCCTTAAACCGACAATCTCAGAAATCAAGAAGCACAATAAACAAGTATGCCAACAAGAATGTAAGTGTAGGTAGTCACACTTGTATCTAATAAAGATAATAAATAAAGGATTGGCAGTTCGTACATGATTTATTGTCTGATCAGGTGCCAGAATCAATAATAACATTGCTTATAAAAAGATAAAGCAGTCGAGAAGGTTTAAGACCTATGTAGTTTGTTCCATTCATACGTACTTCTGTTATGTTCTTTTGAAGAAGTAAAGAAAATAATTAACGAATTACCTTCGTTTATTTCATAAATAACTTCTCGTTATAATAGATATTACAAAGAGGTTAATCTGGCGCACTAAACGATATAGGACTTAATAAAGTTTGGGAACATTAGGTATAGCTATTTTAGCTCTGCTAAGTTATTTTTATTAGTAGCTTCTTTTAATTTACTATCTAAATTAAAAATGCTTAGCTACTTATGGGTACTTATGATAAATTAAAGTAACTCACCGTTACACCATTGGCTTAATTCAACTTTCGCCACTTTCTCTTCTTTTCTTTGTCCTTTGTAGTTTCTTCATTTGATGTCTTATCTGAGGATGTCTTGAACTCAAGTCAGACAAGTCAATGTTCTATAGTAAAAGATCACTGTTACCTGTTTGTGTATTGCTACCAGCTTGGTTAATTTTACTCATGTTTTCCTATTTTATCAGTCCACATTCGAGGACTTCTGTCATTATTCCGTGGATTATTAATCTGAAAACTGGAAGTAATTTGTCATCATTTGTTTGTCTGCAGAACGGAGCGGGGAGAGGATGATGGAGCCGCTGTGTCTGACGAACAGATGAGACCCGCAGTCACACCTTACCCAGTCGATCGATATTTGGTAGGTTCATTTAACAAGCATAATTATTATATAATAATTGTAAAGCCACGAGTAGGAACTTCAGATAATGATCTTGCCTGAATATTGTAATGACATCACAGAAATCACGTATAACCCGTTCGCAGAAGCTTTAAATGACTTCCTTCCCCTCTCACTTCATACAACCGCGACCGACGCTGGTCAGTTTTCAGTCGGGCGCTGGTTGCGGTCGTATGAAGTAGGAGGTGAAGACATCGGCGAAGAGTCTGCGAACGGGTAGTATATATTTGACTATCCGTCACAAATCGATTACATTTAATAAAAACCCAGGAAAATATTTTTTGGACAACTTCCCAAAAGTTGTTTTCGTGTGTTTACACTTTACACAAGTAAATATACATTTACATGTTGCTCTCATGATAATCAATCAAAAAATTGTTTATATTTCTATATTTTTCGCAGGTTGAGAGCAGAAAACAAATTGATATTGTTAACCTAATAGACGATGACATTTGGAACTCCGAGCCGGCACTACGGCCAGAAGATGAAATTCTATTAAGGAAACTACATGACATGCTGCAGACCACTGCGGACGATTTGAAACTGCTCTCCGGGGAACTATCCAAATATCACGAGCCAAATGTACAAGTGAAAACGTTGCCTACGCCTTTGGACGAAGAGTTTAATGAAAAAGTGCATATTGAGGAAGTTGTGAACGCTAAATTCTATGGGAACAAAATTATTGACCGAACGCAAGCTTCTCAGATACCACGAAGAGATACGACTGACAGCATTCTACGGTTACCATCTAGAAACGATATGAATAATGCAAAGAAAACAAATAATAGTGGCCCAACAAGCATGCCGATGTTAAAAAAAACAGTTAAGAAAAAATTACAAATATCAAGAATAAACACAGTAGAAATAAAGGAAAAATCTGGCGTAGAAAAGCAAACTGAAAAGCCAATAACGTTAAATAACGTTGAGCCAAAAAAATGTGCTCCAACCCAGGCTGTGGCTTACAGCGAAATATCCCACGAATATATTAAATCTAATGCTAAGGAAATACCTCAAAAATCATTGCAAATTCAAGAAATGCCGACAATCAATATTAGAAGCGAACTAAGATTACAAAATGTTATGAAGCTTGATATTATTCCGGAAAGTAAAGACACGTCAACACAACATTTAACTCAACAAAACGCATTGGTAATTGAGATGCAACATGAGCCGCCTTCAAGACCAAAAGATATGAGACCAATAAAGTTCGATGATAGCCAGTATATAACACTGCCGACGATCAATCGACTGACTACTCGGAAAATCTCCAAAATGACAGTATATGAAAGTAGCGAATCCAATAATGTTAGTTCTGACACACAAAATAGATCGCAAAAACAGACACAGGGAATTACCAGTACCCGCACAATTGAAAAGAAAGCATCCCAAAATACTAAAAAGAATAATACTATTACTAAAAAAGTCACGAGTCGTCCACAAGCTTACTTGGAAGAATGGAAGAGAAAATTAAATACAGTTTATGGTAGGCCAGCCACCTCTAAGACGAGTGACAAGAAAAAGAAGATATCTCCAAGAAGCATCTTTAAGAAACCTGCTGCAAGTGTTAAAATTAAGGAAAACAAAGAAAAGAATCTTCAAAATCAAATAAAGTCAGGATTAAACAACACAGAGTATATACCTTATTCAAAATTAACATTAGGTGGGGTAAACGTTAGTGATATTGAACGAGAAATATCAAACATACCAAACAAAAACAACGTAGTATTGAGTCCTATACTGGATAAACTTTTAAGCAGTCGTGAAAATTCTTTTAGTAATGACAGCCCAAGAAAAAGCTCTCAAGTAAAGAGTCCTAAAATTCTTACTACGTCTGATGAAAACTTGCTGCAAGAAGTTTTAGATATTGAAATGAAGGTTACAAAAACATTGAATAACAAAAGTAATGATATCAAAACAACTAATGAGATTAAAAATAATATAAACGACAGCACAAAAGATGAAAGTTACGCAGACGATTTTGAAGATGATAAAACAGATGCTTCTGAACAATCAAAGCGGAGTGAATCTGAAACATCTAACTCATCCCACAATCTACCTTCCGATCGTTCTGCTCGAGATAGAAGTAATAATCTTGACGTTGTAGAAACAAGCGAAAAAACAAATGAAAGCAATAAAAGTGATAACAATAATTTAACTTTTACAAAAGCACCTACTTTGTCATTTAAGAATAAAGTAGACATATTTGAATTTGTCCCTGCTATAGATACGCAAGATACTGGTACACAGAGTAATACTTCGAATAAAATAATTCCGAAAGAAACTCAAACTTCTCCGCGGGTTGATAAACTTAGTGTGCAACCTATTCACAATGATTTGTGGCCTTCGCTCGATCCCAAAGGAGAAGTAGAAAAGATGCTTAAATTGGAGAAAGAGTTTATTAAAAAACTAATTATTGAAGAGTACGGAGATTTATTGGAAAAGAGTTTAAACAAACCATCGACATCTGGGAATACAGAGAATAAAGTAAGTGAAAAGAATGTGGCTGCCTCGCAGAAAATAACTCAAACATCACCAGCTCACGTGAAAAGTGTGATGACATCACCACCCAGAACTAAAACGCGTACTACTTCACCGTTTGCCTTATCTGTGACTGTCTATCAACAAACTAGTCCAATCATTGCAGAAGAAGAATTTAAGATTGAGTTGGGTCACGAAGATGAACTTGGAATATCAGCAAACTTATCGTCTCCTCGGTTCAGTTTGCGATTGCCACAAACATCACGAGACGTTCTATCAAACCTGGAGGCCAAAGTACACAATAATAAACAAGCTTCAAAATACGACAACTTGCGAAAGCATATTTTCAGTAGCTCGAGTTCTGTTGACGGTGATTATTCTTCAAGTGATATCAGTAGTTTAGGGGAAATAAATAAGAAATTTAAGAGACTCAGAAAGAATAGAGTCCCATCCTTATCTGAGATGAGTACGTCATCATCGCAATCTAAGTATAGTTCAGATCTTTCGGGCCCTATACTTCCATTGAGGAGTGAGGGAGAAGCTAGTGTGGGACGTGTGAATAAAAAGATGACAAACAAAAGTAGTAAAAGTGAAGGGGAAGTAAGCTTAGGACAACTGCGTTAACATGTTTCTTGTTGGATATTTAGATAATAAGTATGAATTAGATTTCTACAGCTTTGTGCCTTAAAAGATTTGGTTGTCTATACTGTAATAATAATGGAAAGAAGCACTGGTGTAAATGTACAATGATTTTTCTGTTTTACAAAATTTTTTGCAAAATTTTAGGTGACTACATGGTGCCTACTATCATAGAAAACCAGATAACTGTTTTAGATCTGTCAAATTATTTATAGTTTATCCACTTTAATTATAGTTTTTTGACACATGAGGCAGACCACTGTACGTTTATCTTTCTCTGTTCCTGTGCTATATTGCTATGTATGTGTCTTATAAAACTATTAATAAAAAATGGACAACTATAGATCAGAGATTTTATAAAAAAAAATACAAACTGGGGCCGTACCACCATCTCTTATAGCATATTATAATATTGTTTTGACATTTTCATACTGTCAGTGATACTGCTATGAGATGTTTGTACCGCCCCAGAGCCTTACCGCTTAACAAAGAAACGTGGAATATCGGTGGAATAGTTATACTCTGCTTTATCCTTCTCTATCATCAATCATTTGATATTTGAAGAAAAAAGCAAAACAGAATATAACTAAGTATTCCCCCTCTTCCACGTTTATTTGTAATGGGGTTAGTCTCTAACTCAGTGATGGTAAGGTAAATTGGTAAAATACTAAATGCCACAAATCAAAACATTTTTGGCTGCTAAGATGCACCATGTTGAGAATGTACAATTTAAATAAATAAACTTACTATGCAATTTATACTTGTAATATCACCAGTGCTAACTTTCATTTTTAATAAAAGCAAATTTAAGTTTTGCTTTTGTGTAAGTTGTATATAAAACTCTGTTTCATGATAATAATAAATACAGACTTACTTAGTTTATTTACAGCTAAAGGTACTCTGAAATGTTCTTTATAAATATTTGATTGTCAATAAATCCAGTATCGCATATGAATCTAGTATTGGTAAAAAAAAAGCGTCTGATTTTCTCTTGGCTAGCTCATTGTCTATTTCGACAACCGACTTGGCAAACTAGAGATCCTGCTATGCCATTTTGAGATTCTGCTATGAGATTACCACAACTGGAAAATATATTTTGTGTGATTAGCATGAATGTTTTTAAGTGTCTGGATGTTTTTTCAATATATTCTTTTTATATATCATCCTAAATATTACGTATGTTTACCAGTTATCTAGTACCCTTACACAAGCTCTATTTGTTTAGGGACTTTGGAGTGCCTGATTGTGATGTGTGGTAAGGTTCTGATATGATTTATTTTCTTACTAGGTTGAATTTAATGATAATTAAATTTAAGGAACATCTCTGCGTGTGGCCTTTAGAAAATTTAATGTCGCCAGTGTTTTGTTTAGGTATTCGCCTGAAGTACAAATCAATAATCGCAATTTTACATAATAACTTGTGATATTATATATTTTTTTAATTTTATCATTATAAGTACAACATAGCGAAGTAAAATAAATATTAGATGTTTTATTCGTTGGTATGACATTTATAATGTAATTATAATTTTAATAACAATTAGTTTTTGCATCAATTTATTAGTAATTGCAGACTGATTAAATAATATTAAGAAATGTTTTCTCGTTTTTACTATTCCTTTGTAGTGAGTTTCCACCTTAGATTAGCATCATTGGTTTTCAGTGATGAAATACATAATATTCAGAAACAAGACACAGTTTATGTCAAAAACACTATCTCTAAAAACACAAAGCTGTAAAAAGCTTTGTTTTAACTGAATATGGATTTTCAAGGTGTTACATCAGTTAGAACCCACTTTTATCACACACCCACTGGCCACTGCTATACATCATACATGATTGATGAACATTAGGTCACTACATGTTGGGTTAACAGTACATTTAGTGTTAAGGTTTGTATTACAATATTTAAGTAAAAAATTGCCAATAACCAATTGCAAGCAAAAGTTGCAAATTGTAAGTATTTGATCTCAAAACTTAAGGAAAGTCAGAGGTACAACTTAACATTTATAATGTCAGTGCACTGCATAGATAAAATTGAATAGAGGTCAAGGTTAAGTTGAGATGTAGGTATTCTGCACAAACCTGACAGGAAGTCGGGTATGCTGCAACTGGGGGCACTGGACAGGTTCTATGCATACTTAGCAGTACCTAGGTTAGCAAGTTTCATAGTTCGAAATCGGCATCATAGTATACTTAAGGCCTAAAGGCTCGCCGAGCCGAGTCGAATCGAATCGCAGAAAGTCGCCTATATATTTACTATGAAACTGCGTCCATTAGCGACGAGCCGCGGCGCGCCGAATCGAATTGGTAGGCGAATTTCTTCGCCGATGCGACTCGATACGGCTCGGCGCGCCCAAGTCGACGCGGAGAAGCGAATCTGCGCCAAACAATGACGTAAAACGCTAATGTAAGTATTTTATTTTCTATTAGTCAGTTTCGTTTTCGTTTCGTAAATAAAAATGAATGAAGAACTGTTGATATCACTGGTCCAACAATATACAGAATTGTTTAATCATGAAGATCCACATTATCACAATGACCAGCGCCGGATCAACATATTATGGGAAGAAACGACGTAACTTGTTGAAAAGTTGCGATGAATGAACAATTCGATTCGATTCTTCAGAGATGGACGCACTAGGAATACTTAAATGCGACTCGATTCGATTCGACGCGTTTCTGCTGTAGTCGACGCCATGCTTTAGGTTTCATAAAATACAAGAAAAGTGTGAATAAAGTTATATCTACGTGTGTATGGTCATTGCGGCACATGCGCGCTATCAATTAATTACGTCTTATTAGCTTAAAAATCGCGAAAAACCACAAAAAATTTGAATTTCGCGGGCACACCTGTGGTGTGCTCCTAGTAGGATCCTCTATCGATGTTTTCAATGTACTGATTCTTTTAATTTGAAATCCATACCTTTGAAATACAGTGCTTGTTGGTTTACTCCCAAAAAAGTTTTTAAGAAAAGATCAAGCAAAGTAAAAACTTGAAAAAACCGCCATTTATGCCGTCATGACTCATGATAAGGTTATGAACATAGATCAATATATTGATCTATGGTTATGAATACACTCACCGTACACGACAATGTTGTATTGACGTTCCGATTTATGCTCCAACATGGTTGGGTTGGTTGGTCAAAAATCGGAATAATATCGAAGTTCGTATGGCAACCGTACCAATGAGGCTCATGTATTATTTATAATTACGAATACGATAAAATACGCAAAAAAAACTATATTATATTAATAATATAGTTTTTTTTGCGTATTTTATCATGATTCTGAGTAGATAAACTCGTGACCTTTGTCAATGAAAAGTTGATAATCTGTGACAAGGGACAACCAAAAACACTTAGAGAAACTAAACTTATATAGAGATGTCATAGTTTGCTTAACACAATATGTGTCGGAGTGGCAAAAACCGCCATAAGATGTCGCACTTTGACATGCGCATTTCTTCATGTCAAAGAACTAATGATGTGACTACTATTATACCGTTATCGATAAATTTCATACTATGATTGTGATAGCTGAGTAGATAGGAAAAAATCTCGGGGTTTTAAAGAAACTAAAGCTTTTCTATTGCAAACTTTTATAACAGAGGGAAAGGCTTCAGGAATAGATATAGTTTGGTCTCGCGGGATTTGTTAAAATATTGGCTGTTGGCTTAAATCCGGTCGCCATAGTTTGAAGTTACGATGAATTAAGGGAGATTCAGTAGAACCAGAAGACCCACACACACGGTTTTGACGACCGCCGTGGCGCAGGTGACGCACGCTCGGATTCGAGTGGGAGGTCGCGGGTTCGATTCCCGCCACGGGCCACTTTGGAATTTTATAATTTCTAATTGGCTTAGGTCTGGTCTGGTGGGAGGCTTTGGCCGTGGCTAGTTACCACCCTACCAGCAAAGACGTACAGCCAAGTGATTTAGCGTTCCGGTACGATTCTGTGTAGAAACCGTTGGGGTGACATAACTTACCCCTTCCAAGTTAGTACGCTAACATCTTCGGCTGCATCATCACTTACCATCAGGTGAGATCGCAGTCAAGTACTAACTTGTAAAGCGTAAAAAAAAACATAAGTACTTATTTTTTCCCGGAGATGTGAATTTATTTTGTATGAATTAAATAAAATTTTCAGCACATCACGTAAATATTAATGACCACAACCCACAAAACCTAATCACTGACGTAAATACATAGTCAATAGTATTGACTCGATACTAACACGCAATAGACAATAACATAGATTAATGTTATAAAAACAGAGAGTAGGCCAAAAACAAACAAGTACGAGTCGGACTCATGCTTCATGCATTAAAATTCCGTAAATTCTATATTATAATAAATATAAATAAAGGAGTGAGACATTTTCCTTGTTCAGCGGATTCCGGTCAAACTAAAACTTCGTCATTTTTGCTCTTAAATATTTAATTACTAACCACAAACTACATCGATAATATTTCCATATCGATAGATAGCTAGAGCAGCCCTTCTGATCAGCTGACTGGTGCCTATCTGTGATTGGCTGATAGCTGTGATTGGCTATTTTTGATGCGACACAAGATGGCGGAAATGCCCAGCCAAAAGACTCATTACATACTTTGTGTCCATTACTTCTTTAGTCATTGTAACTAATATAGTGATCTGTGGCGTCAGTCGTCAACGGTCATTGGTCAAATAAATTATCAAATTATTTTTGCTCACAGTTTTGCTACTTCCGCTGTCCTCAATCAATAACATAGACATAAAACACTATAGGGATAATCAATAATAAAAAATATAATAATAATAGTACCTACCTACTTACTAAAACTATAAAAACAATCTGATAATGCATTGCTAATGCTGTTTGTTTTCCTTTATGATAAACCAGTGAGCATTGAGCAAGTATTCTTAACTCTAATTAGGCGCGTTTTACAAGAACTTTTTTTCTTTGTTCATCGCTCTTGGTAATGATGAAGTTATTATTTTTTGTGTTGATAATAAAGATAATATCCGCGGATATACCGCGCGTGGGTCCGGGATATGACTGCGATTACTGCCAGCCAGAACAAGTCCATTTATCTTTCGGAAGTAAGTACCTACCTTACTACCTATTTGGATAAGAAATAAGACTGTCTGAGTTTTTTGTGGGCTCTTCTCAGTGTAGAGATCTTACTGCACAGAACACAATATGGTTGTACATTAAGGGTCAAGGAACCTTAGCGCTATCAATTTAAAGAATAAAACAATACAAGTATGAATCCTGTACATACTTAAAAAGAAGTACCTTCTTTTTAATATTTTGCTTGCCTAGTAACTCTGTACTTACATGAAAATCAAAATTTTGTACCTACACAAACAGTATTCATTTATATTAGTTAATTAAAATGTCACTTGAAGCTAAGTAAGATAATGTAAAACAATACTTAAAAATATAATTTAATTAAAATAACTAAAACTAAGAATTAAAATACCTATCAAAATTCTGTGCCCTAGGTAGGTTTCCGTTATGTGGGCAGGATTCCCGTGCTGTAATAGCCATTTGAAATTCGTTGCGTGAGAAAGCTGCGCGCTCGAGGGTCGCCTGTTGCCTCCCTAAGACGTTTAATGAGCTCATGGAGCCCCGGGCACCCTTGTCCCACGGACCCAGTGTCTCAATGCAAAATGGTACAAATTTATATTGGAATTAACTGAATTGGTTTATATTTTGGCACTCTCTTGTTTGGTTTATTAGTTAGGGTGGAATATTTATTCAAGGTTAAAAGTATTTTTAAAACAATGAATATTTTCAACTGTAAACTGAAACCTTCATAATCTATATCCAATATAATAGGTATGTTTCTTCTTCATACATAATTTGGGAATTAATGTTGTTCTTGAGTTTTCAATACTTTCAATTAATTATTATTATGTATTTTACATCACTTAAAGTTTATTTACATGTTATAAAGTAATGACCTTTTGTGACTCTAGCTGATAACGCCACTAGTTGTTTTGAAATAACTTTGTTTAGGCTTCATTGAAAATAAAGTAACGAGATTTCAGTGTCCTAATTTTTAATGAACATAGGCTACAACATAATAATCTTGATGCGTTAAAATTTTTTTAAAAGAATTTATCTCCACATATTTCACCAACCAGACACTAATAAAGAAAAAGAAAGTGTTTTGCCAGGTTTTATTGTCCCAAAAAAAATCAACAGACAAAGAGTACATTGTGACGCTATACGGCTATAGAAATTGTATAATTATTTTACATGAGTTAAAGTAAATACAAAATTTTAAATATTGAAAAACAACAGTCTTGGGCTAGTTTCTAATAATATGAACCATTATTGGCTTAAAAGCATTTGATGTATGTTAAGGATATGGATGACCATTTCCAGCCAAAACCAATGACATAGTGGTAACATGGACCACGTACAACGACACCCAGGAGTCACGAGTGCAGTATGGAGTGGGGGACATGGATAAGGAGGCGGTGGGGCGCAGCACCATCTTCACAGACGGCGGCAAGCTACGGAGGACGATGTGGATCCATCGCACTACGCTTCCCAATCTGAAGTTCAATACTAGATATGGTAAACGCATCTTTACAGTCCGACAAGGCTCTCTTGGCACTTGAAGAAGGGCTCTGTTGCAAAACAAAGGCAGCCATAAAATAAAATCACCTCAATTTTACTTCAATTTTAGTTTAAAATAGTATATAGTAAGCAAAAACAACATAACATACAATAGTGATATACTGACAGAGCGAACTATCAAACACTAGTACAAGATAGCGGTGTTAGTTCAGACTTTGGCCACGCGCTAAAATAGCCTTGTAGCACTGTATTTCATATGTTTTAAACAGTAAGTTACTACAGAAAAGTCTCATTATTAATTTTTTTCAAATTATTGTTTTTAAACTCTATAACAGATAGCTAAAGTAAGTTAAATTACTAACAAATAACAAATTTGGGCAAGCATATTCACTTCAGTATTCATTCAATAGATTAAGACAGTATTAAAAATAATTTTAGTAGGTACTGTCTTGATCTAGGAATGCAAATACAAGTGGCTAAATGATTATAATTTTTCCAAAAACTAGTATACCATGTGGGCTCGGAGTATGGATGGTCGGAGCAGTTTTCATTCAAGACTCCTCCCAGTGGAGAAGATTGGCCGGTGCGCGCCGCCATCTACGGAGACATGGGCAATAAAAACGCTCACGTAAGAACCATGTTCATAAAATTTAGTCTTAAATACTTAATAGGAACTCTACCATTGCAAAAAAAGTAAAAAAAATATAATTGTTAATGAAGGAAGACTAAAGTGGAAAACCAGACAGTGTTTTTAAGATTAATCTTGGACCTTAAACTTCAATGGGTTGTCATAAGTTTTAAATATGGTGACTATATTTTAGATAAACTTACCTCAGCTGCATAATAAAGGAGTCAAAAAATTCGGAGCCAGTCAAGCTTGTTTATTTATTGCCTGTTTTCACAGGTTTAAATCCTATGGCATCTTGTTGTGGGGTAAAGCTGCTGATCCACATCCATCCAAACTGTCTTCCAGTGTGTGTAACAGTCTGTAGTGATACTGTCCTTGCAGTCTCTATCTTATCTACAAGATGAAGTGCAGCGCGAGCACTTCGACGTGATCCTGCACGTCGGGGACTTCGCGTACGACATGGACACGGACGACGCGCGGGTGGGCGACGAGTTCATGCGCCAGATACAGCCGCTCGCCGCCTACCTGCCCTACATGACGTGCCCGGGCAACCACGAGGCCAAGTAGTGAGTGCCACGACACATGCTCTTAAATCTTAATCGTTTGATTGATCTATGGCAGAAATTCCTTCATTGATCCTGGCAGTAAATGATTGATTGCAAATTATTTGGAAATAAAGGTGACAATAGAGTGATGGCTGTTGGAGTCGTTAATCTAAGATAAGGGATGACCTGCCGTATTTGACGAACGAAACTACACTAACTAGATTTTCGTTGTAGCGTAAATTTTCAATATAAAATGGCGCGGTGATTTGTCTGAAAATGTGATAATCGACTTGTATTGGTTCTCAACTAAGCGTCAGGACCAGAAAACTAGCCCAAAACCTTCCTGCATTTACACCTATAATAGCAGTGGTCAACTGTATTGCCGCTCGTGCGATAGGTTTTTAAAACCAGTTTATGCAGCCAGTCACATCCGTGTGTACGCTAAACTAGACCTTAAAGCCAAGATGTCGCCGTTGACGGATATGGTAAGGAGGACATCATCATCGACTACCAGTATTAGTTTTAGCCGATAGGCATACGTTTATCGAATCCTGAAAGGATCTCCTTTCACCAAGATCCTTTGTCAATTGAATTTAGCTAGGCACCGCGACTCTTTTGCCTGCTGTACTGCATTGCGTATTTTTCCCTTTTGCGATAACGCATCATCTTATGTTAGGCATTAATCAACGCACCAATCAGCTTCTACAGCACCAGAGGTGCAAGAAGCGCTAGATGTTTGATCATTAGCATCCAGTACTCAACTTACCGATAAGCTCCGAATCTCTGGTTCAAGTTAGTAGTTCTGTCTGAAACGTTGATTCCATCGCAGCAACTTCAGCAACTACCGCAACCGGTTCTCGATGCCGGGCCCGCACGAGAGTCTGTACTACTCGTTCGACCTGGGGCCCGTGCACTTCATCTCCATCTCCACGGAGGTGTACTACTTCCTGCAGTACGGGCTCAAGCTGCTCGTCAACCAGTACGACTGGCTCCGGCGAGACCTGGACGAGGCTACCAGGCCTGAGAACAGGTAACGCTTCTAGTTGCTTCTAGTACAGTTACACGGTATCATCAGAAGCCCTTTATAATAGAATTTTTTTCTTAACTATATAATATTATGCTAGTGCTTGACTATGAGGATCGCACCTGATGGAAAGTTAAATATGATACAGTCTAAGGTGGAGCGCGCTTGCCTAATAAATAACATGGCTACAAAATTTAATACTTCATAGTGTTATATGTTAATAGTGTTCAAGGTTTTTTTAAGTTTTTTTATGACCAGTGGTTGCTGATCTGGAAGAAAGTCTCCTAGGCCCTAGCACGACGGCCATTAATCCAAAGCGTCCATTTTTTTTTGTCCAGCGATTCTCATGTTTCCATGCATTGGTGATCCCAAAATCCCATATTATGTCTGTCTGAAAACTAGCTATACAAGATTTTATCACGTTCCACTTGTAAGATTTTTCAAACAATTTGTTGATCCTTTAAATAAAATTCAGTTTACTTTTTTCCTTTCAGTTATATCTGCAACCAGAGTTTTTTTTATACAAGTGTCATAAAATTCATAATAATTTAATTATGAGAGCCGAATGATTCAAAACGGTCGTAGGTAATGACAAACAATAAATTGAAGATGTTTCCTCTAGAGCGGTTCGTCCGTGGCTGGTCATAATCGGGCACCGCCCTATGTACTGCAGCGACGCGCGTCCCGACTGCTTGTACCACCGCCTGCCCAACCGCGCCGGGCTCCCACTGCTGGGCTTCGGTGAGTGGACAGGACTCCAGGCTGACTGCGCCGGGACCTTGTTCACTCCGCTTGAAAAAATCGTAGATGATCGATTCGATGAGCGAAGCAAGCGAAAATTTTTCCGAGTAGTCCTTAAAATCCCTTGGCCCCTATTCGCAAACTCAGTGTCTTCTGAAAAAAAAAATTGTTGACATCATTTTCCACCAACCAGATTTGCTAAAAAATAACGATTTGCCATCAAATTTTATATTTGTCATGTTCTTATTCAATTGTGCCAATTCTGCTGTGCAAAATCACTAAAATAAAATAATTTGACGCGTCTGAAAATAGTGCGTTTTCCATGAAGAGCATTTATTAGCCAGAAAAGAGTAGCACTTATTTAGTTTACAGATATTGTACAACAGAAAGGGCAGCATTATCTTGTGTCAATTTAAATTAGTAAACAAAAAAAGCAAACAATTCAATTTTGGAAAATTCTCTGGGGTTGGCCAGCATTGACAAAGAACTCCACTTGAATAAAAAATGAGATTTGTAGCCAAAGAGTTAGCGAATAGATGCGAAACGTCGACCATAAAGTCCACAAGCTGCGCGCGCGGTTCGCTCCGTGTGGTCTGAGCAAGGCCCCGGTGTTCGCAGGGCGGCGCGGCCGTGGCTGGTGCTGTTTGGCCACCGCCCCATGTACTGCAGCAACTCCGACGACATCGACTGCAGCGTCGAGTACACCAGGAAGGGGCTGCCTTTCCTGGGGGTCTACAGTGAGTTTGTTTTGTAGCAAAAAATGGCGTGACGAGCGAGAACTTCACCTGATGTGAAGCAATGACCAATATGGACTGGCCCTGTTTTACTATTTTTAATCTGTCAAGTGGCATATAAGATGGCAACACATAGTAAATAGTAACTCAGTGCATGAACTTTTGACAACAAATCGCTCATAATGGCGCCGCTGGTCTTGCAAGGCTAGGCTAAAATGAATGAATGGGGCGCGTTATCTCATAGATGTAAATTGTCTGTTAGATCCATTTACATTGTCATACGACGCATTGTACTGCGCTCGTCATTCTGAGTCATTATGCTCTCTGCTGCTGTCTCAGCAGAATAAATGACACTTTGGTGAATGGTGGTTAAGCTAAACCAAGCCGACTCTATAAAAAAGCCTATCACCAAGAAGTTAAAAGTCACAAATGTCGAACAAAGACGCCTTACGCATCTCATAAAGACATGGGTGTTCATTTGATACCCTTAAAACGGTATAAAGCCGAAATAGATATTTTAATATTTATCATTTCATGAACTTGAATATTTTTCATCCACTACAAGTTTTCTGCAAAAATTAATTTCGTCCCACTGATTAAAGCTGCAATGTAACTATGGATAAGAGAGATGAGCTTTTGTGCAGTGATCACTGTTTTTCGTCAGGTCTGGAGCCTCTGCTCAAGGAGTACGGCGTGGACCTGGTGATCTGGGCGCACGAGCACAGCTACGAGCGCACGTGGCCGCTCTACGACGGGAGCGTGTACAAGGGAGACAAGGAGCCCTATCTCAACCCCAGGTATGTTGTCCGACAACCAGCTGATGACCGTCAGGTCTGGAGCCTCTGCTCAAGGAGTACGGCGTGGACCTGGTGATCTGGGCGCACGAGCACAGCTACGAGCGCACGTGGCCGCTCTACGACGGGAGCGTGTACAAGGGAGACAAGGAGCCCTATCTCAACCCCAGGTATGTTGTCCGACAACCAGCTGATGACCGTCAGGTCTGGAGCCTCTGCTCAAGGAGTACGGCGTGGACCTGGTGATCTGGGCGCACGAGCACAGCTACGAGCGCACGTGGCCGCTCTACGACGGGAGCGTGTACAAGGGAGACAAGGAGCCCTATCTCAACCCCAGGTATGTTGTCCGACAACCAGCTGATGACCGTCAGGTCTGGAGCCTCTGCTCAAGGAGTACGGCGTGGACCTGGTGATCTGGGCGCACGAGCACAGCTACGAGCGCACGTGGCCGCTCTACGACGGGAGCGTGTACAAGGGAGACAAGGAGCCCTATCTCAACCCCAGGTATGTTGTCCGACAACCAGCTGATGACCGTCAGGTCTGGAGCCTCTGCTCAAGGAGTACGGCGTGGACCTGGTGATCTGGGCGCACGAGCACAGCTACGAGCGCACGTGGCCGCTCTACGACGGGAGCGTGTACAAGGGAGACAAGGAGCCCTATCTCAACCCCAGGTATGTTGTCCGACAACCAGCTGATGACCTCCCTGGCGCAGGGGACGCGCGCTCGGGGGGTGGGAGGTCGCGGGTTTGATTCCTGCCACGGGCCACTTTGGAATTTTATAATGTCTAATTGGCTCAGGTTTGGTCTGGTGGGAGGCTTCGGCCGCTGCTATAGTTACCACCCTAACAGCAAAGACGTACCGCCAAGCGATTTAGCGTTCCGGTGCGATGCTGTGTAGAAACCGTTGGGGTGACTTTACTTACCATTTCCAAGTTAGTACAACATCTTCGGCTGCATCATCACTTACTAGTACACACAACACACATAAAGCCAAACAAATACCCAAATACCTTAATTTGAAAGCATTTTTGCCAAGTTTAAATATTGGCAATATTAAGATTGAAGGTAAAAAATAGTCAATGTAGAAAACTTTACTTTGTTTAATTTTATTGCCTCAGTAGTAAATGCATAAAAAATTGTTTAATTTTTTTGAGCTACTGCAATTTATTTGTTTATTTTTCGTGCAGTAGAAATTAATTGATGCCAAATATACCAAATAAAATATAAAATTTTTCCAGAGCGCCCGTGCACATCGTGACCGGCTCAGCAGGTTGTCAAGAAGACACTGATAAATTTCAACGTGAGTATAATCAGCAAGGTTTATCGACGCATACACTCATACCAGTTGGCGCCACTTGCACGAGAAGTATTGTTTAACTTTGGTGTCTATTTTTTATTTACCACTTTCGTTTTGTAGTTTTATCTGCATAAATAAAAAATGACTAAAGCAATAAGAAGTGATGCGCGAACCATCGTCAACAGCGACACCCTCACCAGGCCACATAAGTTTGTGGCACTGTACTCAGAAATCTGATGTGTTCTTTTACTGATTTTAGTTATACAAAGGAGACGTTTCATCAATGTATGAGCCCTGGGCCAGGTCTATGTACGGTATACTTGGGTGAAGCTCAGACCACAAAAAATAGTTTTTACCTACATATTTTCTTTAAAAATGGCTTTTTTCGGTTGTACAATAACAAGTGTTCTGCATATTATAATTGTAATACTTAACAAAGATTAAACATGGCGGTAATATGTATTTCATTGTAAATTTACATTTAACTTTGACAGAAATGCCAACTATTGACAGATTGAGTCGTGGTTTACGTCAAATCGTACGACGCCAGCGACGCCATTTTGAAAATAGATCATATGAATAATAAAAAAAAGATATTTTTGTACACCGAAAGTATTGGTTTTAACTAAATAATTTTATTTTTCCCGTGAACAACAGATTTTTCTTGATTTTTAAGATACCATACAAGACCTAGCCCAATTTGAAATATCTCCTTTACTCTTTGTGCAAATCGGACTCGCACTTGAGCAATTTTTTTTCTAATAAAATTCATAAATCGTGTGTGCGTATGCGAGACGCAGATTAGAAACTTCTTGAAGAAATATAGGAACACATCGTGACAAAAAAAAATATTGACATTGATTGTTTGTGTGCAGCGCACCCGCCCGCGTGGTCGGCGTTCCGCTCCAGCGACTACGGGTACACGCGCTTCGTGGCGCACAACCGCACGCACCTCTACATCGAGCAGGTGGGCGAGCACCTTTAACAACTATTATCTGGGTGACCGAGCTTCGCTCGGTAGTATAACTACTGGCCGATAGATGGCAGCAGGAGTCATATTTTTTTATTTTTTTTGGTAAATTCAACATTTTCTAAAAATGAATCCTAGCTAGATCGATTTATCGTCCCCAAAACCCCCTGCATACTAAATTTCATGAAAATCGTTCGAGCCGTTTCCGAGATTCAGATAATATAGAAATATATATATATATATATATACAAGAATTGCTCGTTTAAAGGTATAGGATTACAATTATCCTTCAAATCTCAACTAATACTGTTTTTTCAGTCGTTAAATAGTTACCAATATTAAGCGCGCGTGAACAATGAGTCGTTGGGTAATAAATTGTTCTAATCAGTCTATCTCACTCGCACTCATCGAGCTTATGATATTTCTCCCCTCTTTCCATACTGTTATTGACTTTTGTAGCCCAACGAGCGCGCGCACTATATTAATAATTAATCTAATCAAGTGTCCGGTCGGTTTGAGAGTGGGTCGTAACTTCGTAAGCTATTTTTTTATATCCCTAATGGCAAAACAAAGTTTGCCGGGTCAGCTAGAATAATATAACTCCTTCGAAATGGATGTTGCTTGAAGCTGTGTTATGATGTTTTCTACCTGCATTCGGTAGATCTGAGAGTAGGTCGAAAACTATATTTTACTGACTATTTATAAGAACGTTGAGCACTTACCCGTGCCAACAACACATGCAAAATAATGGTGTACTGTTCAATCCTAAAACCTATTTGGCTTTACGGTGTTCAAATATGGGGAACCGCTAGTAAATCAAACATTCTGGTCATACAAAGAGCCCAGAATAGCATGCTGAGAACTATCGCTAATGCTCCTTGGTTTGCACGCAACACCGAAATCCACGAGTACTTAGGAATGCCCACTGTCATTGATGAAATCAATAAACATGTAGCGAAACACCGGGATCGCCTTTTAAAGCACCCTAATCCTCTGGCAAATAGCTTGTTAACCATGGAACAGAGAAAACGACTTAAGCGGCCAAATGTGCTGGATACCGTACAGACTTGAGGACCGTACCGTACCTCTTCTGATAAAGTCAATTGTATTTTTTATCAAATTTGCTTATAGTCTGTCGACTAATCGCAGATAGCTTCACCAGGAATAAAAAAATCAACACATGCTCTTCGTTCCTAGCCTCATAATCCGATGGGACAGCAACTAAGACACGTCCGGAGAGACATTAGGCCCTAGATTGTCTAAGAAAAACGTATTCATCGTTATCGTTTACTTATACTGCCCATTGATTGGGTTCCTAATATGCGTCAGTCAATCGCAGGGCAGAATTCTCTAATCCCCCATCTGAAGCAGAATAATCCCCATCAGGGGCAGAATTCTCTGATCCCAGGCGCAGGATCGACGGCTAAACGTGCTTTCCGAGGCACAGGGAAGCAAGTGTTTATGCTCGCAAGGTTGTGGTTGGTTATTCTTTTAAATGTTGACCTTATTCACAATTGTTTCAGGTGGACGTGGACCTTAAAGGGCAAGTGATCGACTCGGTGTGGATCGTCAAAGACCGGCACGCGCCCTACGAGCTGTGACGTGTTGAAAGCTAAAGCTGATATGATTATAATTAATAATCGTACCTAATTATGCGTAATCAATGGTCGTTAAGTTTATGCTGTTCAACTGGACAATCATTCTCTTTTTAATTCAAGTGAGAACTGGGTCTTACACTACTTTTGAATTCGATAAAAAATATTACTTTATTATAAACAAGGATAAAAATAATAACGTGCAGTGAAAGAAATATTAAAATCCAACGAAGATTTACAAAGTTACAGGCGTTTAAACTTTGGAGTGGGGGGGATCTTCTATCCCTTTCTCGCAAAACGAAAATTTGTATGAAGCCGCACGAAGCTACTATGGCATTGGTAAGGTGTGACGTCACAATTTCATGTTGCTATCTCTGTCTAATCACAAATCTTTAAATGCTTATAACTTTTTTGTTATTTGATCGATTTAATTAGTTCTTTCAGTGCACGTCATTATTTTAATTCTACTTTATAATAAAGTAATAAAAAAATTGGAGTCAAATACCCTATTGTATAGTATGTACCTATTTTATTATTTTAGATTTACCAAAGATTGTATGTAAGAGGTTATAATTCTTTTTTTCTAATTTTGGGCGTCGCATAAATGCTTATTGCTTATTGTAATTTTGTAATCATTTTTTTTTAAATAAATGAAATTACGAAACACTGTTTGTTTTTTTAGAGTAATTTGTATTACCTATAACCATTAGAGTAGCGTAGCGGACGTCATCATTGCATATATCAGCAAAAATTCGCAGACGTTTTCCCCTCCTACTCCAGACAACCACGTCCCACGTTCGCCTGGCCAGTACGGTGAGCCAGACGAGCGCCGGACGCATTCGTCTTGCAAATACTCTCATAAATAGTTTTCTCACTTAGGTTCGGATTTACTACAATTAAAAAATGTTTAAGAAGAACAATCTTTATTATTATTAAAATTACATAGCTTACCAAAATAATGAATTTGTGTTTCATTGCAACACTGTCAAAAAAAATCAATATAGTAACAGTACTATGACGTATCACGAAACCTACATTATCAAAATAACCAAAAAAAAAATCATAACAATCATTGTGTACTTTTGGGGAGAATTTATACAGCATGTATTTCGCCGTATGTTGTTTGTATTTGAGATTGTAATGAGATTATGCCATAAATTAGTAGCATTAGGATTTGAATAAGTTTGTTTCCAAAATAACGAGAAACATACCATGGTATTCTATGAGTAAACATCCACTGATCGACTTCTGTAAGTTTCCATTTAGAGAAGATGACGTCATATCATCAAATTTCCGATTTTTGCTACTCTTGTTAGCATTGTCACGATATTTAATCAAAGAAAATATGGAGTGAACTAGTTTTGCAGTGGCTTTTAAAAATGAATTGACATTTAAGTACCTACAGCAAGTGTGCCCGCGAAATTCAATTTTTTTGTGGTTTTTCGCGAGTTTTAGGCTGATAAGACATAATAGGCTTTATGGCAGTCAAATTGCGAGAATCCCAATACTATCTTAACGTGTTTATAGATTAGTCCGAGATTTGCGAGTTACTCACATAAAACTCGATACTCAGACTAATTTCCTAAGATTCACATTTTTATGCAAAGATTTTGATATAATCATGTAAAGATGACACAGCCATTCCCGCAAATTGACTGCCATAAACCTCTGATGTGTAATTGGCGTACAAATTGCAAAAAACCATGAACATTTTGAATTTCGCGGGCAGAGTCGTTGATTTCGCCTTAAGGCCGCGAAGAGATAAGAGAACTAAGGAGGCGCCCATTCATTTATTTTAGCCTAGCTTTGTGTGACATGCGGCGCCATGTTGAGCGCCAAGATTTGCTATCTTATGCGCCACTTTACAAATTAAATATAGTCACGTTTATTTTGATGACGGGGCCCATCCATATTGTTTCCTAGATCTGTGGTTCTATGTCAAATTTGCGGCCTTTATGTCTTATTCAGTGTCATTTGTAGGACGTGTACTGTCATCGAGACATATGTCATTAATGTCATTCACTAATGACGTGTCTAGGGACACGTCCGCGCGGTCTGAGCTCGTGTCGTCGCTTTGGAAGAGCTCTGTACATTTGATATCGACGCAGTTTTCCTCGTCTTTGTCAATCTGTTGACTGATATTGTCAGTTTTGCTGCCATTTGATCGTGCACATTTCTCGTGGCTCTTTTGGAGGTTGCAGTACGGTTTCAACAAGTTTATGTACCAATTCTGCAAACTTGTTATGAAAAATCGGCCGAACTCCCTGAAGAGACCCATGTCACCGTCGACCAATTTCACATTAGCTATCACGTTTCTATTTTCCGGGGAAAACGATATGGTCAGTTGAAATTTAACTTTGAACGTCTGTTTCTCCACGTTCATGATTTCCTCAGTTATTCGCTTCTGTTTTTTCAGAAAAGTCAAACGGGAGATGCTGTACAGTTTGTTGAACTGTTTTCTTTTCCATATAGGTTTGGTCACGATGCCTGTGTACTTTTCCTTCTGCCTTTTGGCTCCTTCGTTAGGCTTCTCGTCCACCTTGGTCAAGGGGATCTTGCAGATGTCTTCGAACATTTGCATCATCACCTCTCTGACGACAGCCCTCCAGTCCGCATTTTTGATGCATTCCAAAATGTGGGGGAATATGACGATTCTGAACTCCGGGGTGCCCCGTTTGGGTAGTTTCGGTTTCTGGAGGAGAATCGTCGGAAGGAAACCCGCGCAATGTTTGTTTTTCTCCGCGCTGTAGGCGCGCGCCGCGAACTTGAAGTACTCTTTGATGTCGACGGCCAGGCGCCTGCTGATTGCGGAGGCGACGTTGTGGCTCTGCTCGATGGGGTCCTGCACGCAGATGCACGTGTTCACCCTCAGGGGCAGCGCCGATTGCTCCTGAATGTTTCTCTTGTATCTTTCAAATTCCGGGGGGAGGTTGTTGTGATCTTTGAACAGACTCTTCTTCAGCGCGTGCCCTTTGAACGGGCAAACAATCGATTCATCGAAATCGAACTGGGAGTAGAATTCGAAGAAGCTGCCTATGAGTTCGGCGATGGAGGCCGCGTTGTCGGTGCGCGGGAGGAGGTCGTGGCAGTGCATGAAGCCGGTGTTCCAGCCGTCGACGATGAAGTCGTTGCTGCAGTCCGTCTGCAGCCACTCGACGGAGGGCAACAAGCCGTGCGGCGGCTGTTGGAGGTAGAAGATGATGAGCATCGTCAGAGCGTAGTTCGTGAGCTTCCCCGTGCCCGAGAAGCCGTGCACTTTGGCCCAGTACTTGATGACCACCTGGAGACAACACAAACTAATAAATTTTTGGTAAAAACATGTTTTATACAAGGTTTAATAATGTTAGAGAATTAGTAATCTTCTCAGCTAATCCATATGATACTCAAAATATCATGGGTGTGCACAAAGATAGTCCAGCATCTTGATCCAGTCGTCTTATGGGATGCAGAATGTTCTACAAGTTATCTCGTAATTGTCATACAAACTTAACTTGTGGTGTAAGATTTAATCGGTTGTGCATGCAAGCAGCATCTTGAAGGTCACGTCGCAGTAGGTGCGCGTCGGCACGTGGAAGAACTTCACGATGGGCGTGTCGGCGCGGGATGGCGGGCACTGCTGCCGCCCCTTGCCTTGTTGCAGTGTATATTGTATAATTACCGCCATGGGTATGAGCCGCGGGTCCGCGTGCAGCAGGAACGCGATGAGTTTGCTGTTGCGCGCGCCGAGCGGCGTCTTGAAGGTCACGTCGCAGTAGGTGCGCGTCGGCACGTGGAAGAACTTCACGATGGGCGTGTCGGCGCGGGATGGCGGGCACTGCTGCCGCCCCTTGCCTTGTTGCAGTGTATATTGTATAATTACCGCCATGGGTATGAGCCGCGGGTCCGCGTGCAGCAGGAACGCGATGAGTTTGCTGTTGCGCGCGCCGAGCGGCGTCTTGAAGGTCACGTCGCAGTAGGTGCGCGTCGGCACGTGGAAGAACTTCACGATGGGCGTGTCGGCGCGGGATGGCGGGCACTGCTGCCGCCCCTTGCCTTGTTGCAGTGTATATTGTATAATTACCGCCATGGGTATGAGCCGCGGGTCCGCGTGCAGCAGGAACGCGATGAGTTTGCTGTTGCGCGCGCCGAGCGGCGTCTTGAAGGTCACGTCGCAGTAGGTGCGCGTCGGCACGTGGAAGAACTTCACGATGGGCGTGTCGGCGCGGGATGGCGGGCACTGCTGCCGCCCCTTGCCTTGTTGCAGTGTATATTGTATAATTACCGCCATGGGTATGAGCCGCGGGTCCGCGTGCAGCAGGAACGCGATGAGTTTGCTGTTGCGCGCGCCGAGCGGCGTCTTGAAGGTCACGTCGCAGTAGGTGCGCGTCGGCACGTGGAAGAACTTCACGATGGGCGTGTTGGCGCGGGATGGCGGGCACTGCTGCCGCTCCTCGCCTTGTTACAGTGTATATTGTATAATTACCGCCATGGGTATGAGCCGCGGGTCCGCGTGCAGCAGGAACGCGATGAGTTTGCTGTTGCGCGCGCCGAGCGGCGTCTTGAAGGTCACGTCGCAGTAGGTGCGCGTCGGCACGTGGAAGAACTTCACGATGGGCGTGTTGGCGCGCGGGATGGCGGGCACTGCTGCCGCCCCTCGCCTTGTTGCAGTGTATATTGTATAATTACCGCCATGGGTATGAGCCGCGGGTCCGCGTGCAGCAGGAACGCGATGAGTTTGCTGTTGCGCGCGCCGAGCGGCGTCTTGAAGGTCACGTCGCAGTAGGTGCGCGTCGGCACGTGGAAGAACTTCACGATGGGCGTGTTGGCGCGCGGGATGGACAGCACCTCGGCGAACACGCGCGGGTACTGCTGCAGAAGCCTCTTAGCCTGACGGAAAATTAATTCGTACCATAGTTATATAAGCAGGTGTTACTGAGTGTGTGAGAGTGCAGTCTATGATAATAATCATTTGAAACAAAATTATTTTCCTGTAGCCATATTGAATAAATCTGTTTGACAGGTGTCCGTCTAGTATCAAACTATTCCTTCCATCAATCATCATCAATTTATAAATAAATAAATAAATATAAGAAGACATTATACACTTCGCAGTCTAGCTCCAAAGTAAGCGATAACTTGTGTTATAGATAGGATACTAGATATACTGATAAAAATACATAATATTAATATACTTTAATATAATGTACATTGAAAAGCACGCGAAACTAAGACACTAGGAAGCATTTGTGCTCATCACACAAACATTTTCCAGCTCTAGGAATCGGGCGTAATAAAAAAAAACGGCACAAACATTATGAATGTCCGAATGCGACAGAGCGCTGAAGCGTGGAATCTTTCACTGAACACCACTATGAAGCTACAAGTCACAATGGCTGGAGTGAACAATGCAATACCTTCGACGACCTCCGTGGCGCAGGGGACGCACGCTCGGATTCGAGTGGGAGGTCGCGGGTTCGATTCCCGCCACGGGCCACTTTGGAATTTTATCATTTCTAAATTGGCTCAGGTCTGGTCTGGTGGGAGGCTTTGGCCGTGGCTAGTTACCACCCTACCAGCAAAGACGTACCGCCAAGCGATTTAGCGTTCCGGTACGATGCTGTGTAGAAACCGTTGGGGTGACTTAACTTACCCCTTCCAAGTTAGTACGCTAACATCTTCGACTGCATCATCACTTACCATCAGGTGAGATCGCAGTCAAGTACTAACTTGTATAGCATAAAAAAAAAAAAAAACCTTATTGACGAAGTTGGCGCCGGGCTGCCGGTACTCGGCGGGCACTTGTATGAAGCAGTCCGCGTCGCTGCTCTTAATGCCGAGACCCGTCGTTATTGAACCGAAGGGACACGCTATGCAACCTGTACGTGATGGTATAATTATTAATTTCACTTTTAGGAAAATATGGAATCAACATTTCCCGTCATTTATCATGCACTACGTTTCAAGCTTTTTGTAACCGTTAAAGCGTTTTGTAATTCATTCCTACATAAGGCTCCCATTTTGGTGGTAATTGGGAAGATTGCGGGACTGAAACTGTATACGAGTAAAATTTTATAATAAGCTACCACATTGTGAACCTGAAGTGTCACATAGGTAATTAAAAGGATTTGTCAAGCAAGGCAGACAATAATATAAGGACTATTTAACGACACAAGCCATTGGGAATGATAGTGAATTTTTATGAATTCACAAGCCTATTTAGTATTTATATTATGTTGTTAAATACTGATAACATAAAACGATACCTGGCTAAATTTGGTGCGTTGGCAAACCCTCGTAAGACTATTTTTAAGTGGTCAAATAGTTGTCACTATTATAGATATATTGAAAAATTACTCGTCAGTTAAATTAAGTATATTTTGACTTTGCATTTAGGATCTGGGAAACACCGGAAGACTGATCAGATTGGGCCTATCATCTCACCTGGCCACTGCTGTTGCAGCACCCACTCCAAGTCCTGGTAGAGCCCGCTGAGGGTCGTGACCTCCTCCTGCGTGAGGCGCACCGCACACAGCAGGTTGTCCAGCTGCTCATAGAAGTCGCCCTCCAGGCAGATCAGCTTCGGCTCTATTATCTCGCCTAGAACAAACAAATTAAATGGTTAAAGTTGTAAAAATATAACAGTACCCTTTTGGCATATCTCATCGCGACGAGAAAATAATAAACCATACCACTCGCTACTCGAGACTCACTCACTCGATTTAAGTTTGTATCAAGTTTGTATTGTAAAGTGCATTGGATTAAAGTACTTAGAAAATGTAACTTAAACTTAATATTGTAGTTATTTTGGGATTATAGAACAAAGATTCAAAGATTCAAATCATTTATTTCATATAGGCCACTACTTTTTAGCACCTATGAAAGGTCAAGTAGGTACATATACTTATTAATAGTGATAACTATTTAACGACTTAAAAACTAAGTTTACGAGGGTTCCAACGCGCCCTGAACTGAGAAGAAGCCCACAACAAACTCAGATGGGTATTTTTTTTTTGTTATCACTATTTCACAATATACCACTTGACCAAAGACAACCCAACCTATAGAAATCAGTGTGCCAAGCTCACTCTTTTCAGTAAGGAAATTCTATACAATTTACTATTAAAATCGAATGAAGCTGGTGAAATTGAGTAATAATTAAGTGTTTACAACAATAAAATAAAAAAATATAATACAGAACTTAACTGGTTTTAAAAACACTTCATGTAATAAATTATTATGTAATTTTTTCTTTCACTTTCGTTCCAATTTACATTCTATGGTCTGTCTCAAACGCCAAAACGGACATATTATATTTTTTCAACTATATAGGATTACAGGCAATCTAAAACTACAAAAAATTCGTTCTTTACTTCAGATGCAATGGATTATCTTGACATAGCGCTAGCCCATTAGCAGGGGCGTTTAGATAAAAACAAACTGTTCTACATACCTTTGTATCTGCTTCTGACGAACACTCGTTTTGGTGTTTCGGGCTTGGACGCGCCGCGTTTGGGCGTGGAGGGTCCTTTGCTGTCCTCTTGATCGGGACTGTAGGGTGTGACGGTGAGGAATTCTCCGTAAATGTTCACCTTGAGGGAGTCCTCCACCGCCTCTTGGGCATCGTCTTCGTCTGCGAAGGTGAGAATGGCGAACTTGCTGTTTATTGTGTCCACTGTAACACTGCCGTAGTTGGCGAAGATGCGAGTTATGTCTTGCGGCTGCGTGTATTCCGGGTAACCTGGACAAATTATACTATTTTAATACTATTCTATTACTGTGTTGTGTACTATTCTATGTTGTGGGCTTCTTCTCAGCGGCAGGGCGCGTTTGGAACCCTCGTAAACTTAGTTATAAGTCGACTTGTAGTTATCACCATTATTATGCAAGAAATGTCATGCCGACGTTCGCAAGAGCCTGTATGTTAGGCCTATGTGAAATAAAGATATTTTGACTTTTGACTTTTGACTTTTGACTTTTGACTTGTACTGTAATTCAGGTGTTAGAGGAATGTTAGGTAAATTAGGTCACCATCCGCCATACTTAAAATAAACGACAAGTTTCCTGAGGATGGCATATATATTATGTAAATTTTATAAATTGTAATTCCATATCTTGACCAATAAATTAAAAAAAAGGTAAAACAATAAATTTTCTCATATCTCCAAATACATTTTTAAAAAACAGTTGTTTCTTTGTTAAAGTATTTTTTTTTAATTGTAGGCAAAGGCTTATTCCAATTATTGTCTCCACATCTGTCAAATAGGCTACTTTTAATTCCTATGATTCATAAAAAACTAAAAAGGCGACTCATACAACTAAAGTGAATAGGCATCTTCTAGGCAAGCGCGTTCCACCTAATCATCACTTTCCACCAGGTGTGATCACCGACAAGCCTCAAAAAAAATCATGCAAAAAAAACCTAGTAATTAAACAAATAAATGTGTAAAGTACCTGAGACCTGTACCGTCCGCGTACTGCTAGGCTGAGCCGCGGCCGCCATCGCTACGGAGACAGCACGCGGCCTGCAATTTATTTTTTATTTTCATATTTTTATAAGTTTATGATACTAAAATGATTGCATTAGTAGCGAATTGGTAGTGGATGGCAGTTAATTTGCGAGACTGGCAGTATCATCTTTACATGATTATATCAAAATATTTGCATAAAAATGTGTATCCTAGGAAATTAGTCCGAGTATCGAGTTTTATGTGAGTAACTCGCAAATCTCGAACTAATTTCTTTAACTCGACACTTTCAAGCAGAGATTTTTATATAACACGTGCAGATGATATTGGGATTCTCGCAATTTGACTGCCATAAGCCTATTATGTTTTATTAGCTTAAAAATTGCAAAAAACCACAAAAAAATTGAATTTCGCGGGCACACCGTGGTGTGCTCCTTAAATAACTCTACTTTTTTCCCCAAGAAAAATGGCCTTACCCTTAATTAACTTAGCAAACAGGTATGCTATTGTATTGACTGACTTTATATATTTACCTTATTGTAACTTTGAATTGTCTATTACATCAATTTCATTTTTGATATAAATAAAAAGCAACAATTAATATTGATATTGTTTAACACTATAAACCACTTCATACAGTAAAAAACGTTATGAGTGTTTGGTCATAGTTATTAAAACCAACACTGCACTTCAAAAAACTTTCAAAACTGACAATATATTTTTATATGATGCTATATTTATGTTGATTTATGACTCAATAATTCAATAAATAAACAATTAATTAATAAGAGCCCATTAACAAATAACAACTTAATCTGTACAGTGTTTTTTAAATGTATTGATACAATATTAATTAATTTCTTTGTTAATTATTCTTTTATCTAACGACTGTTGATACAGTAATCACTGACTTTTTTGTGCCTATGTATCACAATTGATGCAGGGAAAATTCTTAAAACATTTTTGACAGCATGATTATATCATAGGGCATAATAAGATGTATCTTATGATAAAGATGTGCATGAAGGAGGACGAAACACCGGCACACATGCTACTACGGTGCACTGAAGTGTCAGATCAACGCAAGACCTACTTGGAGCCTCAGCAACACTCCAAGAAATCTTGCGCGACCTGGGAGGCCTCTTTGGATTCTGGAGTGAGGCCAAGGGATTTCGGCCAATCGCGGAAAAGTCCCAGGAACAGAAATAAAGAAAGATGTATCTTCGATGATTAGATCCATACCTGTATTGACTTGGATGACTTTTTCAAAATATTTAGGCTCTAAAAATCCTTCCGCATTGCCCGGTGTCAAAATAACTCCATTGTCTGATTCGTAGAACTTTATTCCATCTGCCAAAGCTTTGGCCAAATCTACAAATATGTAGATCTGTACGTCCTTTCGTATTCCACTTATGATGTTAGGGTCATCCAGGGTACCCTTGGCCAGATGAATGTGTTTTCTTTTCATGCAACTCAAGCCCTTTGCTTTAATGAATGGCCAACATTTACTGTATGTGCCATGAACTACTGTTTTGTACTTAGACTGGAAATAAGAAAGACTTTATTAGGAAATTATAGCTATTCAAGGATAGGACTATATAGGATAGCTATATAAGGACTATAACAAAGACACCTAAACTCTGATGTAGTTTAGAGGTGCAATTTGTTTCACAAAAGTGAGACTATTGCTACTCTCAGGAGATATAATATATGTAGACAGGGCCGGTCCTAGGGCGGTGCGAGCGGTGCGACCGCACCGGGCGCTCTCAAGGGGGGGGCGCCAAAATGAACCAAATCGTGAAACAAAGACGCTCGACCGAGCGTGCGAGTCGCGCACACGCACGAACAAAATTGCGGGGGAGGGGGCCGCGGGGTTAACACTTTAAACCATGGGAAAAAATGTGACATAATATCTGGACAAGAATTGATTGAAGAACTTGTGAGCCTAAAGCCATTATTAAATAATCTTCAATCAGGAGAGCCGATAAAAGTTCTTCAACTTATAATAAAATGGAAAATTCTTTTCAAAAAACCGTCATGTCACTAAAAAGAGTGAAATAATTTTTATTTTTAGGGTTCCATACCAAAATGGTAAAAATGGAACCCTTGTGGTGAGATTTTCTCCGTCCGTCCGTCCGTCTGTCACACTCGACTATTTCAGTAACTATTGAAGCTATCGATTTGAAATTTAGAAGAGTTATGGGTAATAGTGACCCGACGTCATAACAATCGTAAAATTTGAACATTGTTTTTATTTTTATTTAAAAAAGGGGGAAAACCAGGTCGACAAATTTTTAAAATGAGATAATAATATTGAGTGGGGTATCATATTAAAGGGCGTTACTTGTGTATACTAAAACTATTTTTTATTTGTTTTTGATTTATTGAGCAAACTGTCGAAAAAAATACCGTTCCCCCCTTATCTCCGAAGTTTACCAATAGCAAAATCGTAAATAATTAAGATCAATAGAAGTTGACGTATATTTTACAGGAAAAATAAAATCAACTCGCTGACTTATATACTTTTTTTGATAATAACAATAATCCGCCAAAAACAAGTTACGTTTGCGGTTCGCCAACAAAAATACCTACATGTAAATTATACTCGTAAATTCAGGAACAAAAGTGATTCTTTCAATGTTTTACTTTTTTTTTGGTATGGAACCCTCGGTGCGCGAGTCCGACTCGCACTTGGCCGGTTTTTTTAATGTACACCAATTCGAAGTCGGGCGATTAATACGAAGGAAGGAAGGAAGGATTGTACGAACTGCCCTACTTCGAATTGGTGTACCTACATTAAAAATAATTTCACTCTTTGTAGTGGCATTTGAAGTCGGTTTTTTGAAAAGAATTTTCCATTTTATTTTTTACTTTTTAGTGGACAAGGCATTGTAAAAAATGCCCAAATCGCTTTAAGTGTGCTTATAAAATCTGAAGAGTTCTCTAAATTTTCCGAGATCCTATCATCAGAACCTGACTTGATGACCATAAATAACCATTAAGTCAGCATCTGTAAGAAAATGCACTAGTAACTATAAAAAATACCCAAATCGCTTCAAGTATACTGGCGAAGAGTTCCCTCGATTTCACCAGGATCCCATGATCAAATCCTGAATTGATAACCACAGAAACTTGGAAAATATTACTATTTCAAATAATAACCAAATCGCTTCAAGTGTCCATATAAAATTTGAAGAGTTCCTTCGATTTCTCCAGGATCCCATCATCAGATCTTGACCTGATGACTATGGGACCATCTAGGAAGTATACCCTTTCAAACAAAAAAAGAATTATCTAATGCGGTCCATGCGTCTTCGAGTAATCGGTGAACATACATAGATAAAAAAAAGATTCCGACGAATTGAGAACCTTCTCCTTTTTGAAGTCGGTTAAAAAAAATATTGGCAAGATATTTTCTCTAATGTATGGACAGCGCTTTGTATTTTATTAACTGTACCTGAAACTGCCAAAGGAGAACGAAGTCTCAGTAAATTAAAACTTATTAAAATGTCCCTATGGTCTACAGGTCAGGCTTTTTCTGGTGAAAGATAAAGGAACAGCTTAAACATTTTTTTAGGGTTCCATATCAAAATGGTAAAAATGGAACCCTTATGGTGAGACTTTCTCCGTCCGTCCGTCTGTCACACTCGATTATTTCAGTAACTATTGAAGCTATCGACCTGTAATTTGGAATAGTTGTAGATAATTATGGTGCAACGTTATTGCAATCATAAAAAATAGAAAATCTTTTTTTTTTATTTAAAAAGGGGGAAAATCGGGTCGTCAAAATTTCAAAATGATATAAAAATATTGAGTAGGGTATCATTTGAAAGGGCGTTACTTATTCTAAAACCGATTTTTATTTATTTTTATGCCTGATAGTTTTCGATTAATTGGGCAAACTGTGGAAAAAAATACCGTCCACCCCCTTATCTCCGAAGTTTACCAATCGAAAAATCTGAATTAATTATGATCAATAGAAATAATCGTATATTTTACAGGAAAAATAAAATCAACTCTCTAACTATTATACTTTTTTTGATAATAACAATGAACCGGTAAAAACAAAGTTATGTTTGCGGTTTGCCAACAAAAGTACCTACATGTAAATTATGCTCGTAAATTCATGAACCAAAGTGATTCTTTAACTTCTTTTATGGTATGAAACCCTCGGTGCGCGAGTCCGACTCGCACTTGGCCGGTTTTTATTTTATTTAGAGGGGCGCCATTTTTAGTCCTCGCACCACGTTAAAATGTTAATAGGACCGGCACTGTATGTAGATGTTATGTAACATTTTTGTGAATTATCCACATTATATACAAACACACATATCCAGATACACAAACACATGTTTTAACTGCAAGGTGATCTGATGATTTTTTCACTTCCAACTTCAGTGATTAACTTTTGCAGGAGAAGGAAGTAAAATGCACAATCCTCAGAGTATATGATAATTTTATTAACTATCTCTTATTAGTTACTAAACCTAGTACTTAGTAGATAAAAACATCAATAACAGATTAGATATCAATTGCTTTCAAGGGTTGTTACACTCATTACTAGGTATAGACGCATGCTTTGCCTGTACAATTGCAGTTTTTAAGCAAAAAACTTCTCCTAGTTGAAATTCTCGATGTTAAGTGATAGTCATGTAAGTGCAGTGCATGTGCATGATGTAAAGAGCAGTACATCTGCATTGCAATGTCAGCTGGTCTTATTAAGCCGCTGGTCTTATTAAGCCAAATAATTTCTCTGGTTTTCCCTCAAAGCGAAACATAGTAATTCACAAAGACTGCTTTACAGAATATCTCCTTGTCTACTTTGCAAAAAACTTGTTTTTTTTTTTTAATAAAAGTAGTTTTTTTGTTTCAATAAAAAGTAGTCAGAACATGAGGTATTTTCCATGATAAATTTTAGTATTTGAAGTAATTACCTGTAATATTGGAGTCAGGCCGCTGTCATCCACCTGTTCAATTGTGTGTCCCTGGTGTGCTTTGATCTCCAGAACAGAGTCAGGGCTGTGCCTCAGCTGAAACCGCTGCTTGTCATTGGTGGACACCACTCGTATGACGTCACTCACGTTGTACCTGCCTTTGCATGACTTGTGCTGCAGGATATCCTCTACTGGAAGGTAACCTTTAGGGCTGTAATAGTTCATAAATAGATAGATAGAAAATTCTTCATTGTACACCTAAACAAAGCGAAAGAAGAAACAAATAAAATAAACAGAGAAACAAATGTACAAATGTACAAAAATGCATCATTGCTACACAGCAATCTCTTCCATTTCATGCAACCATCGGGGTAAGAAGCAAGCCAGGTTAGGGTTCATATTTATTTATTATTGTAATTGTAATAACCTTAATAATTATTTATTATTACTGTATTGTAAAATATAAAAATATGTTGTGATTCTATTTAGGAACAATTCCAAGGGGCAGAGCTCGATGTTATAGCAGGTTGCTGCAAAACTGCCTTTAAATATAAGTAAGCAAAGAACAAAAATAAGCAGTTGCAGATAATGGACTGGTTCAAGGGAGAATTATTGCAGACAATGGAGTGGTTCACTGGGGAGCTTGTGGGGGAGTGTACCCCAACAAATGGTTTGAAAAGTTCTCTCGAAATCCCTTAGCCCCACCTGAACAGGTGGGACGTAATGTCTTTGTCTTAAATCCTGATGTACCTTATTTTCAGTCCCTCTTTAATAGCACCGTGACGGAGAATCCAAGAGAGAGTTTTACTCAGCTGTTTATCTCTGTTATTCCTGTAAATATTACCAACATTATTATTTAAAGTAAGAAAACTGTCATCAGACATGTCAGCATAAATAACAGCACTATAGAACACGCGGGCTAATAAACGCTATGTTATTTGAATGGTATAAAATAAAATATTAATAATTATTCAAGTACTTACATTTAATAAATACCATGAACGGAACTGGGTATTATTTTAATAAATAAAATAAACGAATTTTGATAATATTTGAACAAAAATAAATCGAAATTCGGAAATCCAAATCCAATCCACAGACCAGGTAATAGGTATGATGTGGGTATGATCCAATCCATTCCTGGTCTGTGATCCAATCCATCATCACAGCACAGACGAACCACGGACGAACCGAATCACAGATTAAAGATATTGTAATCTTACTAAATACTCTATGTTGAATCCAGCGTCACAATTTCATACAATAAGTTTATGGTCTGTGATTTTATATAGGTTTTTTTCTCTACGATGTTGATAAATTTTAATATGTAGGTATATTAATTATTAAAATAAGTAGTATTTTAATTTAATTACATTTCTTAGTTTCATTTTATAATGTTTTGTTTATCATTTTTAAAACCAGATTGATAATGAAAATGAATGTTGTCGCCAAAGGAATTTGTCCTGTGTTCCGTTTCATCATGGTCACCTTAAATTAGAAAGGGACACAGCGCCTGCAGAGCCCTCTCGCTCGGACCGGTTTATACTTTATTCGTCATGGTCATCGATATATTGGTATATTATCGATGGTCATGGTGGACGGTTATGCCTTTGTTATGCTACGTCTATGGTTCTACCCAACACGTACAAGTCCATCTATAAAGAGTAGAAAATAACTGAGGGCGCTAGTGTCGCTTATATGGTAACACTTGACAACTCCATATACTGCGACGAAAACCGGCTTGATACTTGATATATATTGTGCTTTTTATGAAAGGAATAACTTATAATCTTGAATACAATTATTTTGAAAATATTCTTTTTAATTATAGGTGAAGGTGTATAATCACTTCTCTCTTTTTAAAAAGCTAAAATATATATATATATTATATATATTTGTTTTTGTGGAACCAGAGAATTATTACTTGTACCTACCAACCGTCACACGTATACACATATTATACCAATCAATCGGTTCAGGCGATTAGAAGTAACAATCAAACAAATAACCTTAAACACTTTGAACGTATTCTTATGTTTGAAAAGTTTTCTATTTACAACAGAAAAACATGAAAAAACTTCAGTGTATTGTTATAAACTTTATTGCAGAAAAAAAACACAAAAATCGCACAATCTCATATTTATATATATTTTTAAACATTTCACTAAACATTACATACATATATACATTCACAGCCGTCCTTTCAGACAGAGAGGAATCACAGGATCAAATGATTTATTTCATACATGTTCTTATTAATAGTAAGATAACTATTTCACGACTTAAAAACTACATTTACAAGGGTTCTAACGCGCCCTGAACTGTCTGCCTGCAAAACACTCAGCCGATCATTATTATTAGTGGTCACTAGTAATTTAGAACAATGTGTTACTCCTATGGGTTATTTTCATTTCAGTTTTATTTTGTTTATTTATGAGTTTTGGGTGACCAAAATGTCGCATACATTGAGTGGCAGCTTATCATAAAATCTAATACAGCAATGTTATAGTCAGCCAATTGGTTTTTAAGGACATCCATTGAGGTTTTTGCCGAACGTAGAAAACACAGCATTGTTTTTGGATCCTTCTTCTGCTAATCTTCTAATCGTACTTTCAGATTTTCCTGAAATAAAAATAATTTCACTACATTAACAAGTTTTTGAACTTCAATCGGTAACAAAAATTCAAACTTGAAAAATTTAAAATTTATGTCTTTAAATCATCATCATCATCATTCAAATAAATCAACGAATACGGAATAATTATATTCTTTGTAAAAAGACTTTGTCTTACAAGACTCGATTCTTGAACTATGGATAAAATTCAAAATTCAAAATTCAAAAATTTTATTCTTTCACATAGGCCTAACTTACAGGCTCTTACAAAACGTTAAGACTCTACCGCCTCGTTCGGAAAGTAGCACTGCACCGAGAAGATCGGGCAAGAAACTCGGCACTTGCTTTTTTTTAAATAATATTTTTTACAATTTTGTTTTAAACAATAATCACATTATAATAAGCATCTTGTGAGCAGACGGAATATACACTTAGATCCAAGGGTCTTTGTCATTTAAAAATTCATTTATTGTATAGTAACCCTTACTTAGAAGATGATTTTTGACAGTTTGTTTGAACCTATGTATAGGTAGGTCCAAAACTGCCTTCGGGATCACGTTATAAAAGCGTATACTCAACCCCACAAAGGATTTTTGTACTCTGCGCAAGCGGTGTGATAATTCAACCAGTTTATGCCCTCCGTGTCTGTAACAATATTATGTACATTGTAGCTGTAAATTAAAAATTTGTAGGGAACCCTCAGCGAGCGAGTACGACTCGCTCTTGTCCGGTTTTCAAAATAAATATGAATAAAAACAAGTAACTGGATATGATGATAATGAAAAAACGTTTTGCTTTAACTATCAAATCAATCTGATCGCGCTACAAATTCTATGAAAAAATCATAACAATTAAATAACCTCAAAATACTAAGAAATTTGCAAAAAAAGGAAAATAATGAATTTCTCAAGCAACAATCACAAAAATGACTTCACTTTTGTATTAGTTATAAGCAAAATACACTCAACATACCTCTCATTTCAGCAACTCTCTTGCAAACATCGGAAAAGCCGTATACATTTGTGCCACCTTGTTAATCGGCAAGACATCGCAAATACCAAAGTATAAATAACTTTTCGCGTTCCGCTTCGTACTGTCCGGTTCATAGTAATAATGGTGTTCATTTTCTTTTTTGTAAAAACAACATACTTTCTAAAAAACTGATGTTTTCTTTTAGTCATTTAGTGCAACCGATCCACAGACTATAGAACCTAAGTTTTGTAAACAAATGTTGAGTTGCCAGCATTAAATATAACTTTAGTTCCATTTTTATTAATTTCTACTCTTTTTAGACGGACTTGTAGTAACCAACCAAAAAAAATGGGCGAAAAATCAATGAACGCATCTCCATAGACTATGGAGGAAATTCATAGACACAGGTCAGCTGACACAATTTTTTATCATTGGTCTTGTGATAAGTTGTGTTCCCCTCCGCCATTCTCGGATCGTCTTTTCCATCTTTCTTGTCCCGTGAGTTATTTTATTGATATTTTTCAATAATTTAAGTGCACTTTATACATTTTTTAAATCTTTATTTGTTTATTAGGAGTGGGCCCGTATTTGTAAGTAAGCGATATTTTAAGTCTGCCATTTTCAGTATTTCTTAGCCTCTTGTAAATGTCACGTAATTAATGAAATATATCGTATTTCAGCAGTTTTTCCTTTAATATTTCCTCAGCTTTGGTGTCCGAACTAGAGGTGTAAAAATTTTTTCCTAGAAATGTTATTGGTAAAGTTGTATATTTTATAATTGGGTTCCTCCACCCATCGGTCATCATGTGACATCAATTCAATTGGTACTAAAATCTAATTTTCATCATTTTTGAAATCATTAATTTTTCTAATTTGGGTGTATTAAAATCTTAATATCTGGTTGACCGAGCTTCGCTCGGTAGTTTAACTACTGGATAATAGATGGCAGCAGAAATGCTTCGCTCGGTAGTTTAACTACTGGCTAATAGATGGCAGCAGAAGTCATATTTTTATTATTTTTTTTTGGTAAATTCGACATTTTCTAAAAATTAATCCTAGCTAGATCGATTTATCGCCCCCAAAACCCCCTGTATACTAAATTTCATGAAAATCGTTGAAGCCGTTGCCGAGATCCAGATTATATAGAAATATATATACAAGAATTGCTCGTTTAAAGGTATAGGATTAGGAATTAGTTCCCTAATTTTAATATTGCTTCTTATTAGAACACCTAGAACCTGAAAATTAGTCAAAATTAAACAATAGTATTGGCTGCAGTAGCCCTGAACAAGTAAGATATGAGACCAGTACACTAAAGTATGCAGATAGCAGTACAAAATATTGATTTTTAGTGTTTCATCTTGCATTTCTGCCAAATCTACTAAAGATACAGTTTCTAAATCTCTTATTTAACCAAATTCAATTCTGTATTCATCAATTTTATGCTTTTGCACTTCTTTTTTATTTAAACTAACTATATTTATTATGCTATACTCAACTCATCTCTATAAAGAGATCATAATATAGTAAGATGAAAAAAAGGTATACATAGATTTGTAATTGTTTAGTAAAATTCAAAAAACCTGAACACTAAAAAAATCGAAGATTTTTAAGAAAATATAATCTATTCAGTGATTGATCAATGCTATCACTGATAAAGTGAGTGAGTGAGTGGTTTGCTGATCAGCTAATCTGTCAATCTGTTCTCTGTGAGCTTACAGATAGACAAGGTAATTGTTAATTGTTCTAAATACACCTTAATGTAGGATGTTCCAGGATTGTTTTGTTGAAAATTTCAGGTGACTAGCTTAAAAAAATTGTCTGAATTGAAATAATTTTATGCCCCTAATAATAGCTAATTTAAAATGCTCCCCATGGAAAAAAGATAGCACTATTTTTAGATCCACCAAATTAGTTTGGTTTAGAAATTTTGTAGAACAGAATTAGCACCACTGTCAATTTCAATTACATTTTTATGAATTACATATTTTTATTTATCTATTTAGGCTGTGATAAAAAACCTTCCATTTTAGTCAAGATCCGCATAAGGAGGCAATTTCAAGCAACTATCCTCATCCAACTAGAAATGCATACACATTTAGTTTTGATGACAAGGCAATGGCTAATCCAATCCAAGATGGCAGACTAGTTATTTTTTATGCACTGATGATAGGAGTATCAAATTAAGGGTGACTTGATAACAAATTAGGAAAGGGTGACTTGATAACAAATTAATTAACTAGTATATTATAAATTATATTAAAGCTTGGCTCAATATTTTTTGTCACAGGTCTGTAAAGAGAGCGTAGTTCAGCATGGCGTCCAGGGGCGGTTTGATGACAATCGCCAACGAGGAGAATGAGGAGCGGTTCGGATATGTGTTTGCTGTCTCCGGACCTGGTGAGTGATATTTATTAGCAAGGAATTTTTTTTAATAATTTAATTGGCAAAACAATGCTTTCCTGATGAGAATATTAGTAATGGACATTTTGTACAAACGGAAGTATTGTTTCATGAATGACTGTTACACAAAGCTTTTTTTCCCATTGTGAACTCAGGCAAATCTTTTTTCAAACACTTTAGAGTAGTAACAAAAGGTGTGTCCCTGGGGTTGGAGCTCCCGTCACTCTAATGGAAGGTACAGAGATTTGTAATCATTTTAATGATATTTAATTTTGATGTGTGCTCCCAGTGGTGACTGCGGAGAAGATGTCGGGGTCTGCCATGTACGAGCTGGTGCGTGTCGGCTACAACGAGCTAGTGGGCGAGATCATCCGGCTTGAGGGAGACATGGCCACCATTCAGGTACGATGTCTGTTAAATATTTATATAGAAACAATCTGACTATCTCTTTCACTGATTGATCATTGCATAGCGAAAACCCTGGGTCCTAGATAGGTGTACACAGTACACTGTGTCTTTAAGATAAATAGAGGCAGGATTAACTGAAATTCTAATTTTGATCCTCATTACAAGAATTTTTAACTGGTTTATCATTCATCTTTCATTTTAAACAAAAGCCCCTTTGTTTTGTATGAACCTACATATTCAAAAAAAGGCAAAATTTATCCCATTTTCTAAAACTCTGCCTAGCAGCCATTCTCATTTAATATTACAGTGTAAATTTTCATTTATGGGGCTTTACTGCAAAAACTTTCCAGTAGTTTTGGTTCTACAATATAACATGGCATTCAGTTGACCACAGCTGGAAGACAATACTTTGGCAGATTGAACAGTTTCCTATTGTTTTCCAAGGATTTCAGAATCAGATAAATTAAAAGCAACACTTCCAGGTGTACGAAGAAACATCGGGCGTCACAGTAGGCGACCCAGTACTCCACACAGGCAAGCCTCTCTCTGTGGAGCTGGGGCCTGGTATCCTGGGCTCCATCTTTGACGGCATCCAGCGCCCACTGAAGGACATCCACGAGCTCACACAGTCCATCTATATCCCCAAGGGTGTAAACGTGCCCTGCCTGGCCCGAGAGATTGACTGGGAGTTCAACCCCCTTAACGTTAAGGTAAGAACTTGATACACTCATTAAGTTTCACTGGATTTATAGCTGGCTACTGAGAGAAAAAACTATTCTACTGAGGAATGGACTGAAACCTAAAAGTTGCAGATTTTATTTTCATCCCTTCATATCTCCATATATCTAATTCTAACAAAGTTTTATCTGACGACTTTTGGATGAACAAAGGCTAGCAGTGAGTTTTAAAGCTGGCAGTCTTAATATGATTTGTATAAACTCGAGATGCCACTATACTTGTAGTAAGCATAAAATGGGGGAACAGGAGGACCCTTGTTGCCTGGTAGGCCTGCTGTTAAGCATCACTATTTATTAATCAAGTTTCTAAATAAAGGTCCTAATGGTCTTATAATTTCGCTATGAACGCCGCAAAGTTAGTAGTTGATAGGTGTTTGCCCGGATAGGTAGCTTACAGCAAACACATAATGATGGTTAAAAATTGTATTGCATAGATCACATACTAATCAATTACAAAGGACGTGAAAGCGCGTTACATAGGCGCTGCCGTGATTCGCCATATTAGAATTCTGTCCGGGGTTCACACGCGACACGAAGATCGAATAGGTATTGGATGGTAATGCATCTCATGTCCTTTTCGCACTAACTAAATAAACCTCAGGTCGGAGTGTCGCGAACAATAGGAGTAATATACCATCGACTTGCATCGCAGGTGGGCTCCCACATCACGGGCGGCGACCTGTACGGCATCGTGCACGAGAACACGCTGGTGAAGCACAAGATGCTGATGCCGCCGCGCGCCAAGGGCACCGTCACCTACATCGCGCCCTCCGGCAACTACAAAGTCACCGTGAGTATCACATGTATACACATCACGGCGGCGACCTGTACGGCATCGTGCACGAGAACACGCTGGTGAAGCACAAGATGCTGATGCCGCCGCGCGCCAAGGGCACCGTCACCTACATCGCGCCCTCCGGCAACTACAAAGTCACCGTGAGTATCACATGTATACACATCACGGCGGCGACCTGTACGGCATCGTGCACGAGAACACGCTGGTGAAGCACAAGATGCTGATGCCGCCGCGCGCCAAGGGCACCGTCACCTACATCGCGCCCTCCGGCAACTACAAAGTCACCGTGAGTATCACATGTATACACATCACGGCGGCGACCTGTACGGCATCGTGCACGAGAACACGCTGGTGAAGCACAAGATGCTGATGCCGCCGCGCGCCAAGGGCACCGTCACCTACATCGCGCCCTCCGGCAACTACAAAGTCACCGTGAGTATCACATGTATACACATCACGGCGGCGACCTGTACGGCATCGTGCACGAGAACACGCTGGTGAAGCACAAGATGCTGATGCCGCCGCGCGCCAAGGGCACCGTCACCTACATCGCGCCCTCCGGCAACTACAAAGTCACCGTGAGTATCACATGTATACACATCACGGCGGCGACCTGTACGGCATCGTGCACGAGAACACGCTGGTGAAGCACAAGATGCTGATGCCGCCGCGCGCCAAGGGCACCGTCACCTACATCGCGCCCTCCGGCAACTACAAAGTCACCGTGAGTATCACATGTATACACATCACGGCGGCGACCTGTACGGCATCGTGCACGAGAACACGCTGGTGAAGCACAAGATGCTGATGCCGCCGCGCGCCAAGGGCACCGTCACCTACATCGCGCCCTCCGGCAACTACAAAGTCACCGTGAGTATCACATGTATACACATCACGGCGGCGACCTGTACGGCATCGTGCACGAGAACACGCTGGTGAAGCACAAGATGCTGATGCCGCCGCGCGCCAAGGGCACCGTCACCTACATCGCGCCCTCCGGCAACTACAAAGTCACCGTGAGTATCACATGTATACACATCACGGCGGCGACCTGTACGGCATCGTGCACGAGAACACGCTGGTGAAGCACAAGATGCTGATGCCGCCGCGCGCCAAGGGCACCGTCACCTACATCGCGCCCTCCGGCAACTACAAAGTCACCGTGAGTATCACATGTATACACATCACGGCGGCGACCTGTACGGCATCGTGCACGAGAACACGCTGGTGAAGCACAAGATGCTGATGCCGCCGCGCGCCAAGGGCACCGTCACCTACATCGCGCCCTCCGGCAACTACAAAGTCACCGTGAGTATCACATGTATACACATCACGGCGGCGACCTGTACGGCATCGTGCACGAGAACACGCTGGTGAAGCACAAGATGCTGATGCCGCCGCGCGCCAAGGGCACCGTCACCTACATCGCGCCCTCCGGCAACTACAAAGTCACCGTGAGTATCACATGTATACACATCACGGCGGCGACCTGTACGGCATCGTGCACGAGAACACGCTGGTGAAGCACAAGATGCTGATGCCGCCGCGCGCCAAGGGCACCGTCACCTACATCGCGCCCTCCGGCAACTACAAAGTCACCGTGAGTATCACATGTATACACATCACGGCGGCGACCTGTACGGCATCGTGCACGAGAACACGCTGGTGAAGCACAAGATGCTGATGCCGCCGCGCGCCAAGGGCACCGTCACCTACATCGCGCCCTCCGGCAACTACAAAGTCACCGTGAGTATCACATGTATACACATCACGGCGGCGACCTGTACGGCATCGTGCACGAGAACACGCTGGTGAAGCACAAGATGCTGATGCCGCCGCGCGCCAAGGGCACCGTCACCTACATCGCGCCCTCCGGCAACTACAAAGTCACCGTGAGTATCACTAGTACTCACACATAGTACGATGACACCTTTGGCATAATAACCAAAGATGTCATCGTACTAAGCAACCCTTATTCAAACTCAAACTCAAAATATCTTTATTTCACATAGGCCTAATATACAGGCTCTCGTAACAGGTCAGTATGTTATTTGTCACATTTGTATGGTAATAACTCCAAGTCGACTTAAACTAAGTTTACGAGTATTACAAAGCATTGCACCTGAACGCCAAATGGCTTGGAAGTGCATTATTGCTAGTAGTGTGGTAACTAGCCGCAGCAAAAGCATTCCACCAGACCAGAACCAAATTACAGATTAAAAAATTACCACATGTTTTTGAACTAGCGACCTCCCACTTGAGTCCGAGTCCAATTTTATGTCTATTAATTTAATTGAAGAACGTTTAAAGTGGCTGGAAACTTTGTGCTGACATTTTGATTGATGCTTACAGGATATCGTCCAAATGGCTTGGCCATGCATTATTGCTAGTAGTGTGGTAACTAGCCGCAGCAAAAGCATTTCACCAGACCAGAACCAAATTACAGATTAAAAAATTACCACGTTTTTTGAACTAGCGACCTCCCACTTGAGTCCGAGTCCAATTTTATGTCTATTAATTTAATTGAAGAACGTTTAAAGTGCCTGGAAACTTTGTGCTTACATTTCGATTGATGCTTACAGGATATCGTGCTGACATTTTGATTGATGCTTACAGGATATCGTGCTGACATTTTGATTGATGCTTACAGGATATCGTGCTGACATTTTGATTGATGCTTACAGGATATCGTGCTGACATTTTGATTGATGCTTACAGGATATCGTGCTGACATTTTGATTGATGCTTACAGGATATCGTGCTGACATTTTGATTGATGCTTACAGGATATCGTGCTGACATTTTGATTGATGCTTACAGGATATCGTGCTGACATTTTGATTGATGCTTACAGGATATCATGCTGACATTTTGATTGATGCTTACAGGATATCGTGCTGACATTTTGATTGATGCTTACAGGATATCGTGCTGACATTTTGATTGATGCTTACAGGATATCGTGCTGACATTTTGATTGATGCTTACAGGATATCGTGCTGACATTTTGATTGATGCTTACAGGATATCGTGCTGACATTTTTGATTGATGCTTACAGGATATCGTGCTGACATTTTGATTGATGCTTACAGGATATCGTGCTGACATTTTGATTGATGCTTACAGGATATCGTGCTGACATTTTGATTGATGCTTACAGGATATCGTGCTGACATTTTGATTGATGCTTACAGGATATCATGCTGACATTTTGATTGATGCTTACAGGATATCGTGCTGACATTTTTGATTGATGCTTACAGGATATCGTGCTGACATTTTGATTGATGCTTACAGGATATCGTGCTGACATTTTGATTGATGCTTACAGGATATCGTGCTGACATTTTGATTGATGCTTACAGGATATCGTGCTGACATTTTGATTGATGCTTACAGGATATCGTGCTGACATTTTGATTGATGCTTACAGGATATCGTGCTGACATTTTGATTGATGCTTACAGGATATCATGCTGACATTTTGATTGATGCTTACAGGATATCGTGCTGACATTTTGATTGATGCTTACAGGATATCGTGCTGACATTTTGATTGATGCTTACAGGATATCGTGCTGACATTTTGATTGATGCTTACAGGATATCGTGCTGACATTTTGATTGATGCTTACAGGATATCGTGCTGACATTTTGATTGATGCTTACAGGATATCGTGCTGACATTTTGATTGATGCTTACCAGGATATCGTGCTGACATTTTGATTGATGCTTACAGGATATCGTGCTGACATTTTGATTGATGCTTACAGGATATCGTGCTGACATTTTGATTGATGCTTACAGGATATCGTGCTGACATTTCGATTGATGCTTACAGGATATCGTGCTGGAAACAGAGTTCGACGGTGAGAAGAACCAGTACAGCATGTTGCAAGTGTGGCCGGTGCGCCAGCCGCGGCCCTGCACCGAGAAGCTGCCCGCCAACCACCCGCTGCTCACCGGACAGAGAGTGCTGGACTCGCTCTTCCCGTAAGTTAATAGTGCTGTGAGATCAATGTTGCACTAGTGAAGACATTTTTGAAGAACTATAGCTAGACTGCTATAAACTTGGCCTTCCCATAGTCTGAGGGACGCGGGGCGGGAGCTACTCAACCACTGATCTCTATTCTATGGATTAAACATTCTATACAATTCAAGCTACGTTCACTGTGGATCCATAGAGTAGGAATCAGTGCGCTCAACTAATCAGCTGTCAGTGACTGACGTGAATTACGCTACACACGATAATATTAATCTTGCGACGTGGATAATGATACATACTCAAGAAAATACCATAGGCGAATTCTCAAGATGCGAGTCATTAATTTCGCATCTTTACACTTTTCCGAGTTATGTGCGTTTTAGGAAACAAAATATCACTGGCTTAACGGTGAAGGAAAACATCGTGAGGAAACCTGCATGCCTGAGAAATCACAAAAATGTTCTCGATGGTGTGTGAAGCCCGCCAACCCGCACTTGGCCAGCGTGGTGGGCTATGGCCAAACCCCTCTCAGTCTGAGAGGAGACCCGTGCCCCGTAGTAAGACATAAAAAGGAGGTGAGATGATGATGATGAGTCATTACATCGTATCGTGTATAGCCAATCGCACACGCGCCCCGCAGACCATTGGAGGGCCAAGCTTATAGCGGTCAAGCTATAGGTTACGATATACAAGCAGGCCAATACAAAGATTTAATTAACCCTTTACATAAACTTATTACAGATAGCGCACTCCGGTATTTAAGCAGAATATCCAGTTATTATTTTTGAGGATTTATACTGTTACCTAAAGACCAAGTCAAAATAAACGTTGTTTCATACCTTACAGGCGCTTATGACGTCATTTTTCAATATCTTTACAATGGTCGTAACTATTTCAAAACTTAAAACTAAGATTACAAGGGTTTGCAAACACCCCACTCGTTGTGGAATTCTTCAAGCCCACAACAAACTGAGCCAGGCATTCTTTATGTTATCACTATTTAACAACAATGAGTAAAGTACTAAATTTGAGAGCAATTCACTATCACTCCCAATGGAGTAAAAGATTATAAGATGTTGAACCATGCTTGTTGGCGGTAGCTGCGTGCAGGGCGGCACCACGGCTATCCCCGGCGCGTTCGGCTGCGGCAAGACCGTCATCTCGCAGGCGCTGTCCAAGTACTCCAACTCTGACGTCATCATCTACGTCGGCTGCGGGGAGCGTGGTGAGTGACACCATACCTACAAGTAACACAGCTGCGTGCAGGGCGGCACCACGGCTATCCCCGGCGCGTTCGGCTGCGGCAAGACCGTCATCTCGCAGGCGCTGTCCAAGTACTCCAACTCTGACGTCATCATCTACGTCGGCTGCGGGGAGCGTGGTGAGTGACACCTATCCCCGGCATACCTACAAGTAACACAGCTGCGTGCAGGGCGGCACCACGGCTATCCCCGGCGCGTTCGGCTGCGGCAAGACCGTCATCTCGCAGGCGCTGTCCAAGTACTCCAACTCTGACGTCATCATCTACGTCGGCTGCGGGGAGCGTGGTGAGTGACACCATACCTACAAGTAACACAGCTGCGTGCAGGGCGGCACCACGGCTATCCCCGGCGCGTTCGGCTGCGGCAAGACCGTCATCTCGCAGGCGCTGTCCAAGTACTCCAACTCTGACGTCATCATCTACGTCGGCTGCGGGGAGCGTGGTGAGTGACACCATACCTACAAGTAACACAGCTGCGTGCAGGGCGGCACCACGGCTATCCCCGGCGCGTTCGGCTGCGGCAAGACCGTCATCTCGCAGGCGCTGTCCAAGTACTCCAACTCTGACGTCATCATCTACGTCGGCTGCGGGGAGCGTGGTGAGTGACACCATACCTACAAGTAACACAGCTGCGTGCAGGGCGGCACCACGGCTGTCCCCGGCGCGTTCGGCTGCGGCAAGACCGTCATCTCGCAGGCGCTGTCCAAGTACTGCCAACTCTGACGTCATCATCTACGTCGGCGCGGGGAGCGTGGTGAGTGACACCATACCTACAAGTAACACAGCTGCGTGCAGGGCGGCACCACGGCTATCCCCGGCGCGTTCGGCTGCGGCAAGACCGTCATCTCGCAGGCGCTGTCCAAGTACTCCAACTCTGACGTCATCATCTAAGTCGGCTGCGGGGAGCGTGCGGTGAGTGACACCATACCTACAAGTAACACAGCTGCGTGCAGGGCGGCACCACGGCTATCCCCGGCGCGTTCGGCTGCGGCAAGACCGTCATCTCGCAGGCGCTGTCCAAGTACTCCAACTCTGACGTCATCATCTACGTCGGCTGCGGGGAGCGTGGTGAGTGACACCATACCTACAAGTAACACAGCTGCGTGCAGGGCGGCACCACGGCTATCCCCGGCGCGTTCGGCTGCGGCAAGACCGTCATCTCGCAGTAACACAGCTGCGTGCAGGGCGGCACCACGGCTGTCCCCGGCGCGTTCGGCTGCGGCAAGACCGTCATCTCGCAGGCGCTGTCCAAGTACTCCAACTCTGACGTCATCATCTACGTCGGCTGCGGGGAGCGTGGTGAGTGACACCATACCTACCTGATAACACTTTGACTGCGTGCAGGGCGGCACTGCACGGCCTATCCCCGGCGCGTTCGGCTGCGCGTTAAGTGCGTCATCCCGCAGGCGCTGTGACACCATACCTACAAGTAACACAGCTGCGTGCAGGGCGGCACCACGGCTATCCCCGGCGCGTTCGGCTGCGGCAAGACCGTCATCTCGCAGGCGCTGTCCAAGTACTCCAACTCTGACGTCATCATCTACGTCGGCTGCGGGGAGCGTGGTGAGTGACACCATACCTACAAGTAACACAGCTGCGTGCAGGGCGGCACCACGGCTATCCCCGGCGCGTTCGGCTGCGGCAAGACCGTCATCTCGCAGGCGCTGTCCAAGTACTCCAACTCTGACGTCATCATCTACGTCGGCTGCGGGGAGCGTGGTGAGTGACACCATACCTACAAGTAACACAGCTGCGTGCAGGGCGGCACCACGGCTATCCCCGGCGCGTTCGGCTGCGGCAAGACCGTCATCTCGCAGGCGCTGTCCAAGTACTCCAACTCTGACGTCATCATCTACGTCGGCTGCGGGGAGCGTGGTGAGTGACACCATACCTACAAGTAACACAGCTGCGTGCAGGGCGGCACCACGGCTATCCCCGGCGCGTTCGGCTGCGGCAAGACCGTCATCTCGCAGGCGCTGTCCAAGTACTCCAACTCTGACGTCATCATCTACGTCGGCTGCGGGGAGCGTGGTGAGTGACACCATACCTACAAGTAACACAGCTGCGTGCAGGGCGGCACCACGGCTGTCCCCGGCGCGTTCGGCTGCGGCAAGACCGTCATCTCGCAGGCGCTGTCCAAGTACTCCAACTCTGACGTCATCATCTACGTCGGCTGCGGGGAGCGTGGTGAGTGACACCATACCTACAAGTAACACAGCTGCGTGCAGGGCGGCACCACGGCTATCCCCGGCGCGTTCGGCTGCGGCAAGACCGTCATCTCGCAGGCGCTGTCCAAGTACTCCAACTCTGACGTCATCATCTACGTCGGCTGCGGGGAGCGTGGTGAGTGACACCATACCTACAAGTAACACAGCTGCGTGCAGGGCGGCACCACGGCTATCCCCGGCGCGTTCGGCTGCGGCAAGACCGTCATCTCGCAGGCGCTGTCCAAGTACTCCAACTCTGACGTCATCATCTACGTCGGCTGCGGGGAGCGTGGTGAGTGACACCATACCTACAAGTAACACAGCTGCGTGCAGGGCGGCACCACGGCTATCCCCGGCGCGTTCGGCTGCGGCAAGACCGTCATCTCGCAGGCGCTGTCCAAGTACTCCAACTCTGACGTCATCATCTACGTCGGCTGCGGGGAGCGTGGTGAGTGACACCATACCTACAAGTAACACAGCTGCGTGCAGGGCGGCACCACGGCTATCCCCGGCGCGTTCGGCTGCGGCAAGACCGTCATCTCGCAGGCGC